>CM046951.1:83131676-84469165 GCA_025698515.1 Gossypium sturtianum
TCTTTCTAAATTCAGACACAAAGAAATTCCAATTAATTTTCTCTGCAGGATGAATATTCATGACATTGGTCCACCATTGGTAAGCCTCACCCTTTAATAAAGATACTGCACATTTTAACTTTTCATCCCCTGTACACTGCAATTCTTCAAAAATTCTTTGACTTTTCTCTAACCATTCTTCAGCCTCAGCTGGGTCATCATCTTTCTTTCCTTTAAACTCTTCAACTCCATATTTTCTTATTTTCTCCAAAGGAGATCGATGACTGGTTATAAATGGTTGTGGATGTGGAACAGCAGGAGGAGAAGATGGTGGTGGAACAGATGGAGCATTATTAGTTCTTACAACTTGCTGCAATAACTGATTCATTGTCTGTAACAAGGCTGCAATTGGAATTTCTTCTCTAGGCGGTATCGGCTCAGTTTCAGATTGAGTTCTTTCTTCCGATTCAGGCTCCCTATCATCCCCTAAGTTTACCGATTCACTTCGGGTTTGGACTCTATGTTGATCTATTTCCCTATCAAAGTTTGGCGCCCTACTCTCTACTTCATTTTTCGACTCTTCACGAGGTCTATTTGACATCTTTAAGTTTCTACAATATTCATAAATTACACAATTAAATAACTAAACGTCATCTCATCACATCAATATACAAAATGGCATGTACAAATAGACTCATTCTCGACCCAAAAATTCAGAAAACCTAGGCTCTGATACCAATAAATGTAACAACCCTAAACCCGATCTAATCGTACAGACCCGGTATAAGACTATTACATTTGGTGCCAAAACGGTTATGGCTAGATACTGTTTAATTAAAACATTTGTACATAGTATTTTAACTTACCAACCATATTTTCAAACATACTTATTGTTTTACTAATTCATTTCATATATACCAAAATACTTCAAGTAACTCAAAATTGATAGAATTTCAAGAGTTTACATTTTAATCCGTATTACATGGGAACACATTTGAACTGCATATGTACATGCCATTTTAATTCAAAATATAATACCTACTTTTGAAGCTCTTGAGGATGTGATGAGATGATAGATCTTCTAGTCGGACTCTATCTCTTCTAGTCTAATTGTACCTACGCGTTAAGCCGGTGAAGGCTTAGTAAGCACTACAAGAATATATAGGTAAATAATCATAACAAAATATTTTAAACTTATTCAATTATTACATATTTACTCACATATAAGTTTCTTCAACTATGCCTTACTTTAATAAAATTTAACTTATCTTTTTGTAAGTTATAAAACTTATCTTAACACATTGATGATTCACTTTTGTTCACAACTCATATTCTTAGCCCAAAGTAGACTTTATAGAACACACGGATATACTGGAACAAATACAGAGGTGCATTATTATGCACTAGTGAACAGAGAGCACAGATGTGCTAAAGGAGAGCACCAATGTGCTAATAATCGGAGAGCACTAACGTGCTAATAATCAGAGAGCGCTCTAAAGTTCGTTAATGGCATGTCACTAATATCCTAGTAGTTCTAAATTCCATCTACTTGGGCATTAAAACTAAATTTCATACATTTAAATACTTTACATATATATTTCAACAAAGATTTCTCATTTCTCCCTCATTACAATTTAGTGCACATTTCACAATTCGCAAATATCACACCTTTTTCACATATATACTTTTGTCACAACATTATTACTTAATGTTCAAACAATATACCATCTTATATTCTCCATCTATAATTTTCTTTACAAATTTCATAATTCCATAATCTATTATTATTATTTTTTATTTACAAATTTAAATATATATTTTATATTTTTATTTCTAAGTAATTCTATACTACAATATAAGCATTTAAATAAAAAAATTTAAAAATCTTGTAGTACTTACAACAAAAAGGTTGAGATGATGTTTTCCTTCACTCCTTAGCTTTCTCTTTTCCTTTTTCTTCAATTAGGTCCTCTCCTTTCTTTTCTTTCTCTTCAATTTCATATAAAACATATAACATTTTATATGTTAGAGAAAAAAAACAATCAAATGACTTTCCTATACTATTTAATAAAAATAAACATGTATGATATAATAAATTCATCATTTCTTACCTTAGCTCACATTTCAATTTAATCCATAACTAAAATTATTTCTATTTCTATCACAATCTATACATTATTTTTACTTAAATTTTACTTATAACTTAACTTAACTCTAAAATTTTCACTAATAAACCCTAATTTCAAATTTCTTACAATTTAGTCCTTATTGCATTAAACTTATAACTTATTTTACAATATAATCTTTTTTTCCAATTCTAATTTAAATTTCCATCAATTCAATCTCTAATTCATCCATTAATTCAACATAAACTACATTAAAAAATCTACTAAATTTCAAAATTTCAACATATACTTAATAGTATTTTGTTCTAAGATCATAAACACTCAAAAATTACAAAAAAAGGAATTAAATTGACTTACCAATTTAAGTTTGAACCCTTAAAATTCCAAATTTCACTCGGATTCGGATACTTAGGGGTAAAGAAACACATTCCAAAAGCCTATATAAACACCCTAGAGGCCAACCTTCAGGGGGCGTCTAGCTAGGCCAAGGAGCCGAGTCAGAAAGATCAGAACTGTGGAAATTACTTGAAGAAAGCCAGTTGATTCATCTCAAGAAGCCGGAGTTATACTCAAGACGGAGGATCTCTCTTCAATTCCTTCAGGGGGTTTTAGAGTTTTTCTTATGTTTTGTTTTATCTTTTCTTTTGAGATGTATTCTATTATCATTATGAACTAAACCCTCAAATACCTGAGGGGGATGAAACCTAAGATGAATCTTGTTATCGTTTACTGAAATATATGATAAATATTTGATTTGTTCTTAATTATGTGTTCTTAATTCTTGTGTTGATATTTCTAGGATATTAATTCAAGTTTGATGTGCTTAGGTGGAGGAGCAAAAGTCCCTGCCCAAGAGTAGATCTAGCATAATTAAGCGGAGTTGATCGCACGCCTAGAGACAGGGTGACGAGATTTTTTCGGATTAGGGTGAAACCTAATATAGGATTCCATAGATCGAGTTAATGCGATTCTAGGGGTTTTAATTAGAAAGAGATTTTAATTAATCAACCTAGGGTTAGACGTTAGTCGCCTCGAAAGAGGGGTTAATATACATTAGGGAATCTTACGGATCAAATCAAATGAATAAATAAATGCAGTTTGAGTTAGATAACAAGTGAAGTCTAGGTGGATTCTTCCTTGGGTATTGTTTTAATCAATTGGTTTTTCCCACGAGTATTTCCCTAATTTCATTCTTTTTGTCTCATCGTCTTTAGCTTAGCAGTTAGTTAATTTTCTAGATTAAACCGATTCACTTCAATTTTAAGGCTAAATAATAAAAAGAAGGTTAGTATTAGTACTTTTGGTTCCTTTGGGTTCGACAATCCGGTCTTGCCACTAAGCTATACTACTGTTCGATAGGTACACTTGCCTCAATCGTTGTCATAGTTAGTTTTTAGGCTTGATCATTCTCATTATAAATTTTAAGACTGTGACACACCTCGATTAAGAACAAGAACAAATATTTATCATGTAATTCAGAAACATCAAATAATAAGATCTGTCTTAGGTTTCATCTTCCCTAGGTATCTAGGGAATTTAGTTCATACTCATAGAGGAAAACATCTCAAAATAAGAATAACAACAAGACATGAAAAACCCAATAAAACTTTGAAGGAAATTCGACTGGAGATCTTCTATCTTGGAGTGGATGCTGCGAGAGATGATTCCAACGGCGTTCTTCGAGTAATTTCTGCGTTCTACTCTGTGTCCCCCTTTAGGTCTTCTTCTAGTGTGTTTTTATATACTTTAGAATGCTCAAAATACCTAAAAATTGGCTTTTTTCCGCGTGAAAACGAAACAGGGTTTGACAGGGACACGGGCGTGTGATCAACCCGTGTAAGAATGCCCAGGCCGTATGCAATACTAAGATGGTTCGATATCGACACGGGCTGGCACACGGGTGTGTAGCCAGCCCGTGTGTCTCCCACGGGCGTGTGAGAGGCCTGTGTTAAAGTGCCCAGTCCGTGTGCGATCCTGAAATCAGCTCTTTTTGCTCGATTTTGGCTCGTTTTTCACTCCTTTCGCTCCCCTATGCTCACCTAAGTATAGAAACATGAATTTAAAGGATTAGGAGCATCAAATTCACTAATTCACATAATAATTCATCCAAAAACGCATCAAGAATGGGATTAAAAACATGTTACTTTTATGGCTTATCACATAACTTGAAATCAATTATTTAAACAAGCAATCTTGCAAACGACAGGTCGCGAGTTGATAACACATATGTGATTATTCTGTAGATGCATCTATTAAAATCATCCACATTGTGGATGAAACTCATATAAATTTCAAAAATGCAAGACATTAAATCTCAACTTTAGCTAATTAATTTCTAATAATCAATTTTAATTGAGAACAAGTAACAAATGAGAATTTTTTAAATTAAAGAATCTTCTAGTTCTTTAATGAATGTTCATATGAATTCTCAATTAATTTTCGCAGTATATATGATCGAGGATGGTTTAATTAGTCACACCAAGTAGTAAATGTATTTGTATCGGTAAACTTCCGGTTTACTTTGACATGCATTTCAATTGTACTAATAATGTCAATATAAATTGTGTAATTTTATTTACATTCCTTTCACTTTGTATCTACATATAATTACTATCGTGACATTTAATTTTGAAAATGTCTAAATTAATGTGAAATCCATAATGTCATCAACTCAACAAAAGAAATATAATTTGCAAACAATTATATGCAATATTCGTTTCAAGGAAATATGTTAAAATCTTCAAAAGTCCAAATTGACTTTAATGATAAAAGTGATTATAAAATTTATTATATTTATTGTAGACATTCATTTTAAGGAATGTGTAAAAATAATTTGAACAACAATATAAACATATATCATATTCCTTACCAATAAGATTATATATATATATATCATTCGCTTCAAGGAATGATTAATTAGTATAAATCATTGATCATTCTATTCTAAGAAGGAACATTTAGCAACATTTCAAATCATCCATCTTCTTATCTATTTGTCAATAATGACAATAAGTTCCATTTTCATAATTATTATATATTACTACATTCACTTTGGGAATGAAACAAAATTAGAAGAACGAAGAACTCGATATTTTATTTAACCATAAAAGGCATGAGATCAATTCAGAATACTTTTATAACCCTTTCACAAGAGTTTTGTATCATCAATGACAAATTTTGTCCCTTTAGGTAGTAATATAATTGCTCTTCTAGAGCCTTCAATAAGTTTTAAACTACCCGATATTGTATTAACATGGGCATCACTTATTTTCAAATAAGAAAAATACTTTTTTATAATCTTCGAGTATCGTGTGACCAAATTCATTTCTTGTTCCTTTCTTTCAAGAAATTGTTCTTTTTATGAAACCGATTTGTAACAACCCTATACCCGATCCAATCGTACAGACCCGGTATAAGACTATTACATTTGGTGCCAGAACGGTTATGGCTAGATACTGGTTAATTAAAACATCTGTACATAGTATTTTAACTTACCAACCATATTTTCAAACATACTTATTGTTTTACTAATTCAATTCATATATACCAAAATACTTCAAGTAACTCAAAATTGATAGAATTTCAAGAGTTTACATTTTAATCCCTATTACATGGGAACAAATTTGAACTGCATATGTACATGCCATTTTAATTTAAAATATAATACCTACTTTTGAAGCTCTTGAGGATGTGATGAGATGATAGATCTTCTAGTCGGACTCTATCTCTTCTAGTCTAATTGTACCTACACGTTAAGCCGGTGAAGGCTTAGTAAGCACTACAAGAATAAATAGGTAAATAATCATAACAAAATATTTTAAACTTATCCAATTATTACATATTTACTCACATATAAGTTTCTTCAACTATGCCTTACTTTAATAAAATTTAACTTATCTTTTTGTAAGTTATAAAACTTATCTTAACACATTGATGATTCACTTTTGTTCACAACTCATATTCTTAGCCCAAAGTAGACTTTATAGAACACACCAGATATACGGAACAAATACAGAGGTGCATTATTATGCACTAGTGAACAGAGAGCACAGATGTGCTAAAGGAGAGCACCAATGTGCTAATAATCGGAGAGCACTAACGTGCTAATAATCAGAGAGCGTTCTAAAGTTCCTTAATGGCATGTCACTAATATCCTAGTAGTTCTAAATTCCATCTACTTGGGCATTAAAACTAAATTTCATACATTTAAATACTTTACATATATATTTCAACAAAGATTTCTCATTTCTCCCTCATTACAATTTAGTGCACATTTCACAATTCACAAATATCACACCTTTTTCACATATATACTTTTGTCACAACATTATTACTTAATGTTCAAACAATATACCATCTTATATTCTCCATCTATAATTTTCTTTACAAATTTCATAATTCCGTAATCTATTATTATTATTTTTTATTTACAAATTTAAATATATATTTTATATTTTTATTTCTAAGTAATTCTATACTACAATATAAGCATTTAAATAAAAAAAATTTAAAAATCTTGTAGTACTTACAACAAAAAGGTTGAGATGATGTTTTCCTTCACTCCTTAGCTTTCTCTTTTCCTTTTTCTTCAATTAGGTCCTCTCCTTTCTTTTCTTTCTCTTCAATTTCATATAAAACATATAACATTTTATATGTTAGAGAAAAAAAACAATCAAATGACTTTCCTATACTATTTAATAAAAATAAACATGTATGATATAATAAATTCATCATTTCTTACCTTAGCTCACATTTCAATTTAATCCATAACTAAAATTATTTCTATTTCTATCACAATCTATACATTATTTTTACTTAAATTTTACTTATAACTTAACTTAACTCTAAAATTTTCACTAATAAACCCTAATTTCAAATTTCTTACAATTTAGTCCTTATTGCATTAAACTTATAACTTATTTTACAATTTAATCTTTTTTTCCAATTCTAATTTGAATTTCCATCAATTCAATCTCTAATTCATCCATTAATTCAACATATACTTAATAGTATTTTATTCTAGGATAATAAACACTCAAAAATTACAAAAAAATGAATTAAATTGACTTACCAATTTAAGTTTGAACCATTGAAATCCCAAATTTTCTTTTTCTTTTTCTTTCTTCTTTCTTTCTCCCTATTCTCTCTGTTTCGATTCTGTTTCTTTCTTATTTATATTCTTTCTTTTGTTTTATATATAATAATATAATATAATATAATATAATATAATAACATACTTATTAATTAAGTAAATATAATATAATATATATTTTAAATTAATATCTTATATTTTTTTCAATGTTAAACCGCCTCAATTTATAATAATGGCATATTTGCCTATTTAGTCCTTTTTACTTTCTTTAATCTATAATTAAACTTTTACACTTATTTCAATCTAATCTTTTTCCTAATTACTTCTAATTAAGTCAAATTCACCTAATCAAAACCTAATTAGACAAACAACTAACTTCGTAAATATTTATTATAAATATTTACGATTCAATTTTATGAAAATGGAGACCCGAAAATACATTTTTCGGTTACCCGACTATCGGGTAACTACACGATTAGTTTGTCATACTTCTAGTATGCCCAAGACTTATTTTTAACACATTGTCCTTCTAGGACAGATAATTATTTGGAGCATTATTGTAACACACCTAACCCATATCCGTCGCCGGAACAGGGTTACGGAGCACTACCAGAATTTACAAATCAAATAATAGACATTTCATATCAATTAGCATTCATATCAGAAAAAAATCAAAATTAATCATATTGTCCCTTATGTGAGCCATCGAGGCCCAAAATACATATTAGAAATAAATCGGAGCTAAACCGGGTACTCAAAGAATTTTTTTCGGAAAACATTAAAATTTTTCAAAGGTGCAGGGGACAAACGCCCGTGTGGCCAGGCCATGTGTCTCACACGGTCAAGAGACACGCCCGTGTGGGCATTCGAAATAGGGACACACAACCGCGTCCCAGCCTGTGTCCAAACTTATGAGCTCACTGACTTGGGTCACACGGCCAAGCCACACGCTCGTGTGCTAGGTCGTGTGAGCATTCTGTTTTGCAATTTAAAAGATGCAGGGGAGACACGACCGTGTCATCTGGCCGTGTGTCACACACTGCTGAGACACACGCCCGTGTCTCTGCCCGTGTGGACGAAATAGGCCATTTTCCAGGTCACATTTCTCACCCAAATTGACATCAACCTATACACATTAATTTGCACATCACCAAGCCATAACAAGACATTTAAATCAAGCTAGAATCATGTTTTAAACATGTGTTATCACAACATACAACCAATATGCCTTTAGGCACCTCAAATAACATCTTATAACATGTCAATCAACATCCACAATCACCTATTGGTCCAACCACATATATGCATAATTATGCCAAATATACCAATTCAAACCAATCATCAATATACTTATAAGTTCACCATCACTCAAACATATCAAACACACATCAAACATGATAAGCCATATATATATATATATATATATCAAAATATATCAAACACAAGCCATTCAAATGGCTAATCACAACAAGACATTTACATGCCAACATTTGGCCAAATTAACCTATACATGCCATTATAACCAAAATTGATTTACTATATATACCGAAATGGGCCGATGGATAATGTGAAGTAACTCCGACCAGCTTCCAACCAAATCGAGCTTCCAAATTACTATAAAACAGGGAAAATAAAACAGAGTAAGCATTTAAGCTTAGTAAGTTTGTATAACATGGAATTTAACTTACCATTATTGCACATATAAGGTAAGCATACAAGAATTATCCAAACCAACTTGGTCAAAATCCTAAACACATATCCTCATCATGTTAGCCAAGTAATCACATATAATAGCCCTTAATCATGGATGAACAAAGTCATCAAGCAAGTTCCACATTCCAGTAACAACCAATTCATGCATCAGTATATCAGGTAATATCATTTCCATGTACTTCATGTATATACGGGTAATAGTTCGTTTCGAACTCATATTGTTTCATATCAGAACTTTTCCCGTTGAACCATTTAAAATATCGTTGGATACACGGGTAGTACACACTAAGTGCACAAAACTGTAATCCGTCAATTAATGTACATGTATGTTTATACAAACATGTAAACGGAAAGCTCTTCTAAGCCATATAACGAGAAGCTAATGTGAGCTGTATAACGGGAAGCTTTTTCGAGCCAAATATCAGGAAGCTCATGAGAGCTAAATAACGGGAAGCTCGTGAGAGCCAAGTATCGGGAAGCTCGTGAGAGCCAAATATTGGGACGCTCATAAGAGCTGTGGTGTGTCTGTAACACATGCAGGATCACAACTAACTCAGGAACCCTAATGACATGTCATTTGTATCCTTCAAATTTTTAAGGTTCAAACGGAACCCTAATGACATGTCATATGTGGTCGATATTATACATGGCATTTTATACAAATCACGCTGTTAGAATTAAGTGACCCGAATCCTTATTTAAATAAAATACAATGGTAAAATAAAATAAAAGAAGAATCCCTATAGAACTACACTTCTTTTATTTTATTTTAAATAAGGTTTTTTAAACCTTATTAAACTCCATCTATTGGATATTGATTAGAATAAGGAGTTTCAATCTTACTACACTCTTATTAGAATATGGCTTTACAAGCCTATAAATAGACATAGTCTATTCCTCTTGTAAATTGATTCGAATTCGACATAGTGAATTTTCTTCTCCTCTGCCCGTGGTTTTTTCCCGAAAGGGTTTCCACGTAAAATCTGTGTGTTATTTATTTTTGTTTCTCTTTTCTTTGCGATATATTTGTCATTACCGAGCGTTATTTTTTTCACAAATTGGTATCGAGCTTCCGGTTTTTTCATCTCGATCACGGTAATGGCGTCTTTAAAGTATGAAATTACTTTGTTGGATCACAACACCGCATTTGCGTTGTGGCAAATAAAGATGCAGCGTTCTTGCACATGATGGATTTAGAGGAAGTCCCGCTGGGGTAGATAAGATGCCTTCGACATTGACGGAGGAAGAGAAAAAATGCAAGGATCGAAAGGATTTAACACAGTTACATCTGCATTTGTCTAACGAAATTTTGCAAGATGTGATGAAGGAGAAGACCGCCGCGGCATTATGGAAGAGGCTAGAACAAATATGTATGTCGAAAACTCTAACCAGCAAGTTGCTATGAAGCAACGTCTTTATGCTCATCATTTGGAGGAAGGTGCGTCTGTGCACGAACACTTAACAATGTTTAAAGAAATTCTCTCAAACTTGGAGGCCATGGAGGTTCAGTATGATAAGGAAGATCTAGGGTTGATTCTACTTTGTTCGTTGCCCCCGTCTTATTCAACTTTCAGACACACGATTTTATATAGTCGTATGATAAGATGAAGCATCTTGTGGTTAAACCCGACTCTTAGGGAGAGGGTCTCATTGTTCGTGAGAGACAAGATCAGAATGCTGATAATGATCGTGGAAGGACACAGGAACGGAATCCTCGCGGTAAATCTAAGGGTAGATCGAAGTCTTCAAACAGAGGTAAAACTTGTAACTTCTGCAAGAAGAAAGGGCACATTAAATCTGAGTGCTATAAACTACAGAATAAGATTAAAAGGGAGGCTGCGAATCAAAAGGAAAAATAACCAGAAAATTCTAGTGAAGCTGATATTGTAGAAGACTACAGCGATGGTGAACTTCTAGTCGCTTCTGTCAACAATTCTAAAGTGAGCGAGGAGTGGATACTTGATTCAGGCTGCACCTTCCACATGAGTCCCAATCGGGATTGGTTTACAAATTACTAAACAAGCGATTAATGCGAATGTGTTGTTTTGATGGGAAATAATGCTTCGTGTAAAATCACAGGTGTTGGAACAATTAAAGTTAAGATGTTTGATAGAGTTGTCAGAACACTTAGTGACGTACGACATGTTCTAGAATTGACAAGAAACTTAATTTCGTTGAGTACTCTTGATTCAAGAGGGTACAAATACACAGCTGAAAGTGGGATTTTGAAGACTTCCAAAGGTTCCCTCGTTGTGATGAAAGGGTAGAGAAAGACTGCCAAGTTATATGTTTTGCAGGGTTCTACTGTTATTGGTGATGCAGCTATCGCTTCCTCTTCCTTGTCAGATGATGATATTACTAAACTTTGGCATATGCGCCTAGGGCATATGAGTGAGAATGGTATCGCAGAATTGAGCAAAAGAGGACTTCTTGATGGGCAAGGAATTTGCAAACTGAAGTTCTGTGAGCACTGCATTTTTGGGAAGCAAAAGAGAGTTCGATTCACTAGAGGAATCCATAACACGAAGGAAACGTTGGAGTATATTCATTCTGATCTGTGGGAGCCATCAAGAGTGCCTTCAAGAGGTGGAGCTAATTATATGCTAACTTTTATTGATGATTTTTCTAGAAAAGTTTGGGCATTCTTCCTGAAGCAGAAAAGCGATGTGTTTTCCGCATTTAAGTCTTGTAAAACTATGATTAAAAAACGGACGGGAAAACAAATAAAACACCTCCGCACAGACAATGGCTTAGAGTTTTGTTCTGATGAGTTTAATAAACTGTGTAAGTCAGAAGAGATTGTGAGACACTTGATAGTTCATCATACTCCATAACAAAACGACGTTGCAGAACGAATGAACAGAACGATCATGGAGAAAGTTTGATGTATGTTGTCAAATGCCAACTTACCAAAGTCGTTTTGGGCCGAAGCAGCCTCTACTGCATATTTTTTGATTAACCGATCTCCATCCATTGCCATTGAGAATAAGACTCCACAAGAGGTATGGTCTGGTAATCCTGCTAATTATTCTGATTTAAAGATCTTTGGGTGTCCTGCGTATGCTCATGCTGATAATGAATTATTGGAACCGAGATCCATTAAATGTGTTTTTCTTGGTTATAAAGCTGGTGTAAAAAGGTATAAGTTATGGTGTCCTGAAAATAGAAAAGTTGTGATTAGCAGAGATGTTGTTTTTGATGAAACTGCTATGCTACCTACCTTATCTCTTAAAGACTCTTCCAATAAAGAAAATCAAAAGTAGGTGGAGCATCATATTAATACAGAGTCGACTCCTCAAGCCAGTACAAAAATTGAGAATAGAGTTGCTTCTTCACCACAATACTCTATCGCCAAAAATAGAACTAGAAGAGAAATTAAACCTCCAAAGAAGTATGCCGAGGCTGATCTAGTTGCTTATGCTTTAAATGCGACCGAAGATATAGATGCAAACCAAGAGCCGTCTAATTATTCTGAGGCGGTTAGCTGTGAAGACTCAGAAAAGTGGATGTTTGCTATGCAAAAGGAGATGAAATCACTCTATAAAAACAGAACATGGGATCTTGTGAAACTTCCTAAAGGTAAAAAGGTTGTTCGCTGTAAATGGGTGTTTAAAAAGAATGAAGGGACTCCAGGAGTTGAAGAACCTAGATATAAAGCAAGGCTTGTTGCAAAAGGTTACAGTCAAATTCCAGGAGTGGACTTCACAGATGTGTTCTCCCCAGTTGTGAAGCATAGTTTGATTCGAGCTTTGCTTGGTATTGTGGCCATGCATGATTTGGAGCATGAGCAGTTAGATGTAAAAAGCGTATTTTTGCATGGAGAACTTGAAGAAGATATTTACATGCAACAACCAGAGGGTTTCTGATCTCGAGAAAAAGAGGACTATGTTTGCTTGCTGAAAAAGTCCCTTTACGGTTTGAAACAGTCACCAAGACAGTGGTACAAGAGGTTTGATTCTTTTATGACTTCTCATGATTTTAAAAGAAGTAGTTTTGACAGCTGTGTTTACTTTAAGAAAAACAGTGATGGTTCTTTTGTGTATCTACTTCTTTATGTTGATGACATATTGATAGCAGCAAAAGATAAAGGAGAGATAAGAAAGGTCAAAGCCCAACTAAGTGAAGAATTTGAGATGAAAGATTTGGGACCAGCAAAGAAGATACTTGGTATGGAGATTCTTAGAGATAGAAAAGCAAGTAAATTGTACCTAAGTCAGAAGGGGTATATTGAGAAAGTTCTTTGCAGGTTCAATATGCAGAGTGCTAAGCCTGTTAGTAGTACTTTTTAGCAGCCCATTTCAGACTTTCATCGGCTTTGTCTCCACAATCAGATGATGAGATTGAGTACATGTCACATGTTTCATACTCTAGTGCAGTGGGATCTCTCATGTATGCTATGGTTTGTTCACGTCCAGATTTATCATATGCGACAAGTCTGAGTTTAGCAGATACATGGCGAATCACGGAAAGAACATTGGAAAGCGATTCGGTGGATTTTAAGATACTTACGAGGTACTACCGATGTTTGCTTACGTTTGGAAGAACTAGAGATGGAGTCATTAGGTATGTTGATGCTGATTTTTTGGAGACCTTGATAAAAGAAGATCTCTCCTTTGGTTATGTCTTTACAATCGAGGTTGTGCAATCGGTTGGAAAGCTACTTTGCAAACTACTGATCGCTTTGTCTACCATCAAGCCGAGTACATGGCGATTCGAGGCTTGTAAAGAAGCTATTTGGTTGAAGGGACTCTTTAGTGAGCTCAATGAAGACCTTCAAATCAGCCACGATATTTTGCGATAATGAGTGCCATCTTTCTTACAAAAGATCAAATGTTTCATGAGAGAACAAAACACATTGATGTTCAGTATCATTTTGTTCGTGATATTATTGCTCGTGGTGATATTATTGTGAGTTAAATTAGTACTCATGAAAATCCTGCAGATATGATGACTAAGTCACTTCCTATAACCAAGTTTGAGCATTGCTTAGACTTGGTTGGTGTTCATTGTTGAAGTTAAACCCTTAAGGGGTTTTATGGAAGAGGTGGAGAACTTGTTCGTTGAGAGTTCGCGATGAAGAACTTGTTTATTTAGAATTCGTGTCAAGGTGGAGATTGTTAGAATTAAGTGACCCGAATCCTTATTTAAATAAAATACAATGGTAAAATAAAATTGTCAAAACCATTTTTTGTTTTGAAAAACGGGGTCGACTTTAAAAAAGAAAATGGAGTCGCCACCAATCTTTTTTCGAGGTGTGATCGGGTCACCTTGAAATTGATCATTTTAAGAAAAAAAAATTTGATTTATTAAAACAATGATTTTGGTCTACGAAATTCGAGAAAACGGGTTCGGGAGTCGGTTACGCACGAGGAAGGATTAGCACCCTCGTAACGCCCAAAAAATTGGTACCTAATTGATTAATTAATGTCTTAATGTCGAAAATTTGAGAAGATTTTAAAATATGATTCTTTTGATTTTTCAAAACTTATAACCTTTAAAAAAAACATTCAATTATTTGGATAAAAGAAAAGTCGAATCTCAGTAAGTTAGAGCACGACCTTTCGAATTTCCCAAACATCAAATATCCTTTGTTTTGTTTTCTTCTTTTTTTGAAATCCCGATCTCAAAATATCAAAATGTCACATCCAATAAGTTAGGACGTAACATCTTAAATTCACAAAGATAGGTTTTTTATTTGAAAATCATATATTTTAATTCCAAAAAGGGTATTTGATCATTTAGACTTAATGAGAAAAATCGAAGCCCAGTAAGTTAGGGCACGATTCCCTCAAAACTCAAATGTCAAAAATTGCCTTATTTTAAGAAATAAAGTTTTGGATAAAAAGTGGCAATTAAAATAAATTTGAAATAATTAAAATAAATGAATAAATAATGATTAAGCAATTAAATGGATAAATAATAAAAAACACATAAGTCAACCTAACTCCCGCAATATGAGGATTCGATGAAATTCCTCCACCAAAAACTAACTCAATGTAGCAACTCAAAAAGAAATAAAGATGAGCGAAGAACAAAATAAGAACAAGCCACAGAAAATAAGAACGCAAAAGAGAGAGAAATTTGAGTGAATGCTCTCAAGAATTTTTATTACTCAAAACTCAAGTCCCATTCCAGTGTCTACAATGAAGGGAGAGGCCTCTATTTATAGTTGAGCCTCCCCAAATCCAACGGTACAGATCAATTACATCAACGGCTAAGATTAAAAGGTATCTACAAATTAAATCTCTAAGATTACAAAATCATATCTTTTAATATTACATACCATATCTTCTAATATTGCATATCATATCTAAGATTACATACCATAACTTCTAGGATTGCATATCATATCTAAGATTTGCATACCATATCTTCTAGGATTGCATATCATATCTAATATTTGCATATCATATCTAAGATTGCATATCATTGAAGATTGTACTTCCATATACGTCAAGCTTGTAGATAGACCTTCAATCTTTTTAAGTAATGGGCCATTCTGATCGGGCCAAATGATATATTTTGGACTGGACTTGGACTTTATTTTATTATTTTGGGTTTATTATTTTTTTATGGGCCCGGGCTAAATTGGCCTATTACAGCTGCCCCTCTTTGCTCATTGTCGTGTAACGAGAATAGAGCAAAGACTATAAAAGGCCCAATTTTGCCCGGTCTTTGTCGAGCCTTGACTTCTTGGTCATTGCTTTATTTAAATAACTTCTATCCCATCTGCAATTCGGCTTCAATTTGCTTCATTGCAACTTTAGGAATGACAGATCTGCTGTCTTTGGTCTGCTCCACTGAAAACTTAGAGAATGCAAGACCTGATGTCTTTGATCTGCTTTATTGCAATCTCAGGGAGACAAGACTATAATCTTTAGCCTGCTCCCTTGCTACATCATGAAGATAAGGCTAGTGGCTAAAATCTGCTCCCTTGCTACATCAGGAAGATAAGATTCGCCAAATTCGATCTGCTCCGCTACTGCTTAGGGATATAAGATCTAAAAACTTCAGTTTGCCCCACTACCATCTCTAGGGAAAAAAACCTAAAATTTTAGTTTGCTTCCTTACTATTTCAGAAAGACTTCAATCTTCAGTTTGCTCCACTACCATCTCTAGGGAACAAAACCTAAACTTTTTGGTTTGTTTTCTTACTATGTTCAGGAAGACTTCAATCTTCAGTTTGCTCCACTACCATCTCTAGGGAACAAAATCTGAACTTTTTAGTTTACTTCCTTACTATCTTTAGGAAGACTTCAATCTTCAGTTTGCTCCACTACCATCTCTGTAACACCCCAAACCCGGTCCAAACACCACGACCGAATCTGGCATGTCACTAGAAAAGAGTTTAAAAAGTTTTACAAGCTTTTAGATATAAAAGAAAACCAAGTTTCATGATTCAATTGAAAACCCATTATCATATTTAAGTTAGAAATCTAATTAGCCTAGCCTCGCGATTAGATGATATTTGAAATCATTCTCGATCAATCGGCTCTAAGGTTATTAGCAAAATCCCTTTTTGTAAGTAACGTTGTTTGTCGGGTTGTAAAGAAAACTTCGGTTTGTATTTTATAAAACGTCCCATCGAGTAGTTTGTAATTAATGTGTCAAAAATTAAAATCCAAAGGAAAATTATCAAATTTGAAGTGACCTTATTACAAATCAAAAATTCACAAAAGTAGCAAACGATAAGAAAAATAAAGTTTAATAAAATAACCCATGCGTGGCCACCTCGAGTCCATTCCAGCCCGGTCCAAAGAACTAAGAGTTACCTACAAGTTGTTTAAGAAAATAGAGTGAGTCACCAGACTCAGTGTGCAATTAGTCCATAAAATTTCGCAAGTGGGCTTGAGCCCCAAAATATCATCGGCCAAAGCCCAATCATTACAACATGATCGAATAATCAATATGATAGCCCAACCCAGCCTAATATTCCATCCTCTACACACTGCTCCATATGTCCATCCTCAACACACATGTGGGGATTTCTACAATCAACCCTCCATCCTCTACACACCTCTTTGGCGCGGTCATCTTTGTGGACACACTGCTCAAAGTCAATATAACGTGGTCTAGCCACCGATCAACATGTGATCCAATCACCAATACGGTAATGAGGCACCAAGCCATCATTTAGTGTGACAATGTCACCGATATACACTTCCCCTTTATATCATTATCATCCCAATATCCCATGCACATGCAACATAGTATAATAGACAGGTTATATGATGTCATACATGCAATACTTAGTGTACCCATACAATCATGCTATCAACAATAATTATATGGCTCGATCATAATATCTCGACACAGGGTTTGGTTTTACCCAACATGGGTAACTCAATCACTATTGTCGCGATTTCTGACTTTCAAACATAACACATACACATTTATACAATTAAGGGATAGTGTGGTAATTACACACCTGTAAACCTGAAAAACTAAACTATCGATCTCACTAACGTCCTCACTTGCAGGGATCACAGCGATCTGCTTATCCCTTTCTGAAGTCGGCCCACAACCCGGTGGCCAATCTCGAACTGCCGATACCGCTCGCTTCTTGTATTTAGGGGTAGGGACTACGTGTCCAACCCCCTCCTTGGCTTGACTGGCATTTGGTTCCATAAACGATATCTTGGTCAGAAGACCGAGTTAAGACATTGAATAAGATAAAAGCAAAAATAAACGCTCAAGATGAAAAAGTTCTTACCTAAATCGATAGAACCTGGAAGCTACTACACTTGAATTAATAGATCACTTGATTGATCGAATTCGATTGTTCCAGAGACTCTTCAATCGATGGCCTGATGCAGAAAGAATACAGAGACAAGGCCCCTTCCTACATTCGGCCAAAATATCCAGAACCAAGTTAACCCCATCGGTTACCAACCAATCAGAGAATAAGAAGGAATCGAGAAAGAAGATGGTACTTACCACCAAAATAGAAAGAAACCGACTAGAGAGAGATAGGAGGATGAGTGGCGGCACTTCACTGAAACAGAATCGAGCAAGGGACATAAACACCAAAGAGATTCGGTTAAACAAGAGAATAAGAACAACTCAGGGAGAAAGAAGAGAAGATTGGTTTTGGTTTATGAAAAAACAAAGAGAAAATGCAAAAAAAAGATGGCTATGGAGGTTCGGCTTACCAAAGAAGATAGAGGAAGAGTTGAAGCACAGATGTTTCGGCCTTGAAGGAATTTGCAACAAATGGTGACGAAAGGTGACTGGAGGATGAAGCACAAGTGTTTTGGCAATTGAGTAAGAAACAATATATGAGAAGAAAAAGAGAAAAAATTAGAAAGGGAAAAGAGTGCCCTACAGGTTTCGGCCTAACTAAGCACTAGAATGAAGAAGAAAAGATTGATGAGTTTCGGCACACTAAAGAGAGAAGTAACGAAAAAGAGGAACCGAATGTCAAAGAGAAAAAGAAAACACCCCACAAAATTTTGGCACCTACACCCCTTAACCAAAACCGAATGCCTATCCCACCTACCCCACTCAAATAATTCGGCTAACACCCTTATCCACCTTCATCCCCTTGATTGCCTCCTATCTTCACTCACATCCTCTCATTTGAATTGATTTGAACATGTCAAATCCCACATTTCTCTCATGACCTCCAATTCAAAATATTTGTCCAATTCCACATCCCCTCTTCAAGGTCCCTTGCCGAATCCAACTCTACTCATCCTGACGCCAAAATAAATTCCAAAATGTAAACTGTGCGCCTCGAACCTGCTCCTTCCCTGCTCCTTGTGGCGTCACTCTCCTGTCTCTCAAGTGGCGCCTCTTTACCACCTTACCACTCTAGTTCTTGTGTTACCAAACACAAACAAAAATCCTTAAGTCTTGCCCTAGTCAGCTTCCCTCCTAAAATGCCCAAAATTGAAATTTTGGCCAAGGTTCCGACTTAACCTCGGGCCTTCCCGGGGACCCCAAACTCACTCAAACAATAGATAAGGCAACCCAAACACACAGAAGCATAAAAGATGCAAAGCCCCTAATTCAGGATGTTAAAATCTCTAGGGAATAAAATCTGAACTTTTTGGTTTGCTTTCTTACTATCTTCAGGAAGACTTCAATCTTCAGTTTGCTCCACTACCATCTCTAGGGAACAAAATCTGAACTTTTTGGTTTGCTTCCTTACTATCTTCAAGAAGACTTCAATCTTGATTTGCTCCACTACCATCTCAGGGAACAAAATCTGAACTTTTTGTTTGCTTCCTTACTATCTTCGTGAAGACTTCAATCTTGATTTGCTCCACTACCATATCTAGGGAACAAGATCTGAACTTTTTGGTTTGCTTCCTTACTATCTTCAGGAAGACTTCAATCTTCAGTTTGCTCCACTACCATCTATAGCGAACAAAATTTAAACTTTTTGGTTTGCTTCCTTATTATCTTCAGGAAGACTTCAATCTTCAGTTTGCTCCACTACCATCTCTAGGGAACAAAATCTGAACTTTTTGGTTTGCTTCCTTACTATCTTCAGGAAGACTTCAATCTTCAGTTTGCTCCACTACCATCTCTAGGGAACAAAATCTGAACTTTCCAATTTGCTTCCGTACTATCTCAGGAAGACTTCAATCTTCAGTCTGCTCCGCTACCATCTTTAGGGAACAAAATCTGAACTTTCTCGATGTTGCTACACCGTCCTCTGAGGGACATGTCTTGTAGACTCGAATGTATTATGGATGACATTTGCATGAATGCAGAATGTCATGAGAATGATCCCATTTTTTAAGTGTATAATGATTAGGATGCAATGATCGAAATGAATCTAATGCTCCTAACTAAATAATATTAGGGATGACATTTGTATGAATGCAGAATGTCATGAGAATGATCTCCTTTTTTTTTAAAGAAAACGATTAGGATACAATGATCGAAATGAATCAAATGCTCCTAATTGGAAGTGTATGAATGATATTTACATGAGAATGATCCCCTTTTTCTTTGTTTGGGTTGTCACTTTGCTCATAGTTCATCAAGGTTCTATCATCGATGCGTTACCATGCTTTCTCGTTTAGCTGGTATCTTTGACAGAAAACCCAAAAAAAGGATCATATTTTGCCCAGCAAGCTTGCCCCGCTTAATTTCAGAGTCCCTTCTACTGTACCTTCTGGGACATAAAGTTTGTACCTCCCACTACAACTTCAGGGGAATAACATTTGGTAATAACCAGATGTATGTGCCTTTCAATATTTCCAAACCTTAGGCTTGGTGAGTTCTAAACAATAGTCCTGTTTCAGGTCCCTATATTATTTAAAAAATTCCAGAGTAATGCACGAAACTCCTTTTATGAAAACATTATTAGTCCAATAATTGTTATTTCAATATAAAATGCTTGAAAAAGATCACAACAATGGACAAAAAAGAAATTAATCAGGAGCATAGCTCGGAAAAAATAAGTTAATCAAAAATAACCAAGGCAATAAAAGAAAATTGATTTGGGGTTATCTTGAAAAGAATAAAGCAATCAAAAATAACAAATTCAAAAATGGGTAAGATAAAATCTAGGTACCCCAGATATCGCAGCTTGAGCTTCTCTGTTCAAACTTCTTGAGGACCATTCTAAGCTCAATATGTGTTTAGGGGATCCGGAGTACTTTGTCGATGCCCCAAGACGCAGCATACTTCCTCATTGTTAATTCAGGTATAGCAAGACTACCACATGCCCTATCTTTGATCAAAATTTGAGTCGCCTTTTTGGGTTTTCAGCTCAAAACCCCTTTGGTCTCAAAGCGCCATTTGCGGGTTTTCGCCTTGGCCTCTCCTCTTTTCCTTTCTTCTTCTCTTTTTTTTTTGAATGAATTTGAGCTCAAGGTGCCCTTTGTGGGTTCTCACCTTGGCCTTTCCCCTTTCAGGTAATACTTCTTAATTGAACCTGAATTCGCCAAATTGGACAAGTCTTCGCCATTCGTCTCGGTCCATATTAATTCTCCTCAAGAACAGGCCTTCTCTACAATATAAGGTCCTTCCCAGTTTGGTATCTGCTTTCCTCTAAAATCCTTTTGTAAAAGAAAGATCGAGTTCCTCCCTCGTGGAATTCTCTAGGATAAACCTCTTTGTCATAAGCTTGCGCCACCGATCGTGATGGATAACTTTTGACCTTTTCTTTAATTAGGTTCAATTGGCGAAACTGTTTCTATTCCAATGAGAAATGTGTTACCCCAGCGAAGGTTCTAGCCAACGTTCGATAAGACAGAGGGTAAATGGTAACTTCTTTATGTCAATATTCACAAGTCTCAGTCATCTTTCCCATGATCCTTATTTTGTTGTTTTTGTTTTCTTCTTTTTTTGCTGCCATTACTGCATTGTGATATGGCGCTTGATCTTTGAACAAACTTCCAAACTTTTGACATTGTCATTTTTAGCACTCATTTTCAGCACCTGATTTTTTTTTTTTTTTTGAGAATTTGATGACTTTTGACTTTGTAACATTGGCATATAAAGCTTCTTCCACCCTCTTAGTGAAGTAAACGATGACCACGACGATGAATCGATATTGACTAGAAGCTTTTGATGAGATCGACCCCATAATATCCATTCCCCATGTATAGGAAGTCTGTGAAGAAATATATGAGGCACATAAGTCTTGTCTTTCTCAATTTGGCATTTGCGACATAACTGAAGCAATCTCCCTTTTATGGTGGACCAACAGTGCCCGATCCTCATGTTTAGCCCGTGTCTTAGTAGCCCAGGCATATCCTAATATGATTGTGTGAAAACATCCTTGAATTCTTGAAAATAATTCAATGATGTCTTGCCTTATTCCTGTGGTGAGCTGGGTTACAATCTTCACCTCTTTTCCAGGCTCATAATATCCACTGACCCTTTGTAGAGTGAGGTCTGTTTTTCATCTTGTTTCACCATTCTTAACAAATCAGAAGATAGGTTACAATCTCTGTTATCTTCAAAGTCCTTAGATCCCCTAGACCCATATCAAAGTCCTTAGATCCCCTAGACCCATATCTCATTCAAAAAGGGAGTCAGTAACAACGTCGCTCATGTCGTTGATATCTGGGTACCTAGGTACGAAGGCAAAAAATCCAAAGAATAAATGATTCTAAGGATTATTATTTGTATGGTATGGTTATGAATAAAGAATGAAAGAATATTGTAAAGAACAAAAGAATGTACAATATGAAGAATAAAAAAAATATTTGCTTAAAAAAGATGCATTTTATTGAAATAAAAATTCTGGATATAAGCCTATTTCACAAAAGGATTCTTATTGCCTCTAGGCTTAAAGCAACAAGCATGTTCTGAATATTACTCTATATTAGCTCTAAAAAATACAGGGATTCCTTCCACAGTTCCATTGTTTAAAATCTTCCCAAGTATGTAAGGGCTTTGGAAACTTTTATTCCCCGATTCTCTCTTCGGATATGTCATTAATGTTCAGATTCCCTGATATTCCTTTGGGTCTTTGATCTCTTCAATTTATTATCCATCGAGCCTTGCACTAAGGCCCTGATCTCAATTCAGTAGACTTTCGTCAGTTTCTAGGTTGCTGAAACAATTTTACCTAATTAAAGTCCTTCTATGGATTTTAATGAACATGATGCTATGTAATGCAAATGCATGAATTGAATGCAAAAAGAAAGAGAGGCGTTGATTTTGAATTCAATTCCATTAGAAAAACTTTTCTAGAAAGCAAATTTCTTTACATAAAACGGATTGCATATGCGGCCTTGCCCTCATATTCCAAGCAAAAACATTAATCCCCTTCTTCGCAAAGGTCAAATCTTGCAAACTTCTAATAGATGCCTCCACTAGCTTTTTTTTGCTTGATCTGGGCCGCGACTCACTGCTCACTTATTTCCATAATGCTCGTTAGCCTCTTCAAGAAAGCCGAGACGTGGTGATTCTCGAATAGTCTTTGTCAGCTTGAATCCTTGGGTAATAAGGTCTTGTATTCCTTTACGGGCTATCAGTCTTCTCTCGTTGTGTTTACTTAGACCATATTCGGACGACCGTATTATAATCTACTTTATAAAAAGTTCGTTTTCTCATGACAAACTTTTCTATTTAGCAATCGAATTTGAATCAACACCTATTTTCTATGATGTGAATGCAATGCAATCAAAACAAAAGAGAACACGTTAGCACAAGAGAAATAACAAAATAGGGCACCTATCTGGGTGACCACTAGGGTTCAATATAGCTCTATTTAGGGTTGGCTCTTAAGGATCACTATATGTGGCTTAGTTCTAAAGGGAGGGTACCTGAACCAGCAGATTTCTCGATCCTCACCCATTAGAGGCTCATACGGACCGAGTTCAGTTCAGGGGAATACATTTCCCTATGGCTGCATGGAGATGAAAATCTCACGAAAACATAGGTACGGATGTATCCCGAAAGCGATTCACTATCCTGCACGGAGGTGAAAACCTCACGAAGGAGTAGCTTCTCGCTCCCACTTAAAAGGGTGTGACCACAACGGTCATGCTATGCAATGCAGACATACTTTTCAATATTAAAACAACATGCTATAAAAAGGATCATAATTTTTCAAATCGGATTTTCAAATTTAGACAATAGGACAGGAAATAATCAATTTTACGGCTTGACTCTCTTATTGATCCCTAGTGGAGTCGCCAAGCTGTCGAAACCATTTTTTGTTTTGAAAAACGGGGTCGACTTTAAAAAAGAAAATAGAGTCGCCACCAATCTTTTTTCGAGGTGTGATCGGGTCACCTTGAAATTGATCATTTTAATAAAAAAATTTTGATTTATTAAAACAATGATTTTGGTCTACGAAATTTGAGAAAACGGGTTCGGGAGTCGGTTATGCACGAGGAAGGATAGCACCCTCGTAACGCCCAAAAAAATTGGTACCTAATTGATTAATTAATGTCTTAATGTCGAAAATTTGAGAAGATTTTAAAATATGATTCTTTTGATTTTTCAAAACTTGTAACCTTTAAAAAAACATTCAATTATTTGGATAAAAGAAAAGTCGAATCTCAGTATGTTAGAGCACGACCTTTCGAATTTCCCAAACACCAAATAGCCTTTGTTTTGTTTTTTTTTTTTTTTTTTTGAAATCCATATCTCAAAATATCAAAATGTCACATCCAATAAGTTAGGACGCAACATCTTAAATTCAAAAAGATAGGTTTTTTTTATTTGAAAATCATATATTTTAATTCCAAAAAGGGTATTTGATCATTTAGACTTAATGAGAAAAATCGAAGCCCAGTAAGTTAGGGCACGATTCCCTCAAAACTCAAAATGTCAAATATTGCCTTATTTTAAGAAATAAAGTTTTGGATAAAAAGTGGCAATTAAAATAAATTTAAAATAATTAAAATAAATGAATAAATAATGATTAAGCAATTAAATGGATAAATAAAAAAAACACATAAGTCAACCTAACTCCCGCAATATGAGGATTTGACGAAATTCCTCCACCAAAAACTAATTCGAACAAAAGCAACTCAAAAAGAAACGAAGATGAGCGAAGAACAAAATAAGAACAAGCCACATAAAACAAGAACGCAAAAGAGAGAGAAATTTGAGTGAATGCTCTCAAGAATTTTTATTACTTAAAACTCAAGTCCCATTCCAGTGTCTACAATAAAGGGAGAGGCCTCTATTTATAGTTGAGCCTCCCCAAATCCAACGGTACAGATCAATTACATCAACGGCTAAGATTAAAAGGTATCTACAAATTAAATCTCTAAGATTACAAAATCATATCTTTTAATATTACATACCATATCTTCTAAGATTGCATATCATATCTAAGATTACATACCATAACTTCTAGGATTGCATATCATATCTAAGATTTGCATATCATATCTAAGATTGCATACCATATCTTCTAGGATTGCATATCATATCTAAGATTTGCATATCATATCTAAGATTGCATATCCTTGAAGATTGTATTTCCATATACGTCAAGCTTGTAGATAGACCTTCAATCTTTTTAAGTAATGGGCCATTCCGATCGGGCCAAATGATATATTTTGGACTGGACTTGGACTTTATTTTATTATTTTGGGTTTATTATTTTTTGTATGGGCCCGGGCTAAATTGGCCTATTACAAAAATAAAAGAAGAATCCCTATAGAACTACATTTCTTTTATTTTATTTTAAATAAGGTTTTTTAAACCTTATTAAACTCCATATATTGGATATTGATTAGAATAAGGAGTTTCAATCTTACTACACTCCTATTAGAATATGGCTTTACAAGCCTATAAATAGACATAGTCTATTCCTCTTGTAAATTGATTCGAATTCGACATAGTGAATTTTCTTCTCCTCTGCCCGTGGTTTTTTCCCGAAAGGGTTTCCACGTAAAATCTGTGTGTTCTTTATTTTTGTTTCTCTTTTCTTTGCGATATATTTGTCATTATCGACGTTATTTTTTTCACACACACACAATAATATTCAATTTAAAACATATAAATATACAATTTAGTTACACGAACTTACCTCGACAAGTGTTCGTAATTTCGTAGGCTACTAATCCAATACTTTTTGTTTTCCTCGATCTAACTCCATATTAGGTCTATTTGGATCTAATTAAGCAAAGTAAGCTTGCTTGAACTTAAGTTTCCATGGCTAGGGTTTCCATGTTTTTGTTTTAGGAAAGATGATGAAAATGATAATAATTTAATTATTTAATTCATTTATCACCATTTTATCATCTACTTTCCAAAATTAACCTTACTAATTTATTAAATTCCAATGATGAATAATCATTCTTATCTACTAACTACACTAAATGGTCTATTTGCCATATAAGGACCTCCAATTTTAAATTCCATAGCTATTTGATGCCTTTAGCTACTAGAATTCAACTTTTGCACTTTATGCAATTTGGTCCTTTTCATCAAATTAGACATGTAAACGATAAAATTTCTTAACGAAATTTTCATACGATATTTCTATCATACTATAGACCATAAAATAATATTAAAATAAATTTTCTTCCGACCTTAGATTTGTGGTCCTGAAACCACTATTCCGATTTAACTGAAAACGGGTTGTTACAATTATAGTTGGTATATGTATCGATTAGTATATGCAATCTCTTAATGTCATCAATATTAGTTCTTTTCGGGATGGTCTAACCAACCATGCCAACAATAGTGAACTTCTTGTCACTATGTTATATGTCAATCATATTAGTATAATGTATTCCTTCAGGGAATATCCATTATACAAGTACATAAGCATCTTATTTCATTTCTATCTGTAGTTTTAATGTAAAATGCATAAATATTTCCTTTAATACATATCTTTTCAATCTATAATAATAATAATAATAATAATAATATTTATGTTCTATAATATCTTGCATCACAATGAGGTGCAACAACATTAACTTGTCAAGAACTTTTACAATCTGATGCAATGTTAATTAGTTCACTAGGAGGCTGTAATAAAATATCACTTTATCATATAGCACTAATGAATGTCTAATTTAAAAAATGCAAAATTGCCATTCTTTTCATAATTGATGATAACCCCAATGCTTTGTGTTGTAACATATAACACGGAAATGAATTATTACGATTATTTCTTTTTCTTTAATATGTTAGATTCAAATTATCTATGCGATAAATACACCATGTTTAAAATTTGATAAATGTGTTTTAAATATGCATGTCATATTTGAGTTAGCATTTAATGCCTAAATTGAAAGGAACTGATTGATATAATGTTGATACTTTAGGGACTCGGTTAGAATATTTTGAAACTAAGATCAATTTAAAATCTAGGTCATAGTTTAAGGACATTTGATGTAATTAACCCTACAATGAAATTGCAAAATGGGTGACACCAATTGTGGTCTCTATGCCTTTGGCCAAACCAATGCATAGTATCAACAATATACGTATTTGTCCAAGTTCAACTTAATTCAAAATATAAACTTTAAGTTTTGTTCAAATTCGTTTATATTTTATGATTTATTAATTTAATCCCGTATGGTATATGTAAGTACCCAATTTTGCCCGGGCCCATGAAAACCAAAACAGAAAAAAATAAAAATAAAAATGTCCAAATTGTCTTTTACAGTCCTTTTTACAAAAGCCCAATAAATATTGACCCACTACCAGAACCAAACCCGAATGGACCCCTTGACCCAAAACTATGACCCAACAGATCCTAAATAGGCTAGACCCAGACTCAGACGGCCCAAAAGGCCCAAGACCTTAACAAGACCAGCAGAAACATAGGGTTTCTTGAAACCCTAAGCTACCCTCGAGCCGCAAGCAGGGGCTACCCCAACCGTCATCCAACAGGAGCCCGAGCGTCGCACCGCAATAGCCGGAGTCCAATCGTCGCGCCACAGTCTCGTCCGGCCCTCGATCGTGCCTTGATTCATGCCTGAATCACCATCGTCGTGAGATCTCAGACCTGCAAAAAAGGGAAATAAACCGTAGCAGGAAAAGGAAAGAAGAAGATATGGAAAGATATTTTCCTTCTTTGTTTCGTTTTTTTTGGGTTATAAAAAACCCGCAGAATTTTGTAATGAGGGGGGGAATACACGGAGAAAACCGGAGAAAAAAAAGAAAAAAATACACAGAAATAAAATACAAAGAATTTTTACAAAGGTGATTTTTTTTTATATTTCATTTTTTTTTGATTCGTGCATGAAAAACGGCTTTTAAAAAAGGAGGCGAAGATCTTACCTGTGCGCCGCCATGCGAGACGGCGCGTGTGGCGCGTACCCACGAGTCCGATGATCGGAGCCCAGACGATGGAATAAAGCTTCAGAGAGTTTTGAATTTTTTTTTAAAAAATTAGACTTAAAAGTGATTTTTTTTATTGAAACTGTCTTTTATAGGCAAAACCATATGACGCCGTTTTAAGGTTGGCTTTTAACTCATAAAACGATATCGTTTTAAAACCTGTGACCCGCGCACTGACCCGACCCACATAGAGGATCCGCGTGTTTTAAAAAAAATGGGAAATTTATCCCTTTAGTCCTTCCGCAATTTTGTTGTTTTTAAATCAGTCCAATTTGCATTTTTATTTTTTTTAAATTAACCCCGAAAGTTGGTTTTTATTTCAATTAAACCCCCGAATTTCTTTAAACGCTAAATATAAAACGTTGCTATTTTAAAACTTGGCATAATTTCCATTTCGGACCTTGCGGTATAAAATGATTTTCGATTTAACCCCTTTTATATTTTTAAAGTTGCTATTTAATCCTTCTGTTTTTTTTTTAGATTATTTTAACATTATATTATATTCATTATTTATATTAATTTGTGTATATTATAAAATTTATATACATATAGTTTTTATAAGTATTAATTTCATATATATAATTATTATTATTTATTACTTATATTATATAAATTAGCATATTATTATATTATGGATTTCAAATTATTATTATATTATTATTTTATTTTAGTCTAATTATTTTTTATTTTACAAAATTATTTTAAGTATTTATATATACTATATTATATGTTTTTAAAATTTTTATGATAGTATTATAATATCATATATTATTTTCTAAAAAATTCTATTTTTGTATAAAGTTTATTTATATCTTTATAATATGTTTCACATATATTATTTATATTATATATTTTTTAATATCTCAGTATTCAAAATTATTATATATAATATTATGTATTATCTTTTATTATGTATTAAATTATATATTTATTATAATATTTATTTAGTATTTTTATTGTTTTACATATATTGCTTTATATATTTTATTTATGTAATACCCCTTATTTATTTATTATTTTATGATTACTATAGTGTAGTTATTTTAGTTGTATTTTATATTGTATGCTATTGTATTATAATCGTTTTTTTAATATTTGTGTATAATAGTTTATAAATGCGATATCGTCACATGGGTTATTTCTCAAAATAAAATATATTTTTACAAGCTTACTATATTTTAAAATAAGGCAATGTTTTGGTATTTAGAAATTCGAGAAATAGTGCCCCAATGTACTGGGTTGCGATTTTCCGTTTGGCTAAATAACTAAATACCCTTTCTACAAGTTTTGTAAATCATGAGATGATTTTGATTACGAAGGTTCTTAAATATCGTGTCCTAACGTACTGGATGTGATGTTTATATTCCCTCGGAACAAAGAAATCTCAAGTTTTAACTTAAATGTCTCAAAGTTTTTTAAGAAATCATATTTTTGAATACTTTTAAACTTCAAACATTTGGACATGATTTTATCGATTGGGTACCAATTTTTGGGCGTTACGAGGGTGCTAACCCTTCCTCGTATGTAACCGACTCCCGAACCCGTTTTCTTATTTTTCGTAGACCAAAATTAAATGTTTTAAAACAAAACGTTTTACAAGGTGATCCAATCACACCTAAGTAAAAAAGGGATTGGTGGCGACTCACATTTTTGTTTTAAAAGTCGATCCCCATTTTCAAAACCCGATTTAAAAAATGGTTTCGACAGCTTGGCGACTCCACTGGGGACCAATAAGAGAGTCAAGCCGTAAAATCGATAATTTCATGTCCTTATGTCTGAATTTAAAATCTGGTTTAAAAATATTATGATCATTTTTATTGTATGTGATTCTATTTTTATAAAATATCTTTGCATTGCATTAGCATGACCGTTGTGGTCGCACCCTTAAAGTGGGAGTGAGAAACTATGCTTTCGTGAGGTTTTCACCTTCGCAGGGGCTAGTGGACTGCTTCCGGGATACATCCGTACCTATGTCTTCGTGAGGTTTTCACCTCCGCATAGCCATAGGGAAATGTATTCCCCAGAACCGAACTCGGTCCGTATGAGCCTATAATGGATGAGGATCGAGGAATCTGTTGGTTCGGGTACTTCAACCTTAGAACTAAACCGCATATAGTGAACCCTAAGAACCCACCTCAGGTAGAACTATGTCAAACCTTAGTGGTCACCCAAATAGGTGTTTGTTTATTTTACTTGCTTTATATTCCATGATACTAACTTGTTGTATTTATTCTTTTGTGCATATCATTTCATACTTTAAGAGGTATCGATTCACGGCCAGTTTCTAAGTTAGAAAGCTGGTTATGGAGAACGAATTCCTTGATAAAGTGGAAGACAATGCAGTCGTTAGTATATGTTCAGAGCAAAAGCAATTAGAGAAAGAGGATTTTAGGGTATGGATTCGTTGGAACAAGAGGGGAATAGGGGCAATACTGGTATCCTTGCCTCCTCAGTCACCTATGCCTCATGATGTTGTTTCGATCAAAGCAGAATCGGATGCGAAGAAGATTGTACGACACCTTATGGCAAGGCGTGATGTTGGAACTAAAGGGAAAAAGGTAACTATGCTCACCAATCACTTCAAAGTGAGCGTAGGGAATACGGATAGACACTTCTACCAGTACAACATTTCTCTTTCGTATGAAGATGGTCACCCTGTGGACGGTAAGAGTGTTGGAAGAAAAGTGACTGATAGAGTGCATGAGACCTACAAAAATGATTTGGATGGAAAGAATTTTGCCTATGATAGGTCAGCTACAAAAACTTCTCGGCTCTTCGTTGTGATCCAAACAATATTGCAAGGGATTTGATTCGTTGTGGAGAAATGAATGGAACTCGTATTGATCCCCCATTTGATATATTCAAAGAGATGAACCAGAATAGATGTCTTTCACTTGTGGTTAGAGTTGGAAAAATGTTTGAACAAGATACAATTTAAACTTCCTGGAGCTCCGCAGTTCCTTCTTTGTCTAGGAAAAATTCTGATCTTTATGAGCCATGGAAGCGGAAAAACCTCTTTGAGTATGGCGCTAGCTAGGGTGAATGATCAATACTTTTCTGAAGATCGATGCTAAGCTTGGACAGTCTCTTCACTACCATCAAAGCCGTAATTCTGCAATCGAGTTAAAGTCAAGTCTGAACAAGATTGAGGAAATGAAGGGTAGGATTGAAGAGTTAGAATCAGCATTACACAGTTGTGAACTTCGGATTGAGCTTCTTGAAACAAGATAGGAGCGTTGGAAAGAAAAGCTTCATCATTCTTATGATCAAGTTAGGAGTCGAGATTACTTCATGGGTGAAGCGATAGTTCAGATTCGAGAGGTAGCTGATCATCTACAGACTTTGGCATCACAGGCGGATATGTTGTGCATAAAATATGGGCTACAGTCCGATCATAGTCAAGAGCTAGCTCCATTGCTTGGGAAAATCAAAACTTTAGGACTTAGGACGAAAGCATATGGTAGTCCGTTTTATGTAAAGGATTTTGTTTTCTAATAAAGTTCTCTAAAATGAAGTTGAATCAGGACCGATACCTCTTTTGCATTCATGCATTTGCATTACATTACATCATTTGCATTAGATTTTAATTAGGTAAAATTATCTCAGTTAACCTGGAAAACATGGAACAAAGGTTGGAGAAAATAGAACAAATGCAAATACAGATGCAGGGGTAATTAACCAAGATTCAACAAGAAATGCGGGAACAAATGCAAGAATTCCAAACCCTTGAAAGAATCGAAAGCGAAGAGGGAATTGGGGAACAATGTTTCCAAATCATTATGTACTTGGGAGTGTTTTGAATAATGGGATTATGGAAGAGATCCTTGCATTTTTAGAGCTGATCTATAGTAATGTGCAAAACATGCTTGTTGCCTTAAGCCTAGAGGCAATAAGAATCCATTTGTGAAATAGGCTTGTGTCCGAAAAATTATTTCAATAAAATGCATTTTTTATACATATTCTTTTATTCTTTATATTTCATACTGTACGTTCTTTTGTTTTTAGAATATTCTTTCATGACCATACCAATAATCATCCTTAGAATCATTTATTCTTTGGATTTCTTGCCTTTGAACCTAGGTACCTAGATATCAACGATATGAGCGACGTTGTTACTGACCCCCTTTTTGAATGAGATATGGGTCTAGGGGATCTCAGGACTTTGAAGATGACAGAGATTGTGACATATCTTCTGACTTGTTAAGAATGGTTTAATAAGATGAAAAACAGACCTTACTCAACAAAGGGTCAACGGATATTGCGAGCCTAGGAAAGGAAGGAAGATTGTAACCTAGCTCATCACAGAAATAAGGCGAGACATTATTGAGTCATCTTCAAAAATTCAAAGATGTTTTCGCACGATCATATCAGGACATGCCTGGATTAATAGGACGGGGGCTAAACAAGAGGATGGGGCACTGTTGATCTACCATAGAAGGGGATTGCATCAGTCATACCACAAATGTTGAATTTAAGGAGACAAAATTCATGTGCCTACTCCAGTTCTTCACAAATTTTCCATATGTGGGGCATGGATGTTATGGGGCCAATCTCGTCAAAAGCTTTTAGCCAATATCGACTCATCGGCATAGTCATCGTTTACTTCGCTAAGAGAGTGGAAGTAGCTTTATATGCCAATGTTACAAGGTCGAAGTCATCAAAGTCATCAAAAAAAAAAGGGAAAAGATCAAGATGCCAGCAAAGAATGCCATAAAGGATCACGCATAACTGTGCAAAGTCAAAGTTTACAGTTTGCCCAAAGATCGAGCAAAGCATAGATATTGATCTGACAAAAGTTGTTGTAAAAAAACTATGAAATGTGACTTAGACTTGTAAGGATTGGCATAAGAAGCTACCACTACCCTCTATCTTATTGAACGTCGGCCAGAACCTTCACTGGGGCAACATCTTACCCATTATGGAATTGAAGCATTTTTGTCGATTGAACTTAATTAAAGAAAGGGTTAAAAGTTATTTGTCACGGCCAGATGATATGAGCTTAGAGAAGTTCATCTTAGGGAATTCCATGAAGGAACCTGATGTTAAAAATGATTTTTCTTCTGCAAAATGATTTCAGAGAAAAGCAGATGCCAAACTGTGAAGGACCTTATGTTGTAAAGAAGGCCTATTCTAGAAGAGCATTGACATTGACCGAAACAGATGGCGAAGACTTGCCCAATCTGGTAAATTCAAGTTCAGTCAAGAAATATTTCACCTGAAAGGGGAAGGTCCAAGGTGAAAACTCGCAAATGGCACCTTGATTAAAACAAAAAAAAAAGACAAAGGAGAGGCCAAGGCGAAAATTCGCAAAGGGCGCTTTAAGACCAAAGGGGCTTTGAGTTGAAAACCCAGAAAGGGCGGCTCAAATTTTGAATAAAAGTGGGGCATACAGTAGTCTTGCTACGTCTGAATTAGCAAAGAGGAAGTATGTCATGTCTTGGGACATCGACAAAGTACTCCGGATCCCCTAAACATATATTGAGCTTAAAATGGTCCTCAAGAAGTTGGAACAAAGAGTCTCAGGCTGCGATATCTGGGGCACCTAGCTTCTATCCTACCCATTTTGGATTCCTTATCTTTGATTGCTTTATTCTTTTGAGATACACCCAAATTAATTTTCTTTTATTTCCTGGGTTATCTTTGATTAAATTATTTTTTTCTGAGCTATGCTCCTGAAAAATTTCTTTCTCGTCCAATCTCGTGTTCTTTTTCAAGCATTTATATTGAAATAATGATTAATGGATTAAAAACACTTTCATAAAAGGAGTTTCGTATATTACTCTGGAGGCTTCTAAATAATATGAGAATCTGAAACAAGACTATTGTTCAGAATTCACCAAGCCTAAGGAATTGGAAATATTGGAAAATGATTATCTCTTCGGATTCTTATTGGATAAGACAATTTCGTTGGTGATACCATATCGGCAAATGACGAATAACGTCAAGCCAAGTGTAAAAGGGGATCATTGTCGGGAGACCCTGCATTCATATAAATTTTAGATTTATACACCTAGGGAATGGTGAAAAACGATACAAGTTCTGTACCTCTGAGTGGTAATAGATTGGGTGGAAGAAGTCAAATGTTATTACAGTAGGAGGCACAAGCTTCATATCCCAAGGTTCAAGTGGAGTGGACTCAGAATTACCACGGGGCAAAATAATTGAGTAAGAAAATGATACTTCAAGGGGGAGCTAAGATGAAACCTTGACAGATAAATGAGTGATAAAACCTTAAGCGGGAATCATACTCATATCATTTTACATTCATAGCATGTCTAATTAGGAGCATTTGAGGCATTTCAATCAAGGCATCCTAATTATTAGACATAATCATATACATTCTACAGGTTATGTCCTTTAAAAGACAATGTAGTAAGGTCGAAGATAGCGAATCTGGCATTCCTGAGCTTTGCAGGAAGCAGATTGAAGATAGCAAATCTGGCATTCCTGAGCTTTGCAGGAAGCAGATTGAAGATAGCGAATCTGGCATTCCTGAGCTTTGCAGGAAGCAGATTGAAGATAGCAAATCTGGCATTCCTGAGCTTTGCAGGAAGCAGATTGAAGATAGCAAATCTGGCATTCCTGAGCTTTGTAGGAAGCAGATTGAAGATAGCCAATCTAGCATTCCTGAGCTTTGCAGGAAGCAGATTGAAGATAGCGAATCTGGCATTCCTGAGCTTTGCAGGAAGCAGATTGAAGATAGCGAATCTGGCATTCCCGAGCTTTGCAAAGAAGCGATTGAAGATAGCCAACGGCATTCCCGAGCTTTGCGAAGCAGATTGAAGATAGCCAATCGGCATTCCCGAGCTTTGCGAGAAGCAGATTGAAGATAGCCAATCTGGCATTCCTGAGCTTTGCAGGAAGCAGATTGAAGATAGCGAATCTGGCATTCCCGAGCTTTGCAGGAAGCAGATTGAAGATAGCGAATCTGGCATTCCTGAGCTTTGCAGGAAGCAGATTGAAGATAACGAATCTGGCATTCCTGAGCTTTACAGGAAGCAGATTGAAGATAGCCAATCTGGCATTCCTGAGCTTTGCAGGAAGCAGATTGAAGATAGCCAATCTGGCATTCCTGAGCTTTGCAGGAAGCAGATTGAAGATAGCAAATCTGGCATTCCTGAACTTTGCAGGAAGCAGATTGAAAATAGCAGATCTGACAATTCCTAAGTTTGCAGGAAGCAGATCGAAGACATCAGTCTGGTGATCCTTGAGTTTGCAGGGATCAGGTTGAAAATATCAGATCTGGTCTCCCTGAGTTTGCAATGGAGCAGATCAAAAGATAGTGGATACTACCTTCATGAAGTTGAAGCTATCAAACTTATTGAAATCGAGATGAAGTTCCAATACCATTGAAGTTGCAGTAGAGTTGGAAGTTATTTGAAGAAAGCGAGGATCAAGAAGTCGAGGCTCGGCCAAGACCGAGCAAAATTGGTCCTTTTATAGTCTTTGCTCTATTCTCGTTACACGACAATGAGCAAAGAGGGGCAGTTGTAAGTACCCAATTTTGCCCGGGCCCTTGAAAACCAAAACAGAAAAAAATAAAAATAAAAATGTCCAAATTGTCTTTTACAGTCCTTTTTACAAAAGCCCAATAAATATTGACCCACTACCAGAACCAAACCCGAATGGACCCCTTGACCCAAAACTATGACCCAACAGATCCTAAACAGGCTAGACCCAGACTCAGACAGCCCAAAAGGCCCAAGACCTTAACAAGACCAGCAGAAACAAATGGTTTCTTGAAACCCTAAGCTACCCTCGAGCCGCAAGCAGGGGCTATCCCAACCGTCATCCAACAGGAGCCCGAGCGTCGCGCCGCAATAGCCGGAGTCCAATCGTCGCGCCACAGTCTCGTCCGGCCCTCGATCGTGCCTTGATTCATGCCTGAATCACCATCGTCGCGAGATCTCGACACAAAAAGGGAAATAAACCGTAGCAGGAAAAGGAAAGAAGAAGATATGGAAAGATATTTTCCTTCTTTGTTTCGTTTTTTTTGGGTTATAAAAAACCCGCGGAATTTTGTAATGAGGGGGGAAATACACGGAGAAAAAATGGAGAAAAAAAAAGAAAAAATACACAGAAATAAAATACAGAGAATTTTTACAAAGGTGATTTTTTTTATATTTCATTTTTTTTTATTCGTGCATGAAAAACGACTTTTAAAAAAAGAGGCGAAGATCTTACCTGTGCGCCGCCATGCGAGACGGTGCGTGTGGCGCGTACCCACGAGTCCGATGATCGGAGCCCAGACGATGGAATAAAGCTTCAGAGAGTTTTGAAATTTTTTTAAAAAAATCAGACTTAAAAGTGATTTTTTTTATTGAAACTGTCTTTTATAGGCAAAACCATACGACGCCGTTTTAAGATTGGCTTTTAACTCATAAAACGACGCGCTTTAAAAAACTCGTGACAGCAGACCGACCCGACCCACATAGAGGATCCGCGTGTTTTCAAAAAATGGGAAATTTATCCCTTTAGTCCTTCCGTAATTTTGTTGTTTTTAAATCAGTCCAATTTGCATTTTTATTTTTTTAAAATTAACCCCGAAAGTTGGTTTTTATTTCAATTAAACCCCCGAATTTCTTTAAACGCTAAATGTAAAACGTTGCCGTTTTAAAACTTGGCATAATTTCCATTTCGGACCTTATGTATAAAATGATTTTCGATTTAACCCTTTTATATTTTTAAGTTGCTATTTAATCCTTCTCTTTTTTTTAAGATTATTTTAACATTATATTATATTCATTATTTATATTAATTTGTGTATATTATAAAATTTATATACATATAGTTTTTATAAGTATTAATTTCATATATATAATTATTATTATTTATTACTTATATTATATAAATTAGCATATTATTATATTATGGATTTCAAATTATTATTATTTTATTATTTTATTTTAGTCTAATTATTTTTTTACAAAATTATTTTAAGTATTTATATATACTATATTATATGTTTTTAAAATTTTTATGATAGTATTATAATATCATATATTATTTTCTAAAAAATTCTATTTTTGTATAAAGTTTATTTATATCTTTATAACATGTTTCACATATATTATTTATATTATATATTTTTTTAATATCTGTATTCAAAATTATTATATATAATATTATGTATTATCTTTTATATGTATTAAATTATATATTTATTATAATATTTATTTAGTATTTTTATTGTTTTACATATATTGCTTTATATATTTTATTTATGTAATACCCCTTATTTATTATTTTATGATTACTATAGTGTAGTTATTTTAGTTGTATTTTATATTGTATGCTATTGTATTATAATCGTTTTTTTAATATTTGTGTATGATAGTTTATAAATGCGATATCGTCACATGGATTATTGCTCAAAATAAAATACATTTTTACAAGCTTACTATATTTTAAAATAAGGTAAAGTTTTGGTATTTAGAAATTCGAGAAATAGTGCCCTAACGTACTGGGTTGCGATTTTCCGTTTGGCTAAATAACTAAATACCCTTTCTACAAGTTTTGTAAATCATGAGATGATTTTGATTACGAAGGTTCTTAAATATCGTGTCCTAACGTACTGGATGTGATGTTTATATTCCCTCGGAACAAAGAAATCTCAAGTTTTAACTTAAATGGCTCAAAATTTTTTAAGAAATCATATTTTTGAATACTTTTAAACTTCAAACATTTGGACATGATTTTATCGATTAGGTACCAATTTTTCGGCGTTACGAGGGTGCTAACCCTTCCTCGTACGTAACCGACTCCCGAACCCGTTTTCTTATTTTTCGTAGACCAAAATTAAATGTTTTAAAACAAAACGCTTTACAATGTGATCCAATCACACCTAAGTAAAAAAGAGATTGGTGGCAACTCACATTTTTGTTTTAAAAGTCGATCCCCATTTTCAAAACCCGATTTAAAAATTGGTTTCGACAGTATATTTTATCAAAAATGCTATGTTCCAATATGTAGTAGAAAAATAATATCAAATAAATGTTATTATCATATTTTTCTTTTTGATTGGAGGTGAGAAACAATAATATACATAATAAATAGGTGTAGTTACACATATATATATATCACTACAAAAAATGTACATATACTACCAACAACAACAAAATCGTCGATAAAACTTGAAATTCCATTAATATAAATTTCCAATCAAGTCTTTTTCAATATATCTTTCTCACATCAAAACCACCAAAGGAACCTCCCTTATGAGTCTTTTGTTTCTTTATTTGCGCTATTTGCCTTTCCTTCGTCTTTTACCTCAACGGCGAGGTACTCTGAGCTCGATGGTTGGTCAAATTTTACGCAATGAGAGGTGTTGAGGTTGAAAGAAGGTGAAGCTCCAAATGAAGGTGAGGTATTGATTGATGTTGTATCATTATCGAGTGAAGGCCTTGCTGAGGTGTAATTTTTTTTTAGTGCAATGTCTCTTCTAGCATTGGCTCGCCATCTCTTGAGACCTTTAACCACTTTTTCTGGGAAGATAACTTTCTTCATTGATGTTCCCATCTGTTAAAATTTAGTTGAATCACGAATTAATTAATGGTATGAACAAAATGTGCATGGACCAAATGCTTTGTGTACAAACAAGGTCTGTAGTCTTAGAATACAGTAATGGATTATTGATGCTAGGACTCGAATCCAAACTTGTAATTGCATGAACCAACTAAAATAAACTTGGGTCATGTAAAATGATATGCATGGTAAAGAGATTTTTAATGTTGAAATTTGAATCTCAAATTGATTGGATGTTACCTCCTATTAATAGTTGTATGAACAGGCTAAATTAAACTCAATTCATGTAATGTAATATGTTTGGTAAGGGAATACCGATGTTGGAATTAAAATTCCATACTTGTCGGGTGTCACCTCTTATAGATAACGGTAAGAACTGTCTAAACTAAACTCTGATTTTTATATTCAAAATTTTTATGCTGAAATTTGAATCTCGAATTAATTGGATGTTACCTCCTATAGATAATTGTATGGATCAACTAAGCTAAACCTGGTTCATGTAATTTTAGAGATTAAAGGTGCTTAGATTCAAATCTTATATTTATTGGATGTTATTTGTATGAACCAAATAAACTAAACCCCGATTCATGTAAATGTATATAGTAAGGGATTACTGATGTTGAGATTCAAATCTCAAACTTATTGAATATTACTTCTCATGGATAGTTGTATGAATTAATTAAACTAAACTCGGATTCATGTATTGTAATATGTAACATTACAAACATGCAATGTGGTTTACCTGAGTGACCAAAGCATACAAAGGCAGAGTAACATATCCACAAAGGACTTGAACCAAAACTCCCATGGCTAGTCTTATCACAATGTCTTCGGTCTTTCGATGGAAGCATGATCTAAATCCAAATTTGTACTGCAATTTTTAAGCAAAATTAGAAAAGAAAACAAGAAAGAGTAATTAATTGCATGAATTAACTAAAAAAAGTTAAAATATGTCATAGGTCCCTATGCTCTTCACAAATTTAAAATTTAATCCATATACTTTTCAGATTTCAAAATTTAGGTCAAATTGTTAATACTGTTAATTCTTTCTGTTAAATTTGACGGTGTGGTGTTTTGAAATAAAAAAAAATTAGTAGCAATGTAACTAAGAAAATACCAATGTAATTAACCCGAATTTAACAAAATAATTTTATCAGTGTTAACAATTGGACCCACCCAAATTTTGAAATCTGAAAAGTAAATGGACTAAATTTTTAAAAATAGAAATAGAGGGACTAAATTTTAAATTTACGAAGAATACAAAAACTTATAATATATTTTAACCCAAAAAAGCCTAATTACCCAAGTCCATGTGAAGAATGCCAGTTGAAATGAGTTCTGCAATTAGATTTTGGCATATAAGAAATCAGTAGTTGAATTTTAATAAAATATATTAAGTTTTGGAAACAATGAAATGGGGGGAATTAAAGATTACCTGAAATAATATGAAGTGCATAAGGTGGAGGAGCAATTTGGGCCAACCAAACCAGAAGAAATGATCACTTGGTCTAACTAGAAATGTTCCTCTCACTACTGGAGATTTCTCTTGACTTTCCAAACACATCCTAGTGATGATGCCTTGAAGTTGAGTCCCCACCAGCAGCAACATCTGTTCAAAAAATGTGTTTCAAAGTGTCTTAATTGATGGATAGATTATCCCTGCTTTTCATTTTTCTGAAGTGATAAGCCATAAAAGTAACATATTTTTAATCTCATTCTTGATGCGTTTTTGGATAATTTATTAAGTAAATTAGTGAATTTGATGCTCCTACTCATTTAAATTCATATTTCTATACTTAGGTGAGCATAGGGGAGTGAAAGGAGTGAAAAACAAGCCAAAATCGGACAAAAAGAGCTGTTTTCAGGATCCACACGGCCTAAGCATTTCCACACGGGCTGGGCACATGCTCGTGTGAGCCACACGGGCTGACCACACGCTAATGTGCCAGCCCGTGTCGATTTCACAACCTGCTTCCCAGGTACGCAGAAAAACCCAATTTTTAGGCTTTTTGAGCATTCTAAAGTCTATAAATACCAATTAGAAGAAGACCTAAGCGAGCACTTAGAGAAGATTGAAGAAAAGACTCGAAGAACACTGATAAACCGTAAAAGTAACATATTTTAATCCCACATTTAGCATACTTTTGGATGATTTATCCCTTGATTTATGTAAAAAGGTGCTCTTAATCATTTCTTTTCATGTTTTATACTCAGGAAAGCACCGAAGGATGGAAAGAACGAGAAACGGGCTCAAAACGGACCAAATTGGAAAAAAAAAAGTGAAAATCGACACGGCCTGGACTTGAGCCAACACGGTCGTGTCTCCTTGATAGACTAGAACACGACCTGATCACGATTTACACGGGCGTGTCACCTCATTAAAAGTCCGAACACGGCCTAAAGACGATTCACACGGGCGTGTGCCATGGTCGTGTCCCGTCGTGGAGAAGAGCAATTTCACTTAAAAGGATACTTAGGGGCAAAGAAACCTATTTCAAAAGCCTATATAAACACCCTAAGTATAACCTAGAAGGGGGCGGTGAGCTAGGCCAAGGAGCCGAGCCGAAAAGGTCAGATTTGTAGGAAACACTCGAAGATAGCCAGTTGATCCATCTCAAGAAGCCGGAATTCTACTCAAGACGGCGGATTTCTCCTTCAATTCCTTCAGGGGGTTTTAGGGATTTCTTATGTTTTGTTTTATCTTTTCTTGTGAGATGTTTTCTTTTATTATCATGAACTAAACCCTTCAGATACCTGAAGGGGATGAAACTTAGATGAACCTTGTTATCGTTTGTTGAACTATATGATAAATACTTGATTTGTTCTTAATTATGTGTTCTTAATTCTTGTGTTAATATTTCCGGGATATTGATTCAAGTTTGATGTGCTTAGGTGGAGAGCAAAAGTCCCTGCTTAAGAGTAGATCTAGCATAATTAAGCGGAGTTGATCACGCGCCTAGAGATAGGGTGACGAGATTTTGCCGGATTAGGGTGAAACCTAATATGGGATTCCATAGATCGAGTTAATGCAATTCTAGGGGTTTTAATTAGAAAGAGATTTCAATTAATCAACCTAGGGTTAGACGTTATTCGCTTGAGAGAGGGTTTAATATACATTAGGAGTCTTACGGATCAAGTCAAGTGAATAAATCATCTGGTTCAGAGTTAGATAACCAGTGAAGTCTAGGTGGATTCTTCCTAAGGGTATCGTCTTAATCAACTGAGTTTTTTTCAACAGTATTTCCCCAATTCATTCTTTTTGTCTTTGCGTCGTTAGCTTAGAAGTTAGTTAAATTTAGATTAAATAACAACTTCACTTATTTTAGGCTAGATAATAAAAAGAAAGTTAGTATTAGTACTTTTGGTTCCTTTGGGTTCGACAATCCAGTCTTGTCGAAGCTATACTACTGTTCGATAGGTGCACTTGCCTCAATCGTTGTTATAGTTAGTTCCAGGTTCGATCATTATAAATTTAAAACTCTGAAATCAACAATCAAACACCATCGGAATCAACTCGGAAGCGAATCTCCTCAAGATCGAAGATGTTCATTTAATCTCTTTTGAAGTTTTATTGAGTTTTTTTATGTCTTGTGGTTATCCTAACTTTGAGATGTTTCTATTCAGGATTATAAACTAAATTCCCTAGATACCCAGGGAGGATGAAACCTATGATAAATCTTATTATTTAATTTCTGTTTTTACGTGATAAATATTTGATTCTTGTTCTCAATTATGTATACTTATTGTGTTTTACTATTTTGGGGATATTAATTCATATTTAATGTGCTTATTTCAGTGGAGCAAAAGTCCCTGTTTAAGAGTAGATCTAGCATAATTGAGTGGAGTTGCATACAATCCTAGAAATAGGACGACATAAATCTACCGGATTAGAGTCAAATCTAATAGGGGAATCCATAGATTGAGTTAATGCGACGATAGGGGTTTTAATTAGAAAGAGATTTCAATTAACCAACCTAGAGTCAGTTGTTCTTACTATCGAAAGAGATATTAACATAATTTAGGGATTTCTACGGATCAAGACACAAGTGAATAAATCGTTTAATTCAGATTCAGAATAATAGGTAAAGTCTAGGTGGATTCTTTCCTGGGTATTGTCTTTCTCATTGGTTATCTTCGATTATTTTCCTATTTCATTCTCTGTTGCGTTCTTAGTTAAATTAGATTAGTAAGTTTAGATTAAAAACAATCACTCCAATTTATCGGCTAAATAATAGAAAACGGTAATTACTAGTACTTTTAGTCCTCGTGAATATGATATTCCCTACTCACCATAGCTATACTATTGTTTGATAAGTGCGCTTGCCTTTGTCGTAATTATAGTTAGTTTAGTGATCATAATGAAGTATTCGTATTTAATATGTATTTAGAAATGAGTATGAGGCGTATGTTATTCCAAATATACGAAAGAAATTAGAACAGTAATGAACATAACGATCAAACTTGTCAGTTTTGATTTGAACCAAATCCAATTAACCCAAAATCGAACCTAACCCAATTTGCACCTAAATCTACTCAACCTAAAGTTGAAAGCAACTTGAACTCGAAATAACCCAAACTCATATGACCTAAACCCAAAAGGTCTTAAGCCTAAAACAACTAAACTCGAAATTACTCAAACTTAGAACTAACCTGAACCGAAATGATTCAAGCTTGAAACTAATTTGCCATATTGATAGGTCACATATCCATATATGACACTCACAAGAGTTCAGATATCATAATTTTTAATCGATGGATAGATTATCCGTACTCTTTAATTTTTTTCTAAAGTATTATTCATGTTTGGTATATATATATTTGGACATTAGTTCAAGATTACGTGTTCTCTTAAATATATGAAAAAGATTTAGAAAAAAGTTAATATATCTATGTCAGATGCATATTCATATACGACACTAACTCCGAGTTTGGATATCATAGCTTTTAATATTTGGATAGATTATTTGTTCTCTTCATTTTTTTTATAGTATTCAAGTTCGATATATATTAGGATCATACTAGGATACAAGTATGAGATCATATGTTGCTCCAAACATATAAAACAGCTTTTAAAGAAAATGTCCATATTGAATATTTGAGATAATATATAGCTTTTTGACATTCTATTATAGCCCTTTAGTATAGGAATATTCTTAGGGCAAACTGAATATCTTTTACTTACCAATAGTGGAATGAAAGGAAGCCAGAGATAATTATAAAAACCTGCAGATCACATCAATAAATGAAAACTTTTAGCTTTAATACCAAATTTAATTATAAAATTGCATATAATTTTAGTTAATATTAAGTTACAGTCTTTGAGTTAATTACCATGTGCATTCAAGAATATGAATAACATTGACAAAATCCAAACCCAGAGGCTGAAAATATAACAAAAGCAAAACAAATTAAGCAGTTAAATATTATTGGGTTTAAAAATGAAATTAAGTAATTTTAATTTTAATTTTTTTAATAATGTGTAGTCATTGATGGTATATAAAATTATACACCATCAATGCATTTAATTTAAATTCAATATAATATCAAATTTCATTCTATTAATTAAAGGGTTAAATATAAAATTGATACCCGAATTTGTCCACTTCTCTCAGATTGGTACTTATAATTTTTTTTGTTCCAGATTGGTACTCGAACTTGTAGTAGCAAAGATGAGGAGGAAGTAAAAAAGAAGAAAGACCTCCTCTTCCCTTCTTTTCTTTTCTTATTTTTCTTTTTCTGTACATTTCTTCATCTTTCTTCTTTTTTACTTCTTCCTCATCTTTGCTACTACAAGTTTGGGTACCAATCTGGGACAAAAAAAAAAACCATAAGTATCAATTTGGGAGAAGTGGACAAATTCGGGTACCAATTTTATTAAGAGAAGGAGGTATAAGAGGACGTCACGTGGCGGCGTGTGATTGGCCAACACTGCCACGTCAGCAAAAAATTAATGTAGTTAGTCTTAAGTATCAATATAGTGGACAAAAAAAAAAGTTCGGATATCAATCTGAGACAAAAAAAAACCATAAATATCAAATTGGGAGAAGTAGACGAATTCGGGTACTAACTTTATATTTAACCCTTAATTAAACGTGAATAAACCTCAAGATTTTATACACTAACCTTATTCCCACAACCACTCCAAAGTCCTTTTCCAAAGTTCTTTTTATGTACTTTTGGAAGTCGAAGGTGCTTCCTTCTGAAAAATGGGCCTGGAATATACAAGTTTAAAAAGTCAAACAAGCTACAAATCTATATAACTTGGATTTCGATGTGAGTATGACATGAGTATGTTGGATATGTTTTAAATTTTTTAGATATTTGGAAGATTATATTTTTATATCCACGTCTGAAGAATATATCACAAATAAGAATATAAAGAAAATGAAGAATCAAAATAGGAAACAAAGTAATTTACCGTAATGAATCCATGTCTAAGAGTGAAGTAGTCCACTTTGGAGACAGATGCATAGAACTGTCGAAGAAAACATGCCTGAAAAAAAAAACATGTCAAACACATCACATTTAGATAATTGGTTTCATGATAGACTATGATATATAGGATATCATAATTGAAAAGTTAAACTCACCGGCCAACGAAGAAACCTGTGTTCACTCCAGAATCTAAGATGTCGCCTTGCAAATGATGTTTGATGAATAAGGAGGAACCTCCTAGGATCTACTTAATGGAGGGAAGTAAGATGGTTAGCAAAAATCGTAGCATAAGGAAAGACATTTTCGAGCTCTAAGTCTAAGGGTGTAATAGAGTTGAGTCTAGCTCAAGCCAGGGGCGTAGTTAGGGGAGCTAGAGGGGCCGGCCTCTTCTAAAATATAAAATTTTTCATTTAAATCCTTTAAAATTTTTAAAATTTTAAATTAGTAAAGGTAAAATTACACTTTGGCTCTCCTAAAATGATAAAATTTTGATTTAATCCTTTAAAAATTATAAAAATATAGACTATTAAAATAATAAAATTATATTTTTACTATCGTAAAAATTACAATTTAATTTCACCCAAGCTTCACATGAAATTTGAGGTACAAAACTTGGTTTGAGCTTAATGCCGTTCACCTAATAAAACACGAGCTTATTCCTATGCTCGACTACCAGCTCAGTTACCTATGCGAACTCGAATTTAAATTGAAAGCTTGCTTAGGCTCTCAAGCTACTTGAATTCCACTTCCTTGATAGCTTCAACTGCTTGAGCCAATGACTTAGCTAAATTTAAGTATTTTCAAAACTATTAAAACATGCTATAGGTTAGTTGTACTATTCATAAATTTAGAATTTAGTTTCTATATTTTTATTTCTAAGAATTTTTTTTTTCAGATTTTAAAATTCAGGTTCAATTTTAATACTGCTAATTTTTTATGTTAAATTTATTGGTGTAATATTTTGAAATAAAAAAAATCACTTGGTAGTAATTTAACTAAGAAAATAACGTTACAATGAATATGAATTTAACAAAAAAAAATTAAAAGTGTTAACAATTGGTCTTGAAATTTAAAACCTGAAAAATAAGGAGACCAAATTCCTAAAATTAAATATATAAAGATTAAATTCCAAATTTACAAAAACTTACTACATATTTTAACCTTTCAAAACAAACCCAAATGAGTTTAAGTATAGTTATATTGTTTCAACCACCTAATGTGAACCAACTAAGCTTTTTTAAATTTAGAGGTGACTAGATGAATAAATCCATAATTATATGTTAAGGGAAAGGGCCTACAAAGACATATCCCAAATTCCACAAAAAGCTTACCATTTGAGAATTGATATTCTAATGTTCTTGTTTCAGCCTCCCAAGATTCCCACTTCCTCATCTGCTAAATAAATAAAACCAAAAATGTGAAACACAAGCCACATTTTCACACTTGGCTCTGTCTTGAAATCCACATTCCATGGAATCTTAGTGATCTTTTTCATGTAAAAGTTTGACTTGTTTTCACAAAAAAGTCAAAACTGAACAACCGAACCCCCCCAAATTGCTGGCCCAATATGATACTTAAAAAAGGTATCAAAAGATCACAAAAAAAAAAAAAAAAAGGAATTTTTGCATTAAAAAAATGAATCACCTTTGCCATGCCAAGACCAAATGTGAGGATGCATGATAAAGAATGGAAGAAAGCCAGCACAAATATTAAGTACTGAAGCTCTTTCATACCTTGCCTAGACAACAATGAAACCATTCCCTGCTCCAAAAATGACACCCAAAAACATCATTCACAAGCTATCAAATATTATCCGAAAACATATATCACTGAGGCATTTGTTCGAACACATAGTTGAAGTACCTGTTCTTCACATTTTGCTTCTTCAGGACTATCATTTGAAGGATCACTACAAGGGAGAAAAGTTTCACCTATACTCTTTGGGATACATATATTTGCAATTGGCTTTTCACCCAGAGTTAACAACAATGATATGAACCCCAATTGCAGTAATTCTACATTAAAACAAATAAAAATTCAAAGTTTCATAATTTGCTACACTTTAAAAAAAGAAGAAGAAAAATGCAAAGAAAATTAATATATTCTCACCGGATTTGATCTTGTCAAGAGCTTGAATAAGATATTTCCTTCTGTTCTTATTGAAATACTATCAAATAAAAAAAATAAAAAAATCAGTATATATATATTTATAACGCATGCATGAACATGGCTAAAGCTTTATACAGACCTTGGCTAAAAGATGAAGCAAATGTTCAATGCAAATGGAGATGGAAATCAAGACGAAAACAACAACGGCGACAGCCCATGTTGGTGTACTTTCGAGTGTTATTACAGAGCTTGTCATCAACCCTGTTCACTGAAAACACTTGGAATTTTGTTGTGGGCGTGTTTTTTGGAACTGTCGGAAGTGATGAAATTCTGCTCACAGATCAAAATATATGAATAAAACAAGCTTGTGGTGGTTAGTTAAAGTCAACACAGTGTTGGTCCCAGGGATCAGGGACCATGGACCATCTATGGACCGTGTTTCGGTTTAAGGACTCCATTGTCAAAGTTTATGTTATTTTCGGATTCAAGTGTAAGTGACGGTAGGAATATATTTAAATGGTTAAATTTTGATATTAGTCCCTTTTACTTTAATTTGATCCTTTTAGTCCCTGTACTTTTTTAATTGTAAAATTTCAGTTTCATCAAACGATAACTATTAAACTCATACTACCTTACTAAAAATCTAGTTAATAGCTTAATGATTGCCACTTGCGTCAAGATTGGAATTTCAAAATTCGAAAAGTATAGGAACTTTAAATTATTTGATTGGAGAATATAGAGTAAATCTATAATTATACACATTAGTACATGACTAGTAATTGAATTTAACCAAATGGATTTAACTATTCTTGTTTGGGTCAGGACTAAACTTTCATAATTCAAAAAGTACATGAAAAGTATATGGATTAAAATTGATCAAATTAAAATACAAAGATTAAATCCATAACTTTTACAAAGTATAGGGACTAATAACGGAATTTAACCTACTTAAAATTTTAAAGCTTTTTTTTTTCTTAAATTATGAGTATTTAATACGGGTAGGAAAATAAACGAAAATAATAACTTTTGCCTAGCAATGCAAATGTTTGAAATTCATCAATGATCTATGTGATATTGTAAATGATAAACAAAAATGGCTGCCAATTTGATAGCAAGTGGACATATTTAATGATGAGTTATATATAAGCCTAAAGATTGTTTGAATTTTGAGAAGTAGGTTGAAGTTAGAAAAATTTTTTGGAGGGGTCGGAATTAAGTTATATACTTTTATGAGAGTTAAAATGTAATTTTAATATTTTGATAGTTTATATCTTTATAATTTTTTAAAATATTAAATTAAAATTTTATTATTTTGGGGTCAAATTACAACTTTACCATATACTAATTTAAAATTTTATAAATTATTAAAGGCCAAAAATTTAAATTTTCATTTTAGGAAGGGATGGACCCTTACCAATTCCCTTGGCACCACCCGATGGTTTGAAAAGAATATTATCTGAAAAATAAAAATAAGTTAAAATATAGACTCGATTAAAATATGAATCGACCCTATCCATTTTTAAATTTATGTTATGTACTTTTAGGTTTAATATGTAGTTTACCCTTTGAGTTTGTCCAAAATACTTAGTTGGTACCTGAAACTTTTTTTGTACCTGATTGGTACATAAAATTGTATTCTGTCACACACATTGCTCCAATTTGTTAACAATGTTAATTATTTAATGGTTTACATGTAATTTGCCCTCTAAACTTGTCCAAAAATATCTAGTCGGTACTTGAACTTATCCAAAAAGTACTTAATTTATGCTTGAACTTATCTAAAAAATTATACTTTTTAAAATTAATTTATTTTTTAAAAAGATCTTTAATTTTTTTAATTTATATCTGTCAAGTATCATATTAAGAAGCTATTATATGTTATTATAGAATTGATCATCAGTGTCACGTCAATACAAACTAACCATGTTAGTGCAGAGGTACCAACCTAGGTAACGGAATACAAGTTTAAGTACCAGCTAAGCAAAAAAAAAAGTTTAAGTACTGTAATGGGCCATTTTTGCCCGGCCCACCAGAAAATTAAAAATAAACCAAAAAAATACAAAATTAATAGTCCTAAGCTTACAAACCCAATTAACCCTAGCCCAAAACAAACAGGCCCAAAATACTAATAGCCCGTGGCCCAACAAAAACATTTCAGAAAACATTAGGGTTTTGAAACCCTAGCGCCGCAGCCTCCTCGAGCGCTGTGCCCGTGCCTCTTCCCAAAACGTCTCGTCCCGAGGCCCCTGACGAGCCCTTTGCGCCTTGCACGGAAATGGAAAAATTGCCTTTCCTCCGCCTCGTTGACCCTTCGAAGATACCTGCAAAAGAACAAGACGACAGAGCAAAGAAAAATAGGAAAGCAGAGCAAGAAACAACAGAAAAAAGGTTGTATATTTTATCTTTTCAATCTCGGCTATAAAGAGACCGAAACGCTTGTAACAAAAAGGGGGGATTTTCGAAATAAAAAAAAACAAATACGAACTATCAAGAATCAAAAACAAGAATAGAAGGTTGATTTCGTTTATTTTCTTTCGATTTTACTTTTATTACTGTTGTCCTCTATCTTTTTTTATATATTATTTTTATTACTTTCAAATTCTTAAAAACGAAACAATAACAAAAAGAAAGAGAAGGAAATACCTAAGTCGGTTCATGTTCCCGTTGTCGGAGGCCCCTTTTCCGTCGACGGAATCCGGCATAAATACGGGCTGGGAACCCGATTCCTTCAGTCTTTCGGGTGGAGAGGGCCCAGCTTTCGAGCGGCTCTGAAACGGAGGCTAGAAAGGCCGCCTCGCGCAACGCCGGCCAATGGCCATAGTGGTCGCACGACCAGCCACCGATTGAACCCACGACGGCGCAAAATGGGTTCAGAAAACCCTAGCAGAAGAAACGATGGGGGGAAAAAACTTTATTTTCGTTTTTTTTAAGAGGGGTCGAATGGCAAAAGAAAAATATAGGGATGGCTTATATGTCGGTAGCAAACGGCGCCGTTTAGGGGTTGGGAGCCCTGGCGCTAAAACGACGCCGTATAGGGGGTCTCTCAACCCGGACCCGACCCGATCCGATAGCCAGGATCCGCGCGTTTTCCCTCAAAAGGGGAATCTGCGCTTCAGATCCTTTCCCTTTGATATTTATTTTCAATTTGACCCATTTGGTCATTCCTCGGTTTTTAATTTGACCCCTATAATTTGCAGCGGCTCCATTTTAGTCCAGTTTAAAACGATACGTTTCAAGGGACGGGAATATTTCCCATCAGGTCCCTCCACATTTTCGCGCGTTATACTGGAACCCCTATTCGTTTTATTTTTTTTATTTGAATCTTTAACTTTATTTTTATTTTACTTTAATCCCCTTCAACGTTTTGTTTATAATTTAGGGTTCCCAATTTCGTTTTAATTGCAATTTAGTACCTCATTCATTTATAGATTTATTTTTATTTTATTTTTTACATAATTTCATTTATTATTTATTTATTATTTTGTTTATTCGTTTATTTTATTTATTTATTATTCGTTTATTTATTGCTCTTTAGTATTTTAAATTAATATATTTCTTTTATTGGATTCTTTACCTTACTTTATCATCATTATTACTTATTTACTATTATTATTATCATCAATATTCTAACTACTAGTATTATTTTCATTTCTATTATCACTATCATTTTTTTATCTTATTATTATTATTATTATTATTTATTTTTGTTGTTATTATTATTAATATTATTTAATATTTCTATTCTTGTTTATTATAATTATCATCATTATTGTTTTTGCACCATTATCGTTAGTATTATTATTATTACTATCATTTTTAATATCATTATAATTTTTAAACATTTCATTCAAGGTTCCTTTATTAATATATTTACTTGTATATTCTCAGTTTAAATGAAAATTTTCACAAGAATATTCTTTGTTATTTCATTCGTTTTCCCCCATTATTTTATTTATTTCATTTTTATTTTGTTTTGTCCTCATTATTATTATTTTATCATGTATTTATTTATTCGTTTATTTATTTATGTCTTTATACACCTGCGAGTTTATGTTATTCGGTATTATCATTGTATTTCCTTATCATCTTTGTTATTATTGTTCTATTACGCATATCAGTATTGTAATTCATTTTACCAAAAGATCATATTCCATTTCGTTCGATCCATTAAAAATTTTCGTTTTAAAACAAGTGAATACTCTGCGTTCTAAGGTTCGAGGAATCGTGCCCAATCGTGCTGGGTTTCGATTTTTCGTTCGTCCGAATGACTAAATATCCTTTTAAAATTTTGACCGTAATGCAATATTTCATGTTTGAAAATTCGAGGAATCGTGCCCAATCGTGCTGGGTTTCGATTTTTGGCTTGTCTGAATAGTGGAATACCCTTTTAAAACTACAATGAATAAATTTTGGAAATCATGAAATGATCTTGGTATTGAGGGTTGAAACATCGTGTCCTAACGTGCTGGATGTGGTATTTCATCTTTTCGGAACAAGGGAATTTCGGTATCCAATTCGAATTACCCAAACATCTTCTAAAGGATTCGTATTTTAAAATCTTTTCCAATTTTCGACATTAGGACATTAATAATCAATTAGGTACCAAGTTTGGGCGTGACGAGGGAGTTAACCCTTCCTCGCACGTAACCGACTCTCGAACCCGATTTCTCAAAACTTCGTAGACCAAAAACACCGTTTTAGTAAACCAAAACATTTTATTAAAACAAAGGTGATCCGATCACACCTAATAAAGATCGGTGGCGACTCCCATTTTTATTTTTGTTTTCAAAACCAAAGTCGATCCCCGTTTTCAAAAAAATGGTTTTGACAGCTTGGCGACTCCACTGGGGACATAAAGAGAGTCAGGCCGTAAATTGATTATTTTCTGTCCTTTGTCTAAAATTTGAAAATTTGATTTGAAAATTTGAAAATTTGAAAATTCGATTTGAAAATTTGATTTGAAAATTACGATCCTTTTGTTGCATTTGTTTGTTATTTTCTTGCGCACATCGCATTGCATGACCGTTGTGGTCGCACCTTTAAGTGGGAGTGAGAAACTATGCCTTCGTGAGGTTTTCACCTCCACATGGCCATAGGGAAATGTATTTCCCTGAACCGAACTCGATCCATATGAGCCTATAATGGGTGAGGATTGAGGAATCTACTGGTTCAGGTACCCTCTCATTAGAACCATGCCACATATAGTGAACCCTAGAAGCTAACCCTAGGTAGAGCGACGCCGAACCCTAGTGGTCACACGATTAGGTACTTTATTTTGTTGTTTATTTCTCTTGTGCTAACGTGTTTCTTTTGTTTTGACTGCATTGCATTTCATCATCTTAGAAAGGAGGTGTTGATTCATATTCGATTGCTAAATAGAAGAGTTTGTCATAAGGAAATGGGTTACTTGATAAAGTGGATTATAATACGGTCGTTCGAACATAGTCCAGGTAAATAACGAGAGAAGGCTGATAGTCCGCAGAAGAATACAAGACTTTGCCCGAGGATTCAAGCCGACGAGGATTATTCGAGAGTCATCATGTCTCAATTTTCTTAAAAAAGCTTATGAACATCGCGGAGGATAAGTGAGTGAAGAGGTACGGCCTAGACCAAGCAACAAAGAGCTAGAAGAGGCATATATTGAGAAAGTTCACGGGACACGACCATAACATCCGGATACGAAGAAAAAGATTGGTGTTTTCACCTGGACTATGAGGACAAAGCCACATATGAAATCCGTTTTATGTAAAGAAATTTATTTTCTAGAAAAGTTCTTCTAATGGAATTGAATTCATAATCAACGCCTCTCTTTCTTTTTGCATTCATTCCATGCATTTGCATTGCATTTCATACATTTGCATTACATCATATCACATGCATTAAAATTTTTAGAAAGGCTCTGATTAATTAAAAATTATTTTAGTTAACCTAGAAGACATGGAACAAAGGTTGGAGAGATTAGAGCAAAGGAAAATACTAATGTAAGAGCAGTTGGCCAAAATTCAACAGGATATGCTAGATCAAACGAATATGATGCGCCAGTTAACCCAATTACTAGTCGGAGGGCTTGAAAAAAGGAATGGCCCAGTGGTCAACAGTATGGATAATGATGAAGACATCGTTTATTCCCCGATAAGTATCCCGACTCAACCAGACACGCATTCACATAGGGTACCCGTCATTATTGGACCCCAATGTCAGACTGATACTTCGGCCCTGTTGAACTTCCCGATGGGTTCAGGTTTTAACCCGGAGGATGATCGAGCCAAACCGTTCGTACTGACAGAAACAAAAGAAAAAGGAGAGTGGACTTTAAAAGCCCCGAAGAAAAAGGAAAATAAAGCAAATAGTACGAGAAGGTATAACAATGGCTATTCAGAGCCGATTACAATAGGCCAGCCATGGACTGTAATTACCAGCCGTCAGGTCTCCCCAAGGCAAGAACCCGATCAAAGACCGAACTCAAAAAAACCCCAGTTCGCACCCATCCCAATCACATGTAGGGAGTTGTACCAATTTTGTTTGACGCACATGTTGTATCCCCTTTTTACGTAGAACCAGTACTGCCCCCATACCCTAAATGGTACGAAGTAAACACCCAATGCGAATACTATGCTGGAATCACAGGGCATTCGATCGAAAACTGTGTCGCTTTTAAAAAAATGATCGAAAGACTCGTCAGATTGGGTATCGTAAAATTCGATGATCCTTCCGGTGTAGAAAGTCCGTTACTCAACCTTTCTGTTAAAGGGGGAAACGTTGTGAATTCTAGTATAGATAGGGGCATGAAACCCAAGAATGCATCGAGCTCAGGGCTCTAGTGCAAGGCCTGATAATAAATTGAAGAGATCAAAGACCCGGTGGGAATGTCGGGGAATCTAAACATCAATGACATATTCGAAGAGGGAACGGGGAATAGAATTTTCCAAGCGTCAGCCCTTACATACTTGGGAGTGTTTTGAACAATGGGACTGTGGAAGAGACCCCTGTATTTTTAGAGCTAATTCGGAGTAATTTCCAAAACACGCTTATTGCTCTAAGCCTAGGAGCAATAAGAATCTTTTTGTGAAATAGGCTTATGTTCAAAATCTATATTTTCAATGAAAATGCATTTTTGTGTCTCACTTTGAGCAAATATTCTTTTATTCCTTTATTTCATTCATGTTCATACCACATAAATAATTATTCTTAAATTCATTTGTCCTTGAATATTCTTTCGTACCTACAACAGGTCCCTAGATATCAACGACATGAGCTACGCTGTTACTGACTCAGAGTCTATTTTTGAGTAAGATATGTGTCTAGAGGGATCTCAGGGCTTTGAAGACGACCGAGATTGTAGATCATTTCCTAATTTGTTAAGGATGGTAGAATAAGATGAAAAATAGATCCCACCTTACCAAGAATGAGTAGAATCCATGACTTTCTCTATGTGGGGCATGGATCGCAGTGGGCCAATCATGCTAAAAGCTTCTGACAAGTATCGATTCACCTCTGTGGTCGTCGATTACTTCACCACGTGGGCGGAAGCTACTTCATATGCCAATGTCACAAAGGCGGCAGTCAGTAATTTCTATGTCGATATGGAATCCCAAAAAGGGATCATATCTGACGATGTATTAAATTTTAACAACAGCGCGACATCAGAAGTTTGCAGTTTGTTCAATATTAAACACCGTATCGACCCAAAATGAACGGTAAAAAAAAGATTGCGGGAAAAATGACTGAGGCTCATGAAGATTGTCATATGTACTTGTTGAACGTTTGCTAGGACCCCAACCGGGGCAATGCCTTTCTCATCGAAGTTGAGGTTCCTTCTCTTCAAGTCTTGTCAGAGATGAAGTTGGATCTAATTTTGATATGATCAAGTAAACCTGATTGAAGAAAAGAGATGGAAAGCTATCCAAGATTATGACGAAAAGGGTCGCCCTAGAGAATTTCAAGAAGGAGACCTAGTTTTGAAACGGATCTTTCCCATACAGAAGGACTTCTGAGAAAAGTGGATGCCAAACTGGGAAGGATCGTATGGAGTAAAGAAGGCCTTCTCTGGAAAAGTGTTGATCTTGACCAAGAAGGATAACAAGGACCTGCCTAATCCTATGAGTTCAAATCAAGAAATTTAAAAAAAGAAAGAAAAAGAAAAAGAAAAAAGAAGATGAGAAAAGAAAAGGAAAGGAAAAGAAGAGGCCAAGGCGAAAACCCGCAAAGGGCGCTTTGGGACCAAAGGCGATTTGAGTTGAAAACCCGAAAAGGGCGACTCGAATTTTGATCAAAAGTGGGGCATACAGTAGTCTTGCTATGCCTGAATTAATAATAAAGAAGTATGCTACGTTTTGGGGCATTGACAGAGTACTCTAGATCCCCTAAACACATATTGAGCTTAAAATGGTCCTCAAGAGGTTCGTACAGAGAAGCTCAGGCTGCGATATCTGGGGCACCTAGTTTTCATCTTACCCATATTGAATTTGTTATCTTTGATTACTTTATTCTTTTCAAGATACGCTCCCAATAAATTTCATGTGTTATCTTGATTAATTCGTTCTCATTTTGTGCTTTTTCAAAATTTGATATCTTGATTAATTTATTCATTTCGAGCTTTGCTCTCAATAAATTTTCGTTTCGTCCATCATTATGATCTTTTTCAAGCATTTTGCATTGAAATAACGATTAGTGGGCTAATAAAACTTTCATAAAAGGAGTTTCGCATATTATTTTGGAAGCTTCTAAATAATATAAGAACCTGAAACAGGACTGTTGTTCAGAACTCACCCGAACTAAGGGTTGGAAATGAGTCTAATTTGAGACTACCTGTTAAGATTTTTGTCAAAAGTATTAGTTGAATAAAAAGGTAAGGTATTACGTCGGTGATACAGCCTCGACAAATAATGAGTAACCCAAGCATTAAAATGGGATTATTCTAAAAAAAATTCGACATTCATACATTCAGTCATGACACCCAGGGAATGGAAGGTGTAGCAGACCAAATTGGTTACCCCTGAGTCGCAGTGGGATGGATTGAAGATGATACTAATTTTATACCCTTGAGTAGCAGTGGGATGGATTGAAGATGACCCAGATCCTATCCTCTCTTAATTACAGTAAGAGGGTCTAAAGATAGTATAAGTCTTAAAGTCTCAGAGGTACCATAGAATGGACCTTGAGGTTACATTGGGGCAAACCAGTTGAGCAAAATACGATTTTTTTTCTCGGGTCTTTGGTCAAAATACCACCCAAGCAAGAAGATAGCGTAATACGTCAGTGATAAAGATGAACAACAAGCAGTGACGCCTTAAAGGATCATTCTCATGAAATTTTGCATTCATCATCCATAACACACTCAGTTAGGAGCATTTGATCCATTCTAATCATAGCATCCTAATCATTTGTATAAGCATAAGCACATAAAACTAATTCTACAGGACAGGTTCCCCAGAGAACGGTATAGCAATATCGAAGATTTCAGATTTTGTCCCCTAGAGATAGTAGTGGGGCAGATCGAAGACTGTAGTCTTATCTTCCTAAGATAGCAAGGAAGCAGACTAAAGATTTCAGATTTTGTTCCCTCGAGATAACAGTAGTGGAGCAGATCAAGGATGACCAGTTCTATCTCCCTGAGCAGCAGTGGATTAGGTTGAAGATTGCAGATCTTGTCTCCCTAAGCAGTAGTGAAGCAGATCAATTAAAGATTGCAGATCTGTAACACCCCAAACCCGGCCAAAACACCACGACCGAATCTGGTATGTCACTAAGAAAATTTTGGAAGAACATGTCGTATTTTTAGAAAAATATTTTTCTAAAGTTTATCTTCTTATTCGAGAGAAATTTAATAGTTGATAGTTTAAATAAAATATGCCTTTATAAATTAAAAACCCAAATTTAAATAGATACATTAGTTCAATAAGAATTTAAATAACTAAAAGTAATTAAAGCCCAAAATAAAACAAAACATAAACTAGTGGCCCATAGCCTTATTACAACGAGATTTAAAATCCATTAATTAAAAATATAAAGTATTAACTTGAGACTTTTCTTTGGATCCAGCTTGGTCTTTTGCATGGCCACCTTGCGTTCCTCTCCACCCTGGTCAGAAGCACTAGGTATCACACTGAAAGGTTAATTAATAGGGTGAGTCGCGAGACTCGAGTGTGCAACCCTCATGCACCACTAGATTTTGGCCTTAGGCCCATAAAGCAGATTAATAATTCCATTTATAAAAAAATAACAAATAATATGCAAGGCCCAACCCATTTGCCTAGGTTTCCATCCGCTACACGCCCCGTACCAACCATTCACACCATTGGGGATTTCTACAATCGACCCACACCGCTACACGCCAAGATGGCGGTCATGTCGCTCATCAACATATTATGGTCAAGCCTTTATAATGAATCACGGCATTAGCCGCTACAACATATAATGAGATCACGGTATGATAAACCGCTACACATATAACGTATAACTTCCTCCTTTCATCAACCCAACCCATGCAGTCATAAAATCAATATGCTTTTATCATATAAAGTCAAACATTCACTGACCTGGTGATTTGCTTCACCCTTTTCGGGTTTCCAACATTAAACCGAGATATCGGTATTTATCACAACATATAAACTTATGAGCATACATTAATAATCAGATCTAGATGGTGGGGAAGTATTACACACCTGATATCACGAAATCCAATATTCTTAGTCGATGTCCTTGCTATCCGGATCTATTATCCTCAATGTAAAGCCTTACTCAAAAGCCGAAAAAACACACAAAGATTTAGCCTCTTTAACAATCGGCCAAGGTTAATAAATCCCAAATTACACGTTAAAACTAATAGATCCCTTACCTTGAAATCCCGAAAGTAACACAATTCTATAACTTAGAGATCTATGCGATTGACTCCACTAAAGTTCCCTTCAGATTTCGGCACAAGTAGGCACCACAGAAGTAATTCGGTAATCACAGGAGATGAGATCTAGGGATTTCGGCTTTTACGAAAATCCCGGTAAAAGTATGAACAAGAGAAGGCTGATGTGTCTTTGGCTTTTAAAATACTTGAGTGAGGAGTTTCGATTTCTGACAGGAAAAGAGAAGAAGAAAAGAAAACAAGGAAGAGACTTGAAGATTTGGCTAGGAAGAAAAAGAATGGAAAGAGTTTTGGCTTTTGAATCAAAGTGAAGATGAGGGAATAGGCTTAGAAATTTCGGCTTTTTATGAGAGAATGAAGAAGAAGATGGAATTTTAGGAGTTTTCGGCTTTTACTCAGAGAAGAAGAGAAAAGAATGAGAGAAAAACCCAAATCTTTGAAATTGAAGAGATATTCCCCTATTTATAGAAATTTGGCACTTACCTAACCTTGTAGATAAGTCCTATCTTTTCTCCTTTATCTTAATCTACTAGCTCATCTAAAAGAGACTTAATTATCTCTAACTCCTCCCTCCTTTATCAACATATTATCCACATATTTTAATCATTAAAATCCCTAAATTTTAGCCTTTATCCGCTTATTATCCACATATTTTAAACATAGATACTACCTTTTAAACCCTATAATGCCCAAACAGATAATTTTAATCAAGGCCTCTACCTAAGCCCTGAGCCCAATTTGGACCCCTAACACTTAAATTAACACATTAAACATATCCACCCATTAAACGCATAGCCCCAAAAATTCAGGATGTTACAGTTCTATTCTCTTAAAGAAATTTCGTCCTCGAAATTTCCAACTAACTATTAATCGTACTACCCAAGTCTCACCACTATGCTTTCATTGCGCACTCTAATTCTAAAGTCAAAATAAACACTTAGTATACTATGGTGGTAGGCACGCACCAGGTATTCACATCTAAAGCGTCCTCGTCCCCTTGTACTCATGCTATCGGTTCGCGTTTATCCGATTAAAATTTTTATGAATTATTGGTTTTCTTCCACTGATTATCCACGAACAGTCTTATGATTAGTAGTTTTAAGAGTAGTTCTTTCGAATTCGCAATTCAGTCTCAAGTTCACCTTTCCTAATTCTAAGAACTACATACATTCAACCATCAATATACAGACAACATCCATGCACCCACATTCAACACATAGGGTATTTTCGTTATTCCACTACCCATGGGTATTTTTCGTAATTTTATCCTACATGGGTAATTTTCGTAATTTTCAAAATAGAGTTCCTTGTTGATTTCGTGAAATAAGGGTATTTTGGTAATTTTGCAATCAAGGATACTTTGGTCATTTTACACATTAGGGGCAATTTAGTAATTTTTATAAATTAGGAATATTTTCAAAATAATTTTTTTTTATTTTTAAAACAAACAGGGGTATCTTGAAGGATTTGATTTCAAAAGAAAATAGTAGTGTTCGAGGTGGTTGTGGATTTGTTTGTTGTCATGTGTTGTGTTGTTGTTTTTTTTTACGGAAAAATTTCGTTGACTATGTAAATCGGGGTATATTTGCAAATCATGGGTATCTTGGGTTTTTTTTTTTTTCCAAAACAAGGGTTTTTAGCAATTTTGTAAAGATAAGGTAGCTGGTCCCTTTCGGGTTTTAATTATAAATTTTGGCTCGTCAACAAGTCCTCGTGGCTAGGGTGAACAGTCACTATGCACCAGGTAGGATTCCAGCGAAGAGGAGGTGAGTCACTAGGACTGCTTAAATACTAGGCTCTTCCGGATCCTTCCTAGATATGCGTATGACGGTTACCACACCCTAGTCTTGCAGCTCGTTAACGGGTTTATTTAGTGAAATTAAGTTTTATGACATTTTAAGAAGTGGTTTGAACTAAGGCTAGAGTCTATCAAGTTCTAATTCTAACTAATCTACGTCCCACTAGGCCCATTAAGCCCACATATACAAAGATCATACAATGGTTCAGAGTACTTACCTAGCGGACTTGGGCCGGAGACGCAGGTGCCATGCCGAGCTAACAGATCTGTTATTACTTAAAGACATCCATATTTCAAAGCCTATTTTAGAAAACGTTTTGAGCCCAAAAACCCCAGAGCCGAGTTTTGAACCGGGCTCTGATACCAATTTGTAACACCCCAAACTCGGCCCAAACACCACGACCGGATCTGGTATGTCACTAAGAAAATTTTGGAAGAACATGTCGTATTTTCAGAAAAATATTTTTCTAAAGTTTATCTTCTTATTCGAGAGAAATTTAATAGTTGATAGTTTAAATAAAATACGCCTTTATAAATTAAAAACCCAAATTTAAATAGATACATTAGTTCAATAAGAATTTAAATAACTAAAAGTAATTAAAGCCCAAAATAAAACAAAACATAAACTAGTGGCCCATAGCCTTATTACAACGAGATTTAAAATCCATTAATTAAAAATATAAAGTATTAACTTGAGACTTTTGCTTTGGATCTAGTTGGTCTTTTGCATGGTCACCTTGCGTTCCTCTCGGCCCGGTCCAAGCACTAGGTATCACTGAAAGGTTAATTAATAGGGTGAGTCGCGAGACTCGGTGTGCAACCCTCATGCACCACTAGATTTTGGCCTTAGGCCCATAAAACAGATTAATAATTCCATTTATAAAAAAATAACAAATAATATGCAAGGCCCAACCCATTTGCCTAGGTTTCCATCCGCTACACGCCCGCACTGACCATTCACACCATTGGGGATTTCTACAATCGACCCACACCGCTACACGCCAAGATGGCGATCATGCTTCGCTCATCAACATATTATGGCGAAGCCTTTATAATGAGATCACGGCATTAGCCGCTACAACATATAATGAGATCACGGTATAAACCGCTACACATATAACGTATAACTTCCTCCTTTCATCAACCCAACCCATGCAGTCATAAAATCAATATGCTTTTATCATATAAAGTCAAACATTCACTGACCTGGTGATTTGCTTCACCCTTTTTGGGTTTCCAACATTAAACCGAGATATCGGTATTTATCACGACATATAAACTTATGAGCATACATTAATAATTAGATCTAGATGGTGGGGAAGTATTACACACCTGATATCGCGAAATCCAATATTCTTAGTCGATGTCCTTGCTATCCGGATCTATTATCCTCAATGTAAAGCCTTGCTCAAAAGCAGGAAAAACACACAAAGATTTAGCCCCTTTAACAATCGGCCAAGGTTAATAAATCCCAAATTACACGTTAAAACTAATAGATCCCTTACCTTAAAATCCCGAAAGTAACACGATTCTATAACTTAGAGATCTATGCGATTGACTCCACTAAAGTTCCTTCAGATTTTCGGCACAAGTAGGCACCATGAAGTAATTCGGCAATCACAGGAGATGAGATCTAGGGATTTGACTTTTAGGAAAATCCCGGAAAAAGTATGAACAAGAGAAGGCTGATGTGTCTTTGGCTTTTAAAATACTTGAGTGAGGAGTTTTGGTTTCGACAGAAAAGAGAAGAAGAAAAGAAAACAAGGAAGAGACTTGAAGATTTTTGCTAGGAAGAAAAAGAATGGAAAGAGTTTGGCTTTTGAATCAAAGTGAAGATGAGGGAATAGGCTTAGAAATTTCGGCTTTTTGCAGAGAATGAAGAAGAAGATGGAACTTTAGGAGTTTTCGGCTTTTACTTAGAGAAGAAGAGAAAAGAATGAGAGAAAAACCCAAATGCTGAAATTGAAGAGATATTCCCCCTATTTATAGAAATTTCGGCACTTACCTAACCTTGCAGATAAGTCCTATCTTTTCTCCTTTATCTTAATCTACTAGCTCATCTAAAAGAGACTTAATTATCTCTAACTCCTCCCTCCTTTATCAGCATATTATCCACATATTTTAATCATTAAAATCCCTAAATTTTAGCCTTTATCTGCTTATTATCCACATATTTTAAACATAGATACTACATTTTAAACCCTATAATGCCCAAACAGATAATTTTAATCAAGGCTTCTACCTAAGCCTGAGCACAATTTGGACCCCTAACACTTAAATTAACACATTAAACATATCCACCCATTAAACGCATAGGCCCAAAAATTCAGGATGTTACAAGATCTTATCTCACTAAGCAGTAGTGAAATAGATCGGAGCCACAATTCTTATTTCTTTGAAGTTTCAGCAGAGAAGATTGAGGTTACGAATCTCTTCTCCCTGAATTTTCATCTCCTCGAAGTTCTAGTGGAGTAGGTTGAGGCTACGAATCCCTTCTCCCTGAGTTTGCATTGAGAATCAATCCTTATTTTTTTTGAAGTTTCAGCAGAGAAGATTGAGGTTACGAATCTCTTCTCCCTGAATTCTTATCTCCTCGAAGTTCTAGTGGAGTAGGTTGAGGCTACAAATCCTTTTCTTCCTGAGTTTACATTGAGGATCAATCCTTATTTCCTTGAAGTTTCAGTAGAGAAGATTGAAACTACGAATCTCTTCTCCCTGAATTCTTCTCTCCTCGAAGTTCTAGTAGAGTAGGTTGAAATTACAAATCCCGCCTCCCTGAGTTTACATTGAGGATCAATCATTATTTCCTTGAAGTTTCAGTAGAGAAGATTGAAACTACGAATCTCTTCTCCCTGAATTCTTCTCTCCTCGAAGTTCCAGTGGAGTAGGTTGAAATTACAAATCCCGCCTCCATGAGTTTACATTGAGGATCAGTCCTTATTTCCTTGAAGTTTCAGTAGAGAAGATTGAAACTACGAATCTCTTCTCCCTGAATTCTTCTCTCCTCGAAGTTCTAGTGGAGTAGGTTGAAATTACAAATCCCGCCTCCCTGAGTTTACATTGAGGATCAATCCTTATTTCCTTGAAGTTTCGGTAGAGAAGATTGAAACTACGAATCTCTTCTCCCTGAATTTTCATCTCCTCAAAGTTCCAGTGGAGTAGGTTGAAATTACAAATCCCGCCTCCCTGAGTTTACATTGAGGATCAATCCTTATTTCCTCGAAGTTTCAGTAGAGAAGATTGAAACTACGAATCTCTTCTCCCTGAATTCTTCTCTCCTCGAAGTTCCAGTGGAGTAGGTTGAAATTACAAATCCCGCCTCCCTGAGTTTACATTGAGGATCAATCCTCATTTCCTTGAAGTTTCGGTAGAGAAGATTGAAACTACAAATCTCTTCTCCCTGAATTCTTATCTCCTCGAAGTTTCAGTGGAGTAGGTTGAGGCTACAAATCCCTTCTCCCTGAGTTTACAAATGAGGATCAATCATTATTTCTTTGAAATTTCAGCAGAGAAGATTGAGGTTACAAATCTCTTCTCTCTGAATTCTCATCTCGTTGAAGTTCCAGCGAAGTAGATCGAAGTTACAAATCTCTTCTCCTTGAAAATTACATTCAAGCGAATCGAAGCACCAATCCCTAAACTTCTGAAGTTGCAGTGGGTCAAAGCAAGGTTACTTGAAGAAGAAGAAAAGAAGCGCCGAGACTCAGCAAGACCGGGCAAAATTGGTCCTTTTAAAGTCTTTGCTCCATTCTCGTTACATGATAATGAGCAAAATGGGGCAACTGTAATGGGCCATTTTTGCCCGGCCCACCAGAAAATTAAAAATAAACCAAAAAAATACAAAATTAATAGTCCTAAGCTTACAAACCCAATTAACCTAGCCCAAAACAAACAGCCCAAAATACTAATGACTCGTGGCCCAACAAAAACATTTCGAGAAAACATTAGGGTTTTGAAACCCTAGCGCCGCAGCCTCCTCGAGCGCTGTGCCCGTGCCTCTTCCCGAAACGTCTCGTCCTGAGGCCCCTGACGCGCCCTCTGCGCCTTGCACGGAAATGGCAAAATTCCCTTTCCTCCGCCTCGTTGACCCTTCGAAGATACCTGCAAAAGAACAAGACGACAGAGCAAAGAAAAACAGGAAAGTAGAGCAAAAAACAACAGAAAAAATGTTGTATATTTTATCTTTTCAATCTCGGCTATAAAGAGACCAAAACGCTTGTAACAAAAGGGGGATTTTGAAAAAAAAAAAACAAATACGAACTATCAAGAATAAAAATAAGAATAGAAGGTTGATTTCGTTTATTTTCTTTCGATTTTACTTTTATTCTCATTGTCCTCTATCTTTTTTTATATATTATTTTATTACTTTCAAATTCTTAAAACGAAACAATAACAAAAAGAAAGAGAAGGAAATACCTAAGTCGGTTCATGTTCCAGATTGTCGGAGGCCCCTTTTCCGTCGACGAATCCGGCATAAATACGTCTTTGGGAACCCGATTCCTTGATCTTTTGGGTGGAAGGCCCGGCTTTCGAACGGCTCTAAAATGGAGGCTAGAAAGGCCGCCTCGCGTAACGTCGGCCAATGGCCATGGTGGTCGCGTGGCCACCACCTATTGAACCCACGACGGCGCAAAATGGGTTGAAAACCCTAGCGCGAAGAAGAAACGATGGGGAAAAAACTTTATTTCCGTTTTTTTAAGAGGGGAGTCGAATGGCAAAAGAAAAATATAGGGATGGCTTATATGTCGGTAGTAAACGGCGCGCGTTTAGGGGTTGGGAGCCCGGCGCTAAAACGACGACGCCGTATAGGGGTCTCTCAACCGGACCGACCCGATCCGATAGCCGGGATCCGCGTTTTCCACAAAAGGGAATCTGCGCTTCAGATCCTTTCCTTTGATATTTATTTTCAATTTGACCCATTTGGTCATTCCTCGGTTTTTAATTTGACCCTATAATTTGCGGTGGCTCCATTTTAGTCCGATTTAAAACGATACGTTTCAAGGGACAGGAATATTTCCCATCGAGGTCCCTCCACATTTTCGCGCGTTATAATTTGGAACCCCTATTCGTTTTAGTTTTTTATTTGAATCTTTAACTTTATTTTTATTTTAGTTTAATCCCCTTCAACGTTTTGTTTATAATTTAGGGTTCCCAATTTCGTTTTAATTGCAATTTAGTACCTCATTCATTTATAGATTTATTTTTATTTTATTTTTTACATAATTTCATTTATTATTTATTTGTTATTTTGTTTATTCGTTTATTTTATTTATTTATTATTCTTTTATTTATTGCTCTTTAGTATTTTAAATTAATTTATTTCTTTTATTGTATTCTTTACCTTACTTTATCATCATTATTACTTATTTACTATTATTATTATCATCAATATTCTAACTACTAGTATTATTTTCATTTCTATTATCACTATCATTTTTTTTTATCTTATTATTATTATTATTTATTTTTGTTGTTACTATTATTAATATTATTTAATATTTCTATTCTTGTTTATTGTAATTATCATCATTATTGTTTTTGCACCATTATCGTTAGTATTATTATTATTACTATCATTTTTAATATCATTATAATTTTTAAACCATTTCATTCAAGGTTCCTTTATTAATATATTTACTTGTATATTCTCAATTTAAATGAAAATTTTCACAAGAATATTCTTTGTTATTTCATTCGTTTTCCCCCATTATTTTATTTATTTCATTTTTATTTTGTTTTGTCCTCATTATTATTATCTTATCATGTATTTATTTATTCGTTTATTTATTTATGTCTTTATACACCTGCGAGTTTATGTTATTCGGTATTATCATTGTATTTCCTTATCATCTTTGTTATTATTGTTCTATTACGCATATCAATATTGTAATTCATTTTACCATAAGATCATATTCCATTTCGTTCGATCCATTAAAAATTTTCATTTTAAAACAAGTGAATACTCTGCGTTCTAAGGTTCGAGGAATCGTGCCCAATCGTGCTGGGTTTCAATTTTTCGTTCGTCCGAATGACTAAATATCCTTTTAAAATTTTGACCGTAAGGCAATATTTCATGTTTGGAAATTCGAGGAATCGTGCCCAATCGTGCTGAGTTTCGATTTTTGGTTTGTCCGAATAGTGGAATACCCTTTTAAAATTACAATGAATAAATTTTGGAAATCATGAAATGATCTTGGTATTGAGGGTTGAAACATCGTGTCCTAACGTACTGGATGTGGTATTTCATCTTTTTGGAACAAGGGAATTTCGGTATCCAATTCGAATTACCCAAACATCTTCTAAAGGATTCGTATTTTAAAATCTTTTCTAATTTTCGACATTAGGACATTAATAATCAATTAGGTACCAAGTTTGGGCGTGACGAGGGTGTTAACCCTTCCTCGCACGTAACCGACTCCCGAACCCGATTTCTCAAAACTTCGTAGACCAAAAACACCGTTTTAGTAAACCAAAACGTTTTATTAAAACAAAGGTGATCCGATCACACCTAATAAAAGATCGGTGGCGACTCCCATTTTTATTTTCGTTTTCAAAACCAAAGTCGATCCCCGTTTTCAAAAAAATAGTTTCTACAAGTACCAACTAGGTACTTTTGAATAAATTCATAGACTAATTATGTATTAATCTTATTTTTTATATAAGAAATAAAATTGAGGACAAAAATCGGAATATTTGGTTTGTGATTGTGGAATTGGTACCAATTTGGGGGTTTTCATTGTAAGTTTGAGAGTTTCAAATGGTCAAGGATAAATCTTTGAAAAATCTAAATCCGAATTTGTTTATAGTTTTGGTGTTGGCCACCTTATGTGGAAAGGAAGGGCGTTGGCGACTACCGGTGGGTGGGCATTCCGCGTAACAGAACCCTCACCATAATCGCAGCCCATTTTTTGCTTTCACATTTTGTTTTGTCACCCTCGTAAAAGTCGGATCGTATCTGAAAATTGATTGGTTCAACGCTTTAATATATACTAGAAATTTAATATGCGTATGTATGTGAAAATCATAAATTTAGAATATCATATAATAAATAATAAAATGTATGATTTGAAAATGATTAATTATAATAATACATGAAATATGTACAATATTAAAATAAAAAAATTATATTAAATTTTGAGTAAAATGAAATTTGAACACATAAATACATTAGGTTCGCAATATTAAATACACTACAATTATTTACCATGGTGTTGTCATCAATTGTGAGTTGATGTCGAGTTGACTTGTGACGCTAACTCAACCAACAATATTATCAATACTAAAAACTCTATCACACGCGTATCGGGTGAAAATCATGTATTTAGAACACAAATTTGCATTTAAAAATAACATACAATAAATAATGAAATATATTATTTGAAACTAATAAGTAATAACACATGAAATATGTACGATGTTAAATTGTAAGTATAATGAAATTTAAACACATGAATACATCAAATTAATATTGCTAAATGAATACAATTATATATCATGGTGTTGTTATCAATCTTAAGTTGGCGTCGAGTTAATTTGTGACATTATTTCAATTAACAACATTATTAATATATACAATTGATGGAGGTGTCAAAGTGTGATAATAAAATTAAAATATATAAAAATATCACAATAAAATTTTGGTTGGATAGTAAATTTGAAGTTTTGCTAACTTGATTGGCATGGATTCAAATCCTATCACTTGCATTGTTTTTAATAAAAATACTGAAGTACCCTTAAATAATATAATTTATTTTAAATGCGAAGAAAACATTAAAGTAATTTTCCTAAGTTGAGACCTGAATGACACTAACTTAATAAAGGACTTTATAAATAGTATAGACATGCAATTGATGGAGGTAATAAAGTATATAATACAATTAATATGTAAATATTATATTAAAATAAAGTTTTGGTTTAGTGATAATATTAATGTTTTATTGATTTAAATAACACAGACTTAAATCTCACCATATACAATTTTTTTATTAGCTTTAAAAAAATAAAAAGATTAAAATACTCTCAAATAATATCACTTAATTTAATTACGGAATAATGTTTTCGTAATTTCCTAACAAATTTAGTGCTCAGTTGACTTATGACATCAACTTAGTTAATGACTTAAATAATAGTATAGAATAGATAACAAATTTTACATATAATAATTAAATATTGTTTTAGTTAAAACGGTAAATTTGATATGTTAAAAGATTATAATGTTTTAGTTTAGAATTCTTTCATGTACAAATATATATATATATATATATATATATATATTTAGATTTAATATGAAAAGGCAAAAGTGTCTTCAAAATAATATTTATTACTTTGTAAAAATAATGGAGGTTTTTGGTAACTTTACGACTGAATTGGGATCCAATTGATAAATAACACAAACCCAATCAAAATCATAAAAATAATATGGATATATGTACATCAAATTTTTTTTTTTAAATTGATAACATGTAGAATGGTAAAAAGCTTGTATATAGGGCAAATACTATCATTTATACTAGCATTTAAAGTTTTTTCCAAGGTAATTATCAAAAGCCCAATGCTTTTATAAAACAACAAATACAAAATTGAAAGTTGTTATACTCCAATCCGTATCAGGACACGTGGCAGGTCAAGGGGATACCCAAAAAATAAGCCTACTGTCAGTAAGTCGAAAGGTCATCCACAAGCCTCCCTTCCAGGACGACCATCTGGGCAAGCGCATGTCATCTGCCATCTAGATCCTTAAGCCTTCATCGAGAACATGAAGTTGTTGGTTACCAAATACCACATGAGTTCAACTGCTCTATACAATCAAGTCAAAATAAATGACAAGATCTATCCCATCACAGAAATCCTTGTCCCATCAAAGATATCCACCCCATGCATTCCATAATAATGTTTAATGGCAAGCTCAACACGTTAACATTATCTTACACGGGGCCCTCGCCTATAAATACACCCAAGAACATTGAAGAAGGGTGAACCGACAGCTCTCAACCTTCATACTCTCCTCACCTCTACTCTTTATTTTGCCTCGATTGGGTGAATCAACCTTCAGAACTACTACTGCTCTCTCTTCTATACCTCCTCATTGTATCACTGTATCAACGTTGGTGCAGTGAGCGTGGACAACATAATTTCACAATCTCAAAATGGCGTCCCTGTTGACCAAACCAACCAGACCAACGATCTAGCCAACCAAACCAACTCCTCTACTCCACCCAATATTCTCATCCCATCTATTTCAAGAGTTTCCACCGGTTAGAACACTATTAACATCCCTCCTTATTTGCCAGAACTCCATTGCACCAACAAGCACTATTTGCCAGACTGCTCTAATTCCACTAGTTACCAAGGAACATCAACAACCACATGGCTCGTCCACCCCTAGGCCTTTTGACCAGATAGCCCATTCTTTGCAATAGGCTATACCCTGCCTCACAGCAACGCCACCTTCACCAACTGTGACTATAACACCCCTAACCCTTATCCGTCACTAGAACAGGGTTACGGAGCATTACCGAACTTTACGGACTAATTTCAAATATTTCATTACCTTTATTATACAAATTAAGAATCAATCATAAATCATTAATATTGTCCCTTAGATGGGCTTTCGAGGCCCAATATACATTTTAGAAGTGAATCGGGACTAAACCGAACACTCAAGAAATTTTTCCCAAAATCTCAATTTTTTTCTTAGAAGCAGGGGACACACGCCCGTGTGGCCGGCCGTGTGAGCCATGTCCTAGCCCGTGTCCTTACCCGTGTAACTCTCTGACTTGTGTCACACGGCCAATCACACGCCCGTGTGCTAGGCCGTGTGCAAAAACCTGGGCATTCTGTTTTGAAATTTCAAGGTGCAGAGGACACACGGCCAGACCACATGCCCATGTGCCAAGCCACGTGTCACACATGGCTGAGACACACGCCCGTGTCTCTGCCCGTGTGGACGAAAATAGGCCATTTTAAGGCCACTTTTCTCACCCGTTTTAATATCGACCTACACACAACATAGAAATACACTAATATATCCCAACCAAGCAACCAATTCAAGCCAAAATCATGTATTAAACATAATATGTCATCTTAAAACTCATTTACATAAACTTACCAAAATAACTCCATTCATTGATTTACTAATATCTACTACTAAATTCTTGCAAACAAACACATATATATGCATCATTCACATTCATAATTCAAGTTTAACTCTTTTCTATCCAACCCTATACATGCCATATAAACCATAGGATTGTATTACAAAATCTACCGGAGAGATCTGGATAGTGTGGCCCGATGTGTTGATCCGATCCTCCAATCTCACATTAATCTACAAGAAACATTAACAACACGAGTAAGCTTAATGAAGCTTAATAAGTTCATTGGTTTTAAAGTTAAATCTTACCGAACATACTATAATAAATCATAAAATAGGTAATTCACCAACACTTCCTGCCAATCACAATTTCAAATTATGAATTCACTTGATTGAGATCAATATCAATAACTACTTAAATTCTATCACTTTAATCCATATAGCACTTACCAATCTTTGTCAAATTAGAGAACGTCTTACGGAATTGAGTACATCGTTTTCTTAATGCTATAGTCTAACTATGGTCTTACACAATTGCCATGGCCTTGCCATGGTCTTACACTCGTAATGCTATAACCTAGTTATGGTCTTATCATCAGGATGCCATAGCCCAGCTATGGTCTTACACTTATACATATATTGCCATGGTCCACCCATGGTCTTACGTTCACGGTGCTATAACCTAGTTATGGTCTTTTCACTAAAATGCCATAGCACAGCTATGGTCTTACATTTAAACATTGTCATGGTCCAACCACGGTCTTATCCATCAATTCATTTTGTGTCACGAAACGATCGTACTCAATCCTGCGTTTCACTTAATTTGAACTTTCAATCCAATTTTCATATTTTTATAATAATTATAATTCAATAACAAACATATGAAATATTACATTGTATCATTCCTAAATTTAACAAATAATCATGAAAATTCAACCATATGAACTTACCTGGGGTAGATTGTAGAAGTTGTAGAAATTCAGGGACTAGTCTGTTATTTTCTCTTTTCTACGTTTATCTTCAGGTTCTTGATCTATAATATAAAATTTTCCATTCATCAGCATCAAATTCAACTCTAATTCACTTAACAATTTATGCCCTTCAATTTTCAAAATTACACATTTACCCTTTTTACAATTTTTACAATTTAGTCCTTGATCAATTAACCCATCAATTGAGCTAATTTTTCTCAATTAACACTTTATCTAATTATTTTAGGCTACCATAAAGCCTTTTATATTTAGAATTTCAACACTAAACCCTAATTCTAAAATTTTTCACAATTAGGTCCTAAAATCAATTTCTATCAAAATTACTTAATACAATCATAATATAACAAAATTAAAGCTTCAAATCCATGTTAATTCATCATAAACATCCAGCACTCATCAATGGTAACTTTCAAAATTACCCATAGAATCAAAAACTAATGGAATAGATAGTTGGACCTAGTTGTAAAAGTCTCAAAAACATAAAAATTTCAAGAAAAGAGCAAGAATTAAACTCACATGTAGAAAAAATATGAAAAACCAGATTAGAGGGACTCTTCTATGGCTATTTTTGGCTGGAGATTGATGAAGAAATGTCTAGATTTTCAATTTGGTCTTTATTTAATTTTATCTCAATTGCCAAATGACCATTTTGTCCCTAAACCATGCTGTCTCAGCCTTCTAATTAATGTCTAATTGCCTTTTTGGTCCTCCCTTATTCACCACTTAAGCTATTTACTCACTATTTCTTTAATTAGCAAGTTTAGCACCTTTTTCAATCTAGTCCTTTTTATTTAATTAACCATCAAAACGTTAAAATTTTATAACGAAACTTTAATACTAACTCAATGACACTCCGTAAATATTTATAAAAATATTTATGACTCGGTTTATAAAATTGAGGTCTCGATACCTCGTTTTTAACCCAATTTACCTAATAAATTATTTTAAATCACAAAATTCACTAATTTAATAATATTTATAAAATCACACTTGACTCATAAATATTAATTTATTAAATTTTCAAACTTACTCATCGGATTTGGTCATCTGGAATCATTGTTTCCGACACTACTAAAAATTAGGCTGTTACAGTGACTCTCATTTCACTGGATCAAGGTCCTCATCAACAGGCCTTAAGTCCTCAACCCCATGACTCTAAGAATTAAGAGAAGTTGTGATGTTTGGAAGAATAGTTTCAGAGCAAGAATGTCATTTTAAAGAATAACAATAACAACAATGTATCTTTAACCAAAGGAACGCCCAGAATGAGAAGCTTATCGATGAGTTAAGAGCTGCGCGAGAAATTCCAAAACAGGAAAACCCAAAACATTAGGAAGAGGAAGCTCAGCCTGCACTCGGAGAGAATCATGGGTGTAATAATCCAAAATATCTCCATAGGAATAATGACGACCTTTCGGTAATATTCCAGCATTCCTAGGGTAACAATAATATCTTCGTGGAAGAACAACTTAGGGCCTTCAAGGCAGAGTTGATACAATAAGTAAAAGGGATAAAAGCAAACAGATCTATCTGGAACTACTCCAATGAGCCCTTGGCACTCGAGGTTCTGAATAACAACATCTCAACATCCTTCAAATTTCCAAAATTTTTGTAGAATAGGTCAAGAGATCTGGAAGATCACTTGGCTCGGTATAACAATCACATGAATATATAGGGAGCATATGATGGAGTTAAGTGTAGGGCCTTCTCCATGACCCTTTCACAGACAACTCGACAATGGTACCTATCGTTGCCTTGGGGGTCTATTCATTCTTTTGAGCAATTGGTCAAACAATTCATGAGTCATTTCCTGGCCAACAAGACACTCTAGCAATCCCCAACTTATTTGATAACCATCCCTGAAGAAGCAAACGAATCCCTTCGTGATTATGTGCAATGTTTTAGTGTTACTACCATGGTCACCAAGGGGGTTATAGATGAATGGGCCATTCAAGCCTTCATTTTTAGAACCACCTACCAGTTTCTGAGGTACATCATTATCGAGAATAAACCGAGCAATCTTTACCATTTCTTTGAAATGGTGCACAAGTTTTCAAAAGGGGATGAGGTTGAAAAAATTTGTGCCGATGCTTCTACCTCGGCTCTCTATTAGACCAAACTCCCATGATGATTGCCCCCTAGGAAATTTCAAGGCTATCACCTATTAATGACCAATCCAAGGATAGGAAGACATGGGTATGAACATTATACAGACGTGTGCTTGACTGTGTGCCAGGTCGTGTAGGCCACACAAGCTGGATAGGTAGGGTGTATGGGCCACATGGGCATATGGGCCCATTTCGAAGGTTAAGTTGGGTCGAGTGTGCGATTCGTAAAGTTCTATAATCGGTTATATGAATATGTCTGATATCCATTAAAACTAATAGGTTATACATGACGTTAGATGCAAACATTCTGTGAGCATAATAGATTTGTTAAACTCGTAAATTGTTGTATGAGTATTTGAGTGTGTAAGTCTCTATTTCGTAACTTTGACTCGGATATTGTGCATAATTCTAATCTATGAAACTGTATACTTTATTAGCATATCTCTGATATGATAAGCTTATTAAAAAGCATGTATAGTCTGAATAATTCTATGTATATGATATGATGTTGCATGTGCATTAGGGTGGAATGTAAATATGATATGGAGGAAGTTTAGGCAGACCTTGATATGTATTTCTAGCAGTTCACCCTTGATATCTTGATCTCAGTAGTTAAAATGCAATATATGTACATCTGGCAACTCGACTGCATGAATTTTCAACGGCTATTGACCACTAAGTTGGTGTGTAGGGTTGGATGAGTATTAATTACCTTAATTGGTGTATTGGGTGGGACGGAGATGGTGTGTAGCGGATGGGGGTAAGATCTGTTCTGTTTGACTTTTTGCATCGTTAAACATGCCATGCCATCTGTATCTGCTCTGTTATGATGTAATTGTGCATTAATTTTTCTGCTATCTGTTATGTTTGTGGGCCAAGTCGCACAATGAGCTTTTAGCTCACCGAATTATTTTATCATTTCAAATAATCCTCAGACTTAGGGTTGGGTGATGTTCGGAAGCTCGAATTGATCACACTCTCATAAGACAGTTTAATTTATTTTCGATTAAACTTTATGAACTTTATTTGGGACTGTTTATCAGTTTTTGGATGTTATTAACATTTTGGGTTTTGGTTGGCTTAAATGGTTTTAATAAACTGAAACTATACATTAGATGATTTTTTGTAAACTAAATTTGAATGATTGTTTTCAAATTAAAAAGTTAACAATTTTTCCGCAAATCGGGTTTTAAATTAAGAAATAAGCAAAGTTTATAACATGACTCTTTTAGTAAACTTGAAAAATGTGTTCAACATTTTGGAAAACACACATTAATCAACTGTTAAGTTTTTCTTAATAAAAAATTAGACAAGTTTTTGCAAAGTTTTTGATATGAGAACAAGATACATTTAGAAAGCAAATGATCGAAGTTTTGGGAAGTTGATGTAACATTCGAGATTCGGTCATAACGTCTAGGCCGAGGTTAGGGTGTTACAAATAGTAGAATTTAATAACAAAGATTTAATTGCTATCGTTTGGGTTAAGACTGAAATTTTAAAATTCAAAATTTACAGAGACTAAAATCGACCAATTCAAAAAGTGCAATGACTAAAATTAATCAAATTAAAGTGGTGGACTAAATCCATAACTTATACATTGTAAAAGGGATTATACCAGAATTTGACCAACTAAAAATGAGCCGAACCAAATCCGGGCCGGTACAGCATCTTCTTGTTCAAATAACTGGTATTTTTTTTTTTAATTTGGTTGAATTGAATTCACCATTTGTTTTATGGTTTGTTTCCCATTTATCACTTTTCTTTCTTCCTTGATTTCACCTTTCCAAACAGTGAAAACACCGATCTCCCTTACTGGGTTTCTCTCAGATCGGTAGCAAAGGTAATATACCATTCAATAATTCATGCATTTTTTGTTTTTCACATGACTTATCAATGAAGATTTGTTCTTTGAATGTTTTTTTGCCCAGGGTATAAAGTTAAATCCCATTCCTTATAAAATGTCTAAAGCTCAAGATCCATTTTATATCGTCAAAGAAGAGATTCAAGAATCTGTAAGTTGGGTCCTTTTCCTTTGGTTTTTTTTTTTTTTTTTGTTTCTAATTTTTTGGAATTTTTTATTAGATGAAATTTTGGGTTTTTTATTTTATTTTTTAAATTTAGATTGATAAATTGCAATCAAGTTTTCATCAATGGGAAAGGGTTCCTGTGGGAACTGGTGAGCAAGTTCATCTCACGAAAGAGTTGCTTGCAAATTGTGAGAGCATCGCATGGCAGGTATTTAATTTGATTGGATCCTTGAAATGGGGATAAAAAAATGACGTTGGATGATTTCTTTTTACATTATATTTATGGGTTTAATTGAAATCTTTTGATTGTTGATTCCATATGCAATTGCTGAAAAATGCTTCTTTCTTGATAGGAAGGTGGATGAATTGGACAAAGCGATTTCGGTGGCAGCTAGGGATCCTTCTTGGTACGGCATCAATGAAGTCGAGCTCGAAAATCGAAGGAGATGGACCAGCAATGCTCGTCTTCAGGTATTATATATTAAAGAGTAAATATATATTAGTAATGGAGTCCTTCCACTGTGGTGGAAGGGTAGCATCCTTGTTGTCTGGCTGGAAAAAAGGTGCTCGTTGTAGCACTTTGAAGCCAGCTGAAAAATGGATGCATGCTACTAGCGAGCAACGGTTTTCTAATAGGGAGGCTTTATGCTTATTCGATAATTGTGGCATTGCCGACGTTGTCCATTTAGGTTGTTACATTTTATTAAAGAGAGAACATATATTCAGTAATGGAGTCCTTCTGTGGTGGGGGAAGGGCAAGGGCAGTCTACTCGTTGTCAGGTTGCAATAAGAAATGGAAACTAGTCATTGGAGGGAACACAAGGCTAGAGGAGAGTGGCTCTGCATAAGAGCCTTACTCTATAGGGTCATTAGAGTGCTACAGCTAGCACTTTGAAGCCCGCTGAAAAACCGATGTGCTCTACTAGCGCGCAATGGTTTGAAGCTTTGCTGATAGGGCAGCTTTATGCTTATTCAATAATTGTGGTATTGCCTTGGATTTTCTATTTAGGTTCTTACATTTTATTAAAGAAAGAACATATATTCAGTAATGGAGTCCTTCCATGGTGGGGGAAGGGCAAGGGCAGCATCCTTGTTGGGTTGAAACAAGAAAGGGAAGCTAGTCGTTGGAGGGAAGACAAGGCTCGTGGAGTGCGACTCCACAGAAGAGCCTTACTCTATAGGGGCGCTAGCGCGCTACAACTAGCACTTTGAAGCCAGCTGAAAAACGGATGCGCGCTACTAGCGCGCAACGGTTTTCAAGCTTTACTAATAGGGCGGCTTTATGCTTATTCGATAATTGTGCCATTGCCAGCATTTTCCAGTTAGGCTGTTATTAAAAATGATGGTACAACACATGGTGAATGTTATTCTTTATATATGTGTATGTGTGTATTTTCAGTAATGGATGCCCTTTAAGAATTATTTTGTTTGATAAGGTGGCTGATGTGAAGAGAACCGTTGGAGCCGGAAAAGAGAATGATAATAGTGCAAGTGCGATCCATCGAGAATTAATGAGACTACCAAATTCTCAACAACCGGATATATCTGACCACTATAGTGCAAAAAATAACGATGACTTTGTAGCATCGGAATCGGATAGACAAATGCTTCTTCTAAAGTAGGGTTCTCTCGATTTCCTCTTATCCATTTTCTATTATTAGTCCTCGACATGCTTTGTTCTCCGATTTTGCCAGTTTCTCTGATTGTCATCAACTCATGCTTGTAGGCAGCAGGATGAGGAGTTGGACGAGCTGAGCACAAGTGTCAAGAGAATCGGAGGTGTTGGGCTTACTATACATGAAGAACTTCTCGCACAGGTGAATACTTACCGGTTAAACATATTCGTGAACAAATTGCAACTGTAGTTGATATACACCGTTCAATTTCACGTAGGATTGATGTTGTCCATTCGACATGCTAATTTGAATATCTTTGGTGCCACTTCAGGAGAAGATTTTAGATGAGTTGGGTACCGAAATGGACAGCACAAAAAACCGACTGGATTTTGTTCAGGTAATAGTCCTTATCTGCAATTGAAAATTTAAATGCTCGGACATCTGCGCTGATTACATGGCCCTTTAATCACGTTCCATGTCTATTCCCTCGTTTTTTTTTTTCCGAATGCAGAAAAAAATGGCTATGGTCATGAAGAAGGCTGGCGCAAAGGGCCAGATTATGATAATAATTTTTTTGCTAGTTTTGTTCATCATTCTATTCATTCTGGTCTTCTTCACTTAAATGACCGGAGAAAAAAAGAACCCGAGTCTTATAATGTTCGTACACGAACATGAACGAGATATGATATTCTCAGAAATATCCCTTTTTGTTAGCATCATCTCTAGTGTTGAATAAACGATGATTCGGAAATGCTGAACGTAGAATATATTTGTGTTCTTCTGGGTTTTCATGACACTGTTTGAGCTTGAATTAGTACTGTTATGTACAAGACAGGTTTACGTTATTACATTTATTAAAATTATTCTTTACTGTTTACTTATCCTTTGCAATGCGGTCCTTCGTATGTAATTTCTTATTTTAAAAATGAAAATGGTTAATTGCATCAGACATCTTCAAATTATGAGTTAAATTCTAAATTTGGTACTAAACTTAGAGACGTTTCAGTTGAATTCTCAAATTAAACTATTGGTCAGTTTAGCTGTCAACTTTATTTGGGTTTAGGGTTAATACAATATCTATGTTAGATCCGCATTAAGCGGACAGTATTTTTTTATTGGAATGATATTTCAGTTTGAGGATTCAATTGTAATGTTTTAAAGTTTAGAGATACATTTAAAATTTGATCAACAATTTGATGACCTTTAATTCAATTAACTCAAAATCAAGATATATTTTGATTTAAAGTTTGATAAATTCTACTATTAGTCTAGTATGTGTATGAGTAAGTTATGGATTTAATTTTTTATATTTTATTTTGATCTATTTTAGTTTTTATATTTTTTAAATTGGTTAATTTTAATCCATATCCTTTTTGGATTTTATAATTTCAGTATTGACCCAAACAATAATAATTAAATTTGTTTGGTTAAATACTATCTTTAGTCATGTAGATTTAGTCTATATTCTCTGATCATTCTTGGTCCTTACACTTTTCAATTTTTCAAAATTTAATCTTGACACACATAATAGCAACCATTAATTGGCTTTTTGTGAGAAATGTGTGGAAATAATAAACAGACATGGCATTACACATGTAATAAAATGTTTGACGTATAAGATTTTGAAAATACCAAAATTTAATGAACTTAACAACTACATTTTGTTAGGATAGATTTTTTAAAATTCCAAAAGTACAGGGGCTAAAATGATCAAGTTAAAATACAATGACTAAATCTACAACTTACACATCATACAAGGACTAGTAGCATAATTTAACCTTGTACTTTTCATTATATCCAAACAAATCCTTAAACTTTGATTGGTACCTACCTAAAGTCTATTTCTTTTATCAATTTTTTTTTATTAATCTATGCACAATACGTAAGTTCAGGATTTTCAACAGTTAAATCTATTAAGTTAAATTATATTATTTTCAAAATCTTATGTTTAATATGTGTAATGTCATGATAACTTCTTATCTTCACGCAATACTTATAAAAAATCACGCTATTTTAGCTAATGGATTTAACGGCTACCGTTTGAATCAAATTTGAAATTTCAAAATTCGAAAAGTATAGGAACTAAAGATGATCAAATTGGAGAATATTAACTAAATCCACAATTTCGCATAGTACGATACTAATAGCATAATTTGACCTACCAAGTTTAACTACTACCATCTGGGTCAGGGTTAAAATTTTAAAATTTAAAAAGTATAGAGACTAATTTAGATATAACAAAAAAATAAGGTTTATTTAATAAATTATTTTAAGGACTACCCTTATTTAAATCTTTTCAAATATGGGACTCAGATTTTTAAGTGAGGATAGAATTTTAAATCTCATACTCTACCAAAAAAGGGGGGGAAATTCCTATGATAGTAGTTAATTTTCATAAAAATATCTTATCCACTTTTCATTTTCATATGCCTCTATAATTGTTTTTTTTTTCTATTTACAATCAATTGTCAAAATAAATCAATAATGATGTGAATACAACTCGATTCAATTCAAAATATTAAAAGAAATTTAAATTTCGAGTTAATTGAATAGAGTTATTCAATTTTTGAAATCAACGTGAACAAATAATTCTGTTTTTGAAGTTTGAGATAAGTTGAATTTTACAACTTGAATAAATTGAAAATTTGATTAACAAATTGGTATAAGTGCCCTTTGGGTCTGTCAATTTTCAAAAATCAACAAGTTGATCCCTTAGAAAAATACCAAAAAAAATACTTCAAATATTAAAAAAATTTATCAAGAAATTCAGAAAATTTATAAAAAATTATAAATATTCAAAAAATATATTTTAAAGTATATAATATGAACAAATTCTAAAAAAATGTTAAATTATAAAAAGTTAATTTTTTTTTAAATGATAAATACAAAGCCTTAAACAAATAAATTACCAAATCAAGTTTATCATAGTCAAATCTCTTAATTTTCTCTCATTTTGCTCATAAAGAAGTTTTCAAATATATATGGTTTTAAATGTACGTGTTCTAACTTAAAACTTAGTCAAATTGTCAAAAATATTTTAATTTGATATGTTTAACTTTTTTTTTTTAAATTTAACTCAATATATTCATTCGACTCAATTTAAATTTTATTTCATTCAATTTAAATGAAAAAAATTCAAAATTAATTAAAATGATAAAATAAAACTCGTGAATATAATTAACTTTACTCGACTCGATTTTGAATAGCATAATTGTTTTAATAAGTGAGACAAAAGATTAATAACATATCATTGTCATGTGACTAATAATGTAGAATAGAGACCATAAGCTAGAAAGCAACCCAAGGTATTGACCAAAAATAAATAAATAAAAAGAGAACAACATTCAATCCACTTGAGTTTTAACTTTAGTCCAAGGATACCTTTCTTCTCATTGATTACATGCATGTGATCCCCTTTGTCTTGCTTCAATCCTATTTGGTTGTCTTGATAACATCCTAAGATTTTGGGCGTTTATGTTGGATTTTCATCCACTCTAATTTTTGTGTGGGTTTTTTTCCGGTTGGATTGGGAACCAGTTAAGGTATATGGATTGGTTGAAATAGTTCTTTTAATGTTTTTTATTTTTATAAATTTTTAATGATGTATTTAATCGAACCGTCCAATCAATTTAACAATCGATGACCTATAAGTTCCAACAATAATTTATTTATAAATTTATTTTAATTAGTTAATTTTATAGAAACTCGTGCTAAAAACAATAAGTAAAATAAAAAACAAAGAGGTTTTAAAATTAAAACTAAAACTGTCAAAAGAAAAACAGCAAATAAATTCTTTTTAAAATCAATATGATGATAATCTAGTCAAAGGAGAAATCTAAATTTTGATTCATTGGTTTGATAATTCGAGAAGATAAATTTCAATAATCTTTAATAAATTTCAATACGAAGATAATTCATTGGTTTGATTCATTGGTTCGATTTAAAATTGTAGTTTTCTCATTTTTATCAAAAAGGAGTCAAAGCTTTACCCACTCTTGATCAGCCCTTAAAAGTATTATTATTCGAATCCAAATTAAATAGCATTATTTTTAAAAATTTTGAATTGACTCTAATTTTAGTAAGCCAAAAAATAATAGAAATATGAAAAATTAGTGTGAATGTCAATATTGTTTGAATTGGACTGACTGGTTGGATTGGAAATTGGTCGGGGTATTTGTCCAGAGAGCGGCTTTGAACTGATCAGATCCGGAATTGGTACGGACTGGTTGAAACGACTAAAAAACCGATTGAACTGATTGAATCGGGATTTTTTTTAAAATAATTTTCTAATTGAACCAGTTGAACCGGAGAATTGATGATCACTGGTTCAACCACCTATTTAAAAAACATTGATGAATATTAGGTTTGAATAAGAATTAAAGATATCCAAATGCATTATACATATCCAAAATTTAATATTTGCATCCGTTTCTAACATGTTACATATCGTAATTATGATATTCGAATCCGCAATGTTGAAATTCATGGTTAAAATAACTACAATATACATTCACATTCCTATAAATAACAAAAATATCAAAGAGAAAACAAAAGGAAGGAATCAAGGACTCAGCCTACCTCTTCTTACATCCCTATCTCCCAACTTGAATAAAAAAATATTCAAATTTAAAAATATTAAACTTATCGATTAAATTTTAATTTAATTAATATAAGTATTATTATCAATACAGTAAAATATAGATTCGAGTATATTAAAATATTATGTAAAAACATAAATATAATCAAAAACTTATAATAAAATAATTAGAATCTAAAATTATCGACTTAAAACTTAAAATCATCGGAATCAGACCTATCCAATTCAGACGGCAATAACTAGGGAACATGGGCTATATATAGGGTACTAAGAGTCTAAGACCTAACTAAGAGAAGGCAGTTCGGTCAAGGCCTATTTATATGCTAAAATGCATTTAATTTAAGTGTAATGTCCTTGTCGGACAACTAGCATGTAGGACATTTTCGCATTCTTACCTTCATTTCCTTGTTTTACAATATTGCTTTTTATTTGTACTTTTTGCTTCACCGTATCTCAAATTTTGGGACAAAAAAATTAGTTACTTAAATAGAGGTGAAAGTACGATGGAATTTTATATGGATTTCTAAATTAGTATTTATACCTTTGATCAAAAAATAAGATAATTTTTCTTTTTCTGTTAAAAGTTTCATCAATTTTTACTATTAGATGATAATATTTTTCTGTATGGTTGCTTGAATTAGTCTCTCCATGTCAAAAATTCCATCCATTCATCCATTTTATTGGAATTAATCCCTCAATTCTCTAGTTGTTCCATCAGCCACTTTAATACTTAACAATAAAAATGAATAGAACTTTTAATAGAATGACTAGTTTGTTTTTTTATATAACGTATAATAATTAATTTACTCATTTTTTTTAATAAAGAAATAAAATAAAATCTAACTTATAAGGTAAGAACCTCTATAATACTTTTATTCTCAACAACGTACATTCGGACAAGTTTCCTAAACTCGAATGCTTTCCTAAACTCGAATGCTTACTTATTGGTCTTTCATGTGTGGAATATATATATATATATATATATATGAAGGGCTAAGGCTCAATGCTAAAGTAAATTTAAATGTCTCAATGTTTGAAATTGTCGGTTGTTTTCGGTTACATTTGTATGGTGCAGTTACCCTATGTTCTATTGGTAGAAAAATATCGAACTAACAACTACTGCAGTTGGTTGGTTAGACCGTGTTTATGAGTCAGATCGAGTTTTAGTTGGGACTATGCATAGTAGCATATTATACATGCTTGTTCAATCATGAATAATTCGAAATATGTGTCTCAAATTTTATTAAAATGTATTTAGATTTATAAATAACTAATTCAAACAATTTAAGTACGTTAAAATTATTTTTAAATGTTTTTAATAGATCATGCTTTTTTATTTGAATTTAATTTATTAAAGTTTTAAATATGAAAATTTTAATGTTTATATTATAGTATTATATATTTTATCTTTATATAAAATTAAAATAAAATTGAAAGTAAGTTGGGTTGGAACAAGTTGAGCCATGAATGTTGGAGCTCAAATTCGGTTCATATTTTAAATGGACTTATTTTGTTGTCAAGTCCAATTCTGAGTTGAATATTTTTGTTTAAACCCTCCCATGATAGGGGATTTGGACTTAGACAGATAACCCAACTCTTGAATAGGTCTAATCGTGAATAAAAGGGACAAGGATACCCTTAAATTTGATTTCTATTAGAGTAAAAAGGTCAGGTAATTACTTACCCATCCAAGCTTGAAATTCCATCTAAATTTTAGAAGGGTTTGAATAAAAATATTAAGCTTGAAAAATGAGCTTGAGTAAAAAAAAAATAGGATCGTTTAAATTATGAGTCAAGTTTGGGCTTTCTAATTTAAGGCAAGAGCTCAGCTTGGCCTAATTTAATTTTTAAAATATTGCAATATATGATTTTATTTTATATATTATGTAATATATTATATAAAAATTATATCTATAATAATATATAATATTATGATGTAAACACTAAAAAAACATGTTAAGTTGTTTCAGTATAAAATTTTAATAAAAATTAAATATATAAAATTATCAAATATTAAATTTAAAAATAGCATAATTTTAAAAAAATAAAAATAATATGGACAACATTAAAATGGGCTTAGTCAATTATTTATAAATATAAACAGACTTGGACAAAATTTGAGCTTATATTTTAAGTTAGATACAACTTGGACAAACATAAATTATACTAATACCATGCGTAAATCTAGCCCAACTTCAACAATAACACCTCTCTCTACACAAAAAAAGGGGTTTTTATTGCACAATCAAAAACAAGTAAATAAAATAGAAATAATATACAATTATTATTGCTACTATATTTTCTATTTGTAGGTTTACTATTAAGAGGGCTACTTTATCAACTTACTTAGTAGTCTATTTTTCTTTACAAATTACAATAATTCCAATAGAATCAATCATTACAAGCATCGAACCAAATAATTAACGCAACAACTAAGTTAATTCAAATTAATTAACTAACTAAAATATATTTGGAGAAACCCACAACCTCACACAGGTACATAAGGCGAGACTAGAATATAGGATCTCAAAGTGTTTAGAACCTCAATCTCATCATTGAGTCAATGCAATCTAGTTACCTTACCATGATATATAATTATCAAAAGCAAGAAAAATTAGGTAAAAGTGTTAGAGAAACCCTTGTACCAAGAGTCTGGTTTCATTTTGCCTTCTCTATTAAAAAAAAAGGGGGCAAATTAATCCATGAACGTTAGATTAATGAGCAAACTGGTCATTCTATTAAAAATTTCATCCATTTTTGCTGTTAAACATTGGTCCTTGTATGTTGGAACGAGGTATATGTGGCATATCACATGTAACTATTTGATTATTTTGCCAGCCATTTTAGTTTTTAATAGTAGAAATAAATGAAAATTTTAACAGAAAGGATTAATTTACTCTTTGATCTAAGATGACGAAATATAATCCGACTCCTAGTATAATTACATCTACATTTACTCAAAAGTTAAAACAAAAATACTTTTGCATACTATAAATTCAACTACAATATTTGCAAACTTATTGTGCAATAATTAGACATTCTTCCCCAAAATAGCTATAATTAGGGGTCCACATTTGGACCCCTTCTCTAAGCAATCGAAGAGAACAAAAACCAAAACCCTAAACCAAATATATGTTCATGGAAACACTGTCGATGGGGTAGCCCCATTGATGTACGTATTAACTCATGCTTCGTTGGCTTTTGCATGTGAAACCAGCTGCCTTTGCACTTGAACCAAAATCATCATCTTAGGGTTTTCTTTGAAGGGGAAAAAAGGGCTTCCAAAATGGACCACAATTCATTTAAGATCTCATTCATTTCACCATCTTTATTTACATTCATTTCATTTCTTTCCTAAATATATATGTATATATCCTCACCATTATTAATTTCGTTCAATATATCACAAGAAATGAACCATGAATTTGTAAACATTATAATGTGTAGGCCTAGCTAGAATTATTATAAGTACGGGAGAGTTTTTGGTTAAAACTTAAGATAACTGATTAAATTGGTCAAATCAGTTTAGTCGAATTTAATTTGAGCAGTTTTTCGTCAATAGGTTCGGTTTTGTTGATTATTTCAGTTGATTATCGATTTTTGAATTTTTAAATCGACCTAACTCAAAAAAGCGACTTATTTTAATTTTTTTAAAAACTATTTAAAAGATATTCATAATTTAAAACATATTCAAGTTTGATAACTAAAGTTAGTTAAGTCAATTAACTAACCGACCTAAAATTAGTTCGGTTACATCAATTCTTAAGCTTTAATTCGGTCGGACCGAATTTTATAGATTATGATCGTTTGTTTAATAAAAAAATTGATTGAAGCAATAGAAAAATCTGAACACTCTCCCTTAATTATCAAGTGATGCTATATATTAGTATTATTTTATTACTGATAACGTTGTGAATCGATTTTTTTCTGTAGCCGATTACAAATGAGGAAGTGTTAATGAATCATTCAGTGACATTATTTTGGATGCTATAAGTAAATTTCTAGGTTTTGTTAGGAATTGGTGACATTATAAATGTTGGGATCTTCTCAACTTAACCCTTTGAATATGATTTACTTCTCCAATGTCATGGTAAGACAATTTTTTATAGGGATAAATTGTAAAACTTGTGTATGAAATTTGATTTACTATATTGATTTTATGTAATTATGTATATAATTTTAATTTTATTTCATTTTTCATAAATGATTAACTAAAAATAAACAAAGGTTTTCAAGCTACTGAATTAAGCTTCAGTTTTTTCTTTTTAAAATCTCATACAAATATTATTTTATTAAAAGAAAATTTTAATAATTTAATTTAATTTAATTTCTTTTTATCTTTATTCTTAACCTATTTCAAAGATTGATAATTCAATTTAAAACTTTTTATTGCGCAATTTAATAATTCTAAACCATAACTAAGGAAGGAGATTTATGTTGCAACTCAACATCCATAATAAGTATTTAGAGTTTATGTCACGAGTTAACTAAACATCAATTTAATTAATAAATTACTAAAAATGCCTTTTTATGTACAAAATAAATTATATAATTATGATAGTGTTTTCCTCTTTTTACATTTTATAAATAAATAAAAACTTAATCATAATAAAATTTGAACTTATGGCACATCGACTTTAAACATTTAACTTTATCGTTTAAATCAAAGTATTATTTAGTTTTTTTATCAATATCTTTGTTACATGATTTTTTTGAATAATCTCATTATAAATTCTGATCATATCTGCTATTTTTTACACAATATCTATAACTATCCATAACCCCTCGTCAATCCATCAATAGAAAAATATATGTTTTAACACACTCAAACTCATATACTTCTGTGTTAATTGTTTATTAGCCGCTATAAAAAAAATGTAAGACTATGGCGAGAAAATAGATGGAAAGATTAATAAGAGTGGCCATTGGAACTTGGAAAAGGTCCTTTTTTTTTGGCAATTTTTTTTATTTTTTATATTTTATTTTTATACAAAGATACCACATTGGCACCAAACATTTATCTTATTGAGCATCTGTCCATATTGATAGGTACCTCTATTAACATAATATTAGTATGGTTCCACCTAGGCTTTACACTAGTTTCTTTTTAGGCTAAATTATAAATAAATAATTTACATTCTTTCAAAATAAATTAAAGGTTATAGTATGCTTTTTTTTAAGTCTCTACTTTTTAATTTAAATATTTAGGAGTAGTTGTTATCGTTAAAAAATTTATGTTAATTCGTTAATATGACATTTTGAAATTAAGAAAAAAAAATTCAGTATTTATGTGACAAAAATTTACATTGTAATGGACCTCAATTCCATAGAGAATTTTAACGACGGTAACAATTCATAATTTCACATTAGTTTTTATTTAGAATAAAATATTTAGATTAACTAATGATGTTGTAAAAGTTAAAATTTTAAATTATATAAAAAGAAATTAAAGTATAGAGATTAAATCTCAAATTTGAGTATAATATATAGATCAAAACTGAAATTTGACTATCATTATATAATCTTAAAAAAAGAGGGAACAAAATTGAAACTTAACCATTATTTTATAATGAAAAAAAAAAGGACCTAGACATGTGTCATGTAAGGAAGGTCTTACATTATAAAAGTTGATCAGGTACCAAATTATATATATAATTAAAGTATAGAGATTAAGTTTTGAGTGTAGTATAGGAACTAAAATTGAATATGACTAATCATCCTGAGATAGATTTTTTTTGTGTGTTAGAAAAGAGTTTTTAAGAACAATTTATGTTAACCTTTTAATTGAAATAGTTAAAGATACTAATTATATAGACCAACTAATGTCACTGTAAAAGTAGAGGCTTGAATTATGTTAAATTAAAATACAAAATTAAACCCTAAACTTGATTATGGTAGAGGGATTAAAATTAAAAATTTACCATTATCGTACAATGACAAAAAAAAAAGTAGTGAAAAACATGTGTCATGTAAGGAACGAATCAAGGCCTTCCTTTTATATATAGTTTATAGATTATCTCATGGATTACTAAAAACAGGGGCGAAGCCAGGGGGGCTGGCATGGGCCCCGGCCCCCCCTAAAAGGTATTACTATTTAGGCCTTTGGAATTTTTTTAAAATTTTAAATTAGTAAAGGTAAAATTGCACTTTGGCCCCCCTAAAATTATAAAAATTTGATTTAATCCTTTACAAATTAGAAAGATATAAACTATAAAAAATTAAAATTTCATCCGCCCCCCCTAAAAAATTGTCCTGGCTTCGCCCCTGACTAAAAAGATAAAAATACTTTTATATTTTAAAAAACTTTAAATTTTAATAAATATAATTTATAAAAAAATTCTTAAAAGTATATAAGAAATTTGAATTTCAATATATATAAATTATAAAAATTCTAAAAATGAAATATAAGTTCAAAATAAAAAATATACTTTCGTATTTACATTGTTGAAGTATAGAACTAACATTAGTAAAGAGAATTCTTTCTTCATTGACGTAGAGAGAGAGTTACATGCAGGTATTTAATGCAGTAGGCCATAACCACTCCTTTAACTAATCTTTAACTAACAAACTAACAGTTATCTAACTGTTTGTGAATACTCATAACATTCCCCGTGCTCTTCTGACTTTCCTTCCTTCGAGAACTTAATCTTCATATGTAGCAACTTTGAGCTTTCTTTTAAACTTGCTAAACATCATTGCGGATAACAGTTTTGTCAGTACGTCAGCTGTAACATCCTAGGAAGGGCCTATGCATTTTTCAGATCAATTGTATGAAATGATAAGTCTTAAGTTTTATGAATAAATTTTTGATACTTTTGGAAACCTAGAAATGAATGAAAATGAAAATGGAAATGAAAATGGAGATGGAAATGAAAATGGAAATGGAAATGGACATTTTTGGAAACTTAGACATTTTTGGAAACTTAGACATTTTTGGAAACCTAAACATTTTTGGAAATGATCCAAAATGGAAACTTGAACATTTTGGGAAACTTGGATATATGAGAGAAATAAAGGAGTTTTATTCACATAAATATGTGAATAATAAGAGATAAATAAAGGAGTTTTATTCACATAAATATGTGAATAATAAGAGATAAATAAAGGAGTTTTATTCACATAAATATGTGAATAATAAGAGATAAATAAAGGAGTTTTATTCACATAAATATGTGAATAATAAGAGATAAATAAAGGATTATTTTCTAATGAGATAATTGAGAGATAATTGATGGATTAAAGGCTTTTATCTTTTAAATAAAAGAGATAATATTATCAAAAAGAGGAGTGGTGGCCAAGTAAAGGACTCTAGGGTGATAACTTTGGCTATAAAAGGAGGACAGGAGGGCTACTCATCAACATTTGCTCCCTCTTCCTCTCTCTCTGTAAATTCTCCTAGGCAAAACCCCTCTCTGCGAATTTTCATTAAGCAAAAATCCTCTCTTTTTCTTCTTCTATTTTCTTCTCCGTTCTACTATTAATTTGAATCTTTGTGGATTCTAAGAAAGAGGGCAATCATCCACAACATCAAAAGGGGATCTTTCGGAAATCTAAGGATCTAAGGTAAGGATTATAAATATAAATATGTGGTTAAAGATTATGATTCACGTTTTCAAAGTTAGATCTAATCTAACACGAAGTTATAGGATTTCAACAGCTTATAAAGGAATCCTCTTGATTTGGAATCCCATCATAAGGTAAGGGATATTCGGCCAAGGCATAATTTGTTTAAGTGTTTTCCATTATTTCAAAAACCGAAAATCGACATGGTTACATACCTAGTATTAGCCGATTTCAAGGAAGAGGAATTCTAGCAACTGTTGGGACTTGATTAAATCAATTCGGCAACTAGGTAAGTAATTCTACTTCTAGTAGGATTTGGTTTTAAGACCAAATAGGTTTATTTATATGTTTTAATTAATGGCCGAATATAGGAGTGAAAGATCTAGATCGGTAGATTGCTCTACGGGAATTCACGGAAACTATTAAGCGAAAAGGTGTGTACTCTTACTAACTTTCAATAAATTGCATGGCAATCATTAGATATGTAAATATGTAACAGTATGTGAATGTGGCTAAGCACCACAAATGTGGTAAGGAGTACCTGTGCACGTTTCCTACTTTTGATAGGATTGTGAATGTGATATATTTTGAACATGTGATTAGTAACATGAATGAAAATTTAGTATGTGAAATATGTTATGAAATAATTGGGGCATTCGGGATATTTGTGGAGGAAGAAAGTGAAGGTGATGACTACGGTCTCACCAACGTAAAGTGGTGACTACGGTCACATAAAGTGAAAAGTGGTAACTTCGGTTACATCCAGTGAATACGAGTGTCTAATGACACAACATAAGTGGGCGATGAGCACGTCGATCGCAATGATCGCTTCGATGGTGTGTAGCGGATGGAGGGTCGACTTAGTAGTCCCCGCGGTACAAAGTTGGTACGGGTGGTGTGTAGCGGATGGACAAATAGGTTTGGATTTGGGTTGCATCATCCTTTATTTTGTATGAACATGATATTGATATGACTTGTATGCCCGATTTGTTGGAAATTAGTACTATGTACACATTGAGTCTGTTGACTCACCCGTTGGGGAATTATTTTTCAGGTGATGAGCAAGAATGGACCGGGTCGGCAGGATCTAAAGGTGGCCATGCATCGCTTGAAGGAATTATTTGGAATTTGGACTTTATGAAATTTTAGTACTTTAAACTTTATTTTGGGTTTGAATGATGTAATAAGGCTATAAGGCCCAATTGGATTTTCTTTATTTCATTTATTTTTATTTGAATATGATACAATTTATGTTTGATTAAAGATAAGTAAATTTATTTCTTTTAAAATAATAAACCCAAAAATTATTTTGTCACCTTATTTAAGTTGGATTTCAGAATTTATTAAGTAGGTTTCAAATTAAGCCCAACCCAAAACAATTTTTTTAAATTACACAAATTTTTCTAAGTCATTTAGAACATTGAAAACCGATTTATTTAAGGAACATACCAGATCCAGGTTTGTGCTCGTGGGCGGGTGTGGGGTGTTTCAGATTGGTATCGAGCCCGCTTTTAAACTCTCGGCTACTGTGGGCTCGTGCCCAAAACGTTTTCAATTCGAGCCCAAATGAATTTCTTTGAAATAAGCGGTGTTTTATGGCATGGCACCTAAGTCTCCGACCATGATCCACTGTAAGTACCTTTAACCATCCGTGTGATTATGTGAATTATGAATTGTAAAAGGGTAGAAAAGGCATGGAACGTAGAATAGTGTGATAGGAACTTGAACCCTAGGATTAGACTACTCAAACACTTGAAACTCATAAGACTTAATGAACTTAACAAACCTATGACTAAGTTATTAAGCTAGGGTGTGGCAACCCCGCACGCATGTCTAGGATTGGATCCTAGAGAAGCCTGGTATTTAAGCAGTCCTAGTGACTCACCTCCTCTTCGCAGTATCCTACAGTGCGTAGGTTCTGGTTCGCCCTAACTCGGAAGGCTCGGCACCTGCAGGCGCATGTCTAGAAAGGCGGTGAGAGCTTGGTATTTAAGCGATCCGCGTGACTCACCTCCTCTTCATTCGAATCCTCGCCTGCACAGTGCGTAGCTTTGGTTCACCCTAACCAAGAGGGCTCGGTCATAGGCTAAACACAAAGAATAAAACCCGAAAGGGACCTAGCCGCTTTAAAAAAAAAAAAAAAAAATACCCTTGGTTTATAAAATGACCAAACCACCCATAGTTTTAACAAAATTTCATTACTTTATCAAATGTTCAAAAAACCCTAATTTGTAAAATATCAAACTATCTTGATTTTGGAAAATTACAAAATTGCTCTCTAACTTACAAAATTACCAAAACGACCACGATTTCCAAAATTTTTACAATATCATTGCTTTGAAAAGTGTAACTCTCAAAGGAACCCTCAATGTTTTACAATCTTGGAAAATATCCCTAACTTATTAAATTTTACAAATTTACCCCGATTTTTGGAAAAATTATCAAAAGGCCCACGAGATCAAAAAATTACCGAAATACCTGGATTTCAAAATTTTTCCAAAATTTCCCGGAACTTTAGAAGTACCAAAATACTTTCGTCAAAATCACCAGGGAACTTTTTATTTTTGAAAATTTACTGAAAATACCTGTAGGATAAAATTACGAAAATGCCCTGGGTAGTGGAAAAGCAAAATAACGAAAACAACAACAAGAATTACAACGTTTCTTTGAATGAACGAAAGTTCATATTTGTTGATGGATGAATGAATGAATGCAAGATCGTGTATGCATGTATGAATACGAAAGAACCACTCTTAAACTCTTCTTCATAAGATATCATCGCGGGTAATAAGTGAAACAAGAATACTAATATATAAAATTCCTTAATCGGATCTCGCCGATAATGAGCTCAAGAGGACGTGGTCGTCGTGGAAGAGGTAGAGGAAGGATGATGTTAGATCGGGACAAGGTTACGACAATGAGATACCACCACCACCATCACCCCATTTGTCAATGTTGAGCAAGCAGCTCGCATGAGGAAGATGTGTCGTCGCAGTGTCTTTGCGAGTTTTGGAATTGGTGGTGGTGCAGAAACAATTCAGAAATCGTAAGTCAGGCTCGAGCGGCTCCGTGCTAATGGAGCTGAAATGTTTAGAGGAGTATCGGGAGTGGCACCCAGTACAGCTGAGTACTGGTTGGAAGCAACTGAGCGCATCATGGATGAGCTCGACTTGACCCCCGAGGAGAAGTTGAAAGGGATGACGGCACTGTTACGCGATGAAGCGTATCAATGGTGGTTAACCGTTCGGGACGGTGCCACGGCGGAAGATCTGACCTGGGAATATGCTAAGGAAGCATTTCAGAAGAAGTATGTGGGAACCAGGTATATAGATGAGCAAAGGAAGGCTTTTCTGGGGTTGGTACAAGGAAGTAAGTCTGTCACCGAATATGAAGCGGAATTCTTGAGGTTGAGCCGATATGCCCGAGGAGTAGTGGCGACTGAGCATGAACGCTGTGTTCGTTTTGAGGACGGACTTAGGGACGATTTGAGACTTTTGATAGCACCGCATCGTGAGCGGAATTCTCGCCTTGGTGGAAAAGGCTAAAGTGGTCGAGGAATTAAGGACGCCACCAAGCAGTCGTGATGCGAAATAAGCCCAAAAGAGGTTTTTAAATATCCATGGAAAAGGCCACAAGAGGCTCAGAGTTGATGAGCCACAAAGTCAACAGCCGGTGCACGGTAGTGGCAATTTCGCCCTTATGAACATTGTGGAAGGAAGCACGGGGAGAGTGTTGGAAAAAGGCGGGACGATGTCTCAAGTGTGGGTCCAAGGACCATATGATTAAGGATTGCCCCAAGCTATTAGATGAGAGCCAACCAAACACTGAGAATGCTAACCAGCCGTAGTAGAGGCGGACAGTGACCTCAAAGAGGTCGTGGGTCGGCCAACGAGGTAGTGGCAGAGGCCGTGGAGCTCGTGGTCGAGTGTGCGCTAACGCCAAGCAAGGCAACCGGGTTTGGTTTACGCGTTCACGGAGGAAGAAGAGAGACGCGCGCGGATGTTATAGCCTGTGACGTTCTTTATTCATGACAAACCCTATTTTGCTCTTATTGATGTGGGCTCAACTCATTCCTATGTTGCATGTAGTGTGGTTGAAACACTAGGCCTAGACTCGAACTTTACGATAGGCGGATAATCGTAGTAAGCCCTTTAGGCCAAACGGTGAGGATAGATAGGATCTTTCGGAATGTACCCCAGAGATTCGGGAGCGAACTTTTGGGTGACTTAATGGAATTACCCTTCGGAGAGTTTGAGCTTATACTTGGAATGGATTGGCTAGTAGAGCATCGAGCCGTGTTGGATTGTGCGGCTAAACGTATGGAACTAAGAACCCCGGAAGATGAGGTAGTAATGATGATCGGAGAAAGGAGGAACTACTTGTCTAACGTAGTTTCGACCTTGAAGGCCGAGAAAATGGTTAAGAAAGGATGTAAGGCATTCTTAGCCTTCGTGAGTGCGTTAAGAGGAGAAGAGGAAGGTGTTAAGGGAGTTAGAACAGTGAGGATTTTGAGGATGTATTTAGGAGGAGTTGCCCTAATACCCCCGAGAGAGAAGTGGAATTTGGAATAGATTTGCTACCAGAGCAGCTCCTGTGTCAATCGCTCCCCTACCGAATGGCACCAAAGGAGTTAGTGGAGCTCAAGGCTCAAATCCAAGAGTTGTTGAATCGTAGGTTCATTCGACCCATGAGTGTGTCTCCGTGGGGAGCACCCTGGTTCTCTTTGTGAAGAAGAAGGATGGAACTATGCGGATGTGCATAGATTATCGTCGATTGAACAAACCGACCATCAAGAACAAGTATCCTTTGCCAAGGATAGATGACTTGTTCGACCAACCGAAAAGGGGTAGTCAGTGTTCTCAAAGATCGACTTAAGGTCGGGGTATCATCAATCGAAAGTGAAGGAGGTCGATATTCATAAGACCGCTTTTAGGACAAGGTGCGGTCATTTTGAATTTGTGGTGATGCCGTTTGGGTTGCGAACGCACCGGCGCGTTCATGGATATGATGAATAGGGTTTTCCAACCCTACTTGGATAGATTCGTTGTGGTGTTCATCGACGACATTTTGGTGTATTCCGGGACGGAGGAGGAGCACGATGAGCATCTCCGAGTTGTGTTAGAAGTGTTAAGGAAAAGAAGCTTTATGCCAAATTCAGCAAGTGCGAATTTTGGCTCAAGAAAGTGGCGTTCCTAGGACATGTGGTATCCGCAGAAGGAATAAGAGTGGATCCTAGGAAGATCGAAGCGATGTTAGATTGGAAATCACCTAGGTCGGTGGTGAAATCGGAAGTTTCTTAGGCTTGGCAAAGCTATTACAGAAGGTTCGTGGAAGGATTCTCGTCAATAGCCGTACCTTTGACAAAGTTACTAAGGAAGGAAGTACCGTTTGTGTGGACGGATAAGCAACGGGAGAGCTTCAAAAGCTTAAAAAGGTCTTGTGAAGCTCGGTGTTAATTCACGGAGGCGTAGTGGACTTCGTAGTATATTGTGATGCTTCGCACACGTGGTTAGGGCGTGTGCTAATGCAAGAAGGAAAGGTAGTCGCTTATGTATCTCGGCAGATTAAGGCCGCATGAGGTGAACTACCCAACTCATGACTTGGAACTCATGGCAGTGGTTTTGCCCTCAAAGTTTGGAGGCACTACATTTATGGAGAAAGGTCGATGAATTTACACGGACCACAAAAGCCTTAAGTATTTGTTGACTCGAAGGAGTTGAACTTGAGGCAACGAAGGTGGGTGGAGTTATTAAAAGATTATGACTATTCGATAGAATACCATCCGGGCAAGGCGAATGTGGTAGCCGACGCCCTAAGTAGGAAGGTTGTGTCGGATTTAAGGGCTTTGTTCGCTCACTTAAGTTTGTATGATGACGGAAGCTTTGTTGTTGGCGAGTTACAAGTCAAGCCAACCTGGTGAAGGAGGTGAAAGAGGGACAGTTGGTGGATAAGGACTTAAGTACTAAGTTACGACAAATACGGCAAGGAGGATTAAAGGATTATGGCGTCAATGATGAAGGAGTACTGTGCTACAAGGAAAAGGTTTGTATGCCGAGGATAAGGAGTTGAGACAAAGGATTCTTGGGAAGCGCATGGTAGTCCTTATGCTATGCATCCCGAGGCATCAAGGTGTATAGAGATCTAAGGGAACAATTTTGGTGGTCGGACACAAACGAGAGGTGACTCGAATTTGTGGGAAATGTTTGACATGTCGCCAAGTAAAATTTGAACACCAAGGCCCATCAGATTGCTTCAACCAATTGAGATTCCCAATGGAAGTGGGAAAGAATTACCATGGACTTAGTTAGTGGGCTTCCCCTTACGCCCACTAAGAAGGACTCGGTATGGGTGATAGTGGACCGTTTGACCAAGTCCGCACATTTTATCCCCGTGAGGATTGACTATTCCCTTCAAAAGTTAGCCAAGTTATATGTGGCGGAGATCGTGAGGCTACACGGGTACCGATGTCGATCATCTCGATAGAGACCCAAGGTTTACGTCTCGATTTTGGAAAGCACTTCATCAAGCATTAGGCACTAAGCTAGACTTCACTCTGACTTTTCATCCACAATCGACGCGCAACCGAACAGGTTATACAAGTGTTGGAAGATATGCTAAGAGGGTGTGTGATGGATTTCGAGGAAGTTGGGAAGATTACTTGCCTCTAGTGAGTTCGCCTACAACAACGGCTATCGAGGCAAGCATTCGGATGGCACCATACGAAGCATTGTATGGAAGGAAATGTAGAACACCAACTTGTTGGACCGAGTTAGAGAACGCGCGTTTTGGGTCCAGAGTTAGTGGCGAAACCGAGGAGAAGGTGGAATTAATTCGCACGGTTGAAAGAAGCTTCGATGCAGAGTAAGTCGCATGCAGACCTTAAGAGGAAAGAAATTGAGTTTGAAGTAGGAGACCAAGTGTTTCTAAAGGTCTCACCTTGGAAGAAGGTAATGAGGTTGGTCGAAAAGGGAAGTTAAGCCCAAGGTTTATAGGGCCTTATCAAGTATTGAAGCGAATTGGGCGATGGCATACCAATTAGAGTTGCCACGAGTGAAGCGGATGCACGACGTATTTCATGTATCCATGCTACGCCGCTTATCGATCGGATCCGTCGCATGTGGTATCCGTTGAAGAAGTGGAGCTAAGGCCGGACTTATCCTACGAGGAAGAACCGATTCGGATCTTGGAACGTGATGTGAAAGTACTACGAAGGAAGTCATTTCCTTTAGTCAAGGTGTTATGGCGCAATCATGGATCGAAAGAAGCTTTCGTGGGGAACCGAGAAGAGACAATGCGACAAACAATACCCTCAAGCTGTTTAGTTAGGAAATTTCGAGGACGAAATTTTATTTAAAGGGGTAGAATCGTAACATCCTAGGAAGCGCCTATGCATTTTTCAGATCAATTGTATGAAATGATAAGTCTTAAGTTTTATGAATAAATTTTTGATACTTTTGGAAACCTAGAAATGAATGAAAATGAAAATGGAAATGAAAATGGAGATGGAAATGAAAATGGAAATGGAAATGGACATTTTTGGAAACTTAGACATTTTTGGAAACTTAGACATTTTTGGAAACCTAAACATTTTTGGAAATGATCCAAAAATGGAAACTTGAACATTTTGGGAAACTTGGATATATGAGAGAAATAAAGGAGTTTTATTCACATAAATATGTGAATAATAAGAGATAAATAAAGGAGTTTTATTCACATAAATATGTGAATAATAAGAGATAAATAAAGGAGTTTTATTCACATAAATATGTGAATAATAAGAGATAAATAAAGGAGTTTTATTCACATAAATATGTGAATAATAAGAGATAAATAAAGGATTATTTTCTAATGAGATAATTGAGAGATAATTGATGGATTAAAGGCTTTTATCTTTTAAATAAAAGAGATAATATTATCAAAAGAGGAGTGGTGGCCAAGTAAAGGACTCCTAGGTGATAACTTTGGCTATAAAAGGAGGACAGGAGGGCTACTCATCAACATTTGCTCCCTCTTCCTCTCTGCAGAAATTCTCCTAGGCAAAACCCCTCTCTGCGAATTTTCATTAAGCAAAAATCCCTCTCTTTTTCTTCTATTTTCTTCTCCGTTCTACTATTAATTTGAATCTTTGTGGATTCTAAGAAAGAGGCAATCATCCACAACATCAAAAGGGGATCTTTCGGAAATCTAAGGATCTAAGGTAAGGATTATAAATATAAATATGTGGTTAAAGATTATGATTCACGTTTTCAAAGTTAGATCTAATCTAACACGAAGTTATAGGATTTCAAATGAGCTTATAAAGGAATCCTCTTGATTTGGAATCCCATCATAAGGTAAGGGATATTCGGCCAAGGCATAATTTGTTTAAGTGTTTTCCATTATTTCAAAAATCGAAAACCGACATGGTTACATACCTAGTATTAGCCGATTTCAAGGAAGAGGAATTCTAGCAATCTGTTGGGACTTGATTAAATCAATTCGGCAACTAGGTAAGTAATTCTACTTCTAGTAGGATTTGGTTTTAAGACCAAATAGGTTTATTTATATGTTTTAATTAATGGCCGAATATAGGAGTGAAAGATCTAGATCGGTAGATTGCTCTCTACGGAATTCACGGAAACTATTAAGCGAAAAAGGTGTGTACTCTTACTAACTTTCAATAAATTGCATGGCAATCATTAGATATGTAAATATGTAACAAGATGTGAATGTGGCTAAGCACCACAAATGTGGTAAGGAGTACCAGTGCACGTTTCCTACTTTTGATAGGATTGTGAATGTGATATATTTTGAACATGTGATTAGTAACATGAATGAAAATTTAGTATGTGAAATATGTTATGAAATAATTGGGGCATTCGGGATATTTGTGGAGGAAGAAAGTGAAGGTGATGACTACGGTCTCACCAACGTAAAGTGGTGACTACGGTCACATAAAGTGAAAAGTGGTAACTTCGGTTACATCCAAGTGAATACGATGTCTAATGACACAACATAAGTGGGCGATGAGCACGTCGATCGTGCAGTGATCGCCTTCGATGGTGTGTAGCGGATGGAGGGTCGACTTAGTAGTCCCCGCGATGTATGCGAGTTGGTACGGGTGGTGTGTAGCGGATGGACAAATAGGTTTGGATTTGGGTTGCATCATCCTTTATTTTGTATGAACATGATATTGATATGACTTGTATGCCTCGATTTGTTGGAAATTAGTACTATGTACACATTGAGTCTGTTGACTCACCCGTTGGGGAATTATTTTTCGTGTGATGAGCGGTAATGGACCGGGTCGGCGGGAGCTAAAGGTGGCCATGCATCGCTTGAAGAAATTATTTGGAATTTGGACTTTATGAAATTTTAGTACTTTAAACTTTATTTTGGGTTTGAATGATGTAATAAGGCCATAAGGCCCAATTGGATTTTCTTTATTTCTGTTTATTTTTATTTGAATATGATACAATTTATGTTTGATTAAAGATAAGTAAATTTATTTCTTTTAAAATAATAAACCCAAAAATTATTTTGTCACCTTATTTAAGTTGGATTTCCAGAATTTATTAAGTAGGTTTCAAATTAAGCCCAACCCAAAACAATTTTTTTTTAAATTACACAAATTTTCTCTAAGTCATTTAGAACATTGAAAACCGATTTATTTAAGGAACATACCAGATCCGGTTCAGGCTCGTGGGCCGGGTGTGGGGTGTTTCATCAGCAATTTGATCTTGACTGGACACATGACCAACCTGAAGCACACCTGCTGCTACTTTCTCTCTTACAAAGAACATGTCCAATTCCACATGCTTGAATTTTGAGTGCATGGCTAGATTTCCGCTCAAAGAATCGCGCGGTGAGCTATCGCACCAAACCAGTGACTTGTTCGAAACAGGAACACATAACTCAGTCAACAACGACCGGAGCCAGACCATCTCAGCAGTGACATTGGCCAAGCTTTCGTATTCGGCTTGGTAGTAGACACTGGATACAACTTGCTGTTTCCTCAAACTCCAGGAGATTGGGTTTCCTCCTAGGAAAACACAATAGCCCGATGTTGACCTTCGATCATCAAGGTCAGACCCCCAGCTGGAATCTGAGTAGCCTTCAAGGACAAGTTTAGATGCGCGACTGAAGTGTAGCCCATGATCCAATGTGCCTTGTAGATAACGTAAGATTCGCTTAACAGCTTTGATGTGCGTGTCTAACGGTTTGTGCATGAACTAACAGACTTTGTTGACTGAAAAAGCAATATCTGGTCTAGTGATGACAACATACTGGAGAGTATGGGTGAGCGTTCGATCGAATCGAAAAAAAAAATTTCGAGTTAATCGAGTTGACGAATCATATTTTATCATCCTAATTTGATTTGAAATTTTCTCGAATCGAGTCGAGTGAGATGGAATTCGAATCAAATCGAATCGAATATATTTGTTCGAGTTAAATTTTAAAAAATAATTTTGGGTCCTTGTAACCATTGTCACCCATCGTAATAAAATTTGTCCACCTTAACCAAAATTTTTATTAACTTTCATCACCAAATAATTTATTTATTAATCTTTTATATACGGGTTAGCTTCTTTGCTTGCTTAGTTGTTTCAATTATCTTCAGATTCTTATCACTATATATTTTGGAATTAAAAAATATATTAAATGTAAAAATGTGATCTTTTAATAAAAGTTATTTTAAAGATAAAATGTGAAATTGATACCAATATAAAATTTTAACACGAATATTTTATGGCATAATTAATAATTCAATTTTAAAATAAATATTCAATATGACTAAACAATTCAATAATATAAATAATATAAAATGTGAAATTTAATTTAATAATATAAATAGTAGATATAAATAAAATTATTACTATTTATGTTTAGTGATTTTTTGGATAATTTTGATTTTTATTTGAGAGTAAAGGGTGAGAAGTAAAAGTTTAGGGAAAAATAAAAGTTTGAGGAAAAGTAAATAGGGGAGTAAAATTTTGAAGGGAAAATATTTAAAAAAATTGGAGGAGATGGGTTTGGGGTAGATGGGAGGTGAGATGGGAAGGGAGTAAAAGTTTTAGGGGAAAAGCGGGAGGAGTAAAAATTTGGGGAAAATAAAAAGTTTTGAGGGTTTTGGGAGTAAAATTTTGAGAAAAAGTAAATGGGAGAGTAAAATTTTGGTGGGAAATAGATTTTGGGTAGATTGGGGTTGGGAGGGAGGGAGTAAAAGTTTTAGGGGAAAGTGGGAAGGAGTAAAAGTTTTGAGGGAAAAGTAAAAAGGTTTGGGAGTTTGGGGTAAAAATGTAAAATATTATAGTTTGATATTCGAATTATTCGAATTATTCGAGTTATTCGAATTCGAAAACTCAACTCGATTTGAACTCGAAATTCGAAAAAAATCGAGTTGACTCGAATAACTCGATTAACTCGAATAACTCGATTCGTTTAACTCGAAATTCGAATTTTTTTTCAATTTTTTCGAGTCGAATCGAGTTTTGCTCACCCCTACTGGAGAGCACCCACTATACTCCTAAAGAGACTTTCATCTTCAACCGAACTTCCTTCATAAGCTGACAATCGACAGGTAGATACCATAGGCGTAGGGGAACTATTTGACTTGTCCATAGAGGCCTTCTTAAGTAGCTCCAGTATATACTGCTTTCGATTAAGAAAAATGCCATTCGAGGTGTATTTAACCTCTATGCCCAAAAAATAGTTTAGCTTTCCCAAATCCTTCAGAGGGAGCTTATCATTAAGTTCCTTAACAAACTGACTTATAGCACTTGAGTTAGAACCAGTAACTATGATGTCATCCACATAAACTAGAATGTAGAGCAACTGAGTTCCAGACCGATTTATAAAAAGAGAATTGTCAGCCTTTGATACTTCAAATTTGTTGGAAAGAATAAACTCCCTTAGTTTGTGGAACCAAGCTCGAGGTGCTTGTTTGAGGCCATACAAAGCTTTCCTTAACCTGCATACCAGCTGCTGACCATTGGTTCCTGATTGTTCAAAGCCTGGTGGTTGCACCATGTATATTTCTTCACTTAAATCACCATTCAAAAATGCGTTATTGACATCCACCTGTCGGAGTGACCAACCCAATGAGACTGCTATAGCCAAGACCACCCTAATTGTTGTAGGTTTCACCACAGGGCTGAAAGTCTCATGAAAGTCAATGCCAGCTTCTTGAAGATAGCCTTTAACCACCAACCGACCCTTGTACCGAGCTACCGAACCATCAGCATTCCTTTTAAGTTTGAAGATCCATTTACAGCCAACAGCCCTTCGATCCACAGGTAAGGGCATAAGATCCCAAGTATGGTTTGAAAGCAAAGCTTGGTACTCAGCTTGAGCAGCAGCTGTCCACTGAGGACTCTGGAATGCCTCAGTTATGGATGATGGTTCCTTCTCAGTGATGATAGATGAGAATAGTTTAGGCTTATAAACACCACTCTTAGACCTGGTCTGCATAGGATGAGCATTTTGAGTGTAACAGGTAGGAGGATCAACTAGAATGGGAGAAGGAGGCACATCAGTTCCAGCAGGTGGTTCACACGACTGAGCTGTAGATGAAGAGAAACCAACAGGAGAACTAGTGTCATGGTGGGTCGAGCTAGAGCTAGCCACAGGATTCAAGGAAACTGGTACTGTAACAAGAGGAATGTATGACTGCTGATGAGTCGGTTGAACGGGATTAGTGTGAGCTCGATAAGGAAAACCATGCAGGAACGAAAACTGAGCTTCATCGAAAACAACATGACGAGATACAAATACTCGACCAGTGTCATCAAGACACCTGTAGCCTTTGTGATTTGATGCAAGGCCAAGAAACACACACCTCTTAGACCGAAAGTTAAGTTTGTGGTGATGATATGGCCGCAAGGAAGGAAAACAAGCACAACCAAAAACTCGCAAATGAGAATAAGAAGGTTTGACTTTATACAGCATATCATAGGGACTGCTATCTTGAAAAACATGTGTTGGTAGCCTATTGACCACATGGACAGCATGAGAGAATGCAGAAGACCAAAAATCCAGAGGCATAGAAGCCTGAGCCAAGAGGGTCAAACCCATATCAACCACCTGACGATGCCTCCTTTCAGCCACACCATTTTGCTCCGAGGTGTGAGGACAAGTGATTCGATGCTGAATGCCAAGTTTGAACAGCTTAGCAGACAAAGAGTGATATTCAACCCCCCAATCAGTTTGGAACAGTACCTTGTATGAACCCTTCAAGATTGTATGCTTCAAGAATGAGTAGCAGTTGATGCTTCCAAAGAAGAAAATTATGCTCATTAAGTTTGATAGTATCATGCTTTGTGAAGTAATGAACTGTGGGCAACGCCGTACTACCCGAATCCGATGAAAGAAACGCAGCCGCAGTGTTAAAAGAATGGCGAGGCGTATCAATCCCATGTGCAGGCTCCGTAGCCATCAAACCAAAGAAGTGAGAAAAAAAATTACACTAGAAAAGTTATAGCTCTGATACCATGTTGAAGTATAGAACTAACATTAGTAAAGAGAATTCTTTCTTCATTGACGTAGAGAGAGCGTTACATGTAGGTATTTAATGCAGTAGGCCATAACCACTCCTTTAACTAATCTTTAACTAACAAACTTGTAATAAGCCCATTTTGTCCGGGCCCATGCATATAAAACTAACCAGAATAAAAACACAAAAATAAAAAATAAAAAACCAAAGTCCAAATTTTATTACAGTCCGTTTACAAATAGATGACCCAGTGGCCCAAAACCATTTCCCCTCAGACCCAATCCCAGCTTAACCCAACTGACCTACGGGGCCCAAAAGGCCCAATACTAAATCAGAAACCAAGGGTTTCTGAAACCCTAGGTTTCCCTCGCGTCGCAAGCACCCAGCGCAGCCCCAACACAAGCCTTCGGTCGCGCCGCAATCTACGCACGGACGATGCTCCACTGCCGAGATCTTCGCCATTCACCTGCAAAACAAGGAAACAAATGACAGAAAACAGCGAAATAGGAGCCCTGTATTTATTTTTTTGATTCGTTTTTGGGTTATAAAAACCCTAGCATAATCAGTAAACAAGACACGAAAAAGCATCTGAGACAAATAATACACAGAGATTAATATACAAAAAAAAATCTCACGAGCAGTAAGGTGATTTTTTTATTTCGTTAAGTTTTTTTTTTTTTTGCTTTTCGATTCATGCGAATATTTTCATGCAAATACTACTAGCTGAGCGTACCTTCCAAAAAATGAAATTTCTCACCGAAGGACCGCCGTGAGAGACGGCGCGTGAGGCGCATGAAGCGCATGCGAGGGCTGTCGGAGGTCGAACGACCTAGGAAGGCAGAGCATTCCTCTGATAACTCTGCTATTTTTTTAAAAAAAACTGACTAAAATGTTTTTTTTTTCTTAATTTTTGGTTTATAAAGGCTAGTGTAACGGGGTCATTTTGGGGGTTACCTTTAAAGGCCAAAACAACGTCGTTTTAAGGTTGAGGATCCGCGCGTTGACCCGACCCGGGGAGGATCCGCGCATTTTTACTAAAGGGTCAAATTGCTCTATAGGCCCCTCCGCATTATTTCAATTTTATAATTAAGTCCGATTCATATTTTTCTTTATTTTTAAATTGGCCCAGAATTTTGGCCTTTGTTTCAATTTGGTCCTTAGGGCCCTTTTAAGGCAGAAAAGGGAACGGTGTCGTTTAGGAGATAAGGCATAATTGCCTAATAGGTCCCTAAAATGTGACACGCGTTCTAATCTAGTCCTTTTACTTTTTTTTTTACCCTGGATTTTTTTCTCTGATTTAATCCTTTGATTTTTTTTTCTTTTTATTTTCATTCTTATTTTTAATTTTTTAATATTATATATATATATTAAATTATTGCTACTTATTATTTATATTAGGATATTTTATCTAGTATAATATTATTTATATATATTACATTTTATTTTATAATTTGTATATTAGTTATTATATTATACATTTTTAAAATTTTGTATATTATATATTATATTATATGTAATTTAAATTATTTTATCCTTTATATTATATAAAATTTTTTGTAGTTTTTATAAGTATTATATTATAAATATATTTTTATTTAAAGTTATATATGTTATTTATTTAAAACTGTTTCTCTCACGGATTATTGTTTATATTTATATATGTTCTAAATTATTAAATTATATCTTTATTATAAGTATCCTTATTTTTTATATATATTCTAGTTTTTTATGTCATTTATTTAAAATATTGTTTATATACATATTAAATCTTTTTAGAAATTGTCATATTCTCTTTATTTTTATTTTGTTATAACATTCATTCAGTGTTTAAATATATCATCCATTTATTTACTTTTATATTTGATTTTGTTTGTAGGGTTTAATGTTCATTTCTTAAATATTTATTTTTCACATAGATTTTTAATTGTTGTTGATAATTTTATATCCTGTATTTGTTTAATCATACTATTTTATTTGCTTATTATTGCTTTAGCATAGTCCTTTTATTATATGTGTCACTTGCTATGTTATGTTGCTTTCCTTTTAATTGTCTATATTAATATAAAATGTTAGTATATCATGTAATTTTATTGCTTTTGGTATTTATGTTTTATGATGTATCAATGTGATATTCTTACTTGGATCATCGTTTAAAATAAAAATACATTTTGCAAATTTATTATATTTTTATCCAAAAGTTTTTTTTAAATAAGGCAATGTTTTTGTGTTTAGAAATTCGGGAAATAGTGCCCTAACGTGCTGGGTTTCGATTTTCCATTTGACTAAATAACTAAATATCCTTTTAATAAATTTTGTAAATCATGAGATGATTTTGGTTATGAGGGTTTAAAATATCATGTCTTAACGTGCTGGATGTGATGTTTGTATTCTTTCGGAACAAAGAAATCTTAAATTTTAACTCAAATTGTTCAAATTTTTAAAGAAATCATGTTTTCAAATTGTTTCGAATTTTCGACATTAGGACAATAACTAATCAATCCGGTACCAATTTTGGGCGTTACGAGGGTGCTAATTCTTCCTCGTACGTAACCGACTCCCGAACCCGTTTTCTTAAATTTCGTAGGCCAAAAACACTGTTTTTGAGATAAAATGTTTTAAAAGGTGATCCGATCACACCTAAGCAAAAAAGATTGGTGGCGACTCCATTTTCGTTTTTAAAGTCGACCCCCGTTTTTCATAAAACCTTAAAAAATGGTTTCGACAAAACTAACAAACTAACAGTTATCTAACTGTTTGTGAATACTCATAACATACATATTTTGTTCATTTTGGCACTTGAATTTGACAATTAAATTTATTTTGGTCCCTAAGTTTGAAAAAAATAAAAGTTTAATTATGTAACTCTATGAGATTGTGGCACATCATTACAAGAAAATTAAAAAACTTATATAAATTTTTAAGTGATGATGTGATATAATACTAGAGTGTCATATTCAATATTTTAATAATCGGATCTATGGTTGAACAAGTCAGGCCACTGATTCTCGATTCAGCTTCGACTACTAGACCAATAATAATTAAATAAATAATTAAAATTTCATAAAAATCTAAAAAATAAAAAAATAAATAAAAATTATTAACCTGGTTCAATCGATTCAAATGTCGATTTTATCTCGATTTTTAATTTTTACCAATTTCAAACAGTTTTCGAGCCAATCGATTCAACCTCTTTGTTTGAACCGTTATATCAATAATTTCTTGAACCATTATATCGCTTAGTTCTTGGACTATTATATTGATCAATTTTCGGATTGTTATATCGATCAATTCCCGGTTCGTCTGATCCGATTTTGTTCCAACAACAATGGTCACATCATCAAATATTGACAGAATCCAAATTTTGGGACCAAAATGGAGCTGATGGCCAAGTTAAAAGACCAAAGTGGACCAAAAAAATATAAATACCAAAATGAACCTATTCGCCAAGTATGTGGCTAAAACTTATATTATCCCAATTTTTAAATTATTTTAATTCTTAATAGTTTTTCAGAATTTATATATATTGAGTTATGATATTTTATTGATTTTTTTGTAATTTCTAAAAAAATTAACTAAAAATTTTCAATTTTTTTATATTTTTATGTATTTTAAAAATTTATAGATTTTTTAGAATCTATATATTTGACTTTTTTTATTTTATTAGAATTTATATATATTTTATTTTTTTATAATTTTCTAAAATTTTAACTAAAGAATTATGCATAAGTAATTGAAAAAAGTCTGCCCTCTGGCACGAATTTTGTCTGCTCTCTGGCACGTAATTAGGGTTTTTGTTTTTTCAACCTTTCTTTAGCAATTCTTGAAAACGGCGGCTGGCTTGATCTTCTCCACTAGTTCCACAAATAAACGCAAAGGGATATTCGCTCCAGACCTGCAATCATGGAAAAAGAGTTTGCTGGATTAACACTTGATGAAGAAGAAGAAGAAATTATACAGATCCAGATTGAACCGAATCAAATAAGGGAAGAGCAAAATTTTCAACTGGTGGGCTATTTTTTAACGGCAAGCGTCATTCACTTCCCAGCAATGAAGGGCACAATGGCAAATCTTTGGCACCCAGTCAGAGGTGTCCAAATCAGAGATCTGGGAGATAAACGGTTTTTATTTCAATTTTTCCATGCTATGGATTTGGAAAGAGTTTTAAAAGGATCCCCTTGGACCTTTAATAATCACCTACTGATTCTTCACCCACTTCAAATGGGGGAGGACCCATTGAAAATTCCTTTAATTTTTACACTGTTTTGGGTACAGATTCATGATATTCCATTGGGATTTTTCTCGGAAAATTTGGCAAAACAATTGGGAGATTTCATGGGGAAATTTTTAGAATATGACAGTTCAGATTTGGGGAAAGGCTGGAGGAATTTCATGAGGATCAGAGTTCAATTGGATGTCCACCAACCACTAAAAAGAAAGAAAAAGGTGTCATTTGGGGGAAATTGTTCATATATTAGATTTAAAAATGAAAGGCTTACTCTTTTTTGTTTCTATTGTGGTCGCTTAGGTCATAATGATTCCTATTGTGAAGCAAAGATGTTGTTAGGTGTGGAAGTAGCAGTTATGGGATGGGATCTATCTCTAAGAGCACAATCAAAAAGGGCCTTAGCAATGAAAAGCATCTGGCTACGTGATGTTGAAGAAGATGGAAAAAATGAAAATCTCACCACTAATCGTAAATCAGAAAACATACCATGGGGAACGAGGTTTCAATCGAAGGATGGGGTGTCAATAGATCCAGTTTTAGGGATTAATCTGGAAGGAGGAAATTATTGTTTTTTGCAGCAAAAAGAGTCCTGTTCAACAATGGATTATGACGAGGAGGAAAGGGTGTTAATGGGGGAGGAGGGAAAAAAAGACAAAGAGGAGAAAGTAATGATCTCACAACAGGGAAAGAGGGTGATAATTCAATTGTACAAAATAGGAGATTGTTTGAAAAGAATCTTTTACCAGCGGCGGCTGCCAAAAGGCAAGCCGACCGACATCAATGAAAATCCTAAGCTGGAATGTCCGTGGATTAGGGAATCCTCGGACTATTCGAAGGCTTCGGTATACGCTGAGGCTACATATTCCCCAAATGGTCTTCTTTATGGAGACAAAAATTAATAAAACACGAATGGAACGAGTGCGAGGGGAGGATTATGTTTGGCTTGGAAAGGTGATGTTTCGATTAGTTTACAGAGCTTCTCAAGAAGGCATATTGATGTTCTCATTGACAACCATAATAATGGACAACATTGGAGGTTTACAGGTTTTTACGGTTCTCCTTATACACACGACAAGGATGAATCATGGAATTTACTTAAGAGTTTGAGACAGAGCAATGATATTCCTTGGTTTGTGTGCGGTGACTTTAATGAAGTGATGTATGGTTTTGAAAAAAAGGGAGGGTTGCCTAGGGAGGAAAGAAGGATGGAAGCTTTTCGAAGTGCTCTAGAAGATTGTCGACTAATTGATGTGGGGTATTCTGGAAATTGGTTCACTTGGGAAAGAGGGAATTTACCAGAAACAAATATTCGAGAGCGATTAGACAGAGGTGTGGCCAATGAAAATTGGATGTCTATGTTTCCGGAAGCTACCATTCAACATCTGTCTCACTCAATTTCTGATCATTGCCCTCTCCTAATCTCAACCAAAAAAGAAGATGATCGGATGAGCAAGAAAACTTTTAAATTCAAAGTATGGTGGGTCTTAGAAGAGTCTTTTGAAGCTGAAGTTAAAGTAATTTGGGAATCATCATCAGGGGATTTTTTTACAGAAGTTGAATAACCTCAAAATGGGTCTGGAAAATTGGTCCAAACGGATCTGTATGGCTAGGAAGTGGAATAAAGAATTCTTGAATCTAAAGCTGAGTGAATTACTGGAAGCAGAAAGGAGTGACAACAACTTAGCAGAGCTGATTGACACAAAATTGCAATTGAATTTGGAGATTGATAAGGATGAAAGATACTGGGAACAAAGAGCTAGAGTTAACTGGCTAAAACTTGGTGATAGAAATACATCATTCTTTCATAACCATGCAACACAAAGACGTCAACAAAATTGCATAAGGAGTTTGCAGAACAGGACTGGAGAGGAAACGGAGGACATGCATGGAATGGCTGAAATTGCTAGAAACTATTTTCAGGAACTTTTTGAGGCAAAAGAAAGGGGTAGTTGTGCAAACCTCTTAACAGGTATTGAATAATGTATCACTGAAGAGGATAACAGATGCCTCATGGTACAGTATACAAAGGAAGAGATTTGGGAAGCACTACAAAGCATGGGCGCTACAAAGGCTCCAGGTGAAGATGGTTTTCCAGCCTTATTTTTTCAAAAATGTTGGCATATCATTGGGGCAGAGGTTTTGAGTTTTTGCCTTCAACATTTGAACGGGGGTATGGAGGTTAGTCCTGTTAATAATACCCATATTGTACTTATCCCAAAAAAAGCTAACCCAACCAGCCTTTCTCAATTTCGACCAATTAGCTTATGTAATGTCATTTATAAAATAATGGCAAAAACTATTGCTAATCGCTTCAGAGGAGTTTTGGAAAAATGTATTGACAGTGCACAGAGTGCTGTTGTGCCGGGCAGATTAATTTCAGACAATGTACTACTAGCATATGAAATTCTGCACACTTTGAAGAGGAAAAAATTTGGAAAGAAGGGTTGGATGGAAGTTAAGCTGGATATGAGTAAGGCTTATGACAGAGTTGAGTGGTCCTGTCTACAAGAAATCATGGGGAAAATGGGCTTTGACCTAAATTGGATTAGTTCCATTATGAATTGTATTTCTACTGTTTCCTATTCAGTAATCCTTAATGGTCAGATAGGGGACATGTTCCATCCGTCGAGAGGGTTACGGCAAGGTGATCCACTTAGCCCATTTTTATTTTTAATATGTGGAGAAGGTTTATCCAGTCTAACGAGGAAAGCTACTAATGAAGGGCACTTAAAAGGGGTAAAAGCGAGTAGGCGTGGACCACAAATTTCACACTTACTTTTTGCTGATGATTGCATCTTGTTTGGAGAGGCTAATGAAAGAGGAGCAGGTCTCTTTAAAAAGATCCTATGCGAATATGGAAATTGCACGGGACAACAAGTGAATTTTGATAAATCGACGGTCCTTTTCAGCTCAAACACACGAGAGGAAGAAAAAAGTTTAGTTACTCGAATGCTGGGAGTGCGGAGTTCAAATGACCCGGAGCGTTACCTTGGATTACCGAATATGGTGGGTAGGAGGAAGAAAGAAGCTTTTCAAAACTTGAAAGACAGGTTCAAACAGAGAATCGACAATTGGAGTATTCGTCACCTATCGCAAGGAGGAAAAGTGTAACAGTCCGGTTAATACCCTAGCCGGAACAGTGGTTTCATGACCACGAATCCGGGTCTGAATAATATTTTAATATTATATTTTGTGTCTTTGATATGTGATTAAGCATGTGCTAAATTTTCGTAAGTTAATTTGTCTGTCTGTGTGTTTAATTTGATAAAAGGATTGAATTGCATCAAATGCAAAACTAGCATGCTTTATGAAAATATGTCTAATTGTTATGTCTTTTTAAGTGTGAGGACTTATGTAGTAATTAAGCCAATTCTATGGCTAGTGGACGGCATTGAATGATGAAATGTATAATTATATGTTTTTATATATTAAAAACATTAGTTAAAATTTATATTTTATATTAATATGTTATAATAAAAGAAACAAAAGTGTTAGTGGATGTTCATTCATCCATTTTACCACCGAAAAACACCAAAGAAAAGAACGAAAAATTGAGCTAGGTATTCGGCACTTACAAGCCAAAAATTGAGGTATGTTTTGAGTCGGTTTTCGATAATTTCTACGTTTTTGTAATCGTTGCTTTGAGAGCTGCAAAACCCATGTCTTAATTTTGTGTATTGATGATGTTTGTGTAAAATGCCATTGATGATATGTAGAGTTTTTAGATAAGTTTAGTGGTTAAATGAAAGATTTGAGTAAGATGAATATGTTTTATTCTTGAAGTTTTGATGAATTTAGCTAAATAGGGCTAAATTGTGAAAATATTATTTTGGAGGAATAATTTGTGAATTTGATGAAATATTTGGACTTATATAGTCCCTAGGGAGGTTCGGCTATGCTTATGTGTGAACAAAATTTGTGAATTTGATATTTTGAGAAAAATGGACTAAATTGATTAAGTGTGCAAATTTGAGGGTTAATTTGCAAATAGCCTTAAATGTGTGTCCATGGATTGAATTGAATGAATTGGTGAATAAAGGGTTAATTTTGAATATGTTTAGATCAAGAAGCGAGGAAAGCAGATTTAGATCGCGGAAAGCGAAAGTGGCGAGTAGCCGTTTTCATTAGATAAACCGAATCCGAGGTAAGTCACTATGCAAATAAAGCGTATATGTATGCAATTGTATTTGTTCATATGACTAATGTAGATAATGAATGCTTATGAGAGGTTGTGTATATGAATTACGAGATAAGGCCGATATAGCGATAAAGTCCAGAAAAGCCCGTACAAACCTAGGAATAGAGAGGATTAGCTATGTCATGACATAGGTATACGTTACTGTTTTATCATGTAAGACCATGTGCGGGGCGTTGGCGTTGATTTGAGATTTCATGTAAGACCTCGCAAATGCGGGGACGAAGGCAACGATACGAGCTTTATGAGTAAGACCACGTCGGGGCGTTGGCATCGATATGAGCTTTACGTATAAGACCATATGCGGGACATCGACATCGTATTGATTCGTGTAAGACCACATGGGGGAAAGTGGCATCGATATCCGAGTGCATGTAAGACCATAAATGCGGGGCGTTGGCATTGTACGACTATTACGGGCTTTTCGAGTATCCTACTAAATTCCTAGTGGTTCAACGGGCAAGTTTGTGATACGAATTACAAATCCGAGCTATGAACAATTAGGTGATATTAAATCCGATTCGAGCACGCGGCGATTATACACTATTTGTGTATATAAGGTAAGCATCTAAGTGATCTTACTATGATGAGATGTATATGGAATTTATGATATGATAAGAATTGTTTTGGCTAGATGAGCTATATGTTTATATGATTCTTGAATGGTGAAAATGGCTAATGTGGTTAAAATTGTATGAACCAAAGTAAATAAGTGAGAGTTTGCTAAGTGATTGATATGTGCCAATGTATTTATTTGCATATATGCCTTCCATATCAAGTTTATTTGTATATGACTTACTAAGATTTTGTAAAGCTTACTCTGTGTATGTTTTCTCTGTTTTATAGGTCGTCAAAGCTACTAAAGGCTCGGGACCGTCAAGGATCGTCATCACACTACTAAACTTATTTTGGTACACTTTGAAAATGTATATGGCTAGATATGGCATGTATAGGCTAGTCATTGGTATGAATTGTTATGTGAACTTAGCCATGTGATTTGGCTAGTTATGTTTTGGTAATATGCTTAAAGGAATGTGATATGTGAAGTTGTTTTGGTAAGATTAGTTGATATATGAAATGGTTATGATATGGTAAGTATATAGATGAATGGTGTTTGGGCATAATTGTGATTTGGTCATGCAAATTGGTATGTTGGAATTGGTTTTGAATGTAAAGATAGAATGGATATTGAATGTATTATTGTGTGATTTTCTTAGTTGTCAAATATGCATGATTTGGGATGGCTATTTGGTATATTTTGGTGGTTATATGTGAATGAAATGGGATGATATATGTTGCTTGTAGGTTGACCCTTATGGGTGGCATTTTGGCCTTGTAAATGGCCTATAATGTCACAGCGTGCCTAAGACCGTGGTTGAATTGGCAAGAATGTAGCTTAAATAGCACACGGCCTCGACATGGGCGTGTCGCTGGCCGTGGTGTACAAGTCAGTAGCTAGCTAAGAGCACACGGCCATGGCACACGGGCGTGCTTGGTGGCCGTGTTGGAAAAGTCGATATGGTGCAGTAGCACACGGTCATGGCACACTGCAGGCGTGCTTAGTGGCCGTGTTGATATAGTCGATATATAGACACGGAGGGACACACGGGGTGTCTAGAAGCCATGGAGGGCACACGGTCTCCTACCGCGGGCGTGTCTCCACTGAAAGTTAGAAAAGTTTTTAATTTTCATGAAATTTCATATGTGTTTCAGTTTAGTCCCAACTCGGTCTATATGCATGCTTTGGGTCTTGATGACTCATCTAAGGGACACTATGATTGTTAATGATGAATGTAATGTATGAAATGTTATGTTAGTTTTCGATCTGTTTGGTAACGCTCCTAACCCTAGTCTGGCGTCGGTTACGGGTTAGGGGTGTTACAAAAAGAGGTTTTTATAAAGGCAGTTCTATAGGCTATCCTGACATATACAATGGCCTGTTTTTTGCTTCCTAAATTCCTATGTGCCGAGCTAGAAAGCCTCATTGCGAAATTTTGGTGGTAGAAGGGACACGGTAAAAGGGGTATTCATTGGTGCGCGTGGAAGGAGTTATGCATCGTAAAAGAGCAGGGTGGTTTGGGTTTTCGAAATCTTGATCATTTTAATGTTGCATTGTTAGCCAAGCAGGGTTGGCGACTTATTAATTACCCGAATTCTCTTTTAGCACAGGTTTTAAAAGCTAAATATTTTCCACACTCAGATTTCATACATGCTCAGTTGGGGAACTTACCTTCTCTTACCTGGAAAAGTGTGTGGGCAGCCAAAGGGTTACTGCAAGATGGATTGGGATGGCGTATTAGGAGGGGGGATCAAGTTTCTATTTGGAATGATCGTTGGATTCCAGGAGTTGACAGTATCCAAAGCAGTAGTTTCAACAACAGTACAGAAATTGAGTTAGTTTCAAGGTTAATTGATTCAACAACAAGAAAGTGGAAAGCTGAGCTTATTGAACATACCTTCCCAGAAAGCATTGCACAGAAGATTCTACAAATCCCGTTGGCGAAAGAGATACATGAAGATTTCCAAGTCTGGTATAGAGAACACTCGGGCGAATTTACAGTAAGAAGTGCCTATAAACTATTACAAGATGCTAACTTGGCTCCTAGAGATTACCTATTACAAACTGAAACTATAAATTTCTACAAAAAATTGTGGAATTTACAACTGCCATCGAAAATCATCATAACAATCTGGCGCCTTTCATGGAACTTTATCCCTACGAGACAGGCTTTAAGGCTCAGAAGACTAATCTCTGATAGTTCCTGCCCTTGGTGTCGAACTGCAGAAGAAGATTGTCTCCACATCTTTAGACAGTGTCCTACAGCATTAGAAACATGGCAGAACCTTAATTTCTTATGGGTTACACAAACTGCAGAAACCGGTTTGTGGGTTTGGCTCACCTGGGTCTTTACCATAGGAAGTGGCACTCAATGTAGACTGTTCTGCTGCGCTATTTGGATGATTTGGAGCTCTCGAAACAAGTTGGTGCATGAGGGGAAAACCATATCAGGGGCAGAGTTAGCAAACAAAGTTCATCTCTACATAGCAGAAATTGATGGGTCGACAGAAAAATCAGTTACCTTACGGGATAGCAGACGTCAGGACTTGACTTCAAGTAAGAAGGAAGTAACCATTTATTTTGATGCGGCATTTGATAGTCGTTCCGCAAGATCGACATCGGGTCTGGTTGTAAGGGGGAGTCTGGGGAATTACTTGTTTCTAAAGCAGTTATCCACTCAGCAATTTCATCCCCATTTATGGCAGAAGCACATGCATGTTTACAGGCAGTAGAGTTAGGGATTTCATTGAGGTTTCAGACTACTGTTATCACAGGGGACTCCAAAACAGTCATTAGAAAATGCAACACAAAAGCTGTCGATAAATCAGTATTAGGGGCAATCATTCGAGATATCAGAAGGAAAAGGCAATTTTTCAAGGAAAGCTGGTTTCAGTTTGTGCCTAGATCAGAAAATGGCACAGCGCATGACATAGCAACAAGAGCATTAAAGATGGGAGAAGAGACATACCTAGAAGAAGAAAGTTTTAGACGCTTGCGGAATAGAAGGGAGGAAAGATGGAATCGCAATCTGGATTGAAAGGAGCAAGAAGACGTTCCAGATGGAGAGATAGTAGAAATGAATTTAATTTTGGGAACTGCTATTGCTTTGAAGACTGGTAAAAGCCATTGGAACTCGGAATGTCAGAAAGTTAGTGGATTGAAAGGAGCAAGTAGACGCTACAGATGAAAAGATAGCAGAAATGAATTTAATTTGGGAACTGCTATTGCTTTGAAGACTGGTAAAGGCCATTGGAACTCGGAACGTCAGAAATCAAGTGGATGCCAGCTATAGAAACCGACTGGATTGATGGGATTTATTTTTGAATTTTAATTTTCTCTTTTGTTTTCCTTTAGGCTTTTCTGTTTGGGCCTCCGTTTGCTTTTGGTCTTTGGGCCAATCTCACAGGCCTGAGACTTTCTGTTTTCATTTTACTTTGCTTTCTTTTTTGTTCAAACTAAATAAAATCTAGTCGGGATTTTTTTCAAAAAAAAAAAAATTATGCATAAGTAAGGAAATTGAAGTTTAGACGTTATGAGCATGCAATTTTTTTCTTTCACCATAGATAAAAAATTTTAAAATTCACAATAAAATTAAAAAATATATATTTAAAATTCATTTTAAAAAAAAGTAATTATCCTTATGAAATTAAAATAAATCATAATGAGTATATTTATTCCTAATTCTAATATAAAATTAAACAAAAGGTAAGGCTTTGAGTACAATTTTGAGTAATTAAAGTGGACTCAATTTAAAGATATAAATTTTGTGTATACTTAAATTGATGGATTGGACCGATTGAATAAAAATCAATTAAAATATCAAATTAGAATAAAAGATTTGACTGATTGATACATGCTGAATTGATTGATTCGATTTATTTATATAATTAAATCGAATAAATTAATTAAATTGAAATCAATGAATGTAATATTAGGCTTCGTTTGTCTCACTGAAAATGATTTCTGGAAAATGATTTACTTTTCTGGAAAAGCTAATATTTTTTGGTGTTTGGATGAATCTGTATAAAATATTTTCTGTTGTTTGGTAGATTTCTTAAAAATATTTTATAAAATTTGTTTTCAATTAACAAACATACATTTGAGATTTTCTTATTTTTTCATTGTTTAATTGAATTTATTTTTATCTATAATTTTATATTTTACATTGTTTTTGCATATATTAAAAATATTACGTTACATTCAGATTCATTACAACGTCATTTTTAATTAAATGACTACTAAGTGAGTATTTTTTATTTAAAAATGTGACATCAGCAAAATTAACAAAAAAAAATTAACGATGTCAACAATTGGACTTAATTTTTAAATTTGAAAAGTAAAGGGACTAAATTCTTGAAAATAAAAGTACAAAGACTAAATTACAAATTTATGAAGTGTATATAGACTTATGACATATTTTAACATTTATACTACAAAACATTTATTATTAATATATTTATAATTGTAATAATTATTTATTATTAAAATAAAATTGAAATATTAAGTAATTTATTAAAATAATAAATTATATTAATAATTTATTATATGACTAAATATAAATAATTAAATATGTATGTTTAATAATATTGAAAAATATAATATTTTAAATATTTTTAAAAATAAAAATAAAATTTATTATCAATATAATAATATTAAGCCTGATTTAAGTTAATTTTTATAAAAAAAAATAAAACTATCTATAAATGAGCTCTTTTCTGGAAAATAACTTATGCTTTTCAAAAAGGTAAGTCATTTTACAGGAAAAAATAGTTTATTTTATTTTGACCTGTAAGTCATTTTTCATTGACCAAATTATTTTTTGTGAAATAAATATAAGAAAATACAAAAAATATTTTCTGTAAAACTTTTTATATTTAAACAAACGACTAAAATCAAATCCTAAGAAAATATAATCCATTGACATGCATACTTTATACAAACATGTTGAAGCTTTAAACGTAAGAACCACGCATTTCAATGTGCGAGTGGAATTAACTTATTTGTTACAAGTAAACCGAACAAAAGAACAAAGAAACACTCTAGATCAGATGCGGCCACCTTTTGGATGTTGCATTTGTCAATTGTCATGACTTAATCGCGAGTATGATTTTTTAATGTACTCGAATCATCGAGAAAACTTTTTACTTTTTCTTCTTTAACTGGATATTAAAGACAAGACTCTTCCCCGATAATTGTGCTATTTTCTTTTTAGAATAATAAGATATTGACGTAATCGAGTAAATTTCAAATAGCAAAAATATTGATTTAATTTAGAAAAATATATAGATTGAATTAAAGTTAAATTTTACTATTAATTATGATTTTTAAGATTTTTTTTCCTATTATGTTGTAACTTAAACATTGATTTTTATTTTACATAATTTAATTTATTTGTTTTTATAACATTATTAGCAAATCCAAGCTAATAATACCAATAGTTGTCGATATTAACTGCTAAAAATTTTAAAATCATTATTTTAATAACAATATTATCAATTTAAATTTATCAGTAACATCGTAAAATTAGAAGAACCAAATTATATATTAAAATTCAACGAATGATTTTGGTCATTGGTTGCGCCACCGAATAACAATAAACAATTTCAACAATAATTAATGAATATTACTAATTTGGAAGTAGAATCAAATTATATCAATATTCAATAATCGTCACTTTATTAGCAACAACAAATAATATTATCAAATTGGACCTACTGATAGTACTATAAAAGTAGAAAAATAATTTTGTATCAAAATTTAATGTATCAATTTGATATTGATTGTGTAACCAAATAACAAATTCAAAATAAGAAAAAAAATCAACATCATCACATTCATGGAAACAACTAACAATATTATCAATTTAAACTTAAAAAAAATATTATAGAAGTTGAGAATTCAAATTAGAAGTGATCATGGCCAAGCTGGGTCTAGATGAGACTTTATTTCGTAAATTTTTCAAATATTAGGTTCGAGTCTAGTCTGCCCAAATAACTCATTTAACTATTTTTTTTAAATGAAGAAATATTTTCTTTAAATTGATTATAAAATATAAATATTAACATAAAATTATTTTTATATATCTTTATTAATTTTAAACAATAAAATGGGCAAAATCGAATCAACATGAGGTTAACAAATTTAAGTCCAAACTCGATCCAAAGCAAATTAAATTGATCGCGCTAAGTAGGTTACTCATCTCATAAACACCTCTAGTCCAAATTATACCAAAGGTCCAAAACTCAACCTCAATTGAACAACCTATAATCTATATATGAGTTTAGAAAAAAATTGAATTGATGAGAATACCTTTTATATCGGTTAATTTATATGAATATGCTGAAGAAAAAAAATCAATTGAGAAAAAAAGTTGTTTTTTTTTTTGAATTTATCGATCTACATTGTTTTTGGAAAGAGAAAGAAAAACGTGTTCTTTTATTCTCTCTCTTGAAAACGTGTCCCACAGGGCACGTTTTCACTTAGCTAAAAATTGTTTTAATTTTTTCTTCTTTTTTTTTCTTGCGGTTGGAAATTAAAAGTTTGTAAATTTATTTTTATCCATATTTGAGATAGACATGGTTATAGTTTTAAGGAATATTTGAATTTATGGTAGTGTCGTGGAGCTGGGTGACCTACAAATTTCATCTACCATGTGAGTATGGAGCCATCACCCGGGAAGTCGGATCGTGTTGCAACTCAAGGTTCCAATTGGCGGTGATTATATAGTTTGGGGTTGAAGTGTAACTAGGGCTTCAAGTTTACAAAGGTTATGTTGTCAAAGGATGAAGTATAAACGGGCCCTCAATTGATAGTGCTTATGCAGGCACGACAACCAGCTTTTCCTCGTCAGAGGAGGATGCTTTATAAAATTCAAACAGACGTATGAAGAAGAAAAACACAGTAGTCTTTTAGTATAATAAACTATTTCGTTTTATCCATATTCACCAAAGACGGTGACCCTGTTATTTAAACTTGTGACATAATTGGGGTGTAACAGGTTTTACTAACAAGGTCATTACCTTTGGTGGACATGGACAATAAGAATTACTTAATTATACTGGAATGCCCCTCCGTTTTTCTTTTTCGCACTTCCGTGTGGGTTTTATAAAGCATGCTCATTTGACGATGAGAAACTGATTGTCGTGCCCGTATAATGATCATCAACTAGTGTCGCAATTATGCTCGATCCTTTGACAACATAACCTTTGTAAACTTGAAGTCCTAGTTACACTTCAGCTCGAGACGATATAATCACCGCCAACTTTGACCTCGAGTTGCAAGGCAATCCGTCATATTCACCCTTTTATATCCATCATATTACTAAATTCACATTTAAAAAAAAAAGTTGAAGTAAAATAGAAGTTATGATAATTATTACTCATTTATAATTATTAGTTAAAAAATGTTGTGCTAATTCCAAAATAGAATTAATATTAGAATAGAACTCTAAGCATAGAATGTCAAGAGTTGTTCGCTGTTCAAGAATTCTTGTTTTGGCAGTTCATATCATCCATACATAGTGTTTTGATCTAAGATTTCAATTCTTCCATGTTTTAGCAGTAGCATATTGTTTCATGGAGCTAAGGTCCAAAATATGGAAGAAACAGGTGTTTCCACAACTCTACCACCCAGTCAATTCCATTCCACTTAATCCTTATTTCACGACCACATTTCTTTTTGGCTAAGTAATGGGAAACCTTTCTCCTCTTACTTGAATCCAATTTTCATTTCATTCGGGAAAAGCCATCTTTTTCTCAACAATTTCTTTGTCATTTGATCCAATAGCCTTCCGTTAGATAGGAACAGATTTGATAAATACTAATAACACTCGGATGGAGTATTATAACGTAAAACTCCATTTGATAATGAACTATTGGTTCTAAGCCATATCTGGCGATGAATCAATAATTCGAAGTATTTTTCTTACATATTCTTGATAAACCAACGTTTATATATAGATGTAGGAGGATCTGTTTGGGAAGTAAGAAGCCCCTTTGACATCTCTTCATCTGCAAAGAATTCTCGGTGTGAAAATACAGAGACAAGGGGCTGATCTTTGAATAGGAAAAAGAGTGGATCCGTAGGATCCCAAATGAATTGGCTTATTCGAAAAAAGTCTTGTTCTTTAGAAGATCTAGTTGTGATAATTATAATTTAAATTGCAATTATTAGTAAAAAAAATTTGATGTAAAAAAAGTTGTGTTAATTTTATTGATGTAAAATAGAGTTATTACTGAAATAGAATCCTAAGTATATTAGTTATCACTTGATTAATATATTAGAGTCAATAATGTTAATCAAATATTGTTTTGAATATTTTGCATGAAATAAATAAAGTAAAATTATACTGTATGTTAAATATGTTTTAATTATGATTTAGAAAATTTCTATCATAATATTTGAATTGATGAGTTAATATATTTTAATTATATTCAATGATTTAAATAAAAAATATTATTTTATGTTAATTACTGTAATTAAAAACAATATCTAAAGTTGATTAAATATTAAACGTATAAGCTCACATGCAATGCATGTGACATTAACAACTAGTAATAACAAATATATGATTTGTATAAAAATGAATCAAATTACTGGAACTTAATAACTATAGTTGTTTAAATTGGATTGAACCAACTGGTTGGATCGAGTGAGTACATGTTAGGATACTGGGTCACGAGGCTAGAACTTTAGTCTCGAATTCCATGCGATCTTAGACTATTTATTGGTTTCAAATCCTCCTAAATTAGCCTAACAAGTCGCAAAGTAAGAATTTACAATAGCAATTCTCCAAAGCATCGAAAATAAAGTGGAAACAATTTAAAAACAAAGAAGCAATTAGAGAACAAAAAAAAGCCACAAGAAAACAACGCTCACAAGGTATTTGAGTAAATGTTCTTAATAATATTCAAATACTATGAACAATATGATGCATTTACTCAAACACCTTGAGAGTGTTGCTTTCTTGTGCCTTTTAATAGTTCTATTGTTGCTTCTTTGTTTTTAAGTTGCTTCCGCTTTATTTGCATTGCGTTAGAGAATTTTTATTGTGAATTCTCACTTTTATAAGAGTTAAGTTGACTTAAGCGGATTTGAAATCAAGAAAACACCTAAGGTCGCACGGATTGTAAGATTAAAGTTTTAGTCTCGTGACAATAACACTTGGTGTGCGGATTTTTTTATTTTGGCTTTTCTGTCGATTCAAGCCCTTTTGTCTTTGAATTACTTCTGTTTTATTTCAATGCCTTGTAGAAATTCCTTTATGAGTTCTCATTTTCAAGAGTTAGGCTAAATTAGTTGGATTTGAAGTAAAAAAATCGTCTAATATCGTGTGATTTGTCATATTAAAGTTTTAACCTCGTGACATTAAGATATTAGTTCAAAGAGAGACATCAAATTAATTAACTTGTGAACCAATATAAACTAATTAAATCGAATTAAAATACTAATTGAATCAACGATTAAACCAATTTATTTAATTAAAATATACAAATTCATCCTACCAACAAATTAATAACTTCGTCGATTCCACCACCTAGTTAATAAATTAAATTACTCTTACGTTAACTCGGTAGTAATGAAATCAAACACGCACTTTATCGCTTCATTTAAAAAAAAAAAAGACACGCGAACTTGATCGAATAAAACCCGAAACACAAAAATGTCGTTTACACTTTTTTAACTCACGAGTGTCGATCTTGTTAACGTTCTTCTTCTTATTTTTTTTAATAATTTTTTTTTGTCACGAACTCAGTTCGAGACCTCACTGTCTGAAAAACCAAACAGACAACGACGTTGTTTTTGGTTCCCTTCTCCTTCTTACAGATCACAAATCAGAGGACCCTGTAAAAAGTCTAAACCAAACCCAGAGAGAAGGAGAAAAAAAGCTTTAAAAAAAAGCCTTATCATGGTGGCTGGTAAGGTAAAATTAGCAATGGGTTTAACAAAATCACCTTCAAACCCAAACCCAAAAGCTTCCTCTAAATCGTCATTGCCGTCTCCATCTCCAAGCTCGGCTACTAAAAACACCAGTTCCCAAAAAGCTGTTACTTCACGTTCTTCATTTGGAGTTTATTTCCCACGGTCGTCGGCTCAGGTACAGCCTCGGCCACCTGATGTGGCGGAGCTCCTACGGTTGGTCGAAGAGTTGAGGGAACGTGAGTCTAGGTTGAAAACGGAGGTTTTGGAACTCAAGCTTTTGAAAGAAACGGCAGCCATTGTTCCGAAGCTTGAAAACGAGATCGTTTTGAAAAATGAAGAACTGGAACGAGCTTTGAAAGAGGTTGAGAATCTGAGGAAGGAAAATGGGAGGTTGAAAATCATGGTGGAGGAAATGAGAGGCAAAGTTGAAGAAGAAAAAGAAGGAAAGGAGAGGAAAGTGAGGGAAATGGAGGAAGAGATGAAGAAAACGGCGTCGTTGAGAGGCGAGTGCATTGAGAACTTGAGGAAGGAAAATGAGAAGTTGAAAATGGTGGTGGAGGAAATGAGAGGAAAAGTTGAAGGAGAAAAGGAGATGAAGAGAACGGCGTCATTTAGAGGCGAAAACGACGACAATTTCTCTTCTTCGCAGCGGTTTCAAGGGTTAATTGAAGTCAGTGTGAAATCAAATCTGATTAAGAATTTGAAGAGAAATCACAGTAAATGTACGGACGCCATTGTTGTTAAAGTTGAGAGCTCGGAGTTTAAAAGAGAGGAACTCGAAGTCGAAACCGACAGACCGAGTCACTCGGAGGAACTCGTTGAGTCGAACGGCAGATCTCGTGTCCCTAGGGTCCCAAAACCACCGCCGAGGCCTTCGTTATCTTCGTCAACTTCATGTACAGAGAAGCAAATCCCTCCTCCTCCTCCGCCGGCAGTGAAGCAAGTTGCACCGCCTCCTCCGCCACATTCGTCACTCAAAGCTATAGCTCCGCCACCACCTCCTCCGCCTCAGAAGGGGATGAAGACGGTTGCGGCGAAAGTGAGGAGAGTTCCGGAGGTTGTGGAGTTTTATCACTCGATTATGCGGAGGGATTCAAAGAGAGATGTCGGCGGGTGTAACGTGCCGGAAGCTTTACCGGCAACGGCGAATGCGAGGGACATGATTGGGGAGATCGAGAATCGGTCAGCTTATTTGCTAGCGGTGAGTTCCTGTTTCCGGTTTTCGTTTATTTTACGATAATGCCACTGTGAATAGGCATGATCTTTGGTGGTGGTCCGCGACTTTATTGCTCTCGTTTGATTATTTATTGCTAGTTTAGATAAGACAGTACTTAGATTCGATGGTGGAATTTATTAATACTTAATAAGGTTAAATTGTACTATTAGACCCTATATTTTAAAAAGTTATGGATTTTGTCCGTGTACGTTAATTTGGTCATTTTAGTCCTCACCAAACTTAAGCCTTTAAATCTGATGAAGTAAATATAACATCATATGTGTAATGCCACATATTATTCACTAAAAATCTAGTTAATGAATTAATGACTGTTATTTGCATCAAAACTGAAATTTGAAAAGTATAAAGACTTAAAATGATTCCATTAGAAAATATAGACTAAATCTAATTGATAGTGTATAGGTACTAATGTGATCAAATTAAAGTCTACAACTTTCACAAAGTACGAGGACTAATAACAGATTTTATCCAATTAATAACAAATAAACAGATAATATAAGGGCACTTAATCGACCCACATTGTTTGGTTCCATTAAGTCGGTGGGTTGGGTTATTGAATCAGCTTTTGTGATTACTTTGCAGATAAAAACAGATGTAGAAACACAAGGAGATTTCATAAGGTTTTTGATAAAAGAAGTTGAGAATGTTTCGTTTACCGATATCGAAGATGTTGTCCCTTTTGTTAAATGGCTAGACGATGAGCTCTCCTACTTGGTAACCTTTCGTTTTTTCATTACTACGCTTCTGGTTTTCGGTTTTCGTTTCAACTTTAATTGTTTATTTAGGTCGACGAAAGAGCCGTGCTAAAACATTTCGAATGGCCGGAGCAGAAGGCTGATGCCTTACGCGAGGCAGCATTCGGCTACTGTGATCTCAAGAAACTAGAATCCGAGGCCGCATCGTTTAGGGATGACGCTAGGCAACCTTGCGGTTCGGCTCTTAAGAAGATGCAGGCTCTGCTTGAAAAGTAAATAATATATCAAACTCCTTTTGCTTTTAGTTGCTTTCATCAGTTTGTTTGTATTCAAGTTATTCATGACATAATCGCAGGCTCGAGCTCGGTGTTTACAACCTCTCTCGGATGAGAGAATCCGCTACCAAGAGATACAAAGGTTTCGGGATTCCTACGGATTGGATGCTCGAAACCGGAATTGTGAGCCAGGTAATTTAAGAATGTAAATCAAGATACAGGTAACTTAAAGAAAAATAAAGACTCGGACACGATGGGAAAAGAAAACCGGATTCTTTAAGTTGGATAATGACTGCATATCATTATATTTATTATCATCGGAGTTCGACGATGCTTTCTATATCCATCTGAATTAGGCACGAACTTTGTATGAACTCATGCTCCAACTTATTAAACGTTGATGAATTATCGCAGATGAAGCTAGCGTCAGTGAAACTAGCAATGAAGTACATGAGAAGAGTATCTGCAGAGCTCGAAGCTGTCGGGGGTGGACCCGAAGAAGAAGAGCTGATTGTTCGAGGCGTTAGATTCGCGTTCCGTGTACATCAGGTTAACGACATTCTCATTAATTCATACGAAGTTTAATCTACCAACTTTGCTTTTTCCAGGATTGAGAAGATAATTAAAAAAAGAAACCGTGTTTTTGTTTATGGACAGTTTGCCGGAGGATTCGACGTCGAAACGATGAGAGCTTTCCAGGAGTTGAGAGACAAAGCGAGATCGTGCCATGTACAATGCCAAAACCCACACCAGAAATTGATTTGCAGGTCAACTCCATGTTAATCTCTGTAGCAAACTCAGCTACAGAGTGAGCCCCTTGCTAATGTTTGTGAATACAATAGTAGATGCTATTTATTTATCCACACATTCAATTCATTACAAGTGCATAACCCCGATGCAACAGTTGAATTTATCAATATAATTTCACTTGTTATGTATGTAAATTTTAAATCGATTTGATATTTTTATTTATCGATATAAAATGTTACATATAAGTACATCTTTAACTGTTCAAATTTTTTTTTAAATATAATAATTGAATTATTAAAATATTAATAGTATATTAAATTTTGCAAGTTTATATCCCTATTTATATGTATGTAGCAGATTTTCAATTTAGTAAGAATTTTCAATTATTTCGAGTTTTCTCAATTAGATTTGGCAGTGTTTAGATTAATTTGAATGATTTGTTCGAATCATTTAGCATTCGTATTTTTCCAGATTTGAATTATATTAAAGTTTGGGAAAATCAATTATTAGTTTTTTATAATCAAGTTAAATAGATCGAATAATAGTGTAAGAGTCCAATTTTGACCGGGCCTTGAAATAAACCAAATAAATAAAAAATCAGTGTTTGTTTAATAAACAGTCCAGTTTGTTTACAAGCCCAAACATATACTATCAAGCCCAAATTACCCATTACCCATTACAGCTAAACCCAAATACTAAGCAAACCCAAACCGACTCACTACCCAATTAGTCCAACAGACTTTAACCCAACACCTAAAACCCGAAAATCACTAACCCACTAGACCCAAAACTCAGATGGCTCAAAGTGGCCTAATTCCTAAACATAAATCAGAAGGCCTAGGGTTTTCTGAAACCCTAGGCGCCGCAGAGACAAGACTACCCAACCGTCGCATTTGTAAGTTTCGCTGACCTCATGTTTGAATGAGATCCTCGCATCCCACGCCACCATCAACGCGCACGAACCCCGCCTCAGCCATCACCAGAATCTCTGCACCTGCAAAACAAGGAAAGCACAACAGAAGGAAAGAAACAAATATGGAAACATTGTGTTTCCTTTTTATTTCATTTTTTTGGGTTATAAAAACCCTAGAACGAACTTGTAAAAAGGGGGAGAAAAAATATACACAAAAAAAAGAAAATACAATTTTTTTTACAAGAACGCAGATACAGATCCGAAAATATTTACAGAAAATTGCATTGAAAGAAGATACAAAAATCGATTCAAAGGTGATTTTTTTATTCTCGTTTTTTTTATTTTATTTTTTTAGTCCATGCAGGTTTCACACATAAAGCAGTATTTAAAAAAAAAAAGAAGAAAAACGAAATGTTTACCTGAAAGTCGTCGTGAGCGATGGCGCGTGCGACGGCGCGTGCAACGGCGTGTCACCGGAGCTTGGACCTCTGGCCGAGAGCTAGAGAGGATTCGAAAGGGGGGGGTTCTGTTTTTTTTAAAAACCATTTCAAAATGACTTTTCAGCTGATTTTTTTTTTTTACTTTTATAACGAAAGGGAAACGGCGCCGTTTTTGCTTAACCCTATAAGTGCAAAACGACGTCGTTCGGGGCCAGATTCGCGCGTTGACCCGACCCGCATAGAGGATCCGCGTGTTTTCAGAAAATGGGAAATTTATCCCTTTAGTCCCTCCGTATTATTCCAGTTTTATAATTAAGTCTATTTATTTCTTTTTAATTATAGTTTGACCACTCTATATTTCTTTTTATTGTTATTCGGTCCTGTCTCTTTATTTATTTTTCAAACCTTTTTTTATTTTTTTAAATTATTATAATATTATATTGAAATATTTTATTATGTTAAAATTTTTATTCTTTTTTAAAATTATTTGTATATTAATCTATTAATAATATAAATATAAATACATATATATATTTTACTATCTTTATATTTAATTATTATTATATATATTATTTTACTTGTTTAATAATTTATATATTATTATATATTTTTTATATATTATTTATTATATTATATTTTGTATATTATATAGTATTATGTTACATTATATATTATTTCTAAAGCTTTATTTTATACAAAATTTATTTATATTATTTAATCTATTTTATTTATATTGTTTATGTTATATATGTAATTTTTAAAATTAATATATTATATATATGTTTTTTAAATTATTAATTATTTTTATTTATATATGTATTAAATTATTAAATTATATATATTTATGATAAGTTGTTTTTTTACTTTCATTTTTTTTGTATATATGTTAAATTATTTTGAAAATCATCGCATTCTTTAAATTTTCTATTTAATGTTTAAATATTCTCATTTCTTACTCATTTTATTTTATTCTTTTTTTATTTTAAATTTATTTTATTTATTTGATCTTAAAAATTTTAATTTTTGCTATTAATTTTATATTTATTTATGTTCTCTTGATCGCTTATTATTGCTTAAATTTTTCATGTATTTACGTTATATTATTCTATTATTTATTGTTAATATGATTTGTAGTAGTTTAAAATTGCTATCAAGTATATGTTGTAATGTATTCATACCATGTTTTACTCGTACCATTTTTTTTATAAAAATACCTTTTAAATTATAAATTAAAGATTTTTTGTAAAATATTTTTAACGGTGATATCTAATATTTAGAGTCTTCGAGAAGAATCGTGCCCTAACTTACTGGGTTGTGATTTTTCTCGTAAAATTCAAAGTATTAGATATCTCTCCATTTTCAAAGTTCAATTTTACCAATTTCAAATAAAAACTTATTCTTGAGAATTCAAAATGTTGTATCCTAACTTACTGGGTATGATGTTTTGTGTCTTGAGGTAAGAATTTTCTAAAATAAAGATGCACCTAGCTTCGAAGTTATAAGATGTTGTATCCTAACTTATTAAGTGTGGTATTTTTTATTTCTTTGAAATAGGCAAGTCTTGGTTTTCCTTCTAATAAGGGATCTTATTTTAAACTTTTTAAATTTCAAACATTTGGACATGATTCTATCAATTAGGTACCAATTTTTGGGCGTTATGAGGGTGCTAACCCTTCCTCATACGTAACCGACTCCCGAACCCGTTTTCTCATTTTTTCGTAGACCAAAATCAAATGTTTTAAAATGAAATGTTTTGCAAGGTGATCCAATCACACCTAAGTAAAAAGGGATTGGTGGCGACTCCCATTTTCGTTTTTAAAAGTCGATCCCCATTTTCTAAACTGATTTTAAAAATGGTTTCGACAGCTTGGCGACTCCACTGGGGACAATAAGAGAGTCAAGCCGTAAAATTGATGATTTCATGTCCTTTTGTTCGAATTTAAAATTCTGATTTTAAAAATATGATCCTTTTATTGCATGTGATTTTAAAAATATATCTCTTTGCATTGCACTGCATGACCGTCGTGGTCACACCCTTAAGTGGGAGCGAGAAGCTATGCCTTCGTGAGGTTTCACCTCCGCATGGGCTAGTGGATCGCCTAGGAATACATCTGTACATATGTCTTCGTGAAGTTTTCACTTCGCGCATGGCCATAGGGAAATGTATTCCCCTGAACCGAACTCGGTCCATATGAGCCTATAATGGGTGAGGATCGAGGAATCTGCTGGTTCGGGTACCTCAACTTTAAAGCTGAACCACATGTAGAAAACCTAAAGGCTTACCCTAGGTAGAACCATGTCAAACCCTAGCGGTCACCTTGATAGATGCCCTATTTTGTTGTTTATTTCTTTTATGCTAACGTGTTCTCTTTTGTTTTGATTGCATTGCATTCACATCATAGAAAAGAGCTGTTGATTCAAATTCGATTACTAAATAGAATAGTTTGTCATAAGAAAATGGAATTTTTGATAAAGCGGATTATAATACGGTCGTCCGAATATGGTCCAAGTAAACGAGAGAAGACTGATAGTCCGTGAAGGAATACAAGACTATATTCCCCAAGGATTCAAGATCACAAAGACTATTCAATAATCACCACGTCTCGGCTTCTCTTGAAGAGGCTAATGAGCATGGCGAGGTTAAGTGAGCAATGAGTCGTGACCCAGATCAAGCAAAAAGGAGCTAATAGGAGGAATCTATTAGAAGTTTGCAAGATTTGACCTATGCGAAGAGGGGGGTTGATGTTTTTACTTGGAATATGAGGGCAAGGCCGTATATACAATCCGTTTTATGTAAAGAAATTTGTTTTCTAGAAAAGTTGTTCTAATGTAACTGAATTTAGAATCAACGCCTCTCTTTCTTTGCATTCATGCATTTGCATCACATTGCATCATTTGCATTAGACTTTTACAAAAGGACCCTAATTAGGTAAAATTATCTCAGTTAACCTGAAAAACATGGAACAAAAGTTGGAGAGAATAGAACAAATGCAAATACAGATGCAGGGGCAATTGACCAAGATTCAGCAAGAAATGCGGGAACAAATGTTAGAGTTCCAAAAGAATGTGATTGGCGATTAACTTGATTACTAGCCAAAAGACTTGAAAAGAGGAGTGGCCCAGCGGTCAATAGTATGGATGATGAGGAAGACATTGTTTATTCCCCAGCAGGTATCCCAACTCAGCCAGACACGCATTCGTATGGGGTACCCGTCATTATTGAACCCCAATGTCAAACTGACACTTCGGCCCTGTTGAAGTTCCCAATAGGTTTTAACCCGAATGATGATCAAGCCAAACCGGTTGTTCTGGTGGAAACAAAGGAAATGGGAGAATGGACTTCTAAGGCACTAGTACCAGTAGGTACAATAAGAGCCATTCAGAACCGATTCTGATAAAACGACCAAGGACGGTAACCACCAAAGAATCAGTCTCCCAAGGCAAAACTCTGAAAAGCTCCAATTTACGCCAATACCGATGAAGTATAAGGAGCTATATTAAAGTTTATTTGACACACATATGGTGTTTCCATTTTATCTGAAGCCATTACAGCCCCCATATCCTAAATGGTATGACTCGAATGCTCAATGCGACTATCATGCGGGAATAATGGGTCACTCAATCGAAAACTCTACTACGTTTAAAATGTTGGTCGAAAGGTTCATTAAAATGGGAATTGTGAAGTTCGACGATTCATCAAAATCTGATCACTTTGACGAGGCAGTAAATGCGATAATTGAAGGAAGAGACAAGAAAGTTGCGATCCCTTGAAGAAATCGAAAGCGAAGAGGGAACCAGAGAACGAAGTTTCCAAGCCCTTGCGTACTTGGGAGCGTCTTGAATAATAGGATTGTGGAAGAGATCCTTGCATTTTTAGAGCTGATCTATAGTAATGTGCAAAACATGCTTGTTGCCTTAAGCCTAGAGGCAATAAGAACTCTTTTGTGAAACAGGCTTATGTCCGGAACTTTATTTCAATAAAATGTATTTTTAAGCAAATATTCTTTTATTCTTTCCATTTCATATTGTACATTCTTTTGTTTTACAATATTCTTTCATTCTTTATTGATGACCATACAAATAACTGTTCTTTGAATCATTTATTCTTTTGAAATATTCTTTCGAACCTATACTAGGTCTCCAGATATCAACGATGTGAGCAACGCTGCTACTGACTCCCTTTTTGAATAAGATATGGGTTTAGGGGATCTAAGGACTTTGAAGATGACAGAGATTGTAACCCATCTTCTGATTTGTAAAGAATGATGAAAAACAAACCTTACTCTACAAAGGGTCAGTCGATGTTATGAGCCTAGAGAGGGGTAAAGATTGAAGCCCAGCTCACCACAGAAAATAAGGTAAGACATCATTGAATTATTTTTGAAAATTTAAAGATGTTTTTGTATGATCATATCAGGACATGCTTGGGTCACTAGTACATGGGTTAAACATGAGGATCGGGCACTGTTGGTCTACCATAAAAGGGAGATTGCTTCAGTTATACCGCAAATGCCATATTTAAGGAGACAAAATTCATGTGCCTTCTTCACTTCTTCACAAATTTTCCATATGTGGGGGCATGGATATTATGGGTCCAATTTCATCAAATGCTTCAAGTTGTCATCGATTTACCGTCATGGTCGTCGTCTACTTCACTAAGAGGGTGGAAGTAGCTTCGTATGTCAATAGCCATCAACTCGCAAAAAAAAAAGAATTAGATGCTAGCAGAATTCCATAAAGGATCGTGTTTAAATAACTGTACAAAGTCAAAATTTACAGTTTGTCCAAAGATCAGGCAGCATGTCACAGTGCAATAAATGTCGCCCAAAAAAAAATGAAATGTGGCTAAGACTTGTAAAGATTGGCATAAGAAGCTATCACCACTCTCTATGATTATCGAACGTTGGCCAGGACCTTTGCCGGGGCAACATCTTACACATTAGTTTATAGATTTGAGGCGTTTTTATCAATTAAACCTAATCGAAGGAAAGGTTAAAAGCGATTTGCCACGGCCAGATGATGCGAGCTTAGGTTAAAGAAGTTTATCTTAGAAAATTCTAAGAAGAAACCTGATGTTGAAAAAGATTTTTCTTCTACAAAACGATTTTAGAAGAAAGCATATGCCGAACTTGGAAGGACTTATGTAGGGCCTGTTCTAGATGAGCATTGATATTGACCGAGACAGATGGTAAAGACTCGCCTAATTCGGTGAATTCAGGGTCAATCAAGAAAGATTTTACCTGAAAGAGGAAGGACCAAGGTGAAAACCCGCAAAGGGCGCCTTGAGTTCAAATTCAAAAAAAAAAGAGAAAAAAGAAAAAGGAGAGGCCAAAGCGAAAACCCGCAAAGGGCGCTTTGAGACCAAATGGGTTTTGAGCTGAAAACCCAAAAGGGCGGCTCAAATTTTGAACAAAGATACAGCATGTGATAGTCTTGCTATGCCTAAATTAACAATGAGGAAGTATGCTGCATCTTGAGGCATTGACAAAGTACTCCGGATCCCCTAAACACATATCGAACTTAAAATGGTCCTCAAGAAGTTTGAACAGAGAAGCTCAAGCTGCGATATCTGGGGCACCTAGCTTCTATTTTACTCATTTTTTTGAATTTGTTATCTTTGATTGCTTTATTCTTTTCAAGATACACCCAGATCAATTTTCTTTTATTGCCTTGGTGATCTTTGATTAACTTATTTGTTTCGAGCCATGCTCCTGATTAATTTCTTTATCGTCTATGGTTGCGATCTTTTTCAAGCATTTTATATTGAAATAAAGATTAATGGGCTAATAACACTTTCATAAAAGGAGTTTCGCATATTACTCTGGAGGCTTCTAAATAATATGAGAATTTGAAACAGGACTATTGTTCAGAACTCACCAAGCCTAAAGGTTGGAAACATTGAAAAATGATTATCTCTTCGGATTCCTATGAGATAAGACAATTTCGTTAGTGATACTATATTGGAAAATGACGAATAAGGCCAATCCATGTGTAAAAAGGGATCATTGTCAGGATACCCTACATTCATGTAAATTTCAGACTCATACATCTGGTTATTACACCCAGGGAATGGTGTAACAGGTTAAATTGATGGAAAACGATACAAGTTTTATACTTCTGAGTGGTAACAGATTGGATGGAAGAAACCAAATGTTATTGCAGTAGGATGGTACAAGCCTTATGTTCTCAAGATCCAAGCAGGGCTGACTCAAAAATTACATTGGGGCAAGCTGGTTAAGCAGAATATGATTGATGGACAAGAATGAAAAACAAATGAGTGATAACACCTAGAATAGGAATCATACTCATAATATTTTTGTATCATAGCAAATTTCATTAGGAGCATTTGATTCATTTCAGTTATTGCATCCTAATCCTTTAAAAAGAGTCATCTTCATGACATGTTATATGTAGCTAGAAGCATTTGATTCATATTTGATCATAGCATCTTAGTCATGTAACATAAACATACTAAACCGAGTCTACAGGACATGTCCCTCAGCGGACGGTGTAGCAATACCGGTGAATTTGCAGATATCATCTTCCTGAAGTTGTAGGAAGCAGATTGAAAAGAATTTCAGCCTTATCTCCCTGAAGTTGTAGGGAGTAGACTAAAGACAGAAGATCTCATCTTCCTGAAGTTGTAGGAAGCAGATCGAAAAGAATTTCAGCCTTATCTCTCTGAAGTTGTAGAGAGTAGACTGAAGACAAAAGATCTCATCTTCCTGAAGTTGTAGGAAGCAGATCGAAAAGAATTTCAGCCTTATCTCCTGAAGTTGTAGGGAGTAGATCAACAGAAGATCTCATCTTCCCGAAGTTGTAGGAAGCAGATCGAAAAGAATTTCAGCCTTATCTCTCTGAAATTGTAGGGAGTAGACCGAAAACAGAAGATCTCATCTTCCTGAAGTTGTAGGAAGCAGATCGAAAAGAATTTCAGTCTTATCTCCCTGAAGTTGTAGGGAGTAGACTAAAGATAGAAGATCTCATCTTCCCGAAGTTGTAGGAAGCGGATCGAAAGAATTTGACCTTATCTCCTGAAGTTGTAGGGAGTAGGCGAAGACAGAAGATCTTATCTTTCTGAAGTTGCAGGAAGTAGATCGAAAAGAATTTCAGCCTTATCTCCCTGAAGTTGTAGGGAGTAGACTGAAGATAGAAGATCTCATCTTCCTGAAGTTGTAGGAAACAGATCGAAAAGAATTTCAACCTTATCTCCCTGAAGTTGTAGGGAGTAGACTGAAGACAGAAGATCTTATCTTCCTGAAGTTGTAGGAAGTAGATCAAAGACAGAAGATCTTATCTTCCTGAAGTTGTAGGAAGCAGATCGAAGACATTAGTTTGGCAATCCCTGAAGTTGTAGGGAGCAGATTAAAATAGCAGATTTGGCAATTCCTGAAGTTGCAGGAAGTAGATCGAAGACATCAGTCTGGCAATCCCTGAGTTTGTAGTGGAGCAGATCGAAAAATAATAGATCTGGCATTGCAGGAAGCAGATTGAAAACATCAGACTAGTTGAAATCAAGATGAGGTTCCAGTACCCCTGAAGATGCAGATGGGTTTGAAAGTCATTTGAAGAAGACAAGGATAAAGAAGTCGAGGCTTAGCCAAGACCGATCAAAATTGGTCCTTTTATAGTCTTTGCTCTATCCCCATTACACGACAATGAGCAAAGAGGGGCAGTTGTAAGAGCCCAATTTTGACCGGGCCTTGAAATAAACCAAATAAATAAAAAAACCAGTGTTTGTTTAATAAACAGTCCAGTTTGTTTACAAGCCCAAACAGATACCATCAAGCCCAAATTACCCATTACCCATTACAGCTAAACCCAAATACTAAGCAAACCCAAACCGGCTCACTACCCAATTAGTCCAACAGACTTTAACCCAGCACCTAAAACCCGAAAATCACTAACCCACTAGACCCAAAACTCAGATGGCCCAAAGTGGCCCAATTCCTAAACAGAAATCAGAAGGCCTAGGGTTTTCTGAAACCCTAGGCGCCGCAGGAGACAGTACCCCAACCGTCGCGCCGCAAGTTTCGCCCCAGCCTCGCGCCAAATTAGATCCTCGCATCCCACGCCACCATCAACGCGCACGAACCCCGCCTCAACCATCACCAGAATCTCTGCACCTGCAAAACAAGGAAAGCACAACAGAAGGACAAAAACAAATATGGAAACATTGTGTTTCCTTTTTATTTCATTTTTTTTGGGTTATAAAACCCTAGAACGAACTTGTAAAAAGGGGGAGAGAAAATATACACAGAAAAAAGAAAATACAATTTTTTTTACAAGAACGCAGATACAGATCCGAAAATATTCACAGAAAATCGCATTGAAATAAGATACAAAAATCGATTCAAAGGTGATTTTTTTTATTCTCGTTTTTTTATTTTATTTTATTTTATTTTTTTAGTCCATGCATGTTTCACACATAAAGCAGTATTTTAAAAAAAAAAGAAGAAGAAAAACGAAATGTTTACCTGAAAGTCGTCGTGAGCGGTGGCGCGTGCAGCAAGGCGCAACTGTGGCGTGTCACCGGAGCTTGGACCTCTGGCCGAGAGCTAGAGAGGATTCGAAAGGGGGGGTTTCTGTTTTTTTTAAAAACCATTTCAAAATGATTTTTCAGTTGATTTTTTTTTTTACTTTTATAACGAAAGGGAAACGGCGCCGTTTTTGCTTAACCCTATAAGTGCAAAACGACGTCGTTCGGGGCCAGATCCGCGCGTTGACCCGACCCGCATAGAGGATCCGCGTGTTTTCAAAAAATGGGAAATTTATCCCTTTAGTCCCTCCGCATTATTCCAGTTTTATAATTAAGTCCATTTATTTCTTTTTAATTATAGTTTGACCACTCTATATTTCTTTTTATTGTTATTCGGTCCTGTCTCTTTATTTATTTTTCAAACCTTTTTTTATTTTTTTAAATTATTATAATATTATATTGAAATATTTTATTATGTTAAAATTTTTATTCTTTTTTAAAATTATTTGTATATTAATCTATTAATAATATAAATTTATATATATATATATATATATATATTACTATCTTTATATTTAATTATTATTATATATATATTATTTTACTTGTTTAATAATTTATATATTATTATATATTTTTTATATATTATTTATTATATTATATTTTGTATATTATATAGTATTATGTTACATTATATATTATTTCTAAAGCTTTATTTTATACAAAATTTATTTATATTATTTAATCTATTTTATTTATATTATTTATGTTATATATGTAATTTTTAAAATTAATATATTATATATATGTTTTTTAAATTATTAATTATTTGTATTTATATATGTATTAAATTATTAAATTATATATATCTATGATAAGTTGTTTTTTTACTTTCATTTTTTTTTGTATATATGTTAAATTATTTTAAAAATCATCGCATTCTTTAAATTTTCTATTTAATGTTTAAATATTCTCATTTCTTACTCATTTTATTTTATTCTTTTTTATTTTAAATTTATTTTATTTATTTGATCTTGAAAGTTTTAATTATTGCTATTAATTTTATATTTATTTATGTTCTCTTGATCGCTTATTATTGCTTAAATTTTTCATGTATTTACGTTATATTATTCTATTATTTATTGTTAATATGATTTGTAGTAGTTTAAAATTGCTATCAAGTATATGTTGTAATGTATTCATACCATGTTTTACTTGTACCACTTTTTTATAAAAATATCTTTTAAATTATAAATTAAAGATTTTTTATAAAATATTTTTAACGGTGATATCTAATATTTGGAGTCTTCGAGAAGAATCGTGCCCTAACTTACTGGGTTGTGATTTTTCTCGTAAAATTCAAAGTATTAGATATCTCTCCATTTTCAAAGTTCAAGGTTACCAATTTCAAATAAAAACTTATTCTTGAGAATTCAAAATGTTGTATCCTAACTTACTAGGTATGATGTTTTGTGTCTTGAGGTAAGAATTTTTTAAAATAAAGATGCACCTAGCTTCGAAGTTATAAGATGCTGTATCCTAACTTATTAGGCGTGGTATTTTTTATTTCTTTGAAATAGGTAAGTCTTGGTTTTCCTTCTAATAAGGGATCTTATTTTAAACTTTTTAAATTTCAAACATTTGGACATGATTCTATTAATTAGGTACCAATTTTTGGGCGTTATGAGGGTGCTAACCCTTCCTCATACGTAACCGACTCCTGAACCCGTTTTCTCGTTTTTTCGTAGACTAAAATCAAATGTTTTAAAATGAAATGTTTTGCAAGGTGATCCAATCACACCTAAGTAAAAAGGGATTGGTGGCGACTCTCATTTTCGTTTTCAAAAGTCGATCCCCATTTTCTAAGCTGATTTTAAAAATGGTTTCGACAAATAGGGTTTACGTGATAAATGACACGTCTATTTGCATCATAGTGAGTCTAGGGCATACGCTGGGCAAGTATGGCTTTGTATTCGCTATTTGGTTAGATGGTATATTATCCTTTTTAACCCTTATTAAAATTAGTATTTCAGTTTAATCCCATTTAACCCTTCAATTAAATAGAAAAAATTATATTTTTAGCTCTTAAAAATAATATTTCAATCATTTTAATACCAACTTTTTTACCTTTGCTCTCGAAATATTTTAGTTTCATCTTCATCTTTCTAAAAGCAAATTTCTAGCTTCATCTTTGTATTGAGTTTTTAGAGCTTATCAAATTTGTGTATTTGCATATAGGGGTGAGCATTCAATCGAATCGAGTGAAAAAATTTTGAGTTAATCAAGTGGATGAGTCTTATTTTATTATCCTAACTCGATTTGAAATTTTTTCGAATTGAGTCAAGTGAAATGAAATTCAAGTTGGGTCGTATTGAGTGAAATTAAAAAATTGAACATGACAAATTAAAATCTTGCTAATATAACTAATTCTATGTTAGAGTACGTAAAATTGAAACCATATATATATATTTGAAAACATTTTCAAAGCAAAATAAGAGTATGATAAACTTGAATCATTAATTAACTTATTTAAGTTCCAAAATTATTATCTTAGAAATTTTTTATAAATTTAACTTTCGTTATGTATTCTTTAGATTTTTTTATAAATTTTTTATAATTTTAAAAAAAAAATGGAATTTTTATAAATATTTTAAATTTTTGAAAATTATTTTGATTTATTTTTGTAATTTTTGTTAAAAGAGACTAACTTGTTCATTTTCAAAATTGATAGGGACCAAAGGAGTATTTACACCAATATGTTATTTGAGCTATTCGAATTATTCTAATTATTCGAATTGTAGAATTGAACTCGATTCGAACTCAAAATTCAAAATACTTATTTGAGTTGACTCGAAAAAATGAAATAACTTGATTCGATTAACTTGAAATTCGATTTTTTTTAAATCGAGATTTGCTCACCCCTATTTGCATGTGTGGACGTTTGTGTCCAACATATGAGGTTAGATTTAGATTGAAAAAAAATATCACAATTTTATCAATAAAGACGGAAAATCTCATAATTTTATCATATAAAAAAAATTAAATGTCACATCGATGATTACATGAATTAAATTAAATTTGGAATTGAATTTGATTTGGTTGTCGAACAAAGAGTCAAGATTATTAAAATATTAAAATTTTATACTATTTCGCATCTTCTTTCTAATTAAAGTATAATAAAAGTATTATGGAGGTCCCTGTACTATGAGCCAGATTACATTTTACCCTCTTTACTCAAAATATAGACAAATTAGTCATTGTATATTAAATCAAGGAGCAATTTGGTCCTTTCAATTAAAAATTTCATCTATTTATAATGTGACTAACAAAATAATTAGATAGGGACACATGGCGTGACACATGTACTTCGTGTTGATTTTTAGGGACTAATTTTTAATAGTAGAAATAAATGAAAATTTTAACAAAAGGACTAGTTTGCTCTTTGATAAAAAAAAATTTAACTTTTAATATAAAGATCTTCATGATTGGGACGCGTATTCAAATATGATTAAGAGAATACTAATATGATGTTTCACTAGAAATTTAGAATAAAATTAATTTTGGTTTAAAAAATCAATCACTTTACAATTGATGTTTGGCACCTCACCTACCAAAACTAAATGAAAACTTTCACCACCGCCATGAATGTACAAATTACATGTATAAAAAAGAATAAAAGATTCATAAATTCAATGTTGCCGCCATTGTTGAAAGCTTTCACATGAATAGAGCAGCATATAGAAGGTGGTTCCATGTATCAGGCAAACCAGGAAGACACCAATGGCTACAATCATTGCCCGAAAGACCGCCATAAGTGGAAGGATGAGCATCTTTTCTCAGTTGCGATAGTGTCGTAATATCCAGCAAATACACCGGATTCTTCATCGTCCCCAAAACTTTGTTCACGACAGCCGCCGCCGGGTATGTTGGACCGGAAAGTGGCTCCAGTTCTCCGTTACAGTTCTTGTTTGGTTGGTTCTATTCCCTGCCCCTGGTTTCATATAAGCACACAATCAAGACTTTTTAAGCTTAACCGAGTTTTCGATCCGAGATCAAAAAGGAGGGCCCGGTTGGTTTTGAATCGGGTCAACTAGGATTTTAAAATTTCCGAATATTATTTTTGGTATAATTATATGATTTTTCATCCGTTTTAAGTATAGTCCTGTTTGGACCGGATAGTATTTAGATAAAACCCTCTCAACAACATTGATTTCAAGATTTGAATTTGGTCCAAATATCTGTGGAAAAAAATTCATTTCCACTTCTTCCAATTAATCAGATTTTTGAGTTGACAAATTCTTTTATTTGTTTTTCAAGTTTGACACTTAATTTTAGATCTAGGCTCACGCTATTTCAAATTTAAGTCATGTTAGGTTTGAGTAATTTTGAGATTGAATCTTTTTGTGTTCAAGTCATTTTCGAGTTTGTATTGACTATGATCAAGTTGATGACTTTTTATGATCAAATTGGGTTAGGTTGGACTAGACTTAAATTTGGGTTAATGGAGTAAAATTTTGGGTTCAAGCGAAAATTAACGACGGTAGTTTACATATTATTTTGAGACTTAATTATGATTAATAAGGTCTAACCAAACTTTAATCAAGCATACCAAAATATTAAGATTGTTGGGGAGTCGAACCCCAACACATCACATATTATTCTTGATTGTGAGGGGGTGGGGGGGTGGGGAAGAGGTGTCTTCCAGTTCTATTGAGAGCCTAAACTAGTTCAAAGAGTGACTATGCCAATAGACTAGTATACTAAGTAAAAAGAAAGAACTATTTGAGTTGAATGTTAGAGGGTCAGACCCTAACATATCAAGTATTATTTTTGGTGAGGAGTTTTGTTTCTTGACTCTATTAAAAGAATGAGTAGATTCATAGAGTGAAATATCAAAAAATTTAAGTATCTAAAGACACAAAAAATCCACACGACGAGAAAACCTCAAAGAATGTCTAAAAAGACTAACCATATGTGAATCTCAATTGAAATAATATTTGACTCGTAGTAATTCAAAACCACTCAAATTTAAAACTTAATAATCACCTTTTCGAACAAAATTCGAATAGTTTGGAACTTACTCGTAATGGGTGGGAGAAATGGCTTGGAAGAAGACTTTGGTGATGTTAGGATCCACATTGTTGTCTACCCAATTAGCCCAAGTTGTAAGCCCTTTGTTGAATGCCACCAAACGGTCCATATCTTCATATAATTCAGACCCATCTCCAATATAATCCCATCTACATAAAAACAAATCTTTACAATCATAATCATAATAATCAGATTGATTTCATATAATGATGGAAAATTAGATGATAGGAATCGTACGCTTGAGATTGTCCTTTGTGGGTCCACCAATGCCACGTGTTGAAAATCAGTAGGTCCATCCCTTTCCATGCATTGCCTCCATTGATGGAGCCTAGATTAAGCACTGCACCAACGGTTTCTCTAACTATATCATTTAAGTATGGTGTTCTATACATATACAGAGTCACTCCATAATCCTGCATAAAGTTATTATTTGTTTGTTTTAATGTTTTAAAAACTGGATCAGTAGTTTCATCTAAAAAAATGGATCAAAAATTAAATTGATGATAATTTCGATTATTAATTCAATCGGTTATATTAGTTGTTATATTAAAATAATAATTTAAAGTTGTGATCTGAATTTAAAAAAAAAAAATTCGGTCACACAGTTATAGCCGCATAAAAATTAATATTAAATTAATTAACATCAATTTTTTACGATATTGATGTGGCAACTCGCATGGCAATCTATGGACACTTAATGCTATCATGACACTATTTGTCTTATATGTTATGTCAACAAATAATTTAAGAATTATAAAAAATAGTATGAAATACATATGGATTACCATACAGGTTGTCATGTTTAAAAATTTGACACTTTAGTTGGTATTACCGTTAAAAAAATCATTTCAACTTTTTTTTTTTAAATGTTGATGGTTAAATTTGAGGGCCGAATTTAGCTAAAAAAAGAATTAGAGTCAAATTGATAAAAAATACAAACAATAAGAGCTGAATCCGAAAATATGCGAATTCGAAATTAAAGCACATTTTAAGCAATACTAAAATAATTAAAAATAGACACAGATTAGGTCAAGAGTGCTCTCTTTTAGTTCTCCAAAGAAACATGTGCGGCTATGGTTGGAGTGGAGTGGGGCGGTGATCTATTTTTCCCGTTATGGCAGGAGAAGAGATATCTCTTCTAGCAGACGAATTAATTCAATTGACGGTTAAGAGCTCATTGGTTACACCGAGGAGTCAATTTTCGTTATTATGTTCGGTGTGGACAAAAAAGTCTTATAATCCAGATAGTTTGTGTGCGCAACTTAGAAGCATATGGAAAATAAGAAGAAAATTCGGAATTTATGAGGCTAGACAGTAATTTGTTTCAAATCTCATTTGAGGAAGAGGATGATTTAGAGATGATTATGGATGGCGGATCGTGGTTTTTCGAAGACAATTAATTATATTTGTGAGTTGAAAGAGGCGCGACGAGAAAGAAGTAAAATAAAATTGATCTCCTCCCCGTTTTGGTTAAGAGTTGGATCCTGTCCTCCAGAATGCGAGAAGAAAGATCTAATGCATGCGATTGGTTCTACTTTTGGAGGAATTCTAAGATCGGAGATAAAGAACGAAACATGTAGAATGAAAGTTGTGTTGGATGCTAGGAAACCTCTTCGAAGAGGAATTTTTATTGTAGTCGGGGATACAAGAAGAGTCTGGCTTCCCTTTAAATACGAATCTTTACCAAATTTCTGTTTTGGATGTGGAATAATGGGGCATATTGTTAAAGATTGCACGGAGATGTTTACGAAAGGGAAAGATTTAGGAGATGATAAGCTCCCTTATTCAATAGCGCTGAAAGCCGAATCCAATCTGGTAGGGAGAGAGAGCTTGCAATTGGGTAGTACAGAAAAGAAATTCATGAAACAATGTTTGTATACTGGGGATGAGGAAGAAAGGGCCACGTATACAGCTAAGATACTAGAAGATAATGTCATTAGTACAGAACAAGGGATGCTAAATAGTGAGATTCTAAAAACGCCCAATAAGTCTGTCAATGAAGGGATAAATTCGCAGGAGGGTCCTAGGAAAATCGAAGCTGGAGGAAAAACTTTTTTTATCAAATGTTGCTCAAGTGGAGGTCGTGAGAAAAGCTAAAACGGATGCCTTTATACCTGATAAGGGTACTTATAGAAATTACAAAAAGCAAGATGGACACGTAAGGGAAGAATGGGGAAAATTAATGATGTACAGATGGAAGCTGCTCCATGCAAGCGAAAGAGTTCTTCAATCAGTTAGGACAACTCAGAAATTTGGAATGATCGTACTAACAGCTACAAAAGGGCTAGAGGGGAATCTAATAGAGGAAATTCTCCTATAATGGAGACAATAAAAGATCAGTTGATAGTGTCTCCACACTTAGGATTGGCGGCTGCCAATAGGCAAGCCGACCGGAGCCAATGAAAACGATAAGCTGGAATGTTTGAGGATTGGGGAGTCCTCGAGCAATTAGACGTCTCTGGTTTTTACTAAAGCAATACAATCCTCAAATGGTCTTCCTTATGGAGACAAAAGTGAGTGCTACGCGGATGGAAAAGATAAGAAGGAGATGTGGATACATGAATGGTTTTGATGTGGAAGTAGATGGATCTAGAGGTGGTTTATCACTAGCCTGGCAACAAAATATTCAGATGACGATTTTCAGTAGCTTTAAAAACCACATCGATGGGCTGATAAAACAAAATCAAGATAGTAAAGAATGGCGTTTCACGGGCTTCTATGGGAATCCCTTTTCTAATGAAAGGTGCATTACTTGGAATTTACTAAGACAGTTGGGAAGGCTCAGATCTTATCCTTGGATCGTTTGTGGAGACTTTAACGAAATTCTTTATTCTTTTGAAAAAAGAGGAGGGGCACCTAGAGAGGAAAAAAATGGAGGCTTTTCGTAATGTTCTTGATGAATGCCAGTTGTTGGATGTAGGTTTTTCAGGATCATGGTTTACATGGGATCGAGGCAATTTAGTTGAAACCAACATACGGGAAAGGTTAGACAGAGGGGTAGCAAATGCAGAATGGTTTTCGGCTTTCCCACATGCGCATATTCAACATCTTTCCTACTCAGACTCAGATCATTGCCCTCTTCTTATGTCCTTGGATACGAAAAATAAAACGGCTCACAGATCCTCGTTTCGGTTTGAAGCATGGTGGTTATTAGAAGACTCCTTTGAGAAGATGATTATAGAGCCTTGGTAGAATTTAACAGGGCTGTTAACAGATAAGCTGGAGGGGTTAAAACAGAGAATTCTTCTATGGGTAAACCAAATAAAGAATGCAAGAAGGGGTATCAATCAGAAACTAAACAAACAATTGGAACGCTTGCTAGAGGATGATAGAAGTGAAGAAAACTTGGCTAAAATCATTGATATGAAAATTTCTCTCAATCTAGAAATTAACAAAGATGAAGCTTACTGGGAGCAAAGGGCACGTGTTAATTGGCTGAGATTAGGAGATAGAAACACAACATTCTTTCACAAGTGGGCCACGCAACGACATAAAATTAATAATATTCGTAGTTTGCAAGATCATAATGGGGGGAACTTGAATGATGAAGATGGGATGGCAAGGATTGCAAAGAATTATTTCCAGGATTTGTTTGCGTCTTTAGGAATAAGTAATACAGAGCTGAGTTTACAGGGAGTGCAGAAATGTATAACTGAAGATATGAATGCACAACTTACTGCAACATATACGACTGAAGAAATATGGGCAGCATTAAAGGCAACGGGTCCCACAAAGGCCCCCTGTGCCGATGGACTTCCAGCAATTTTCTTTCAAAAATGTTGGCACATAGTTGGGACGGAGGTAACCTCCTTTTGTTTGGAGATTTTAAATCAGGGGAAGGATTTAGAGAGTGTTAATGGTATGAATATTGTTTTAATCCCTAAAACCACTAAAGAGAGGATTTATAGATTTTAAACCGATGAACTTTGATTTCCCGAATGAAGATCTAATGTATGTTGCAACCACTGAAGAAGACACTCAAAAAGGTCATCCTTGGAACCTAAACTTCGACGAAGCCTCAAACGCTGTGGGTAACGGAATTGGGGCAGTCATGGTATCCCTAAATGGAGATCATTATCCCTTCACTAGCAAATTGGATTTTGATTGCACAAACAATATGGTAGAATACGAAGCATGCATCATGGGTATCCGTGTAGCCATAGAACGTGAGATCAAAGTGCTAGAGGTATATGGGGATTCTACACTAGTAATCTATCAACTCAAGGGAGAATGGGAGACAAGAGATCCCAAGTTAATCAAGTATCGAAAGTTGGTTCTTGAGCTAATTGAGGAGTTCGATGATATCACATTCTATTACCTCCCACGAGATGAAAATCAGATGGCTGATGCCTTGGCTACCTTGGCTTTGATGGTCAGAGCAAACAAACAAGAGGATGTAAAGCCTATCCAGATGAGTATTTATGAGACTCTGGCTCATTGTTACAATATCGAAAAAGAAGAAGAAGAGGACGATCACCCTTGGTACAACGATATATTGCGATATGTGAAAAATTACCCTGACCAAGCAACTGAGAATGATAAAAGGACGTTGAGAAGGCTGGCCAATGACTATGTCCTAGATGGGGAGATCCTATATAAAAGTAGAAAGGATCAGGTGCTAATAAGATGTGTAGACGCTGTCGAGGCTAAGCAAATCTTGGAAGAAGTCCACGAGGGTGTTTGCGGAACACATGCCAATGGTTTTATAATGGCCAGGCAGATAATGAGATTCGGGTATTATTGGTCCACCATGGAAGGAGATTGTATCAGTTATGCTAAAAAGTGCCACAAATGTCAAATTTATGGAGATAAAATTCATGTACCTCCCTCACCTCTCCATGTTATGACTTCTCCGTGGCCTTTCTCCATGTGGGGCATGGATGTCATTGGGCCAATTTCACCCAAAGCTTCTAACAGGCATCGATTCATCTTTGTTGTCATCAATTACTTTACAAAATGGGTAGAAGCCGCTTCATATGCCAATGTCACAAAGTCGGCAGTCAGCAAGTTCTTAAAGAAAGAGATCATATGTCGATATGGAATGCCAGAAAAGATCATATCTGACAATGTACTAAGTTTGAACAACAACACAATATCAGAAGTCTGTAGTTAGTTCAAGATCAAACACCACAACTCATCACCATATTGCCCAAAAATGAATGGTGCAGTGGAGGCAGCCAATAAGAATATCAAGAAGATCGTGGGGAAAATGACTGAGACTTATAAAGATTGCCCTCTATGCCTATCGAACATCTGTCAGGACCTCAACCGGGGCAACGCCTTTCTCTTTGGTTTATGGAATGGAGGCGATTTTACCCATTGAAGTCGAGATTCCTTCTCTCCGAGTTTTGGCAGAATTGAAGTTGGATGAAGCAGAATGGGTCTAATCCCGATATGATCAGCTAAACTTGATTGAAGAGAAAAGGTTGAAAGCCATCGGCCATAGTCAGATGTACCAGAAGCGAATGATGCGAGCTTACAACAAAAAGGTTCGTCCCAGAAAATTCCATGAGGGGGACCTAGTTGTGAAAAAGATCTTGCCCATACAAAAGGATTTCAGAGGGAAGTGGATGCCAAATTGGGAAGGACCTTATGTGGTAAAGAAGGCCTTTTCTGGAGGAGCGTTGATTTTGACTGAGATGGGTGGCAAAAGCTTGCCCAATCCTGTGAATTTCGATTCAGTCAAGAAGTACTTCACCTAAAAAAAGAGGGAGAGGCCAAGGTGAAAACTCGTAAATGGCACCTTGAGACCAAAGGGGTTTTGAATTGAAAACCCAGGAAAAGGGCAATTCAAATCTTGATCAAAGATGGGGCATGTGGTAGTCTGGTTATCCCTGAATGAACAAGGAGGAAAGATGTTACATCTTGGGGCATCAACAAAATATTTTGGATCTCCAAAACACATATTAAGTTCAAAAGGGTCCCCGAGAAGTTAGTACAAAGAAGTTCATGCTATGATATCTGGGGCATCTATTTTCATCTTATTGATTTTGTATTTTAGCAATGTTTGCTATCTTTGATTAATTTATCCAGTTCAAGCTTTGCTCTCAATAAAATTCCTTTTGTCCATTGCGATAATCTTTTTCAAGCATTTTTTATTGAAATAACGATTAATGGACTAATAATATTCAAGTAAAGGGAGTTCTGCATATTGCTCTGAAAGGTTTTCTAAAATAGTACAAGGATCTAAAAACAGGACCACTAGTCAAAACTAACCAAACTTAGGGGTTTGGAAACATTTGAAATAATAGTCTAAATTGTGACTATTCCTTTGGATTTTCTGTTAAAGATATCAGCTGAATAAGAAGGCATGGTAACACATCAGTAATAGAACCTTGATAAATAGCAAGCAATGACAACCTAAGCATTAAAAAGGGATCATTCTCGAAAAATGACATTCTGCATTCATGCAAATATCATTCATACATATCTAGTTAGGAGCATTTGATTCATCCTGATCATGATATCCTAATCACTAGGCATAAATAGGCCCATGAAATGGATTCTACAGAGTCATGTTCCCCAGAGAACGGTGTAACAGATCAGTGAAACCACAAATCATATACCCTTAAAGTTGCAGTGGGACGGATTATAGTCATCGTGACAGATCTTATCTCCCTGAAGTTGCAGTGGAGTAGATCGAAGATAGCAAATCTTACCTCTCTGAAGTTGCAGTAGAGTAGATTAAAGCTACAAATCTTATCTCCCTGAAGTTACAGTAGAGCAGATTGAAGACAGGCTACAGATCTTATCTTCCTGAAGTTGCAGTGGAGCAGATTAAAGCCACAAACATTATCTCCTTGAAGTTACAGTGGAGCAGGTTGAAGTTACAAGTCTTATCCCCCTGAAGTTATATTGGGGCAAATTGAAGATAGCAAATCTCATCTCTCTGAAATTGTAGTAGAGTAGATTAAAGCTATAAATCTTATCTCCCTGAAGTTGCAGTGGAGCAGATCGAAGCGACAAGTCCTATACCTCTGAAGTTGCAGTGGGTCGGATTAGATCTACCATAGCAAGTCTTATCTCCCTGAAGTTGAAGTGGAATAGACTAAAGCTGCAAGTTACAAACCTTGTCTCCCTGAAGTTGCAGTGGAGTGAAGCTACAAATCTCATCTCCCTGAAGTTGCTGCAGAGCAGATTGAAGATAGCAAACCTTATCTCCCTGAAGTTGCTGCGGAACAGATTGAAGATAGCAAATCTTATACCCCTGAAGTTGCAGTGGGTTAGAATAAAGCTACTTGAAGAAGAGAAACACCAAAAGAAGTCGAGCCTCGGCAGGGCCAGGCAAAATTGGCCCTTTTAAAGTCTTTGCTCCATCCTCGTTACACGACAACGAGCAAAGAAGGGCAGCTGTAATAGGCCTATTTTGCCCGGCCCAGGCCCAAATTAGACAAGCAAATAACAATAAAAATAAACGAAACAGTCCAATTACAAAAGAGGCCCAAAATAAATTAAAAAATAATATATATGTTGTAATATTTTCGGCTATAAAAGCCAGAACGATTGTATTATTATTATTTTGGATACGGAAAGAGAAGAAAAATAAATAACATTCAAAACAGAAAGAGAATCATTCAAAGAAGAAAAAAAAGGTTGCCTTTTCGTTTTATTTTTATTTTTATTTTTGCCATTATTTAAAAAAAAAGAAATAAAAGGGGAGGGTAAACATACCTGACCCTTCGCATTCCGCCGCCGTCTGGGGGCAGAGGTTCATCGCTTCCGATGAAAAGCGACCTCTCGAGGCTCGGAAACTCAAAAAAAAAGAAAACTTTTTATTTTTTCGGCCACCGCGTACGGCGGCGCCGTCGCCGGTGACCGGAACCCTAGTCCAGCAGGGGAGAGTGAGAGAGAGTTGAGAGGTTTTTTTGTTTTATTTTTGTTTTTGAAAAGAATGAGGAAATGAAAAAAAAAAAATCTGAAAATTGGCTTAAATAGGATGTCAAAATGACACCGTTTTGGCCAGTTCCCTCAGCCATCAAAACGACGTCGTTTTGATGCGACCCGATCCGACCCGACCCACCCGATCTAGGATCCGCGTGTTTTTTTAGCGGAAGGGCTATTTACGCTTTTGGCCCTTCCGCTTTTTCGACCAGTTTCAATTTAGTCCTGTCTTTGTTTTTCTTTTAATTTTACCCGATAATTTTATATTTATTTTAATTTAGCTCCTGGACAAACGACGCCGTTTTGGAGGACATGGAATATTTCCCCATTTGGCCCCCCATTTCATTCGCGCGTTACAAATCGGTCTCCTGCCTTATTTTTATTCCCGATTTTGGCCCAAAATTCTATTTAATTTTCAATTTAGTCCTTTGGACATTTATTTTATTTAATTTTGTCCCTGTATAGATTTTTTTATATTATTTTTTTATTTATTTACTTATTTGCTTATTTATTATGCCTTCATTTTTTATTTTTAGAATTGTTTTTTTTATCTTCTTTTCATTAAGAATTTATTTATTTGTTTTATTTTCTTATTTTATTACTATCTATTTATATTTATGTATTATTTCTTTTTACATATACTTAAAAATTAGATTGTTTATACTCTTTTATTTGCGCAATTTTTTATATTTATTATCGTTATTATTTTGATTCTCTTCATTTTATTATTTCTTTTTTTTATATTTTCATGTCATGTTTATTTATCTTTTAATCACACATATTCTATTTTTTATTTATCTTAAATTACATCATTTATTTATTATTACCATGATAGGATCATTAATATTAATGTTATTATTATTATTATAATGATGATTACTATTATAATTTTCTTTCATTTACTTATTATTTATCATTCTACCTATATAATCATTTTAAATTATTTCGTTATCGTTATATTATACACTATGTTCAAACACATTTGTCCATTTTTTTATATGCCCGAATTAAATACATATACCATTGCAAGTGTTATATTAATTCTTATTCGATACATAAAAATGAAACTTTTAAAAATAGGCAATGTTTCGTATTTGGAGATTCGAGAAGTCGTACCCTAACTTACGGGGTTTTGATTTTTCTCGTTGAATCTAAATAATCAAATATCCTTTTAAAATTAAAATATGTGAGATTTAAATAAAAATAACGGCAAGCTTATTCTCAAAGGTTCAAAATGTTATGTCCTAACTTACGGAATGTGACATTTTATTATCTCGAGGAGAGGGCCTTTAACGTTTATTTCAAGCAATTTGTAAGTAAAACTAACATTAATGCAAAGAAAGATCGTATTTCCCGATCACACCTCATAAAAAAGGATTGGTGGCGACTCCCATTTTTCGTTTTCAAACAAAAGGTCAATTTCATCTTAAAAATGGTTTCGACAGAAACAATGTTAATTTAATTGATTTGGTAACAACAAACAATAAATATTTTCTCCAATAAACTTAAAGTTAATATGAATTTCTAATTAATTATAAATTCATTTAGAAAATCATATATATTCTTTAATTCAAATTCATGGTACTGTATTTAAAATCTTTTCATCTTTAACTTTATGCAAATCAAAACCTTAATATTGCACAAACAATGATTTTAGGACTTCTTAGGGTAATATGCTTTTCACAAGTTTAGAAATACATGATGCGAAATTAGATTTGGTTATTGGGTTTTGACGAAGAAGAACACTATAATAAATTGATTTCTCCTTTCTGACATTTTCCATTAATTACACCAACCCTAAGTGATGGAGGCTATAATTTTTATGTATATTTTTTTGTGTAATCCTAATAAGTAGAGGGGGAATCAATTTATAATGATAAACTTTTAATCTGATATATCCATCAAGTAACCAAATGAATATATAATATTTAATTTTTAAGGATAAATATTAAAACTATACATGAACTTTGATCCAATGTGTAATGTTACACATGAACTTTGATTTTGTGCAATTTTATACATATTTTGTGCAATTTTATACATGAAATTTTGATTTGATTCAATTTTCACAAGTTATTGGCAACATTATTGAATTAACACCATTTTACGTTGATATGTTGTATAACAAGTAATTATTGAAAATAAACGTATCTATGAATTTCTTTAAACATATACAATTAAATCAAAACCAAAGTTTTATGTATTCATATGAACTGCAATTCAAGTTTCATATATATAATTATACCAAATCAAAATTCATGTACTAAATTATATATTAAATCAATAAATTTAATATTTATCTACAAATTTTATTAAAGAAAAACTCTCATTCTATTTAAATTATTCCACATACTTTTAGACTTCAACCACCCAATGCAAAGTGGGGGCAATCATATCCAAATCAAGAGGTCCTACATTAAAAGTGTTCACTTTCCAATCACTTCAATGAAAAAAAAAAAGGTTGTGCATTATCTGTCAATTGGGGGCATTCCATTGGAAGCAAATCTTTGGGATTTGGATGCAAATCACCATTTTTCTTAATTTTGGGGCATTTTCCCCTCTTGGTTCAGAGATTCTTTGTGAAACTATATATGTTCTAAATTTGACAAATTAGATTCTTCATGGGACCTATTTCTGAAATATTTACTCAACAAATGCCATTTCATACATTCTATATAGTTAATGTTTCATTTACAGGATGTTTATCTTTTAAAAAAAAACCCACTTGAAAATGAATATCTATTTTGAATGTTGGAGTTCTAGTTCGGATTATATTGTAATTAATTCTAATATTTTTGTCCAATTTCCTTCTTCTTTTTTAGGTTTAGCGTTTTCTAATATCGATCCTAAATTTTAGATAAATTTTCAGATTGACTTGAATAAATGCCTTGACTCTTGAAGAAATTTAATTAATCCAACTTAAATTTACCAAATTTTAGACTTTTTGCCAAATTCTCAACACTTTCTAGCATTTTTTTTCTAAAATTAAAAAGGAAAGAATAAACCTCCAACTTGAAAATGAATTTTGGTCAACTTTAGAATTTAAATATTAAAAAATAAATTCAGCTCGTATTGTAAATAGTTTTAATATTTCCACTCAAACCCATTTTTTAAATTTAATATTTTTATCCAAATTTTCTTAAATTTCAAATAGATATTCTAAGTAAGCTTAATAGAGAATTCACCCCTTCAACAAGTTTAATTGATGTACCTCAAATTCAACCAATTCAAAACCCAACCTCACTGGCTGAATTGATAAATCTAGTAATTAATATACCGAAAAATAATGAATAAAATGCCAACCCCGTTATGATCCAGACAATGACAAATGTGCAAATTAGCTCTCTTCATAATTAAAAAGTATCAATATTTATATTCTTTTCTCCTTTCAAATTTAAGATTGTGAACCAACATAGACCTGCCTGTCTGGATAAACTCAAAAACAGGTCTTAAATTGGGCCAACCAGCAGGTTCACCATATCCACCATATCAATCAATATACTTTAACCTACATGATTAGCACAATAAAAAATTCTTAACTAATCCAATTTATTCAGCCAATGAGACATGTAGGGTTGGTGGTCAACAACAAAATTTGGCCAAAAGTCATTGATCCTAGTGATGAAGTTATAAACTTAATTCAATTTATTTATATATTCATTCTTAACAGGTTATGTTTAATAAATTTAAAGTTGAAGTACTAATATTTGCAATCCTCCCTCTATTTTTTTTTATTGAAGAGAGTAATCAGAACTTTTACATCACCACTAAACGTGGTCTTCCATTACAACTCATATCCTCATGCAAAATGGTGAGAATCACATCAGGAGGCTGCAACATACGACACAGAACTAAGGGACGTTGGAGAGCAGGCACAACGAGCGCATCAGCTGTTCGAAGTTCGATTGCCCTCACTCTACGTTTGCTGAATCCTCACTTTCCACTGCATTTTCAGTAGCCGTCTAACTTCTCGAACTATGGCTAAGCTAGACTTATCAGCTAGCTGTCCTCGCAGCAACTGTACCGCCGCCATGCTATCCGTTTCCAAGATGATTTTCCTAGGCCTCAGCTCCCAAGCCTGCCATAGCCCATCATACGCCCCCCATATCTCCGCTTCAAGGACCAAGCAAGCGCCATACGGCGCACAAACCCAACTAACCAAGTTTCCAGTATGGTCTCTCCCCCCAGCGGCTGCTGCATGCTCTAACCAACTTCCGGGTTTTCCCACTGAACCAACGCACTTACTCTATTATAAATCCTTCCACAAGATGAACTATGACCAGCCTAAAGCCCTTCCCCGAAGCAGACCAAGATCCTATTTAAATTGCGCGATTCGAAAAAAAATTTGGATTTAACCCAAAAAAATGATAAAGAAAACAAAATCAACTAAAAAAGAAATTCAAGAATAAAAAAAAATTCAAAATTAGATAAATAAAGAAAACATAAATTAAAAGGTGAAAGATCGATCGAATAAACAAATGGATATGAATAGATCAATCGAATAAACAAATGGATATGAATAGAAGATAGTTGTCCAACTTAACCCCTTAAAATATAAACCTCAATAAATTCAATTAATGGTTCTAATTAACCCTCCAATAAATAATCCTTAGCAAATTGAAGGATGAAAAATAGATTATCACAACTACTTCTAGAAAATTGAGGAGAAAAACTGCTTCTAAAATTTACAAAAAAATTATCTTGCACCAAAAAAGTTAACTCTAAGAGTTAAAAATTTTATTAATAATTACGTCTAAATAAAATTCTCAAGTATAATGAAATTCTAATTAATCTAAACAAGAAAGTCTCAGTAGAATTGAACTTTTTTGTTGACTATGAAACATAAAACTCCTAAACAATTTTAAATATTTAAAAATATCCTAAATTTTGGAATAAATAAATAATAAATAATAAAATCTAATAGATACAATATCAGACTCATATAATCAAAATTAAGCCTTAAACTCGAACCCAATATGATTCAAACTAGAATTAAAATCCAAAACTCGTAATTTTTCTTCTAGCATAATCTTCAGTGAAATGATTATAATTTGAGCTCCTAAACTCGAAATCGAGTGATTTAAAGTGCGTTTCTGATGCGTCGTTGAAAGCACCAAAAATATCCTATTCCCTTGTAAAATAATAAAAATAACAGTAAAGGGGAAGTAGGGTCGAATCCTCAGGGACCGGATTGTACGAATGCTCGTTCTTCAAATCCTGGACAATTTCTTGGCCAATAAAACTTGCGTTCCTGGAAAAATAAAAAAAAAAGAATTAATAATTTCGATCTGGAAAAATATAAAAAAAACAGAATTTAAAGTGAATTGAAATTGCGAGAATAAATTGCGAAAATTAAAATGAGGAAAATAAAAAGAGTTTAGAGAAAGTTTCTTATGTGGAGAGATTCCAGCCTCCAGTTGCCTCGATCCGCCTTGGGTTCAATCCTTGGCTTTTAGATGATCATTCTCAAACCGAATAAGCCAGTTATAGTGGAAGAGGATGCCTATGACCACCAGCTCCAAGGATTTAGACTTTAATTTGGTGGAACCTGACTCTAGCCGACAACCGCTCTTGTGAAATCATCTATGCTAGATCAACGTTTCTCAATGGCGAATCCCACGCCATTTTGTCTCTTGGGCTCGCCAACCTCTCGACTTGATAAGCTAACGAACCAGTGTGCAACCTTCTCAAAATATACAAAGCGACCGTTCCTTGCACACGTTAAAAGATCACTTCTTAAGGGACATGGGACGGAAGCGTCCACCCGTAATGCGGAGAAATGATGAATACCCTGTTGAGAAGGCTAAGTACGAATTCTAAACCTCAAGAACCCTTTTTGAGGATTTTCAACAACCTTTGGCTAGATGGGTTTTAGTGGCTCATGATTGTGGTGGAAAAGAAAATAAATATATAAATGGAGATTTTTATTAAAAGGAAATATAGAGAGAACAAAGACTTTTTGGGGAGAGAGTTTACAGAAAAAGATCAACCTCAATTTGAGTCACCTCTCTTCCTATTTATAGTGCTAAGATAGATAGACTAATCCTACTTAAATTCCTAAAGATAATTACAAATAATCAAAGATAAATAAAGATAAATAAAATAAATCCTAAATTAAATAATCCTTAACAATTATCTTAATATTAATTATCCTAATATAATAAAAATAGAGTCTAATAGAATAAAAACTCTTCTTTTTGCATTTCAACCCTTGTGTCCTCCATGCTTGCACTTTTGGCACCAACTTTTTCCTTTGTCGCACATTGGCCCATTTTATCTCTAAATTCACACTTTTGGCCCTTAATTTCGCTTTAGCATCCAATTTAGTCCCTATAAGATAAAAGACCATAAATATCCCAAATTAGTAGAATCATACTCAAAATAAATATGCAATTAGCACATAAAAACATGACGTTCTAGAGTATTATCAAATTCCTCCCTACTTAGCCCATGCTTGCCCTCAAGTATGGTTCCTATCCACTGTGAAAATTAGATTCTGAAAGAAATTCTACTCCAAAGTTTTATAAAATTTAGTCAAAAATGCATATGAAAAATAAAGAGAACTTCTAAGCTTGCTTTAAGTAAAACAGAAAAAGTTCTTTAATTAACACACACAAAAATTAAAATCGTCTTGAATTATTTCATGCTATTTAGGTAAATTACCAAACCTTACCAAGACACTCTATTTATTTCCTCCTTTAGTCCCCAACTGCAATTTTATTAGTACTATCTTTCTTTTCTTTTCTTTTTTTCTTTTTTTCTTTTTTTCTTTTTATTATTTATTTACTTAGGAATATATTGAACCTTTTGACGCGAAGAGAGATGACAACCCAAGCACCCCACCCCGGTTACTCAGCCCAACATACTCCTAAAATTTATTTATTTCCGGTTAGCGGAGTTTTACCCATCACGTCACACAACCTTTTGACACGAAGTAGAATGACAACCCAAGCACCCTACCCCGGTTACTCAGTCAGTCACGTTCTGAGCCGCACTCATAACCTTGGTTAGCGGAGTTTTACCTATCACGTCACACAACCTTTTGACGCGAAGTAGAATGACAACCCAAGCACCCTACCCCGGTTACTCAGTCAGTCACGTTCTAAGCTGCACTCACAACCTTGGAAACATTTATTAAACAAAATTTACACGAAATTTTAATTTTAAGAGGATCTAAGAGAAATAATCAAGTGTCGAAAATAAGTTTTAGTAACCACCTAATAGACATGAACATAATTTAGGCATGCAAATGTATTAAGTGTCCACTTGATATTAAACTTGATCAATTTTACGAAAAGCAAGATAGAGTTAAGTATTAATCATAATTATTTTTAGCCTAATAAAAATAAAACAGTGGAGATAAAATCAAACAGACAGAATCATAACTAACTTAGTAGCCAAGAATCATGCATGTAGGTCAAACAGTGGCAAGTCGTGGTCAAATTCTTGGGCATGAAAAGCGACAGAATATTCTTAAAAAAAATATGGACAAAATGGAGCCTCAAGCAGCAAACACAAATCACATCACAGACAACGAGAATCTGAAGAGTACCTCCCCCTACTTAAAACACATTATCCTCAATGTGGACGCAAAAGAAATAAATAGGTAGAAAAGTTTAGAAAAACTCCCCGTGTAGCTACTGTCGATTGCAGAGGATGGCAATGAGTTTGGTTAGTTGTTGGCCAAAGGTGTCAAGTCGAGCCTCAACGCGCTCCGTTTTACCTAAGCAAAGAAGAGAAATTTATTAATATTTAAATTTAAAAAAAAGAAATTAAAAAGAAAAGAAAGGAAAATAAGAAATAAGAAATAATAATAAAAATGAAAATAAATAAATAAATAAATAAATAAAAGGATTGGGTTGCCTCCCAACAAGCGCTTGTTTAACGTCATTAGCTCGACGACTTAAATGGTTCTACGGTGGCTCAAAATAAATCTTTTTAATCGTGTGAGCTTGGAAATTCTCATTTTTTATCACATCCACCATATTTGGGTTTAATCGTCCTTGCGACTCTTTCATTGGTTTCATATTTTTCTCCAAGGGGTTAATCCCTTTTAAGTTGGCAATGGTCTCATCATTCTCCAAAAATGTGAATTTGAGATGCTCGAGAAGTGGTTTTAATTTCAGATTTGATGCCTGCATAACAGAAGGTAGAAGTTTAGTATCCACAGGAGCCAATAATTTATTAACAGATTCAAAATCATCAAACATCATTTTAGATTTATCTCCATAAGATGACTCAAAAGTTTTTTCTACTGATGAGTTAATTATGTCGACACGGTTTACGTCCAAGACTTCACTTGGGTGGCTAATAGTGCCATAAACGTTAAACTTCACGATCTCTCCATCAAACTCTATCGTGAGGGTTCCGCTTCGTACGTCAATATTAGTATTTGCAGTACTAAGGAAAGGTCGCCCCAACAAGATGTCTGAAGATCCGGGAGCGTTATCCTCCTCCATTTTTATCACATAAAAGTCTGCAGGGAAAATAAGTTCGTTAACTTTTACTAGAACATCCTCGAGGACTCCTTCGGGATGCACAACGGACCTGTCAGCCAATTGAATGATAACACCTGTTTTTGTCAAAAAACCTGCGTTAAGTGATTCATAAATAGAATATGGCATTACATTTATGGAGGCTCCTAGATCACACATAGCCTTTTTAATTCCCAAATGACCTATTTTGCATGGTATTGCAAACATGCCCCTATCCTTACATTTTGCCGGCATTTTTCGCTGTAACACTGCAGACACATTTTCACCAACATTCACCCTTTCATTACCTGTTAATTTCTGTTTGTTAGTGCAAAGCTCTTTAAGAAATTTAGCATACCGCGGAATTTGCTTGATGGCATCCAACAGCGGAATGTTGATCTCGACATTCCTAAATGTTTCGAGGATTTCCTTGTCCTATTTACCTCTTCGATACTGGTTGAATCGTTCTGGAAATGGAGGTTGAATTTTAGGCAATGGAGGTTTCGGTCGGACCTGTTCGTCTTTTTTGGGTTTTTCCTGGGTGATTTCTTGGTCAAGATTCCTGTTAGAAATAGGTTCCAGTACCTTACCACTTCGCAGCGTCACTGCATTCGCGTTTTGCCTCGGGTTTGGTTCTGTTTATGACGGCAGCTTCCCTTGAGAACTTATTTTCTCAATTGATGTGGTCAACTCCCTTATGGATGCCTCGGTTTTCTGTTAAAAATCAAGCATATTAGCTGCTAATTTGTTGACCAAAGTTTCTAGAGAGTTACCTAAATTTTGCGGCTGTTGTAGAGGTCGATTTTGGTATGGCTGGTTATATCGTGGGTTGGCCCCATAGCTCAAGTTAGGATGGTCCCTCCACCCTGGGTTGTAGGTATTAGCGTAGGGATCATATCGCCTCTGTGGTGGGCCAGGGAAATTTCCCACAACATCTAGATGAGCCATGGTATCGTCATACAAACTAGGACATGATTCGGTGGTATGATCAGGTGTAGCACATATTCCACATAACCGAGCTGGTTTAGCCTTTTCTGCAATAAGAGAATTCATCATATTAGTAAGTCTATCAAATTTATCCTCTAAGGTTGAATTACTTAGCTGGTGAACCCTTCTAGGGGGTTCAGTATTGGCTCGGAATTGCTGAGAATTTGCAGCCATTGTGGAGATTAAGTCCTCGCTTGTTGGGAGTCATGTTAACCAACGCCTCCTCCACTAGCGGCGTCTACCATATTCATCTCCATTGGTTTCAAACCTTCATAAAAGTACTGGAGGAGAGATTGCTCTGTTATACCGTGTTGTGGGCAGCTCGCACACAACTTCTTAAACCGTTCCCAATAATCATAAAGAGTCTCTGCTTCTTTCTGCCTTATTCCCACGATCTCTCTTCTTAGCTCAGCTGCTCTAGATGCTGGAAAAAACCTGTTGAGAAATAAACGAGATAAATCAGCCCAAGTAGTTATAGATCCGGAGGTAAATAAAATAACCATTCCCTAATTTGAATCTGCTAGGGAAAAAGGAAAGCGCAATTTAATTTGATCCTCAGGTACGCCTTGAGGTTTCATACTCAGACAAACCATATGAAACTCCTTCAAATGTTTATGGGGGTTTTCATTTTGTAACCCTCGGAAAGTTGGCAGCAACTGAATTAACCCTGATTTCAGTTAAAAATCGGTATCCATAGTAGGATATGAAATGCACAATGGCGGTTGTTCTGTCGGAGCTTCGGCTAGTTGCCGAATTGTTTGAGCCATTGGTTGACGTACCAAATTCGGGTTTTCGTTAACCCTAGTTTCAAGAACCTCTCCAGGCGAATCGACTTCTTCTGCTTTACTTTCAAATGTTTGAGTAGGGTTTTCGTTAACACTAGACTCTGCTTCGTCGTCGATTCTGATTTCTGGCGGTGGATTGCTTTGAGTCCCAACCACCGCTGACTGCTTTTTCCTTAGCTTTGTTTCTTTTAGATTAGCTCTCGCAGTCTTTTCAATATCTGAGTTAAACGCAAGAGTTCCTGGAGCAGATCTGGTCATAAGAAACAAAAAACAAGATTAGTACGTTACCGATCCCCGGCAACGTCGCCAGAATTTGATGCGTCGTTGAAAGCACCAAAAATATCCTATTCCCTTGTAAAATAATAAAAATAACAGTAAAGGGGAAGTAGGGTCGAATCCTCAGGGACCGGATTGTACGAATGCTCGTTCTTCAAATCCTGGACAATTTCTTGGCCAAGAAAACTTGCGTTCCTGGAAAAATAAAAAAAACAGAATTAATAATTTTGATCTGGAAAAATATAAAAAAAATAGAATTTAAAGTGAATTGAAATTGCGAGAATAAATTGCGAAAATTAAAATGAGAAAAATAAAAAGAGTTTAGAGAAAGTTTCTTATGTGGAGAGATTCCAGCCTCCAGTTGCCTCGGTCCGCCTTGGGTTCAATCCTTGGCTTTTAGATGATCCTTCTCAAACCGAATAAGCCAGTTATAGTGGAAGAGGACGCCTACGACCACCAGCTCCAAGGATTTAGACTTTAATTTGGTGGAACCTGACTCTAGCCGACAATCGCTCTTGTGAAATCATCTATGCTAGATCAACGTTTCTCAATGGCGAATCCCACGCCATTTTGTCTCTTGGGCTCGCCAACCTCTGACGCAGTAAGCTAACGAACCGACTGCGCAACCTTCTCAAAATATACAAAGTGGTCGTTCCTTGCACACGTTGAAAAGATCACTTCTTAAAGGACATGGACGGAAGCGTCACCAGTAATGCGGAGAAATGATGAATACCCGTTGAGAAGGCTAAGTACACAATTCTAAACCTCAAGAACCCTTTTTGGGGATTTTCAACAACCTTTGGCTAGATGGGTTTTAGTGGCTCATGATTGTGGTGGAAAAGAAAATAAATATATAAATGGAGATTTTTATTAAAAGGAAATATAGAGAGAACAAAGACTTTTTGGGAGAGAGTTCTGAGAAAAGATCAACCTCAATTTGAGTCACCTCTCTTCCTATTTATAGTGCTAAGATAGATAGACTAGTCCTACTTAAATTCCTAAAGATAATTACAAATAATCAAAGATAAATAAAGATAAATAAAATAAATCCTAAATTAAATAATCCTTAATAATTATCTTAATATTAATTATCCTAATATAATAAAAATAGAGTCTAATAGAATAAAAACTCTTCTTTTTGCATTTCAACCCTTGTGTCCTCCATGCTTGCACTTTTGGCACCAACTTTTTCCTTTGTCGCACATTGGCCCATTTTATCTCTAAATTCACGCTTTTGGCCCTTAATTTCGCTTTAGCATCCAATTTAGTCCCTATAAGATAAAAGACCATAAATATCTCAAATTAGTAGAATCATACTCAAAATAAATTTGCAATTAGCACATAAAAACATGACGTTCTAGAGTATTATCAGTTTCAAAGCTAAGAAATAACTTTTTAAACGCTACGCGGACATCTCATACCAAAAATGTTTATATCCCATCCAAATATTCGTCACAAGTTGACTGATTTTCTAAACTTAAAAATTGACAGTTTAATTGAATTGATTTTAATAAATTTCACCCGATTTGTGCAATTATCATAAAGTCTGCTAGCTCTATTTATAACGCAGCCCTCAAAAGTTAAAGATGAGCCAAAAATCTCATTGTTTAGTTGTTTCCAAATGCACCAGCATATTGCGCCAAACAACCTCCAATTATCTGGTGCCTCTGAAAACCGAATGGGGTCTGATATGTTAACATGAATCCATTCGTTCAACGGCAAACTCAAAAAATCTTGTAGGTTTCCAGGATGAATAAGCTGTGATCAAACTGACAACGCCGAAAAACAAAAACGCAAAACATGGTTGATGGATTCGACTTGAAAGGTACACACCGTACAACAAGTCAACAAGAGTCAGTTGCCATATGCTGTCGGATCCGTACCTCATTTGTTAGCACTTTGTTTTTAGGCCACCAGCCATAAAAATACTCTAACACGTTGGGGACAGTCAAGCTGCCATATACTCTGCCAGAAACTACCTTAAGGCACAGAGGTTGAACAAAGGGTTGAGTTTGTGGAGCTAAGGGTTAAACTTGTGAAGCAAAAGGTTCAATAGTGGTAGCGTCATCACTAGAAGTAGGTAACATAATGAATGGCAAGACTATAGGTACTGAAGGGGGACATACAGGATGATGGTAACAGGCTTAAGGTGTCCAGGAGTACGGGGCTTGAGGGCTGTAATAACTAATGATAAGCAAAAGTGGGAGTTTGGCTAACTCCGATGAACGTGGATGATGTTGCGAAGGAGTTAAGCAAACTAAGATTGATTGGAGTTGACTAGATTCGAGTATTCTAACCAATGCTTGAGGCACGTTGGGGTTCTGGTGGTGTAGGAGTAGTACGGCTAATTCTGGTGACAGTAGTAGTGAAGATACTAATTGTGAAGTTCTCAGCACTAAGAGGGTTACGGATATTGTGAGGGAGATTGGTTTCAATATCAGAAGGATTGTTCTTATTGTGGAGAGGGTTGACTTGGGTATCAATAGGGTTAGCTTCAATGACAGAATCCATGGCTCTGGGCTCGGTTCCCACAGACGATGTCAAATGTTAACATCTACCTAGGAGGAAGATGGGTTGGAAGTTTTCTTTGGCTAGAATGATTGATGGACTGGCAAGACAAGAAAAACATTATGCGAGGCATCAGAGTTTATGCTCTAGGAAGATCTTCTTGGACTTACTTGGGTTTCACGCTTATTTTCTTATGACAACTTATTCTCATGAGCTAACATAACAATAATCAAATTTTGAAGTACTTATTTTAATTACCAATGCATAAAATCAGACAAGTTGATGTTAGGACCGATTAATGTTGGAATCGTTAGCTTGTTCTTGTTGCACGCGTATAACAACAATGATTATTTTAATAAAATTTACATGCAGGCTTTAAGCAACATGTATTATCCTAATCATCCAATGATCCACACGGTTAAGGAAATTGTTATGGAAGAATAAATTCCAGCTTTGAATTTAAATTTGACTATAATATTAAGAAAATATTGATTTATTACTATTTTAAAAGTTATATATTATATCTATATAAGTTTAAATGCTTTGATTAAAATCCATCACCGCTTCACAGGTGGTATATTTTGTCCTACCATCTGCCTTACTCCATTGTAGATGTATAATTTTAAAATTCATTATCACCTCCATGAATGTTGGATGTATCCATTCCGGTTTCACTTCAATTTAATTTTTGTTATTTATTTTTAATACTTTCAATATTTTTAAAGTCAAGTAAATATTTAAACATAATTCTTCAAAAAAATATTTGAACATAAATGGTAATTTTATATAATGGACCGGGACAAGCAATTACTATAACCACTCCATACCCATTGTCTATAAAAAAAATCCACCCACCCTGCCCCACATCCACATTTCATAAAAAAATCCGCTCCATATGAAGCGGATCGGTTTGGAATCCATGAGGCGGTTTAAATTTTACCATCCCTATATGAAACTAAGTCTTTCAAAAATAAATGATCAAATTCTATTTATGGTAAGTCCACATGCATGATAAGATAGACTAACTAATGACATTATAAAAATACCAACAAGTTGTTGGTTGAAGTGATAGTGACCTTAACTTCGAAAGGGTAAGAAAACAAATTCGAACCCCGAGAAACGCAATTATTGAGAGGCTTATACCTTAAACACTCCCAACCCAATAAGAATTAGTCTCGAGTCCAATGTGAGTTGAAGATACATTGAGCTTACCAAAAAAGAAACCAATACATTATCAAAGTAAAAAAATTCAAATTATGTCAAATTAAAATACATAAATTAAATCCAAAATTTGAGCATCATAGAAGGATCAAAATCATAATTTAACAAAAAAAATTGTGTTAATTTAAAAATTTATTAGCTATAAATTAAAAGTTGAGAATTTATTCATAGATATGAATTTTATTTTATTAAAAGGAATAGCTTATTTTAGTTTGACCATGACAAAAGATTTAATCAGTTTAGACCAAATTGAGGAAGAAAACAACAATAGTTTGCAAACGTACGTATTTACCAACATATTAAATAAATCATTGCTTACCTTGGTTCGTTTACTTGTCAAGATTTGCAATCATAAGCCAACAATCTACGCGGAGGAATTTTTCCTACGATGTTTTGACAACTGTTTTCTTAAGGTCTAATTCTGATTTTAGCCCCTCTATTATGTAAAAACTTGGGTTTTAATCCCACTGCTTTCATTTGACATAATTTAATCCTCTACTTTATTATATTATTAATAGTTCAAATCGATAACATAGTTAACTACTATCATTAAAATACATGGTTTCAAAAAAGAAATTCCAAGCATTCGATTGACATGTAAATTTATTATTTGTCGAACAGGTTTATTAGATTTTCATGTGACCTTAATTGTGTGACAGAATAATAATAATAATAAGATTCACTTCATAATTTTAGTGGTGGAAACTTATGGTGTTATAACTTGGACTTACTAATCCATTATAAAAGTAAAGAGATCAAAATTATGTTAAATTAAAGAAGAGTGATTAAATATCAAATTTTAGCACAATAGAAGGACTAAAAACAGAATTAGACCATTTTCCTAAGCTAGCTTGTACTGTTGGGTTTGCCAAATATATAGGCTTCTTTTTAATTTCGAAGCAGCTTCTAGGGTTTTTCCTTTGAATCCTTTCCCAAGTTTTGTCTCTAATTTAGAAGCAACTTCAATTCCCTATATATATATACACACATACATACATATATGTGTATGCAAATGTGTTTCAAAGAGAAAGTTTAAGAACTTCAAAACCCTTCAAAAATGACGGTTAGTCATTACAACTCTCTATGGATCTACATGCAATACTGCATATAATCCCCCATTCGTGTTTAAAGTTATTTAGTAATGTATTGTAACATTAACATGTATATTTTTCGTTGCAGATGGTAGAAATGAGAGTTCATATGGACTGTAAAGGCTGCGTAGCTAAGATAAAGAAGGCTCTTGGAAAACTCGAAGGTATACATATACACACATACATACATACATTTATTCAACTTCTTTACTTGTAAGAGGGGTAAAATCAGGAAATTACTTTACGGGGTTAGAGATGAATTATAAATTTTGGGTAAAAAGTAATATGGATTTGAATAATGGAGGTAAAAGTATTATAGAGGCCCTTATACTAAGAGTCAGATTATATTTTGCCTCCTCTATTAAAAAATGAGCAAATTAGTCCCTATATGTTAGGTCAAAGAGCAAACTAGTCATTTGTTAAAAATTCATCCATTTCAATTGTTAAAAATTGGTCACTGTACATCAGCATGAGGTATGCGTGGCAAGTCATGTATTACTGTCTAGTTATTTCGTTAGTCGCACTAGTTTTTAACAATACAAATAGATAAAATTTTAAACATAAAAGACCAATTTATTTTTTGATTTAATATACAGGGACTAATATGTCCATTTTTTAGTAAATAGAGTAAAATGTAATCTGACTTCTAATAGAAATGTTTTCATAGTATTTTTACCGAATAATGGATATTTAAAAGTTCACATTCGCTTAAAATCTTATACGAATTGCAATTAGAATACCCATATATGCTAAAAGTAAATCAAATATCCATGAATATTCAAATTTGCACCATCCATTATCTACGAATACATTCAAGTAATACATACACTAAAATCAAACCCAATTCGATAAAAATCAAACCAAAACTGAACCAAACATTATTGTTGGAACTGGTTTTCGATTTTTTCAATCCTATTTAATGGCTTTATATTTGGTATGTTTTTTTTTTTTAGGAGTCGACAGTATCGAGATAGACATGGAGAATCAAAAGGTGAGTGTAATGGGTTGGGCAGCATCTGACCATATGAAGGTACTTAAAACAGTGAGGAAAACGGGACGAAGAGCCGAGCTATGGCCATATCCATTCAATCCTCAGAACCAATTTTACTACGAATATTGCCAAACCGATTCAAAGGGGCCGCCGTGGCCGTCTTCGTATAACTATTACAGGCATGGATACGACGGTCACGATCATGGTTATTATCAGCCACCGCCGTACGAAACTCTTATTAGTGAACGAGCCAGCTCTATATTTAGCGACGAAAATCCCAATGCTTGTTCCATTATGTGAGCTACAATGTGTGTGCGCGTAAACAACCACATTTCAAGTATTTGTTTGTAATTTTTTATATTTAGGTGTCGAAACCATTTTTTATGTTTTGGAAAAAACGGGGATGGACTTTAAAAAGAAAATGGAGTCGCCACCCATCCTTTTTGTTTAGGTGTGATCGAATCACCTATAAAAACATTTTATCATGTTTAAAAGAAATTAATTTTGGTCTACGAATTCCAAGAAAAAGGGGTTCGGGAGTCGGTTACGCACGAGGAAGGATTAGCACCCTCGCAACGCCCAAAATTGGTACCTAATTGATTAATTAATATCTTAATGTCAACAGTTTGAAACGATTTTAAAATACAATTCCGTTTTAAAAAATTTTAAATAACTCGAATTGGATATTGAGATTCTCTTGTTCCGAAGGAATAAAATATCACATCCAATACGATAGGATATGACGTTTCAAACCCTCGATGCCAAGATCCTCTCGTGATTTCCAAAGTTCATGCATTGAGATTTTTATAAGGATATTCAATTATTTGGACAAACGAAAAACCGAAGCCCAGCGCGGTAGGGTACAATTTCTCGGATTTCCAAACACGAAATATTGCCTTGTTATTTTTTTTTTTAGAAAACACGGACAAAATTTTAAAAGGATATTTGGTTATTTAGTCAAACGGAAAACCGAAACCCAGCACGATATGGCACGATTTCTCGAATTTCCAAACACAAAATATTGCCTTATTTGGAAAAACTTTTGAATAAGTGATTATAAAACCGGCTCAAAATATATTTATTTAGTTTGCTTGGGGTAAGAATGAAATGACCAATACCGATCACATACATTGGAATTTGAACCACGATACAATAACAAGAAACAAGAACATGGTCGCAAGCATGAAACAAAGATACATGGCGATACTATTATACAAACAAACAATTTCATATGAAAGAACACATTAAGATATGCACAATAGCAATGGTCTCACATCATCATTATGCAAAGGCTAACGATAATATTTAAAATCTTATGAATTAAAAACAATTCCAAAAGAAGTTCAAAGCAAATTACAAACAAACATAATACTACATAAACGAGTTTTAAAAAATATATATATATTGCAATAGGAAATTTAAACACATAATATACAAAATAATTTAACCAAAACGTGTTGATTCGAAATTGATAATATATAAAATGAAACACAATATAAATAACATATGTATATAAAAATAATAATATAGGGAGGTGTTTGAAATAAATAAAATATAATTTAAAATAAGATTTTTAAAAGAACAATTATATATTTATATATAAATTTAAAATAAAATATATACATATATAGATTTAAAAGAAAAAACATATATAAAATAATGTGAAATTAATAATATATATACATAAAATAAGATAGTTTTAATACAAATTATATGTATATAAAAAGAATATATATATGAAAAATTTTATGAAAATAAACAACATATAAGGAGGATTAAATAATATCTAGCACAATTTAAAATATATGATATATAATATTAATTCAAAAGGAAAACAATTACACAAATTAATGAGCAAATAATAAAATAAATTAATCTGAGGACTATATTAAAATCAGAATAAAATTAATGAGGCTAAAATCGCAATAAATTTAAAGATAATATCGAAAAAGGATTAGAAAATAAGGCGCTTAAGGCAAGAGGGATCATCGGGGAAATTATCCCCTTTCCCAAAATGGCGTGTTTTAATGGGGACCAAAATGAAACAGAAATAAACTATGATGTATAAATTAGAAATAAAAAAGACTGGATTAAAAAACACGGAAAATGCGGAAGGGTCTGTGCCGCAAATAGACCATTGACACAAAAACACGCGGATCTTCTGATAGCGGGTCGGGTCGCACGCGGGTAGCCATGAAACGACGCTGTTTTGGGCCTTAGTGGCTTGCTCCAAAACGACGTCGTTCGAAGAGGACTATAAATACCCAAAATCAAACAAAAATTTCATTTCAGGCCCATTTTTTTTTAAAAAAAAACCTTCAAACTCTCTCTGCTCTCCAATCTGGCCTCGGCCTCCGGCGAGAGCCCCGATCATCGACCGGCCAGTCACTGCCGTGGATCGCCGTCACGGTGGCCGGAAATCCAAAAGGCAAGCTTTTCTTCTTCTTTTTTTATATTATCTCTTTTTCAAAAATATGTGTAATATATATATATATATATAAAACCTTCATACGTATATACGAATAGATTTCAAAAGAGAAAGAAAAAAAGAAAAATAATAAAGAAGAAGAAGAGACCTTTCTAGGGTCTATTTTTGATATTCTTTTTTGAATCTGCTTTTTTTTTTCTTGTATTGATATTTTCTTCGTAAAAAAATACAGTGGCTCCTCCTTCGTTTTTATATCTGAAAGATAGATAATAAAAAATCAAGAAATACAACAGGTTTTCTCTTCTTTCTTGCTGTCGTTTGTTTTGTAGTTTTCGCAGGTACAAGGCCGCGTGGCTGTACGGTGGTGGTGACGTGGCGTACGACGGTCGTACGGAGGTGCGCTGGTGGAGGCTTGCGGCGCCTGAAGCTAGCTCTAGGGTTTTTCGTCAAAAATATTTTAAGTAGTGGGCTAAGACTTGGGCTTAGTGGTTGTTTGGGCCTCAATTGGGCCTTGTAAAAAGAAACTGTTAATTGGACTTTTAATTATTGGGTTTTTTTATTTTTGTTTGGTTTTAATTTGTTATTGGGCCCCGGGCATAAATGGGCTCTTACAGCTACCCCCCTTTGCTCGTTGTCGTGTAACGAGAATAGAGCAAAGACTTCAAAAAGGACCGTTTTTGCCCGGTCTTCAAATCTTTGACTTCTTTCGGCGCTTTTCTTCTTCGAGTAGCTTCATTCCATCCCACTGCATCTTCAAGAGCATAGGAACTAGCGCTTCGATCCAATTCAAGGATATTAGACTTGTAGCTTCAATCTGCTCTGCCGCAACTTCGGGGAGATAAGATTTGCTATCTTCAGTCTGCTCCACTGCAACTTCAGGGAGATGAGACTTTTTATGGTAAATTCAATCCGACCTAATGCAACTTCAGAGGTATAGGATTCGTTGTTTTAATCCGCTCCACTGCAACTTTAGGGAGATAGGATTAACTGTCTTCAGTCTGCTCCACTGCAACTTCAGAGGTATAGGATTTGTAACTTTGGTCTGCTCCACTTGAATTTCACGGAGATAAGAATCCAGAGAGAAGAGATTTGTAACCTCAATCTTTCCTACTGAAACTTTACGGAAATAAGGGTTGATCCTCAATGTAAACTCAGGGAGGCGGGATTTGTAATTTCAACCTACTCCGCTGGAACTTCGAGGAAATAAGAATTCAGGGAGAAGAGATTCGTAGTTTCCATCTTCTCTACTGAAACTTCAAGGAAATAAGGATTGATCCTCAGTGTAATCTCAGGGAAGCGGGATTTGTAATTTCAACCTACTCACTGGAACTTCGAGGAAATAAGAATTGTGGAGAAGAGATTCGTAGTTTCCATCTTCTCTCACTGAAACTTCAAGGAAATAAGGATTGATCCTCGGTGTAATCTCGTGGAGGCGGGATTTTTAATTTCAACCTACTCCGCTGGAACTTCGAGGAAATAAGAATTCAGGGAGAAGAGATTCGTAGTTTCCATCTTCTCTACTGAAACTTCAAGGAAATAAGGATTGATCCTCAGTGTAATCTCAGGGAGGCGGGATTTGTAATTTCAACCTACTCCGCTGGAACTTCGAGGAAATAAGAATTCAGGGAGAAGAGATTCGTAGTTTCCATCTTCTCTACTGAAACTTCAAGGAAATAAGGATTGATCCTCAGTGTAATCTCAGGGAGGCGGGATTTGTAATTTCAACCTACTCCGCTAGAACTTCGAGGAAATAAGAATTCATGGAGAAGAGATTCGTAGTTTCCATCTTCTCTACTGAAACTTCAAGGAAATAAGGATTGATCCTCAATGTAATCTCAGGGAGGCGCGATTTGTAATTTCAACCTACTCCGCTGGAACTTCGAGGAAATAAGAATTTAGGGAGAAGAGATTCGTAGTTTCCATCTTCTCTACTGAAACTTCAAGGAAATAAGGATTGATCCTCAGTGTAATCTCAGGGAGGAGGGATTTGTAGCCTCAACCTACTCCACTGGAACTTCGACGAGATAAAAATTCAGAGAGAAGAGATTCGTAACCTCAATTTTCTCTGCTGAAACTTCAAAGAAATACGGATTGATCCTCATTGTAAACTCAGGGAGGAGGGATTTGTAGCCTCAACCTACTCCACTGGAACTTCGAGGATATAAAAATTGTGGCTTTCGATCTGTTTCACTACTGTTTAGTGAGATAAGATCTGCAATCTTTAACTGATCTGCTCCACTACTGCTTTAGGGAGATAAGATCTACAATATTTAGTCTGTTTCCTGCAAACTCAGGGATGCCGGACTGATGTTTTCGATCCGCTTCACTGCAAACTCAGGAAGATAAGATCTGCTATCTTCGGTCTGTTCCCCTGCAAACTCAAGGATGCCAGACTGGTATCTACTATCTGCTTTACTGCAATCTCAGGAAGACACGATCTGCTATCTTCAATCTGCTACACTGCAAACTCAGGGATGCCAGACTGGTATCTTCGATCCGCTTCGCTGCAATCTTAGGAAGACAAGATCTGCTACCTTCAATCTGCTCCACTGCGAACTCAGGGATGCCAGACTGGTATATTGATCCGCTTCACTGCAATCTCAGGAAGACAAGATCTGTGAATTCACCGATGTTGCGACACCGTCCTCCAGGGGACCTATCCTGTAAAATCGATTTTATGTGTTTATGCTTATGCAAAATGGTTAGAATGCAATGATCAGAAAGAATCTAATGCTCCTAACTAAATGTATTATGGACGACATTTGCATGAATGCAGAATGTCATGAGAATGATTTTTTACAATGATTAGGATGCAATGATCAGAATGAATCGAATGCTCCTAACTAAATGATATTATGGAGGACACTTGCATGAATGCAGAATGTCATGAGAATGATCCTTTGTTAAAATGTATAAGGATCAGGATGCGATGATCGAAACGCTCCTAATTAGACGTGCTTTGAATGATGATGAATGCAAAATGAAATGATCCCTTTTTTAATGCTTAGGGTTGTCACTTCTCATTGTCCATCAGAGTTTTATTGTTGACGTATTACGCTGCTATCTCGTTCGACTAGTACCTTTGCCAAAAACTCAAAGAAACAATCATATTTTGCTCAAATGACTTGCCCCAATGTAACTTCAAGGTCCATTCCATGGTACCTCTGGGACTTTAAGGCTTATACCATCTTCAGACCCTCTCACTACAATTCAGGGAGGTATAGGATCTGTGCCATCTTCAATCCATCCCACTGCGACTCAATGGTATAGAATTTGTAACTTATTCAATCAATTTGGTCTACTACATCTTCCATTCCCTAGGTGTCATGACCAGATGTGTATGCATGATATTTGCATGGATGCAGAATATCATTTTTTCGTGAATGATTCCCCTTTTACACATGGGTTAACATTGCCCATTTTTCGTCAAGATGGTATCACCGACGCAATATCTTGTCATTTTGTTCAATCACCATTTTTGACAAAAATTCGGAGAGATAGTCTCAGTTTAGACTCTTTCTTAAACTTGGTGAGTTTTAAACTATAGTTCTGTTTCAAGTTCTTGTATTATTTAGAAGCTTCCAAAGTAATATGCGAAACCCCTTTTATGAAAGTATTATTAGTCCACTAATCGTTATTTCAATGCAAAATACTTGAAAAGATCATAACAATGAACAAAGAGGAAATTAATTAAGAGCATAACTCGAAACAAATAAGTTAAGCCAAGATAGCAAATACAATCAATAAATTTATTGGTAGTGTATTTTAAAATGAATAAAATAATTAAAGATAGCAAATTCAAAATGACTAAGATGGAAACTAGGTGCCCCAGATATCGCAGCCCGAGCTTCTCTGTTCAAACTTCTTGAGGACCATTTTGAGCTTAATATATGTTTAAGGGATCTGGAGTACTTTGTCGATGCCCCAAGACGTAGCATACTTCTTCATTGTTAATTCAGGCATAGCAAGACTGCTGTATGCCCCACTTTTGATCAAAATTTGAGCCGCCCTTTTCGGGTTTTCAACTCAAATCCCCTTTGGTCTCAAAGCGCCCTTTGCGGGTTTTCGCCTTGGCCTCTCCTTTTTCTTTCTTCTTTTTGATGAAAATTTTTATTTTGCCTCCTTTTTTTTTTTTAAATCTCAATGCGCCCTTTGTGGGTTTTCACATTGGCCTCTCCTTTAAATGAAGTACTTCTTGACTGAATTCATCGGATTGGGCATATCCATGCCATCCATTTTGGTCAATGTTTCCAGAACAGACTTTTTTTCACTACATATAGTCTTTTCTAGTTTGGCCTCCATTTTTCTCTGAAATCCTTTTGTATATGAAGGATCTTCTTCAATATCAGGTCCCCCTTTGAGAATTTTCTAGGATGAACCTCTTTGTCGCAAACCCGCATCATCTGACTGTAACGGATAACTATTAACTTTTCTCCGTAAATTCGATTGATCACATCGGGATTGGATCCATTCTGCCTCATCCAACTTCAGTTCTGATAAAACTTGGAAAAAAGGAATGTGTTGCCCCGGTGACATTCCTGGCCAACGTTTGATAAGCATAGAGGGTAAATAGTAACTTCTGTATACCAATCTTTACAACTCTCGGTCTTTTTTATGATCTTTTATTTTTATTTTTGACTGTCTTTGCTGCACTGATATGGTGTTTGATCTTTGAACAGACTATAAACTTTTGACATTGTGCGGTTATGCATTGTTAAACATGATCTTTTCTGGCATTCTTTATTGCCACCCTTTTTTTTTTGCATTGAGAGTGGGATTTGATGACTGTCGACATTGTAAAATTGGCGTAAGAAGCGACTTTCACCCTTTTAGTGAAGTAATCGACGTCCATGAAGATGAATTGATGTTGGCTTGAAGTTTTTGACGAGATCAGCCCCACAACATCTATGCCCCACATGTAGAAAAAATAGAGGAGGCACATAAGTCTTGTCTTCCTCAATTTGGCATTTACGGTGTAACTAATGCAATTTCCTTTTTTGGTAAACCAGTAGCCCAAATCTCTTGATTAGCTGGCCATTGTAGAACCATTAACTTGGGTTCTTTAAACACCAACCTTAACATCATACCCATGTTTCAGTAGCCTGGCATGCCTTGATATGATCGTGCGAAAACGTCTTTGAATTCTTGAAAATAGCTCAATGGTGACTCGTCTTATTTTTGTGGTGAGTTAGGTTTCGATCTTTGCCCTTTTCCTAAGCTCGCGACGTCTATTGACCATTTGCAAAGTAGAGTCTATTCTTATCTTGTCCTACCATCTTTAGCAAATCAAAAGATAGGCTACAATCTCTGTCATCTTCAAAATCCTTAGATCCCTTAGGCCCATATCTCATTCAAAAAGGGAGTCAGTAACAACGTCGCTCATGTCGTTGATATCTGGGTACCTAGGTATGAAGGCAAAAAATCCAAAGAATAAATAATTCTAAGGATGATTATTTGTATGGTATGGTCATCAATAAAGAATGAAAGAATATTCTAAAAATAAAAGAATGTATAATATGAAATGGAAATAATGAAAAAATATTTGCTTAAAAAGATGTATTTTATTGAAAATAAAAATTCTGGACACAAGCCTATTTCATAAAAGAAATCTTATTGCTTCTAGGCTTAAAGCAACAAGTGCGTTTTGTACATTACTCTGAGTAAGCTCTAAATACTACTGGAATTTCTTCCGCAGTCCAATTGTCCAAAACGATCCCAAGTTCATAAAGGCAGATGCTTGGAAAACTTTTATTTCTCGGTTCCCTCTTCGGATACGCCATTGGTGTTCTGATTTCCTGATTTCTAGGCTTCTGATGACTTCTTCAAGGAAACGCAACTCTCCTGCCCCTACTTTCAATTATCACATTTTACTGCTTCGTCATCGAACTTCACAATACCCATGTTGATGGGATTTTCCACCAATTTCTTGAAAGTAAGGCAATTTTCTGTCGAATGCCCTGTGATCCCCGCGTGGTACTCACACTGAGCATTTGGGTCATACCATTTTGGGTATGAAGGTTGCATCGGTTTCGGGTAATGGGGGGACACAACGTGTGCATCAAATAAACTTTGATACAACTCCTTATACGTCATTGGAATCGGCATAAATTGGAGTTTTTCATTATTTTGCCTTGTGCCAGATTCTTTTCTTGATGAACCCTGATACCTAGTAGTCACTGTTTTTGGCTAATTAATAGTAGTCGACTTTGAGTACCTCATGCTTGTATTATTCACTTTATTTTCTTTCTTCCTTGTGACCATTCTCTTGTTACTTTCTCCTGCCTTTATCTTTCCACTTTTTATGGCATTCTCAATCATCTTTCCAGTCATTACAATGTCCGAGAAGCTCTTTGTAGCGCTCCCTAGCATATGAGTGATAAATAGGGCTTTCAGTGTATTAATAAAGAGCATGGTCGTCTCTTTCTCTAAGAGTGGTGGTTGGACTTGCGTCGCCACCTCCCTCCATCCCTGGGCATACTGTCTGAAGCTTTCGTTTGTCTTCTTCTCCATGTTCTGGAGTGTAATCCTATCGGGCGCTATGTCTGTCACGTGGCTGTATTGTTTTATGAAAGCTTGAGCCAAGTCTTTTCATGCACCAATTTGGGAACGGGTTAACTGATTGTACCATTTGGCTGCTGCTCCCACAAGGCTATCCTGGAAGCAATGGATCAACAGTTGGTCATTATTAATGTACCCCGTCATTCTTCTACAAAACATAGTGATGTGAGCCTCGGGGCAACTTGCCCCATTATATTTCTCGAATTCAGGCATTTTGAATTTGTATGGGAGCACCAAGTCCGGGACCAAGCTTAAATCCTTGGCATCAATTCCATAACAGCTATCGGCACTTTCTATCGCTTTAAACTTCTCCTCCAACCATTTACATCTATCTTTTAGCTGCTTTGGTAATTCTACTTTTGTCCTCTCTCTTTCAGCTACTTCATCCAAATCAGGGACATTAGTATTAATTGGATTATCTCTTGAACCTGAGCCAATTTGGAGATTCGTTGAAGCACCAGCTTGGAATTGTTGAGGCCTGATCGTGACAGATGGCCTTTGCAAAGTTACTTCAGGTTGTGTTTGCATATGTGGTAGAGTAAAACCAGTGGGATATTGAGGATACTCAGTATTCTCCTCAGCATCAACCATGGGGCTCTTTCCTTTATCCATAAGCCTATTCAATAGCTGCGTCATCTGAGTTATTTGAAACATCATATTTCTCTGAGATTCCATCATTTTTTCCATTATATCTTGCTGGATCTTAGCAAGCTGCTCCTGCATCTGTGCCTACATTTGTTCTTGCATATCCTTTTGCATTTGCTCCAATTTTTCTAGTCTTTTATCCATTGACTTGGTCTTTTTTCTTGTGTCGTAGGGATGCGTATTTGGTAAAGTTTTGTCGGTTTCCAGGTTGCTGAAATAAGTTTTAATTAATTAGAGTCTTTCTACAAATTTTAATGCATATGATGTGATGTAATGCAAGTGCATGAAATGCAATGCAAATGCATGGAATGAATGCAAAAAAGAAAGAGAGGCGTTGATTATGAATTCAATTCCATTAGAACAACTTTTCTAGAAAATAAATTTCTTTACATAAAACGGATTACATATGCGGCCTTGCCCTCGTACTCCCGGTGAAGACCCTGATATTTTCTTCATATCAGGATGTCTCTTATTTCCACTCGGCTTAATCTGTGTCGTGGTTCGCTGCTCACTTATCCTTGCGATGTTAATTAGCTTGTTTAAGAAAGTTGAGGCCTGACGGCTCTCAAATAATCCTTGTTGGCTCAAAACCTCGGGCAACAAAGTCTTGTTTTCCTCCGCTGACTACCAGACTTCTCTTGTTGTGTTTACTTGGACCACATTTGGACGGCCGTATTATATTTCACTTTATCAAGAAATTCATTTTCCTATGTCAAGCTTTTCTATTTAGTAATCGAATATAAATCAACACCTTTTTTATATGATGATGCAATGCAATGCAGTCATAAACAAAGCACGTTAGTACAGGAAAAATAAACAACCGAATAGAACACCTAAAAGGGTAACCACTAGGGTTTGGGTATGATTCTACCTAGGGTAGGCTCTTAAGGCTTTCTATATGTGGTTCGGTTCTAAAGTTGAGGTACCTAAACCAGTAGATTCCTCAATCCTCACCCATTATAGGCTCATATGGATCGAGTTCAGTTCAGGGGAATACATTTCCCTATGGCCATGCGGAGGTGAAAACCTTACGAAGATAGGTACGGATGTATCCCGGAAGCAGTCCACTAGTCCATGCGGAGGTGAAAACCTCACGAAGGCATAGTTTCTCACTCCCACTTAAAGGTGTGACCACAACGGTCATGCAATGCAATGCCCAAAGTATTTTATGAGACTCAACATTATTGCAATCATAGCACCAACAAATGCATCAAAAGAAATATGATTTTTCAAAACAATTTTCCAAATTTTCAATCAAAAGGACAAAAATTAATCAATCTATGGCCTGACTCTCAACCAGTCCCAACGGAGTCGCCAAGCTGTCGAAACCATTTTTTATGTTTTGGAAAAAACGGGGATCGACTTTAAAAACAAAATGGAGTTGCCACCCATCTTTTTTGTTTAGGTGTGATCGGATCACCTATAAAAACATTTTATCATGTTTAAAAGAAATTAATTTTGGTCTACGAATTCCAAGAAAAAGGGGTTCGGGAGTCGGTTACGCACGAGGAAGGATTAGCACCCTCGCAACGCCCAAAATTGGTACATAATTGAATAATTAATGTCCTAATGTCAAAAGTTTGAAACGATTTTAAAATACAATTCCGTTTTAAAAAATTTTAAATAACTCGAATTGGATATTGAGATTCTCTTGTTCTGAAGGAATAAAATATCACATCCAGCACGATAGGATATGACGTTTCAAACCCTCGATGCCAAGATCCTCTCGTGATTTCCAAAGTTCATGCATTGAGATTTTTATAAGGATATTCAATTATTTGGACAAACGAAAAATCGAAGCCCAGCGCGGTAGGGTACAATTTCTCGAATTTCCAAACACGAAATATTGCCTTGTTGTTGTTTTTTTAGAAAACACGGACAAAATTTTAAAAGGATATTTGGTTATTTGGTCAAACGGAAAACCGAAACCCAGCACGATATGGCACGATTTCTCGAATTTCCAAACACAAAATATTGCATTATTTGGAAAAACTTTTGAATAAGTGATTATAAAACCGGCTCAAAATATATTTATTTAGTTTGCTTGGGGTAAGAATGAAATGACCAATACCGATCACATACATTGGAATTTGAACCACGATACAATAACAAGAAACAAGAACATGGTCGCAAGCATGAAACAAAGATACATGGCGATACTATTATACAAACAAACAATTTCATATGAAAGAACACATTAAGATATGCACAATAGCAATGGTCTCACATCATCATTATGCAAAGGCTAACGATAATATTTAAAATCTTATGAATTAAAAACAATTCCAAAAGAAGTTCAAAGCAAATTACAAACAAACATAATACTACATAAACGAGTTTTAAAAAATATATATATATTGCAATAGGAAATTTAAACACATAATATACAAAATAATTTAACCAAAACGTGTTGATTCGAAATTGATAATATATAAAATGAAACACAATATAAATAACATATGTATATAAAAATAATAATATAGGAGGTGTTTGAAATAAATAAAACATAATTTAAAATAAGATTTTTAAAAGAACAATTATATATTTATATATAAATTTAAAATAAAATATATACATATATAGATTTAAAAGAAAAAAACATATATAAAATAATGTGAAATTAATAATATATATATATAAAATAAGATAGTTTTAATACAAATTATATGTATATAAAAAGAATATATATATGAAAAATTTTATGAAAATAAACAACATATAAGGAGGATTAAATAATATCTAGCACAATTTAAAATATATAATATTTAATATTAATTCAAAAGGAAAACAATTACACAAATTAATGAGCAAATAATAAAATAAATTAACTGAGGACTATATTGAAATCGTAATAAAATTAATGAGGCTAAAATCGCAATAAATTTAAAGATAATATCGAAAAAGGACTAGAAAATAAGGCGCTTAAGGCAAGAGGGATCATCGGGAAATTATCCCTTTCCCAAAATGGCGTGTTTTAATGGGGACCAAAATGAAAAACAAAGAATAAACTATGATGTATAAATTAGAAATAAAAAGACTGGATTAAAAACACGGAAAATGCGGAAGGGTGCAGGCCGCAAATAGACCATTGACACAAAAACACGCGGATCTTCTGATAGCGGGTCGGGTCGCACGCGGGTAGCCATGAAACGACTCCGTTTTGGGCCTTAGTGGCTTGCTCCAAAACGACGTCGTTCGGAGAGGACTATAAATACCCAAAATCAAACAGAAATTTCATTTCAGCCCCATTTTTGAAAAAAAAACCTTCAAACTCTCTCTGCTCTCCGATCCGGCCTCGGGCTCCGGCGAGAGCCCCGATCATCGACCGGCCAGTCACCGCCGTAGATCGCCGTCACGGTGGCCGAAAATCCAAAAAGTAAGCTTTTCTTCTTCTTTTTTTATATTATCTCTTTTTCAAAAATATGTGTAATATATATATATAAACCTTCATACGTATATACGAATAGATTTCAAAAGAGAAAGAAAAAAAGAAAAATAATAAAGAAGAAGAAGAGACCTTTCTAGGGTCTGTTTTTTATATTCTTTTTTGAATCTGCTTTTTTTTCTTGTATTGATATTTTCTTTGTAAAAAAAATACAGTGGCTCCTCCTTCGTTTTTATATCCGAAAGATAGATAAAAAAATCAAGAAATACAACAGGTTTTCTCTTCTTTCTTGCTGTCGTTTGTTTTGTCGTTTTCGCGGGTACAAGGCCGCGTGGCTGTACGGTGGTGGTGACGTGGCGTACGGCGGGCGTACGGAGGTGCGCTGGTGGAGGCTTTGCGGCGCCTGAAGCTAGCCCCTAGGGTTTTTCGTCAAAAATATTTTAAGTAGTGGGCTAAGACTTGGGCTTAGGGGTTGTTTGGGCCTTAATTGGGCCTTGTAAAAAAGAAACTGTTAATTGGACTTTTAATTATTGGGTTTTTTTATTTTTGTTTGGTTTTAATTTGTTATTGGGCCCCGGGCATAAATGGGCTCTTACATTGGGTTTTTTACTCTCTCTTTTTTCCGCTTAATCAAGGTGCAACAGCTTTCAAAGTTACAGAAAAGCTAAACATACAACAGATACAAGAAGACCCAAACCCAAGAAACAGTAATCCAAACACAGACAGATTACAGCAAGCAAACCCACAAAAACCCAAACAAACCCCATTTGTTAAACAATCCTCAAACCAGAATAAAACCTACACAAAACACCCCATTAAACCACTAAACAGTTTACAATTACACCTGCAAACAGACAACAACATCACACCTAAAATCACCACCATGCCTTAAACATTCCCGGCCTTTTTAGACCAGCAACCGCCAGCTCAAATGCCATCTTATTGCCGTGCTTATCCGCTTTCGAAAAGGAAACATTTCCAATTCTAGACAACCTGATTTCAACTTCCTTAAAGAAAGTAAACAGCAACCACGGTCTCAAACCTTTGTTTTCTGCCCAATTAAACACCTCAATAGATCCAACCTCGATTATTAAAGAGCATTTACCTTTCCACCCCATCGCTAAAAACACATCCAAAGCCAAGCTAATCGCCCCATCCTCCGCAGCAAGGGAGTCTTTCGCTGCAAACGGACCAGAAAAGTGTATCTTTGTTGAAGAATTGCTTTATTTGTTTTAATGGAAAAGTGTCCGTTGAGGTGTTAATTTGATAAATTAAAATTTAAAATATTGAAAAAATAAATAATGAATATTTGATACGCTTTTAATATTTTTAATTAATTATAAATAAATATTAAACGCTAAATCTTAGTTAGACCCTAAATCTTTAAACAAAGATTTTAAATTTAAGAGTTGTTAATATTTATTTATAATAGTTAATATTAATCTTTGAACAACTATATAAGACATTAACACTATATATAGACCCAACTTGAATTTGACTTGACTCAATTCATAAATATCTCTAGATTTAAAACAATAATCATTATATGAACCTCATCTTAAAAAAAAAACAAACTATTTTTCAAATTCAATATTTTTTTTGCCATTAATATCTACTTTAATTTTTTTATTGATGGCATATATATATATATATATATATATATTTTCTAAGTCAATTGATTACAAAAAAAGGTGTTGAGATCTCCCAACCCATAACAGTTCAAACAAAAAAATAACAGTAGTCAAATTATGCTAAAATAGAGCACAACAACAAAACCAAAACAAAGTTACCAATATGCTCAAAACAATGAATTCCTCGCCAAACCTGCTTTAGCCAAGTCTATCACCAGTCCAATCTTGCCTTGATATGAGATTTCTTTGAATCTAAAAGTGTTCATGAGTCGAGTTGAGTCAGATTCAAGTTAGGCCTATGTAATATGTCAATACTATTTATAGTTGTTCAAACCCAACCCACTCGAAATAAAAGCTTTAAATTTTGCAAAAAATCCACCTATATTTCTAAATTATTAAACCAAGCTTGTTTAAGTTTGTCCAATTTTTCATTTTTAAAAATAATTAATTTTATTTAATATTAATTAATTATATTTGACTACAATTATATTTTTCATATATTAAATTTCTAAATATATATAATTTAATATTTTTTTTTATATTTACATTATAATATAATATATTAAATTTTTATATGATATAAATAATATAATATATAAACCAAATGAAAAATAATACATTATAAACATGAACACAAGTCAAGTCGGCCTTAGGTTTTGAATATGAAAGTCAAACGGACCTAATCTTTTTTGTTCAACCCCATTTTCCCATCATAATATTTTTACTCAACCCTCTCAAATTTTGACGGGCCTTTGAGGTTGGACTAGTAAACCATAAATCTAACTTCTTCTTTTTTTGAAAGTAATGAATTTAAATCTAACTTTTTTTAATCATACAATACTTATTATATTTATTATGTAATTTATATATAAAATTAAATATGAAAACTTAATGGATAAAAAAATAATTGTTTAGTTTAATATAAAAATAAACATGAAAGTGATATAAACACGATACACATTTGACAAGAGTTAAATATATACAAATAATTATTAGCATGTAAGAATATATTAAATTAAATACTGATGGTGCTATGTTCTCTTTAAGGACTTGTGCCTCTATTGGAGGTGTTATTTGAGATGCTAATGGGTTGTGGTAATGTAGTTTTTCAATGTCGATTGGAGAAGGTATAATATTTCAGGTTGAAGGAAGGGCGATGCTTGAAGGACTTCACTTTGCATGGAACAAAGGATTTCGAAAGTTGGAATTGAAGTGTGATAACGCTTTGTTGATTGAGATTATTCTTGTTGGTGGTGTTGTGAATAGCAGGCTAACGGAACTTCAACTGATGCATCACATGCTTATTCGATCTTGGGAGGTTCGTGTCAGACATATTCCTCGGGCGCAGAATACAGTGGCAGATCTTTTGGCCAAAATTGTAGATCCAGAGTTATTGAGATTTCATCTATTGGAGGAACATCTGCCTTTGGTTAAGGAACTGCTTATGACGGATTCTAATCTGTTCACATTAAACTAGAATGTCCTTTTGTCTCGCTTATACTGTTTTACTTTATCAAAAAATATATTTATATTATCAGAATAATACAAATATAAAACGATTTATTAGCATGTTTCAATAAAAAACTTAAAAAAAAAATAATCATTACCATAATTATACCTAAAAAGATTAATTTCTTATCGTAATTGTCACAAAATCAGCATCCTACAATCTTAGATTCAGCTCTCCTAAGCTTTAAGGGAAGCTTTAAATAGATGATTATAGATATAGATTTTGAAGGAAAAAGATCAGATTTGAATATATTATAGTTATATAGGTACTCATGTCTTAGCTTTAAAACATGAAATTAAAGGAGAATACTGAAAGAAAAGTTTTATTAAATCTATACTACTATACAACCACAAGAGTTAAGTGAGATGGTAATGGTCTCTCTTATCTTAACCGATGGTTGAGGGTTAGATCCTCATCTTGGGTATGTAGCAGCTTTAAAACTCGTGGCTAGCATCTACCCCTTTAACGGGCTTACAAAATGCGAATGATTAGTTACTAAATTTACTCCGATAGATATCTTGAGAAATAAAAAAAAATCTATATTATATATTTAAAAGAATGGGCTGACGACTTTCCTTTTTTGACATTTGGCTTACTTTTTTGTTGGAATGATAAATTACACAGATAGTCATTTAACTATAATTTTTTTTATTTTAATCATTCAAAATAAAAAGTTTATAATTTAAGTACTCAAATTACATAATTCAACCATTTTGGTCATTAAGTGAAACATAGCAGAATGTTAATATTAATATAAAATTTAAATTCATTATTATATTTTTTGTTATATTTTCTTTGAATATTTATTTAAATCATAATATTTTAGTTTTTATTTATTGTTGTCATTAAGCACCCATTAAAATTTTACTTTTTTTTTAAATTAAAATTTTAATTCATTAACATATTTTTATTTTTATTCAATATTAAATTTTTAATCGATTGAAATTTACTTTTTTTTTTGGGTTAATTTTATTTATCTAAGTTATATTTTTTAACTTCTCTTCCATTTTTGTTAAATGCTGACCTTAATTGCATGATATTTCATAAAAATAATATTATTATGAATTTCGATAAAAATAAAATAACATTTCATAAAAGAAACATTTAAATTAAGTACTTATCAAAATATATGCTTGATGTTTAAGTACACTATTTAATTTAGGGCTGAATGTTCGATCGAATTGAGTGAAATTTTTTTATGTTAATCGAGTTGACGAGTTCTATGTTATCATCCTAACTTGATTTTAAATTTTTTCGAATTGAGTCGAATAAAATGAAATTCGAGTCGACTCGAATTGAGTGAAATTATTCGAATTAAATTAAAAGATTAAACATGTCAAATTAAAATTTTGTTACAGTATAACTAATTCCATGTTGGAGCACATAAATTTGAAACCATATATATTTGAAAACTTTTTCAAAGTAAAATAAAAAAATTAAGATACTTTAGCATGATAAACTTGAATTGTTAATCAACTTATTTAGGTTCCAAAATTATTATTTTAGAAAAAATTTAAAATTTTAACTTTCTTTAATTTTTTTTAAAATTATTATAATTTTTTTTAAAATATAAATTTTGGAGTTTTTATAAATATTTTGAATTTTTTTATAATTTTTGTTGGGAGAGACACCAATTTATTCGTTTTCAAAATTGATAGGGACCAAAAGAGTATTTACACTATTCTTATTCAAATTGTAAAATTCAACTCAATCCTAACTTGAAACTTGAATTACTTATTCGAGTTGACTTAAATAATTCGATTCGACCAACTCGAAATTCGAATTTTATTCGATATTTTTAAATCGAATCGAGTTTTGTTGAACATAATTTAACTAATTAATTAAAAATAAAACATTTACATCACAGGATTGTATTCCTAGTTTAAACTATTTCGAATCTCAGTACTTATAATACTTAAATTCTAAATTTTGTTATAAAGATTTAAACCCTAAAAATTTAAAATAAGCAAAAAAAGAAAAAGAAAAAAGAAATTGAGCAAAGAAATCGTGGGAGGCCACCAAAAGAAACAGAGAGAATTTCGAAAGTATTTTTAATTACAGACTCTCGAATTTCCAATAAAAAATTATAGGTCCAATCATAGTTTTAATCCCTCTATTATACTTCAATTTAATATTTAGTCCTTATATTTTAATTTTGACATATTCCGATACCTCTACTTTTTATAGTATCATTAGTTAATATAAATAGTTAACACTGTTAACTAAATTGGTTGAAATATATTTTTTTGAAAGGTAAATTCATTAATTAATTCAATGAATGAAACCATACAATTCAGAGAAAAAAATAGCCAACACTCGTTGTAGAAGGTGACGGACAAGTTCCATCAACACAACAAAGGCTTTAGCCTCAGTATCAATAAAACATTATGACACGTTAACAATTGGCTTTATCTCAACTCAAGTACGATGTATCTGGAGTGATTGCAAGCCCTTAATACAATAAAGAAATCAGCCCCAGATGGTCCAAAGTGGCGAGCAAAAATCGATTAAAGAATCGAGCATTCATCAAACTAGAGAAGGCAACAACAAAATCATCCCTTAAATCACTTGTAAAACTAAGATTAAATGCATAAGCAAGATTAAAAAACGTGCTACAAGAGCAAACAAAAATTTCTAAAACTGAAGATTTATTAAACAATAGAAAAACAAATAAAAAAACATATAAAACTTAAGACAACACGAGTCCAAATCGACACGTGAAATCATTTGTTATTCTAAAATACTCTCAAAACATAAACAGATTAAGAAGTTGACGAAGAGCCACCCACTTTCTAAGAAAAACTACTGGTGGCTGGTGGAGTTTTAGTGAACGACAAACATCGTCATCTGTCCATCACAACTTGTGAAGATAACAAAGATACCCACAAAATAGATCTGCAAACTAAAAAGAGAGAAGACATATGTGGTGAATGAGAAGAAGAAAGAAATTAAGGGTTGATGAGAGAGGAAAAATGTGGGAAATAGCTAGCCCGGAGGTTGGCACCGCCGCTAAGTAAAACAAATGGCTTGGAGAAAAAAAGAGAAAAATTTTTAATTGGTTGAAATATTAAATTGGAATTTTTTTCTTAAAAATACATTTCCAATAAAAAATCAATGTCAATATGATGAGTCTAAAAAGTATTTAAAAGCAACACTCAAATATTTTAATTAAAATAATTATCGTCATTAATTGTTTAGACTAACTAATTACATCGTAAAAGTAAAAAAAAAAAAAAGAGTAGGGACTAAACATTAAATCTGAACATGATGGATGGACTAAAACCAAAATTTGGCCTAAAAAATTATATCTTTAAATCATTGTTAGAAAGAGGGAAGCACGCAAATTGTGGGCCAGTCAAAGGTTTAACAAAAAAAAAGTTTAATTAGATAATTTTTTTTTAAAAAAATAGAAAAAGCGTGTCCGACAACAACGGAAGTGGGGCCCACCACCACCGTTCTTCAAAATAAAAATTTTAATTTTTGTGGGGGCAACAGTTGACAGTTAGTCATTCCCCTTAATCCTTCCCGCCATTACTTATCAACAACAGTAGTTATTACGTATTTTAATTAATTAATTAATCAAAAATAGCAAATTTTAATTAAAAAAATTTTGAGGGGTAAAAAGAAAGGGGTAAAACAGAACACAGCTTGTAGGGGTGGCTGGTGGGGCCCTCAAGCTCCAGCTAAGGATAGAAATTAAAAATTAAAAATAAAAAAACAAAATTTAAAAAAAATAAAGAAAAATCTCTGGAATTTTTTTTTTTAAGAAAAAACAAAAATAAAAACAAAAGAAAAAGAATTATACAACAAAGCCTCCATTGATGAGAAAAAAAGAGCAATGATGGTCGAAGAGAAGGAATTACTGCTCTGAGATCATCCTGGAAAAAAGGGCAGTAATAGAAAAAAATCTGGGTTTTTTGTTTTTTTTTTAAATTGTTTTTTGTTTATCTAATTTTAATTTCAAAATATATTTTTTTTGCATATTTTTTTCTTTGCTGCCTTTTTTTTTTCTTTTGAGTTCAAATCTCCCATCAAAAACCTCTTTCTCCACCATTACCTTCCATTTCCCCCTCCCAGCTATCAAATACATTTTTCATTTTTTCTGAGAGAATCCCATTATTATCATTGCAACAACTGCTTCAAACCAGGGATAAAGTTTTGATCTTTCTGCACCTTTTATGGTAAAATCAACTCTTCATTTTTTTTTTTGTTTTAGTTTATATTCAATCATATCTCTACATTGCAATTCTGGGTTTTGAAGGTGGTGAAATTGGTGCTGCAGTGTTTTTCTTTCCTTTTTTTCTTTTTGTGTATTGGATTAAGCTTTAATGAGAATTATGAACATGGTGGATTGTTATGATACTACATTGTAATTCTACGATACGGGTGGTGATGTCGGTATTGCAGTTTTTATTTCATATTGTGGATTGTTATGATACTACATTGCATTTCTACAATATGGGTGGTGAAGTTTGGTACTGTATAGTTTATTATGAATTATGATTAAATTGCATGGTGATGGCTCATTTCGTCTCTTAATCTGAAAGTCGAGGGTTTGATTCTCAATAGAGCACGTTTCGTGTCAAGCTGTTTGCCCCGTAATGAGAGGATTAGTAATTGCTGCCGGAGGTGGATATTAAGCTATAATGGCAAACCAATGAATTATGAGAATAAGGGATTATTAGGTTACAAATTTCAAGTGATTTATGTATTTGGGGGTGAAGGGGTTCTTCACCCTTTAAAGCTATAGCTTTAGAGAGAGAGTGTGTGTGTCATATATAATCTTGTAGGCCCGTTTTTGCCTTTATTAGATTGCTTGCTCTCAAAGTCATTCTCATGTTTTTTGCTTTTGTTTCTTTTCTTTTTTTCAGCTTCTCTGGAGATTGTAAGGAGAAGTCAAGCTTTCAAAAGTTGATAATTAACATGTACATGTTAAGGGTGTTGTAAGATCAAATTTAAAACAGAAAAAATGAGGGATCCCGATATGATGATCGTCACCAAAGGCGGCGAATTTACATTTGTTTGTAGTATATTTTTGTAATAGCATTAAAAAGAGAGAAAAAAACAAGGATAAAAAAGATTGCTTTTGTTTCAAGTTTTCTTGTTCAACCAAAAGGAGCGTAGAGATTCTTTTTTGTTGGTTTTTCCCCTTTTGTTGTTGGTGTGTCATTTTGTTTATTGTAGAGTGAGTTTTTAGAAAGAGTTCGGTGTTTTGTATTAAGGGGAAAAAAACCTGGCGATTTCGTATAGCGTTGTGGCTGTTGGCAGATGTCTTTGCTACCTCGGCCATTGCAGCGTTTGGCTTATAAAGAAATGGGGGATAGATGGAAACAAATTGGATTCAACTTGTTGAGCTTTTTGTTCTTGATTCCAAGTTTCATGATTGAAGGGTCTTTGGCCATTAACTCTGATGGTAATTCCTTCTGGTATTTCTGTTTGATTCTTTTCTTTTCTTCTTCTTTTTTTTTTTTTTTTCATTTTCATTTATGAATCATATTCAATTCAATCATTTGTTTTCTTTTTCGTTTTCCTATTGTTTTACTTTGTTTTCCTTTGATTTTAATTGGATTTCGAGATGAAGGTTTGGCTTTGTTAGAATTTCGAGCCAGAATTGACTCTGATCCTTATGGTGCGTTTGCAAATTGGAATTCCAATGACAGCTCTCCATGCTTGTGGTGGGGAGTTCATTGTGTCGACGGTAAAGTGCAAATGCTGTAAGTCCCTCTTATATATACATACATATATATATATATATATATATATATATACTCTTTGTACTTGTTCTTCATTGGATAGTAAATTAGAGTTTAGCATGTCATTGGCCTAACAAATTGAGTAATGAGCTTAATCACAGATTTTTTAGTTTAGAACCTGTTTATGGTGTAAACTGTGAATGGATGAATCTCTTAATGCCATTTTTATTGTTTGCTTTTTAGGGATTTGAGTGCCCTTTCTTTGGAAGGAACATTGGCACCAGAGCTGGGGAAATTAAGCAACTTAAGATCACTGTAAGGATTCATCATCTTTGCTGCTAAATAAGTGGGTTTTTCTATGTTTTTATCTGAAATTGTTTATCTACTTGAACTCGGGTCTCTTGTAATCTTGTTGTACTCGTGTCTGATACTCATATCTGACATATATTCAAACATATTTTTAGTGCTTACTTGGGGTTTTTCTTGCTGCTGATATTTAACAGTGTGCTCTATAAAAACCATTTCTCCGGTGCCATTCCAAAAGAGTTCGGAGAGCTTACGAAGTTGGAACTACTGGATTTGAGGGAAAATGACTTGGGCGGAACAATTCCAGCAGAAATAGGAAAAATGTTTTCTCTAAAACGCTTGTAAGTCATGTTTATGTTTTATTCCGTGCGTTATGCTTTGTCTTTGTTTTTAGCTTTAACTAAACTACCTTACACCTTAGGTTACTTTGTGACAACAAGTTGGAGGGCAGCATTCCTTCGGATCTTGGGAGACTAAACTTGCTCTCCGAACTGCAATATGATGAAAACCTTACATCGACGTCAGCTACCGGAATTGGCTGCATAAATAGGAAATTTGGACTGTGGTAAGAGCCATATTCATTGTTGTTCAATCCTCTCCCCTTATCCCATAACTAAATGTATCCACCCACAATGCAGTATGTATGCTACAACACCATCATAGCTCTTATCCCATTGTGTTTTTGTTGATATTATGCATATGGCATGAACTTGACAATATATGTTTCTAAAAGCATTTCATTTCCGAGGTTCATTGGCCTAAAATTTCGTTTAATGCTTAGTTTTATAAGGTCTAATATTATCTTCCTTTAATACCATTTGATATGCCTATATCTTTGGCCTTTGTTGGCAACTAAACTGTTAGTTCTAGTGCTTATGACGATTCCGGATTTGTGGAATCACTCATTTTCTGCCTCATTCTGCTGTTTGAGTTCATATTCGGCAAAAAGATAGAGATAACCTCTGTTTGATATTTCTATGAAGGAATTTAACTTAGTTACGTTTTGCTAGGATATCAGACTCGATTCTGTTAAACGTTCTTCCTGTTTTGCAATGATTAACTAAACCTATTAAGAATTATAGCCTTCTAGTTTCCTAATTGCTTAATTGCCTAAGTTGACAGCCTATGGCAAAGCAGTTTGAAACAACTGAGCAGAATGGGTTCATTGCTCATGCCGATTAAAGGCACACTTATACGTTACCTCAATGCGTTGCCATTACCACAGTACGAACTTATCATATATCCTTTTTTTAATGTCTTATTCATATTGTTGATTATGTTATTTCTTAAATTCTCCTTGTTTACGTGGTTTACCTTCTTACAAGGCAAAAGGACTCGCTGGCCGAGCATCAAGATGATTGCTGCAGTGATGTGCCTGGTGAGTAAAATACAATTTACTGAATCTCAGTCCATTGGAAAGTCAAGTATGGTTTCCAGGAAAATGAATGACATTGTTTTGCTTAAAGCAGGTTCATCTGAGCAACAGATAGCCAATAGCATGCAGGATGTTGCCTCTTTTGCACGTCGTAGGCTGCTTGCGCAGTCAAAGAACCTCCCAGCTGTGCCTGCTACTGGTATGTCGTCTAACGAACAGATCATTTCTCTCCCAACTACCCGAAGTAGTGGGAGCTTCCCTGCTGTGCCGAAGGCAAAACAGCCTTCTGCACCATCACCATCACCATCACCACCAGTTGAAATGCCTCCTACCCTGGAGACTGATTCAAAGCCTGGAGAGCCACCTCCTGAAGAACCTTCAGAATCTGGTTCCGGGAATTTATGGAAATATCTCATTATTATTCCTGTTGTGGTCATCCTGCTTGCATTTTTGGCATTTTTGTTCCTGTGTCGTAAACGAGCAGCAAAAACGATCGGACCTTGGAAAACTGGATTAAGTGGACAGCTGCAGAAAGCTTTTGTTACAGGTAACTTTAAAACATTTTATTAGATATTGCAGATTTCAATTTACATACAATGAGACGCCTTGATCTTAGATAATGTCCGGACCAGTTTGACTAAATTGGCACTGGTTCGTTTTTGTTCATACTGCCAAAAAGACCCATAATTTCTGTTATTCAATATGCAGGAGTGCCTAGCCTAAACCGAGTGGAACTCGAAACAGCCTGTGAGGATTTTAGCAATATAATCGACACAATTGGAGGTTGTAGAGTGTATAAAGGGACACTTTCCAGCGGAGTTGAGATTGCTGTTGCTGCAACTGGCATTTCATCTTTAAAAGACTGGTCCAAGAACTCGGAGAAAGCCTATCGGAGAAAGGTTTGTCATTATTTATGGTCATGAAACCTGTACATGAAATTTTATACTTTAAAATCTCCTGATTGTTGTTTTTCTCCTGATTGTTGTTTTCTTTCCTATCGGAACTTAATGTAGATCGATAAATTGTCAAGAATTAACCATAAGAACTATGTCAACCTTATTGGCTACTGTGAGGAGGATGAACCTTTCAACAGGATGATGGTGTTTGAATATGCTCCAAATGGGACCCTTTTCGAGCACCTGCATGGTAATATTGTCGATTACATGTGTAATTCACGGCAAATATTTTACTCGATAGTGATTCTTCGAGAGATTAAAATATAAGTTTTTTTGTTTACAGTTAAAGAAATGGAACATCTTGATTGGAATGCAAGGGTGAGGATCATCATGGGTGTTGCTTATTGTCTTCAATATATGCACCATGATCTAAATCCTCCCTTAGCTCATTCAAACTTAAGTTCATCTTCTATCTATCTAACGGACGATTATGCTGCAAAGGTACATCGATTTCGGTTTGAATTGGGAAATTTTCATAATGTTATTATTGATATACAACACTCATTCTCATTCATCTTTTAACTTCCGCAGCTTGGAGAAATTGGCTGTTTACCGTCCACATCAAAGTCAGAGACCTCAACTGATTCTGAATCACAACATTCATCTGAATTGCCACCATTAGTTGATTTAGAAGCGAATGTCTATAACTTCGGGTTATTGTTACTCGAAATCATTTCCGGAAAGCTTCCTTGTTCTGAAGAACAAGGACCGATCGAGAAATGGGTATGTTTCCCAATGACACCTTATATAACTTCGAAGGCATAGGTTTTGCATTAAGGCAAACTAATATCAAAACTTTGCAGGCGGACCAATACTTGAACGATAAGTCGAACTTCGGCTCGATGACTGATCCTACACTCGATTCGTTCAAAAACGAAGAGCTCGAGATAATCTGTGAGGTTATCAAAGAATGTATCGCAACGGATCCAAGGAAAAGACCAACGATGAAAGATATAATCACGAAATTGAGAGAAGTGATTGAAGTCGCCCCGGAACAAGCTACCCCAAGACTCTCCCCGTTGTGGTGGGCTGAACTTGAGATTTTATCAATGGAGGCTACCTAATTTATCTCTGAAATTCCTTTGTAAGTCAAAGTCTCTAAATTACTTTGTATCAAAAATGGAAGAATATAGCTTTTGATTACATATACTTGGTTACCAAAAACACTTCATTTTTGGTCACCATGGTCCTCATACATACATTCATACATATATATATATGAATATATAAAAATATATGTATATCATATGTGTATCATCTATTTGTTTTAATATTTTAGACCCCATTAAAACTTAGCACTTTATTGTAATAAAAAGTATATTATACTTGTTAATGGGGGATTGTTGTGTAACCATTTATAATAGATGTATGTATTTTGTGATTATTAAAGCTTGTGATATTTTTTAAAAACCCCTAACATACATTGGTTTTTTATTCCGCACGGGTTAGGTTATACTTATATGTATCCACTTTAATATTTTATATTTATCTGTTAAAAGTTTACTACAAAATTTGTAATGTTCCAGTAATAAAATGAAAATGAAAATGAAAATAAAATAAAATAAAATAAAAATTTAATTTTTAAAATTATTGTAGCTTGTATTATTATAAATATAAATTAAGAACATAAAAAATTAATATTTTAAATTAATTATTGATATTCATCAAAATAGTAAAAAATTTAAAATTTTAAAAAGAAAACTTAAATCTTTGCATTAAATAGTTGTTTCCCAGCACTACTATGGAGAATATATATATATATATATATATATATATATATAAAGTAAGTGTAATAAATTTGATCTTACACTCAATCATCGATTCTTATCATAAATGCATACATATTACTGTATACAATCAAAACTAAAATTCATTTGAGCTTACGAAAGCTCTTAAAATGATTCGAGCATGAAGAAGGATCAATCTGAAAACTTTTCAAAGTTTGAAAATAGGCATCGATACCAATATCAGGTAACGATACCATTTTCAGCTTCAGTATTTCAAAAATCAAGTAAAATACATAAGTGTCAATACTTGGAATAAGGTACCGATGCCCCTATTAGGAAGTATCGATACCAGATTGGGTATCATTATCGTTTTGGCATTCTACCATTTTCAAAATTTTGGACACAAGTTAATTTGTATCGATACCTTCATAAAGTATCGATCCTTGGGAATAAGTATTGATCCTTTATACTAGTACCGAAACTAAATTGGCATTTTGTCATTTCTAAATCATGATAATTTGGTGAAGTACCTATACTTCAACCTTTAGTATCGATACTTTTTGCTAGAAGGTAAAAAATCTCACATTTTGGTACTTTTTCATACTCAAACCATAACCAAACTCAAATAGTGCCTTAGGCACACTTCCAACCTGCATAATACCAATCCAAAACATACCAAAAGCTATAATTCATGATTCCTCAATCAACAATTCCAACATGACTCACTTTGGCATTTACATCACAACAATTAAACTTTTATCTAACAATTCATACCAAGTGAATTATGCACATTTTCAATTCATGACAATTTCATGCATATAATTGACCATTCACAAGTCAATCAAACCATTGAACATCAAATAAGTACCTTGCCAAACATTTCAACCTATGAAATCATCAACCATTCAAGCTTGTGGTACTACTACTCAATTACATCATCCAACTCAACCATTTCACTATCAATATGATCATTTATATGCTTCAACTATAGATAAACATATTGCCAAAGTACACACTTTCATACACAACATATAACCATTCAAGTTAAACACCATTTAGGGTCCAAAATCATCATCATTCAAGATAAACACATATAAATAAAAATGCCTATACACATGCCACATAACCGAGTCCAGAATCATTAAAAGACTACCGAATCGAAGGCTGGATAGGGTGATCTTCGAGATGATTCGATCGTCACATTCTGCAAAAGACAACTACAAGACAAGAAAACATAACAGAGTAAGCATTATGAATACTTAGTAATTTCATAAGTGTTTAAACGGTAAACTTACCTCAATTCATAACTAAACATATTGAAATATCTAACTTAACTCAATTTCCTGTTATGACATTTCACAACAACAACGTGAGTTCATCAGACATTCAAATCATATATCAATGCAATATTTACATGATATTTCGATTCAGTATCGTACAACAGATTCGTCAATTATATATATCATTAACATCATTCCATCAACATATAAACATATCATTTTAGAACACATATTATTATTCAGACATTTCCCTTTTTATTTAGTTGTTTAACCCGATGAACTATAATGAATATATATTGATACGCGGGCAACTACACCACACCAGATTACTCGTCAGAGCTGCAACTACACCACACTAGTGCACCGGAGTGTAAAGCCCGTAGGCACGTATATAATATAACATGTCATCCCTCCACCACACAAGGGTTTCCATAGAGACATAACTTGGTAATTCGCAACCAATGTAGGACTCCAACATAATCAGTGAATTCTCTGTACATTAGTATACTCTATCATCTCTATTACATATCCCGTACAGCGTGCAAATAACCCTATTTGCATGCCAATTGTATCCTATCATTTCTTGCATTCATCTGGGCACATTTAACACATCAAATCAATTCTTTACAATTCAGTCCATTTCTCACTTTTTTGTACCAATTTGAATACAATTTAAAGTACATTCACACAAAATAAATTCATAATTCAAACTCATACATTACATTTACACATATAACTATACCATATGAACTTATCAGACAAAAACAACAATGACCAAAATGTTGAAGACTAATCTGCAATTTTTCCTTTTCCTCGATTATCTTTTGTTCAATCTCGATCTATACGATAATTCATTTCAGTTTATCAGTTTCAATCACTTTATACCATCATATTTCATGTATATGGCATTTTACTTTCACTTTTAAAAAGTTCCTTAAAATTCTGCATTTTATTCAATTTAGCCCCTAAAATCAAAATATTCATAACTTTCACATTTAAGCACTGTTTTTCAATCTGTTTTCAAATACATCCTTCTATGACTCTTACCATCAAATATCATAGACATTTCACACCAATTTTTACACTTTTTTACACTTTAGTCCTTTTTTACTAAAACAACAACTTCACTTTATAAATTAGCCTTTTTTTAACATCTAAGGTTAACATCCAATCATTTAATATTAAAAACTTCAAGAAAATAAAAAAGGTAACTTTTATAAACTTTAACAGATTTACAAATTAGTACCCAGGTTAGCTAAATCAAGCTCCAATGATCTAAAAACATAAAAATTACAAGAAACGAGCCAATTGAAGGTTGAAAGCTTGGAAATTAAAAAAGGCTTCTCCCTTGGTTCTATGCATGTACAATTGAAGAAGGAGAAATGAATGAATAAAATAATTATAATTTGACTTTTATACTTATGTTTAAGCTTAATTAATCATTAATTACAATAATTAAGTTTAATTAACTTAACGTTAAACCAAATTAGTCTAAGTTAGTGGGTTTCATCATCCTCCACTACCGTACACCAAATCCCTAATGACCCAATTGCTTAATTGATCCATTAATTAATTAAAATTTCATAGCGATAATTTTTGTAAATTTTTCGATTTAGTCTTTATACCTTAATTAATTATCAATTTGAGTAAATTTCTATAGCAAAATTCAATATGCTTCTAAAATAAACTCAAAAATATTAAATAATAATATTTAAGGACTCGGTCATCGTAAAAATAGGTTTCAAAACCACCATTTTCGGTACCACTGAAAAATGAGCTGTTACAACTAAGAACCTCTAACTTTTCCTTTTTATGTTATCTTTGATGAATCATATGAGCACGAAATTGGTTGATATTTGTATGTTAATGATGAATAGGAACTAAATATTATGGTGGTTGGTTGATTGAAATGTTGCTTGGTTTTTTTTTAAAATCGGACTAAATCGAATAGACTTCAAAACCTAGAATTAACGTCTCTAGGTGAACATTTAGATAGGAGAGACCGAAAGGAGAACCTATTGCCAACAAATTTGATTGTCTCGATTTATTTTAGTGAGGTCGAGAGATAAACTAAACTAAATTATCTAATTGGGTAAAATAGTGACCGAAAGGTAAACCGGACCAATTAGGAGTTTGAGCAATTTAGATCCCTAATCCAAGAATTAACTAGCAACATGGATATCAACCGACCACTTTATCTCATTAAATTGATATTTTTGTTCTTTTGTCTGTTATTTAATTTAGTCCTCCTAGGTGTAGTTTAGTGTAAATAACTTTTGGTGATGATTTGTTGTAATATAATACTTAGTGTGTAAGAGTCTGTTTTTCAGTAGTGTCGGAAACAATGATTTCGGAGCCACAAATCCGACGAATGAATCTATAGATATTATTCTTGTTTAATATTTATGAGTCAAATATAGTATTATATTAAATTAACTTTTGATTTGATAATTTTTGTTATTTGAGTGAATAGTTAAGTTTAAGTGGTTTTGGAAAATGATGTATCGGGACCTCGTTTCTATAAACCGAGTCCTTAAATATTTCTATTAAATATTTACAGAGTTATTATAAAAGTGGATTGAAGTTTGGTTCAAAAATTTTGTTGATTAAATAGTTAATTAAGGAAAAAGGACTAAACCATAAAAGTGGTAAAAGTTAATCGGTATTATTTTTTTAGTTGAATGGTTTAATTAATGATTGTGCAAGGGTCTAAGTGGCAAATAAACCCTTTTCAAAGATGATGCACGGTTAGTGGAACCTAATTTGTCATTTTAGTTTATTATTTTATTATTATAATAAAATAAGATAAAAGAAAAGAAAACAAAAACAACATCTTCCACTTTCATTTTTTTTCTTTCAACAACGAAACTCCATGGATGAAAGCTTGGAGAATTCAACTGATTTTTATTCCTTGCATGTAAGTATTTTCAGGACTCATTTTTAGTAACTTTTATGTTTTTGTGATCGTTGCAATTATGTCAAGTTAACCCGGGTGTTAATTCATGAAACTGTTAAACATTGTGAAATGTGTCATTGTTGAATTTGTGAGATTTTTGAAATTTTATGATAGTTTTGTAAGCTTGATAGTTAAATAATAGTATTTTGTAAAGAAATTTTTAGTGATTTTAATGATTAAAGATTTAATTTTTAAATTAGTAAAACTACATGGAATTATTGTGAAATTGAGTAATATATGGGTTGTTCAAGGATTATAGGAAATTTGGTTAGCTTGGTTTAAGTTTAATTGTGTTCAATTTTATAGTTTCAGGTTTAGGGATTAAATTGAATAAAATGTAAAAGTTTAGAGGTAAATTTGTAAAATATGATTAAAAGGGCTTAAATGAATAAAATTGATTGTTTATGTGGTTTAAATTGATTTAATTGAATTAAAATATACTTTAGATCAAGGATCTCATCGACTGGAGGGCATACAAGGAAAAGGAAAAATTACGATTAGTCTCTGATAGTTAAATTACTTTGACAAGTAAGTTCATACTACTATTCGCGGTTACAATTCGTTATTAGATGTTGTTAATTATATATATAAACTGCTAAAATGGAATTGGACCATGTGAAATAAATTGAATTCTGAGATAGTTCCTATGGGTCGAGTAAAAGTTTCATACATGAGATTTCTGAATGATTCTCGTTCTGGACCGAGCTCCAGCATTTGTTGCGGACTTAGATATATATATGTGACACAGATTTAGCCTAGAATGGTAATTTGTTGACGTTTTAAAGGTTTAGCTTGGACTGGTAACCTTACATGTATACATAGCCCTGGCCAGGCTATTTCTCTATGTTGTCAATGATTTAGCCCGGAAGGGTAACCTGACACATATATTTCTGTACCCGACTAGCTTGAATGAGCATGAAGTGTTTCCCGCACTCGTGTATTTTTTTTTTTTTTTTACAAAGTTCCATCGGAACAATCAAAGGATATACAGTGTGAAATTGTATTGTTAATGTGGATGAAATACGAACTCTGAATATCTATATGTTCATTACTTATTGACCTGAAATTGTTGAACCATGTCATGATATAAATGAATATGAAAAAGATATATGATGAAATTTTTAATGATGAAAGTGTAGTAGCCAATTTTGGCCCAATTCAAAAAAATAAACAGAAATGAAAACCCAAAATAAATTTTAATAGTCCATTATTCAGAGTCCGATTACTAAACTAAAACCCAAACCCAATTACAAATCAGCCCAGTTACAATACAGCCCATTACAGAAAAAGAAAATAGCAGCCAGAAACCCTAGCCTCAAGCTATGCGCCGCCGACCTTCCATCTACCTACCCCCACCACGCGCACCAACCAGCGACCGCCGTCAGAGACCCTCCACGCACGCCAGACGCGCTCGGCACTGCAACAGAGAAGCAAACACACGCAAAAGACTCCATGCAAGGAAAAAAACAAAAAAGAAAACGACAACAGTAATAAAGAAAACAGTCAAAACTATTTTTTTTTGTAAAACGGGTCGACTTTGGTTTTGAAAACGAAAATGAAAATGGGAGTCGCCACCAATCTTTTTTGATGAGGTGTGATCGGGTCACCTCTTTATTCAATCATTTTAATAAAAGTTTTTTTATCAAAACGATGATTTTTTTGGTCTACAAAATCCAGAAAACGGGTTCGGGAGTCGGTTACGTACGAGGAAGGGTTAGCACCCTCGATGCGCCCAAAATTGATACCTAATTGATTAATTAACGTCTTAATGTTGAAAATTTGAAAAGATTTTGGAAATACGATCCTCTTTGCTTAAATAAAAATGGAATAAATTAAAATGGATGCCAAGACCCTCCTATTTCGAGGAAGTAAAATATCACGCCCAGTAAGTTAGGGTACGACATTTTGAATTCCCGAAACTGAGTTTGTCTTTTGACTTTAAAAACTCATGTATTTAAGCTTGAGAAGGATATTCGGTTATTTGGGTCGAATGAAAAACCGGAACCCAGTAAGTTAGGGCACGATCTCTCGAAGTTCCAAATACAGAATATTGCCTTTATTTTAAGAAATCTTTTCCCGAGGTAACAAAATGTCACATCAAATACGTTAGGACACAACATCTCGAATTCTCGAGAAACAGCTTTCTTTTTATTCAAAGCTTATTGCGATTCAAAAGGATATTCTGTTATTTAGATTAAATGAGAAAAACCGGAACCCAGTAAGTTAGGGCACGATTTTCTCGAATCTCTAAATACGAAATATCAATTATTTAAAAACTTGACGCACCGAGGAAATGTTAATCTGAGAAGTAGTATAATGTGAGAATATAGTGCTGCATGCGTGACAGGATAAATGCGTTAATAAAATAATAATATGCAATTGAAAAATGAATAGGATAAATATATATATGTATATATATATATATATATATAATGAATTTTAAGTAAATATATAAAGACATGTAATAATTTAAAAATAAAACAATGATAATGATAATACTACATTAATAAATAAATAAATAAATAAATAAATAATAGTAAAGAAAATAATAATATTAACAATAATAATAATAATAATAATGGTAATAAATGGTAATTATAATAAACAAATAATAATAAAATACATATAAAAATAATAATAATATAATAATAGTATTAATAACAATAATAATAATAATGATAATAATAATAGTGATAATAATGATAATAATAAAAATAAAAAAATAAAAAAATAATGAAATGAAATAAAATACACAAGATAAAAAATATGAACAAAAAAAAAGAAGTAAAAAGAAAAAAACCATATGATAATGAAAATAAATAATATATGTATCTCAGAATAATAATGTTAATAATAAGAATAGTAATAATGAATAATAATAAAAATAAATATACAAAGTAAAATAAAAATATGGACTATCAAAGAAGTAAAGAAAAAATATATATACATAATGATAAAAATAAAAGGATACGTGTTTGTGCAAAAAAATAAATAAATAGATTAAAAATAATACATATAAATAAAAGAAATTGATATCAAACGAATACAATATTAAAATGGGATAAAATTAAGATTAAGAACCCAAATCATTAAAAAAAAAAAGGGGACTAGATTAAGAGAAAAGTAAAGCTAAAGGTCTAAATTCAAAAGAAAAAAAAATCGGGGCCCCAGTGCAATGCGCGAAAATGAAGAGGGACCAGAAGGGAAAATATCCCCGTCCGACGAAACGCAACGTTTTGTCATGGGCCAAAATGGAACCAGAGAAAATCTATAGGGGCAAATTTGCAAATAAAAAGAACTGAACTAAAAAAGTAAAAAATGCGGAAGGGCTAAAAGCGTAAATAGCCCTTCCGCTATAAAAACATGCGGATCCTTGTGGTTCGGGTCGGGTCAGTCCAACCCGCCTTAAAACGGCGTCGTTTTGACGCTAAAAACGCCTGAGTGAAACGGCGTCGTTTCACGATCTCTATTTAAGGCACAATTTAAAAAAAAAAAAACACTTTGATCAGTTTTTTTTAAAAAAAGGGAATGCCCTTTTCTTTTTTTCTCTGCAGAAACGGGAGTCATAGGGTCGGCCAGAGTCCGACGGTCCGGCCACCGTCATCCGTCGCCGACGATCGCTGTATGCGGCGGTTGGACTTCTCCCCAGGTGAGTTTTTCCTTTTTCTTTTTTTTTTGTATTTTCTAATATATTCAAATATAAACTGTTTTTTAGGAAGAAAATAAAGAAATATGTATAGAGATGTATTTTCGAAAACGGAAAAATGAAAGGAAAAGTACAACAAAAATAAAATAAGATGTATAAAGACAATAACCTTAACCCCTTTGTATCTCCGTATATTTTATATTTAGTCTTTTGCTTTTTCGTTTCAAAATTTCTGTTCTTTTTTTTTTTTATTTCGAGTCCTCCCTCCATATTACAATGGATTTTCAGCTTTTATAGCCATTTACAAGTTGTTTGACTTATGATTTTCTTGTCTTTTCCTTGCAAGCAAATGGGCGGTGTTGAGGTGACAAGGGTGGTGGCCGGTGGCGCTGCAGGTGGCGTCAGAAGCCAGGTGTCAGAAGACAGACCTAGGTGCGGCGCACCTAGGGCTTCTTTGCTGTTGTTGTGTTTTTTTCATTGGGTTTGGGCTAGGGTAATTTGGGCTGAGTTTTGGGTTTGGTCTTGTTTAATTGGGTTTTGGGTCTTAGTGGGTTGTTGGGTTAGGTTTCATTGGGCCCGGGCAAAAGTGGGTTTGTACAAAAACAAAGTGGAAACGGACAAAAAATTGAATCTACACTCGGTTATAAAAAAAAAAAAACAGACCCATTTGTATCTTTTTTCTTTTACGAACTATTAGAAATCGAAAGCAAAAAGCAGTAGAAGGTTGTTTTTAACACTTCCGTTTTCATTTTCATAATATACTATTACTTTTATTTCCTTTTTTTTATTATCTATTTATTGTTTCTTTTTTTGAATTTTTTACAATTAATAATAAAAGGAGGAAAACAAAACATTACCTAAGCCCCATAGGTACGGCGTCGGAGGGCCTTTCTCGTTGCAGCCTCCGGTGTCGAAAGGGGAACTGAGTTCCCTCCCTCGTTTATGATGGGGTGTCGAGGGCTTGCCTTTGAAGGGGTCTCGAAAGAAGGCTAAAAGCCTGGCCTCGAGCATCGCCGGCCACCGATGCGGTGGTGGCGCGGTGGTGCGACAGATCGACAGGAGGGGAAGCCTAACCGGTCGGCAGAAAAGGAAGGGAAAAAGGCTGCAGTATTTTGTTTTTTGTTTTGAAGAAAGGCTAAAATGAAAAGAAAAATAGAAAATTTGGGTTTAAATACCCCCTGAAACGGCACCGTTTCAGTGGGTTCCCCCAGGCGCCAAAACGGCGTCGTTTTGGAGAACCCGAGTGACCCGACCCGCTCAGGATTGAGGATCCGCGCGTTTTGGCCTTAGGGGTTTATTGCCCTATTGGTCCTTCCGCGTTATAACACTGAGCAGTCAAGTCTTTTCGCTTCTTTTAAATCAGCCCCACGGATTTTATCTTGATTGCGATTCGGTCCTTGTTAAGGCTGCGCGTTTTGATGGATAGGGATAATTCCCCATTTAGTCCTCACGCCACTAACGCCTTTTCATTTTGGTCCTTATTCGTTTATTTATTTACAGATTTTGCCTTAAATTGCATTTCTGTCCTGATTTAGTCCAGACCTGTTTGATTTTAATTCATCTTTACAAATTTGTTGCTTCTTTATTTATTTCAAAACTTTTATATTCAATTTTTGAATGGTTTTTTCATTATCAATTCATATATATATTGTTTGTCTTTTAATCTCTTCATATACATTATTCATTTCCAAATTTTTTTTAAATATACTGTTTATTTTAAAATTTTTTCTACATGCATTATCTTTATTTTTATTATTAAAACCATTTTTTTATATTTTATATATACTATAGTTTTAAATTATTTTTATATATTACTTACTTTAGGCATTTTTTTATATGTTATTTCGAGTTGTTACGTATATAAATTATTTATTCTAAGTTGCTTTACTTTATCTTAAATTGATTTGTATATTAATCAATTTAAATTTTATATATCACTTACTTTAAATTGTTTTTATAGAATCTATTTTAATTTGTTTTTTATGTTTATTTATTTGAAATTGTCTTATTATTCATTTTAAATTGTCTTATATTATTTATTTCATTGTTCTTCAATTATTAATGTTAATATTTAGATGGTGTATGTTGTGAGATTATTGCCATTGTGTGTACCATAATTCGCTTATTCGTATTTTCATATCGTTGTTGTTCATTCGTGTAGTATTTTGTTTCTGTATTATTGCTCTATGATCGTTATTATTTTTATATTTTGCCATCGCATTATGCATTAAACTCCAACACGTTTATTCAACTTAGATTGTCGTATTTTACTCCAAACAATAACGCATGCCATTCAAATATTATACCCGCTATCGTTTTAAAATAAAAAATCTTCAAAATAAGGCAATATTTCGCGCTTTGAAAATCTGAGAAAACGTGCCCTAACTTACTGGGTTTCGATTTTTCTCGTTTAGCCTAAATAACGGAATATCCTTTTATAACAAAAATACAAGTTTAAAATAAAAGCTTATTCTCGAGAGTACAAAGTGTTGTGCCCTAACTTATTGGGTGTGACATCTCGTTACCTCGAGATAAGAATTTCTAAAAATGACAATATTCCGTATTTAGAAATTCGAGAGATCGTGCCCTAACTTACTGGGTTTCGGTTTTACTCGTTTAATCTAAATAACCGAGTATTCTTTTAAAATTAAAATACACTTGCTTTTAAATAAAAGGCGGGCTTATTCTCATGGATTCGGGGTGCCGTGTCCTAACTTACTGGATGTGGCATTTCGTTGCCTCGAGATGAGATGGTCTTTAATGTTTATTCCAACTCATTCAAGTCTTTAGCGAAATTAACATTAATAAAAAATGATCGTATTTTTAATTTATCCAAATTTTCAACTTTCGACGTTAAGACATTAATTAATCAATTCGATACTAATTTTGGGCGTGACGAGGGTGCTAATCCTTCCTCGCACATAACCAACTCCCGAACCCGTTTTCTCAAATTTCGTAGACCAAAAACACCGTTTTAGTAAACCAAAATGTTTTATTAAAACAAAGGTGATCCGATCACACCTAATAAAGATCGGTGGCGACTTCCATTTTTATTTTCATTTTCAAAACCAAAGTCGATTCCCGTTTTCAAAAAAATGGTTTTGACAACTTGGCGACTCCACTGGGGACGTCAATAAGAGAGTCAAGCCAAAATCGATTAATTTTTGTCTTTTCGTCGAAATTTGAAAATCTAGTTTAAAATCACGATTATTTCATTGCATGTTATTCTTTACTTTCATGGTTTCCTTTTTAATATGCCTATTCTGTGGTATAGGTCCCTTGGTGTATCTTTGCATATTGCATTACATCGATTCGCGAATTTTACCCTCTTAAGTGGGAGTAAGAAACTATTGTCTTCACCTCCGTATAGGATAGTGGATTGCTTCCGGGATACATACGTACCTGTGTCTTCGTGAGATTTTCATCTCCGTATAGCCGTAGGGAAATGTATTCCCCTAAACCGAACTCGGTCCACATGAGCCTATAATAGGTGAGGATCGAGGAATCTGCTGGTTTAGGTACCCTTACTTTAGGACCGAACCACATATAATGAGCCCTAAGAGCCTACCCTAGGAAGAACCATGCCAAACCCTAATGGTTACCCGAATAGGTGCTTGATTATTTCTTGTCTGTTTTGAGTTCTTTCTTGTATAATACTGACTTGTGGTGTTTTGTTGTTATTGCATGACATTTCATAATAAAAAAGGTGTTGATTCACATTCAGTTACTAGATAGAGAAGCTTAGCATGGAAAAGGGGTTTCTTGATAGAGTGAAAGATAATGCGGCCGTCCGAGTATGGTCCGAGGGGATACAGCGAGAGAAAGGAGATAGTCTGACTAAGGGATATGAATCAGAGTTATGGGATTTCACCCGCATCAGTGTGACTCAGAATAGTCTGCAAGAGTTAAAAGAAATATGGGACTCATGGGGTGACGAGATCAACCAACTGTTTTACTATAACTATGGTGACCTACCTTATCTACTTGATGTAAAGGTGGACAAGCATTTATTCCGAGCCCTCGCTCAGTTTTGGAATCCCGGCTACAGTTGCTTCACTTTTGGGAGAGTCGATTTGGTGCCTACCATGGAGGAGTACATGGCTCTACTTCGTTGCCCGAGAATAAAAGCCGATAAAGAAATTGATGAATATCACGGGGATGAGTGAGCAGTGGGTCACAGCTCAGATTAAGCAAAAAGGAGACAGTAAGTGCATTCCTTGGAAGAATTTGAGAGATCTAATCCTAGCACATCCAGACATGAAAAAGAGGGTTGACGTTTTCACCTTAAGCATCTACGGTTTGGTTGTCTTTCCCACGGCATTAGGACACGTAGAGGAAGTAGTCTCAGACTTGTTTGATAGACTTGATAAAGAAGTCACACCCGTCCCTGCGATCTTAGCCGAAACTTTCAGATCATTAAATACTTTTCGGAGAGCGGGCGAAGGGAGGTTCATAGGATGTGCACAGCTTTTGTTGTCATGGTTCCATAGCCACTTTTGAAAGGCAGAAAAGGTCTCATATAAAGTTTTTTCCAAGAACTACTCTCTTTTGAAGGAATTAGCGGCTACACCAAGGCGAGACGACCTTTCTGAAGAAAGATGGATAGAGATTCTCCAGAATTTACAAGTTGAAGATGTCGAATGGAGAGCTTCATAGATGATCCCGACGAAATCTTGTATCGGTGCGGAGACTTTGACTGGGTCCCTCTACTCGGGATATAGGGAGCCGTTGGATACGCTCCACTACTCGTGATGAGGCAATACCGCTCAAGGCAGTTCATACCTGCGATGTATGGGTTAGCTCAGTGCGAGTTTTCATACAAAGGCGACAATTATAAGAAGAGAGTTCGCGAGATATCGAACGCGTGGAACCAAACCCGTAGAATGAAAAGACTTGCCACGGGACCAGTGACGACCCCCGAGTATGACTGGTGGTGGGGTAAAAGAGTCAACGACAATATCCCGATGCCAAGTTAAGGAAATGCTCGGCCAATAGAGGAGCAACTACAAGTAATCCCGTCTGAATTAGAGATTATCATGCAGGATTTCGAGAAAAGGAGTCGGGAATTGGGAAAAAAGATAGAACAGTTGGAAGAGGAAAAGATGCAGTTAGGGTTAGACGTCGACATCCACAAGCTCGAGGCTGAAAAATTGAGAAAAGGAAAAAATAAAGCCGAGGAGGATTTGGACAGTTTAAAGACGGACTACAAGAAGCTGCGCATGTCAATCAGAACTGCTGGTTTGGGCAAGACATCAGAGCAGTGGCGACAGGAAATTAAGGGAGAAAAGACTAGAGTTGATCAATTGGAAAAGAAGCTCCAAGATGCTCGAACATGGGAGGACGCTTTAAAGAGGAGCTTTCTAGAGAGCCAAAGCGAAAATGAGAGACTAAGAGCTCGAGTGGAAGAATTAGAGAAGTCACTGCATCAGCAGCGTGGTCGCAACTCAGTAATCGAGTTAAGAGCCAGCCAAAATAAGATTGAGGAGCTTAAAGGAATGATGGAGGAGCTCAAGACTGCACTGCGAGATAGTAAGATTCGAGTTGAGCTCCTTGAAGTAAATAATGAACATTGGAAAGAGCAGCTCCACCGCTCGCAAGATTAGATCAGAGATAGAGATTATGTTATGGGCGAAGCTGTGACTCAAGTGCGAGAAGTGGCTGACCATTTGCAAAACTTGGTAGTTCAGACTGATGTATTAAGTCTAAAATACGAGTCGAAATCAGATCGAGGCCGAAACTTAGCTTGGCTCCTTAGGAAAGTCAAGGCTCTAGGTATTAGGGCTAAGTCGTATATGTAACTATCCGCTCTATGTAAAGAAGTTTGTTTTCTAGTGAATTTGATCTAATGGAATTGAATCAAAATCAACGCCTTTTTTGCATTCATCTCATTCATTCGCATTACATTACATCATTTGCATTAAATTCCATAAAAAGACCCTAATTGATTAAAATTATGACAATTACCCTGGAAACCAACGAAAATCCACCAATTACATATCACTACAATACACGTCGCAAAACAAAAGTAATGGATCAGAGAATAGAGAGATTAGAACAGATGCAAAAAGATATGCAAGAGAATAATTAGCAAAAATGCAGCAAGATATGAGGGATCAGATGCTCGAATCCCAAAGGAACATGATGAACCAGCTAGCTCAGCTATTGGCTGGAGGACTCGACAAAGGAAAAAGCCTTGTGACCAATCCTGGTGACGACAATGAAGAACCTTCCTACCCTCCGGGTTTTACCCCAACGCACACTCAAGCGCAACCGGATGCATACCCACAAAGGGTACCTATCACCATCAAGTCCCAGTACCAAGTCGGTGCATCGGCACCGATAAATTTTCCAACGGGATCGGGCTCCAATCCAAGAGATCACCCAACTAATCCCGTCGTTCCCGACCTCGATGACCTAGCAAAAACGGAGAAGGCGAGGGTAGATGTGTCTAAACAATTTGAAGATCGGTGTAGATGGTTAGAGGAGAAGTTTAAGGCAATGGAGAACGCAGACTACCATGGCGGGGTTAATGCTAAAGACTTGAGCTTGGTCCCAGACCTAATACTCCCACCAAAGTTCAAGACTTCGGAGTTTGAGAAATATAATGGGACCAGCTGCCCTGAAGCTCACATTATAATGTTTTTCCAGAAGATGACAGGTTACGTCAACAATGATCAGTTGTTAATTCACTACTTTCAAGACAGTTTGATCGGATCTGCGGCCAAGTGGTACAACCAGCTAAGCCGTGCTCAAATTAATTCGTGGAAGGATTTGGCACAGGCTTTTATGAAGCAATATGGCCACGTGATGAACATAGCACCGGACAGAATAACCTTGCAAAATATGGAAAAGAAACCGAGTGAGAACTTCAGACAGTATGCCCAGAGATGGAGAGAGGTAGCGATACAAGTCCAGCCCCCTCTCCTAGAGAAGGAAACAACCATGCTTTTTATCAACACGCTGAAGGCTCCATTCATCAACCACATGTTGGGGAGTGCTACTAAGAGCTTCTCAGACATAGTAATGTATGGAGAGATGATAGAAAATGTAATCCGGAGCGGAAAGATAGACGCAGGGGAAAGCGCCAGGAGACCGGCCCCGAGGAAAAGGGACAACGAAGTGAACAATGTGAGCGCATACAACAAGGGCTATACAAAACCCATCACTGTGAGCCAGCCAAGGATGCTAGCTACTAGCCATCAAGGCCCCCCGAGGCAGGAATCTAATGCAAGACCAAATACGGACAGACTCCAGTTTACGCCCATCCCAATGACATATAGGGAGTTGTACCAGAGCCTATTCGACGCATGATCGCTGTGAATCAGAGCTTTAAAATTTATAAAAAGAATGATCGAACCTAGAAACTAACTCTGACAACGATTAAAGGTAAGTGTACCTATCGAACAGTAGTATAGCTTAGGCAAGACGGGATTATCGAACCCAAAGAAACTAAAATTACTAATACTAACTTTCTTTTTATTATTTAACCTAAAATAAGTGAAGTTGCTTTTAATCTAAAATTAACGAACTACTAAGCTAAGAACACAAAGACGAAAAATAAAATAAAATTGGGGAGATAACTTTCAGAAAAACTCAGTTGATTTAGATGATACCCTCAGGAAGAATCCACCTAGACTTCACTTGTTATCTATCACTGAACCATATGATTTTATTTACTTAGCTTGATCCGTAAGACTCCTTAACGTATATTAAACCCTCTCTCGAGGCGAATAACATCTAACCCTAGGTTAATTAGTGGAACTCTCGTTCTGTTATAATAACCCCCTAGAATAGCAGTAAATTGATCTATGGACTCCCATATTAGGTTTCACCCTAATCCGGTAAAATATCGTCACCCTATCTCTAGGCGTGCGATCAACTCCGCTTAATTATGCTAGATCTACTCTTAGGCAAGGTCTATTCCTCCTCTACCTAAGCACATTAAATTTGGATTAAGCTCACATAATTAAGAACAAACTAAGTATTTATCATATAATTTAGAAAATAATAACAAGATTCATCATAGGTTTCATCCCCTTCAGGTATCTGAGGGGTTTAGTTCATAACTAAATAAGAAAACATCTCAAGAGAAAAGATAAAACAAAACATAAGAAATCCCTAAAACTCCCTGAAGGAATTAAAGAAGAGATCCGCCGTCTTGAGTAGAATCTCGACTTCTTGAGATGGATCAACTGGCTACCTTCGAGTGATTCTCACAACTCTGACCTTTTCGGCTTGGCTCCTTGGCCTAGCTAACCGCCCCTTTTCAGCTGAACCTTAGGGGGTTTATATAGGCTCTTGAAATAGGTTTCTTTCTCCCTAAGTATCCAAAATCCAAATCCGAGTGAAATTGCTCTTCTCCACGGCAGAGGCACGGCCATGGCACACGCCGGTGTGAATCGTGGTCAGGCCGTGTTCGGAATTCTTTAATGAGGACACGCCCGTGTGAATCGAGGGAAGACCGTGTTCTAGATGATCAGTGAGGCACGGCCGTGTGGGCTAAGGTTCATGCCGTTTCGATTTCTTCTTTGGCCCATTTTGGTCCGTTTTGAGCCCGTTTCTCGTTCTTTTTGTCCTTGGGTACTTTCCTGGGTATAAGACATGAAAAGAAAGGATTAAGAGCACCTTTTTACATAAAATAAGGGATAAATTATCCAAAATCATACTAAATGTGGGCCTAAAATATGTTACTATTTCGGTTTATCAAATACCCCCACACTTAAGCTTTTGCTTGTCCTCAAGCAAAATTCTCAACTTACAATTAAAACGAACTTTCTATAATTCATAATTCCTATCAACAATGTTTTATCATAATTCATAGATAATTTATACATGGATAATTCAACTTAAAGAGTTCTAAAAATTCAAACAATCTAAGTCATAGATTTTGTAGCTCGAAAATATAGGTGTCTCCCCTTATCTAAATAATTGCCTTTAATTCAAAATTGACAAGGATTGACATCCTCACTAGAGATTCACTCAAATCACTCAAAGTGTTTAAGGTTCAAAATTTAGGCACTCAAAAGTCGAACACGAAAAGTTAATCCCATAGGCTTGCCTGAAAATCAAGTCTCCACCATGAGATGAAACACAAATCAAAAGGTCTTTAATGAGGTTGTGCTTGGGGCTTAGGTTAAGGGTGTGGATATAGGCTGAATTAAAAGGTTAGAATCGAGATTGACCTGACAAATTACCTAACTAGAAAAATGAACTGATAAATAAATAATTACATGAATTGAAACTCTGAAACTAATAATACGAGCTTCTTCTTCAATATTTGGAATTCAAACGTGTAAGCTCACTTAATCACATGAATATACTTCGTTTTTTTTAGAACAAACTAAGTAATAATAAAGAACTTTAACAACTGAAATATAGAACATAGTTAGGCAACTACTCAAAATCGAATCTCGACAAAAAGGGAGTCAAGGAATGGTGATACAAATATACAAAGGTTTTTGGGTTAACATTAGTGGGTGAGTCAATAAAAAGAGTTGTTAGGATTAAAAAGGGGTTCACTAGAGGTTAATTGTGAAGGTAGGCTTTTTAATGGAGTTAGTGGGTTAAAACCTAAATGCCTTAATCATCTCTGTGTATCAAATCATAGGTGTGGTCTCGATATACATAAACGAGGCAAGTTCTAGAATAACAAATCAATATTGACACACTCATAATCAATAAAGTGAGCAAGAAAAAGAATATATGCTCTATAAGGTTCAAAATCTCACAAAAATTATGGGTATTTTAACGTCAACCTCGTAAATTTCAAACTTCAAGGTAATATTCAGATTTAGTTCAACAACCTAGAAAATTTTAATTTTGAAAAATAGACTTATCATGCTTGATTCTCTAGTATTCTTCAATTTTAATCATCAATGCACAATTATCAATGACTTACTCTAAAACATATCAATAAAAATCATAAATCATGGAAATTTCATCCTAATTAGTAATATGAGGAATTTACTTAAAAACAAGACTAAATTCAGGATTTTGAGAACAATGCAAAAAGTTTGGTATACATAAGATTTCACCCCCCCCACACTTAAGATGTACATTGCCCTCAATGTACAAAGTTAGATATGACATTTTAAGGGATAAATCAAAAGAGAGGGGGAAAGAATACTCCCTAAATTTTGGATGGATTCCTTGGAGTGGATGGTGGAGGTCGTGGTGTCTGATGACTTGTGTAGAAGTGAATTGCTCCTAGTGATGTGTTTTTTTTTTAAAAACTGCCAAGTCATCAGTTAGAAATCTTGGAGGCGTAATTAAATAAATGTTAGGAATACTCGAAGGTTAGATGTGGATGATAATCTTGATAAAAATTGTTAATGTATGAGGAAAATGTTCAAACTTAAGACAAATTAAAATAACGAGAAAATAAAAGTAAAAACTTAAAATAAGGAAAAAAAATCTAGATAAAAGGACTCAAAGGTCCTCATCATCAGTGGGTCTGTGGTGGTGCTTGGTGATGAGATATGGAGTGTCTTTGGAATATCCATTTGTAGGGTGGCCTCTATCCTATCAAAACGTCAAGTGTTGTCAACGAAATACTGCTCGAACTGGTCGAGGCGTGCAGAGATATCTGACAATGAGGTTGCTGTATGGAATGGCCGCTGGCTCAGAATCGGTGCCTCCTGTGATGGTGGTGGGACATCATCAGTAATGTCCTCGGGCTCTCCCTCGTCTGTGGGTGTCACTAGTCGGTATTAAGGGGGGTCGGTCCCTCGACAATGTTTAATCATCCTCATGTGTAGCATCGTCTGGATGCCCTGATATGCCATCTGCCCGATCATCGTGAGGGAGGATCTCTAGTCGTCAGTGTTAAGGAGGCCGAAGTGTCGAGCCAACCGTGTTATATATGGGCCCATCGATAGAATTCCCTTCCTGTGCGCCTCTGTCTGATGATGTATTGCACCGGCGATGAAGTATGCAAGGTCGAACACGTGTCCTTCTGACATGCATGATAAGTAATATACATCGTGTTGATTTACCACGCCGGTGCTCTCACGACGGCCTGTAATGGTGTGAGCGAGAATGGCGTGGATGTACCTCAAGTATGGGGCGAGAGCTGTCGCCTTGGATCGACTGGGGTCGTAGACGCCAGTGATGGGGTGTAAGCTGTGCCAGCAGTAGAGGGGAGTGCAATGGAGCTGTCGGTTTAACTCGGAGAATGGGTTTTCTTATATAAATTCCGACGTATAGAGTCTGAGTGCCGAGCCGAATTGCGGTACGCTTAGTCGACGTATCGTGCCCCCTAAACGGAATTGGACTGCACCCGGGTCGTCGAACTGTGCCATCACTGTCTGCAAGGTGAAAGTTGTGCAAAATTCTAATGTGAGCTCCAAGTATGTGGGCTTGTTGATTGAGAAAATTTGCTCCCACGGGTCGGTCGAGATGAGGGCTCAAATATCGGTTGCGAGCCCGACTTGTTCCAGTGCGTCCCAATCGATGGACCTACCAGTGCCGAGGGGTCTATTTCGGATTACCTTGTAACGTTCTTCCTAAGCTTCTTGAGAAAATCGGAGGGATTAGTGTCGAAGCTCGGAAGAAGCACTTGCTAAGGATGATCCGGGCCCCTTTCTTTTCTTGCTTGGGGTGGCTGTGGATCGTTTTGGTCATGATGATGACATCGTATCAGGGGTGATAGTGGTGGTTTTCTGTCGGACACGGGATGAGCACGGCGGTGGCGTGAGTTTTACAGCACGAACACGGTGGTGGCAAGGGCGTGGAGTTCGGCAGCACGGCGGTGGTACGGGCGTGGGGTGGTTTGTAGTGTGTTTTTATGGAAGAAAAGGGAGTTAAGGAGGTTTTGGGAAAGTGGGGAATACGGGTGTGGTCGGATTTTGGGAGGAAGAATGTTGAAAATTATTTTTAGGGTAGGTTTTGGGAAAGTGACGGTTTAATTTGGTTAAATAGGGGAGGGGACACGGGCTGGTGCCACGCCCGTGCTCTGTTTTAAAGTGCCCGTGTTTTTCGCGATTTTAAATTTTGGGCGCGTTCAGATGTTTGGCCACGGCCGTGGGTGTTTGTGGCACGCCCGTGTTTATATTCACACGGTTATGTAGAACGGGCGTGTTCTGCCCGTGTTCGACAAGTCAGAATGTTGGCACGATCATAAAGCATGGCCGTGTTTAGTCCGTGCTTAACAAGTCAGTAACCTCGCAAGGGTAGTCGGCACGGGCGTGGGATTTTATCGCAGCCCGTGTTAAGGAAAGCAATTCTTCTTTGTCGTGCACGGCTGCTAGCATGCCCATGGTTTATCCCCTAGCTTCCGTACGACCACGGGCACGCCCGTGTGTAAGGCCGTGTAGTCTAAAACCTGCACTTTATTAGATTAATTAGTATTAAGTTAGATGCTGAATTGTTAAAAGTATAATGTTAGGGAAGTTAGTGCTCGGGTTGCCTCCCGAGAAGCGCTTGTTTATAGTCTTAAGCTAGAATTTCCCTGTTTTCGGTTCTAAAAGAAGGTTCATGGAGCAGAAGCTCCTCTCTTATATCTCCAAAATCTGCACCATTATAAATTTTGAGTCGGTGACCATTTACCTTGAATGTGCCCTTAGTGGGGTGAGTTACCTCGACTGTGCCATATGGAAAAATTGTTTTGATCATGAATAGGCCTGATCATCTTGATTTTAGCTTCCCAGGAAATAGTTTAAGCCTCGAGTTGTATAACAGGACCAAGTCCCCTACTTCGAATTGTTTAGACTTCTTTAGGCGAGCATCGTGGCGTCGCTTTGTTGCTTCCTTGTACAGCTTCGAGTTTTCGTAGGCCTCAGCTCTCCATTCATCTAACTCGTTTATCTGCATCATTCTTTTCTTTCCTGCATTTTTAAGATCGTAATTCAAAAACTTTATGGCCCAAAAACCTTTGTGTTCTAACTCGAATGGTAGATGACAGCTTTTTCCGTATACAAGTTTGTATGGGGATGTCCCTAGAGGTGTTTTAAATGCTGTTCTATAGGCCCATAGGGCGTCATCTACTTTCAATGCCCAATCTTTTCTATTTGCTTCGACTGTTTTTTCTAGGATGCGCTTAAGTTCTCGGTTTGCTACTTTAACTTGCCCACTGGTTTGAGGGTGATATGGGGTAGCTATCCTGTGATGTACTCCATATTTCTTTAGAACTTTGTTGAATTGAGTATTACAGAAGTGAGTGCCCCTATCACTGATGATAGCTCTAGGTGTTCCAAATCGAGAGAACAGTTTCTTGAGAAACTTAACTACTACCCTAGCATCATTGGTAGGTAAAGCTTCCGCTTCTACCCATTTTGACATGTAATCAACTGCCACTAGGATGTATTTATTTCCAAATGAACTAGGAAATTGTCCCATAAAATCAATACCCCATACATCAAATATTTCACATGATAACATATATGTTTGAGGCATTTCATCACGTTTAGAAATATTACCTGTTCTTTGGCATTTATCACACGAAGTAACATACCTGTTGGCATCTTTGAATAGAGTGGGCCAATAAAAACCTGATTCGAGTATTTTATGTGCTGTCTTAATGCCACTGTAATGTCCTCCTGAAGGTCCTGAATGGTAATGTTCCAGGATTTTGCTTGCTTCTGCTTTCGTCACGCATCTTTGAATTACCTTATCTGCACATATGAGGAAAAGAAAGGGATCTTCCCAAAAATAGTTCTTTACATCAGCAAAGAATCGCTTCTTTTGATGATGTGTTAGTCTTTTTGGTAAGATGTTAGTAGCTAAATAATTCGCAATATTTGCAAACCATGGTACCTCAGAATGTGTTATAGAGAAGAGTTGTTCTTCGGGGAATGAGTCGTTTATCTCATTTTCATCGAGCTCTCTGATATGTGGATTCTCGAGTCTAGAGAGGTGATCTGCTGCAAGATTCTCAGCCCCTTTCTTATCTTGTATTTCCAAATCAAATTCCTGTAAGAGCAAAGTCCATCGTATGAGGCGAGGTTTTGCATCAGGTTTGGTTAAAAGATAACGAAGAGCTGAATGGTCAGTGTAAATGACAACTTTAGACAATATTAGATACTGTCTAAATTTGTCAAAAGCAAAAACTAAAGCTAGCAATTTTTTCTCTGTGGTGGTGTAGTTTTCTTGTGCAGGTGTTAGTGTTCTGCTAGCATAATAAATTGGCTAAAAATGCTTGTCTCTTCGTTGTCCCAAAACTGCACCTACTGCAAAATCACTTGCATCACACATTAGTTCAAAGGGTAAATTCCAATCAGGTGCAATTATAATCGGAGCATTTATTAGTTTATCCTTAAGGAAATTAAATGTATCTAAGCATTCCTGATTGAAATTGAAAGGAACACCTTTTTCTAGTAATTTTGTTAAAGGCTTAGCTATTTTAGAAAAATCTTTAATAAATCTTCTATAGAAACCTGCATGTCCTAAAAAGCTTCTAAAGGCCTTAACTGAACTTGGGGGAGGTGATTTTTCTATGGTTTCAACTTTTGCTTTATCTACCTCAATCCCCTTACTAGAAATCTTATGTCCTAGCACAATCCCTTCTCTAACCATAAAGTGACATTTTTCCCAATTCAAAATAAGGTTTGTTTCCTCACATCTTATTATAACTCGTTTTAGATTTCTAAGGCAAAGTTGGAAAGAATTACCGAATACCGAGAAGTCATCCATAAATACCTCCATAATGTCTTCCACAAGTTCGTTGAAGATTGCCAACATGCAACGCTGAAAAGTAGCAGGAGCATAACATAATCCAAAAGGCATTCTACGATAAGAAAACGTACCGTATGGGCATGTAAATGTTTTTTTCTCTTGATCTTCTGGAGCTATTGAGATTTGGAAGTAGCCGGAAAGTCCGTCCAAGAAACAGTAATACATATGCCCAGATAGTCTTTCTAACATTTGATCTATGAAGGGCAGAGGGAAGTGATCTTTCCTGGTAGCATCGTTCAATTTCCTATAGTCGATCTGAGACTCCCCATCCTGTGAATTGTTCTTGTGTAGGATTAACTCATTCCTTTTATTGGGCACCACGTTATGCCTCCTTTCTTTGGAACTACACCGCATTGGGCTTACCCAAATCTTGTCGAGAAATAGGATAAATTATTCCTGCATCTAGAAGTTTAATTACCTCAGCTTTGACCACTTCTTTCATGTTGGGATTTAAGCGTCTCTGAGGCTGCACACACGGCTTGTATTCCTCTTCCATTAAAATTTTGTGGGTGCAGAATGATGGGTTTATACCCTTGATGTCAGAAATTTTCTAAGCTATGGCCTTTTTATGTTCTCTTAGTACTTGTATCAACTCCTATTTTTTCCTTAGGTTCTAATTCTGAAGAGATAATTACTGGTAATGTAGAATTTTCCCCAAGGAAAGCATACTCTAAATGTTTTGGCAGTTGTTTTAATTATAATTTGAGCGGTTCATCAACAGAGGGTTTTTGTTTTAAATCGTCATCGACTTCAATGTTTTCTTTTTTCGTTTATCTTGATGATGATATTTTTAGATTTAGCTCGTGGACTTCATCTTCTTCCCCCTCTTCTTGAGTGGGACACAGTTCCATCGTGTCATCATGTAGAATTTCCTGTAATGAGTTTTGAATGATATGATCAGTTGTATCAACAAAATAACAGGAATCATCTTGTTCTCTAGAATACTTCATGGCATCATAAATTTGAAAGATAATTTCTTCATCGCCTATTCTTAATGCGAGTTCACCATCTCCTACATTGATAACAGCCCTAGCAGTAGCTAAAAAGGATGCCCTAAAATTAAAGGAACATCAATGTCTACATCCATGTCTAACACAACAAAATCAACAGGGAAAATAAATTTATCAATTTTCACCAAGACATCTTCGATAACTCCTCTAGGATATTTAATAGATCTATCAACTAACTGAATACTCATCCTAGTAGGTTTTGGTTCCCCAAGATCTAGTCGTTTAAACATTTTATAAGGCATTAAATTAATACTGGCGCCTAAATCAGCTAATGCTTTCTTAATATTTAAGCTACCAATTAGACAAGGAATAGTAAAACTTCCTGGGTCTTTTAATTTGGTTGGTAACTTGTTTTGGAGGATGGCTGAACATTCTTCATTAAGTTCTACCGTTGATACTTCTTCAAGCTTCCTTTTATTCGTCAGGAGTTCCTTTAAGAATTTTGCGTATGTCGGCATCTGTGAAATGGCTTCAACAAAAGGTAAGTTAATATGTATTTGTTTTAAAAGTTCAAGAAACTTACCGTATTGGGCATCTAATCGTTCTTTCCTTGCTGGATATGGGATTGGTGGTTTACTTTCTTTGCGTACGGGATTTGCATCCTCTACTCCCTCCTCTCTTACTTTGTTGTTTTCGTGTGGTATTTTTTTCTTTGATTCGACTAATTCCTTTCCACTTCTTAGTGTAACCGCCTTTACTCATTCTGTTCCTTTAGAACAAATCTCTACTCGTATTTCACAAACCATCTCGGTGAGTAATCCAACTGACTTAGTAATTTCCCCAACTTGGTTCTCGATTGCCTTGATTGATGCTTGTTGGTTATTAAGTGTTGTCTCAGTTTTTTGGCAATGGATTTCAGTAGCTGCCATGAATTTTGCCAATATCTCTTCGAGGTTCGGCTTCTTCTCTTGTGGATAAGGCTGATTTTGGAAATTTTGAGGAGGCTGTTGTCTTTGATTTCCTTGATTTCCTTGTCCTCCCCACGAAAAATTTGGGTGGTTCCTCCAACCTAGATTATAAGTGTTACTATAAGGGTTATTATTTGATCTGAAATTATTACCTATATAGTTCATTTGTTCGCTCTTTGTGCCCGGTTGGTAGGGTGGGTACTCGGGATTCGCCATAGTTCCACTTGCGTCGCCTTTGCATATTTGGATGTACTGCGAAGAACACAAACTATCAAGCTTCTTATTCATCAACTCTCTACGATTTGATAGCATGGTTCTTGCATCGAGGTTGTAAACTCTCATTTGTTTTTGTTGGCCTTGTTCTTGTAACTTGCCCGCGATAGTTATTCAAATGACATCTCTTCTATAAATTGGTAATTTCAGCTTGGGAGTTTTATTATTCAGAGTTCCACCGGCGCTGAGTCGATTAGTTGCCTCGTTGAGGGGTTTACACCATTATAGAAAGTTTGGACTTGGAGCCACAAGGGTAAACCATGGTGCGGACACATTCTCAAGAGATCCTTATATCTCTCCCATGCATCGTATAATGTCTCTAAATCCATCTGCACAAAAGAAGATATATCATTGCGTAATTTGGCTGTTTTGGTCGGTGGGAAATATTTTAATAAGAATTTTTCGGTCATTTGATCCCATGTAGTGATTGACCCTCGTGGTAACGAGTTTAACCACTGTTTGGCTTTATTCCTTAATGAAAAGGGAAATAACCGAAGACGTATGGCATCATCAGAAACGCCATTTATTTTAAAGGTATCACAGAACTCTAAAAAGTTGGCTATATGAGTATTTGGACCTTCGTCCTGTAAACCATCAAATTGAACAAACTATTGAATCATTTGTATAGTGTTAGACTTTAATTCAAAATTATTAGCAGATATAGCAGGCCTAACAATACTAGATTCGGCTCCTGTTAAATGAGGTTTAGCATAATCATACATAGTACGCGGAGCATTATTTTCTGCCACATCTTGTGGTGGAAGATTATTTTCGTCCATCCCTTTAGTAGGATTGGATCTGTCTTCTCGCTCTTTTTCTTGGTAATTTAGGGCTCGCCTAATTTCTCTGCGATTTCTCCGAGCGGTAGCTTCAATATCACTGTCGTATTCTAAAGGTCCTCTCGGGTTCCTTCTAGTCATAAACTAGAGATACCTGCTAGGAAAAGAAATAAAAATTTAGCAAAATTACAATTAAAACTAAAAATAAAAATAAATTACGGAAAATAAAAATATAATGGCTAAAGTAATAAAAATAGAGCTTTCTTAATATTTTAGTTCCACAAGAATGGCGTAAAAACTTGATCATTTGTGAATCAGAGCTTTAAAATTTATAAAAAGAATGATCGAACCTGGAAACTAACTCTGACAACGATTAAAGGCAAGTGTACCTATCGAACAGTAGTATAGCTTAGGCAAGACCGGATTATCGAACCCAAAGGAACTAAAAGTACTAATACTAACTTTCTTTTTATTATTTAACCTAAAATAAGTGAAGTTGCTTTTAATCTAAAATTAACGAACTACTAAGCTAAGAACACAAAGACGAAAAAAAAACTAAAATTGGGGAGATAACTTTCAGAAAAACTCAGTTGATTTAGATGATACCCTCAGGAAGAATCCACCTAGACTTCACTTGTTATCTATCACTGAACCATATGATTTTATTTACTTAGCTTGATCCGTAAGACTCCCTAACGTATATTAAACCCTCTCTCGAGGCGAATAACGTCTAACCCTAGGTTAATTAGTTGAACTCTCGTTCTCTTATAATAACCTCCTAGAATAGCAGTAAATCGATCTATGGACTCCCATATTAGGTTTTACCCTAATCCGACAAAATCTCGTCACCCTATCTCTAGGCGTGCGATCAACTCCGCTTAATTATGCTAGATCTACTCTTAGGGAGGGTCTATTCCTCCTCCACCTAAGCACATTAAATTTGGATTAAGCTCACATAATTAAGAACAAACTAAGTATTTATCATATAATTTACAAAATAATAACAAGATTCATCACATGTTTCATCCCCTTCAGGTATCTGAGGGGTTTAGTTCATAACTAAATAAGAAAACATCTCAAGAGAAAAGATAAAACAAAACATAAGAAATCCCTAAAACACCCTGAAGGAATTGAAGGAGAGATCCGCCGTCTTGAGTAGAATCCCGGCTTCTTGAGATGGATCAACTGGCTACCTTCGAGTGATTCCCACAACTCTGACCTTTTCGGCTTGGCTCCTTGGCCTAGCTAACCGCCCCTTTTCAGCTGACCCTTAGGGGGTTTATATAGGCTCTTGAAATAGGTTTCTTTCTCCCTAAGTATCCAAAATCCAAATCCGAGTGAAATTGCTCTTCTCCACGGCAGAGGCACGGCCATGGCACACGCCGGTGTGAATCGTGGTCAGGCCGTGTTCGGACTTCTTTAATGAGGACACGCTCGTGTGAATCGAGGGAAGACCGTGTTCTAGATGATCAGTGAGGCACGGCCATGTGGGCTAAGGTTCAGGCCGTGTCGATTTCTTCTTTGGCCTATTTTCGTCCGTTTTGAGCCCGTTTCTCGTTTTTTTTTTTTTGTCCTTGGGTGCTTTCCTGGGTATAAGACATGAAAAGAAAGGATTAAGAGCACCTTTTTACATAAAATAAGGGATAAATCATCCAAAAGCATACTAAATGTGGGCTTAAAATATGTTACTATTTCAGTTTATCAATGCACATGTGGTATCCCCATTCTACATAAAACCCATGCAACCCCCGTTTCCAAAATGGTATGACGCAAACGCTCACTGTGAGTATCATGCGGGAATAACGGGGCACTCAATCGAGAACTGTACTGCGTTTAAAAAGGTGGTCGAGAGATTTATCAAAATGGGAATCGTAAAGATCGATGACCAATCAGGACCTAACGTAGCAGGAAACCCGTTACCCAATCATTCTGATAAAGGGGTAAATACGGTAACCGATAGTAGAGGTAGAAGAGTCAAGGCTGATCTGGCTGAAGTAAAAACCCCACTGAGATGGGTTTGGAAATAAATGGTAAATAGAGGTTTAATCACGCAAAAATTGGAAGAAAAGCCCGAATGAGCGGGAAAATACCACAAGTTCTATGCCGAGGTAGGTCATGACATCCAGGAATGCATCGAGTTCAGGGCCACGGTGCAAAATCTCATGGATAATAAGGAGATGGAATTTTATGAAGTGATCGAAGGATCAGAAGAAGGAGAGGTCTACGCGTCAGAAGAAAGATCAACCAAGAGAGTCTATGGGGTCAATCACCCTGTGGTGATTATCTCGCAACCAAGAGTTGGGGAAGCTGGAGTACCAATCGCGCCAAAGGTCATAATTCAGAAACTCATAGCTTTCCCCTATAAGGACAGTAAAAGGGTTCCGTGAAATTATGATTGTAATGTGATGATACCGGGAGAAAAGAACCCGGCTAACACTTCGAAGGAAGGTCAAGACATGGGTTTCTTTACACGCAGCGGAAGGCGTTATACCCCAACCACAAAGGCAAAACTGGTCAAAGGAAAATCCGTGATGGTTGAGCAAAAGAAAGAAAAGATGATCAGACCTGAATCGCCTGTCAATGAGCCGGTGACAGAAAAAGAGGCTAAAGAATTCTTAAAATTCCTAAAGCACAGCGAGTATAGTGTTGTGGAGTAATTGCACAAACAGCTGGCTCGCATATCGGTACTGGCCTTGCTCATGAGCTCAGAAGCCCACCGTAGTGCATTGATGAAAGTGTTGAATGAAACATACGTCACGGATGATATATCTGTCAACAAGCTGGACCGTCTGGTCAGCAACATAAGTGCCGAAAATTTCATCTTGTTCAATGACGATGGGATACCTCCGGGGGGTATGGGATCTACAAAGGCTCTACACATAACCACACGCTGCAAAGGATATACGTTGCCAGGGGTATTAGTTGATAATAGATCAGCCCTGACTGTCTTACCCTTATCCACGCTAAATAGGTTGCCCGTGGACAGCTCCCATATGAAAACGTGCCAAAACATTGTGAGAGCATTCGATGGTACTGAAAGAAGGGTCATAGGAAGGATCGATATACCTCTTCAGATTGGTCCAAATACGTATGAGGTGGACTTCTTAGTGATGGACATCAAGCCTTCCTACAATTGCCTGTTAGAAAGACCGTGGATCCATTCGGTGGGGGCAGTGCCGTCATCACTACACTAAAAGTTAAAATTGGTAACTGAAGGTAGATTGGTCATAATAAATGCAGAGGATGATATCATAGCATCTATTACCAGTGACGCTCCGTACATAGGGGCAGACAACGAAGCGATAGAATGCTCTTTTTGATCGCTTGAATTTGTCAACGCAACCTTCGTCGTCGAAGGCAACCAGATCTCCATGCCCAAAATATCCAAATTCACGAGGATGGGCCTGCAAATGATAGTTGGGAAGGGAGCCTTACCAGGAAAAAGACTCGAGAAATACCTTCAAGGAAAGACTAAGGTACCAATGCTGAAGGAAAAACGAGACCGCTTTGGCTTAGGATTCAAGCCAGATGCGAAGCAAAAGAGGAAAGAGGTAAAGAAAAAGTAGGAGAGAAGAAGGGCGCGCTTAAGCGGAGAAGATGTCAAATGAGAGCCAATGACCTTTCCTCATTTATCTAAAACATTTGTTTCGGGAGAAACTATATACCCTGAACAAAGGATGACAAGAAGAGAAGTAGCGGAGGAAATGTTGGGAAGTTTGAGCATAAAAGAAGAGAAGGAACTGAAGAAAGAGATTTATCTAGAATTTTCCATTATGCTCTTAGAAGTGTTCTGAAAAATTGGACCATGGAAGAGATTCCTGTAACCTTTAAGATTAATTCAGAGTAATGTTCAAAACACACTTGTTGCTCTAAGCCTAGGAGCAATAAGAATCCTTTTGTTAAATAGGCATATGTCCAAATATCTTTATTTCAATAAAATTCACCTTTTTGTGTCATTCCGAGCAAATGTTCTTTTATTCTTTTCATTCATAACCAAAATATTCTTTACATTTCATTCATAACCAATCATGCAAATAATCATTCTTAGATTCTTTTATTTTTACACCTTTCTTTGCCCTTCTAATAGGTCCCCAGATATCAATGATATGAGCGACGCTGTTACTGACTCAGAATCTCCTTTTGAGCAAGATGCGGGTTTGGAGGATTCTCAAGATTTTGAAGACGACCAGGACCGTAACATATCTCTTGATTTGTTAAAGATGGTAGAGCAAAACGAGAAATAAATCTTACCTCACAAAGAGTTAGTGGAAATTGTGAGCTTAGGAGAAGGAAAAGAGTTGAAGATTGGAGCTAGCATTGTCGCAGAAACGAAGCGAGACCTCATCGAGTTACTCTAAGAATTCAAGGACGTCTTCGTATGGTTATACCAGGATATGCCCGGGTTAAATACGGATATCGTGGTACACCGACTCCCCATAAAGGAGGAATGTAGACCAGTTCAAGAGAAACTCCCAAGGATGAGGCCTGATGTTTTGTTGAAGATAAAAGAAGAGGTCATGAAGCAGTTAAATACCGGTTTCTTGCAAGTAGTTAAATACTCATAATGGGTAGCGAACATAGTACCCGTTCCTAAGAAAGATAGAAAGGTACGTATATGCGTGGACTATAGGGATTTGAACAAGGCCAGCCCAAAAGATAACTTCCCGTTGCCTTACATCGATACCTTAGTGGATAACACGGCTGGTTATTCACTTTTCTCTTTCATGGACGGCTTCTCCGGGTACAACTAGATTAAGATGCACCCTGAAGATATAGAGAAGACCACATTCGTAACCATGTGGGGAACATTCTGTTATAAGGTAATGCCATTTGGACTGAAAAATGCGGGGGCAACGTATCAAAGAGACATGGTAACCCTTTTTCATGATATGATGCACAAGGAGATCGAAGTTTATGTGGACAATATGATTGCAAAGTCCAGGACTAAGAAAGAGCATGTACAGGTCTTGAGGAAACTGTTCCTAAGGTTAAGGAAATTCCAACTGAAGCTCAATCCAGCAAAATGTACCTTCGAGGCTAGGTCGGGAAAATTGCTAGGATTTGTAGTCAGTGAAAAATGAATTGAGATTGACCCAGATAAAGTAAAAGTAATACAGGATCTGTCTCCGCCGCGCACTCAAAAAGAAGTTCGAGGTTTCCTAGGAAGACTGAATTATATCGCCCGGTTCATCGCACAACTAATGGAGAAATGTGACCCTATATTCCATCTCCTTAGGAAACACAACTCAGGTGTATGAGATGAGGAGTGCCAGAAAGCTTTTGATAAGGTCAAGCATTACTTATCTAAAGCCCCATTACTGATGCCACCTTGCCCGGATAGGCCACTGATATTGTATTTGGCGGTATTCGAAAATTCTATGGGATGCGTGCTAGGCCAACATGATGAGTCGGGAAGAAAGGAAAGAGCGATATACTATCTCAGCAAAAAGTTCACTGAATGCGAGACAAGATATTCGCCAATTGAGAAGTTGTGTTGCGCTTTAATTTGGACGACCCGTAGACTGAGACAGTACATGCTGTACCATACGACTTGGCTCATCTCAAAACTGGACCCTCTCAAGTACATGATGGAGTCGATTGCGCTGAATGGAAGAATAGCCCGGTGGCAGATTCTACTTTCTGAGTTCGATATAGTCTATGTAAATCAGAAGGCTGTAAAAGAGAGTGCAATAGCAGACTTTCTAGCCAACAGAGCTTTAGAAGATTACGAGCCACTGGACTTTGATTTCCCGAATGAATATCTAATGTATGTTGCGGTCACTGAAGAAGGTGATCAAAAGGAGGGTCATCCTTGGAAACTAAACTTTGACAGAGCTTCGAACACAGTGGGAAATGGAATTGGGGTAGTCCTAGTATCTCCAAACGGAGATCATTATCCTTCTACTAGCAAATTGGATTTTGATTGCACAAATAACATGACTGAATATGAAGCATGCATCATGGGTATTCGTGCAGCCATTGAACGCAAGATCAAAGTGTTAGAGGTATATGGCGATTCTGCGCTAGTGATCTACCAGCTCAAAGGCGAATGGGAAACAAGAGATCCCAAATTGATCAATTATCGAAAGCTAGTTTTAGAGTTAGTTAAGGAGTTTGATGACATCATTTTCTGTTACCTCCCGCGAGACGAGAACTAGATGGCCGACGCCTTGGCTAACTTAGCTTCTATGATCAGAGTAAACAAGCAAGAGGAAGTGAAGCCCATACAAATGAGTATTTATGAGGCTCCAGCTCATTGCTACAACATTGACGAAGAAGAAGAAACAGATGATCACCCTTGGTATCACGATATATTGCAATATATGAAGAATCGTGAGTACCCCGACCAAGCAACCGAGAACGATAAGAGGACGTTGAGAAGACTGGCCAGTGATTATGTCTTAGATGGAAAGATCCTATATAAGAGAAGGAATGATCAAGTGCTTTTAAGATGCGTGGATGCTGTTGAGGCTAAACAAATCTTAGAAGAAGTCCATGAGGGTGTCTGTGGAAAACATGCTAATGGTTTTACAATGGCCAGACAGATAATGAGATTCGGGTATTATTGGTCCACTATGGAAGGGGATTACATCAGCTATGCCAAGAAGTGCCACAAATGCCAAATTTATAGAGATAAAATTCATGTACCTCATTCACCTCTTCATGTCATGACTTCTTCATGGCCTTTCTCTATGTGGGGCATGGACAACATTGGGCCAATCTCACCAAAAGCTTCAAATGGGCATCGATTTATCTTTGTGGTCATCGACTACTTTACTAAATGGGTGGAGGCCACTTTTTATGCCAACGTTACAAAGTCGACAGTCAGTAAGTTCTTAAAGAAGGAGATCATATGCCGATATGGAATGCCCGAAAGGATCATATCTGATAATGCATTGAACTTGAAAAACAGTACCATAGCAGAGGTCTGCAGTCAATTCAAGATCAAACACCACAACTCATTGCCGTATCGTCAAAAAATGAATGGTGCAGTCGAGGCAGCTAATAAGAATATCAAGAAAATCGTGGGAAAAATGACTGAGACTTATAGAGATTGGCATGAGAAGTTACCATTTGCTCTTTATGCATATCGAACATTAGTCAGAACCTCTACCGGGGTAACCCCTTTCGCCTTGGTTTATGGAATGGAGGCGGTACTTCCTATCGAAGTGGAGATTCCTTCCCTTCGAGTCTTGTCTGAATTGAAGTTGGATGAAGCAGAATGGATTCAATCCCGGTATGATCAGTTGAACCTAATCGAAGAAAAAAGGCTAAGAGCCATTCGTCATGGACAAATGTACCAAAAGCGAATGATGCGGGCTTATAATAAGAAGGTGCGCCCTAGAGAATTCCATGAGGGAGACCTTGTTTTGAAAAAGATCCTCCCCATACAGAAGGACTTTAGGGGAAAATGGATGCCAAATTGGAAAGGACCTTATGTGGTTAAGAAAGCCTTTTCCGGAGGAGCGCTGATTCTGACTGAGATGGATGGCAAAAGCTTGCCCAATCCTGTGAATTCAGACTCAGTTAAGAAATACTTTTCCTAAAAAAAATGGACAGGCCAAGGTGAAAACTCGCAAATGGCGCCTTGAGACCAAAGGGGTTTTGAATTGAAAACCCAAGAATGGGCAATTCAAATTACTGATTAAAGGGGAGGCACGCCGTAGTCTTGCTATGCCCGAATTGACAAGAAGGAGGGACGCTACATCTTGGGGCATCAACGAAGTCTTCGGAGTCTGCCAAACACCTATCAAGTTTGAAAGGAGTCCTCGAGAAATGCTGTGCAGAGAAGCTTATGCAACGATATATGGGGCACCTATTTTCATCTTATTCATTTCATTTTAGCACAGTTTGCTATCCTTGATTAAATTATTTTTGTTTTTTTGGCAAACTTGCTATCTTAACTTATTCTCATTCTCATTCTATACTTTGTCAAAATTTGATCTTTTCGAGCTCGACTCTCAATAAAAATCCATCTTGTCCATTGTGATAATCCTTTTTGAGTATTTTTCATTGAAATAACGATTAATGGACCAATAATATTCGAATAAAAGGAGTTTCGCATATTACTCTGAAAACTTCTAAATATTACAAGAACCTGAAGTAAGACCGCTATCCAAAACTGACCAGGTTCAGGGGTTGGGAGCAATTGAGAAAGAATGATCCAAATTGTGACCCTCAAAGATATCGACTGAATAAGAAGATAGGGTAATACGTCAGTATTAAGACCTCAACAAAAGACGAGTAATACCAAATTAAGTGTTAAAAATGACATTCTTTGTATTCATGCAAACATCATTCATACACATCTAGTTAGGAGCATTTGATTCATCCTGATCATACCATCCTAGTTATTTGACATAAGCATAGGCCCAAGAAATCGATTTTACAGCCCATGTCCCCAGAGGACGGTGTAGCAAGATGATTGAGGCTACAAATAGCAAATCTTATCTCTCTAAAGTTGCAGTAGAGCAGATTAAAGCCACAAACCTTATATCCACGAAATTCTGATGGAGCGAGTTGAAGATATAAGTCTTATCTCCCCTGGATTCTGATGGAAGCATGAAGATAGAAGATCCTATTTCCCTGAAGTTGCAGTGGAACAGATTGAAGCTAATTCACGGATCTTAACTCTCTGAAGTTGCAGAAGAGCAGATCAAAATAAACCTTATCTCCCGAGTTGCGGTGGAAGCAGAGTTGAAGATACAAGTCTTATCTCCCCGAAGTTGCGAGTGGAAGCGGGATGAAGATAGCGAGATCTTATTTCCCCTGAAGTTGCGAGTGGAGCAGATTGAAGCTAATTCACGGATCTTATCTCCCACGAAGTTCTGAGAAGGCGAGATCAAAACAAACCTTATCTCTCGAAGTTGCGAGAAGAAGCAGATCAAAACAAACCTTATCTCCCCGAAGTTGCGGTGGAGCGAGTTGAAGATACAAGTCTTATCTCCCGAAGTTGCGGTGGAGCGCGATGAAGATAGCAGATCTTATTTCCCTAAAGTTGCAGTGGAACAGATTGAAGCTAATTCACGGATCTTATCTCTCTGAAGTTACAGAAGGGCAGATCAAAACAAGCATTATCTCTCTGAAGTTGCAGAGAAGCAGATTGAAACTACAAAATCTCATCTCCCTGAAGTGGCAGTGAAGCAGATCGAAGTACTAATTCCTATACCCTTGAAGATGCAGTGGGTCAAAGCGAGGCCACTCGAAGAACAAAAGCACCAAAGAAGTCAAGATTCGGTGAGACTAGGCAAAATTGGCTCTTCTGAAGTCTTTGCTCAATTCTCGTTACACGACAATGATCAAAGAGGGGCAGCTGTAGTAGCCAATTTTGGCCCAATTTAAAAAAATAAACAGAAATGAAAACCCAAAATAAATTTTAATAGTCCATTATTCAGAGTCCAATTACTAAACTAAAACCCAAACCCAATTACAAATCAGCCCAGTTACATTACAGCCCATTACAGAAAAAGAAAATACTAGCCAGAAACCCTAGCCTCAAGCTATGCGCCGCCGACCTTCCATCTGCCTACTCCCACCACGCGCACCAACCAGCGACCGCCGTCAGCAGACCCCTCCGCACGCCTTCGCACGCTACTGGCACCTGCAATAGAGAAGCAAACACACGCAAAAGACTCCATGCAAAGAAAAAAACAAAAAAGAAAATGACAACAGTAATAAAGAAAACAAAGTGGAAACGGATAAAAAACCGAATCTACACTCGGTTATAAAAAAGAACAGACCCATTTGTATCTTTTTTATTTTACGAACTATTAGAAATCAAAAGCAAAAAGTAGTAGAAGGTTGTTTTTAACACTTCCGTTTTCATTTTCATAATATACTGTTACTTTTATTTCCTTTTTTTATCTGTTTATTGTTTCGTTTTTTGAAATTTTTTACAAATAATAATAAAAGGAGGAAAACGAAACATTACTTGAGCCCCATAGGTACGGCGTCGGAGGGCCTTTCTCGTTGCAGCCTCCGGTGTCGAAAGGGGAACTGAGTTCCCTCCCTCGTTTACGATGGGGTGTCGAGGGCTTGGCCTTTGAAGGGGTCTTGAAAGAAGGCTAAAAGCCTGGCCTCGAGCATCCCGGCCACCGATGCGGTGGTGGCACGGTGGTGCGATGGATCGACAGGGGGGAAGCCTAATCGGTCGGCAGAAAAGGAAGGGAAAAAGGCTGCAGTTTTTTGTTTTTTGTTTTGAAGAAAGGCTGAAATGAAAAGAAAAATAGAAAATTTGGGTTTAAATACCCCCACAAAGCGGCATCGTTTGCTGGGTTCCAAGCGCCAAAGCGGCGTCGTTTTGAGAAACGGGTGACCCGATTTCCATTCGGGATTGAGGATCCGCGTGTTTTGGCACTAGGGGTTTATTGCCCTATTGGTCCTTCCGCGTTATAACACTGAGCAGTCAAGTCTTTTCGCTTCTTTTAAATCAGCCCCACGGATTTTATCTTGATTGCGATTCGGTCCTTATTAAAATTTGCAGCGTTTTGATGGACAGGATAATTCCCCATTTAGTCCTCACGCCACTAGCGCCTTTTCATTTTGGTCCTTATTCGTTTATTTATTTACAGATTTTGCCTTAAATTGCATTTCTGTCCTGATTTAGTCCAAACCTGTTTGATTTTGATTCATCTTTACAAATTTGTTGCTTCTTTATTTATTTCAAAACTTTTATATTCAATTTTTGAATGGTTTTGTCATTATCAATTCATATATATACTGTTTGTCTTTTAAACTCTTCATATACATTATTCATTTCCATTTTTTTTAAATATACTGTTTATTTTAAAATTCTTTCTACATGCATTATCTTTATTTTTATTATTAAAACCATTTTTTTTATATTTTATATATACTATAGTTTTAAACTACTTTTATATATTACTTACTTTAGGCAATTTTTTATTTGTTATTTTAAGTTGTTACGTATATAAATTATTTATTCTAAGTTGCTTTACTTTATCTTAAATTAATTTGTATATTAATCAATTTAAATTTTATATATCACTTACTTTAGATTGTTTTTATAGAATCTATTTTAATTTGTTTTTTATGTTTATTTATTTGAAATTGTCTTATTATTCATTTTAAATTGTCTTATATTATTTATTTCATTGTTCTTCAATTATTAATGTTAATATTTAGATGGTGTATGTTGTGAGATTATTGCCATTATGTGTACCATAATTCGCTTATTCGTATTTTCATATCGTTGTTGTTCATTCGTGTAGTATTTTGTTTATGTATTATTGCTCTATGATCGTTATTATTTTTATATTTTGCCATCGCATTATGCATTAAGCTCCAACACGTTTATTCAACTTAGATTGTCGTATTTTACTCCAAACAATAACGCATGCCATTCAAATATTATACCTGCTATCGTTTTAAAATAAAAATCTACAAAATAAGGCAATATTTCGCGCTTTAAAAATCCGAGAAAACGTGCCCTAACTTACTGGGTTTCGATTTTTCTCGTTTAGCCTAAATAACAGAATATCCTTTTAAAAAAATACAAGTTTAAAATAAAAGCTTATTCTCGAGAGTACAAAGTGTTGTGCCCTAACTTATTGGGTGTGACATCTCGTTACCTCGAGATAAGAATTTCTAAAAATGACAATATTCCGTATTTAGAAATTCGAGAGGTCGTGCCCTAACTTACTGGGTTTCGGTTTTACTCGTTTAATCTAAATAACCGAGTATTCTTTTAAAATTAAAATACACGTGCTTTTAAATAAAAGGCGGGCTTATTCTCATGGATTCGAGTGCCGTGTGTCTAACTTCTTTGGATGTGGCATTTCGTTGCCTCGAGATGAGATGGTCTTTAATGTTTATTCCAACTCATTCAAGTCTTTAGCGAAATTAACATTAATAAAAAATGATCGTATTTTTAATTTATCCAAATTTTCAACTTTTGACGTTAAGACATTAATTAATCAATTCGGTACCAATTTTGGGCGTGACGAGGGTGCTAATCCTTCCTCGCACGTAACCGACTCCCGAACTCGTTTTCTCGAATTTCGTAGACCAAAAACACCGTTTTAGTAAACCAAAACGTTTTATTAAAACAAAGGTGATCCGATCACACCTAATAAAGATCGGTGGCGACTCCTATTTTTATTTTCGTTTTCAAAACCAAAGTCGATTCCCGTTTTCAAAAAAAATGGTTTCGACAGAAAGTATTCCAAAGTGATAAATTGAAAATTTGATTCATGATGAATTTTGAATTCAAGTTGGTATTTAACCATTTGAAATTATATATGTGGTTTGGACTAAATCTCATATGGTTGATGTTTTGAATGTTATGATTGGTGAATTTGTTTCATATTGATTCATGTAATTTGAATGGTTAAGGTCAATTATTTTATTATATTGTATGAGCTTACTAAGTATTTTATATACTTACTCGGGTTACTAATTTTTTATAGATTTTGAACTGTCCGGAATATGTCGATCGGATCAGCGAGAAGCATTGACTTTTGATGTTTCGAGCTTGGCTATTTATGGCATGTACTTAGGAGGATTAAATATTGAAATGTAAAGCTTGTGTTTGTGGTTTGTGGTTTGGCACGGTTGTGTTTGAATGAATATAAATATTTTAATATATGCATATGGTAATTTAGCACATAGATGATAATGGCAAAGACATTGATAGTATTAAGTATCTGTTTAGTTGATAGCATGAAATGGCAAAGTCACTTTGGTATGTTAGTTAAATGTTTACATTTGGTGTAATTAAGTTGTGATAGAAAATGATTGAAGGCATTGGTAGTTATAGTATGTTTTGCTTGATGATATTGGTATAAAGTTTTAAGTTATATTTTGAACTTTGCCTATTGATATTCTAGTTAAAAAAGTAATGCTTGCATATGAATGTTTAGGTATGATTAATTTGTCAAGAATGGTAAAGTTTCCTTATTGTTTAATGGTTGAATTGTTGGTGCCAATGAGGGCATATTGGTTGCTTGTTTGTATGATTAGTAAATTGATGTTTTGGTCTTGTAATGTACATATTTTGGAGTAGGTCCGAATGGTGTTAAATGGCACTCTAGGTCATTGGGTATGAATGGTATGGAAATTGCTTGAAACAGGTTATTTATGTTACACATGGGTTACCACACGGCCGTGTGTGCTACATGTTCAGGATAATTTTAAGTCCACACGACATCAGTTAGTTACATGGTCTGGAGACACTACCGTGTGTCTCCTTCCACACGATCTGAGCTCTACTACACGACCATGTTTGTAACATCCTGAATTTTTGGGCCTATGCGTTTAATGGGTGGATATGTTTAATGTGTTAATTTAAGTGTTAGGGGTCCAAATTGAGCTCAGGCTTAGGTAGAGGCCTTGATTAAGATTATCTGTTTGGGCATTATAGGGTTTAAAAGGTAGTATCTATGTTTAAAATATGTGGATAATAAGCAGATAAAGGCTATTATTTAGGAATTTATTTTATGTAGATAATAAGCAGATAAAGGCTAAAATTTAGGGATTTTAATGATTAAAATATGTGGATAATATACTGATAAAGGAGGGAGGAGTTAGAGATAATTAAGTCTCTTTTAGATGAGCTAGTAGATTAAGATAAAGGAGAAAAGATAGGATTTATCTGCAAGGTTAGGTAAGTGCCGAAATTTCTATAAATAGGGGGAATATCTCTTCAATTTCAGCATTTGGGTTTTTCTCTAATTCTTTTCTCTTCTTCTCTGAGTAAAAGCCGAAAACTCCTAAAGTTCCATCTTCTTCTTCATTCTCTGCAAAAGCCAAAATTTCTAAGCCTATTCCCTCATCTTCACTTTGATTCAAAAGCGAAACTCTTTCCATTCTTTTTCTTCCTAGCCAGAAATCTTCATGTCTCTTCCTTGTTTTCTTTTCTTCTTCTCTTTTTCTGTCGAAACCGAAACTCCTCACTCAAGTATTTTAAAAGCCAAAGACACATCAGCCTTCTCTTGTTCATACTTTTTTGGGATTTTCCTAAAAGCGAAATCCCTAGATCTTATCTCTGTGATTGCCGAATTACTACGTGGTGCCTACTTGTGCCGAAATCAAGGGAACTTTAGTGGAGTCAATCGCATAGATCTCTAAGTTATAGAATCATGTTACTTTCGGGATTTCAAGGTAAGGGATCTATTAGTTTTAACGTGTAATTTGGGATTTATTAACCTTGGCCGATTGTTGAAGGGGCTAAATCTTTGTGTGTTTCTCCCGCTTTTGAGCAAGGCTTTACATTGAGGATAATAGATCCGGATAGCAAGGACATCGACTAAGAATATTGGATTTCGCGATATCGTGTGTGTAATACTTCCCCACCATCTAGATCTAATTATTAATGTATGCTCATAAGTTTATATGTTGTGATAAATACCGATATCTCGGTTTAATGTTGGAAACCGAAAAGGGTGAAGCAAATCACCGAGTTAGTGAATGTTTGACTTTATATGATAAAAGCATATTGATTTTATGTTGCATGGGTTGGGTTGATGAAAGGAGGAAGTTATACGTTATATGTGTAGCGGTTTATACCGTGATTCATTATATGTTGTAGCGGCTAATGCCGTGATTCATTATAAGGGCTTGGCCATAATATGTTGATGAGCGGCAAGACCGCCATCTTGCGTGTAGCGGTGTGGGTCGATTGTAGAAATACCCAATGGTGTGAATGGTCGCACGGGGCGTGAAGCGGATGGAAACCTAGGCAAACGGGTTGGGCCTTGCATATTATTTGTTATTTTTTTTATAAATGGAATTATTAATTTGTTTATGGGCCTAAGGCCAAAATCTAGTGGTGTATGAGGGTTGCACACTGAGTCTCGCGACTCACCCTATTAATTAACCTTTCGGGTGATACCTAGTGCTTGGTAGGGCCGAGAGGAACGCAAGGTGGCCATGCAAAAGACCAACTGGATCCAGCAAAAAGTCTCAAGTTAATACTTTATATTTTTAATTAATGGATTTTAAATCTCGTTGTAATAAGGCTATGGGCCACTAGTTTATGTTTTGTTTTATTTTGGGTTTTAATTACTTTTAGTTATTTAAATTCTTATTGAACTAATGTATCTATTTAAATTTGGGTTTTTTTAATTTATAAAGGCATATTTTATTTAAACTATCAACTATTAAATTTCTCTCGAATAAGAAGATAAAGTTTAGAAAAATATTTTTTCTGAAAATACGACATGTTCTTCCAAAATTTTTAGTGACATACCAGATCCGATTTTGGTGTTTGGGCCGGGTTTGGGGTGTTACATATTGGTATCAGAGCCCGGTTCAAAACTCGGCTCTGGGGTTTTTTTCTTGGGCTCAAAACGTTTTCTAAAGTTGGGTTTTCGAAACATGCATATTTATACAGGTCTGTTAGCTCAGCATGGCACCTGCGTCTCCGGCCCAAGTCCGCCAGGTAAGTATTCTAAACCATTGTGTGATATAATATATGTGGGCTTGATGGGCTTTATGGGACGTAGATTAGTTAGATTAGAACTTGATGGACTTTAGGCCCGGTGAAACAACTCTTAAAATCTCATAAGACTTAACTTCACTAAACAAACCCAGTGAGCGAGCCGCAAGACTAGGGTGTGGCAACAGGCATGCGCATGTCTAGGATTGGATCCGGAAGAGCCTGGTATTTAAGTAGTCCTAGTGACTCACCTCCTCTTCGCTGGAATCCTACCAGTGCGTAGTGACTGTTCACCCTAGCTATAAGGACTTGTTCATGGGTGAATCCATAATTAAAACCGAAAGGGACCAACCCACCCTATTTTGGCAAACCAAAACCCCTAAGTTTTGTACATTTCCAAAAAGATACACTTGATTTGAAAATGTTCACACTATAAAAATTTACCCAAAAACCCTATATTTACAAGAGTAACTAGATTTTCCAAAGTGCCCTGTTTTGAAAAAAAAAAAAATCAAAATATTCCTGGTTTGTAAATTACCGAAATACCCTCGGATCACAAAATTACCGAAATACCCCGGATTGTAAAATTACCAAAATACCCTTCTTTCAAAAAATCACCAATGAACCCTATTTCAGAAAATTACGAAAATACCCTCAGTAGGATAAATTACGAAAATACCCCACAGGTAGTGAAATGACGAAAATACCCTTAGGTGATGAATGTAAGTTCTATTTGTATGATTGATGATTGCATGTATGTGTATATGGAACTAAGAGACAAACTTGAGACTGAAACTTGTAGATGTAATTACGAATTGAAAGAACTACTCTTAAACTATCGCTTTCATAAGATCATTTCGTGGTTAATGATGGAAGAAACTTATTAATTCATAAAATTCTTAATCGGATAAACGCGAACCGATAGCATGAGTACAAGGGGGACGAGGACGCTTTAGATGCGAATACAGGTGCATGCACCCTACCATAGTATACTAAGTGTTTATTTTGACTTTAGAATTAGAGTGCGCAATGAAAGCATAGTGGTGAGACTTGGGTAATACGATTAATAGTTAGTTGGAAATTTCGAGGACGAAATTTCTTTAAGCGGGTAGAATCGTAACATCCCGAATTTTTGGGCCTATGCGTTTAATGGGTTGATATGTTTAATGTGTTAATTTAAGTGTTAGGGGTCCAAATTGGGCTCAGGAGCTTAGGTAGAGGCCTTGATTAAGATTATCTGTTTGGGCATTATAGGGTTTAAAAGGTAGTATCTATGTTTAAAATATGTGGATAATAAGCGGATAAAGGCTATTATTTAGGAATTTATTTTATGTAGATAATAAGCAGATAAAGGCTAAAATTTAGGGATTTTAATGATTAAAATATGTGGATAATATCTTTGATAAAGGAGGGAGGAGTTAGAGATAATTAAGTCTCTTTTAGATGAGCTAGTAGATTAAGATAAAGGAGAAAAGATAGGATTTATCTGCAAGGTTAGGTAAGTCTAGAAATTTCTATAAATAGGGGAATATCTCTTCAATTTCAGCATTTGGGTTTTTCTCTCATTCTTTTCTCTTCTTCTCGAGTAAAAGCCAGAAAACTCCTAAAGTTCCATCTTCTTCTTCATTCTCTGCAAAAAGCAGAAATTTCTAAGCCTATTCCTCATCTTCACTTTGATTCAAAAGCCAAACTCTTTCCATTCTTTTTCTTCCTAGCCAGAAATCTTCATGTCTCTTTCTTGTTTTCTTTTCTTCTTCTCTTTTCTGTCGTAAACCGAAACTCCTCACTCAAGTATTTTAAAAGCCAAAGACACATCAACCTTCTCTTGTTCATACTTTTTCAGATTTTCCTAAAAGCGAAATCCCTAGATCTCATCTCCTGTGATTGCCGAATTACTTCGTGGTGCCTACTTGTGCCGAAAATGAAGAGGAACTTTAGTGGAGTCAATCGCATAGATCTCTAAGTTATAGAATCGTGTTACTTTCGGGATTTCAAGGTAAGGGATCTATTAGTTTTAACGTGTAATTTGGGATTTATTAACCTTGGCCGATTGTTGAAGGGGCTAAATCTTTGTGTGTTTTTCGGCTTTTGAGCAAGGTTTTACATTGAGGATAATAGATCCGGATAGCAAGGACATCGACTAAGAATATTGGATTTCGCGATATCGGTGTGTAATACTTCCCCACCATCTAGATCGATTATTAATGTATGCTCATAAGTTTATATGATGTGATAAATACCGATATCTCGGTTTAATGTTGGAAACCGAAAAGGGTGAAGCAAATCACCCAGTCGGTGAATGTTTGACTTTATATGATAAAAGCATATTGATTTTATGATCTGCATGGGTTGGGTTGATGAAAGGAGGAAGTTATACGTTATATGTGTAGCGGTTTATACCGTGATGATCGTTATATGTTGTAGCGGCTAATGCCGTGATCTCATTATAAGGGCTTGGCCATAATATGTTGATGAGCAGCATGACCGCCATCTTGGCGTGTAGCGGTGTGGGTCGATTGTAGAAATCCCCAATGGTGTGAATGGTACGGTGCGGGCGTGTAGCGGATGGAAACCTAGGTAAGCGGGTTGGGCCTTGCATATTATTTGTTATTTTTTTATAAATGGAATTATTAATCTGTTTTATGGGCCTAAGGCCAAAATCTAGTGGTGCATGAGGGTTGCACATCGAGTCTCGCGACTCACCCTATTAATTAACCTTTCAGGTGATACCTAGTACTTCGGACCGGGCTGGAGAGGAACGCAAGGTGGCCATGCAAAAGACCAACTGGATCCAGCAAAAAGTCTCAAGTTAATACTTTATATTTTTAATTAATGGGTTTTAAATCTCGTTGTAATAAGGCTATGGGCCACTAGTTTATGTTTTGTTTTATTTTAGGTTTTAATTACTTTTAGTTATTTAAATTCTTATTGAACTAATGTATCTATTTAAATTTGGGTTTTTTTAATTTATAAAGGCATATTTTATTTAAACTATCAACTATTAAATTTCTCTCGAATAAGAAGATAAACTTTAGAAAAATATTTTTTCTGAAAATACGACATGTTCTTCCAAAATTTTTAGTGACATACCAGATCCGGTCGTGGTGTTTGGGCCGGTTTTGGGGTGTTACAATGTTCCTGCACCACACGGTCTTTGCCTTGTCAGACGGCCGTGTGACCCATGTTTTGCATTTTTATCTTTTATTTTGTAAATGTTTTAGATTGGTCTTGATTTAGTTCTGAACTTGTTCAAAGGCTTTTGTAAACCCGATTAAGACTTAGTTCTGATTATAATGCATGTTTAACATGGAATTAACTTGTATTTATTGATTATTGAGTATTATTGAATAAATTGCTTGTGAATGTTTCAATTTTCTGTTGTAGCATCCTATAGCTCGGGTCGGCGATTGGACTGGGTGTAGGGTGTTACATAGTGATTAGCTAGTTAAATGTCTTAATTGCTAGCGTTATCATTGTCATTCACCTTATCGCCCGATATCTCTTGGGTTCGATCCTTAGAATATTTTTATTGTTCCATTGTAACACTTAAAAATATTACAACTGACTTATGACACTTGCAATTAAGTTGCTTTAATTTATGATATTTTGTGTTAATTCTCTACTCGATGTTGGGGGGAGAGGGAGGGGAGAGTAGTGTGGGTTGGAGAAAGAGGGGAGAAGGACGGGGAGGGGAATTTTATTATTATTATTTAATTAATATTAATATTTATAAAAAAATAAGTGTTTATGTGGCACGATGTGATTTGTCAATAGTTTTTTTTCTAACAGTGTTAAAACTTGGTTTGATTTGGGTAATGGTGGAATAGTTCAAGGGACACTTTTGACCAAAAAAAATTTAAATACCAAGTTGAAAAAACGGGTATAGTTTAAGGTGAGATTTGTCAATTAAGCCTATTTATATATATGATATATATTATCTATATAACAAAAACACTTAACGAACTAAATATGTCAACACTAATTTTGCAAGCAAAAAAAAGGGCAAATTATATTATTATTTCATAATACAAACAAAATAATATATAAATAAATTTATAGAATAATTAAATATAAAAAAAATTAGTGAAACATGCCGATTGAGTCTTAACTCGACTAGTATAGATATTATTGCCAATGCAGGAGAACGTGAGTTCGAGTGCGCTGAAGCATATTATGTCAAAAAGACATTGCGTCAAAAAGAACAAATATGATCAAAATATTGAAAAAGAAAATTCTTTTATTAAAAAAATATATAAACTCTTTAGAAAAATAGAAATAAATATATAAAAATTTAGAATCAAATCATTACATTATAAACAAATTAAGAACTGATACAATTTAAATTAAAGTCAATATACTAACTGAACTAAAATTCACTCATGGCAATCACATAAAAAGAAACTTGGAAGCCTACGTATAAAATTACATATGATAGGTCTCAAATTTGAGTATTCAAGATTTAGGGCCTCCATTTTTGCCAACTAAGTTAAGACTCCATTCGCAGGGTTGGCTTATTTAATATTAAATGCAGTGAAGAAGATGAACTAAAGAAGAAAGTAAAAATAATTAATAGTAATACATATAATCTTCTTAATAAAAATAAAATTATGAAATGAAATGAAAGAAAAGAAAAATAAAACAGCTGGTGTGGTGTGATCTAATTGGGCATCAAGGTCGGACTAAAACTCTTAACATTTGAATATTTTAAGTAACTAATTGGGCATGCTTAGGTGCAAGTATACAATTTTCTTTCAACACAAAGAGGAAGCATTTTTGTTCCTCAAAAAAGTTCAAAAATAATACTTGTAATTGAGCCTCCAAAACATCACAACAGTGAAGCAAACCCAATATTCCTACTAACTTTCCCAAAACTCCTTTTTGAGAAGTACTACATTTGTTATTAAGTAAAAGTGTTGTCTATAGTTGCTGCCAAGTGCAATATATCCAAATGTCTAATTGCAAACAATGGCGGTACGTGACATGAAGTTTTAGATCATCTAACTAAAATTTTCAAAAAAATTTAGATTTATTAAGAATTTTCAAAAAAATTTAAGGGATCTAATTAAAATTTTAAAACTTTAATAGATCTTACTTACATTTTTTTAAAATTTGTAAAAGTCTCAATAACAATTTTTCTAATTTTTGAGGGGTCAGTGCCCCCTCTAGCTCCTCTTACATTTTGCTCTTGCATGCAAGGGCAAAGTCAGAAAAATTTTGAGGAGAGTCAAAATTAAATTGTATATTTTTACGATAGTAAAAATACAATTTCATAATTTTAATAGCCTATACTTTTATGATTTTTAAAGAATTAAATCAAATTTTTATCATTTTAAAAAATCAAAATATAGTTTTACTATTATTAATTTAAAATTTTATAAATTATTAAAAAAAACATTTTTGGTGGGCCGGCCCCTTTACAACCGCTGGCTACACCACTGCCTACGTGCAAGGAACGACATTATTTGGCATTATAGTCAACATAAGTCTTAATAACCAAAAACAAGTGTATACAAAGATTATTTGGTGATTAAGTTTATTAATTTATATAACTAATAGGCTTTGTTAATAGAAAATAAGTTTTAATGTTTATATTTACGAAACAGATGTGATCTCTATATGTGGAAATAATTTTATAGGATATTAGAAAAGAGTTTGATAAAATACCGAATTAACGGGATAAGGGTATTCTCTCTCTATATATATATTGTGATATTAATATCATTATAGGTTTTTATCATTTTTTTTAGATAATGTCTAGAACTATCTATAGCCCATCATATATTTTAAATAGGAGGATAATGCGCTTCAGCGCATTCAAATCTATGTCCTCATACACTAACAACAATATCAATATTTATACCAATCGAATTATGACTTAATGGGTAAGGTAATTAATATATTTAAACAACGAGTACAAAAATTATTTTAGGACTTGGGGTCTTATTTTTTAATATTATTTTTTCAATACTAACAAGAGTAATAAACCCTAAACAAATTAGCTACTAAATTTAGGGAAAACAACACCAACCGCATCAACCATTAACAAATTGATATCTCCCCGTGCCTACGGTGGCTCATCATAAATATCAATAACTATGCAAAACTTGAAATAAATTAAAATTCTCTAATTATGACGCCAAATACACGCGATAAAATGACGTCATATACCTAAAATGTGTTCTGACCAGTACTTAAATAACAATTCCTAAGTTGTGATGCCACTTAACTATATCACATGACATCACTCAATCCAATAGAAATGAAAATAATAGTATAAACACTTTTTTTCCTCTAATTTTTTTAGAAAGAAATTATTTTAGCTATTTATTTTATTTATTTTATTTTTTTTTAATCTTAAATTTATGTTGGGGTCAAATCATTCAAAATGAATAGAAAAGTTAACATTTTGTTTACTTTGTTGACATGACATAATGTAGATTGTCATGTAGATGTCACGTCAATAATTAATTTTTTTAAAATTTTAAAAAATTTAAAAAATATAAAAAATATAAAAACATTTTTAATATTTTTAATTTTTAAAAAATTAATTAATTGCTAATGTGACATACATGTAAGGTATCCATGTGTATGCCACGTTAGCAAAGTTAACAAACATTAATATTTTCATCTATTTTTGTGATTTGACAAATAATACAAATTTAAGGACTAAAAGAAATAAAAATTAATAAATGATTAAAATAACTTTATATATATAATTGGAGGACTAAAAGTCATTATACGTGTTTGAACAATAAGATATTAAGTGACATCATGGCCAACTTTAAAAAAAAAATCCTAAAAAGATATCAGGTCCTATATTAACCTTTCTAAAGAACACCCTAAAAATAATTTTATTGTAAAAATTGTTGTGTCATTAATAAAGTCACATAATAACATGTTAAAATAATGTGTAAAGCACACAATTGGTCACCGACTTCCATAAATTTTCATTTTGGCATCAAACATAAAAGAAATATTTGAAAAGGAAAAGCACTACCGTTACAATCTGTTTTCATTTGGTCATCTATCATTACTCTGAGGTTAAGTGTATTATTATACATTTATTTTAATCACACGACTTTAATAAACTTCAAACAAAACCTTGTAAATTGGCTTTCAAACTCCTTAACTTTGAATCAAGTACTTGGCCCTTGAGGAATACACCTAGCTCCTTGTCCTTGATTTCAAGATCGCGTCCATAATTTTCAATAGCTTGATTAGATCTATCCTTATTTGGCTTGTCATTCATGCACGCAGTTCAACCCTCCCTCTTTAAAAAGATTCGTTATCAAATTTACATTAAGAAATATTAGAAACATAGAAAGAAGAAATGATTGTATAAAACAGTGATATTATTTATTTTTAATAGTTTAATATCACATCAATAATTTCATCTTGAATTTCAGAATTTTCATTTGGATTTGATTTTTTTAGGGTGATAATACTGAAATTCAAGATGAAAATATTGATGTGGTATTAAATTATTAAAAAAAGATACAAATAAGATAACGTCACTGTTTCTTATAATCTTTTACTACATAAAAAGTTGCATTAGCATTATATTTACTAGGTAAGTCGATCTTGTTGGCATTGTCATCAAGTGCATAGTAAAAACAAGCATGTAGGGGCTTTGGCCTTTAATCCATTTAAAATGTAATTCTTCGATTTAATCCTTTTTAGCTATTTAATTATAGAAAAATTGTATTTTTTATCTCACTTAAAAATTAATAATTCAATTTCAACCATTTTGATATAAATAATTTTAACTTTGACCCTTCCAAAAAAAATTAGTTCATTTCGACCCCGATTGTCATTGATATTCCAAAACATAGGAAGAACCACCTTTGATTGAATCAAGCTTAGGCTTCCTCTTAGAAGGAAATCTCGGCTTTAGCAAATGCACTCACTCTTTTTCAACCCAATGGTAATATGTGGGTAGCTTAAACAATTTCACCAAAAATTTGAAGTTAAACCTATTCCACATTTGATAGACCAAAAACTAGAAAAAGAAATCAAAATTTAGAAAAGAAAAGGAAAAAAGCGGTGGGCTTCATTCAAAAATCTCAATAGTAGGAAGGTGAAGAAGGGTGAGGAGAAGCTATAATCTGACTTCCACAGTTATCGGACAATGAAAGTGAAAGATAAAGACTTTTTTTTCCTAAAATTTTGGTTCCAAGTTTCTTCATTTTGGAAGGGATTTTCTTTAGAATCGAACTTGAGGATGAGAAAGAGGGAGAAGAGAGGAACAACTTGAAGGGATTTTTTATCAGGGAAGACCACCCAAAGACGACGGTGCAATTGATGGTTGAACCCAAGCAGTTTTGAAGGAGAAGAAAATTGTGATGAGAATAATTTTAAGTTTCTTTTTTTTCGATACCAAATTTTAAAAGTTTTTTTAAGATTTTTATCATTTACGTTTCTTTTAAGTTTTTATTGGATTTATTCCTAGCAAAGCCAATTTAATAACCAATTTGATAGAATTTGTAAATATGAATGATTAAATTTGTTGAAATAATTAGAATTAGGACAAAATTAATATAATGTATAAGTGTTGAAAAATAAATGTATTATTATATCATTTAGAAAAAGGTTATGTCAATTATAGGTTTTAATCATATTTTCTCTTTTTTATACAATGACTAGAACTACCCATAGCCTCTCCTCAACTCATAAATAGGATGATAATGCGCTTTAGTGCACTCGAACCCACCCTTATCCATTGACAACAATACTCATACCAATCAAGTTAAAACTCAATCGACCACATTAATAGTTTTTTTTTTTGAAAGAAATCACTGGATCTTTATTCAAAACAGGCCCAAAACAATCCCAACAAAACCAAAATAAACAAACATATAGCAAAACATAAAGGGTCCAAAACCAAGCCCAAAACAAACAAAACAAAATGAAAAAACAAAGAAATCAGCCCAAGCAAAGATCCAGCATAAGAAACGACAAGGAAGCTTTAGAGACTTCTGCGTCCCAGCTGTACTCCATTTGATAACCCCCTCTTGAAAATAGCAAACCGCCTTCTTGAATACGCCAACTATCAGATTAATTCAAAATCCTTTCCATTCTCTTCTTCAACTCTCTGACCCATTGTCTCTCTCATGGCTTCCGTCCAACTTCGATCATCGACCGCCGCTTCCTCAGCATCAGAAGGAACCATATGCATTAGATAAGTTGTCTTCCTCTTTTTGATTCCCTCAGAAGCTATAAGATGAGCAACCTTATTAGATTCCCTATTGGTAAAATGAAAAGCACAATACCTAAAACCTAAACTCAGTTTCTTAGAATCATTTACAAACGCTGCAATTTTAGATCTGTCCTCCTTCTCCTCTTGCAGTTTACGGATCACTGACCGAGAATCTCCCTCAACTTCCACTTCCCTCAGTCCAAGGTGTATCCCGAGATTGAGTGCCTGAAAACACGCCATCGTTTCAACTGCAAAAACAGACGGTATATTCACATTCATGACTGTCTTTGAGCAAATAACATCTACTTTTCCATTTCGAACCACTAACCCAGAGCACGACTCGGTCCTATGTTTGTTGAAAGCTGCATCGAAGTTTATTTTAAACCTTCAACCATAACAGAGCAACCCATCTGGACGTATGGACCCTTCTCTCAGGTACGTACATATTTAACCCATCCAGTTCCTTTAGATAGTTTATCACAAAATTTGCAACTTGGGCACCCGATTTCATTTCCCTCTCATGTATAAATCTGTTTCTGAAAGTCCAAATCACCCATAATGCATACGCTATCACTCTGCACTTAGCCATAGAATGTGACTCAAAAATATTTTTTAGCCAATCTTTGAAATCGGTATTTGCATCTAAAATAGACCAAAAAATATTTAACTTCTCCCATGTTTCCTTTGCTGTAGGGCATTCTCGAAACAAGTGCTCCCTCGTTTTCGCTCCAGTTTGACATCTTCGGCAAGTAGCAGAACCCATCATTCTTCGATAGTGAAGATTACTAAATGTAGGCAAATAGTTACACGAAAATCTCCAAATTGTAATTTTGATTTTAGGGGGTAGATCTAAATTCCACAATTTCTTGTAAAATTGTTTGTAATTAGTCTGTACTTGATTCGGACCGTCATGTAAAAGAAATTTATGTCCACTATGGACCAAATACTCCCCGGTCGGCTCACCACGCCAGATGATATAGTCCTCATGCGAAAACAAAGGCAAAGGAATACATAAAATCCTCTCCGCATCCTTCTCCGAAAAGGTATTATAAACCAATTTAGCTTTTCATTTCCTTGAATTGGCATCAATCAAATCTGCAACTTTTAGAAGTCTTGAGTTAGCATTCGTATTCTGAATTCTGAACTCGTCATTTCCAGGAACCAAGCGTCTCCCCATATAGAAACTTGCCGTCCATCACCAATCCTCCAGCCTAAGCCTTTCAAAAGGAGTCCCTTTGTAGCCCATAAACTCTGCCAGGTAAAGGAAGGTAAATTTCCCAACCTGGAATTTAAGAAATCAAAATCTTTATAATATTTGGCTTTCAAAGTACGCGCTAGTAAAGAATTAGGATTTCGTAACAAACGCCAACCTTGTTTGGCCAATAACACGATATTAAAAAGATTCAAATTACGAAAACCCATACCACCATCTTCTTTAAGCGCACATAAAGACTTCCAATCACACCAGTGCATACCTCGCTTTTCAAGACTTTTTTTCCACCAAAAGGAACCCATTATGTTTTCCAACTCCATACATAAAGATTTTGGCAAGAGAAAACATGCCATCGTATAGGTGGGAATTGCTTGCAAAATAGCCTTGATAAAAACCTCTCTGCCTCCTTGTGAAATATGCCTTATACTCCAGCTGTTAATCTTCTGCTTCAATCTATCTTTCAGACTTTGGAAAGCCAGTTTCTTTTTTTGACCCACCATATTTGGAAGTCCTAAATATTTCTCCGGGTCAGTCGAACAACAAACATTAAGAACCTGAAAAGCCAAGTTCTTATCTTGATCATTCACATTCGAACTGAAAAAAGCCGTGGATTTTTCAAAATTAACACATTGCCCCAAGCAAGACTTATATTCACTTAGGATTTCCTTTAACACATTAATCCCCCAATTCAAAACCTCACCAAACAGTATACAGTTGTCTGCGAACATGAGGTGGGTGATTGGTGGAGAAGATCTACATACCTTAGCACCACAAATTTTTCTTTTCTGACTTGCCAATCTCATTAACGTAGATAGCCCTTCTCCACAAAATAAAAATAAATAAGGGCTTAATGGATCCCTTTGCTGCAAACCCCTCGATGACTTGAAACGTAATCCTTTCTCTCCCTTAAGTAAGATAGAATATTGAACAGAATTAATACATTGGAGAATAAAATCAATAAACTAATCTGCAAAACCCATTTTTGACATCATACCTTTGATGAAAGGCCACTCCACTCTATCATTGGTCTTACTCATATCGAGTTTTAAAGCCATAAATCCTTTTCACCCAGATCTTTTATTTTTAAACGAATGAAGTACCTCATACGCCTGCAACACATTGTCAGTAATGAGTCTTCCAGGTACGAATGCACTCTGAGAGTCATCTATACAATCATTCAGAACCTTTTGTAAACGATTGGCAATAGTCTTGGCAATAATCTTATAGATAACTGTACATAAGCTAATAGAGCGAAAAAATTTCAGATTAATAGGATTAGCAGTTTTTGGAATCAACACCAACTGAGTTATGTTAATTTCTTCCATAGATTTACCATGATTCAGAATATCCAAACAAAAACCACTAGTATCCTTACCAAAAATGTGCCAGTATTTTTGGTAAAATATTGCCGGAAAGCCATTAGAACCTGAAGCTTTTGTAGGCCCCATCTCTTTCAGTGCCTCAATAATTTCTTCCTCTGTGTAAGTGGCCATCAAACTTTGATTCATACTATCTAAAATACACGAATGAACCCTTGAGAGTATCTGCTCCAAATTTCTAATTCCTTTAGAGGCAAATAGGTTCGAAAAATGTTCACGAGCGATATTCTCCACCTCCTTACCATCCATAGCAAGAGAGCTATCGCTTCTTTATAAACCTCAAACCCAGTTAATACGTCGTCTCTGAGAAGCATATTTATAGAAGAACGAAGTATTCTTATCCCCCATTTTCAGCCAATTTTCTCTTGCTCGTTGCTCCCAATATCTCTCCTTATCCATCTCCATACTCAAGTGTAATTTGACCTCAACAAGTTTAGCCAAATTCTCTTCTGATATCTCCTCACAATTTAACTCCTCCAATCTCTTTGTTAGTCGTTTCGCTTCACACCCTATTTTATACTTAATCTTCCCCGCACAATATTTCAACCCATGAGCAAGAGTTGACATGCGATTTAGAAAAGAACCAAAACTTCCTTCCCATAACTTCCTAATCTCTTCCTCACATGACTCCTCTAAAACCCATAAAGCTTTAAAATGAAACCTAACAGGTCTTCTGCCCATCTCTTTATCTGCCGTCTCGATGAGCAAAGGACAATGGTCCGAGAAAGAATGCGGAAGATGCCTCAAAGAGTAAGTTGGGAAAAGTTGAAGCTAAGTATCCGTAGCCACCCCTCTATCGATTCTTTCTCTAATGTTTTGTTCCATTATTCGACCCCTTGCCCACGTAAACCACGATCCAGAGAAACCTATATCCTCCAGTTGACAGTCCTCCAACGTTCTACGAAAAACCTCCATCCGAGCCTCATCCCTTAGCAATCCTCCCTGTTTTTCGTGTGCAAAGAGAATATCCTTGAAGTCACCACCAACTAGCCATGGTAGCGAATTATTTCTCCCCAGTCGTCGAAGTAAATCCCACGTCTCCGATTTATTCTTGACATCCGGAGCCCCATAAAAACCTGTGAAACGCCATCGAGTATTTACTTCATCTTCTTGAATTTCAACATCAATATGATTTTCTGAGAGACTCTTCAAAGTGACTAAGTTACTCCCATTCCATCCAATACTTAAACCCCATCGTGAACCTTCGGCAGGAACATCAACACCATTAAAAAAACCACATCGTCTCCTAACAATATCCATTTTATTAGCATTCAATTTAGTCTCCATAAAGAAGACAGTTTGGGGATGATAAATCTTCAGCATATACTGAAGCCTTCTTACTGCTCGCAGACTCCCTAATCCACGAACATTCCAGCAAAAGATTTTCATTTCTTCCGGTCGGCTTGCCCAATGGTAGCCGCCGATATCTGTTGAATATGAGCTGAATGCCCACCAGTAATCTCCAACGAATCCTGAACAGTAGAAACATTAGAGACCAAAAAATCAAACATCTGTATTTTTTTACCTTCCTCATTGATGATTGGCTCATCTTCTAACTCACAATCCATATTTGACAGCTCCAATCCATTTGTATGGCCCAATCCTCCTGGATCTTTCCTTAAGTCAACACCATTCAAAGAGAGCCCCACCAGTTGACTTTTCCCATGCCCCAAATCCTTTCCAACATTATGACGTAACTCATTTCCTTACTGGATACCATTCAAAACAGTTAGAGATTTGGAACCTTCCAAATTAATCCCAAGAATAGGATTAATATTTGCCTCTGATCCACGCCCTTGATTTTGTCTTAAATTTTGGCTAGAATGCTGCCCAAATCGAGACTTTCCAAAAAAACTATTCTCTCAATCCCCCATCAGCTAGATACCGTTAACAATGGTGGCCTTCCTCCCCTGAGCCCTCAACGTCAAATCCCATCCCATCTCCAATTCCTGCATTCCATATTGTAACCTTATCGGGCAAAAATTATCACCATGGCCAAGGCAGCCACATAAAAAACAAAACAAAGTTAATTTTTCAAACTTCAAATTTGCATAAGTAAACATTGAATCAGAAATCATAATTTTCTTTCTTCTTTTCAGAGGATTTCGAACATCAATCTAGACACGAATGTGCATATAATTCATATAGCCATTGGACAACTGTTTCGTATCATATTCCAGAAAGTTGCCAATGAAGTTTCCAAATTGCACCACCATTGCATATATGAAAAACCCTGGTGGCAAGTCGTGAACCTGAATCCACCAATCTGAGTACACCAATGGAACAACCATCGAGTCTTCGTTCTCCTGAATCCTATGGAAAATCAGAAGGTGATTATTGAAAGTCCAAGGAACGCCTGTAATAACCCGGGAAATATCTAACTCATTAAAAAATTTGAAGAGAAAACGTTTCTCCCCCAGATCCGATATTTGCACACCCTCCAAGGGATGCCAAATATTTGCCATAGTATTTCTCATTGCTGGAAAATGCACCACACTGGCAGTAAGAAAACAACCCACCAAACAAAAACTATACGCATCGTTTTGTTCTTCAACCTCACCTAGCAAAGAAAAAGCCTCTTCTTCACCGTCATCCAAATACAAATTCGCAATACCATGTTCCATTACCTTTCACAGCAAATGAAAAATCTTTCCACTCAGCAAAATAGAACAACTACCAGAAGCAAGACAACATAAAGTCAAAGATGAAAAAATAAAAGAGAAAAGGAAAAAACAAAATCGTGCCAAAATCGACAGATAGAGACGTGCCAGACGGCAGACAATCTTGGCCACATTAATAGTTGAATTCTAAATGATTGAGCTAAGAGCCAAAATTGTCCCATTTTTTTTTTTATTATAACATGCCTAGATCTACCTAGAACCCCTCATCAGACCTTAAATAGAATGATAAATGCACTTCACTTCAGTGCGCTTGACACACATTCTCTCACACTGATAATAATGTTAATGTCAACCGAGCTAATACTAAATCGACAAGAACTGAAGTTGTTGATAAGTATTTATTCACATACTCTGACATGCCTTGTTTTTTTTTTTTTAATTATCAGTACTTTTAAAATTTTAAATTTAATTATCAATTATTTGTTACAATATTTATGTAAAATAAAAATGTAGTACATTATATTTATCCATGCTTGTATATCTATATCTATATATATATATATATATATATAATTATAAGTGTTTTAATTTAGGTATTGTTTGATAAACCCGAAAAATTAAGTATTGAATTTAGGTTATAAAATTTGTTTGAGATTTTTCTTGAAATTAAGTGCCGCGTATAATTATAGTGTTTAATGAATTCATTTTAAAATTTTAAAGGTGAAATATTTAAAAGATAACGTTAAAAGAAATAAAATAAAAAGAAATAAAAAAAATTCTACATTAATGGTAGATTTGGTAGGAATATTATTTCTACACATGTTTTAGTATATGAGTTAGTAATAATCTAATTCGATTGGTAATTTTTAGTAAAGAGATTTTTAGTAAAAATTTTCGGTTATTTAAAAGAGATCTTGTTATAAGAGTTTTTACTCATCTTTTTAATTTCAAGTTTAAATTCGTACTAACTAATTCTTTATTTTATGTCTAATTATTATAATACATATGTAATAAATAAGTTTTTCTCTCATGTTATTATACTAATAACCAATGAGACATAAGTGATAAGTAGCTCCTTATCTACTTATCATTTTCTATACTTGATTAAAAAAATCTATTATTTTCCTTTTATTATAAATTATTAAAGGCGTTTAAAAAATTAAATCATTGAATATTTATTTTAAATTAATTTAAATTTTCAATAGATTTTCAAATAATATCATAATTTTTAAACTCCCAAATTTATTTAAAAAAAAACAAAGTTTTGATCCACTTTTACCTAAACATGTCAAAATATAAATGAAAGAAGTAACAAACTTCAACAAAATTTAAGGTTTAATCTTTACAGTTAAATATTCCTTCAAATCTATTGTATTATCAACTTACACCAAATAATTATAGCACTCAGATGCTTTATCTAATCCATAAAAACTATAAGAATAGTAAAATACTATACATAGGAAAGAACAATGTCCAATCCTTGCAAGATATGATTCATCAAATCTCTGCTATTTTTGTAACATGTCTGGTTCTTTGTCCGGTTTATTTTTATGGGAGGAGTGAGATTCATGGGGATTTTGTAAAAAAGAGTCATATTTGCATTTATGCAACAAGGAATTAACCAAAATTTAAGCCATTTTCAGAGGGGATTGATTATTTGTAGCCATGGTTAATACCAATTGGAATGCATGGTGTATTATTTTGAGTCAGCCATGCACATGATGGCCCTCTCTCCTCCATTGTTAAAACAATAACAACTTGCTTGCTTTTAAAGTTTAACCATTAATTTCCATATTGTTGAACCTTTAATAAGCTTCAGCATTGGGATTTTTGTTTTTTGTTTTGTTTTCTTAAACATGGAGAAGAAAGGGAGGGTTTTGATGGAAAAGTTTGAGCTCGGGCGATTGCTTGGCCAAGGAACATTTGCCAAGGTTTACTATGCAAGAAACACGACTACTGGCCTAAGTTGCGCTATTAAAATCATCGACAAAGAAAAGATAATGAAAGGTGGTTTGATTGACCAAATCAAACGTGAAATCTCCGTAATGAGGCTAGTTAAACATCCCAACGTTGTTCGTCTGTACGAAGTAATGGCTAGCAAGTCAAAGATATACTTCGTGATGGAGTATGTTAAAGGCGGTGAGCTCTTTGGTAAAGTTGCCAAAGGGAAGCTTAAAGAAAACGATGCACGACAATATTTCCAACAATTGATCGCCGCGGTTGATTATTGCCATAGTCGTGGTGTTTATCACCGTGATTTGAAGCCAGAAAACCTCTTGGTCGACGAAAATGGGAATCTTAAGGTCTCGGATTTCGGGTTAAGTGCTTTGAGAGAGTCGCGGAGGCAAGATGGGCTCCTTCATACAACATGTGGAACACCAGCTTATGTTGCCCCTGAAGTTATAAACATGAAGGGCTATGATGGGGCCAAAGTTGATATTTGGTCATGTGGGGTGATTCTTTATGTTTTGTTGGCTGGTTTTCTCCCATTTCATGATGAAAATTTGATGGAATTGTATAAAAAGATAACCAAAGGTGAATTCCGGTGCCCGCAATGGTTTCCGCCTGAGGTCCGTAAGCTTCTTTCGAAGATACTTGACCCGAACCCGAGCCAACGAATCATGGTGGCGAAAATCATGGAGAATAGTTGGTTCAAGAAAGGGTATAAACACTTCGACACCCCGCCGTTGACACCCGCCCAAGTTCAAGATAAAAACTTGATAATTGACGACATTCATGCGGCGTTCGATGAATGGTCATCATCACCTTTGGAAAATAACGATGATACTGAAGGTACGATCGAAATTAAATCAAATTATTTATTAATTAGTTTAAGGTTTAATAATTGAAATATATTGATAATATCATCAAATGACTTCCGTTAAATTAAATTATGTGACATTATTATAATAGAAAATATTGATATGACCAAATATTACATGCGTGAAAGGTCAAATAAACAAATAAAAATGATGAATATGGAATTGGAAAATTTCTAATTTTGATTATGGGGTTTTATGGTTCTATAATATCATATAATCTAATTTAATGGAAGTCTTTTTGTTATTAATTTCAATTTAATTATAAAATCAAAAGAGCAGAAGAATTAAGTTCCCAAAATTAAAAGTAAAGAACTAAATTTTAAATGTGCGAAAAATAATTAGACCTAATTAGTTTAAATAGGATAACTTCATTTGCAAGAAAAGTCTAATTATTTAGATAAATAGTTTTGTATGATAAAGTTTTTTCTAAGTTCTAAAATTAGGGTTTTATTGTTGTTCATTCTTTGATTACAGTTGAGAAACAACAATGCATTTTGAGGCCTAGTTTCTTCAATGCTTTCGATCTAATATCACTTTCCGAAGGCTTCGATTTGTCGGGTTTGTTCGAAGAGGACTTGAACGAGAGGGATTGTTCTCGGTTCACGACGCAAAAACCGGCAATCGACATCGTTTCGAAGTTCGAGCAAATAGCTCGGACTGAGTGCTTCCGAGTCACGAACAAAGGTGGGAGGGTGAGGCTGCGAGGCGTCAAGGAAGGCAGGAAGGGGTTGCTTGCCATTGATGCCGAGATCTTCGAGGTTACACCGTCATTTTATGTGGTGGAAATGACAAAAACCTCAGGGGATACCTTGGAATACAAGAAATTTTGCAACCAAGAACTCAGGCCTTCGTTGAATGACATCGTTTGGGCTTGGCAAGGATCTCGACAGCAGCAACCCAGTGACAGTTAATTTATTGCTAAAAAATGGGTTAAAATATGCTCCAAGCTCCTGTATTTTTCATACATTTAAAATTTAGTTTTTTTATTTTTATTTTTATTCTTCATACATCTTTAAAATTTTTATACTATACTAAATTTGCTGGTGTAATATTCTAAAATAAAAAAATATATATACACAATCGATAGCCAAAAAATTCTATTATAATGGACCAAAATTTAATAGAAGAATTTTAACCATATTAACAATTAGACTTGCATTTTTTGAATTCAAAACGTAAAAAGACTAAATTTTTAAAAGTAGAAATAAGAGGACTGAATTACAAATGTAATAAGAGTAAAGGGACTGTTAAGATATTTTAACCCAAAAACATTATATAATTTATTGCTCTCCTCGATGTTTTTTTTTTTTTTTTTTGGTAAACGTAGCAAAAGCATGATACATTGCATTAGTATAATAGCTAGTAGTCTATATTACAGAGCAAACATCCAAACCACCAAAGCCTTGCAAGCGGTCATCAAATCGTTCTGCCAATACTCCGGCCAATCCATCAACTACAACAAATCCGACATCAGGTGGATAAAGCGCAGCACAAACGATGGATCACCGGTATTCTGGGAGTACACCGTTCGGACAACCTAGGATGGATCATGATTTTCTTTCCGTGCAGTCGCGTCCCAGTGATTCCTCCTAGACATGAAAATGCATACTTGATGTACAAAATTGGAAAGGTGACAGAGTCTCAATTCATGGCAATGGAATGACACTTCACTCCCAACCGTCTGTATTCCACTGCCACAGTTGCTACAGACATCAAAGACGTACATACACACCAATGGAATCAACGAAGCATCCGTGAACCACTAGGCGAGACATGGGAGCTAGAACTCAACTCCCGTGGTTTTGCATTAACCATGGGACAAGATCGATACGTCTGAAAATTCAATTTCACTAGACAATTTTCTGTAAATGAAGCCTACAAACTCCTATTCAACCAAACTCAACCCAGCAATTCGATAAGCTCCTATGACATCCAGTGGAAAGCTCTTTGGAAACTTTGCCATGACTGTCTTCTGCTCCGTTCCCGTCTCTCTCAACGCCATATCATTACGCATTCTCACTGAGTCACTGTCTGCTATGTGGACATGAGGAGGAAAACCTGGACCACCTCTTTCGTACATGTCCTTTCTCCAGAGTTGTATGGTTTGGCTCTACCTGGTCTATCTGTACGGATCAAATTGGATTCTCGGATATCCGGATTGGATTACCCACTGGATCCATCAACACCAAGCATTAGATCTCAGTTAACAATCCACTTATAACGCTTGGATTATTATCCTGTGGCAAATTTGGAAACACAGAAACGAAACCTACTACGCCAAACAGCAATCCAATCTCATGTCAGTCCTTAGATGCGCACTGATATGCCATCAACATTCAACAGTATTAGATCTTACTCAAACCATCCACGCATCCAAAACAAACCAACAGCAACCTGGAACATAACCAAACTCATCTGGGTATAACACCAGTTACACGACGCTACAGCAGTGATCAACATCTGTCGCTCGTCTAAGTCATCATTGCGTTCACATACAACAGTGACTCATCGACCTTTTGGCCGGAGCTCTTTCAAATACATTAAAAATATTAAAATAAATATTTCTTAACAAAATAAAAATACATTATAAAAAAAGATTTTAATTTAAATAACACTAAAATAATTGCAACTTAACAAGCAAATACCTCTAAAATAGTAGCAAAATTAACAATAAAATAAAAGTTATACAATATCCAAATAACAACAACAAAATAATAGCAATATAATAGCAAAATGACAACAAAACAACAGCAAAATAGTGGTCGAAATTATTTTTTTAGCCAAATTCAGGTCGGGTCGAGCCGAGCCCAGGCCAAAAAAATCTTACCAATACTTGGCTCATTTAGAAAACGAGCCTTATTTTTTGTTCAAACCCATTTTTCGAGCCTATATTTTTGCTCAAACCCTCCCACTTTCTAACAGGCCTTCGGGCCTGGTCGAGTGGCCCGACCTATAATCAAGTCTAATTGGTGATAATTGAAGTTGTTGATTATTTAATTGGTGAAAAATCAATAAATAAATCCTATTATTATCTCACTTATCTCTTACTTAGGGTAGGTTTGGATGGGTGGTAGGGTGCGATGCGGTGCGTTTAGTTTACTTTTTGTCTTACACTATAGTATCGCTATAGTATCTAATCTCACTATCACCACTGTTTTTACACTAACCACAGGAAAATGCACCGTTTATCCAAACCTACCCATAGAGTTGAAGTCTTCTAAGTCTATAAATAGGCAATTTAGTTGTGGGGTTGAGAGAGTGCTTAAAGTGCTTAATTTGGTTCATTTGTGAGGAATATTTATTTTATTTCACCTTTAATTACTTTAATTTTCTACTTTTAGTAGGAAAAATGAGTAGGAGAGAGTTCATACCAAGGGTGGGTTTGGATAGGCGGTTAGTGTAAAAACAGCGGTGACAAAGAGATTAGATATTGTAACGATATTGTAGCGTAAGACAAAAAGAAAACTAAACGCACCACACCGCACCCTACCGCCCATCCAAACCCACCTTAAGTAAACTTGGGTATGGTTGCAATTATTTGAGGGCTAGGATAGATTGTACTTAAATTATTGCTTATGCTGTGAGATTTAGTATTGTGGAAATCTTCTCTAGGTAAGGAGACATAGGTTAAGTTTGAATTACATTAATAACTCTTTGTGTTATGTTTAGATTTTTCTGTGCGTGTGTTTGCTTGTTAGTGTATCATTTGGTATACCTACATCTCTTAACATACGTATCTACCAAAATTTGCATTTTCAATTGGCATTAGAGCCACATACCTTGAGTATTTAGTGAGATATTGCATTTGGTAGTCAAGTGATGGAAGGTACAAAGGAAGATAGTTCGACTATACACCCACCATTCTTAAATGTGTTTATGTCTGTTGTAAAGTTTAGATGATGACTTTCATCAAAACCGTTGATGAGAAAGCATGAAAAACAATTCTAACTGGATGAGAGGCTCTTTACATTGAAACAAATGGTGTACGTACCTCAAAGCCTAAAGTTGCCTGAAGCTACCTCGACCTCTGAAGAAGATTAAGTAGCAAACTTCAATCTGAAAGCTATGTATGTTATTTTTCAATGGGGTAGATGAATAAGAAATCGAAGGGTTTCAAAGTATTGGCTAGAAGCTAACCGTGAGAGAACTTTTGAATTTTATGTTAAACTTCGTGGCATAACTAATAAGGCTTTTACTCTTGATGATGAATATTTTAAGGTAAATGGTTTGAAAGATACTACGATCATTTCTTGAAAAGTTTGTAAATAAAGTGACAACCATTAAAGAGGCTAAGATTGTAAGCTGTATGGGTATGGGTATGATAGCTTCATTAAAAACTTTTGAAATGAATCTAAAGAAAGCCCAAAAGTCAAAAGTCAAGTAGAATAAGATGGGAAAGCTAGTGTTGGTACATTTGATTACACACTTGTCTTTATTGAAGAGTTACTCTTTTTATTAAAGAACTTCAATAAAGTTGTTCAAAAGTATAATGATAAAGGCAAAAGAATTATGGCAAAATATAGAAATAGGAAAAAGGAAACTTAATTCTATGAATGTAGAGGTTATGAGCATGCCATGTCTGAGTGTGCCAACACTCGTTTAGAGAATATACAAGTAATTACATACCATTTACTACCAAATCACATGATGTGCCTTCTACTGTGGCCACAACAACAACCATAATTTCATATGTAGCCAGTGTTAATAACAATGATGCTCATTGTTGTAAAGTAAAAATAATTTATTATAACATATTATAAAATATAAATTTTAAGTATTTTAAAGCAATTGATATTAATTATTTACAAAATTTAATTTTAATATATGAACTATATATTAAATATTGAAATATAATAATTACAAATTCAAATATCTATTGTTACATATTTCAAATATATTTCGAGAGAGAAATAAATGTTAAAATCATGATTTGACTCCGAAAGTATATTTTTCAAACACAAAGGCTATAAATTATAACTTCTGCGTTTCGATTTAAACGCACTTTTCAAATACACTATTAACTTCGATAATCTATAAATCTATTCGTTTAGCATTGCTTTTGACTTCAATAGTGATTTTGAGTTCTAGTTTTCAGAATCAGACTGATGATTGAATCAGTTAGATCATTGATTCGTTAGTCCAACTAGTTCGATTCAATAAATTATTAAAAATCTATAAAAAAAATAAATAAAATTCTAATTCAACTGGTCGGTACTAATTCTTGGATCAATCGATCTAATGTCTTTCTCTAAATAGATACCTCAACCACTTCCTGATCTAATATGTCCAGTTTGGCTGAAACAATCATAAAAGCAGTCCAAATTGCATTTTGCCTCATCTACTTAAAAAATAGGTAAATTAATTCCTGTATATTAGATAAAAGAGTAAATCAATTTTTTCTATTAAAAATTTCATTAATTTTTACTGTTAAAAATTGTCGCGGCTAACAAAATAATTAAATAATTACGCGTGACGTGCCATGTATACTTCATTTTAACGTATGAGATCAATTTTTAACAATAAAAATAGATAAATTTTTAACAACTTGTAAAAAAACCTACACAAATATGCTTAAAATAATGTTACACAAACTTGTGAAGTGTAGCTTGTATATATTGGGTGTGTCAGCAGAGAAATCAGAAAGAAGCAGAAGCAGGTGTTGACTCTGACCAGCCTACCCTAACCCACCTTTGGTCTCTTTATTTACACTTCAAAACCTCTTTTTTCACACTTTTAGCTTTTATAATATAAATTTCTAAATTAATTTCACCTCTGGACTAAATTAATTTCTCAAATTATTAAATAAATAAATTTAGTCTTTATATTGTTAAAAAAAATTAAAAAATTTAAATTGTAATAGAGTTAACATTTATTAAAAAATATTATTTATTATTTAACATAATTAATTTTTAAGAGTTTTTTTTAAACAGTCAATATTAACTTTATTTTAATTTAATTTTTTTTAATTTTTTTTAATAATACCGTAACTAATTGAATCGAGAAGAATGAATTTGATCAGATCTCTACAATGGGAGTGATCCTTTCTTTTATTTGATTAATATGTTTTCCTGGATACTTAAATTAACCTCCAGTATTAAGGGGCAGCATAGCCAAGGGCAGGTAGGGCCTCGGTCTCCATTGATTGATGGTACAATTTTAATCTTAGTCCTTCTAAAGTATTAATAATTTAATTTTAGTTTTTTCTTATTAAATGGAAGTTTTATATTTTTGGCCCGTTCCAAAGAAGAAAAAAAAAATAATTTGAGTTATTTTAATTCAGCTTTTTAGCTTTAGTCCCCAATTTTCTTTTAAATTTTATCTCGACTCCATCCCACAATTTTTAGTTTCACCCTTACGTGTTCGATAGTCATATTCGGAGAGGGAATCTCCTAATTTCTCTTTTCACAATATTCGAACATGAAACCTTACTGAAGGGGTACCAAGCTTTTTTCACTTGACTCGAGATATGTTGATGATAAAATTAATATTTAAATAATTTAACAGTTGTATTTAAAAAAATAATTGTATTTATCAATATAATTGTATTTGTAATGCACCTAAAATTTTAAACCGATTCAATATGTTTATTATATCAACATAAATTACCACATTTCTTAATATATATTTAATGGTTAAAAGTATTTTACATTAAATAAACAATTAGATATTTTTAATTTACTCAAAAATTCGACATGCATAATTTATATAAATATAACATGAAATATGACAATCGAAATGTTAAAATTTATACACAGTTTAAATAATTTAAAGAATCACACGAAAGACATATATGTAACCAACATTCACACCCGATTCAAATGACATAAGAAACAACTGCAAAGACATTTCAAATGTTTTAGTATTAAACTTGAGTAGCTCATGGGCATAATCGACTATTTTTTAGTATTCAAGAATCTAAATTTGAACTTAAATAGATCGAGAAAAGAATCGAGCATTAGAATTAAGCTCATTTTTTACTAGTAAACAAGCTTAATAGAGCGTAATCAAATTTGTTACCTAAACCTTAGCTTTGAATTTAATTAAAATTTAATAGTGTTTAATCGAGAAAATCGAATAAGTCAATTTTTTTCTTGAATAAAAATCTATATAAAAAATTATTCATCATAAAATGATATAGGGGGTTACTGTTTATTATTTATTTATACAAAAAAATAATTTTATAAAAATATTTATTTTGTCAAAATAAGTTTAAAAATATAAAATCTTTAATTAGTTATGAAAAAATTAGTAAGTTTACGTTTTGATTATTCAAATTTAAAAAGTTACAAAATAGTCATTGAACTATTTGAAAGTTTTCATTTAAATAAAAAAATTGAACCCCCAAATTTGAGTGATTTGAATGAAAAAATCGAATAGTGACTTAAATAAAAACTTCCGAATAGTTTAATGACTTAAATGAAAACTTTCAAGTAGTTCAGTAACTATTTTGTAACTTTTTGAAGTTGAGTGACCAAAACATTAACTTAGAAATAGTTTAGTGACCTTGGATGTAGTTTTTCCAACTATATAATACTAAAATCTGCTTAATGACGGAAAACGTTAAAGCTGCTTAATGATTAAAAAAAAAGCGTCGGCGATTAATTTATTTCAATTTTATCTGTTTTTCTCCAAAATTTTCCTTCTGGGGAAAATTTCAAATCTCATCCTTAATAGTTAGATAAGAATTCAAAGGGCTGTTTGGTAAGTTTAGAAAAAAAAAAATGGAGAGAAGAAAATAGAAAGCAGAGACAGAAGACCAAGAAGAAACGGAAGAAAATAAATATAAGGAAAGCAAAAGAGGGGTAAAATGGAGGGAGAGGTGGAATCACATGCGCATTAGTTCACTGTCGTTCTCCTGGGTCCTCGTTTAGCTTAGCTTGTTCTATTTCTTGTTAATCATCATCATCATATACCTTTTTTTTCGTCATGGCTGACGATAAGGTAAACTCTCTTCTCTTTTTTTTTTTCAATTTTTTTTTCTGATATCGGAATTCGGAAGTGGATCTTCGATTTTTTTGGTGAATATTTTGTTCATGCTTATTATTAGAGCTTTTTTTTTTCCTTTGATTATGAAACGTAATATTATTGTTTTTTTGCGGCGTTGTTGATTATGCTAATCGAGGAACCCTAGATGATGAGATTTGGCTATTTATTTGTTCGATCTGTCTGTGATCACTTCTCTGCATTTTTGTAGTTATGAGCTTTTAATTATGTTTCTTTTGTGGTTTTATGTTTGATTTTTGGCTTAGATTAAAAGTTCTCGGATCAAAGTGAACATTGTAGCTTAAATTGTTTAATGGATTTGGTTATAATATTCATTTCTTTTTGGTGTTCATAACTTTTCTCGAGGGAAAAGCTGGTTCTTTTGGATCTTCAATTTCTGTTTTTTCTCCTTAAAAGTCTCATATCTCTTATTTTCTTACCGTGAATTTCTTAATTTATCAGGAAATCTCGGCCCCTGTTGTTGATGTCAACGATCCAGTCACTGGTCACATCATTTCCACCACGATTGGAGGCAAAAATGGAGAGCCTAAACAGGCATGTATCACTTATTGGGTTACCAACTTTCATAAATGTTCAAATTATGCTTTAGCTATAAGCTTTTTGTTTTACTTGGGTTTTCATGTTTTCTATGTCTTGATTATTGTAGACCATCAGTTATATGGCAGAGCGCGTAGTCGGCACCGGATCTTTTGGGATTGTTTTCCAGGTACTGAGACATAGTTAGACTGTAGTGGAAATCCAATGGTACGTTGTTGATATTTAACATGCTGGTGCATCTACTCCTTCAGGCAAAATGCTTGGAAACGGGAGAGACTGTGGCTATAAAAAAGGTTCTGCAAGACAGAAGATACAAAAATCGTGAACTGCAGTTGATGCGTGTGCTGGATCATCCAAATGTGATTTCCTTGAAGCATTGTTTCTTTTCCACGACAACTAAAAATGAGCTTTTTCTTAACTTGGTTATGGAATACGTACCGGAGAGCATGTATAGGGTCTTGAAACATTACAGCAGTGCAAATCAAAGAATGCCGCTCATTTATGTTAAACTTTACACGTACCAGGTGCGCATAGTAGTCTTTTCCATTCTTGGTTTATTGCACAATTTTCTTTATTCTAATTAGACGAAGTTTTACAGATATTCAGGGGGCTTGCATACCTCCACAGTGTTGTCGGAGTTTGCCATAGGGATTTGAAGCCTCAAAATGTTTTGGTACTTTTCTTACTGATGATTTTTTGTAGACTGTTTCGAATATGTTACTAAGGTAATTTTGGCCTTTTACAGGTTGATCCTTTGACTCACCAGGTTAAGATATGTGATTTTGGAAGTGCAAAAGTGCTTGTAAGTTAGCTCACTCTATACTTATTTTTCAATGTCTCTTCCTTTCAATTTTGTTGGGTCCATAAGCTTCTAATACTAAAATAGGATTTTGGCTCTGCATTATGTGAATGTTTTCTTCTGATCGTAATTTCTAAAGGATTTTCATGTGTTATCATCTGCTATTTTCAAGATCAAGGGTGCAAGTTGCTACTTTTGCAATTATTTGCAAAATTTGCATTATGACAATACAATTCAGTGACTACTTACTGTTGATTCATGATTGTGCAAACTACTGAAACTTGTTTTAACTTTTTTATCTTCATTTGTATCATCTTAAATACTATAAATACGGAATCTAAGCAACCTTTTCAAGCTTAGCCCTCTTGAAAGAGGCACTTCCCTTGTTAGAGTTGCCCCTTTCATTTAGCTTCCTTTCTGGCCTCTTTGTGGTGTGAAGAGATGAAAAGGATTGGATTGGATTAAGATTATTTTAGATAAAAGAGTACTATTTTCATGCTTACGGTCCTCTTTTGCTCGTATTTTTCTCTTAAAACTTTATACTTACTATTAATTTACTTTCAATCAGGTCAAAGGTGAAGCTAACATTTCATACATATGTTCGCGTTTCTATCGGGCTCCAGAACTTATCTTTGGCGCGACAGAATACACAACCTCAATTGATATCTGGTCAGCTGGTTGTGTTCTAGCTGAACTATTGCTGGGCCAGGTTTGCCTCTTCCTTTTTTATTTCTTCATTTATTAGTTTGATATATCATACCTACCAATCTTTTAGTTTCTATGGTCCTTGATGCCTTTTTCTTTTCTTGTGTAGCCGTTGTTTCCCGGAGAGAATGCTGTGGGCCAGCTTGTTGAGATTATTAAGGTATGATTTGCTTTGCAATGCTTGATGTTGTGCATTTTATTGATTGTACCATCTGTCTGCTCATTACATCTTTTCCTCCAGGTCCTAGGTACTCCTACTAGGGAAGAAATTCGCTGCATGAATCCCAATTACACGGATTTTAGGTTTCCACAGATGAAAGCGCATCCGTGGCATAAGGTAAATACCTTTTTCTTCTACTTTTTTAAAATTGTCACTGAAATGATTGGTGTAGAGACGCATTATTTTTGTAATGCCTTCAGAATATCATTCTCATGAATGTCTGCTTTTTTTTTTTTTTAAAATAAAAATACAAAATTCTTGAATATCTTCTTTTTGGTACAAGATCAATTTACAAATTGTGGGAGTGAGAATTACATCAAAAGGGTTTGAACCCTAGTCATTTGGGTGTCAACAAGGAGCCTTAACTACTGCTCCCTTATACTGTTGACAAAATTCTTGAATATCTTGAATTATGTTTTACTTGACTCTATGTTTTTAGGTTTTTCACAAAAGGATGCCTCCCGAAGCAATCGATCTTACTTCACGACTGTTGCAATACTCACCTAGTCTTCGCTGTACAGCTGTGAGTTCCGAGTGTCTCCCACTTTTGATGAGTGATATTTCCATTTTAGACTGGGAAAATATGCACAAATTATTCAATTATCATTTCGCTTCTTCCAATATTTATGTTTTAGTAATAACCATCCCAGTCTCATGTTTCTGTAATCTGCCCTTTGCTATGACAGCTTGAAGCATGTGCGCATCCCTTCTTTGATGAGCTGCGAGAACCTAATGCTCGCCTACCAAATGGTCGACCTTTACCGCCACTCTTTAACTTCAAACAGGAAGTGTGTTTCTGAACTAAACACCATTCCAACATTCTTTTCCTTCGTACAAAGATGTCAGTTTCTCATTGAATCAACGGGTTTCTTTTGGTTACAGTTATCTGGGGCTTCACCGGAGCTGATTAACAAGTTGATTCCGGATCATGTGAAACGGCAGATAGGGCTCCAACATTTCATGCATCCAGCCGGAACATAAAACTTCAAAACTGATGTAAGACTCAGTATCTCCTAGTCGACACAGGACAGAAAGGAAAGTACTATCGTTGGATAACCACCACCGATCTGAGCCTGTCTCAACGGCACGTAAGTCTCAGGCCAGCCTCTCTTGCTCCTTTATTCTATGAATATTAGCTGTTTGTGAAAATGCGTTTGTTATATGTACATGTAAACATGTTTGATAGTAAAAGATGAAGACTTTAAGGTGAAAAAGACCATAAAAGGGTGCTAGTGGGGGGGAAAGTACCGATAGAAATGGCCCAAAGATAGGCTTTAGATTGGTTCTTGTGTTTTTTAGTTATTGTGGTAGCTGACTTCAAATGGCAGACAATTTATTGTTACTGTTAGTGTGCAAAGTAATATTATTACTCTTTTCTAATACTGGAATAAGATACTAAACCGGCCAGTCAGATCGGTTGAATAAAAAAACTGATGGTTTCTATAAGAATAGGGTCCTATCAAAAAAATCAGTCCAACTGGTAAAGGTTGAATTGAAGATTATGTGATCCAAGTTAAATAAATTCGTTGAAGTTGGAATCGGATTATTTTCAACTTTGAATTTCAATAAATCTAATTTCGGTACAGCCTTTCCATTCTATTACTTCTGTATTCTGTTTCCACAGAGTAGTTAGTTCGTTCCTCGAGGTAATTTATTATTCATTTGAAGGGTTACTATTAGTTGCAAAGAAGGGTTAAGAATTCTATTTATTTATTTTTAGATTTTTAAATATAATTCAACTATCTAAAGGATATTTGTTATCATCAAACCTCGGCCGGTGGAATTTTTATTTTTATTTATTGCAAGTGGAATAGAAAATAAAAGGCTTAATATATTATTTGATACTCGAGTTTCACACTTGTTTTTAATATGGTTTTTGTATTTTTCTTGTCCAATTTGGTTCCTGTATTTGACAAAAGTTATATATTTTGGTACTCAAAGATAACTGTGTGTGTTCACTTTTTAGTGTTTAATTCGAGTTTTAGGGTTGATTTGATGAAAGTTAATTGTTACTATTATTAGGCTTGATTTTTCATGATTTTGTTAATAGAATAAGTTTAGTGTTAATTGTGAATTTGTCTAGTTTTGAGTTGAATTTGTCAAATATAGTTTGATAGATATGATTTAATTCGAGTTTTAGAATTGATTTGATGATAGTTAATTGTTAATATTATTAACTAATTATAAATTTTCATCAATTCAATTCTAAAATCCGAATTTAACATTAAAAAATAACATTTTTTTGTCCAATACAAGTGCTACTTGGGACAAGGTATCTCATTATATACATATTATATATCAAGCCATAAAAAAAATTAGACAAAAGTGTTTAAGATGTCCTTTTTTATTTATTTTTCATTTTTACAATGATATATGGGAACATTGCTAAACTCACCGTGTGTAGAATATATTATATGATAATAGGTTACATGCTTAATATTCTTCCATTGAAATAACTGACCAAGTCCATATGTTCAAAGTAAAATAATATTTTATAATGTAAAATGTAATAAATTTTATTATATTTAAATTCTTAAATGGAAATGCAAAATGATTAAATGATTTTTTTAAGAAGTGATAATTATAATTGTGAGTATTTTTATTATCTTTTAACATAATTTATAAATCCAAAATAAATTTAGAAAATTTATCACAATCCATCGAATTTCAACTTAAAACACTTTTTTTTTTGTCTTTGAAAACAATTTTTATAAATATATATTTATATAACTTTTTCCCGTGACGTTATAATTAAGTTTTTTAAGTATTTTTAAAAGTATTATTAACAGAGAAATTATAAATTTTAAAGGAATTAAAAGTTTTTTTTTTTTATAATTTCACAACTTTTAAAGGAATATTATATCAAAAAAATTTGACGGTTAGGGCACCAGCACCCTTGGCGGCGTCAGTTCCCGACTATGTTCTAAAGTGAATATACATTTGGAGAAAAACAAAATAATAAAAATAATTTCGTTTTGCTCTTAGTACTTATATTTTTTAAACATTTAAATTTTAGAATTTTTTTTTATTACTTTTAATTTTAAGAATTTGACTTTTACTTGATTTAATAGTTAAAATTTAATTGTTAATAATAATTAAATCTAATTATGGGTTGAATCGAGTCTGCAAAATTTTAGAGCTGATTTTTTCGTTCGAATTCACGTAACTCAAAAAATAAGTTTAAAATTTTATTCAAATTCAACTTAAATTAAAAATGTTAACTCTGGCCAGACTTGGATTAACTGTTGCAACCTCAGGGCCCAAGAGATTGCTCCCAAACTGGTGGACATGTCACGCATGCTCTCTTTTATTTGGCCATGTGGATTTTAATATATTAGTAAAAATACTAGTATATAAACAATTGCAGTCTAGACCTGTCATGCTTCTGTTGGTGTTATATATTGCTTTCGTCTTTTAATTTAAAACCAAAATTAGTTTTTTTATTTATTTGCTTAGATATATTAGCAGACGCCAGTTGTGGACAACCAGCTCTGCTCTTAGTTTCAGATTAATTATATTTTTTTCTTTTTCAAGATAGTATTTTGTATACCATGATCCAGATAATAATTAGCTGAGAGTAAAAACATTGCATGATGAGGAACATGCATATAAATATATAAAACATAAAATAAAAAAATAAAAAAATTAGAGAAGATTGTAGTTGCAGTAAAAACCATAAGTTGTTGTCAGCAATGCAGTTCTATGATTGGGGTTTTTGCTGGCTAAATTCTTCTGGCATAGAGGGAAAAAATAAAAGAAAGTATATGCATGTGATTTGGGTTGGGTGAAGGCTTGGACGATTTAAAAAATGGGTATTATTTGTTGAGTCTATATTTTTTTTAAATCTTTCCACTTTTCAAGCAGGTTTTCGAACCTAAATAGGTAATTCAGTCTGTGGCATTTTAAAATAGAAAATCTTATAATTTTTTTATTTACTTATTTGTCCTTTCGCTTGCGTCATATTAGCCATGCAAGTAATTTTTTTTAAATATAGTATAATTTAATTTAATGGAAATATTTTAATAATATTATTTGTTGAGCTTCAATTTTTAAATAAAAGATTACATTTTTTAAATTAAAAGCAAAACAATTAAATTACAAATGTGCGAACAACATGTAAGTATTATACACCTTGCCAGACCTAAACAATTAGGATAATCCTACCCCATCACATCAAGTTACATACCAAACTTAGGGTGGGTTTGGATGGGCGGTGCGTTTACCTATGGTTAGTGTAAAAACAGCGGTGGCGGTGAGATTAGATACTGTAGCGATACTGTAGCGTGAGACAAAAAGTAAGCTAAACGCACCGCACCGCACTCAATCGCCCATCCAAACCCACCCTTAATAAAGCACTTAGGGTCCTTAGCCAACCCTTTAGCTAAGAGTATAACATCCCTTTTTAGTTTTTAGGTATTCAATTAAACCCTTTATAAACAAATTTTTAGTTTTACCCCCCAAATTTCTTAAATTTTATATTGGCCCACCTAATAATAAATTATTGGTTTTGCCCCTTGAAGCTCTCACATTGAATAATAAGCTTATCAATCAAAAGATGACACGTAACCTATAAGTGTTTTCTTTAAATACTTTTTCATACACCGTATCAGAGAGATCAATCTTTCTTCTACCACTTCTCTCTTGACTATGCCTCTTTGAATTTCTTTACAATCTCTCCTCCTACAATTTTGTCACTTGTAACTCTTGGCCTATCGGGTGAACCATCTTTTATCTCCTCGCCACATTTTTGTATCAACAATTGATACTGTGAGCGAATGTAACATGACTCACTCAAACTCAAATAGAATTTTAAAATTGTAAATTTGTCAAAAACTAAACTATCAACATGCATTTTTTTTCCCTTTTTTATTAGTCTTCTATTTGAATATGTATATAATATTTATACCATGATAGTGGTTTTCTTATACCAAACTAGCCGGTAACTAAGGGTTAAATTAGGTATATATGTCGTTTTTTTAAAAAGAATATTTAAGTGATTAGACCAATTTCTGGGATATTTACGGGAATAAGTTGATTTTGGAGAGAGAAAGTGAAAAGGTGTCCAGCTAGACGCGCTTTCAATCACCTTCTGACTTTTTTAACAAATTATTTTTTTGGTCAGATGGTTAAATGTTAATATTTTTATCCTTAAGTTTCGGGTTTGATTCCTCTCCTACTCACATTTGTATTTTTTATTTCATGTTACTTCAAGCTCTTTTTTTTAATTAATATTTTTATCATATTAGCTCCTTTGGGTAGATGGTTAGATAATTGCAATTACATCCTTGAGTCCTAAGTTCAATTATTTTTATAAGCATATTAATGTATTTTTTTTATTTCATGTTGTTTCAAACTTTTTTTTAATTAATGTTTTTAATTAATAAATATATTATTTTCAAGTTTTTTTATTTTTAATTAATAACTCTTTAATTTATAAAATCAAATAATTATTGCAAATATCATTATTTTTAGTATTATATATTTTTTGTATGTGTATTTGAAATATTTCACATATAAACTTAATGATATTTGAAATAATTAATTGAAATTTATATTTACTAAAAATAACGATATTTACAATAATTATTTGATTTTATAAATAAAAGAGTTATTAATAATTAAAAAGATAAATTAAAAAAAACTTAAAAATAATATATTTATTAATTAAAAATAATAAAAAATATTAATATACTTATAAAAATAATTGAACTTAGAATTTAAGGATGTAATCACAACTATCTAACCAAAAGAGTTAATATGTTAAAACTAAAAAAAGGTTGAAGCAACATGAAACAAAAAATACAAATGTGAGTTGGAGAAAAATCGAACCAAAAACTTAAGGATAAAAATACTAACATTTAACATCTAACCAAAGAACATAATTTATCAAAAAATTCAAAAGATTGGACGCATTTTCAACCCGTAAATATCTCAAAAATTGAACTAATCACTCAAATATTTTTTTTAAAAACGACATATATGCCTAAATTAGGTGTAAACCATTATTTAAACCCAAAGTTAATAAACCACATAAAATAATGTAATCCCATAGGCTAAGTAAGTTTAGTTTGTATATATAGGCTGAGTTAGCAGAGAAATCAGAAAGAAGCAGAAGCAGGTGTTGACTTTGACCAGCCCACCTTTGGTCTATTTATTTACACTTCAAAACCTCTTTTTCACACCTTTAGCCTTTAGGCATTTTCTTCATCATCAATTAATGCCATGGTTCAAAGAATTCGGCTACTTGAAACTATAAAAGAATTGAGAATTGGGCAACGTCCTTCCTCTCCGCGCCAGCAGGAAGAGGCAGCATCTTCTTTAGACGCCCAGGAGTGCATGCGAGAGGCTCAACAAGAGCACAATATGGATCAAAATCGTCCTTAGATGCAACAAGTATGGCAAGAGGAAATGGAGGCCTTAAGGTGCGATATTCAGGCATTGAGATCGGATGTGGAAGATATGGACTGGGTCCATTGCTCAAGCAACTTGTTAGCATCATAAATTGCAAGTGTAAATCTCCTTACTGCTTTTAAGTTCCTTAATGAGACTTATGAAGGGAATAAAGATCATCGGCCCACTTAATGTAGTACAACGATTACATGAACATATTGAGGGCCTCTGATACGTGTAAGTGTAAAGCTTTCCCTCCCACCTTTAGGGGAAATGTGAAGAACTGGTATTTTTCTTTGCTAGAGGGAACCATCCACAATTTTGAATAGTTGGGACGTCTATTTTTGGGTAGATTTTGAGCACATAGGAGCATCATTAACACGCCTATGGGTAGATTTTGACTACTGCCAAAACTTTTTTTTTCTGAAATTGACTTTTTTTTTTGGTTGAAAAAAACGAAAATGGAGTCGCCAACAATCACTTTCATGAGATGTGATCGGATCACCTCGTAATTTGATCGTTTTAATAAGATGTTTGATTTACTAAAACACTGTTTTTCAGTCTACAAAATCCAGAAAATGGGTTTGGGAGTCGGTTACGCACGAGGAAGGATTAGCACCCTCGTTACGCCCAAAATTGGTATTTAATTGATTACTTGATGTTTTAGCATCGAGAATTGAAAATCTGAAGAGAATTTAAAATACGATCCCTTTTTGTACTAATATATTTTAATAGAAAAGGTTTTATTCTAAATTAATCGAGAAGAAGGATCATGCCCCGTGAGTTAGGACACGACACCTTTAGTTTTCGAAAACCAGAATAATCGTCATTTTAATCATTACTTAAGTTTTGTTTTTTTTTTTAAATAGGATATTTGATTATTTCAATTCTAGGAAAATGCCATACTCCGTAAGTTAGGAGTACGACTTCTTCGAATCCCAAAAATAATGAACATTACCTCGGTTTTGAATATTTTATACGTTATATAAAACGAAGATGACCTCCTTTTTTAGAATGATACGTATATTTTTAACAAAAACAAATGAATATGTTGTGATATAATATATGAAATGATAATAGTAATGCAACTACGATAATAATGAGAATACCAATTTTATAATAATATCGATAATGGTACTAATCACAGAGTAGTTATTATTATATTAATAATATAAGTAAATAAAATGAAAATAACAAGGATAAAATAGAATAACATGTATAAATTATATAGTAGTTTGGTAAAATAAAATAAAATGGCTACTTGGGTAGGATATTAGAATGCTAAAATATAAATAAATTAAATAATGTAATCATAATAATAAAATAGATAAGATTATTTAAAATAAAAATAAATAGAAGATGCATGATTAAAAAGACAAGGCATGAAAGTACTAAAAATAAAAGAAATAAAAAAAATGAAATAATAATGACAATATGACAAAAATGTACAAAAATGAACAATACTGTGATAAAGATAAAGTTTTGATGTACTTTAAATTCTAATAGTTATTAGAATTAGATCTCTACTTCTTTTATATTTCTTATGCCTATAAATAGAGACTCTGATGAAGCATTGTAAATCATCCATTTGATTAATAAAGTATATTCTCTATTGCTCTCATATTTTCTTTATTCTTTATTCTCCCCATCTCTCTTTATTTTATAACACGTTATCAGCACGATGATTCTCTATATTTTTTCAAAATCTTTCGAAGTTGTCCCACAGATCAAATTCTTTTTCACCTTAAACTTTCACCCTTACAACTTCATCTTCAGAATGTTGAAAGATTCAATCTCAAAATGGATTATGGTTTTTATTCTCGATCTTTGATTTATTGTACAAGCATGGGTAAAGTATAGATTTGTGCTCGTGATAATAGTCAAGGTGATGACAATGATGTTAAAGATCTTCAGGTATATTTTACTATGTTTTATTTATTATATTATGTTTATTATAGTTGGAAAATAATCATGAATAGATCGATTTTGATTTGAAATCTCACGCATGTTTGCGATGGTAATTATGAAATAAAGAATCTATTGGGATATTTATAAGTTCGTCCTACTAGATTTGTTGCATTCCCTGAAGTGAATGTAAATATAAAGAAAATAAAAGATATAATTATGGACCACTAAAAGTGGGAACATAGTAATAAATAAGAGAACAATGAGAATTCTCAAGATAACTCTTCAAAGGATAAAGAAAACTTATGTTATCAATGTGATATGAAATATTATTGGCCACATATGTGGCGTATGCCCAAATATTTTATTTCTGTTAATATTCTTTGAGGAAGGATATGAAAATGTAGTAATGAATTTTATCATTACAAATAGAAAATATTTATCTTATTTGGTACTGAAATAAACAAATATTATTCTAATATTTGATAGTACAAAATTGGTTGAAAGCTCCAGAAGAGCTAATATATCAGTATCTAAAAAGCACAAAATTTGTGATTTAATGCATTACTTTTAAAAGGATATTTGTAATGGATCTCATATTGAGATTGTAAATGAGGAAAATATTATATTTTATATGAATAAAAAAGGGGATTGGGTTATTAATTTATATTTATTTTATAATATTTGTGATATTCTTTTGTCATCATCCCTATTAAAGGGTTGAAAGCAAAATATTTGATTGTGAAAGATCTACTTATGAGCTATAGAATATGATCATTTTATCTAAAGCTTATTATGGTTGGATGCACTTAAAGTTGCAAGTTTTTTTAAAAACTGTGAGTATAACTCTACAGTATTCAGAATAAGTTCTCAATTAAAATTATGTGGTAAAATATTACTGATGAGAACTTGCAAAAGAGAAAACTTATGTATGAAAAGTCATTGGTTATGTACCTGTTGTACACCTGGAAAATAAGATCCACTCTCAAAGTTTGCTATTAATAGATTTTTGGGCATTTGAAGATTTTGGCATATTACTTGAAGTGGATATTGCATATAATTATTTGGAAATTATATTTATTGACTTGGTGGCATTATAGACTTCACATTGATTTAGACATTTCCAGTAGTAAATGTCACAATAGTACTTATATGTAAATACAAATTAAAAGGAATGATAATAAAATTATCAATTTGTTACAATTTACAATTTAGTACAATTGAAACACATGTTAAAGTAAACCAGAAGTTTACTAATACAAATGCGTTTACCACTTGGCGTGACCAGTTAAACCATCCTGGATCGTATATGATGCGAAAATTAATTGAGAATTTATATGGACATCCATTAAAGAACCATAAGATTCTTTAATTTAAAGAATTCTCATTTGTTGCTTGTTCTCAATAAAAAATTGGTTCTTAGAAACTCACTAGCTAAAGTTGAGATTTAATGTCTTGTATTTATAAAGTGAATATGGGCCCATTCATCCACCATGTGGATGGTTTTGATATTATATGATTTTGGTAGATACATCTATAAAATAATCACATGCGTTATTAACTCGCAACTTGTCGTTTACGAGATTGCTTTTTTAAATGATTAACTTAAGATTATGCAACTAAAACAATTCATCTTGCTAATGTTGGTGAGTTTACATCCCAAGTTTTTAATGATTATTGCATGTCAATTGGGATAAAAGTTGAACATCCTGTAGCTCATGTTCACACACAAAATGATTTAGCTGAATTGTTTATCAAATACCTCCAACTAATAGCTAAATCATTACTTATGAGAATAAAACTTTCTATTTCAACATGAGATTGTATTGATTTACATGTTGTACGCATCAAGCCAATAAATTATAAATACTCCCCAATTACAATTTATTTTTGGTCAAGAGCCAAATATTTCCCATCTTACAATTTTTGGATGTGCGGTATATGTTCCAACTGCTCCACCACAACGCACAAAGATGGTTCATAATAAGATATTGGGAATGTATGTTTATATGAGTCTCTTTATAATATTTTTAAGCTATTAATTCGAGATTTAATTATGACATGAGTTGTCAGTTTTCCCAACATTAGAGGGAGAGGATAAAAAGTTGAATTAATAAAGTACTTGAAATGAATTATCAATATCTAAGATCCTCGTACAAAGCAATGTGAACCAGGAGTTCAATAGATGTGTAACACCCCTAACCCATAATCGTCGCCGGATTAGGGTTACGAGGCATTACCACACTAAATACAACTTCCAAACATTCACTTATTCACACAGATCATATTCGCATAAATAAAGCATATGGCTGATTAAAAATTAAATATACATTATTAATCATAAAACAAAAGACAATTCTCTTGCATATAATCTTATTTATATGCTAAATAAACCTGCCTCAAAACCATACAAAAATTTGTTTCAAAATATACACATAAATTATATACTCATCACATCATGACATATATGTTCAAATCCAATATAATTATTAAACACTTAATTATTCAATAATTTACTTGCACTTAATAGACCAAATAAATCACATCACAAAGCTTAATGTCCAAAATCATATATGATATATACAATTAAACCAATTTATTGGCACATTTTTTTTTCCACATTAAAATTGAACCATTCAAGCTTAAAATATATAAACACATTACCAATCATCTTGCCTTTAATACGACTAATCAAATTTATCTATTAAAAGCTAAACCCAAAACATACCCTTCTCATATAACCAACTTTAATCGATTTTATGAGAACATTATTTACTAACTATAAGTCTATTTAAAAGACAACTATGTATCGTTTTAAAAGACCATAAACATGCATAGTTTCCTATTACCAACTTTCGCATATGTGCACACCAAATGAGCCATTTATGAAAATCCATACAAATCATATCATTGTACAATTAATAAACAGAATCAATCTTACTCACATATGTGCGAATCAAACATTTATCGTATACCCCTCAAACTCATATAACATACTTATTACCTAACTAACATTCATTACTTAGCTTATTACCGAAATACATAACCATATGCCTCATATTCATAGAAACATGGTATTTCTTCTCGATTTGCTAAACCATGATCAAATCCAAAGATTAACAAAACTGTAACAACCCCAGACCCGGCCCATTCACTACGACCGAATCTGGTTATGTCACTGGGAAAAGACGGTTGAAAATCTTAAAATAAAACATCGTAGTTTGCTGAATTTTGGAAAACATATCTTTGGAACAAAACTTTGCTATTAAACTCATTCATTTTTAAAACTTTAGTATATAATATCCAATTTGAATAAATAGGTTGCAAACCATAAATCATTTTCACGTAGCAATTTAATTTAAATAAACCATAGTTAAAGTAATACCAAAAACATAAAATGGCCTTTATTACAACCCAACAATTCAAATAAAGTACTTATATCAAAATCAAGCATGAAATAATTGAACATCATCTTCGGCATGGGCCACCTTGTCCTCTCCGATCCGGTCGACTTTATGCACTACGAAATGGTTAAGGAAAAGGTGAGTCACCCGGACTCGATGTGCTACCCTTTTCCCGGATTAGCAAAATATCACATACAAACATAATCATGATCATCATGCATCCCAATCATATGCACCCAATCCTAACCGTCCATACACCTTTTCTACCCCGTGTGGTACCAAACCACCGGTGGTGCCAAACCATCGGTGACGTATAGTCACAATGTGTTACCAAAACACTCGGTGACCGAAGTCACAAATCCAATGATGGGGCCAACCCATCGTGTGATACCAAATCACCGCGAGACGATCCCATATCTCAAAGTGGGGCCAACCCACGGTGGAATTAACCACGGGGACAAGTCGCTATGAGGTGCCAAACCTCGGTGTCCGAAGACACGAATGTGATACCAAATCACTTTGGTGGTTCCAAACCCTTTGGTGCCCGAAGACACAAATCGAATGATGGGGCCAACCCATCGTGTGATACCAAATCACTAGCGTCAATCCTCAATACCGCCTTGTGGGGCCAACCCACTCGTGGTGCAAAACCACGGGACGAGACGCGAGGTGCCAAACCTCTGGAGGTGCCAAACTCTCTGGTGACCCAAAGTCACAAAGTTGTGTTACAAAACACTTTGGTGCTCGTCAAAACACAAAATATCACCGCCCCCTCCACTCATATCACCCATCATCATACCAACTCATGTATAGTATTCAAATCATGCAAACATGTTTAACGTTGCATCTCATAGCACATACATCATAAATCATGACATCATATATCAATAACGAGTACTCATAATGAAACGGACTTACGAATCGTGCACATACCCCATAGGGTATCATATCACTCAACCATACTATTTCGGTTTTACCAATCAATCAGTTTATCAAACATATACAAAGCAAGAAGTGTGTTAGCTTACACACACGATTACTAATGCGACTATCAAATCCCGTAGATCAAGATCTAACGCACTAGATCCCCATTCCTTAACACTTTTCGAGCACTAGCCACAACCCGAGATATGCGAGATCAAGCCTTCCCCTACAATCGGCCAAAACTAAACAACATAATCATGCTAATCAACCTTTAAGGGTAAAATCGTAATTTTACCTACTAAAGGGTATTTTCGTAAATTCACACTGCAATGGCCTTTACGAAGGCCTAATGTCGCCACTAGCGACTCGGCTACCACTTAGGTTGAAATGGACTATTGGGCCTAAAGCCCAATTTCGGCCCATTCGGGCCCCACTGCGCTCGTGTGGCCCACCTAGCACAAATCTAGCCATGTATATAACTTCCACCTAGTCTAGTTCAACATATACTAACCAATCATGCAATTTACTCATATGGGCCCGGGCCCATTGGGCCCACTTCGCCCATCGAGGCCCAAGCGACCCAACCCACGAGAATACTCACGATGGCCTCAACTATCGCGTCGAAGCCCCACACGCGCGCTTCGCACGCTCGTGGCTACTATTGCCGTGGCCGGCACTTCGGCATTGCCGCTCTACAACTAGAGTAGAGAGAGTTACACACACGATAGGACTCTAGTGTTAATCCGCGCTCGACCACTCCGTGCCCAAACGCCTTCCAAGGTGTGTTTACTCTCCTCCTAGGATGCTCCTTATATAGCTAGCTCTTCACCTTCATTCTTTGTGTCTTTCAGATGTGGGATCCCTTCGTCGATAGAGTTTAAATTCAATGAAACTCTTCCCGCCTGCATCGCAAAATAAATACTCCTTGCTTCTCATGAGATTCGAACCCAGGCTGTAACATCCCCAAACCCGGCCCAAACATTACGACCGAATTTGGTTTGCTACAGAGAAAACATTTTGAAAACCATTTTTAAGACTGATTTTAAAATTTGTCGAAATGCCTTTCAAATTAAATTTCTTTGTTAAAAACCATACTTAATAAATATTTGTTGAGTCGAGTTGTTTACAAATTTCAAATGTACCCGATGGTACCTTAAAACATTTTGCGTTTAATTTGAGAAAACATGTGCATCCGTTTTAACATCATCGAATAGTTTAAACAAAACATTCAAAACATGCAGCAATAATAAAATAATCCTAGGAGGCCTTATTACAATTAAACAACATAAATCCAAAAGAAAGATAATTAAACCCAAAATTCATTTATTAAAAACTCCTTTGCATGGCCACCTCGAGTCCATCCGGCTCCATTTCCGCGATCTACTCATCCGCAAAATGTTAAGGAAAAGGGTGAGTCACCAAGACTCGAGTGTGTAATCCCCACCCGGTAAAGTAACTCATACACAAGTCATTAATAAACATGCACATGCAACCCAACTAGCCATCCATACTCCTTTTCTACCCCGTGTGGTCAAAACCATCGGTGGTCAAAACCACCGATGACTTAGAGTCACAAATCGGATGATGGGGCCAACCCATCGTGTGGTCAAAACCACCGATGACCATAGGTCACAATAATCAAGTGTGGTCAAAACCACTTTGGTGGTACCAAACCACCGGGACTTAGTCGCAAATTAATCAATTGTTGTGGTCAAAACCACCGATGACCATAGGTCACAAATAATCTGATGGGGCCAACCCATCTTGTGGTCAAAACCAGCGACGACAGTCCATAATTCATCCCCTCCTCTCATCAATCCCACCATCACATGCTTATATATCAATTATCATGTTTCATGTCATAGCATTTAACATCATGTAATGGCATACAAATCATATATCAAAATTACAAATTAGGGGACTTACAGAATTCCATGCTTAGCCATAAGCAAATCACAACCAAAAGATCTAAGGCAAATAATAATAGCACGTAAATTAATAAAGTGTGTATAGAGATCTTACACACCTATTTTCTAGCAATTCTCGAATATACTAGCAAAATCTCGAGACGTTGTTTCCTCTAATTCACCGAATTCCCGTATTTGTCACTTGTCCTATCGAGATTCCTACCAAAACACTTGATAATAATTAGCTTGCACATCTATTCATAACCAAAGCCTATAGCCGAATGTTACTTACCACCTTTCCTTAGGAGAATAAATCCCAAAAGCTTCCCTTAATGGCTATGGCTTCCCTCTTACTAATGCTTGAAAAAGAATCCCAAAAAGGATCTTGTGCTCCCTTGATATTCGACCAAAGTAACTCTAATGAAGAAGGAAAGATTTCGGCTATATAGTAATGAAAGGAGAAAAATATGTGAATAAAAGTGAGGGAATGTAAGTAGAAAAGAGAATAACAATGAGTGAATGGGGATTCGGTTTAATCAACAATGGAAGAAAGAAAAGAAATGAGTTTGGAGAAGAAAGAGGTTCGGCCAAATGAAAGAAAAAGAATAAGAGAGAAAATAGGGTTGAAAGATTCGGCCAACTCTTTGTTTACCAAAAAGAAAAGTGCATAAAATGCCAAAATGAAGTTTTAGTTTCAAGTGGAAAGATGAGAGAAAGAAAATAGTATTTTTGGTTCAATGAAATGAAGGCTAAAACAAAAGCAAAATTTGCACAAAATGTACAATAAACATTCGGCCAAAGAAGAGTTTTTGGAGAGGAAAAGCAAAATGCAAAAAGATGCACAAAAGAGGAATTGGCCAAATATTCCCCCCTAAACCACCTAACAAAATTCGGCCACCCACCTAGACACCCATGCCGTCCACATACATGCACTAAAGCCTAGGATTACTTTCCAAAACATCCTCCCTATTCCATGCCTTTGTCCCTCATCATGCCATAAGTTCAAGATTCTTATCCCCTAAATTAAGCTTTCCTTAATCATAAATTCAACTTACCAAAAGTTATTAGTCCACCTATCATAAATAAGTTTGACCGGCCATCAATGCTAATACACAAAAATAAACCTTCAAAATGCTAAACATACCACTCGAACCTCTAACCTCAAGCTACCTTTCAAGCTCCTTAACCAACTTGCCACTTACTCCTCTTATGCTTTAAATGAACACTTAATTAACTTAAGTGTCAAGCTCACGTAATCCTACTTCATTAAATAAACCATACTAAAATTATTCTAACTTCCTAAATAAAAACAAGCCTTCACAAGACTATGCTATCACACAAAATTCATACCCAAGCCAACACAAAAATAAATAATATTCTAATTTTCCTAAAGCCCAATTCCCAATCGGCCCAATCCTACTAGGCCCAATTTTGGGATGTTACACAGGCTCCCTTGCAACATAATCCACGCTGCTAGCCACTTGGCCACAAGCTCCTCTTGTGTCTTAAACCATGCGCAACTAAATATAAATCTATAGCCAAATTCTGAGGTCCAAGTAAAAAGAAAACCAAAATGCAAAAGCCAAGACTTGAACCTTGGACCTCCTTCCTTCCTTGTGGCGTCACCCCCTTGTCTCTTATGTGGCGTCACTTTGCCACTACACCACACACTCCACTTGTGTCATTTTCCTCTACATTTTATTCTTAAGGCCTACCTGCCAACTTCCAGGGGTTTTTTTTTCACCTAAAACCAAAATTTCCCCAAAGCTAATATTTGATCCCGGGACTTCATAGAAGCCCTCTAACCTTCCAAAATAACTTATCTAATAAGTCTAACTTGCATTAATGCCGTTCTCAAAAATTTTAAAAACAAGGCCCATTGGGCCCAATCCTACTAGGCCCAATTTCGGGATGTTACAAAAACATATCAACATTTACTCATTAAAGCATGCCATTTCAAATAAAAAAAAAACCACATTTCCTATTCAAATTTTCATAGCCAAATTATATATAATACCTCAAACCATTACATACATATTTCATTTCAAAATCAAATAAATACTTACTTTATAAACAATATTCAAACCGGTTCATATTACAATTTAGACATCTCAATATTAAATCATTAACTATGCATAACCTAAATTTATTCATCAACCTCATATTTCAAGACTTTAATACCTAACATAACCAAATTTATCACATACCTGTAACATGAATATCTCATTTGAATGCAAGCTTAAATCATGATCAAATGTAGTCAAAATAAAGCATAAAAATTAAACACATCAAGCACTCATTCAAAAGCACATAAAATCCAACTTAAACAAAATGATCATGGACAAGCCATTTTTAAACCAACTCGAACTCAAGCATGGAAATTAAGCCATTTTCGCATGGCTATAATAATTACAATTTCAAAACCAACCAAACTAATACTAGACTATATGTAACACCCCTAACCCGTATCTGTCGCTGGATTGGGGTTACGAGGCATTACCGATCATAAAACAATTCAGAACAGACTTCCTTTATAAGGTTAATCATCTAGAATTTTTTTTTTCATATATGCATTTCATTTCGCATACTTATCAAATATGTATACTTTAACTTTGATGACATTTGAATAATTCAAATATAAAATATTTTAATTATCAAACAAATGTCATGCGCATACTTTATACAATCAAACATACATTATTACCGTTCATATAAGTGGAATATTCCTTAGTAAACATTCGTTTGCCTTATTACTACATTTGCATAACATGAATAAATAATCATATAATTCACTTAGCATATGCTAAAATATTTCATCAACTTAACTAATTAAACCACTCAAATAGATTATCCAAAATGTTCAAATAATGTGCCATTTGAAAACGATACATAAACATATTCATTTCATGTCTATTCGGCAACCAAGATCTACTAGTACATATTAATTGATTTTCAAATAATTATCTGTTAGAGTTGTGTGACCCAAATTCTAAGATATTGCTTGCAAGTCAAGTTAAACAAAAATATATCTTCTTTCTAGAAGATTTAGTATTTATGAGTATAATATATTTTGCATTTATTAGCATAATATATTTTTACTTTGATTAGAATTAGGTTTTACAAACCTATAAATAGACATAGCCTATTCCTCTTGTAATGGTTCGAATTCGACATAGTAAATTTTTCTTCTCCTCTGCCCGTGGTTTTTTCCCGAAAGGGTTTCCACGTAAAATCTATGTGTTCTTTATTTTATTTCTTTTTCTTTGCGATATATATTGTCATTACCGAAATTTATATTTTTCACAAATTGGTATCAGAGCTTCTGGGTTTTTCATCTCGATCACGGTAATGACGTCTTTAAAGTATGAAATTTCGCTATTGGATCGCAACACCAGATTCACGTTGTGGCAGATAAAGATGCAGGTAGTTCTTGCACAGATGGATTTAGAGGAAGCCCTGCTAGGGGTAGATAAGATGCCTTCGACATTGACGGAGGAAGAGAAGAAGCGCAAGGATCGAAAGGCATTAACACAGTTACATCTGCATTTGTCTAACGAAATTTTGCAGGATGTGATGAAGGAGAATACCGCCGCTGCATTATGGAAGAGGCTAGAACAAATATGTATGTCGAAAACTCTAACCAGCAAGTTGCATATGAAGCAACGTCTTTATGCTCATCGTTTAGAGGAAGGTGCATCTGTGTACGAACACTTAACAGTGTTTAAAGAAATTCTCTCAAACTTGGAGGCCATGGAGGTTCAGTATGATAAGGAAGATCTAGGGTTGATTCTACTTTGTTCGTTGCCCCCGTCTTATTCAACCTTCAGAGACACGATTTTATATAGCCGCGAGTCTCTCACAGTTGATGAGGTTTATGATTCTTTGACCTCGTATGATAAGATGAAGCATCTTGTGGTTAAACCCGACTCTCAGGGAGAGGGTCTCATTATTCGTGGGAGACAAGATTGGAATGCTGATGATGATCGTGGAAGGACACAGGAACGGAATCCTCGCGGTAAATCTAAGGGTAGATCGAAGTCTTCAAACAGAGGTAAAACTTGTAACTTTTGCAAGAAGAAAGGGCACATTAAATCTGAGTGCTATAAACTACAGAACAAGATTAAAAGGGAGGCTGCGAATCAAAAGGGAAAACAACCAGAAAATTCCGGTGAAGCTGATGTTGTAGAAGACTACAGCGATGGTGAACTTCTAGTCGCTTTTGTCAAAAATTCTAAAGTGAGCGAAGAGTGGATACTTGATTCAGGCTGCACCTTCCACATGAGTCCCAATCGGGATTGGTTTACAAATTACGAAGCAGTAATCGAAGGTGTTGTTTTGATGGGAAATAATGCTTCGTGTAAAATCACAGGTGTTGGAACAATTAAAGTTAAGATGTTTGATGGAGTTGTCAGAACACTTAGTGACGTACGACATGTTCCAGAATTGAAGAGAAATTTAATTTCGTTGAGTACTCTTGATTCAAGAAGGTACAAATACATAGCTGAAAGTGGGATTTTGAAGATTTCCAAAGGTTCCATCGTTGTGATGTAAGGGCAGAGAAAGACTGCCAAGTTATATATTTTGCAGGGTTCTACTGTTATTGGTGATGCAGCTGTCGCTTCCTCATCCTTGTCAGATGATGATATTACTAAACTTTGGCATATGCGCCTAGGGCATATGAATGAGAATGGCATGGCAGAATTGAACAAAAGAGAACTTCTTGATGGGCAAGGAATTTGCAAACTGAAATTCTGTGAGCACTGCGTTTTTGGGAAGCAAAAGAGAGTTCGATTCACCAAAGGAATCCATAACACGAAGGGAACGTTAGAGTATATTCATTCTGATCTGTGGGGGCCATAAAGAGTGCCTTCAAGAGGTGGAGCTAATTATATGCTAACTTTTATTGATGATTTTTCCGAGAAAAGTTTGGGCATTCTTCTTGAAGCGTAAGCGATGTGTTTTCTCGCATTTAAGTCTTGGAAAACTATGATTGAAAAATAGACAGGAAAACAAATAAAATACCTCCGCACAGACAATGGCTTAGAGTTTTGTTCTGATGAGTTTAATAAATTGTGCAAGTCAGAAGGGATCGTGAGACACTTGACAGTTCGTCATACTCCACAGCCAAAGCGGCGTTGCGAACGAATGAACGAACGATCATGGAGAAGGTTCGATGTATGTTGTCAAATGCCAACTTACCAAAGTCGTTTTGGGCCAAGCGAAATTTCTATTGCATGTTTTTGATCAACCGATCTCCATCCGTTGCCATTGAGAAAAAGACTCCACAAGAGGTATGGTCTGGTAATCCTGCTAATTATTATGATTTAAAGATCTTTGGGTGTCCTGTGTATGCTCATGTTGATAATGGAAAATTGGAACCGAGATCCATTAAATGTGTTTTTCTTGGTTATAAAGCTGGTGTAAAAGGGTATAAGTTATGGTGTCCTGAAAATAGAAAAGTTGTGATTAGCAGAGATGTTATTTTTGATGAAACTGCTATGCTACCTAACTTATCTCTTAAAGACTCTTCCAATAAAGAAAATCAAAAGCAGGTGGAGCATCAGATTAATACAGGTCGATTCCTCAAGCCAATACAAAAATTGAGAATAGAGTTGCTTCTTCACCACAATACTCTATCGCCAAAAACAGAACTAGAAGAGAAATTAAGCCTCCAAAGAAGTATGTTGAGACTGATCTAGTTGCTTATGCTTTAAATGTGGCTGAAGATATAAATGCAAACCAAGAGCCGTCTAATTATTCTGAGGCGGTTAGCTGTGAAGACTCAGAAAAGTGGATGTTTGCTATGCAAGAGGAGATGGAATCACTCCACAAAAACAGAACATGTGATCTTGTGAAACTTCCTAAAGGTAAAAAAGGCATTCATTTTGTAAATGGGTGTTTAAAAAGAAAGAAGGGACTCCAGGAGTTGAAGAACCCAGATATAAAGCAAGGCTTGTTGCAAAGGGTTACAGTCAAATTCCAGGAGTGGACTTCACAGATGTGTTCTCCCTAGTTGTGAAGCATAGTTTGGTTCGTGATATTATTGCTCGTGGTGACATTGTTGTGAGCAAAATTAGTACTCATGAAAATCCTGCAGATATGATGACTAAGTCACTTCCTATAACCAAGTTTGAGCATTGCTTAGATTTGGTTGGTGTTCATTGTTGAAGTTAAACCCTTAAGGGGTTTTATGGAAGAGGTGAAGAACTTGTTCGTTGAGAGTTCACGATGAAGAACTTGTTTGTTGAGAATTCGTGTCAAGGTGGAGATTGTTAGAGTTGTGTGACCCAAATTCTAAGATATTGCTTGCAAGTCAAGTTAAACAAAATATATCTTCTTTCTAGAAGATTTAGTATTTATGAGTATAATATATTTTGCATTTATTAGCATAATATATTTTTACTTTGATTAGAATTAGGTTTTACAAGCCTATAAATAGACATAGTCTATTCCTCTTGTAATGGTTCGAATTCGACATAGTGAATTTTTCTTCTCCTCTGCCCGTGATTTTTTCCCGAAAGGGTTTCCACGTAAAATTTGTGTGTTCTTTATTTTATTTCTTTTTCTTTGCGATATATATTGTCATTACCGAAATTTATATTTTTCACATTATCCAATCCAAATGGCCATACCTATCATCATTTTATAACTTAAGCATACTCCAATGTATCACATATTCTTGACATACATTTTACTAATTAATGCATTACATATTATAACTCAAACACAAACATCATTTACTTCACAAGAATAAATCAATAACCAAATATAAACATATATCCCATACACAAATCTTATCTACCACGTAATAAACATATCAAAATAAACTTTTTCTATATTCAAACATAACTTATTATCCTTTAATACCAGTTCATGAATAACATCTTAACCAAGTTAACAACCAAATTCACTCATACTTTTATCTATCCATATGTCATAACCGAATCAACCAAATGCACACATCCAAAATTACTAACCAGTTTCAATGCACAAAATAGATATCATGAATACCATTCATTCAAGACATATAGCATAATAACCAAATGAACGTAAGCCATAATCAAACAAAATCGTAATAAAGCATTGAAGTTAGGCCATTTTCGCATGGCTTAATTTATACAAAACCAAAATCCAACATTTCAAATTTCAATCTAGCCTATACATGCCATAGGTTGAAAATTCAGCTTATAAAATACCAAAGACATCGATAGTGTGATAAGTTTCTCCGACGATTTCCAGAGCTCGAAACTTGAATTCAAAATCTATAAAACAAAGGTAAACATGAACACACACAGAGTAAGCTTACATAGCTTAGTAAGTCATAAGAAAATAAAGAACTTAGCTACAGAATCAAATCATATAAACTAAACCATTTTTTTTTACTATCATAGTTACTTTAAATCTTTAAACTTACAAATTCATGTATTTTATATGTACTTTCACTTGTATATTATTCATGGCCGAATGAACATATATATATATATATATATAAGCAAAATATCCTTCAATTTCAAAGCTAAATATCATTATGTAAACACATACAATTATACTCATGAATCAAAGTACAGCTTCTTATGCATAAGCATAGTAATGACCGAAAGAACACTTTTATATATAAAGATACATTAACAAACTATCATTCAATGACCAAGCCAAAACATCTTTATCATACTAAATACCCATACACTTATATGCATACACTCATAAATCAAAGTATAACAATTATAAATATATTTATATCCATGGCCGAATATACCACCAATTGCATATATTCAAAAATAATTTCAATAATGTTCATATTATTTATTTACAAGGCCGAATACCTTTTTCACATTCACATATGTACTTGCTACTCAATTATTCAAGTTTAATATAACATCACATGTGGCCAAATATGCAAGTTCAATACATCATCACATATGCACATACCTATGTGGCCGAATATACAAGGTCATTTAGATCAACTTACTTGCTCACTTTCCACATAAATGAGAATTCTTATAGACATAGACTTGAAAATAAATCACCGGTATAAAACCTGCTAGGCATAAGCCTGAATCACACACCGGCACTAGGCCTACTAGACCCGAGGTCTGATATTTATTCACCGGCAATAAGCCTGCTAGGCACAAAGCCCGATCAAATTCACCAGCACAAGGCTTGCTAAGCTCAAAGCTCGAATATCGCTATTATAAAGTCATTCCATAACAGTTCATACAAACTTTCAGAGGTTTTAATTCAGTCGAATAAAACTCATCCACAATAATTTAATGTTAAATCACATTCGGCTACTCTACTATACAACTATAAAATTCGAATCATCATAGTAAACCAATTTATATTCAAAATAAATAATTTTTAATTGCTTAAAGACTTACCTCGGATATCGACGGACGTTATAAATCGACTATTTGAACATGGTTACCAAGCTTATTCACATTCGGCATAAGTACATATAAATTCATATTTTTCATACCAGCATATATATTTAACATTTATCTACCATTAAACACGTCTATTTGCCTAAAAATTTACCTCGGACGATGTAAAACAGAACGGGACGACTAGTCGACAACTTTCGTTTTTCCCCGATCCAAGTCCGATTTCTTTTGTTCTTGATCTATATAATTTCAAATTAACCCCATTTAAACAAAATTTCATTCAATTTAATCCAACAACATATAAATGGGAAAATTACCATTTTACCCCTAATATTTCATACTTTTACAAATTAGTCCTAATTGCAAAAAATACAAAATACACAAAATCTCACCACATCATAGTTAGGCCGAATCTTTCTTATGCTCATACTAATCCATATATTTCATTTATTTTGCCTTTTAGCCCTTCAATTTATTATTTTTTTCAATTTAGTCCTAATAATTCAAAATTATCAAAAACTCCAATACAAAACATATTAATCCAAAACATATCTTTCATAATTTATCATCAAACATCACAAAACACAAATATTCATCAATGGCATAACTCAAAATATTCATCAAAATCAAAAATTCAAGCATGGGTTTACTAGTATTCGAAGCAACGATCTCAAAAACGTAAAAATTATCAAAAACCGAGTAAAAACGAACCTTAAATCATGCTTGGGAGGTGGCCGAACCTTGAAACCTTGTTCTTTTCTTTCTTATTTTCATATTCGGTTTTGTAAGAATAACATCCACTTTGATTTTTAAATTATATGTTTATATTATATACATTTCATTACTTAATTTACTTATTTAACCTTGGTATTTTAATATAAAACATTTATAATGGTTGTCCACAACCGTCCATCATTATAAATTATGGTTTAATTGCAACATAAAACCTCCATATTAAAAGAACCACAACTATTCAGCCCTTTCACACTTTACCACCCAATTTTCCTTTTACGCGATTAAGTCCTTTTATTTAATTAGGCACCCAAACGACAAAATTAAAGCACGAAAATTTCACAGATATAAATTCACACAAAATAAACACAGTTAATAATTTTTTAAATATTTTTCTGACTCAGATTCGTGGTCCCGAATCCACCGTTCCGATTAGGGTCTAAATCGGACTGTTACACTATACATGCCATAGATTCAAAATTCAAACTTAGTAAATACCGAATCAGTCGATAGTGTGATAGACTCCTCCGACGATCCCCGAGCTCATAACCCATCTTCCAAAATCTATAAAATGAAGAGTAAACATACACATGATAAGCTTTTTGCGACTTAGTAAGTCATAAGCAAACAATAATCATACGAACATTAACACTGAATCAATTAGCCAAGTCAATCCAAACCTTAATTAAATATACATATATCACACTCACAAGTTTATATGTTATCAAATATACATTAGCATTAACATCATATAACTAAATGCACAAATACTCATAAACATATATAATTATCACTTTTAAATATCACAACTATATCAATAGGCCGAATCACTTATATTATCACAAATACATAATAGGCCTAATCACTTATATGTTCAAATATGCTAACACATAATTCATATTTCACATAACTTTAAATCATCAATTCAAGTATACAATTTACTTTAATTTCATAACATAGTATGAGTACATACCTGAACCTTTTAATTCAATTTCACATTTGGTCTTTAACCTTTTAATTCAATTTCACATTTGGTCTTTACTTCACATTGCCCGTTGAACCGTTTGGAATTAAAAAGGATACGCGGATAGTCGAAAGCTCGTACAATGCCAACGTCCCAGACGTGGTCTTACATGTAATCACATATCGATGCCACTATCCCAGACAGGGTCTTACACGAATCAAATACGATGCCAATGTCCCAGACATGGTCTTACACGTAAACACAAGTCGATGCCAACGTCCCAGACGTGGTCTTACACGAAAACACATATCGGGGTCCTATGTCATGACATATGTATCCTAACTATTCCTAGGGTTCGTACGGGACTTTTAGACAACGTATCTCGATCGAATCGAACTCGTAACTTATCTTCCAAGCTTAATCACAATCGGCCAATGCACATATATTTTCTTAAAATTCAATTTAACACATAACAAATAAATATTTTCAATTTAACAACATTTATATGCTTATAGACTTACCTCGGATAACGAATATCGGAACGGAACGATTATTCGAAGACTTTGGTTTTCCTCCGATCCAAATCTGATTTCTTTAATTCTTAATCTAAACATATTCAAATTAAATTCATTTAAACATAATTCCATTCAATTTAGTCCAAAAACACATAAATGGGAAAATTACCATTTTACCCCTGATATTTCACACTTTTTACAAATTAGTCCTTATACATAAATATGCAAAATACACCAAATTTCCATATACCCATTCATAGCCGAATATTCATGTATATTATACAAGCCCATATTTTCAATTATTTCACATTTCTAACCACAAAAATTCTATTTTTTTAATTTAATCCCTAATTCATATATTTTTTGTCAAAAATCACTTTATAAAACTTGTATATCTTTAAACAACCATCAATAATCTTGCAAGAAATATCAAAATAAACATGTATTCAACAACGACACATTTCAAAAACATTACCAATTTCATAAATTGAGGTACGGGCTAGCTATATCGAGCTGCAACGAGCTCAAAAATATAGAAATCATTAAAAACCGAGTAAAAATCGTACCTTAATTAGAAATTAAAGCTTGGCCGAATGTTAAAGCCATCAATGGCTTTCTAAGGCTGCCTTTGGTTCAGCAGTTGTTGCCAGTGAGATGCAGTTGCTTCTACCAACCTCACCGCATCTTTGTTTGGATCGACATGAAAGTCGGTGAGATAGCATTTCAATCACACCTGGAGGGCTGAAATTTGGTGGAGATTTCAGCTCCAATGAAAAAAAAACAACCCCACCAACATGGTTTTTACAATTTTAACCTAACTCCTTTGTTTTAGGGCAAGAATTCTGTTAACTCCTACCAGATTTCTCTTCTAGCGTTCCTTCTCTTGTATTCTAACCACACCAAGACAACATGCACCGAGCACTGCAAAGCATACCCACATATATAACAGGAGTGTTAGGCTTCTCATTCACCATACAGATCAACATCACCACCGACACCACCACGAACGAGATGAAAGAGATGAAAGGAAAATTATGGAAAATTATGGAAAGAGATGAAAGAGATGAAAGAGATGGAAAATTATGGAAAATTATGGAAAGAGATGAAAGAGATGGAAAATTATGGAAAATTATGGAAAGAGATGAAAAATTATGGAAGGAAGAAAGCGAGAGAATCAGAAAAGAAGGGAAACAGTCTCGAAAGGAAAGTTATGGAAAATTATAGAAAGAGATGAAGAAATGGGGCAGAGACTTATGTTTAGGCCATGGTTTTGTTTTGGTTTTTTTTTTTTTTTTGCCGTATGTTTTCAAGTATTGTATAGTTGTATTGCTGTTTTTTTTAAATAGTAGTTATATATATTATAAAATTAATATTAATTAATTAAAAATAAATATTTTAATAAACATATTTTATTAAATAAATTATAAATTTATCTATTTTTAATAATTTCGTAAAAGTAAAATAATTTTAACAAAATTCTATTATATATCATTTTTAATTTAATGTCCTTATTAGTAATTTTATATTTTCACCTCACCGCTACAGCTGCGTTTGAATCCAAACACACACTCCACCATTATTTCTAATCTCACTGCTACAGTATTTAATCTCACCGCTACAGTAACTAAACTCACCGCCACCGCTATTTTTAACCTCACCGGAGATAAACACACCGTCCATCCAAACTAAGCCTAAGTCTTCAAATTCGGCTGGGGAAAAAAAATGAGAAAGATGACACTTTGTTTCTTTTATTTATTATTTGTTTTGTCATTATTAACTAACTTACAAAAATAACCTTTATACAACTTATTTATTACACCAAATGCCAAGCCATCATATTCCACTATCTCATTTAATGGTCCAATTACCAATTAAGGACCTTTCCTTTTATGTTCTCTAGCTATTTGGCATTTTTAGCTAATAGAACACAAGTTTTACGCTTTACGTGATTTAGTCCTTTTTACCGAATTAACCACTCAAACGGTAAAATTTCTTCACGAAATTTTCACACGAACATTCTATCATACTGTAAATATTAATAAAATAATAAAATAAATATTTTGACTTGGTTAAGTGGTCCCGAAACCACCCGTTCCGATCAGACTCAAAAATAGGCTGTTACAACTCTCCCCCCTTTAGGGATTTTCGTCCCCGAAAATCTTACCGGTGAATAGGTTTAGTTAACGTTCTCTCATAGCATTCTTTTAACTAACGGAATTTTCTTATTCCACAATACTTTAACCTTGCGAGCCAGAATGTGAATCGGTTCTTCTTCATATGTCATATCGGGCTTAATCTCAATCTTTGTCGGACTAATCACATGTGAGGGATTAGATCGATATCTACGAAGCATTGAAACATGAAATACATTGTGGATCTTTTCTAGCTCAGGTGGCAACAGTAGTCTATAAGAAACTAGCTCGATATGCTCTATAATCTCATATAATCCAATATACCTCGGACTCAACTTGCCTTTACGACCAAAATCTGAGTAATTTCTTCCATGGTGAGACTTTCAAAAACACTTTATTTTCAATTTGAAACTCTATATCATTTTGTTTCAAGTCTGCATGCGATTTCTAACAATTCAATGCTGTTTCCAGATTATCGCAAATCACTTTCACATCATATATTTCAAATTCACACATAGATTCGAATTCCAAATCTCTTTAATCTCACAACTAAAATTCTTATCTGACTTTCACTGTACATCATCCCTAGCTGAAACTACTTATAACTGTATTAAATTGTTTTCATTTTCTACTCATATTCTCTGACGATTTTAATCCTGTGAACCATTTTCTCACAAAACTCGATCCTGAAGTAACGGAGTTCGATAACTGCTTATAATAGCAACAGTCTTTCTTAGTTATTTTGAAAATTTAAAACATAATGACAAATAAATATTTCGAGAATTTGGTTTGCGTTTCCCGATTTCAATGAAATTTCATACTTACAGATTACTGTAATCTCTCTTGGAATTACCATATAAATTTCAGATCTCAATCCAAAACAATGATAACTGACACCATAGACAGATTTACCAACACAGAAACGAATAACTTAACTGTTTTATCAAAAGAGAAAATCTATACTTACAAAGAGATTTCTTCAGACAGTTAACCATATTTCATATAACTCCATCTTTTTCAATGATAAAGATAATCCCGATACAAAATTCATCAACCCTCAATTTCTATAACCAACAAAGTCAGAAATATCGCATTTCACACTCATCATCTATATCATATCTCAGACTGTTGTGTATCTTGTTAATCCCATATGAACACCACTGAGAGTTTCTTGTAGCAGTTGTTGTATATTCGTAGAACTTTTTTAGTATACACACTCTATCTTGAAATAAAAAATAATCATCGATGAATCAGAAATCAATTTATGTTGAACTCCTTTTTAACTTATAATTCGCTGACACATTTCTGAATTTCACAACTTCACTATATAAACATTTATTTAGCCTCTAATTCAACTAACAACTGTTCATTTCCTGATAAGATCAATCACGTATTCATCGCCCAATCAAAACATTCAAAACTATAATCATTTTCCTCGGATAAAAATTACTTACAGACTTAAAAGTTTTTCGACGATTGAAACTAGCCTTGCTGTTCCAAGTTAAGATCTTTTTCTGACATTCAACATTTTAAACTCTTATAATCATCAAATATTTCACCTAACTCTTTTATGCAGCTTTAACTGTATAGAATCATAAGATATTTTTGCATATTCTTGTATTAGAATACATTTCGAACTATTCATTAACATAAGGACGAAAATCGTAATCTCTTTATTGAACTCAAACTGAACCAGAACTGATATTTCGGTCGAAATTATCTTCGTGCAAAAGAAAACTTCAACAATCAACTAACTTTAATTTATCACAACATTTCCCAGATAGAATCATTCCGATGGATATAATTCGATATCAAGTCTTCAAGAATACTAGTTTTTCTTCCAGACTACCCCTCAATTCACACATGTACATTCAAAGTTTATTTCCAGTCAGGTGGATAGATTCAAACACATATAACCCAATTATCTTTTCAATCAAATAATTCAAATCAAACTGAATCACTGAATCAGTCTTTTCGAAGAAATCATTTCTTCTCGTTAAAAAGGATAACCCAGACATATTGTTTCACAAATTTGATATTATTCTTCTATCATTTTCACTTTTATCAATGTCGGACCTTCACGAGAACTAGAAAAGAGTTTATAATAAAGCTATCTCATATATTAATCATCAAAACTCTGAATTATACTGAAATCACCTTAACTAAATAGAAATCATTAGACCTTAATGAGAACGATGTCTCAACCCTATAAATAGATATTATCCTGATTGTTAATGAAGCATTTGAAGACAGAGAAGTATCGAATATGATTTAAATAGCAACCATTTAAGAAACACAACTTCTATAACTTTGAGGACGGTACCACTGTACTCTCACATTTCAAGCCAGAAATTAAAATCGTAATAGAAATAGTCATCTCTGTCAAATAGAGATCTCTTGTAGATAATCACATGGAATCATAAGAAAACCGGAATAGCAAAATTCAGTATATGGAGTCACACAGGATATCTAAAAATTACAACCCATATATAATGATATAAAATTCCGAGAATATCCCAGAAAATGTCCAGGAAGAACAATCTCATCCTTAAATACTAAAATCCACAGTAACAGAAGCATTATAATCTTCATATATATTCAACAGAACAATAACCAATAGAAATAGAATATTACTCTCATACAGATTTTACCGTCGACTTTCATATCCACACAATGAAACAAATTATCGGAAAAAGACATAACAATGTGGAACATAATCCAAACAGATTTCAATGCTTTCATATATTATTATGTTTAGCTAACGTTCTCATATGATAAGAATTTCATCTTAACATAAACAGCTACATATACCTCTAAAAGTAAATGAACACATTGCATACTCAGAAATGATCGTCGTAATTAACTCAACTACAACCACTATACTCAACCATCAATACAATTCAAACATTAATCTTCTGTTTAATTCTGTCATCAGAAATTTTCACATTATCCCATCACTAACAGAAATCAATTCAGAAAAGCTTCCAGTTAATACTTTCTTTAGATAACATACCTGAATAAGTCATTTAATCGGAGTTAACTTCTTCTTTAACAGTGACTTTGCATAATCTGAATAGTCTCCAGAACTGTCCAATATCTCTTTTAGTACTGTCTTCATTTGCTGATTCATTCTCCTTTCTGACCACATTACTAATCTTTCAAACACGGATTTCTATAACTCCACACTCGTGAGCTTATTCATTCCAACTCTTATAATAAAATTGTAACATTTTACTGATAAGGGGGTGAGGGTAGTAAAGCCTCAAATTTAACTCTCACATAAATGCACATAATACATACTATCACAAATAGTCAGTTCATTACTAATTTCACATTCTCAAATCATTTAATAAACTTTTGCTTTTAATCACTTTTATTCTTAACACATTGTTCATATGCCAACTCAAATCACAATTTCACAATCAGAGCATTTCAGATAGTAATCATAATTAAAATATCTTATCTCATATGCTCATATAATTACAATATTTATCAATAACATGTCATACAATTTGATTCTTACCTTTATGAGTCTCAACTCATCATCAACACATTTCCACTCAAATATTTGAGTATTTACTTATGTACTATCAGAATTAGCTCAGTTAGAGAACTTATCTATTTCATCAAAATAATCTTCGTCAGAGTCGGGAGATATCACACTATCGTAGATTAAATATGGCATGTATAGCTAGACTCACATACGCTATGGTAGTCTTAGAACCGACTAAATCATAGCTCTGATACCAATCAAATGTAACACCCCTAACCCATAACCGTCGCCGGATTAGGGTTACGAGGCATTACCACACTAAATACAACTTCCAAACATTCACTTATTCACACAGATCATATTCGCATAAATAAAGCATATGGCTGATTAAAAATTAAATATACATTATTAATCATAAAACAAAAGACAATTCTCTTGCATATAATCTTATTTATATGTTAAATGTTGCCTCAAAACCATACAAAAATTTGTTTCAAAATATACACATAAATTATATACTCATCACATCATGACATATATGTTCAAATCCAATATAATTATTAAACACTTAATTATTCAATAATTTACTTGCACTTAATAGACCAAATAAATCACATCACAAAGCTTAATGTCCAAAATCATATATGATATATACAATTAAACCAATTTATTGGCACATTTTTTTTTCCACATTAAAATTGAACCATTCAAGCTTAAAATATATAAACACATTACCAATCATCTTGCCTTTAATACGACTAATCAAATTTATCTATTAAAAGCTAAACCCAAAACATACACTTCTCATATAACCAACTTTAACCGATTTTATGAGAACATTATTTACTAACTATAAGTCTATTTAAAAGACAACTATGTATCGTTTTAAAAGACCATAAACATGCATAGTTTCCTATTACAACTTTCGATATGTGCACACCAAATGAGCCATTTATGAAAATCCATACAAATCATATCATTATACAATTAATAAACCGAATCAATCTTACTCACATATGTGCGAATCAAACATTTATCGTATACCCCTCAAACTCATATAACATACTTATTACCTAACTAACATTCATTACTTAGCTTATTACCGAAATACATAACCATATGCCTCATATTCATAAAAACATGGTATTTCTTCTCGATTTGCTAAACCATGATCAAATCCAAAGATTAACAAAACATATCAACATTTACTCATTAAAGCATGCCATTTCAAATCAAAACAAAACCAAATTTCCTATTCAAATTTTCATAGCCAAATTATATATAATACCTCAAACCATTACATACATATTTCATTTCAAAATCAAATACATACTTACTTTATAAACAATATTCAAACCGGTTCATATTACAATTTAGACATCTCAATATTAAATCATTAACTATGCATAACCTAAATTTATTCATCAACCTCATATTTCAAGACTTTAATACCTAACATAACCAAATTTATCACATACCTGTAACATGAATATCTCATTTGAATGCAAGCTCAAATCACGATCAAATGTAGTCAAAATAAAGCATAAAAATTAAACACATCAAACACTCATTCAAAAGCACATAAAATCCAACTTAAACAAAATGATCATGGACAAGCCATTTTTAAACCAACCCGAACTCAAGCATGGAAATTAAGCCATTTTTGCATGGCTATAATAATTACAATTTCAAAACCAACCAAACTAATACTAGACTATACATGCCATAGATTCAAAATTCAAACTTAGTAAATACTAAAAACGATCGATAGTGTGATAGACTCCTCCGACGATCCCGAGTTCATAACCCATCTTCCAAAATCTATAAAACGAAGAGTAAACATACACACGATGAAGCTTTTGCAGCTTAGTAAGTCATAAGCAAACAATAATCATACGAACATTAACACTAAATCAATTAGCCAAGTCAATCCAAACCTTAATTAAATATACATATATCACACTCACAAGTTTATATGTTATCAAATATACATTAGCATTAACATCATATAGCTAAATGCACAAATACTCATAAACATATATAATTATCACTTTTAAATATCACAACTATATCGATAGGCCGAATCACTTATATTATCACAAATACATAATAGGCCTAATCACTTATATGTTCAAATATGCTAACACATAATTCATATTTCACATAACTTTAAATCATCAATTCAAGTATAAAATTTACCTTAATTTCATAACATAGTATGAGTACATACCTGAACCTTTTAATTCAATTTCACATTTGGTCTTTACTTCACATTGCCCGTTGAACCATTAGGAATTAAAAAGGATACGCGGATAGTCGAAAGCTCGTACAATGCCAACGTCCCAGACGTGGTCTTACATGTAATCACATATCGATGCCATCGCCCCGCATGTGGTCTTACACGAATCAAATACGATGCCAATGTCCCAGACATGGTCTTACACGTAAACACAAGTCGATGCCAACGTCCCAGACGTGGTCTTACACGAAAACACATATCGGAATCCTATGTCATGACATGTGTATCCTAACTATTCCTAGGGTTCGTACGGGACTTTCAGACAACGTATCTCGATCGAATCGAACTCGTAACTTATCTTCCAAGCTTAATCACAATTGGCCAATGCACATATATTTTCTTAAAATTCAATTTAACACATAACAAATAAATATTTTCAATTTAACAACATTTATATGCTTATAGACTTACCTCGGATAACGAATATCGGAACGGAACGATTATTCGAAGACTTTGGTTTTCCTCCGATCCAAATTCGATTTCTTTAATTCTTAATCTAAACATATTCAAATTAAATTCATTTAAACATAATTCCATTCAATTTAGTCCAAAAACACATAAATGGGAAAATTACCATTTTACCGTTGATATTTCACACTTTTTACAAATTAGTCCTTATACATAAATATGCAAAATACACCAAATTTCCATATACCCATTCATAGCCGAATATTCATGTATATTATAAAAGCCCATATTTTCAATTATTTCACATTTCTAACCACAAAAATTCTATCTTTTTCAATTTAATCCCTAATTCATATTTTTTTTGGTCAAAAATCACTTTATAAAACTTGTATATCTTTAAACAACCATCAATAATCTTGCAATAAATATCAAAATAAACATGTATTCAACAACGGCACATTTCAAAAAATTATCAATTTCAGAAATTGAGGTACGGGCTAGCTATATCGAGTTGCAACGAGCTCAAAAACATAGAAATCATTAAAAACCGAGTAAAAATGGTACCTTAATTAGAAATTAAAGCTTGGCCGAATGTTAAAGCCATCAATGGCTTTCTAAGTCTTCAAATTCGGCTGGTGAAAAAAAATAAAAAAGATGACACTTTGTTTCTTTTATTTATTATTTGTTTTGGCATTATTAACTAACTTACAAAAATAACCTTTATATAACTTATTTATTACACCAAATGTCAAGCCATCATATTCCACTATCTCATTTAATGGTCCAATTACCAATTAATGACCTTTCCTTTTATGTTCTCTAGCTATTTGGCATTTTTAGCTAATAGAACACAAGTTTTACGCTTTACGTGATTTAGTCCTTTTTACCGAATTAACCACTCAAACGGTAAAATTTCTTTACGAAATTTTCACACGAACATTCTATCATACTGTAAATATTAATAAAATAATAAAATAAATATTTTGACTCGGTTAAAAGGTCCCAAAACCACCCGTTCCGATCAGACTCAAAAATGGGCTGTTACAAGATGATTCATTTTACAAATCAACTGCCAGATTCATTAAATCTCACATAACAGCTGAAAATGATCCAATACGAATTGATGTCCTAATAGGGCAAACTGTTAATGAAAAAGAAAGTAAACCATCCATGAAGCGTAGAAGACCGGTCGGTTCCAAAGATAAAAATCCTCGTAAAAAAAAGGGAGCAAACATTCAAGATGGTCATATAGTGGAGGCGAGGGTTCCTGAAGAGACCCATGACATAATTATAAAACTCAAGAAGAGATTCAGGTACTTAAAAGTGAAAATGGAAATGATGAAAATAAAGAGATCTCGATAAGTTATGTCAATACGAGAAAAAGATGGAACAAAAAAAATGTAGTTGTCGACAACAATTTTGCTTATAATGTTGCTATTGAAATAAAAAAAGAAAATGAGGATCCTAGGCCTAAATTTACTAAGGAATGTAAAAAATAGAAAAGATTGGTCAAAATGGAAAGATGCAATTCAAGCAGAATTGAATTCACTTTCTACCTGTAGTCCAAACACCTAAAGGTGTAAAGCCGGTAGGATATAAATGGTTATTTGTGCGAAAATAAAATGAAACTGATGAAGTCGTAAGATATAAAGCTCGACCTGTAGCACAAGGATTTTCGCAAAGGCCCGACATTGATTATGAAGAGACATATTCTCATGTGGTGGATGTAATCATGTTTAGATATATTATTAGTCTGGCAGTACATGAAAAACTTGACATGTATCTAATGGATGTTGTTACATCCTATTTATATGGCACACTTGATAGTGAAATTTATATGAAAATCCCTGAAGGATATAGAGTTTCTTGAGAAAATTGCTCGATCAGATTAAAGAAAAGTTTATATAGATTAAAACAATCTAGACGTATGTGGTACAATTGTCTTAGTGAATACTTGTTAAAAGAAGGTTACAAAAATGATCCAATTTGTCCATGTGTCTTTATAAAAAGATTTGGATCATATTTTGTGATAATTTTTGTTTATATTGATGATATAAAAATATTATTGGAACTCCTGAAGAGCTTCAAAATATAATAAATTGTTTAAAGAAATAATTTGAGATGAATGATCTTGGAAAAACAAAGTTTTGTCTTGGCTTACAAATCGAACATTTAAAAGATAGAATTCATGTTCATCAATCAACTTATACGGAAAAGATATTAAAAAAATTTTACATGGATAAAGCACACCCATTAAGTACTCCAAAGATTGTACGATCGTTAGATGTGAATAAAGATGTAACACCCCTCACCCGTATTCAACGCCGGAATAGGGTTACGAGGTATTACCGATCCATTCACAACACATATAGCATACAATTATGCAACAATAAGTATTCATTCTTATAAATCATTCCACACAATCACATTGTCTCTTATAAGGGCCTACGATGCCTTAAACATGCTTTAGAAGTGATTCGGGACTAAACTGATATCATACAAAAATTCTAGACACTTAGAAATTTTTCATGTAAACAAGGGTCACACGCTTGTGTGAACAGGCCGTGGGCCTCACACGGCTAGTAGACACGCCCATGTCTCAGGCCGTGTGAAAACAGGGCATACATACTGACTTGGGTCACACACCCGTGTGTCTAGCCCGTGTACCCTTCGAAGTGGCCACACAAGCACGTGTGCCAGGCCGTGTGCTAGGCCGTGCCAAAACTGTAGAGTATACTGACTTATGCAACACGGCCAAGTCACACGCCCGTGTGATAGGCTGTGTGCCAATTAGGGAGGTATACCGACTTGTACCACACGGCCAATCACACGCTCGTGTGTGAGACCGTGTGGAGCATATTGACTTCAATTTAATTTCAACACCAGGGGACACACGACTATGTAATTGGACCGTGTGTCACACACGGCTGAGACACGCGCCCGTGTCTCTGCCCGTGTGGACAAAAATAGGCCATTCGCAAGGCCAATTTGCCACCCCATTTTGCACATACCTACATAAGTACAAATGGTACTATTTTAAGGCAAAAATATGCAGCCATATCAATCCAAACGCATGCACATTTCATGCTATACAATTACAACTATTTCACTTATTCAAATATAATCCAAAACTACATCAACAATATGGTTCATTTACCATAATTCACATATATGATTCAATCAACTAAACCATTCCATATATTCATTATCAATCATAAATTCTCAAGCACATAGCTTTCCAAATTACCTAATATCATTTAGCATTATAGATTCAACTTCAACCACACAATATAGGTCAATTACCAAACTCAAAATAGAACTATTTGCATATTTATAAACATCATCAACTTTCATTATCATAAGCCAACCCAAATGGCTCAAAATACATGTTCATCAAACATACCAAAATGACTCAAGCCTATACATACCATATACCAAAGCATTAAAAGCATAATTATAATAATGCTTATTGCATACGAACTTACCTCGGATGCTAAAACGGCGAATTGAGTCGTTTAGTCGATAACTTTAGTTTTCCCCCGATCTAAGTCTGAATTCCGCTTTTCTTGATCTATATAATATCAAATTCAGCTTATTCAATCACCACTTTATTCAATTTAATCCAAAACACACATTTGGGCACATTTACACTTTTGCCCCCAAAATTTCACATTTTTACAATTTAGTCCTTATTTCACAAAAATAAAAAATTAATGAAATTCAAGACTAACCCATGCTAGTCGAATTACCATAATGCCCCTAGAAGCCCATAATTTGCATTTATTCACACTTTAATCACCACATTTCACATTTTCTCAATTTAATCCCCTTTTTGACATTTTTGTCAAAAATCACTTTACAAAAACTATTAATCTAACATTAAACCTTCCAAATCTATCATAAATCATCAAATTACTCAAGCATTCAACAATGGAAACATGAAAAATCTTTAACAATTTCGAAATTTAAGGTGCGGACTAGCTAGAATACAAAGTAACAATCTCAAAAACATAGAAATCATTAAAAACCGAGTCAAAATGACTTACCAATTTAGCTATCAAAGGACCGAACCCGAGATGAAATGATATGGCTTCTTTCCTTCTTATAAATTCGGCTAAGAAGATGAATGCCGCCAAATTTTATGTTTTGTTTTTAATTAAAATAACCTTTAATAATCAAATACCAAAATTAACCTTTAAATTAATTCAAAACTTCATTTATGCCATGTCATTATCATCCACTATCACAATAATGGTATAATTTCTATTTGAGGACCTTAAATTTAAGGTTCTATAGCTATTTGACACTTTTAGCTAATAGAACATAAGTTTTACACTTTACACGATTTAGTCCTTTTTCTCAAATTGACCAATTAAACGATAAAATTTCTTAACGAAATTTTCACACCAACATAATATCATACTGTAAACATTAAAATAGTAATAAAATAAATATTTTGACCTCGGATTTGTGGTCCCGAAACCACTGTTTCGATTTGATTAAAAACGGGTTGTTTCAACTCTCCCCCCTTAGGGATTTTTGTCCATGAAAATCTTACCGGTGAATATGTTTGGGTACTGTTTTCGTATATCTTCCTCGGGTTCCCATGTAGCTTCTTCAACTCCGTGTCGATGCCATAATACTTGTACTAATGCGATTCTCTTATTTCTCAGCTCTTTGATCTCACGAGCTAAAATTCGAATCGGTTCTTCAGCATATGACATATTAGACTGAATTTCAACCTCGGTCGAGGAAATGACATGTGAAGGGTCGGATTGGTATCGTCGAAGCATCGACACATGAAACACATTATGTATTTTCTCTAACTCAGACGGTAAAGATAGTCGATAAGCCACTGGCCCAACTCGCTCAGTAATCTCGATGAATCGCGGACTCAATTTCCCTTTCCGACCAAACCGTAATATCTTTTTCCACAGCGACACTTTCAAAAACACTTTATCCCCAATCTGGAACTCAATATCTTTCCGTTTCAAGTCTGCGTACGATTTCTGTCGATCCGAAGCTGCTTTCAAACTATCGCAAATTACTTTTACTTTTTCTTCTGTTTCTCTGATCAGATCAACCCCGTGAATCTTATTCTGACTAAGTTAAGTCCAGTACAATGGTGTTCGACATTTACGACCATATAGAGCTTCGTACGGTGCCATCTTAATACTCGATTGGAAACTATTATTGTAAGCAAATTCAATCAGCGGTAGATATTTCTCCCAACTACCTTCAAACTCAAGAATACAACAACGCAACATATCCTCAAATATTTGAATAACTCGTTCGGATTGACCATCCGTTTGCGGGTGAAACGCAGTGCTAAAATACAATTTAGTACCCAAAGCTTCTTGTAATTTCTTCTAAAATCTCGATGTAAATCTTGGATTCCTATCCGAAACAATAGATAGGGGAACACCATGTAATCTTACAATTTCGGATATATACAGCTCAGCTAATTCATCAAGCGAGAAATATGTACGTACCGGAATAAAATGAGCTGATTTCGTCAATCTGTCAACAACAACCCAGATTGCATCTTTCTTTTTCGGAGATAAGGGCAAACCCGATACGAAATCCATTGTTACTCTATCCCCCTTCCACTCAGGAATCATAATAGGCTGTAATAAACCTGATGGCACATGATGCTCAGCTTTAACTTGCTGAAAAATCAAACATTTTGAAACAAATTCTGAGATATCACGTTTCATGCCGTGCCACCAATAAAGCTGTTTCAAATCGTTATACATTTTCGTGCTTCCCAGATGTACTGATAAACAACTACTGTGTGCTTCATTTAGAATTTTCTGAATGAGCTCAGAATTTCTTAGTACACATATTCTATCACGAAACATCAAACAATCATCAGGCCCTATTCGAAACTCTGAATCAAAAGTCGACTCACACTGAGCTCGTTTTGCTTACAATTCATTATCAAATTTTTTAGCCTCACAAATCTGCTGTAGAAACAATGGTCTCGCTTTCAACTCGGCCACTATCGAACCGCCGTCAGAAAAAGCTATTTGTGTGTTCAAAGCACGTAAAGCAAATAAGGACTTTCGGCTCAACGTATCAGCAACTACATTAGCTTTCCCCGGATGATAGTCAATCACTAATTCATAGTCTTTTAGCAATTCTAACCATCTTCGCTGTCGCAGATTCAAATCTTTCTGAGTCATCAGATATTTCAAACTTTTGTGGTCGGTATAAACATGACATTTCTCACAAAACAAATAATGACGCCAAATTTTTAATGCGAACACTATCGCGGCTAACTCTAGATCGTGCGTTGGATAATTCTTTTCGTGCGGCTTCAACTGTCTTGAGGTATAAGCTACAACTTTGCCTTCCTGCATCATTACTGTAAGGGCCAAATCTTGCCCGGGCCCAATTAACCCAAGATAAAAGTCCAAAAAAAAATTACAGTCTATTTTTTTTACAAATATCAGGGTTTAATTTACAACATACATAACCCAAATTACATCTAACCCGAGCCCAAATTTACAAACCGCTAAACCTAATCGCCCAGGCCCAATGTTGAACAGGCTCGGATGACCCAAAACTGATTGGGGTTTCAGAAACCCTAGAGGTTTCTAGAACCTCCTAGCGCCGCAGCCCCCATGCCAGCCATGCGATTGAGCCTCCACATCACCCCACGAATGGCCCCTTCCTCCGTACGGTGGTTTCGCCTGCAAAAAAAAAAAAAACAAAATAGCAGCAGTATGCCAAAAATGGCCAAAAAATGCATAGAATAAATCTAAGGTTATTGTATTTTCATTTTTATTTTTAAATCAGCTATAAAAAGAGGCCGAGGATCATCTGTACTGGTGACCATTTTTTACAAATACAAATAATAATAAAAACCAAAGGATACGAACATTTTTTAAAAGGTATTCACTAGGTTGTGTATATTTATTCAAGTATTAAGTATAAAAGTATAGTGTAAACGCTGTTAGAGTAGGGATTTTACCTTCTTCTTTTTTTCTGGTGATCGCAGAAACTGAATCCGAGGAGTCACCTTTTTTTCTTTAGATTTTGGGGTGGGATTTGGTTATTCGGTGTTTAGATCTATGTTTAGGGTGCTTTAAAGGACCAAAATAGTCGTTTTTGGGTCTCTGACCATCGCACGACGGCGGACGGTGGCGGAGCACGGTGGCTCGATGACGGAGTTAGGTCAGAACTCCGAGAGCTTTCAAAGGTTTTTGTTTTTTGGGGTTTTTTTAGAAATGGTGGAAAAAATGATTTCAGCTTTGATTTTTTGGTATTTAAAGCTGATTTATGCGACGTCGTTTTGGAGTGGGTCATTAAGACCTAAAACAGCGTCGTTTCATGGCTAAGATCCGCGCGTTGACCCGACCCGGGAAGGATCCGCGTGTTTTTTTTAAATTGGTATTATTACCAGTTTGATCCCTCCGCTTTTTCGTGGTTTCACAATTAAGTTATTTTTATTCTTAATTTTGACCCTACAGTTTGTTTCGGTTTCAATTGGGTCCCCATTTGAACGGTGTCGTTTTGGGGGCAGGGCAAAATTGCCCAGTTAGTCCCCCCTTCATGGCGCGCGTTTTAATTGAGTCCCCTTTTTTTCCTTTTATTTCTAATTTGCCCCAAATTCCTGTTTTAAAGTTCAGTTTAGCCCCTTTTGTTATTTTTGCTATTAAATTAATTAATTTTAATATTATTACTATTATTTTTATTATTTTTAATATTACTATTACTATTATTGTATTTATTATTATTACTTTCCTTATTATTATTATTATTATTATTATTATTATTATTATTATTATTATTATTATTTTTATTTTTAAACTGTTTTACCTAATATTCATTCGTTTATTTATTTATTTTTTCACTATTAAATTTTAATTATTTTTTAGTTTTCATTTATTTACTTACTCATTTTTTTATATAATTATTTTTTATTTTTTTATTCTTGTTTTTATTATTTATCTTATTTTTATTTTTACTCTTATTATTCTTTTTTTTATTTTGGTTTTTTTTATTTTAACTTTTACTCTCATTATTGTCATTTCATTATCTATTTATTTACGTATTTATATTTTGTTATACATACTTTCAAATTTCGACTATTAATTATTATTATTAACTTTATTTATTATTGTCACTTATATTTATTATTGTCATCATCATTATTTTGCTACACATATTAGCACTGTAATTCATTTTATATTTTACTATAAAATCGTGTTACATTTCATCCGATACATCAAAAAGGTTGTTTTTAGTAAACAATTTTTTGTAATTCGAGATTCGAGAAATCGTATCCTAACTTACTGGGTTTCGATTTTTCTCGTCGAGTTTAAAGAACCAATCATTTTTAAAATCAAAGCACATAAGTTAAATAAAAACTTATTCTCGGGAATTCAAAAAGGTTGTGTCCTAACTCATTGGATGTGACACTTTGTTATCTCGAGGTAAGGATTTCTAAAAATAAAGGCAATATTCCGTATTTGGAATTTTGAGAAATTGTGCCCTAACTTACTGGGTTCCGATTTTTCATTTGACCCAAATAACTGAATATCCTTCTTAAATTTAAATGCATGAGTTTTAAAAGTCAAAAGACAAGCTTAGTTTCGAGGATTTGAAATGTCGTATCCTAACTCACCGGACGTGACATTTTACTTCTTCGAAATAGGAGGGTCTTAGCATCCGATTTAATTTATTCAAGTTTCTTTTAAAGAGGATCGTATTTTAAAATCTTTTCAAATTTATGACATTAAGACGTTAATTAATCAATAAGGTACCAATTTTGAGCGTTACGAGGGTGCTAATTCTTCCTCATGCGTAACCGACTCCCGAACCTGTTTTCTCGAATGTAGGCCAAAATCATTGTTTTAATAAATCAAAATGTTTTAATGATCAATCTCAAGGTGATCCGATCACACCTTAAAAAAGATTGGTGGCGACTCAATTTTCGTTTTTAAAGACGACCCCGTTTTTCAAAAAAAATGGTTTCGACAGCTTGGCGACTCCACTGGGGACATAAGAGAATCAGGCCGTAAAATTGATTATTTTCTGTCTTGTTGTCGAAAATTGAAAATCTGATTTGAAAAATTACGATCCTTTTATTGCATTTGTTTGTGTTATATGATTGCTGTGGTTTGAGTCTCGTAGAATATTTTCGCATCATATTGCATAAGGACCGTTTGGCCTTACCTTCTTTAAGTGGGAGTGAGAAGCCATTCCTTCGTGAGGTTTTCACCTCCGTGCAGGATAGTGGATTGCTTTCGGGATACATCCGTACCTATGTCTTCGTGAGGTTTTCATCTCCGTGCAGCCATAGGGAAATGTATTCCCCTGAACTGAACTTGGTCCGTATGAGCCTATAATGGGTGAGGATCGAGGAATCTGCTGGTTCGGGTACCTCAACTTTAGAACCAAACCGCATGTAGAAGACTCTAGGAGCCCACCCTAGATAGTACTGCGAAAAACCCTAGCAGTTACCCAGATAGGTGCTTGATTCTCTTTTATTTGCTTTGAGTTTTGGTTTTTTGTATATTGTACTGACTTATTGTGTTTTTGCTATGTTTGCATGTCATTTCATATTTAAAAGAGTGTTGATTCACGTTCGATTACTAAATTAGAGAGCTTGTCATGGAGAACGAATTTCTTGATAAAGTGGAAGATAATGCGGCTGTCCGTATGTGGTCAGAGAAAACGCAATTAGAGAAAGGGGATAGTCTAGCCGTGGGGTACACGTCAGAATTATGGGACTACACCCATATCAGCGTAACACAAAATAACCTTCAGGAATTAAAAAGAGATATTAGATCAGTGGAACGATGAGACTAAGCAGTTGTTCTACTGTAATTATAGGGATTTACCGTATATACTCGACGTCAAGGTAGACGAGCATTTGTTCCGGGCCCTCGCTCAGTATTGGAACCCTGCATACAGTTAATTTACCTTTGGGAGGGTCAATTAGTGCCCACCGTGGAAGAATATACAGCCCTACTGCATTGTCCAAAGGTTCAAGTCGATAAAGCTTATTCTAGAGCCGCTTATGTCCCGACCTTTTGGAAGAAATTGATGAACATTACATGAATGAGCGAACAGTGGATTACAGCTAGGATTAAGCAAAAAGGTGAGTGTAAGTGCATCCCATGGAAGAATTTGAGAGATTTGATTCTAGCGCATCCTGATACGAAAAAGAGAGTCGACTACGGACTAATGATCTTTCCTAGGGCATTAGGGTATGTAGATGAAGCGGTCTCAGATCTCTTTGATTGACTTGATAAATGGGTCACACCTGTTCCTACAATCTTAGCCGAGACATTTAGATCTTTGAATGCATATAGGAGGGCCGGTGAGGGTAGATTTATAGGGTGCGCGCAGTTGTTGTTAGCTTGGTTCCACAGTCATTTCTGGAAGGTGGATAAGGTTTCTTATCAGATTTTCTCCAGGAATTACTCCCCATTAAAGGAGATAGTGGCCACGCCAAGAAGGGATGACATATAAGAGGAAAATTGGATAGCGCTCCTCTAAAATCTTCAGGAAGAAGACGTCGAGTGGAGAGCTTATTGGTTGATTCCCGACGAAATTCTTTACCGATGTGGGAGTTTTAACTGGGTCCCTTTACTTGGGATTTGAGGAGCCGTGGGGTATGCTCCTTTGCTCGTATTAAGGCAGTACAGATCAAGACAGTTCATACCGACAATGCATGGGCTAGCTCAATGTGAGTTTTTGATTTAATTTATTCAAGTTTTCTTTTAAAGAGGATCGTATTTTAAAATCTTTTCAAATTTACGACATTAAGACGTTAATTAATCAATTAGGTACCAATTTTGGGCGCATGAGGGTGCTAATCCTTCCTCGTGTAACCGACTCGAACCCGTTTTTCGAATTTTGTAGGCCAAAATCATTTTTTAATAAATCAAAATGTTTTAATGATCAATCTCAAGGTGATCCGATCACACCTCAAAAAAGATTGGTGGCGACTCCATTTTTGTTTTTAAAGTCGACCTCGTTTTTCAAAAAAAATGGTTTCGACAATTACACAACCCAAACCGTTCAATGACGCGTCGCTGTAAATCACAAATTCTTTACCCGACTCAGGTTGAACCAACACTGGTGCTTTGGTTAACAACGCTTTCAATTGATCGAAGCTTTGTTGACATTTTTCAGACCATTCAAACTTTACATCTTTCTGTAACAGTTTAGTCATCGGTGTAGTAATCATCGAGAACCCTTTAACAAAGCGTCGATAGTAACCAGCCAATCCCAGAAAACTTCTAACCTTGGATACATTTCTAGGTGGTTTTCAATCAATAACTGTAGAAATCTTGTTCGGATCAACTCGAATACCATACGCCGAAACTATATGTCCCAAAAATCTAACTTCTCGGAGCCAGAACTCACATTTGCTGAATTTAGCATACAGTTGCTTATCTTTCAAGGTTTGCAACACAATCCTCAAATGCTCGGCATGCTCAGACTCATTTCATGAATAGGTTAGAATGTCATCAATGAATACAACAACAAATATGTCTAAATACGGTCTAAAAATCTGATTAATCAAATCCATAAAAATGGCAGGAGCATTAGTTAGTCCAAAAGGTATAACAAGGAATTCATAATGTCCATACCTCATTCTGAACGCAATTTTCGGTACATCTGAGTCTTTAACTAGCAACTGATAATAACCCGATCTCAAATCAATCTTTGAAAACATTATTGCACCTTTCAACTGTTTAAACAAATAATCTATTCTCGGCAACGGATACTTATTCTTTATCGTAACTTTGTTGAGCTGACGATAGTCTATACACATTCTCATTGACCCGTCTTTCTTTTTAACAAACAATACTGTCGCACCCCAAGGTGAAAAACTAGGTCGTGCAAAACCTCTATCCGTTAACTCTTGTAGCTGAGCTTTCAACTCTTTCAACTCTATCGGAGCCATTCTGTACGGAGCTATTGATATCGGTGTTGTTCCTGGTACTAATTCAATACCAAACTAAACCTCTCTAATAGGTGGCAATCCTGGTAATTCTTTAGGAAATACATCCGGATATTCACAAACGACTGGCACTGATTCAACCTTCTTTTCAGACACTTTAGTATCTAAAACATAAGTGAGATAAACTTCGCAACCTTTTCTCACATATCTCTGAGCTGTCATCGATGAAATTACTATTGGTAAACCACCCGACTCATTAGATTCAATCCGAAGAATTTCATTATTCTGACATTTCAGTTCTATAGTCTTTCGTCTACAGTTCACAACAGTATCATGCAAAGTCAACCAATACATTCCCAGAATTACATCGAACTCATCAAATGGTAAAAGCATCAAGTCATCCAGAAAATAGTAACCCCGAATCATTAAAGGACAGTTCTTGCATACTTTATCAACTAGAACATACTTGCCTAAAGGGTTCGATACTTTAATCACAAATTCAGTAGACTCGATAGGCAAACTCTTATTAGACACCAAATTCATACATATATATGAATGAGTAGATCCAGGATCAATCAATGCAATAACATTAGTTTCGTAAAGAGAAAATGTACTGGTAATGACATCAGGTGACGATGCATCTTCACGAGCGCGAATAACGTAAGCTCTAGCAGGTACTCTGGCCTCAGATCTCACTGTTGAATCTCTCGTTATACCTCGATTACTACTTGCATTTCTCATATTTATTGGCGGCCTCCCTCGAGTAGCTATATTGATCGATCTTACATTCTGAGATTTATCTTTTTTATTTAGCTCGGGACAATCTCTGATAAAATGATCTCGTGAACCACAACTGTAACAAGTTCTATTATTATTTTTCATCCATCACTCTCCAAAATGTTGTTTTCCACACTGTTGAAACTCGAGTTTAACATCTTTCACATTGCCAACACTTGATACTGATGTAGTTTGAGCTTTAGGGCTAGTATATTGCTTTCCACGATCCCGATTAGAATATCCCACTGAAGCTGTCGATCGGTTAAAATAGTCTCTGGATTTCTTCGATGAAGATTGATACGGCTTACTCATCGATATTTTTCTCGAGTCTCTAGCTTCAGAATCTGCCTTTCTCTTTTCTTTGTAAGATTCTCGGCTTTACAAGCCCTTTCAACAAGAACTACAAATTCTTTCAACTCTAGAATTTCGACTAGTAGTTTTATATCTTCGTTCAATCCATCTACGAATCGCTTGCACATAATTTCTTCTATGGAAACATATTTCCGAGCATACTTGCACAATCGTACAAATTCTCTTTTATACTTTGTTACAGTCATTCGGCTCTGTTTCAACTCTAAAAATTCTTTATGCTTCTGATCGAGAAATCTTTGACTGATGTATTTCTTTCGGAATTCAGTTTGAAAGAATTCCCAGGTAACTCTCTCCCTCGGTACCACCGATACTAATGTATTCCACCACCGATACGCAGTATCTCTAAAAAAGGATATAGCACACTTTAAACATTCAGCTGGCGTGCAAGAAAGCTCGTCAAACACTCTAATCGTATTTTCAAGCCAAAACTCGGCTCTCTCAAGGTCATCATCAACATTAGCTCTGAACTCTTCATCCCCGTGTTTACGGATCTTGTCAACTGGAGGCTTATTTAATCTTAAAAGCTCGACTCCTTGAGGAGCTACAGGTACAGGTTGAGGATTAGGAGGGGGTAGAGGTTGTTGAGCAGCCGGGTTTGTACGAATATATTGAGTGAACCACTTATTCATCATTTGGAAGAAGGCTTCTTTATCCTCTCCTCCCTAGCTACCCGTCATAGGTCTAGAATCAGTTGGCACTGTCCCTTGCGCAGGAGCAGGCGCATTACTCTCAACCTCATCAGCTATCGCTCGATTGGGATCCATTACTATATGAAAACACAGTTTAAAATGTCAGGATTCATCACACTATCATAATTTATATATGGCATCTATAGCTAGACTCTCAAACATGCTACGTTAGTCCTAGAATCGACTAAATCGTAGCTCTGATACCAATAAATGTAACACCCCTCACCCGTATTCAACGCTGAAATGGGGTTACGAGGTATTACCAATCCATTCACAACACATATAGCATACATTTATGCAACAATAAGTATTCTTTCTCATAAATCATTCCACACAATCACATTGTCCCTTATAAAGGCCTACGAGGCCTTAAACATGCTTTAGAAGTGGTTCGTGACTAAACCGATATCATACAAAAATTCTGGACACTTAGAAAATTTTCATGTAAAAAAGGGTCACACGCCCGTGTGAAGAGGCCGTGGGCTTCACACGGCTGGTAGACACGCCCGTGTCTCAAGCCATGTGAAAACAGGGCATACATACTGACTTGGGTCACACAGCCGACCACACGCCCGTGTGTCTAGCCCGTGTACCTTTCGAAGTGGCCACACACGCCCGTGTGCCAGGCCGTGTGCTAGGCCGTGCCAAAATTGTAGGGTATACTGACTTATGCAACACGGCCAAGTCACACGCCCGTGCGCTAGGCCGTGTGCCAATTAGGGGGGTATACTGACTTGTACCACACGGCCAATCACACGCCCGTGTGTGAGACTGTGTGGAGCATACTAACTTCAATTTAATTTCAACACTAAGGGACACACGACCGTGTAATTTGACCGTGTGTCACACACGGCTAAGACACACGCCCGTGTCTCTGCCCGTGTAGACAAAAATAGGCCATTCGCAAGGCCAATTTGCCACCCTATTTTGCACATACCTACATAAGTACAAACGGTACCATTTTAAGGCAAAAATATGCAGCCAAATCAATCCAAACTCATGCACATTTCATGCTATACAATTACAACTATTTCACTTATTCAAATATAATCCAAAACTACATTAACAATATGGTTCATTTACCATAATTCACATATATGATTCAATCAACTAAACCATTCCATATATATTATCAATCATAAATTCTCAAGCACATAGCTTTCCAAATTACCTAATATCATTTAGCATTATAGATTCAACTTCAACCACACAATATAGGTCAATTACCAAACTCAAAATAGAACTATTTGCATATTTATAAAAATCATCAACTTTCATTATCATAAGCCAACCCAAATGGCTCAAAATACATGTTCATCAAACATACCAAAATGACTCAAGCCTATACATGTCATATACCAAAGCATTAAAAGCATAATTATAATAATGCTTATTGCATACGAACTTACCTCGGATGTTAAAACGGCGAATCGAGTTGTTTAGTCGATAACTTTAGTTTTCCCCCGATCCAAGTTCGAATTTCTCTTTTCTTGATCTATATAATATCAAATCAGCTTATTCAATCACCACTTTATTCAATTTAATCCAAAACACACATTTGGGCACATTTACACTTTTACCTCCAAAGTTTCACATTTTTACAATTTAGTCCTTATTTCACAAAAATCACAAATTAATGAAATTCAAGACTAACCCATGCTAGCCGAATTACCATAATGCCCCTAGAAGCCCATAATTTGCATTTATTCACACTTTTAACCACCACATTTCACATTTTCTCAATTTAATCCCTTTTTGACATTTTTGTCAAAAATCACTTTACAAAACTATTAATCTAACATTAAACCTTCCAAATCTATCATAAATCATCAAATTACTCAAGAATTCAACAATGGAAACATGACAAATCTTTAACAATTTCAAAATTTAAGGTACGGGCTAGCTAGAATACAAAGCAACGATCTCAAAAACATAGAAATCATTAAAAATCGAGTCAAAATGACTTGCCAATTTAGCTATCAAATGACCCAACCCTAGATGAAATAATATGGCTTCTTTCCTTCTTCTAAATTCGGCTAAGAAGATGAATGCCACCAAATTTTATGTTTTGTTTTTAATTAAAATAACCTTTAATAATCAAATACCAAAATTAACCTTTAAATTAATTCAAAACTTTATTTATGCCATGCCATTATCATCCAATATCACAATAATGGTCTAATTTCTATTTAAGTACCTTAACTTTAAGGTTCTATAGCTATTTGACACTTGTAGCTAATAGAACATAAGTTTTACACTTTACACGATTTAGTCCTTTTTCTCAAATTGACCAATTAAACAATAAAATTTCTTAACGAAATTTTCACACCAACATAATATCATACTGTAAACATTAAAATAATAATAAAATAAATATTTTGACCTCAGATTTGTGGTCCCAAAACCACTGTTCCGATTTGATTAAAAACGGGCTGTTACAAAAGATCAATTTCGTCCTTACGAGGATGGTGAAGAGTTTCTTGGTCCTAAAGTACCATATTTAAGTGCCATAGGGGCATTGATGTATATTGCAAACAACACAAGACCTGATATAGCTTTCGTTGTAAACTTGTTAGCAAGATTCAGTTCTTCTCCAACACGTAGACATTGGAATGGAATTAAACATGTATTTAGATATTCAGAGGGACTATTGATATGAGGTTATTTTATTCAAATGATTCGAAATCCTTATTAGTCGGTTATGCTGATGCTGGAAACTTATCGGATCCACATAAAGGTAGATCTCAAATAGGATATTTATTTACATGTGGGGATACTGCCATATCATGGCGTTCAACAAAGCAAACATTAGCTGCCACTTTTTCAATCATGCAGAAATAATTGCAATACATGAGGCAAGTCGAGAGTGTGTTTGGCTAAGGTTATTGACCCAACATATCTAGAAGATATGTAATTTGCCTTTACAGGAAAAGATGTCAACTATCTTATATGAAGATAATGCGGCATGTATAGCTCAATTGAAGGGTGGTTACATCAAAGGTGATAGAACGAAACATATTTCACCAAAATTATTATTCACCCATGATCTTGAGAAAATATGTGATATAAATGTTCAAAAAATTCGTTCTAGTGATAATTTAGCAGATCTTTTTACTAAGGCATTGCCAACTTCAACATTTGAAAGACTACTACACAAGATTGGAATGCGTCAACTCAAAGATGTAATGTAATATTACCATCAGGGGGAGTCTAAAAACAAGTTGTACTCTTTTTCTTTAACCAAGGTTTTGTCCCATTGGGTTTTCCTGGTAAAGGTTTTTAACGAGGCAGCTTGTAATAGAAGATTGTGTACTCTTTTTCCTTCATTAGGTTTTTTATCCCACAGGGTTTCTCCTAATAAGGTTTTAATGAGGCACATTATCTACCAATGGACATCCAATGTGGAGTGTTATGAATATCTTATTAAGTGAATGTCCATCATGATAAAGATAAAGTTTTGATGTACTTTAAATTCTAATAGTTATTAGAATTATATATCTACTTCTTTTATACTTCTTATGCCTATAAATAGAGACTCTGATGAAGCATTGTAAATCATCCCTTTGATTAATAAAGTACATTCTCTATTGCTCTCATATTTTCTTTGTTCTTTATTCTCCCCATCTCTCTTTATTTTATAAAAAATACGAATTTTAAAAAAAAACAAGGCAATAATAAATAAATAAATAAGCAAATAAAAAAATCATGAAAGGCTGAAATTGCCATAATAAATAAATAAATAAGTAAATAATAAAAAATTTTAATCAAAAGTTGAAATAAAATAAATAAGGAATTAAATTGAAATTTAAATAAAAATCAAATTATAAATCGCAAAATAATAAAGGAAAAGGGAAAATAATGACTAAATTGGATGTCTATTGAAATCTAAGGTGTGAATTAAAAAACATAAATGACTAAATTAAAACGCGATGCAAAGTTTCGAGGGCTTCGAATAAATTAACCTAAAAATACACGCGTCCTTCCCCCAAGGGTCAACGGTCTGTGGACCAAATTGAAAGAAATTTAAAATTAATTGGTACGATCTAAAAAAAGAAAAAAAAGAAAAATTAGGACCAAATTAAAAAGAGGCCCCAAAAGCAGAAGGACCAGGGTCGCAAATAGATCCTTGCTGCGAAAACTCGCGGATCCTGAGGTAGGTCGGGTCGGTTTTTGGGTCGCACCTCAAAACGATGCTGTTTCAGGCATCCATCACTTAAAATGGTCTAAAGACCAAAATGAAAATAAAATAGAATTAAATGGCAAAATGAAAAAAAAATGAAATAGGACTAAATTAAAACAAGTCGCAAAAGCGGAAGGACCAAATGCGCAAATAGACCATTTTTAAAAAACACGCAGATCCTATTAAAGGATCAGGTCGGATTTTAGGTTTGGCCCCAAAACAACGTCGTTTTGAGGCTATTGAAGCCAGCCCTAAATGATGTCATTTAGCGTCGTCTATATAAGCTAACCTTTTTTTTTTTTTTTTAAATCATTCTGCCCTAGTTTTAAAAAAAAATTTAAAAGCCCCTTCTCTTTGTCTCTCAATTTTTCCTCCGTCTGGCCATTGGGCTATCGTCGATTCGCCGCGGCCACCGGTCATCGGCGACGACGGCCACCGATCGTCCCCGGTGGTCGGAGTTCACGAAAAAGACCCATTTTGGCCGTTTTATTTCCCTCAACCCCGATCTGAGGCCAAAATATCCAAAAAATCTCACCAAAATTCGAAAAAAAAATCAAAGGACCCTTTCAGTTCTCAATCATCTTCCGTCGCGACCATTCGGTGAATCCCCAAGGATCCGTCGGTCTTTCAAAACAAAAGGAGAAGACGGCAGTGGCGATAAAGGTAAAAAATGTTTCATTTTTATTTTATTATATATATTTTCGAAAATAACATATAAAAAAATAAAATATAAAAGAATCACCTTTTTTTTTGAGTTTATATCTGATTTTTATTTCTTTTTTGTATTCAATTTCTCTCCTTTTTTGATAGATTTTTCGTGTCCAAAAATACATGATTATCCTGGCTTTTATAGCCGAATACAAAAAGATATTTTTACTGTTTGTCCACTGTTCTTGCGTGTTCTTTGCTATTTTTTGCATGTGGTGGTTGAGGAGCGGTTGATGGTGGCAAAGGCTAGGAGCGGCGGCGGCACTAGGCTAGGGTGCGGTGCAAAAGGGGCTAGGGTTTTTGTTGAAAAGTTTAGGGTGTTGGGCCTATCGAGCCATTAGTTTTTTTTTTTTTAATTTGGGCTTTGTTTTCTGTAACTAGACTGTTGTATTTTGGACTTTATAATTGGGTTTGTTTATTTATTTTTTTGTCTGATTTTTGTTTGGGTTGATTGGGCCTTTTATTTGTAATTTTAGGCCCGGGCTAAATTGGCCTATTACAACTACATTAATCACTTTCATATGGTGACCCTTAACACAAGGGATCTTAGTGATCATGGACAGTAGATGCATTAATAATGTGTGTAAACAACAAGCATGTATGGTACTCCTTTACTAATAACAAGCCTCGAGACGTGGTTAACCTTTATGAGAGAGCTAAAAAATTCACAGAATTTGAGGAAATAGAGGAATCTGCATTTGAATTTTCTACCTCATCATAAAAGAAATGGAGATCACCTCGCCCATGGGCAAACATTAAGTAGATATCAGGATCACATTCTCCCCAACTTAAGGGTGAACTTAGGAGTGAGGACAGCATCATTCGCATTTCCTCGATTCTTTAAAGAGCTCCCCAAGGAGTATTACCTCACATTTTGAAGCATAAAAAGATAAAAGGCACCAAGGCCCCTATAACAAGTTGAACAATTATACTCCTTTAAACTCTTCAAGAACCTACATCTTGAATTAGGTTTGACCAAAATATTTTAGAAAATATTCTTTCAATGAAACCCTATCGGTTCACAAATCTCTTTAAAGATAGGCGTCAATTTCATAATGATTTATGGCATAAGATTGGGTACTTTTTCCTCACACGTGGCAATATATCATTGGTTGATTTTTTAAATTCAAAAAATAAAAAAAAATAAATTCTTTTAAATAAAAGTACGAGGACTAAACTTTAAATATATAAAAAATACAAAAAACTAAAACATATTTTAACCTTTTTTTTAAGTTTTTACTTAATAATTTAGTTTAAAAAAATTAACCAATGAAAAGAGAGGGTGAGACCCGTACTAGCAGAAAAACAAAATAACGTAGTAACGGTAAGAATAACGGATATAAAACAAAAGCTTGTCCAAACGGAAGAGACGAATGACGGAAAACGTTAAAACTGCTCAATAATTAAAAAACGTCGGCGATTAATTTATTTCAATTTTATCTGTTTTTATCCAAAATTTTCTCGGGAAAATTTCAAATCTCTTCCTTAATAATTAGATAAGAATTCAAAGGGCTGTTTGGGAAGTTTAGAAACAAAAAGAAAAAAGAGAGAGAAGAAAATGGAAAGCAGAGACAGAAGACCAAGAAACGGAAGAAAATATATATAAGAAAAGAAAAAGAAAAGAAGGGAAAAATGGAGGGAGAGGTGGAATCACATGCGCATTAGTTCACTGTCGTTCTCCTAGGTCCTCGTTTGCTTGTTCTAATTCTTGTTAATCATCATCATATTCCTTTTTGCTCGTCATGGCTGACGATAAGGTAAACTTTCTTCTTTCTTTTTTTTTTCTCTTTCAATTTTTTTCTGATATCGGAATTCTGAAGTGAATCTTCGAGTTTTTTGGTGAATGTTTTGCTTATGATTGTATTAGATTCTTTTTTTTAAAATTATTATTAGATTTTCTTTTATTTTTTATGGCGTTGTTGTTGATTATGCTAATCGAGGAACCCTAGATAATGAGATTTTGCTATGTATTTGTTCGATCTGTCTGTGATCACTTCTCTGTATATATATATATATATATTTTTGTAGTTATGAGCTTTTAGTTATTTTCTTTAAAGGTCGAAATTTGTATCATTCTTTTTTTCTTTTTTTTTTCCTTTTGTGGTTTTATGTGTGTTTTTAGCTTAGGTTAAAAATTATCGGATCAAATTGAACATTGTATCTTAAATTATTAAATGGATTTGTTCTTTTTTGGACTTCATAACTTTTATCAAGGGAAAAGCTGGTTCTTTTGGATCTCCATTTTTTTTGCTCCTTAAAAGTTTCTTATCTCTTTTTTCTAACCATAAGATTCTTAATTTATCAGGAAATGTCGGCCCCTGTTGTTGACGTCAATGATCCGGTTACCGGTCACATCATTTCCACAACGATTGGAGGCAAAAATGGAGAGCCTAAACAGGTATGTTTCACTTATTGTGTTACCTACTTTCATATATGTTCAGATTATGCTTTAGCTATAGGCTTTGACATGGTTAAGATCAATGTTAGTAATGATAACAAGATTGTTTTACTTGGGATTTCATGTTTTCTATGTCCTGATTATTGTAGACCATCAGTTATATGGCTGAGCGTGTAGTCGGCACTGGATCTTTTGGGATTGTTTTCCAGGTACTGAGACATAGTTAGACTGTAGTTGAAACTGATCTTATGTTGATGATATTTAACATGCTGATGCATCTTTTCTTTCAGGCAAAATGCTTGGAAACGGGTGAGACCGTGGCTATAAAGAAAGTTTTACAGGACAGGAGATACAAAAATCGTGAACTGCAGTTGATGCGTGTGCTGGATCATCCGAATGTGATTTCCTTGAAGCATTGTTTCTTTTCCACGACAACGAAAAATGAGCTTTTTCTTAACTTGGTTATGGAATATGTACCAGAGAGCATGTATAGGGTTTTAAAACACTACAGCAGTGCAAATCAAAGAATGCCGCTTATATATGTCAAGCTTTACACATACCAGGTGTGCATAGTAGTCTTTTCCATGCTTGATTTATTGAATAATGTCCTTTATTCTAAATAGACGAAGTTTTACAGATATTCAGGGGGCTTGCATACCTCCACAATGTTGTTGGAGTTTGCCATAGGGATTTGAAGCCACAAAACGTTTTGGTACTTCTCTTACTGATGGTTTTTAGTAGAATGTTTTGAATATGTTACTAACTTTTGTCTTTTTACAGGTTGATCCTCTCACTCACCAGGTTAAGATTTGTGATTTTGGAAGTGCAAAAGTGCTTGTAAGTTAGCTCACTCTATATTAATTTCCCAACGTCTCTTCCTTTCAAATTTATTGGGTCCATAAGTTTCTAAAACTAAAATAGGATTTTGGCTCTCTGTTATGTGAATGTTTCTTCTGATCATAATTTCTAAAAGGATTTTCATGTGTTTCAAGGGTGCAAGTTGCTACTCTTGCAATCATTTGCAAAATCAGCATTTTGACAACCCAATCAGTGACTCTTTACTGTTGATTCATGATTGTGCAAACTACTAGAACTTGTTTAACTTTTTTCTCTTCTTTTATATCACCGTAAATACTATAAATACGGAATCTAAGCTAACATTTTCTAGCTTAGCCCTTTTGAAATGGGCACTTCCCTTGTTAGCATTTCCCCTTTCGTTTAGCTTCCTTTATGGCCACTTTGTGGTGTGAAGGGATGAAAATGATTGGATTAGATTGGATAAAAGATTACCTTAACATGCTTCTGATTCTATTTTGCTTATAATTTTCTCTTAAAACTTTGCACTTACTATTTATTTACTTTCAACCAGGTCAAAGGTGAAGCCAACATTTCCTACATATGTTCACGTTTCTATCGGGCTCCAGAACTTATCTTTGGTGCAACAGAATACACAACCTCAATTGATATCTGGTCAGCTGGTTGTGTTCTAGCTGAACTTTTGCTGGGCCAGGTTAGCCTTTCCCCTGTTTATTCCTTTTTTTATTATTTTGATCTGTCATATCTAGCAATCATTCAGTTTCTATGGTCCTTGAGACCTTTTTTTTTTTTCTTGAGTAGCCGTTGTTTCCAGGAGAGAATGCGGTGGGCCAGCTTGTAGAGATTATTAAGGTATGTTTGCTTTGTGATGCTTGATGTTATGCATTTCATTGCACCTTCAGTCTGCTTATTACATCTTTTCCTCCAGGTTTTAGGTACCCCCACTAGGGAAGAAATTCGCTGCATGAATCCCAATTACATGGATTTTAGGTTTCCACAGATGAAAGCGCATCCGTGGCATAAGGTAAATAACTTTTTACTGTTCTTTTTTAAATTTGTCACTTTAATGATTGGTGTAGAGACGCATTATTTTTGTAATGCCTTTGGGATATCTTTCTCATGAATGTCTGCTGTTCTTTTTTTAAAAAAATTAAAATTCTTGAATATCTTGAATTACTTTTACTTTACTCTCTATGTTTTTAGGTTTTTCACAAAAGGATGCCTCCCGAAGCAATTGATCTTACATCACGACTCCTGCAATACTCACCTAGTCTTCGCTGTACAGCTGTGAGTTGCGAGTGTCTCCCTCTTTTGATGAGTGATATTTCCATTTTTGACTCGAAGAATATGCGCAAATTATTCAATTATCATTTCACTTCTTCCAATATTTATGTTTTAGTGAGAACCACCCCTAATCTCATGTTTCTGTAATCTGCCCTTTGCTACGACAGCTTGAAGCATGTGCTCATCCTTTCTTTGATGAGCTTCGAGAACCTAATGCTCGCCTACCAAATGGTCGACCTTTACCACCACTTTTCAACTTCAAACAGGAAGTATGTTTCTGAACTAAACACCATTCCAACATTCTTTTCTTTCATACAATGATGTCAGTTTCTCATTGAATCAACGGTTTCTTTTGGTTACAGTTATCTGGGGCTTCACCGGAGCTGATTAACAAGTTGATTCCGGATCATGTGAAACGACAGATAGGGCTCCAACATTTCATGCATCCAGCCAGAACATAAAACATCAAAATTGATACAAGACTCGGTATCTCCTAGTCGACATGGGACACAAAGGAAAGTACTATCGTTGGATAACCACCATCGATCTGAGCCTGTCTCAACGGCACGTAAGTCTCAGGCAGCCTCTTTTGCTCCTTTATTCTATATGAGTATTAGCTGTTTGTGAAAATGCCTTATTTGTTATATGTACATGTAAACATGGTTTGATAGTAAAAGATAAAAGACTTTTAAGGTGAAAAAGACGGTAAAAAGGTGCTGGTGAGGGAAAAAGTACCATAGAAATGGCCCGAAGGTAGGCTTTAGATTGGTTCTTGTGTTTTTTAGTAATTGTGGTAGCTGGCTTCAAATGGCAGACAATTTATTGTTACTGTTAGTATGCAAAGTTAATATTATTACTTCTTTTCTAATACTGGAATAAGAAACTAAACCGCCCAGTTAGATTAGTTGAATCAAAAACCCGATGGTTTGATCGGTCCGGTGATTATATAAAAATCGGGTTTCTATCAAAAAAATCAGTCCAACTGGTGAAAAGTTGGAGAGAAAATCGGATTGTATCTTTAGTTTTAAATCGAAGATCATGTGATTATGTTTTATTTCTATTTCCACAGGGTAGGTTAGTTCATTCCACAAGGTAGTTTATTCTATTCTGTGACTGCAAGTGGAATAAAATAACTCCACAAGCGGTTTAGGATACTGTTATTTATTTATTTATTTTTAATTTTACAAGGACATATTGGCAACTTTGTTAAATCTTTTTTTGCAGTGTATAGAATAATTATCCTATTTTAATATATATATATATATATATGTATTATATGATAATATGTTATGTGCACAATATCCTCCCATTGAAATAACTGACCCAAGTTTGTATATTAAAAGTAGAATAATATGTTTATAGTTGAAAAAGATACAAGGATCTTTATCTTTACTATACGCAAGATCGAGTTGATGTCAAGAGTCAATCGAATATTATTTCGGTTGGTAAATGACTTATTTTAACTAAGTATTAAATATAATTATGAGGGTACAAGTTTATAAATTCAAAATAAATTTGTAAAAATAATCCCAATTCATAGGATTTAAATTTAGAACACTTTGATTTCTAGCTAGTCAACTTTATCAACAACTGAGGTTTCATTTTTCTTTAGCATCAATTTTTTATAGATATCTTTTTATATAATTTTTTTTCAGAGTTCAGTGATATAAAATTTTAAAAATAAAGTATAATTTTACAAATTTTAAAGGAGTTATAGCAACTACTTTCTAAGGTTATAAATATTCATTTGGAGAAAAGCAAAATAATGGAAATGGTTTAATTGCTCCTGGTCCCTTCAGATATTCGAATTTTATTTTATTTACTTTTAATTTTAGAAATTTATTTTAATTTATAATTAAAGTCCGATCGTTAATACTAGCGAAAGTAAAAAAGAATGTTTACTGCCAATTAAAACCGTGAGCAAGCTTTGTACTTTTACTTTTGTTTTTATCAACCCTGTTGAAAAATCTTACAATCTATTCGGTGGCTAATAGCATATAAAAATCCAGTTCAAAAATGGATAAATAAAGCAAAATAGTGTTAACGAGTAATAGTTACAACAAAATAAATATGTTAAGAAATATTTCAAGATCAAACTTACAAAACTAATTTTTCATAAAACAAATGAGTATAAAGAGTGTAAAAAGAATGCAACTAAATGGAACAATAACATATTAATCTTACTTGTTGAACATCAATTCACAAATAAAGTAGTTAAGGATCAACTTCAGTCGATGGCAATTATTGAATAATGCCGGATTAACTTAAATTTAGAATTAATAATATGTCTTGATTTGTATGGAGCGGTAGTTAATATTCTTGTTAGATACTCGTTTGTATCCCTTACCTTTAATATTATAAAAAAAAAAAAAAAAAAAACCAATGACATGAATGCGTCTCCAGATTTAGGCTAAGTGCTTGGAAAACACAAGTATTATCATCACACATTCTTAACGCCTCCAAGTGATGTGCTACCATTACCAGCTTCTCCTTAGCTATCGAGGTCTTCAACTAGAGGTTGCTAATTGGAATCAATCTTGGGTAATCTCTTGATTAGATCACTAAAGCAAAAGTAAGGAGCTACTCCACTTACTTTCTCTTTAAAATTTCTATTAAAATTAATGGCAGGTTCACAAATCAAGAAAATTAAACCGCAATCATCTTTTCTAAATCAAATTTTAATTATATTTCAATTACTTGTTACAACGAATCTTCCAACCCCGTAAATGATTTAAATTCATTGTAAATTTGCAAATAATATAAGATATATAAAAGTAAAGCGCAACAAAGAAAGAAATAAAACATAATCTCAATATAGATACCGCAATCCACAAGCGAATTGGGAGATTTCTTAAAAACTAAAAAGAAAACTTAATAAATTGTTTTTAAATAAAGATCACGTCTTCTTCTCAAAATTAAAGAACCACATCATATAAAACTTTTTAGGGCAAAATCATGAATGAACGTGAAAAGATCTCAGCTTGAATAGACATTGCACTATTTCTTTCGATTTTCAGCTTCTTCTTCACTCCATTGCCTCCAAATCTTCATTTCTCAAAATCGCTCCAATGCCTACAAAATACCTTACAAAAGCTTATTAAATAAAAACAAATCTAAAAATAGCTTAAAAATTACTAAAAGAAACACAAAGAATCATTTTACAATCAAAAGACCCATAAATAATAAAAATATGGTTGATACACTGGATCAACGGTTAAATTTTTTAGGGCAGAGAACCAAAAGCCAAGAAAAAGAAGAAACCCCTCTTTGGGATGTCTGTCGACTTTAATTATAATCTGACCCGATTTAACAAAAATCGACAGACGTCCCTAAGGGGGGCTTCTTCTTCCTCTCGGCTTCTGGTTCTCTACCCCTAAAGAATTTAACTTTTGATCCAGTGTATCAACAAACACGAATATTTTATTTCAAAATAACTTATTAAATGTTTTGTTATCTAATTTATTTTAAACAAAATATTACCCATATATTTTAGTTTATATGATTAACTACTTGTTGCACATTGGATTGTTTTACAAAATGCTGGCAAACCTTGTTATAATATTAATATATATATATATATATATATATATATATATATATATTAGATTACAATTTATTTGCTAAAAATCAACTCATACAACTTTTTCCGATTGAGTCTTAGTTCGATTAGTATAGGCATTGTTGCCACTGCAGGAGGACGTGGTTTCAAGTGCATTGAAACGCATTATCCTCCTATTTATGGGTTGGGAATGGACTATGAGTAATTATAAGGATTGTGTCAAAAAAGAGTAAATATGATCAAAACGACAGAATCTATAATGAAATTATTTAAATAAATAAAAAAAAAACTCATTACAACTTTTTAAAAGTTATATTGTTATTTGATTCTTCATCCCATTTTGTGAATAATTTTTTATCAACTCTTGGTATTTTGAAATTAAATTGTATTGCTTGAAACAAAAAGCTTTGTAAAATGTCAGCTCTTGAGTTAGATCTTCAATTTTCTTCTTCACTTCATCCATCTTGTGCTGTAAAAATGATATGGTAAAACCATAAAACATAAAAATTAGTGAAAAAATACATTGATCTAGTAAAAGCATATAAATAATAATTGTTTTAAATTATTGAAATGTTTTTCAAAAATACCATGTTAGTTAAAATATTACTAACCAAAAATTAAGAATTGTAAAAAAAAAAAATTTACACCTTTCAAAATGAAAACTATAAAATTTAAATATAATTATTATATAAAAATTAAATCATGATTTTAATAGATAAATATGGTAAAAATATTTTATATGATTTTTGAAATGTAAAATAATAAATATTTTATTTATCCTAGATTGAATATTTATATATCTAATTCAATTTAAGAATAAATATTTATATTTTCAAAGTAATGTATATAGGACAAATATTTATTTAAATTTTGTATTAATTTTTAACTCTAAGAAAAATTTATTTTTAATGACATGTCAATTAAAAAGTTTATCCGTAGCTTGTTATATATATATATATATATATATATATATATATAAATTATTTAGTATATTGTCAGTTGAGTTTCTAGACTCTAAAAATAAAGTTAGGAGTTGATAAGTGCTATGTAGAAATATAGTAAAATATTAAAAATAAGACACAAACCAATTTTTAAGATTACTTGTAGAATGAAAATAATACATCGTCAGTGTACTAAATACTTGTCATTTTATATTATATTATAAGATCTTTAGAAATAATCCTAAGTGGCATATTTAAAATGATGACAAGTGAATAATGCCTTGACACATTAATTGATTTACCCGAAAGGTTAAAAGGGCAAACTTAAGATCTGTTGCACATAACTGTGCGTGAATTTGAACCTCACAAAGTCGTAAATAATTTTATGATATTATTAAAAATAAAAAATATATAACCACGATAAATAGTAAGATAGTATGTGTCTTTTCTACCTTACTCATCTCGCTTTATAGCGCAATATTTTGTATTGCTAGTCAATTTTTGTGTCATTTGTTTATCGATTCTTTTGATTTTCTAAAGGTATGGAGGCGAAGTTTCAGGATTTGTCTCTAAAAGAGGAGGAATCGAAGTTGGTTATTTTCGAAGAGGAAGTTCAGGTCAACGATATTGACTTGGTAGCTAAGTTTTCTGGGGAGCGGATTATTAAGCCATGGTGAGAACGTTGCTTTCATTATGGTCACCGATAGGGGTGAGCAAAATTCAATTCGATTCAAAAAAATAAAAATAAAAAATAATTTCGAGTTAATTGAATCGAATTATTCGAGTCAACTCGAGTCGAGTCGAGTTAAATTTTTACAATTCAAATAACTCGAATAATTCGAATAACAAATTAGTATAAATACCGTTTTGGTCCCTATTAATTTTGAAAATAAGCAAATTGGTCTATCTCTTAACAAAAATTACAAAAAAAAAAAATCAAAGTAATTTTCAAATTTTGAAAATAATTTTTAAAATTCAAAATATTTATAGAAATTCTAAAATTTATATTTTTAAAAAAATTATAAATTTTTTAAAAAAATTAAAAAATATAATAAAATAATAATTTTAGAATCTAAATAAGTGATTAATGATTCAAGTTTATCATACTAAAATATTTTATTATTATTATTATTTTGCTTTAAAAAAATTTTCAAATATATATTGTTTCAAATTTTTGTGGTCTAACATAGAAATAGTTATATTGTATAAGATTTTAATTTAACATTATTAATTTTTCTAATTTAACTCAAATAGTTTCACTCGATTCAATTGAACGCTCACCCCTAATTTGAGTTATCCAAAAATTCAAATAAAAAGACAAAACTACGTCGTTTTGATAAATATTTACCTTTTCTAAAGTTAAAAGTCAAAACTATCAAGTTGAAATGTAAAACTACGTTGTTTTGATAAATGATTACCCATTAGTCTTACTTTCCTTCCCAAATTGTCCCACCCTCTTTTTTTTTTTTTCTTTACTCAAAATTAATCTAAAAGCTTGTACTTCGTCTACTAGTAAAATAGTCGGTCCAAGTAAATGGAATATTGAGTATAAATAATAAGATTCGCTAATTCGACTCGAATCGACTCAAATTTTTTTGACTCGATTCGGAAAAAATTCAAATTGAGTTCAGTTGCTAAAATATGATTCGTCAACTCGACTAACTTAAAATTTTTTAACTCGATTCGAATCGACTCGACTCGATCGAATACTCACCCTAGTTTGCAAGGGGCTAGCATCAAACCTATCAGAGAGAGTGGTCTCTATATGATTAACTTTTTTCATATTTTTTTATCTGAAGAAGATGATATTAGGTGGCCCTTGCTCGTTCAACAATTGCTTTCTCTTGGTTCATCAGTTGGCAAAGAGGGAAAATCTATGAGGAAATTAACTTTCCATTTGCCCATCTGTGGGTCCAGGTGCATGATCTGCCTCTTGGGTTTGCATCGAAGAAGTTGGCAGTGAGTCTCTAGGCAATATCATGGGATAGTTTTTAGACTATGATGCAGGTAGTAAGAAGAACTATCTGAGAAACTTCATGCGTATTAGAGTACGGCTAGATATCAGAGTTCCATTAATGAGGAAAAAGGTGGTTCGGAAGCAGTGTGATAACTTCTATGAGGTTTCGTTTAGCTATGAAAAGTTCCCGTGGTGTGTTATTTGTGTGGGATTATAGGACATAGTGAGCTGAACTACCGGAAAATGCTTGATATGCCAAACGGAGTCATGGTTAGGGAGTAACCGGAGGAAATCCAGGCGGAGGCTCGTCCGACAGCTACGGAAACCTCCCACTCAATGGCATAGGGAGGTTAGGGTTTTATCTCCCTTGGACTTTAACCAAGGTGACCAAGAGGTTCAAAATTCAAAATTCAAGGATAAGCAGCCGAAAGAGGGGAATCGATATCTATTTTTTTCCTAAGAATTCAGTTTTCAATAGGACTACTAAGAACGTGGGAAAAGTTTGGATGATTTGCTTCAAGTAGGCCGAAGTTCCATGGGCTTCGCATATAGAGCTATGGGATTGAGCTTCTGTAATAGTCCATGTAGAGCCCAAATTTTGCCCGGGGCCCAATACAAACTAAAAGCCCAATTAAACCCAAAGCCAGACCCAACTAAACCTATCAGCCCAAACTCTAGCCCAAAGCCAAAACTAAACAGAACACAAAAAAAAACAAAAAAACCTAAAGCCCCTAACAAAAAATCAGAAATTTCAAACCCTAGGTGCACCGCACCTAGGGCCTTCTGACCAGCCATCGTCCCATCAGCCAACTGCCCTCTGCATCGCCCATGACCTGCAAAATAGCAAAAAAAAAGACAACAGAAGGCAGCAAAAAGAGAAATCTATTGTATTTTATTTTATTTTCTTTCTTTCTTTCTTCAATCTTGGCTATAAAGACCAAGAACTAAATGTAAATCGGGGAAGGGGGGGGCTTTTGATTTTTCGAATTCAAAAAAAGAAAACGAACCATCAGAGATCAAAACAAAATAAAAAGCATCAAGGTTGATTTCATTTTATTTTTTATCATTGTTACTGTCGATTAGTTTCTTCTTCTTTGATTATTTTTTATTTTGTTATTTTAAATCTTTACAAAAAATTGATAACAAAAAAGGAGAAAAAGAAAACGGACCTGAATCTTGGGGCGCATCGTCGGAACCTCCTTTCCGTCATTGTGGCCGAACCAAGGACAGAGGGGGTTTTCTCTCCTTTCTCTTCCCTCGCGTTTTGAGGCTTCTAAAAGGGGCTAAAAGGCCTGGGCTCGAGCATTGCCGGCCACCGATACGGTGGTGGCACGGTGGTGCGACAAATCGGCCGGAAAGAAAGCTCAATCGCCAGGGAGAGGGAGAGATGAGAGGAGGAGAAAGTGGCTGCTGTGTTTGTAAAAAAATTAGGGCTAATATGTGTTTTAAAAAAAGTTGGGTCTTTTAACTTTGAATAAAACGGCACCGTTCGGCTTTTTGAGGGGGGGAGACTACGCATATTCCTTTAAAGGGATATTTGCGCGATGGATCCCTCCCCATTGCAGCGCTATCCAATTTGCCATTTTTTTTTCTTTTTATAGATTTTGCCCTTAAAACTCTTTGGGTTTTCAATCGGGTCCTTGACCCATGGATGCGCATCTAGGCCTGGGAAATTTACCCGTTCGGTCCTCTTTGTTTTGTGTGCGTTCCATTTAAGTCCATACCCCATTTCTTTTATTTTTATTTATTGCAATTTCAGCGCTTTAATTTTATTCTAATTTCATCTTAGTCCTTATTTGTTTATTTTCATAATTATAGTGTTATTATTATTACTATGTATTATTATTATTATCATTTTATTTGTTTTTATAAACCTCATCATTATTATTTCGATTATTATTATTTCTTACTTTATTGTTTTTATTTTACTACCTTATTATTATTATTATTATTATTATTATTATTGTTTATCTCATTTCTATTTGTATTTACTATTATTGTTATTATTTCTATTTTTATACTAGTTACTATTTTCACTATTATTACTACTATTATTACTGTTCTTTACTTAAATATGTTACTATTATTTATTCTCATTACTGCAATTATTATTATTTTATATTTGTTACTAGTATCATTATTATTAATACTATTACTATCTTTTTTTTCACCTTTTTGCTATTATTACTATTAACATGTTTTATTATTTATATATTTTTATGAGCATTATTATTTTTGATTAATATTATTATAAATATATTATTATTATTTCAATATCATTTTATTCTGCTATTATACGCACCTTTATTTTATTATTATTATTATTATTATTATTATTATTATTATTATTATTTATTTTACATATTATTCATTCGTTTTCTCATTTCCTACTGGTTTTCTTAATATTAAATATTTTTAGCTTGCCTATTATTTTCTTTCTTATTATTTTAGCTTGTTCGTTTTATTCATTTATTTCATTTTCGTCCTTTATGTTGTTACTCTCACTAACGCATTTATCACTATTTTGCTACACATATTTGTATTGTAATTTGTTTTTGCATTTTATTACAAACTTGTGTTATATTAATTTTTCCCCGATACAAAATTGATTTCTTTCATAAAGGCAATATTCCGTATTTAGAAATTCGGGAAAATCGTTCCCTAACTTACTGGGTTTCGATTTTTCTCGTCTATCCTAAATAGCAGAATATCCTTTTAAAATGAATAAGTTTTGAATAAAAAACATATTCTTGGGAATTCAAAAACGTTGTGTCCTAACTCATTGAATGTGACGTTTAGTTATCTCGGGATAAGGATTTCTAAAGAATAAGGCGATATTCCGCGTTTTGGAAATCCGAGAAATCGTGCCCAATCGTGCTGGGTTTCGGTTTTTTTTATTTGGCCAAATAGTGGAATACCCTTTTAAAATTGCAATGCATGAATTTTGGAAATCATGAAATGATCTTGGTATCGAGGGTTGAAACATCGTGTCCAATCGTGCTGGATGTGATATTTCATCTTTTCGGAACAAGAGGATTTCGATATCCAATTTTAATTATCCAAACATTTTCTAAAAAGTTCGTATTTTAAAATCTTTTCCAATTTTCGACATTAGGACATTAATTAATCAATTAGGTACCAATTTTGGGCGATCGAGGGTGCTCACCCTTCCTCGTATGCGTAACCGACTCTCGAACCCATTCTCTCGAGTTTCAGTAGACTAAAATCGTTGTTTTGATAAATTAAAGCTGTTTATTAAAAACAACCGTTTTACGAGGTGACCCGATCACACCTCATCAAAAAGGATTGGTGGCGACTCCTGTTTTATTTTTGTTTTCAAAACCCAAGTCGATTCCCGTTTTTCAAAAAAATGGTTTCGACAGTCCAGTTACTACATGACAAGGGTTGTCTGCTTGCTCTGATGTGAAGCTATGGTTATGGACATCGATGGGGTTAGGACTCGATTGGGATTGGGATTAGTATTGGTGGTGATAAATCCCCTCCGGATGAAGCCTTTTTATCCATTACAGAGGTATCGGCTAGCCTTTTAGCGGAGGCTCGTCGAAAATAATGGAACTGTCAAGGTTTGGGCAACCACTACGTAGTTTTGTCCTTGAAGGACCTTGTATACTCAAATAAGATTTCAGCTTACTTGGGAAAGAGGTCGTGGTTTAGATGCTTTTATGCTGGAGCGACTTAACAGAACCTTTGCCGCTCCTGACTGGATGCAGATGTTTCCTTACTCTAAGCTCTATAATCTGACGGCTGCTACTTCGGACCATAACCTCATAAAGTTGGTTGTTGGTACCATCGGGTGGTGCTACAAATTGAGTTTGAAAATATGTGGCTCTCACTTTGGGGATGTTATGTCTAAAAGCTGGTCTGATTGTTCATAAACTCCTATCTCAGAAAGGCTTAAAGAGTGTGGGAATCATTTTCTTGCTTGGTCCCGCGAGCTAGGTAGTAATTTCTAGTTGAGGATTCAAACTTTGAGACAGCAGATTGCTCGACTACAAGCGCTGGCTGTCACTGATGCTTTGTTGGGTAGCTTACAGTTTGATCTTACTGCTCTTTTGGCTTGCCAAGCAGTGTATGGGAAGCAGCAAAAAAGAAAAGAAAAATTTGGATGAGGGACGGTGAGGCTAATACGAAGTATTTTCATGCTCAAGCCTCTAAGCGAATGTGGATGAATCGATTTCTTTTTGTTCAATGGTGCTGCTGCACATCCTTTTTATGATAAAGAGGGTATGCGCGTTATTATCCAGGCTTATTTTGTTGGTCTGTTTGCTGCTTTGAACAATTATGATTTTAGTAGCTTTATGAAGTTGCCAACTTGTGTGGAGATTAATCAGAATTAGGCTCTGCTCGTAGCTTTTGATATTCATGAGTTTAAAGCAGCAATTCTGAAGATGCATCCGGATAAAGCACCGAGACCTGATGGTATGAATCCTGCTTTCTTTCAGCCTTGTAGGAATATTGCTGGTCAGGATATGTTTCAAGAGTGCTGTAATTGGCTAAATCGAGGAGAGTAGTTTCCACCTTATGTAAACGACACCATTATTGTTTTGATCCCCAAGAAAAATAAGCCCGACTAAATGAAAGATCTTCAGCCTATTGCATTGTGCAACGTTCTTTCTAAGATCTTGTTGAAGGTTCTTGCTAACAGATTGAAAACTATCTTACTTGGTCTAATCTCCCTGATGTAGTCTGCCTTTGTGCCAGGACGACTCATAAAGGATAATGTTTTGGTCGCCTTTGAATTGATTCATCGCATGTGAAATAAGGGTTGATGCGTCGTTGAAAGCACCAAATATATCCTATTCCCTGCAAAATAATGAAAATAACAGTAAAGGGCAAATAGGGTCGAATCCACAGGGATCGGATTATACAAATGCTCATTTCTTTCAAATCGCGAATCGTGCCCAAGAAAACGTGCGTTCTGGAAAAATAAAAAAAACAGAATTAATAATTTCGAAAAAAACAGAATATAAAGTGAATTGAAATCGTGAAAGTAAATTGCGAAAACTAAAAGGGAAATAAAAGAGTTTAAATAAGAGTGAGTTTCTTATTTGGCGAGATTCTAGCCTCCAGTTGTCTCGTTCCTCTTTGGGTTCAATCTTCGGCTTTTAGATGACCATTCTCTACCCAAGTAAGCCAGTTATAGTGGAAGAGGACACCTACGACCACCAGCTCCAAGAATTTGGACTTACGAATTTAGGGAACCTGACTCTAGCCTGCAATCGCTTCTGTGGAGTCATTTATGCTAGATCAACGCTTCTCAATGGCGAATCCCACGCCATTTTGTCTCTTGGGCTCGCCAACCTTTGACGCAGTAAGCTAACGAACCGACGGTGCAATCCTTCCAAATCATACAAAGCGGCCGCCTTTGCATACGTTGAAAAGTTTACTTTTAAAGGGACATGGACGGAAGCGTCAGCCCCGTAATGCGGAGAAACGATGAATACTTGGGTGAGAAAGTTAAGTGCGGATCCTAAGCCTCAAGAACCTTTTTGGGGAATTCGACAACCTTCAGCTAGATGGATTTTAGTGGCGCTCATAATTGTGGTGGAAAAATAAATAAATATAAGAATGGAAAAAAAGAATTTTTATTGAAAGAAAATATGGAAAGCACAAAAGACTTATGGGGAGAGAGTTTACAGGAAAAGATGAACAACCCAAAATGATTCACTTTATCCCCTATTTATAGTGCTAAGATAGATGGACTAGTCCTACTCAAACTCCCAAAGATAATTACAATTAATCAAAGATAAATAGAGATAAATAAATAAATTAAATAATCCTCAATAATTATCCTAATATTAATTATCCTAATATAATTAAAAAAGAGTTTGATAAAGCAAAGTCTCTTCTTTTTGCATTTCAATCATTCTGTCCTCCATGTTTGCACTTTTGGCACCATCTTTTCCCTTTGTTGCACATTGGTCCATTTTATCTTTAATTTCACAGTTTTGGCCCTAAATTTCGCTTTTGTCTCTAATTTAGTCCCTACAAGATAAAAGACCATAAATAGCCCAAATTAGTAGAATCATACTCAAAATAAATATGCAATTAGCACCTAAAAACATGACATTCTAGAGTGTTATCAAGGGTCGAGGTAGAGTAGGCGAAGTAGCATTGAAAGTCGACATTAGCAAGTCTTATGACAGATTGGAATGGGGCTTCCTTGAGTTTATTTTGCAAAAGATGGGTTTTGTCAAGCAATGGATTTCTTGGATTATGTAATGTGTATCTATTGTTAAATACTTTGTGTTTTCTTAATGGTTATGAGTGGAGCCCATTGTGCCGAAGCGGGATTTAAGGCAAGGGGGCCCATTGTTTTCTTATTTATTTTTGTGCATGGAAGGACTGAGTTATCTACTTTGTCAAGCTGAGGCCCAAGGGGATTTGCATGGAATTTCGATTAGTCACTGGAGCCTCAGCAGATGATAGTTTTTTCTTCTTTCAAGCAACGAGTTCAGATGTAGTACTACGAAGAATATTTTGTTACGTAATGAATTTGCTTCTATGTAGGTGATTAATTTTCAGAAATTAGGGATTATGTTTAGCTCCAATACTAAATTACAAGATCGGAATGTTGTCATGGTTACTACACTGTTGGATCATAGTAGATATCTTAGTCTACCATCGTTGGTTGGTAGCAACAAAAGATGATTTTTTTTCTTTTATCAATGAGCTGCTTAGCAAAAGACTTTTTTCTTGGAAGAACAAACTCCTATCCAAGCTAGGTAAGGAAGTTGTTATTAAAACTGTGGCTCAGGATATACTTGTGTTTTGCATGAGTGCCTTTTTGATACTTGTTATGTGTGAGGAGCTGCAAAGAATGATGAATTCTTTCTGGTGAGACTATCGAAAGATTTATTGGACATCCTAGGACAAACTTTGTGTTCCCAAGAAGCATAGAGGTATGGGATTTCATAATTTGCGTTACGCATTTGACTACTCATCTGAATTCTCTCCTTAGTCGTGTTATGTAAGCTAAATATTCTGTTTACAGTGACCTTGGGTTCTAACCTTTCATATAAATAGAGTATTTATGCGGCAAAGAGCTTGCTTGCTAGTGGTACCCGTTGGTGTGTGGGTGATGGCATGAGTATATAAGTACTGTTTAATGACACTTGGTTGGGTAATGGTAGTAGTTTTTATGTCGAGTCCTTACCTTTTCCAGGCATGAGGAAGTTATTTTCGGTGGACATTTGGTCATGGAATGTGGATTTTCCTGAAGGTATCCTTGCTTCTATTCATCTGCGTCATATTTTAAAGATTATAAGCTTGTTTCAAGATAGTACGGGAGAAATAGGAGTTTTGCTAGAGACTAACAGCATGTTTGGTTGGGGGGAATAGGAACGCATTCCCCCCCAATTCGGTGGGCCCACCACCAAACCTTAGTTTGGTTGGCTGTAATAGCATTACAGCCTGATTCCATTCAGCCCTATTACACCCAATGGCCGTAATAGCCATTCCTCGCTTTCAAAGATCGATTAGGTATTCCATCCGCGTTTTCCAATTTTCTTTTTCCTATTTTCCATTTTACGCCTCACTTCATCTTTCCTTTTTTCCTTTGATTGCAGAGGTAATTTTTTTTCTTCTCTATGATTTTTCCTTCTTACATTTGGCTACTTAGAAACTGAAGCAAAGGCTTTTCTGCCCTCAACTTCATCTTCTCCTACGTTTCTTTTATTCATTTTATCAGAACGAAATTTTTTTTAACTCTTCAAAATTGGCTACTTAGAAAGCAGCGTTGCCTTCCTCCTCTCTCTACAAATGGCTCGTGGAAGCTGGGTTTTCGTGTTTAAATCGGGACGTTCTCTTCATCCATTGTGGAGAGAAGAAGCAATGAGTTCTTTGAGCACGCAAGAGGGGAGAAGGTTCTAAGCGACGTGAGAGCGCAGACGACGCGTGGCGGTGGTTCGAGTTGGTAACCAATGCGATTGGGCGATTTCATGGTGATTGCCACCGGTAGGTCCCCATGGCACGTCAAGAACATCGCCCAAGCCCTAATTTACAAGGTGCGGTTTCATGGGTTTTCTTTTTCTATTTTGTTCCCTAGTTTCGATTGCGATTATTTGTTTATTTTCCGGAGCAGTTAAGCGAAGAATAAAAAAAGAGCTAAGAGGATGGTATTACCAGCGTGCAATGGCAGAGGCGGGAAAATGGATTGTTATCGACTCTGGTTCGTGCGCTTTCCTCTTTCCTTTAGCTTCAACTTTGTTGTTTACGAGTGTGATCTTGAGGATCATTACTTTTGTTGATCTGAAAGTCCACTTACTCTACTCCTAAGAATTGAGAATATATGGGTGAAATCATGTTTGAGACGTTTAATGTTCCAGGCTTTATATTATTGAGAATCATGTCCTTGCTTTAGCTATTGGGTACACTACATCTAGGTTTATGACTAGTTTCGTATTGTTCTTTTTTCTAGTATTATATATCTTCATGTTAGTTGTTTACTAGTATGTTGGATGAATTAATTAGGGTCCTTGATTGTACATGATTTTTAGTATCTTTTATATTTATAAACTACAATTTTTAAGGTTGAATTTTGAGTGTGAATATTGGTTCTATATTTATAGACTACTAGCAATTGATTTAAATCCATTTAATGATTGAGAAAGAATTGTTATATAGATTATATCACTATTCCTTAAGAAAGGTTGAACTTTTGCTTATCTATTGCATTAAATTCTCCATTAAAAATAAAATTGTATGCTTAAAATGATAATTATTATGTTTTCTAAGAAATCAGTAAAAATTTGAGAAAAATTCACGACCACGATAGCATCGATCGATACATCCGCAATTGCAGAAACATGTAGTGATCGCAATAGTTATTAATCTCTGGTGCCTGCCTTATCTTTGTTTCAATACATCTAAATTTGTTTATTTGTTTTTTGTCTTTAAATTTTAGAGAGAACTATGATGGAGGCATATAGTTGTTGCTAATCTTGTGGGTGTAAGTGTGGGTTATGTTGAATACTTCATGCTTGTAGTGTTTAGTAATCGCTCTAGCTTCTATTTAGCTTTAGACCATTTTTGGTGTCTTTGTCTTTCTTGCTAACTATCATCATCCTTATATATTGATCATGTTCATTTCGTTTGACCTACAACTTTTTGTAGTATAGGGGTGGTAGTGAATGTTGGAGATGGAGCTACGCATATCTTACATTGCTGAGATGGTGATGTTATTGGGAGCGAAGATTAAGTCAATACCAATAATAGGAAAAGATGTTACTCTCCTTATATAGTAATGGATGCGGGTATTTTTGGGTTTTTTTCTCCATGACTTGTGATCTAAAACCATTGATTGTTATTTATTCAATTTCAAGTTCTTAAGGTTATTATCATGTCTTGATGAGAAAAAAATACACTTCTTGGCATTACTCAGCCTTTTTCATAGTTGGATTTATTGGTGTTCTCAAGTTTTGCATCTAGGCACGCCTATGCCTTGCGCCTTAGTGCTATGAAACAAAAGCACCTCGACCCTTTCGCACAAGGCGTATTTGATTAGGCACATACGGTGCACTTAATCTGCGTTATTTTTGTAAGGCGATAGGCATAAAAATGCTTGTCTGATTGAATTTGGAGTTTTCTATCTTTGTTTACTAGTAAGGAAATGGATGATATCAAACTCTCTACTTCTCAATATTTGAGTATTCAACATACATGAGTGCAGAAGGAAATCATGCATATTCCACAATGAATGTTAAATTTGAATTTTTTATAATGAAACAACATTTTATGCCACAAACTTGGCCTCATATTCTAGCAATTACAGTGCAAGTGGTTGTGATTTGAAGGTTTAAATATCATAACAAACCATGCAAATGCATTACTCTAACCATAGGTTTATTGTGTGTCAACTATAATGAATAACTTTAGAAGTAATGGATTCAAATAATATTGTATTATTTTAAAATGAAGTACATAAAACATTTTAAAACATTTAATATAATTTAATATAAAATAATTATATTAAGAATATTGTTAAATTATATATTAAATATTATTAAATTATTTTTAATAATAATTATATTAAAATATAATTAAATTTTTATTTTTATTTTTTATTAAATTATATTTAATAATAATCCTATTAAAATTTAATAACAATTATCATCTATTTAACAAAATTCTGTTAAGGGTATTCTGGTCATTTTAGTTTTCTTCCTTATGCTATTACAACATCATTCCATTCAACCAAACATAAGAATTCTATTATAGCTCTATTCCATTCCATTCAACCAAACAGTTGAATTACTTATTACAGCTCTATTATATTACACCTCTATTTTATTACACCTCTATTCCATTACACCTCTATTCCATTACAGCGAATCAAACGTGCCCTAAAACTTAAAAAATGCTAGGACAATTAGAATACTTAAAAGAGATTCATTTTGAAATTGGTCGGGGGTGATCAGAAGCGTTCAAGACCCAAAACGAATCCCGAAAAGTCAAAGCAATACAATGGCTTGGACTTTGGACAGTTGTTGCATCACAATGCATTTTGTTCGACTTATTGCGATACCACGAAGGTCCAAATCTCTTTATTCTAAATTCAAAAATTCCCATTATAAACCTCTTGAAAACTACAAAATATCTTTTAATGAGAAATTTGCACTTTTAACCCCTTTCTCTTTATCACTTCCCAATAATTAATTCCAAATGTCCTCACATAACATCATAGGTGTCCATATTCATTTCATGCATTAAATAAATATCATCAAAATACTATTTTCATCATAAAATACTTGAGAAATTATCAAAATACTATTTTTATAGTAAAATTATCATTTTTCCCCATTTATCTCTTGTACAATTTTTTTCATAAAAATACGCACTTTCTAAATCTAAAAATCATAATTCAAAATAAATCCCTTAACATAGATCCATAAATTTTGGAAATTACGCTTTTATCCATTTCTTGAAAAAATGAAAAATTTACAATTTAATCCATATACTTTAAATTTTATTCAATTCAAATTCAGAAATCATTTTTTTTCTCGATACCATTATATATCCCTTGTAATCCTAATATCTAAAAATTCATTATCAATCCATAATTTCTCAAATTGATCACTTTACACTTTATTTCTTATACTTTTTTAATTTTACAATTTAATCCTTTTTTCAAGTTCTCACATCCAAAATTTACTTCATTGATTTCCAAAAATAAATCCTTATAGTTCCTTTAAAATTTCACTTTATAGAATTCAATTTTGATTTTTTTTAAAATTCAATATAATGGTTCTTGGAACAGTGTCATTTATGGTATTGTAAAATTTGAGGTGTTATAACTGCTGTCCCTTAATATTCCTTATGAGGAAATACTGTATTTTCTATTAAAATATTATTATTTAATTATCTTTTTTCTTATGAATAGGAACTATGGGATGACCTAAAAAAGGGAGACAAGTTATCCATACTATGAGTGTCGTTACTCTGTCAAAAAACAGTAACAATTTATTTATAGAATGAATTCTATTTTCTACAAAGTTTTTCGGTTTCCCATAGAGAGAATTAATTTTCTCATTAAAAATTAATTAAAATTTTGCATTATGTGTGTTCGATTTGTGTAGTTCGAGCCCATACTCAAAGCAAGCCGAAGTGCGAGGATGGTAGAGAAGATCGTTTGGTTGAAAGCTCGAAACAACTTAAACTGCCTTGCTCAAAGCATAGATACTAATTTATTCTAGGGTTTATTACTATAAATATCACAAGACTCGATTTTAAGAAAAGAAAAATTAAACTTCCATTATGTAACACTCACCATTTTCTTAATCGATTTTTCCAACATGAGTTAACGGAAGGCACATGGCCTATATAAGTGTTGCTCTCAAATTAACACTCCCCCAAGCCTCATAATAGAGAACTGATCTTTTTTCTACTACCTCTCTCTCAACTAGGCTTCTTTGAATCTCTTTGAAATCTCTTTTTCCCTAACTCATTACTTTCAAGTCTCGACCCATAAGATAAAGTACCTCTGACCTCCTCACCACATTCATGTATCAACGATAAATATACTCATAAAATTTCTTTAAACACATAATTTTTCAATTAAAATTTATTAATTAATAAAATTAAAATAAATTAATCTCGAAATTCTTTCTAATTTCTACATAGATCATAAATTATATAACTAAAAAAGTTATAACACAATACTTAAAAGCCCCACCCCAACCCATAAATAGAGGTGTTTATGGGCCGGGCCGAGCTCAACCCAAAAATAGGCCTAAGATTTTGCCTAAACCTGGTCTGGATAAAAATGCTATAACCCGAGCTCGGTCCGGCCAACCCGTATTAATTTTTTTATATTTATTATATAATTTTTTTAAAATATAATAAATCAAAAATACTAAAAACATTAAAAGAAATGTTTCCCAACAAATTGAAAATAAATATATATGTATACTTAAATAACACTAAGATAGGTGCAATTTAACAAGCAAATGCTTCTAAAATAGTATCAAAATTAACAATAAAACAAGAATTATACAAGATACAAACAATAACAATAAAATAGTACCAACATAATAGTGAAATGGTAGCAAATAGTAAAAAAAATAAAAAAATAAGGAAAAGCAACAGTTTTTTTTTTTTTTGCATATTCGGGTCAGGCCGGACTCAAGCCAAAAAGGCCTTATCCGAGACTCGGCCCATTTTCTAAACAGGCCTTATTTTTTTTGTCTAAGCCCACTTCTCAAATCTATATTTTTAGGCAAACCTTCCTACTTTTTGGGCCGGGACGGGTCACCCGACTCAACACATGGACAAATTTACTCAACTCGTATCCTCCTACATTGATAACCATATCAATCAATTTAAAACTCAACAAACATGTATTTAATTTAAACCTCCGAAATCTCTAAATAATTAAATTGTGAGAACCCTATATGAAATTTTAAAGAGCTTAGCACGAATCTTTCGTACTCTAAAAGCGGAAGTTCACGGATCGATCGTCACGAATTTGTCTAAATCCCTTCCTTTTTGCGAGTCGTGGCAAAAAGAGTTAAGCTTTCACTTCATATTTCACAGTCTTTCCCTCTATCCATTCAAAACCATCTTTTTAAGTTAATTCTACTTTAAACTAAACCCATTTTTATAAACTTTTTTTTGAAGTTTATTTCTTCACTAAACTCTCACAGCTTTAATTTTGGTATGATCTTCATTAGTTAGGTTTTGACATGTGAAGGTGGATTATGAAGAATTTTTTGTTTTATTTATTTTGGTTGGAGTTGAAATGAACAAAGTTATCTTTCTTTTATTAATTTGGGAGTTAATGAGTTCTTAATGGCTATTATTAGTGTTGACAATTTTTTATGATTATGGATTTTTTGGTGGGGGGTTGGAGTGTATGAGCATGAAATGTGATTACTTTCTACATTTGGATTTATCATAGTGTTTATGATATTGGTTTTAAAATGGAAATTTTGTTGGCTATTTTGATTATATGATTGCTCACATGTATGCTTGTTGCCCTTTTTTTTTTTTTTCCATTTTTATAATTTTGGGGAAGGAGGTGAGTTTCCTTTTCTCTTGTGTTAGCCAAGATTAATGGATAAAAAGGAAATGAGTGCTAGGATGGAAACTAGTGAGAATTTGTGTCAAGTTGTGGGAGGAGTCAATGGACATTTAAAGAACTTGGTTAATGGGGTTGTGTCTGAGACTATTATTGTGCAAAGTTCTAAAGAAAATGTATGTTTTAGTGGAGAAAATGCAGGTTTGAGGTTCCAAAATAATGGCTTTGGATCATGTAAGCATCAGGAGGTTGATTATGGGGGAGGAATTGGTCAGCCTAATTGGGTTGCATCTGAGACTGTCATTGTGGTTGACACCACAGATGCAACAACTTTTTGTACAAGTGATGGGGTATTAGAGTCGAAAGATAATGGATTGGATTCAAGTAAAGTATTGGCAGACATGCCAAAGACAAAAGCTGCTGAAGAAGAGGACTTGAGTTTGATTGATATAAAGGGAACTGGTGGTGTCAACAGTCAGTTTAAAGAGTGTTATGATGGGGAAAGCCTTTGTAGAATTTGCCATTTGAATTCCGAACAATCGCTTCATATTACATCAACTACAGCAGCTACCATGGAGCTAATTCAAATTGGTTGTGGGTGCAAAGATGAGCTAGGAATTGCACATAGTCATTGCGCAGAGGCATGGTTTAAGCTGAAAGGAAACAGGTACTGTTCTTTCTCTAGCTAATTCAAATATGTACTCTACCATTACTTAATTAAGATTTGCCATTAGTACCATATTATTATGTCTTCTTATAATCATTAGAATTAGAAAATGACCTGAAATATCACTCTGTACATGAAACATGACATTTTTTGCAATGAAATGAACTATTTCAACTATAAAAACATCCATAAGTTAAAAATGTATGCATTGATCAATATCGAATATGAAGATTGTCTTTTATTCGTGGTCTTGTTTTTCCAACATGTTTGCCCAAAGTGAATTCTTTCTTATCATAAATGTGATAGAATTGGCATCCGAGTTTGGAATATTTGCTTGTTTAGTTGAGGGTTAATTAGGAACCCTTTTGCCATTTTCACACAAGTAGTGTTGCAGTCCATATTTACATAACTGCTTGCGTTTAACTTACTTTACAGATTATGCGAAATTTGTGGTCAGACGGCTGGAAATATTACTGGTGTTAAAGATAATGGATTTATCGAAAATTGGCATCACCAAGGATCTACCACTGTTAGTGTTAGGACATCAGATCAAGGTCGGGATCATTGGCGTGGACAACCGTACTGTAACTTCCTCTTAGCATGCCTAGTAATAGCATTTGTATTGCCATTGTTCTTTCATGTAAATATGTTTTAGCCGGACATAAACAAAACATAAAATTCTTTTCGTTTTGATCACTCATTTTCACGCCAACGTTACTCAGACAGACGTTTAGTTTGCTTCAACTCTTCATTTACAAGAGGTACTTTTTAAATTCCATCATTGGAATCCATAGTGTATACAGTTTCAGGGTGTCTATCATCTTTTTATATAAAGCCTAAAACTACCCATTACCCCTCCTAAACCCTTAAATAGGAAGATAAATATATTTTAGCGCGCTCGAATCCACTTCTTCTTGTACTAACAACAATGCCAATGCCAACAAAACTATGACTCAACCGACTGGGTGTGCATCATTTTAGAAAGTGAAAAATAGCTAGTAAATGTGTAATACACCACTTGATTTCCCCTACTTGTGTCATGGTTCACATTTAAGACTCGAGGGTGATATTAGTACTAGTAGCAGTAGTCTTGGCACGTGACACCTGCACATGTAGATTTTATTGTTCAAAAATTGATGAGTGTTTGGTACATATCTTTAAGCAGCACATTTAAGATTGGTTGCATTCCAAATTTAGTTCATTTGATTGTATTAAAATGTGTTATTTAGTCCATTTAATATTCGAATTTAAATATATGTAACTTCTTGTTTTATTCTCGAATTGTAGTTTTGTTTAAAGGGAAAGTAACATTTAATCTTTGAACTTGGGAACTTTACTCATATTAGTCTCTGAATATTTTTTTGTCCACATTAGATTCGAAACTTGGAAACTTTTTCCAATTTGGTCATTGAATTTAGATTTCATCAAGGTATGATGACGTGGCTCTCTAAAATTAAGTCAATTTATTTTTGAAAAAAAAACTATTTTTTATTATTTCTTATATTTTATATAATTTTTTAAAATTTCTAGGTGATGTAGTACAATCTTAGAGTGTCATGTCATCATATTTGAACAAAATCCAAGTTTAATGATCAAATTGAGAAAAATTGTCAAGTTCCAAGGCAAATGTGGACAAGAAAAAAAATTCAAGGATCAAGCTGTAAAAATTTACCAAATTCAAGGACCAAATGTTAATTTATCCCTTTTTTTAAAAAAAATTCTTGAAATTTTATTAGATTAGAATCTTCAGCTAGACTTGAAAAAATTTGGGTAACACCTGAATATATGTTTCAATTTCATCATTCAAATTCGTATGGCAATGTGGGTTCAAATATGCGGAGATGCATATGAAGGTGACAAGATCTTGAGACACTTGTGGGTATTTAAAGAGGATAATTTTGGATTATATTCTCATGACATAGCCCAAAGGGTTAAGTCCAGTGGAGAAATAAAAAGACGTATTTTTATGTCACAAGACGACCCAACCTATTGAACTGTATTGTGAATGCATAATTTGGAATTATCCTCTTTGGTTCTCATTGTGTGTTGTGTTTTGGATTTGAATACATGAAAACACACTCGAAGGTAACAACCTTGAGGGACATGTGGTGACAAGTGTTACAGGCCACAGATCAAAACTCGTGATGAATGCACATAGAACAACCCATAGAGGTCAACTAATTAAATAGAGCTTATTAAACCCACTTGAACTGACCCGATTTGTGGAACATATGGAGAAGTCCATCTACTTGAAGCCTTAGTGGCCTAGCTAAATATCCTAGTAATTTAGAGTTGCCATGGTGATTATTTGTAATATTGGGGATAACATTGTATAGCGTTTAAATCCTTTAGGACTCTCATATTGTAGATAGACTTTAATCTCGATTATCGATATAATTTAAACTGTACCATTGAATCTAGGGGAGCTCAACTATAATTTGAGGTCTTTCCCCTCATTTGTAATCACTTAGTTGTAATTCTTCAAAATAATATAATATTTTTTAGAGCATTTACTCAAACACTTAGTGTGCATTTGCTTTCTTGTGGCTTTTCTATTCGCTCTTTACTTCTTCGCTTGAGAGTTTGTTTCTGTTGTGTTTCAATACCTTAGAGAATTTCCTTTGAGAATTCTCACTTTTCGAAAGTAAGGCTGACTTAGGCAAATTTGAAGCTAGGTTCTCGTCTAAGACTGCGTGGTTTGCCAGACTAAAGTTCTAGCCCCATAACATTAGTGTGTCGATGGGTTGGGTTAGGTTGTATATAAATTTATAACTAACTTTGAGGTAGTTGAGGAACGCACCGTAGAGTTGAACTCGGGGAAAGATCGGCTCAAGTAACAAGTGTTAAGTGCTCTCAACGCAAATGTGGAGGAGATGCAAGAGGCTCTCAACTCCATTGGGAAGAAGTTGACTGAGAGGAATGATACTCTCAAAGCTATGATGACAGTTCTGAAGAAGGAAACTGAAGCCATGATGACGACTTTGAACACGGAAATTGAGGAACTCAAGGAAGAGCTCGTCGCTTGTTGAGCTTTTGTGGGAAAAGAGGTGTTGGGTGCGACACTGAAACGTAATATGGATATTTCCAAATCGAAAGAATTTAAGGGGACGAGGTCTGTGAGGGATATGGAAAACTTCTTATAGGGGATGGAACAATACTTCCATGCGATAGGTATTGAGGATGATGCCACTAAGGTAAACACTACTTTAATTTATTTTACTAACATTGCTCTTTTATGGTGGCATCGTATGTCTACAGATGATAAACGAAGTGGTGCCGTGATTGATGCTTGGGTGGAGTTCTAGAATGAGTTTAAGAAATAGTTTTACCCAGAATATGCCGAGGAATAGGCTCAAGCTAAGTTGCATTGGCTTACGCAACAAGGCACTATTCGAGAGTTCAGTGAGTTAATACTCCAAATCCCTGACTTCAGTGAGAAAGAGGCATTCTACTAGTTCAATGATGGGTTGAAGCCTTAGGCGAAGCAATTGTTGTGTCAACTAGGGGGTCAAAGATCTTACCAAAGACATAACCGACGCGGAGTCCTTAGTCGAGCTTGGTTCGAAAAAAGACAAGTTCAAGTCTTCCAAGCCCAAAGAGATGAGAAATGGTGGGGGAGATCAAAAGGGATAAGTTAAGAATGACAACGATGGTAATGGTAATAATAGTTGTAATAAGAAACCACAAAATGGGAAGGAGAAACCCAACAACCATCCGAAGGGCAAGAAGAATGAGAAGGAGCAAATACAGTGCTTCTTATGTTGTGGTTTACATAGGATGCGAGACTGCCCACAACAATCTAAGCTAACTGCAATAGGTAAAGAAGACGAAGCAGAGCTTGATGAGGATAGGGTATTGAGGCTTGGGTCAATAATACTCAATTCTGCAAAAGTGAAAAAAGGTCGCAAGAGGAAAGGTTTGATGTTTGTAGACATCAACATCGTAGGCTAAAAGAGGATTGCCTTTGTTGATGCGGGGGCATCTGGTTTGTTCATGTCAGAAAAAGTCGTGGGTAAACTTGATCTCATAATTAACAAAACGACTGGGAGGATCAAGACTGTGAATTTTAAAAAGGTATCGACTGTGGGAGTAGCACAAGGAGTTGAGCTATAGATTGGGGAATGAAAAGGTAAGGAAGACTTTGAGTTAATTCACTTAGATGGTTATGACTTTGTTCTTAGCTTGAATTTTCTTGGCAAGATTAATACTCTTTTGATTTCTTTTATTGAATACATATGAATCTTGGATACTCGACAACAACAATGTGTTGTGCTAGTGAGTCGAGACATGAGGGGTGGAACCAAGGTATTATCAACAATCCAGTTAGCCGAAGATGTGTTGGATTTGGTGGCCTGAGTGTAGTATTTTCGTCTAAGTACACTTGTAATTTTTTCTAATAGATTGATTAATAAAATTATTCATGAATTATATTAATACTTTGTATATTGTCTTCACATGATTTTTGCATGTAAAGCAAAATGGAAGCAAATGTTGCTCATTGGTTGTCTAATATTTAACTAATACTAAGCGATATTACATGGTCGGATTGTAGTACGAAAAGATATCTTGTATTAGTAGACGAACCTAAACATGTCCTTTATAACAGCCCAATTTCAATGAAGTCGGAACAGTGGTTTCAGGACCACAAATCTGACCCAAAAATAAAGTTTATTTTTGTTTTATTATATGGTCCGTATTATGATAGATATGACATGTGAAAATTTTGGTACAAAAATTTTATCGATTTAGTGCTTAATTACGAGAAGGACTAAATCGCATAAAATGCGAAAGTTGAATTTTAGTAGCTATAAGGATTAAATAGCTATGAAATTCAAAACTAGAAGTCCTTATATGGTAATTAGACCATTAAGAAAAGTATGTAGATTTTTCTTGGTGAATCATCCATGAAAAAATTAGAAAAGGTTAAGGACTAAATTGAAAATGAGAAAAATTAAAAGATGATAATTAATTAAATAAAATATCATCTTATTTTCATATCATCTTCCCCAAATATTTCCATGGAAACCTAGGAAAGATAAAACAAGCTTTCAAGGCATAAATCGGTAAGTTCCTATGTCCCGTTTTTAGTAATATTTATATTTTTGAGATCGGGAAAGCTTAATTTCTATATTTGGGGGGTTAATTTGAATAGATGTCAATTATAGAAAATTTTCCATGGATGAACATGCTGAGATTTAAAATTTTATGGTAGAAAATGAATAGTTGTTGATAGATAAACAACTTTTATAAAAGGGAAATTTGATTTAGGGACTAAATTGAAAAATGGTAAAACCCATGGAAAATTCTGAAATTTTGAGAATACATGTGCTGTAAAAGTTATATTAGAATTTTGATTAGGCTTGGAATAAAGATTAAATTGCATGAATTTCAATTTCCGAGCCTAGGGACGAAATTGGAATTAATTAAAAGTATAGGGGCAAAATGGTACTTTTGCCTAGATTGTAACTTGAGTTCAATAGAATATAAAATGGATTGATTTGATGATTAAATTCATTTATATAGATCCAGAAGTACCAAACAAAGAGCTAGATCGAGGAAAGGAAAAGATTTCGGATTAGTAGATTTTAGATACGAACAAATATCAAGATAAGTTCGTATAACTTAAATGAGTATGGTAATGTATTGATTTTAATGTTATATTACATTGATTATTTTATATGAAATCATGTATGTGAATTATATAGATATAGCAATGAATGAAATGATACATGTTTGGAAAATTATTGAAAAAGGGTTGAATTCCTTGAATATTGAATTCCGATGGATAAAAATGTGATTTCCCTGATGAAACTGCATGTGTTGCAGGATGGATTTAGCCCGGACGGGTAATTCGAAATGAGCCTCTCGAGTATATGTTTCAATTAGGATTTAGCCTGGACTGGTAATCCTAATTGACTGGATTTAGCCTGGACTGGTAATCCAGAATGAACTCTATATGGAATTCTTTATCATATAAAGGATTTAGCCTGGACTGGTAATCCGACAAAGCCCTTAGAGTATATGTTACAGCCAGAATTTAGCCTGGACTTGTAATTCTGCTGTATGATATGTGACTCGAGAGAGTGTACCTATAAGGTACTACTGGATATGAATTGACGGATAATGGAATTGTACACCTCGAGTGTACTACTTGAAATATCCATCGGAAATTCAATGATTCAACGGATAAAATATGCATATGTCATGATGAGCTCATCTATGTAAATTGGTATATTATGACTAACATGTTGGTTGAGTATGTGTGAATAGGTAAATTACCAAATAGTTGGAAAACATGTTTTGTATGGTTAATATATTGAATGTAATGGTAAGCTTAATTTATGTTATACGAGCTTACTAAGCATAATATGCTTATTAGGATTTATTTTCCCTGCTTTATAGTGCTCAAAGCTCGGGAAGGTTGGAGATTGGTCGGAGCAAATCATCACACTATCAACCTATCGTTTTGGTATAAATGAAAATCTTATTTTGTTAATGGCATGTATAGGCTAACTAAATCAAATGATGTTGTATAAGTAATGAATGAAACTTAGCCATTGGAATGGCTAATACGCTTATATTTTGATATATGTTATGGTTGAATAAATACATTAATTAGAATGATAAGTATGAACAACTAATGTTGTAAATTATGTAGATTATATAATGGTAAGTCATTAAACACAAATATATGATGAAATATATTAGTTTGGATGATAGAAATTTACTTGAATTATACTTGCAATTGGTTGGATTAGACTTGTAAGTGTTGGTGCATGAAAAATGGAAAATTTGGGTGAGAAATGAGGCTAGGAAATGGTCTTATTTTGTTTACACGGGCAGACACACGGGCGTGTGTCCAGGCCGTGTGTCACATGGGCATGTGGTCCGGCCATATGTCTCCTGTATTTTAAAATTTCAAAACAGAATGCTTAGAATTGAACACACGAGCAGAGACACGGGCGTGTGTCTCAGCCGTGTGGGTGACACGGCCTTGAACACGGGCGTTTGTCATATCCGTGTGAAACCTGCACCTAATTCGAATTAAATTAATTAACCACACGGCCTAGCACACGGGCATGTGGCATGGCCGTGTGGAGTAAGTCAGAGAGCAACCTAAATTGGACACGGCCTGAGGTACGGGCGTGTTTAAGGGTCACACGGTTGTGTCCCTTGGACCACACGGGCGTGTGAGCCCTACACAATGGAAAAAATTTTAAAATTTTGCGAAAAATTCCTAGAGGTTCCGAATAAATCCCAACTCGATTCTAATGCTCGTATTGGGCCTCGAGGGTCCATTTAAGGGGCGTTCTTAACAATCTCGGTTAATGAATAGTGATTTACATGATTTATCTGAAAAGTTCCAGTAATACTCTGTAACCCTGTTCCGACGATGGATACGGGTTAGGGGTGTTACATCCTTAGTCTAATAATAAATGAGAAAACCAATTAAAAGACTAATATGTCATCTATCAAGTCCAATTGGGGAGATACCTTGTCTTGGGCATCAGAGCGGATGACTCCCAAAAGATGGAGACATAGATGTAACTGACTGAACTGACAATACATCAGACATGACCCAAGCAGAATATATCATGAATCTGTTTGTGGATTTATTCACTTGTGACATTCATAGTGTAGTATACCTAACTCCTGAGTGAATGGTGGGCTATGTATGCGTGACTCGTGCACTTTGATGCAAGTAAAAGCCTGAGTTCAAATTGATAAGGAACCGAAAGCTGGTGCATTGGGTGTACGACTTTTGTAGTATGTAGCATCATTCACCACAGTGGAATTCATAGCCTAAAACATGGGCAAATGATATCCTCTCATTGGCATTACATGGTTGATGAAAAGTAAACATGGCCACGGGTCGTCCGTATTTGTGATGGATGACTTGATCACTATTTGATAGTGATTGAATTTTCATGAAAGAAGATGTAATGGTTACCATGAGATAAAATAGGATCATATTGGGAGAATGGATATTATCCCAAAGAGATTAAAGATATCCTATGATGGTAACACACTTATTACAAGGTCATTGGACGAGCACTGAGTAGTTACTTTCGTAATGGTATGTCGTTGAGGAGAGCTCAATCATGATACTATAGTGGAATGACTTCATGACTAAATGAGTTTATAATTAATAGGCAAAAAGCCAGAACTTAATTATAAATCATTTGATCCTCAACCACATATGTCCAATAGGTCCCTCCGTTATCTCATTGAAACCATAAATGAATTGCGTGTTTGAATAGAAATGAACAAAATGAATAGAAAGAGAAATGAGAAATATTTAGGAATGGTTATGGTTTTCCCCAGAATGGAGAAATGGAATCATTTGGAAATGAATGTAGGTTTCCAAAAATGGAAATGGAAATGAAAATGAAAATGAAAACTTGCAATCCTATATAAGATTTTTTTTAAAATGATGGAAGAATGAGTTTATATTTTTGGACTGCTTCAAAGCCTGAAAATGAAAATAAATCATTCGGTCATAGTGAACATGTTGAGTTATGACATATTGAACGAACTTTCTCAAAATTTTATCGGGGGTAAAATTGTCAAAATTTTACTGGGGTAAAATTGGGATGAGAAATTTATGTAATATGTAAATATTAAAGTTTATTTTGAGAAATAGAAAAACTGAATCGGGTTGAATCATATTACAGAGTACTGGGTCAAAAAGGCCTAGGAAGTACTCGTAATTGTACCCGGTGTGAAAGAGACCCAAAACCCCTCATATAACATGAAGAGGGCGGCAACCCTAGTAGAAATATAAGGGTGTGTTGTTCACCCCTCTCCTATTCTAAGTAGGATGTTATTTTTCTATTTAAAATAAACCTCTACGACTTTACAAGGGTTCTACCTTCTTTTCCTATAAATAGATGACACCAGTAGAGTTATTAACACAACTTTTGAGAGATTATTAATCTGCAGAAAAATAGAGAGAATTTATTCTCAACTTCTAAACATATTTTTCATAATAAAAATTTTACCAGTTTCTACTAAAGAAGAGAGAATTTCGTTTTCACCCTAGAAGGAGAGAACTTTTTCTAGTTCTATGTTTCAATTCAATTGGTTCGAGCTCACACTCGAAGCAATTCGTGGTACGAAGATAGTGGAGAAGATCTTTAGGTTGACAGCTGGAAAACATCAAGGATCCGGTTATCCGAAAACACATGTACGATTTCGATCTAAGGTTTATTGCTATAAATATCACAAACCGAATCAATTTTCAAAATTTTAATTTTTCGTTATGCAAGAAAACCGTTTTCAAATCAGATTTTTTCCAACAAGATGTTCCTTATGGTGTGAACATTAACTTGGAAAATCGGAGTGCTAAGGGGACCCCTTTGCAAATGTTAGAGGAGGAGCAAACTGATGTGAAGCTTGTTGAGTTATCAATGGGGCTACCACCTATGAGAGAGGTGGGTTTTGCATCTAGCTTTATGGGTAAAGAAGTGGTGCAAATTAGACAGTTAAATCAAGTAAATGTTATGAGTGAGATACATCTCAAACACTTTTCTAGTGTTTTCCAATAAGACTTACCATTGGCTTGGTAAAGACATAATGACCCTTTTAGAGTTTTGAAGCTGGTAAGCTAAAGAGCTTACAAACCAAAGTTAGCGACAATACTCAAGATTAACCAAATGTTCAATGTAGGCATGCCAAAGCCTATTTGTGTGGATCAAGGGGATATTGATTGAGGCAAATCGTAATAGGGGCAAGTAAGAGCGATGGGCTCTTATGATTGATATGTACAAAGGGAAGAATCAATTCGAGTTAGATGACAATAGGGACATAAGTTGAGGAAAATGTTTCGAGAGAGGGAACTACCCAACAGAGAGACTAGTTGGGGATCAATCAAGGCATCGTGGTACTTTTGAGACTAATTGGGGATCAACCGAGGCATTATGGTAGTTTAGTGTCGTTCTAAGGACATGACGAGGGCGTCGCAAGAATGAGTGGGGGAGAATATTATGGGTCGCAGATCAAAGTCCGTGACGAATGCACACAAAATAGCTCATAGAGGTAAACTGAAAGATATATGAAAGTGAAAGGTATGCTAAGTGAAATGATAGTAATTAATGAAAATATATACTGGCTATGACAGTACATAGGTTAAATTTAATTGTGAACATAAGTGGGCCTAATTGTAGAATCTAAATACTTTTGTTAATTTTATAAAATTTACTGAAATAAAATGGGTTTAAGATTAAATAACCCACATTGAATTCTTTTTAAATTCTCAAAACATCTAATCGTAAAACAATATCGATACCAGGATAAAGGTATTGACGCTATAATAAAGGTATCGATACTTTGAGAAAAGTGTCAATACTTTAAGCAATGTACATATACTTTAATACTTTAAGCGAAGTACAGATACTTTAAGTAAACATATTCATCAAAACAGTTTGGATAGAAAAAGTAGTCCAACTTTGAAAATTCACCAAAAACTGTAGAGATTGATTTAGAGGTTGAATCAAATATGGAATTAAAACTTAATGAGTCTAGTTTTTCATAAAAGAAACATGAGTCTAGTTTTTCAATAAAATTGCAAATTATGAGATATATGGATTTTTGTGAGACAAGGTCAGAATGATTTCTGGTTCTCCTGTTCTAACTTTGAATAATTATAGTAAATTTTACAAAAATGTTTAGGAGATGAAATTTATATGAATAAAAGTTTAGTGAGTCTATTTTCAAGGAAAATAAATGGAAACCTAATACGAGACTTGTGCTATTAGATAATTAACTTTTAGTAAAGAATGGTCAAAGTTGACTAGATGTAGAATAGGGGAAGATTTGAAGGAAAAAAAATTGTATTTATTGGCTTAAGTAAAAATTCTGAAATTTTTATGGTAAAAAATTCATTGAGTCTAGTTAAAAAAAAAACAAAAAGCATATCTTAATTTCGAATTTCGTCGACTGAGATATAAATAATTTAGTGATTACCACTCAAATGGAAAACCTTTATAAGAATATGTATGAAATAAGAGAAATTTTAATTAATGTTATACATAAGCATACTATACTCAAATCAAAGGTAAAAAATATACATATACACACACTCATGTACATAAAGGATGTGGAACGGAGAGGAGGAGGAAAAATACTAGAAGAGTGTGATGCTAATAAATTGCTATAAGTTTAAAAAGTTTGTAAATAAGCCCTAAATGACCTATAAACTATTGGAAGGGCTAACGAAAGCTCGATTAAAGCTTGGAACGAAATTAGAAATTTAATATTAATTGCAAATTGTTCTGTTAATTTGATTAGGAAGAGTATTTGAATTGGATTTCTTTGAAGGTACTTCGGCAACGAATATAACATTTCGGTGCCTGGACCGGCGAACGGGTCGGGTATAGAAGTGTTACAAGAGATAAATTAGTGATAACCATGACATTAACAGATTCAAAAACTCACCAAAGATATATCACATTGATCAATTGTTAATAACTACATTCTAATTCTGCCACTATTAGATGCTTTGATGACGAACTCCATTTAACCAATTGGCATTGCCAAATGTCCCCAAGAGAACCCCAGCACATCCATAATGTATGGAAGCCAAGTCTTAAATGGGTCACCTTTCTCATCATCATCAATTCAATATGGTATTATTCATAGTCACATTGTTCCATCTTGACAAACTCTTTCGATAATGGTTTTCAATTGATATATCGACGCACTTACTTGGATAAGTCTTGTATTTATGCCAGAGCACAACAATAACAACAACAAAACTAAAACTAGGAAAAATATAATCGACTTTTATTTATTTACAAGCTTTCACTTGAATACTTGATGGTTGGATAGCTTTCTTCCTCTATGAGAACTAGTGCAAAAGATTTTGGAGATGCAAGTTTCATGTTTATTCTGTATTTGTTTATTTTTGCATTGATTAAACATTAATATTGTTAGATTTAGGATTAATTGCACTAAATGCTTTTAGATTATTACTTAAAATTTAAATTGATTTTTAAACTTCGAAACACGGCTAATTGTATTTTTAAAATATCAATATTGTATCAATCATATCTTTCATTTAACCAATTTTTTAATTATGCGTTAAATGTTAATTTAGATATAACGCACAATATATTTAAAACATACGAGTCAAATTGTAAACACGTGCATGGACAATTTAAACTGAACATGTTAAAAAAAATAATATCAAATCAAATTATAAAAAGTTTTTTTTTCTAGTAACATGTTAGATTTAAACTATCAATGTAGCGACCAGTGGGTGTTAGAATTTGTAAAATAAATATGAAATAAAACTTAATAAACCAGGATCTATCATGTCAAATCATCAAAAATAAATCAAGAACAAAACTAGATGCGGAAGCGTACCTAAATCCATGAATTCCTTGAAGTTTTACCGCATCTTGGGAATTTGATCTTCTAAATTAGCACACAAGAAATTCAGAGAATATCTGCTCTCTCTTTCCTAATGATGGGATATTAGAAAAGATATCTTATTGTGTAATTTGGGGATCATAACCCTAATATTTATAACATTGGCATATTAGTTCTAATTTCTAATTAGCCCATCATTAATTAGAATTTAATTAGAACTCAATTACTAGACTATCTACACATATTTGACCAATACTTTATTTAATAATTAAAGCCCAATAAAACTTTAACCAAATTATATCACTTTTAATTTGGGCTAACCTATCATGATAATAAATAATAACATATAATTACCCTTATTATATATTTGATGTCCATATTTTCCAACAGTGGGTACATACTTCATTTTAAATATATTTCATGTCAAAATAGAATTGATTTTTAATGTCCATGCTAATAGCTAGGTAAATAGAAATACTTGAATAGTACGATACCGATACTTTAATAACTTAAGGTGTGTTTGATATTGGAAATGAAATTTTTTAACATTTAATAGTTTAAATATGTTTGACAATCATCTTAATTTTTTACTTAATATAAAAGTTTTAACAAAAAAGTGCAGAATAAGATAAGCAGGTAGATAGCTACTTATCAGAAAATATTAAGTTGATTTTATTTTATTAAAAAATGAGATATTAAATTACCATATTTATTTTTCAATATAAAATATTATATTAATAAGATTAAAATTAAAAATAATTAATCTTTTAAAAATCAATATTCACTTTTAAAAAACAACATAATTATATTACGAATTTTTCTAATATAAATTAGCACCTAAATTTTCAATTTATCAAACGTATATTTAATTAGAATATAATGAAATTTGTAGGGTAAATATCTCAATAATACCAAAAAAAATCAAAATTTACCGGAAACTATAGGTTTCAGGAAAATTGACCGGAAAGTGCAATTTCCCCAAAAAACGCGTCCACGTCAGCGCGTTTTTGGGGGAAAATGGCCTAAAGCGCTCCCAGCGCGTTTTTGTGGTTTCCTTCCCGTCTCCGGCAAAATAATTTTGAGGAGACGTTTCAGAACAAACCGTGGCCGAAAACGCTTCCACGTGGACGCGCTTTTGCTACAGTGGTATCGGGCACAATTATTTTGAGGAGACGTTGCAGAACAAACCGTGACCGAAAACGCTCCCACGTGGACTCTCTTTTGCTATAGTGGTCTCCGGCAAAATTATTTTGAGGAGACGTTTCTGAACAAACAGTGGCCAAAAACGCTCCCACGTGGACGCACTTTTGCTACAGTGCTCTCCGGCAAAATTAGGCTATAAATCAGCCAAATTTCATTCTCAGTTGGCAGAAACCAAATTCAAGCAAAAGGAAAAAAAATTGAAAATGAGTGAACGTATTAATGCTGTTATTTACTACGATGGTGAAGTGCGAGACACCGAAAATGGTGTTGTTTTCTTATCGGAGAACACAGCGCGATTGAGTTTTAATCAGAACGTCGATTTGGTAGAACTTCGCAAAAGAATTAGGCGTAAAATATTCGGAACAACGCCAATGAAAGTTCAGTCTATTAAGTATAGATTTTGCGCTTCGGTTGATCCGGTGAGATATGACTCATTCGACATCAAAGGTCCTCGGAGCCTTGAGGCAATGGTGGAGACTCATCTTGCCAGTGGTTCACCCTATATCGAGGTATATATAGAATTTTTATCTCCAAGTGATCTGGCTGCGACCTCAACATCTAGTATCGTTCGAGGGGAATACACGACCCCAAGTCGACACTCTGTAATCAATGTTGATGCCGGTGGGAACCAGTGCCACAGGAGGGCGGTCGGCGGTTACGCGCTGGATTCCTCCTTCTTCTAGCTTCCGACGGGGGTCGTGGAACCTCAGGCGGGGAATCGGGTTCCTCCGGCAGTGGGTCTGGTTCTGGGTGTTGCGATGATGACCCACCTTGATAAAATAATGACCCCGGAGGTGTTTGCATAAACCACGGCGGGGGTGACTGCATCCCGTACGGTGAAGGAGCTTGGTAGAAAGAACTGCTCCCCGACGGCGCCTCCTCTAATCCCGACGTCGGCCTCACGATCGGCTGCCTAACGGGAGTTGTCGGGAATGGACTCGAACCCGGCCATGCATTCCAACCTGGGGTGGGACTAGGAGAAGGAAACATATATGGGTTAGGAGGATACATATAAGGGGCAGGGTACGCACCTGGCATAAACTGTGGACGCTGTGATGTCGGTGTTGACAGCTGAACTGATGGGCCCGGTGATTGTGTAGGCACTGTTGATGGGCCCGGTGACTGTGTAGGCACCATTCTTTGGCCAGTGACCGTGGCGCTGTTCTTTGGGCCCGTCTCATCACCCCTTCTCCTTGAATGTAAAGGGGCCTGACGTTCCCTTCGCTCGCGAATTTGCCGTCGCCTCTCTTCATCCGACAACAGATACGGCTTGCCATGGATTCTAAACCATGGCATGTACTCCGGCATGCACGCTAACTCAGGAACTATGATCGGTTCCCGGTTAGGTAAAAAGTCATATCGGTTCTCCCACGTCTCGATATGTTCTCGACCAAAATCTTGGCCAATCCAGGTGTCTTTCTGCCAGTAAGTCCACTTTGTGCTCATCATCGAGCACCTCGGGAGGCACGGAATCGTTACCGGCATCCAAATTGCCGCAGAACCCGATCCATTGGTGCATCTCCACGGTTGAGTAGGTGATTAACGGGACCTTAACGTGCCAACTGTTCGGATTTTGGAGGAACTCCTCCGATTATCGCCGAATTTCGGGATCCTCGTACGGTGTCCATTGAAACTATATTAACATTACCAAAATATTAGTTATATACATAATACTAGACACTACATACGAAATACTAAATTATAATAACGAAATTCGACACTTACTTGTGATTCCGACCGTTGTTCCAATAGGAGCCGTATATCCTCAAGCGAGTTAGGTATTCCAACATGACTCGTCGGATGGTTCCACCTAATTAAATAAACTTTTAGCATGCAATTATACTATAAATCTACGACATAATTGTAAAATATAATATTAAATTTACCTCGTTATCAGTGGGAATGAATATGGCTGGTCGAGTCGAGGACGTAAAAATGGAAATCGAAACCATGCCCATGACTGCAGTAGTGATAGGCAACCTCCGATTTTTGCTTTACTCGGTAGCGTCGCCCCGCACATCTCCCGGTACAACCTTGATAGCACGGCAGACCCCCAACTCAATTCATCGGCTGCTCTGAAATCAACAAGTTTCAGGAGCCATCTCAGGTGGACGAGGTTTCTAGAGAGGTCCGGCATCAGATAGCCTCCAATTATCTGAAGTATGTATGCCCGCGCATACCGTATTCTTTCTTCTTCGGTCGAACCTTCATTCAGTTGCGGGAATGCATCTCGTAACCAACCCATATCGATCCGAGCTCCTTGAATTTTATCCGGAATGGCACCCGTAAGCTCGTAGCATACTACGCCATCCAATCGAGAGATGTTACGGACCGTGGATCGCCAATTGGCCCACCAGTAATCCCAATCAGAATCGCACATCTTCTAAGGTGATGGTACACTCTCCGCATGGCGAGATGGAAAGTGTGCGTCTCGGTCTCCACCTCTCTATCAACGCACTGATCAAAGGCGGGTCCAACTTGAACCCCCGGCCTATCGTGGCCACGTGCCAAAAACCCGCTTCCCGCAGGTAATTCTCGATCAATGGCGATGGGGGACCAGGCATGTTGCGAATATAACATTGCAACACCCGATCTACTGATCGTTTAAAAATTATAAAATTCAAAATTAATTAAAATTACATAATTAAAAAAATTTAATAATATTGAAAAATTAACATTCAAACTTACCATTTTCATTTGCTCGACGGCAATGTGCTTGTTGTCTAGGCGACGTAATTCCCGGCCATTGTACTCCGATAAAGTATTTTCAAATTTTCCAAAAAATAGATATATTAAAAAAATTATAAAGGGCTTTTTCAGTAAATAGTAAAGGACTATTTTGAAATTTGAGCGTAAATTTCAAGGACTTTGAGAGAAACTTGAGAGAAAATTGAGAGCAAATTGAGAGAATAATGAGAAAGGATTGAAGTGTGAAAAAATGAAGGGTTGGGGGTATTTATAGTTTTTTTACCGTTGGGGGCCAACGGTCAAAAAAAATTGATCAGCCAGACTGGCCTAAAGCGCGTCCACTGGGAAGCGCTTTTGGCCACCTCAAGAAAAGCGCCCTCGTGGGAGCGTTTTTCTTTGAGGTGGCCAAAAGCGCCCCCTGGACGCGCGAGCGCCGCTTTCCCCAAAAACGCTACCGACGTGGACGCGTTTTTGGAAATTGCACTTTCCGGTCAATTTTCCTGAAACCTATACTGTCCGGTAAATTTTGATTTTTTTTGGTATTATTGAGATATTTACCCGAAATTTGTAATCAATTTAAAATCCATGTCACAAGGCCTTTGGTGAAATTAACCTTTTTATTTATAGTATTTAATTGTATTATGGGCAAAAAATAAAGGACAAAGTTGTAAAATCGGAGCTGAGATAAAACCCTAGAAACCCTAAATTCTTCTCTTTTAAACTCGCATCTATAACGCAGCTGCCATTTTCATAACTCTACCACCGCTGCTCTCAACCCCTTCGACTTCGCCATGGTAGCTCTCATTCTCTCTTTTTCAATCTAATCTCTTCATTCAAACGTCATTTCTCTTACGTTAATTCATGCTTCAGTAACTTTTTTTTTTAAATTTTTGTAATTATGAAAGGCATCAGAGAAGAAGCTTTCGAACCCAATGAGGGAGATCAAAGTCCAGAAACTTGTCCTCAACATCTCCGTCGGTGAGAGCGGCGATCGTCTTACACGTGCCGCCAAGGTGACCTACAGATAGAAGAAGAAAAACCCATTTATTTTCACCCCTCAAAATCTTTTAAATTCAGCCTTTGTTGATTCATTTTTGCTCTTTCTAGGTCTTGGAACAGCTCAGTGGTCAAACCCCAGTCTTCTCCAAGGGTAAAAACTTCTTGAAACCAATGCTGTTTCTTAATATTATTTTTGTTGATAATCAAAATGAAAATTGGGTTTGATTTTATCAGCTAGATACACTGTGAGATCTTTTGGAATTCGGCGTAATGAGAAGATTGCTTGTTATGTGACTGTGAGGGGGGAGAAAGCTATGCAGCTTCTTGAGAGTGGTTTGAAGGTTAAGGAATATGAACTTTTGAGGAGGAACTTCAGTGATACTGGCTGCTTTGGATTCGGTATCCAAGAGCACATTGATCTTGGTATCAAGTAAGTATTTTATTTTATGTTTTTTTAATGTTTATGTTAATGAGCATATGGACTAAGTTTGTAATCTATAATGGGTTTAAGTCATTGATTTTCATTTGGAGCTTTGTGATTAAAACACTATTATTACTTGAATGGAAATGCATTTGCATTTGTGTATCCTGCAATGCTTTTTAATTGAACTTTGGGGTTGGAATTGTTATTAGGAAGTAATTGATGTTTTTATGTTGATGTTAATGAATACAATAGACTAAGTTGAATTTTTTATGGGTTCAAGTCATTGGTTTTCATTTGAACTTTGTGATTACAGCACAACAATTTACTTGAATGGAAATGCACTTGTGTTTTCATATCCTGCAAAGCTTCTTTAGACAACTTTGGAGTTGAAATTATTATTAGGATAGGATGTAATTGATGTTTTTTTATGATGTTAATGAACATAATAGACCAAGTTTGGGACCTTTTATTTGGTTTAAGTCATTGATATTCATTGAGAATTTGTGCATTGTGATTAGATAATTACTTGAATGAAATGCACTTGTTTGTACCCCGTAATGCGTTTTAATACAAGCCTGGGATTGGAATTGATATTAGGAATTAAGAATGGAGATGTTTCCCCAATTAATCTTCCTTTAGGATGATGCTATAAGATAGAAAAAAGTAAATGAAATCAACGAGTTGTTACACTTAGCACTTGTTGTGGTTCTATGATACTTGGACTTGTGTATATGTATTGGATTCGGGTATGTTCATGTATTTAGAGGGTCTATGGAGGTTTCTATATCCATATCCGTGTCCTACTTTGTGTCAAAACACCGATGCATCAAACAAAATGAAGAGTCCGAGCAACATAGTTGAGAGGGATGTCTAATAAAGGTATAAATTACAATTTGTGTTTGCTTTTTAGGTATGACCCTTCAACTGGTATCTATGGTATGGACTTCTATGTTGTTCTCGAACGAGCTGGGTACCGTGTGGGTCGTCGTCGCAGGTGCAAGTCACGTGTCGGTATTCAGCACCGAGTCACCAAGGAGGATTCCATGAAGTGGTTCCAAGTCAAATATGAAGGTGTTATCCTTAACAAGTCTCAAAATATTGGAGCTTAGGAATAGCCAGGTAAACAAGATCAATCGAGTTTTTTTTAAGATTTTTGCTACTTGATTTTGGTTTTAAGTTTGTGTATCAGTTGTAGTTTGGCTGAAGAGATTTGTGAAATGCTAAAGTAATTTTGCTGTTGGATTAAATGGCTTCATTTAATGTAGCACTTGGAAAATACAATGTCTATTCAAATATTTTGAGCTAGTGTTAAAAATAAAGTCATAACATTTGAGTGTTTTGGTTAACCATTTTTTCAATGCACTCTACTCTATGCATAGGAGCTACAAAAATCATCTGAACCCCGGAATTTGATGTTAAAAAAACTGTCATTTTAGAATTTTAATTTACTTTTTACATTTTATTATCTCAACTTTTATTTCGATTTATGTTTTAGTTAAAAAATTAATTATGTTTAAAATAACTCGACATGACATTTTTATCCTTATCATTCATCAACATAAAAATAAAAAAAATAAAACTAATTGAAACATACATATTTTTAAATTTTAATTTAATTAAATGAAAACTAAATTTATCTTTTTTAACTCTCTTCCCCTGCCTTCTCCGGAGGTGGTATTCAAGTAAAATTTTTTAAACAATATTGGTTTTAAAATTTGAATTTGATTTATGTATCGTAATGACGGAGGCGATATTTAAGTAAAATTTTATAACAATTTTGGTTTTAAAATTTGAATTTAATCCAAATACATGGAAAATAAGTTTACTATCATTTCTTTCAATTACTGATTATTACCCATTTTTTAATATTATCTTTTCAATTTAATTATAAAATGTATAATTATTAATATAAAACTAATATTTTAATATTATTGTAAATATTGAAACAAGCTTTTAAAGTGGTTTGGACATAACTCGAGTTTTTATTTATTTATTTACAAGCCGGACATAATCCGAGTTGGGTCTGGAAAAAGAATAATAATAATAATATAGACAAAGGGCTAGTTTGGCAATGCTTTTGAAAAGTTTAATTTAAAATTTGAGTGTTTAGCATTGTTGTCGAAAAGTGCTTTTGAGAAATAAAATGTTCATTTTGGACATGTTATTATTAAGTAACAAATATGCATTTAAATAATATTTAAATTAGTTAATATTATTATATTTTAGTAAAAATATAAAAAAAATTATTATTACTTCTTGTTATTTTAATATATGAAATATAAATTTTAAATATTTTTTAAGCAATAAATATTAATTATTTATAAAATTTAATTAGAATATATAAATTATATTTTAAATATTTAAATATAACCATTAAATATTTGTAATTAGTATTTTAAAAAATATTTTTTTATTTTTAATTAATAATTTTAAAATAACTTTTCTTCCAAAAGTGCTTTTGGAGCCATGCAGAACAAGTCCTAATAATGCATAAAAAGAAAGGTCAAGGCCAACCCCTCCTGTTGTTTCTTTTATACCATTCTTAAATTACTCATTAATCTTCATGAATTTTTAAATAAAAATAATAATATATACTTAAACACGTTCAAATCCATTTTTTTTAAAATTGCAATGTTTTTTTTAAATCGGATTAGTGGTCGAATTGGTTAGGTCACCGATTCACTTATCTGACCAGTTCAATCAATTTGTAAAAAATTAAAAAATTCAGTTCAATTCCCAATTTAACAGATTCAAAACTAGTTTTCAAACTATATCTTAATCGATTTCTGATCTAATCGATCTAATTCAATTCAAACATCGTCAGTATTAATTAGACTAACACTGAATCTGTAACGCTTAAAATATTTAATTAGTATCTGCCGAATTAAAGAAAGGTAGTTTAGAGATATTTCTTAGTAGTTATAATGTCAGTGTTTAATACTATCACATGCATTATTTGCTCTTTTTTCTTCTTCTTTTTCCTTTTTCTAATAACAGTATTATTTTAATTTCAAATTTGGCCTTAATTTTCACTTTTGTATTGTTTTAAGGATGCATTTTCACCTTAAATTTGCTGAATATTGTTTCATAAAAGCGACTAATTAGATCAAACCTTATTAAATATGTTCATGGATAAACAACTATTTTGACCTGTTTTTGTTTCCATATAAATGAAGTACTTAATATCTATATGTTATAACTGAAAATCTGATATAAATCCTAATAAATTAATATCTGTTTTGTCAAATCATTAAGAATAAAATTAGATGCGAAAATGTACTTAAATCCATCGATTTCTCGAAATCTTCAAATCTTGTAGTTTTGAACTTCTAAATTAGCACATAAGTAATTTAGAGAAAATGACTCTCTTATCTGAAGACACTCTCTTTTCTGAAGATGAAATGTCAGAAAAATTACGGATGTGTAATTTGGGATATATAACTTTTACACGTTAATTCTAGTTTCTAATCAACCCAACATCAATTAGAAATTAGTTACTAGATTATCTACATATATTTGACCCATATTTTATTTAATAACTAAAGTTCAATAAACTTTAACCAAATTAGATTACTTTTAATTTGGGCTAATCTTTTATGATAGTAAATAATAACATGTAAGTACTATTATTATATATGTGATGTCCATATTTTTCAACAATCTCCCACTTGGACCATATATATATATATATATATATATTACTCTATAATTACATGTCATCATATAACCTTATGAGCTCAAAACTTTACTATCCTATTCAAAAGGTATTCCGAACAATCTCGTCATTAATTATGTTAACATAGAACCAATGTGACTTTCATTACATATATTGTAACTAAATACATCCATAATCACGTATATTAACATAACCAAATGACATAGATCAAGTATGGATGTGTAGCATGGAAATTACATGCAATGTGAACCAAACACGCCTATTTCCAACCGGTCCTCCTTAAACTTAAGTGATGTCAGTATTAAACAAAGTGAATAAACTAAATACTTCATTTTTTATCAGAAAATAACCAAATACATAAATGTCTGAAAATAAACATAAAACAAATAAAATACAAACTCCTATTAAAACATGATGCCCTCAAATAATATAACACCTATATGAGCAGTGTGCTCATGAAAGACCTTGGGTGGTAAACAATTTGTCCCAATGTGCTCTATGGATTTTTGTCCACTTTGCACTCTCTCTTTCACAACTAGGAACTTTATGTCAATATGTTTTGGCTTATGAGCTCTTGTTGTTGTTGGAATACAACACCATTGACATATTGTCACAAAATAATTTGAGTGGTCTTTCTATATTCTCCAAAATGCGCAGCCCAGTGACAAAGTTACGCAACCATATTCCATGGTTTGATGCCTCATAGCATGCCACAAACTCTACTGACATAGTGGAAGAAGCTACAAGTGTCTGTTTGATACCCAACAAAATCAGAACCAGAATCCCCTACGACCTCCAAATTATTTGATCTCTTATAAGTGAGCTTGTAATCTTTTATTCTCTGAAGATACCTCAAAACCCTCTTGGTTGTTTTCCAATGTTCCATACCAAAGTTACTTAAATATCTGCCTAACATCTTAACAGTGTACGCAATATTCGGACGCGTACATACTTGGCATACATTAGACTCCCAACAGTTGATGCATAGGGAATCTTTTCCATTTCCTGAATTTTGAGGTTACTTTTAGGTCACTTGGTCTACAACTTTGCATGCCAAACCTTTTGAGTACTTTATCGATATAGCTCTTTTGTGATAATCCAAGAATACTTTGAGATCGATCTCGATGTATCTGAATTCCTAAACCAAAAGAGGCGTCCCCAAGATCTTTTGTAACACCCTATACCTAGTCTGATCACCTGACCAAAGCTATAAGGTATTACAACTGTTAAACATTACTATCATACAAAAATTTGGCATAAATAATCAACAAATTTATTAAACAACATTAACATAAGTGTGATGTGATTTACAATCAAAACCAAGCATTAAATTAAGCATACGAGAGCCTTAAACCAATCTTGGAATCAAATTATGACTAATTGAAACTTTTACAAAAAAAAATTAGGTAAAAAGTGAGACAGGGGTCACACGGCCGTGTGGCCAAGCTGTGTGACAAGGTTAAGACCGTATGGTCCTATGACATGGTCGTGTTGCCTAACCATATAACAAACTGACGCTGTGTAATTCTAGATCACACGGCTGTGTCGCTAGGCCATGTAACTCACTGTGGCTGTGTGAACAAATTTGCACCAAAATCAAACAGACCAAATGGCCAAATTATGCAACCGTGTGTGGCACACGGCCGTGTGTACCTAAACATGCCTTCAAAACCAAGCCATCACACTTATAATCATTTAGGTCACAAGTCATGCAATTACCATCCATTAAACCTACACAAAATGCATAAAAAAACTTACCAAAATATAACAAATAACATCTAACCTAAATGTCTAACCAATATGCCATCATTGGCACCACAATTCAAACCTTAAACTTTAACCATTGAAGCATAACAACCTAACATTCTATGTCTATTCAACCATCAAACTAACATCATTTCCTCATGTTCACATTCATGAAACCAAGTTAACCAAATAACCTAAACTTATACACATTTCATAGCCAAGGTAGTATGAATAACACCAAACAGATTTATACAATCACGAGCCAACAAAACAACCATCATAGCTTACAAACTTGCACATTAATACATATACCAAATGACACAAAACATAACCAAAAACTTATAACATGCATTGCAAAACCCTATTTACATGCTACTTATAACCGAGCCAAAATAAGTAAATAGCTACCAAAAGAGTTGATAGATAGTGTGATCTCCAAAAATGATCCAATCAACAGCTCGAATCCGACAATCTACAAGGAAGAAAAACGAAACGATGTAAGCTTACGTAAAGCTTAGTAAGTCATTTACTTAAACTTCACATACCTGTCATTTTAAGTATACAATTCAAATTTAATACAAAACTAGAATTCCATGCCTTGTTTCACATTAGATCACTTTATTTAATAATTAAAATCCAATAAACCTTAACCAAATTAGATTATTTTTAATTTGAGCTAATTTTTTATGATAGTAAATAATAACATGTAATTACTATTATTATATATGAGATGTCCATAATTTTCAACACCATGAGCTATTAAATTAATAATTTTTGTATTTAGAATTGAAACAAAATTATAAAATTTTGAAAGGGGAGGAGCAAACCTAAATATTTTGTGTTAAAGATGCTAAAATTAATTTTTATTTTTTTTTTTTTTTGGTTTCCCTATAAATCAAGGGGGAAAAATTAATTATTAATTTTAACCAAGGATTAAAAAACTTAAATTAAATTATTAATTTTTGAAGAGACTAAGCTTTTTCCTTGTGTATATATGAGTAAATTAAAATTTTAAAATATATTTTGTATATTTAAAAGACTATATATTATGATATTTTAGAACTGTTACTAAACACAATTCCTTTTCCGATAGGGTAAAATATTATTAGTTTATAATGAAACTAAATAATTTCAATTTCGTTTAGTATTTGCATCTAATTCTTCAGTTAATAGTGGTCTTAAATTGTGATAGCTCGATCGGTATGAGTATTGTTGTCAATACAGGAGAATGTGGGTTCGAGTGTGTCAAAGCGCATTATCCTCCTATTTATGGGTTGGGAGGGGCTATGAGTAGTTCTAGGCATTGTATAAAAAATAATAGATATTATCAGAATTTAAAGAAAAAATACATCCAATGTCACTAAATTATGAGTAGGTTTATATTTTGGTCACTCAATTTAAAAAGTTACAAAATGGTCACTAAATTATTCGAAAGTTTTTATTTAAGTCATTGGATTGTTAAAATAACTGTTGTATGGTCTTCTCCATTCACATCACCTACACCAAGCAAAAGCTCTCATTTCCCTTCTCTTCTACAATTCAATTTTTTTCATAAAATAACTTTGAAAGTCACAAATCTACGAACCAAATTCCAAACAATTTTCTTCTCCAATCTCTGACACAGACTGTCAAATTGACTTGGATATAAGGCAGGGGCGAAGCCAGAACAATTTTTTAGGAGGGGCCTGATGAAATTTTAATTTTTTATAGTTTATATCTTTATAATTTGTAAAGGATTAAATCAAATTTTTTTAATTTTAGGGGGCCCAGAGTGCAATTTTACCTTTACTAATTTAAAATTTTTTAAAAAATTTAAGGGCCTAAATAGCAATTTTACATTTTAGGGAGGGCTGGGGCCCATGTCAGCCCCCTGGCTTCGCCCCTGATATAAGGTATGTTCTTTTATTCATCGATAGGTACTAATCCACTGTACCGATTGCCAAATCATCACTTGGAGCTCACTAGTTAAACTTTAAAAAAAAAAACACTTAACAATGCAGTAACTTAAATAAAAACTTTTGAATAGTTTATTGACTTAAATGGGAACTTTTGAATAGTTCAATGATCATTTTGTAACTTTTTAAAATTAAATGACCAAAACATAAATTTACTAATAATTTAATGACCTTGAATATAGTTTACCCTAAAAAAAATCTTATTGTATTATTTTATACAATTTAAGAACGAATGAACCTAAATGCTTTTTCCCATTGGTGGCCTAGCATGTATATATTATATATATATGGTCAATACTATATATGTTTTAATTTGAGAATCCAAGGAGAAAATTCCACATGTAATTTGGATTTTGAATGCCAACGATCTGCAAGAAATTGTTTAATTACAACCCATTCCCTTTTAATGCCACTTTGTTGTGTGGCAAGGCACATGCGGTGGCATTACCAGACAAATATGAAGGATATGGGCATATATTTGCAGAGAATATGTGTTGGCTCAGGCTTCAACATTAATTTCAGACTTAAACAAGTAGCCCACTCTTATGTATTTTTTGTACAAAGGAGATTGTATTTTTAAAAAATACACAAAATAGAATCTAATTAATATAATATAATATACAATGAACAAAGATTTAAAAAAAAAAACGGCCAGAACTAATTTATGGAATATGTATATGTAAGACTAGACACTCATACATTGCAATTTTGCATGATGGGACCCGAACTTGAATGTTCAAAGATTGAGGATTTCAACCTTAATAAAAAATATCAAAACCTCATTAACACTGATTAAGGGTGAAGCTAGAAAAAAAAATTGGGGAGGGCAAAATTAAATTATATATTTTGATAAGAGATAAAATGCAATTTCACAAATGCGAAATGGAAAAGAATTTGGAAGCTTAAGGTCCCGCAAAGAATTCGACAATTCTTATGGATGTGTTTGCATGGTCGTTTGTTAACAAATGTGGAAAGATGTCGGAGAGGTCTAACAGATGTTGGTTCGTGTTTTATTTGTGGTCACGTCATGGAAACTATGGATCATGTGTTGAGAACGTGTCCGGTAAGCAGTATGGAAGAGGTTAGTTCCCATTAATTTTCATTATGAATTTTTTACTATGAATGTTGAGGAATGGTTGTTGCATAACATCTTAAATGTGAAGAAATTATTGGTTCACGCTATACATTGGGAGTTAATCTTTGCTAATACTGTATGGAGACTGTGGAAAGGTAGAAATATGATTGTCTTTAATGAGCAAAATCTAAGCACAGATGCATGAATTAGGTTAAGTTTGTCATGGGCAGGGTGGCTATGAGGCTATGCCCTGTTTCGTGTGACATGGAAGCCAATGGGTGGGAATCTCCACAGGTAGGGTGCTTAAAGCTTAATATAGATGGTGGAGTGGACGTAAGATCTGGATCCACTTATGACTGGGGCGTAGTAAGGGATCATAATGGAGATTAGGTGTTTGGTTATGGTTGACAGTTGGGGGTTGTCTTGGTGTTAGAAGCTGAACTACATGTGATTATGAATGTCATTCGACTGGCATGGGAGAAAGGGGTACGTCGATTAGTTATTGAAAGTGATAGTAAAATGGCGGTGCATTTAATATTAAGAAAAGAAAAAAGGGGGAAGCAATTGGATAGGGTCGGAGGTATGTAATTGGATGGCGAATGATTGGTTTGTTAGAGTTCGATTTGTGCCAAGAACAACAAATAGGGCTGCTGATGCTGTAGCCAAGGAGGTCAGAAGATGCAAAATGGGGTTATTTGTTTTTGCTCAACCGCCTTCCGCGGCGTATGATTCGATTCTACAATATAAAGGCTAAGCAAGTTAATTTTTAGTTTCTCTCTGTTGAACACTTTGTTTCAACTTTCTTCTGTTCTAAAAAAATATGCAAATTCACCATTGTATAAGTTAATATATTTATAATTTTTGAAGGACTAAATCAAAATCTTATTATTTTGGAAGGTCAAAGTACAATTTTACCATTACTAATTTATAATTTTATAAATTTTAAAAAGTAAAAAATAACAATTTTTTTCATTTTAGGGGAGGTCAAGACCCTTTGACTGCCGTTATTACCATCTTGATAATTTTTTTTAACTTAACAAATTAAAGAATTAAGCCATGTACTTTTTTTTTACAACACCATAATGACATGTTTCACCTTTTTAACTTCACTTATGAAATTTAAAAGCTTCGATCATACCAAATAATTTCATATATATACTTGTTGAGGGTCACATAGCTCAAGTAGTAGCATAGTTTCCCATAAATGGCCTACATGCCATAAGTTATACGGGCGAGTCTTTCGCTTGCACATAGTTTTATCTATTTGTGTGTATCTATCATAACTCTCAATAAAATAGAAAGATAAAACCCTTATAATTACCCGAGGTGTTGAGGGTCTAACCTTTGAAATTTTTTCTATATAATCTCTTTAGTTTTTAAAAAATTACAAGTTAGTATAATTATAAAATTACACTTTAACCACTAAAATTTATTTATTCATTTTTTGTCCCTGATACAATTTCATGACTTCGACCCTGTCTCCAACCAAAGACTAGTTTAGGATGCATAGAAGTGTTGCTAAGTTCATTGTACATAATACATAATGAGATTCAAACAAAGATGGGTGTTTTAGGATGTTTGTTTTCATATGAAATGTCCATGTCTAATTGTGTTTTGTGGTGCATAAATTGATTGAATTTGCTAAATGCCAAACACAATTTGCCCTTTTGATTCATCTATCTATCCCTTTCTCCATCTTGGCAATAGTAATATTGGTTTGGAGGAAAATCCACCTAAAAGTTTTTTTACTTTGTTAAGATTTGTTTAAGGTTGTTGTTTTTTATATTTGGATCCAGCTAGATGTTACAATCATACTCATATCAGATTTATTTATATTCGATATTACTTACATCTAATCTGTTAATTCTAACTTGAATAATAAATTTTACTCAATCAACTAAAATCTGATTCAATCATGAACGAAGTTATGTATTTTATGTTGGGAGATTGAGATAAAGTTATTAAATTTTGAGGCCAAAGTTAAAAATTTAGTCTTAAGTGATTGGATCACCTTGCAAAGCATTTTATTTTAAAACATTTAATTTTGGGTCTACGAAAAACAAGAAAACGGGTTCGGGAGTCGGTTACGTATGAGGAAAGGCTAGCACCCTCATAACGCCCAAAAATTGGTACCTATTCGATAAATCATGTCCAAATGTTTGAAATTTAAAAGTATTCAAAAATATGATTTCTTTAAAAAACTTTGAGCACTTTAAGTTAAAATTTGAGATTTTATTGTTCCAAAGGAATAAAAATATCACATCCAACACGTTAGGACATGATATTTTAAAACCTTTGTAATCAAAATCGTCTCACGATTTACGAAACTTGTTAAAAAGATATTTAGTTATTTAGCCAAACGAAAAATCGCACCCAACACGTTAGGGCACTATTTTCCGAATTTTTAAATACCTAAACATTGCCTTATCTTTTTTAAAAAAAAACTTTAAATGAAATGTAGTAAAAAAATGCATTTTATACTTCAAATAATAATAATCTATGTGACAATATTGCATTTATAAACTATCGTACACAAATATTAAAAAAACAATTCTAATATATTAGTATTTAATATAGATAATATAAAATACAACTAAAATAACTACACATAAAATAATAAATAAATAAAAGGGCATTACATGGACAAATAAAATATATAAAGCAATATATATAAAACAATAAAAAAACTAAATAAATATTATAATAAATATATAATTTTTGAATAAAGATATTTTCAAAAAATATAATATAAATAATATTTGTGAAAATGTTAACAAATTTTATACAAAAAAAAAAATATATGATATAATATAATACTATATAATATAAAGATTTTGAAAACATATAATATAATAATTAATGTATATAAAAAAATATATAATGAAAATAATTTTGAGTTAAATAAAAATAATAAATAATAATCAATATATATAAATATATATATACTAATAATATATTAATATATAAATAATAAAGAAAATAATATAGAAAATTTAATAATATAATTTAATACAATATTAAAATAAAAAAATAAAACAAAGAAGACAAGGGTTAAAAAAGTAATTAAAACAGATTAAAAAAACTAAAACAAAACACGCGTTAAATCCTAGGGACTAAGATGGCAAGTACGCCTCTTTTTAAAACGGCGCCGTTCTGATTTTGGTCTTTAAACACTTTAAGGGACTTAATTAAAACAAAACGCGAATTTGGGGCCAATTTTATAAAAAATAAAACTTCCAATTAGGCTGAATTGTAACATATAAAACTTCGGAGGGGCTGAAGTTGCAAATTCCCCATTTCAATAAAACAGGCGGATCCTTGTCAGGTCCTCGGGTCGGCACGCGGGTCGTCCTATTAAATGACGTCGTTTAAACGCTTATTGGCCTAAGCGAAAACGACGTCGTTTTGTACCGTTATAAAAATCAGTTTTCAGGCCAAAAAATTCATTTGCGCCTTGTTTTTTTAAAAAAAAAAAAATCTGGAAAACTCTCTCAAGAGCTCTCCTCATATTTGCCATAGTTTGGTCATCGAGCCTCCGTATCAAGCGTCGCACGCGCCTCACGTGCCGTCGCCTACGACGGGCCAAAGGTAAAAAATTTCACCCTTTTCTCCTATATATTTGTTTATACATAAAACATGCACGAACAAAAAAAAAATGGACGAATCAAAAAAAATAGAAATCACCTTTGCTAAAACACTTTGTATTTTGTTTAAAGGATTTTTTTATTTCTCTGTGTATTCTCTTGGTCTCCCCCCTGCCCCCTGTTACAGGTTTTCGAAGGCTTTTATAGCCTTAAAAATAAAAAGTAAAAAGGAAAATAAAAAACTTGTTACCATATTTGCTTCGTTTTGCTACTGTCTTTCCTTATTGTGCAGGTGATCGACGAGGATGTGGCGACGATGCGGGGCTCGTGTGCGTTGATGGTGGCGCGACTGAGGGCTGATGGATGCGGCATTTGCGGCGCGACTGTTGGTGGCCTAAGTGCAAGGATTCTGTTGCGGCGCCTAGAGTTTCCTCCGAAACCCTAGGCCACTGAAAATGTTTAAGCTCTTGGGCCTTTTGGGCCACGAGTGTAGGTCGGGTAATTAGAGTTTGGTTTGGTCAGGACTGGGGTGTAAGTGGGCCGGTTTGGGTTTGTAGGCCACGGGTAATTGGGTTTGTAATGAGTTTTGGGTCAGAACCTCATAAAAATAGTATCTTTGGACATTATTTATTTTTTATTTTGGTTTGCTTAAACCCGGTCAAAATTGGGCTCTTACAATGTGACTTGAAGAATTTAAATGATTTGAACTCAAAATAATTCAAATCTGAAATATCTAAACTTGAAATCCTAAATTGATATAAATAAAAATGATTCAAAAATTATAAACCTAAATTAATTTAATTTAAATTTATTCAGCTCAAAACGAATTTCATGGATCGAAGAAAAATCATAAATACATATCTCTCGAAGGATAAAATCTAATACAAAATTAAGAATAAAAATTCATGACTTAAATTCATAATTTAAGAATAAAAATGATAAAATATTAAAAATAGAATATCAAAATGTGTAGGAAATTAAACTATACATTCAACTATATATATATATATGTATATATATTATTTTTAATGTATAATTCTTTTATTTAAAAAAGAATGATTTGAAATTTCTTTTCTTATTAAAAAAGACAACTCATCCTTTTCTTGTTTTCAAAGTTACTATAATTATTTTGGGTTTATTTTTTTTCATTAAACATATATAAATGATTTTTTTTAATAATTTTATTATAGATTTTGATTATATTTATTTTTTTATACAATATTTAGAATTATCTATAGTCCCTCTTAACCCATAAATAGGAGAATAATGCGTTTCAGCGCATTCGAATCTATGTTCTCCTACATTAGCAACACTTCTTATACCAATCAAGTTAAGACTCAATCGACATAAAATTTAAGAAATTAATAATAAAAAATAATAATAATAATTAGTTAATAGAAATTGTACCAAGTTGGTTGGAAAAAAAGTCGCTTCATACAACTATAACATACCAACAAGAACATCATATTTTCAAACATAGTGGTTACTCTTTGGGCCTCATTTTGACCAAAACTAAATCCTAATAGATCGATGTTTGAGTCGAAATTATTATTCATTAAAAAAAGTAAATTACATTTAGGATTATTAAATTATTAGTTATTTTACGTTTTGGTCACTTAATTTTAAAAAAAATTATAAAATTATCACTAAATTATTTGAAATTTTTATTTAAGTCACTAAGTAGTTAAATTTTTTTTTTGAAAGTTCAACTAGTGAGCTTTAAATGACGATTCAATAATCTACGATGTGTTAGTATCTAATGACAAGTAGAATATACATTAGATTCAAGCCGAACGGTCATTGTTGGAGGTCAAAAAAAAAAGTTGCGTGGATTTTAGTTAATAGTTTAATAAAAAGAATTAACTTTTAATAATTAAACCTGAATTTTGAAATCTGAAAAATAAAAAAGATAAAATTTTTGAAAACAAAAGTATAGAGCTAAATTCTAAATTAAAGAATAATATAAGGAGTATGGCATATTTTAACAGCAAAGAAAATCAAGTCAAAACCCTTTCTTCTTCAAAAATTATCATGTAATATTATGTGTAACATGTATCATATATAGTATACACATACATATATACAAAATGAATTTGCATGCTTAAACAAATGGACCCATCACTTTATTGGCATCATGTTGTGTTATACAGAGATGTGTATTTTTCTGAGTTCTTTGTCTGTACTTTAACATATCTCTAACATTACACTACTTTGTTTTGTAGTAAACACATTATAAACACACTTCAAAAATACTCCACTCAACTACTCTCTTTGGCTCAAGGGAAAAATTAAAAGTATCATTTTTACCTTTTTTTTTTTTAATATTTTCTTTTCTGTAGAACTATCGTTTTCTTTGGAAAGAAAGAGGATAGTCTGAGTGAAAGAACATGTGAAGTAAGGTGGCAGACAAAGAAAGAGAAAGAGAGGGATCCATGGGGGATTCTTAATGATGGGAACGGTTCAATTTGCTTTTTTGAGGTTTATCAGGTGATTTCTATGAAGAACACCGTCCTTGAAAAAACTTTTTTTTTTTGCTTAATTTCTCTTCTTTTTTGGCGAAATCATGGGTTTTCTGGGTTTTTTTTTTTTTTGGTTCTATGATTCGTTTTTGCATGTTTCAAGTTCTGGGTTTTGTTCCTTCGATTTAGCTTAAAGAGCTTTTTTCAATGGGGTAATGGTCCTTGAAAAAATGAGCGCTTTGTGTTTGGTGAAAGATCTATGAGAGCTTTAAGTATGTTAGTTTAAGACAGTTTTGGTGAATAATTTAGTGGGGATGTGAGGAAGTTTGATGCTTTGCTATATATTGAAAGATTAATGACCAGGGTGATTGGAGATAGGATACTTAAGGATGCCAATGGTGATATCAATGGTCATCTACGAAACCATATTCATTTGACTAATTGTATTCACTTGAAGAATCATATGCATAAACAGAGTCCTATGTTGGCTGACCGATCACTTATGAGGGACCTTATGGTCCTTCGAAGATCCCGGTCCCTTAGGGACCCTTCTGCCAGTCCTCAATCATGGCAGTCACCTCCTGTTGTTGATTTGGTTTCGAAGAATGATGATGAGGAGGGCATTGAGAGGCAAAGGGATGAAAGGATGCTTTCGGTAAGTTCACCGCCTTTAGTTAATTTTGCAAATTCGAAAGTTGTTCCAGTTGAGGTCAATGAAGGGGAACCTGCAATTAGTGATCATAGTGGTAAGACTGGAACTAGAGATAGTAGAAAAATTAGGGGAGAAGAAGCTAGTAGGCGAAGTAGTAGGGTTGATCTTTATGGTGAAAATAAGGAGCCTGAAGGGTTTACCTCGGGTAATTCAGGACGGAAAGACAGGAAGAGTAGAAAACAAAAGGGGAAGCAAACACAAGGTGTTCGACTTAAGACTCTATCTGAGAAGTTGAATTATCCTCCGTTGGATAGTGATGATGTGGCATCTTCAAATATCCACCTTCGTGGGAGGCATTTTAGACCGGAGAAACCCAGTGTGGAACCTGAAGTCAGCATTCGTGGTCGCTCAAGTGGATTAAGCAGGGTGAAAAGACGCAAGTTTCGAGGGGCAAGAAGAGCTTGCACTGCCTCATCTTCTAGAGAGATGGGTGGTCCAAATGAGTTGTCTGTGGCTTCTAACTCATTTGCTCAGGGTTCAGTGTATCCAAAGTATGGTGCGGAAGAAGAAGAAGAAAATGAATATGATGAGCGAAATGTCTCTCAGACGCCTAATTGTGGGATCCCTTTTAATTGGTCGAGAATTCATCATAGGGGCAAATCTTTCCTTGACATTGCAGGAAGGCGTTTCTCTTGTGGTTTATCAGACACTAAGCTAAGGAAAGGTGGGGCAGGTCCCAATGGAAGAAACGTTACCGGAATGCCTGTGGAATCCGATCAATCAAGCTCATCTGCAAAACCCAATGCTGAGGTGCTGCCTCTTCTGGTTGAGGCATCTGGATCTCAGGACAGTGCAGCGAATGCTGGTTGGTCGAATGACTATTCAGGGGAGCTTGGTATATTTGCTGATAATTTATTGAAGCGCAATGTTGATTCCGACCTTGCTTCTGAAGCTGGATATGGTGATAAACGCAAGTTAAGCCGGAACCTCCAAGGCAGGCACCAAAATCTGACTCAGAAATACATGCCGAGAACTTTTAGATACCTTGTTGGACAAAATTTAGTATCACAAGCCCTTTCAAATGCTGTCGTGAGAAGGAAGGTCGGATTACTATATATCTTTTATGGACCTCATGGAACCGGAAAAACTTCATGTGCTCGGATTTTTGCTAGAGCTTTGAATTGTCAGTCACTTGAACAACCCAAACCTTGTGGCTATTGCAATTCTTGTATCTCACATGACAAGGGGAAGAGTCAAAATATAAGGGAAGTTGGTCCTGTCGGTAATTTTGACTTTGAGGGTATTATGGATCAACTTGATAATATGACAATCACTCGGCTGCCTTCACAGTACAGAGTTTTTATATTCGACGACTGCGATAGTTTGTCCACTGATTGTTGGAGTGCCATATCAAAGGTCATTGATCGAGTGCCAAGGCGTATAGTTTTCATTTTTGTCAGTTCAAGTCTTGATATTCTGCCTCATATAATCGTGTCCAGGTGTCAGAAATTTTTTTTCCCGAAACTGAAGGATGCAGATATCATTTATGCATTGCAACGGATTGCATCCAGGGAGGATATTGAAATCGAGAAAGATGCTCTAAAACTGATTGCATCGCTATCGGATGGGTCTCTGAGGGATGCTGAGATGACACTAGAGCAGCTGTCTTTGCTTGGGCAAAGAATTTCTGTTCCTCTGGTCCAGGAACTGGTGCATTTTCTTAAACTAATTACAATGTAGTATGCATTGGTTAAAATTTTCGGATTTCAAATAGTTCTCTTTGAAAACTTCCCTCTGTTATATGCTCATCATATATTCCGGTTGAATTATTCTTCTAGGTGTTGTACTGTTTTCGCTACTGTGTTGTCTGTTTGCTCGACCTTGTACTTGATCTAATCCCATTGTTCTTTCATTTACGATTAGCTGATATTGCTACATATGATTGCTCTAACTTTTATGGATGTGATTCGCAGGTCGGTCTTATCTCTGACAAAAAGTTGGTTGATCTTCTTGATCTAGCATTATCTGCGGATACAGTAAACACCATAAAGAGCTTGAGGGTGATAATGGAAACTGGTGTGGAGCCTTTAGCATTGATGTCACAACTTGCTACAGTGATAACAGATGTTCTTGCTGGCAGTTATGATTTCTCTCAAGAAAGGTGCAGAAGGAAGTTCTTTCGACGACAGCCATGTGAGTCTTAAAAGAGAAAGTTTCTCTTAGTTTATGATAATGCTAAATAATTGGCTAAACCATCTATTTCCACTTGACTTCTAGTAATAATTGTGTGTATATATATTATGCTCCCCCTAAAGTTTTGTATTTGCAAATCCTACAATCCAGTGTCCAAAGAAGATATGGAGAAACTACGACAAGCATTGAAAACGTTATCTGAGGCTGAAAAACAACTGAGGATGTCAAATGACAAATTAACATGGTTAACGGCAGCTTTGCTTCAACTTGCTCCTGATCAGCAGTATATATTGCCTATTTCTTCTTCTGGTACTATTTCTCGTCATAGTCCATTGCCTCTAAATGATTTGGGCGGAAGAGAAATTGTCCATAAAGGTGGTGAGCTTGTTGAGCTGCGTAATAACAACACTAGAGTGTTGTCAACGAATGCTAGGCCTGAAAATATCTATGCCGGAAGTTCTGGGGATTTTGAAACCAGTATCATGAAGGGTAAGAGACATGCTTTAGCTGGGATGGCTCCTCAAAGTGTTGCAGAAAATCGCAACGGAACCGAAGGAATTTGGTTGGAAGTGCTCCAAATGATTCAAGATGATAGTCTGAAAGAGTTTTTATATCGAGAAGGAAAGTTGATCTCTGTCAATCTTGGTGCAGGTAAACTCCTTGTAAGCTTTACGCTCATTTTTCATGTATTGATCATAAAGCCATAACATATTTTTAGTACCGATACTACTATGACCGAGAAATTTTAGCAACTTGGGGCCATAATGATTCAGTCATTGATGGTCAATGGTTTTACGGAATTTAATTTTCTTGGTTGAGGCAGAATAAGATATTCTGAAATTTAGTTTCAACTCTGCTTTCTCTTCTAGAATGATAGCTTTATGATCCACCATCCAAGTTTTGCATATTAATTAGACTTGAAATTTGTTCTTTTCTTTCAGCTCCAACTGTCAGGTTGACGTTCAGTTCACAGGTGACTAAATCTAAGGCGGAGAAATTTAGGGGGCATATTTTACAAGCATTCGAGTCGGTTCTTGGTTCTCCTGTGACAATCGAAATTAGATGTGAGGCAAAGAAAGATGTCTATCATGGACTTCTTGATATACCACCTTCAGGGGATGGTCCATCTCAAATAGTCATGGATCCGGAGTCTAATTCCAGAAATAGGATGCCTAGTGCATCTTTGGGTGATATTAGCAAAAGGCCTATGAGAGATAGAGATGCCGGGGTCAGCCCCCAAGCTCAGCTGTTGCACCATGAATCTCTTGAAGCCGGACGGAGTGAAATTGTTGTAATACCAGCTTCTCTACGAAAATCCAAGGATAATGAACATGCCAGCAACGTAGAATCTAACCAAAGAGATTCAAGGGTGGCCAATGCTGCAGCTTATAGGAAATCGACATTGGCATCTACCTCGGGAAGACGGAAAGCTGGGGAGCTAAGTCAGAGTCATAGCATTGTTCGAAGTAAGGTATCCCTTGCACACGTAATTCAGCACGCCGAAGGATGTAAGCAGCGAAATGAATGGTCGAAGCACAATGCAATGTCCATTGCTGAGCAGCTTGAAAAGGAAAACCTGTACGTATATACATTGCTTTTATGGGTTGAAGTTGATTGATAATTTGTTAAGCAGCTCAATCCCTAGTTTTATTAACATAACTATTTTAGGAAATGCTAGGTAATCCTCGGTTCTGGATACAGGTTTGTGTCTGACATGGGTTTATGCAACTTGTTCCATGTTTTTTCGTGTATTTGGAGGATCCTTGAGAGCCATAACTCCATACCCATAATCAAAAATAGGGCAGACATTGGTAGTTCAAGCCACATGAAAAGTCCAAGTAACATGGAATCCCAATAACTTTAATTAACCATTAGTCATCGAAGGATCATATTATGACAAAAATTTAGAATAAATTAGAATATTGATAATTTTCTGCTGTCTTAAACGAAGAATTAACGTGTATTTGTAAATTTCAGGAGATTGGAACCTAGGTCAAGAAGCTTGCTTTGCTGGAAAGCATCTAGAGTAACTCGTCGGAAGGTAATGTTATTTAGACTGGTACGAGTGGTGGATATGTATATGTGCCTTACATAGGTGTATTCGATAGGGTTCTTGAGGGTTATATCTCAATACCCGTATTCAAATACACGTCGAAAATGGGTGTCAGGCAATGGTGCTTCAAGAGAAAATGAGACAGTGCGATTTACCAATGCTTGATCTTGCTTTTTAAGATGTTTCTTTATGTCCCACAGCTCTCTCGATTGAAGACTCGGACACGGAGACCACATTCAATATTGAAGCTTGTATTGTGTGGAAAATGTCTCTCTTCAAAATCTTCAAGGTAAGAACAAGAAAAAGAAATTTGGATGGCTTGGAATGGTTTATGCATGTATTCGAATTCATATTAATTTTGTAATTAGCTATTTTCAATCTGTTTATGAGCTTGATTCACTGTCAAATCTTTTTAGTCGGATAAATGAAATTCGATCAGTTCTTGATACATGTATTCAACTCAGCCTCAACACATATTTATAATGAAAGTTTATAATCTTTATGCAGACGTTGATGTTGTCAAGCCTTCTTCCATCTTCCATCCGACCATGGTTGATCACGGATTTGATTTCGGCACTCAATGGCACATACCCATCAGTCCATGAGACATGCATTCAGCTCAGCGTCAGCACATATTTGTTGTGAATTTTTTTCATCTTTATGCAACCATTAATGATGTCGATCCTTCTCCCACTTCCAGTCTGACCATAGTTGATTGCGGATTGGATTTCCGTGAGCACATATCCATCATTTCATGATACATGCATTCAGCAAAGCCTCAGCACATATTTGTTGTCAATAACTTGGTCTAACCTTCTGGTTCCGTCCGACCCTGGTTGATTGCGGATTTGATTTCCACACTCGATGGCAAATATGCATTCGGCTCAGCCTCAACACGTATTTGCAATGAAATTTTATCATCTTTATGCAGACGTTAATGCCATCGAGCCTTCTTCCGCTTCCATCCAACCATGGTTGATTGCGGATTTGATTTCTGTATTCAATGGCCCATATCCATCAGTTCACTATACATGCATTGAACTCAGCCTCAACACATACTTGTAATGAACTTTATCATCTTTATGCAACTATTAATGTCGTCAGGCCATCTCCGACTTCCCCCGGCCAAATATTGACTTCAACAATATGATGGTTGATTGCGGATTTGATTTCCGTGATCAATGGCACATTCATCTGTTCATGATACATGCATTCAACTTGGCCCCAGCATGTTTTTGTACTGAACTTTTTATCATCTTTATGCAACCATTAATGTCGTCGTGCCGGCTGAAGATGACTTACACCATATGATGGTCAGTTCCGAATTTGATTTCCGAGTCCGATGACACACATCCATCAATTCATGATACATGTATTCAGCTCAGTCTCAGCACATTTTTGTTGTGAATTTTTATCATTTTTATGCAACTATTAACGTCGTTTTTATCTTCTGTCCACAACATATTGAGTTGATTAAATCCTAAATATTTAGTATATCGGACTTACTAAAAATAAATTAAAAAAGGGATATTTATTTATTAAATACTTTTTACGAATTTGAAATTTAGCTTTTGTATTTTTACTTTTAGGAATTTTATTTCTGATTTCAAAATTCAAGTCAAATTTGAATATTGTTTTTTTTTTTGTTAAATTTATTGGCATGACATTTTAAAATAAAAGAAAAACTTACTTGACTAAAAATTGACATTGTAATGAACTTAAATTTTACAAAATAATCTTAATAGTGTTAACGATTGGACTTGAATTTTAAAATTTGAAAAACAGAAGGATTATATTTCTAAAAATAAAATCATAGGGACTAATTATAAATTTTTGAAAATACAGGGACTTATGGCGTATTTTAACCTTAAATTTTATTTATTAGGTAACAACGCATAGACAGGTGTGTTTTGTGATGATCCAAAGTTAAAAAAGAAAAGTTTTTTGACTTCTCTTTTTAATGGATTGACCACCGCCCTATTCATACGTGGCATTATCGTAACCGACAATTAGTGATTGTCATTGGAGGCAACGATATAGTGAGTACACGTGGAGACATGTAAGTCAACGATGACGGTTGATCCAGTTGTATCCCGTTTGACACGTAGTACCTCACCTTAAGACTCTCGTGTCCCATTGCCAATGTTTTTTTCTTTAAAAAGACAAAATCCATTTTTTTTTTAAGGGTTGTGTGAAAATTCGAATTTACATTCTCCTTTAAAATTTTATTTGATTTATTTAAGTTCAAACTTATTTGATCTTAAAATTTTAACAATTAGAATTCATCCGACTTGAACTCAAACTAATTTAATCTAAAATTGATTTGTACCCATAATTCCAAATTATTCAAACTCAAAATTACTCAAATAGATAACTTGAAATTAGAGGCGAAGTCAAAATTTTTTTTGTGAAGATTGAAATTAAATTGTATATTTTTATGAATAGCTTATATATTTATAATTTTTAAAAGATTAAATCAAATTTTTATCATTTTTGGGGTTAAAGTATAATTTTATCATTATTAAATTAAAATTTTATAAACTATAAAGGGACCTAAATAGAAAAAAAAATCATTTTAGGGAGACCGAGGCCCCTACCAACCCTAAATTTGCCACTGCTTGAAATGCTCTAAATCCAATGCGATTAGAATTCGAAATTATCTAAATCAGTAATAAACTCACTCAAAAGACTTAAGTCTCAAACTCGAGCCTAAAATGAAAACCTAAATATAAAAGTATTCAAATTCGAAATGATTGGTGTCGAAAACTTCAAACTTTGAGCTGAAAATTTTAAAACCTAAAATAATCAGATTTAACAGAAGTTGTAATTTTTATTTCTATGTTAAATTTCACTGTGTGAATGAATAAAATATAATAAAATTAAAGTCTTAAATTACTAGTCAATAATAAATATAATTTTGTGGATAATGAAAGATGTAAGTCCAAGCTTGACGTTATTCATGCTTCCTAATATTAATATAAAAGGATGAATTATGAAGAAAATCAAGATTAGTGTGTGAAATGCCAAATTTCAATTATTCTTTGAATTTGAAACGCGTTTTGACACCGTTTTATGATTCACCATTTTACATTGCATTTCCATCATCACATTCATCAATTTTAATTTAATCTTAACAAATCCTGGGTTTAATTAGTTGGTTCGATTTGATTAAATAAATTATTAAAAAATTTTAAAAAAATAAAAATTTGGTTCAACTGGTTTAACCGTCCATTTCAACTATTCTACGCCAATTCTCGAATCAAGTGGTTCATTAGTATTGTTCAGATTGATATATTGATCGATTCTCGATCCAATTTATTGAATGCGATTCAAACCACCTTGGTAATCTATAATCTATTTATAATATGTAATCTATCTATTAATATATAAGTGTAAATTTAAAGAAACATTTAAGTCAACATAAATATCTTTTATTATAAAATTTATTATTTTAATTAATGATTAATATGATAATTAAATTTTTTATCCTCACATTAAACAAATGATAATAATATTTATTATGTCAATCTTAACCCCGCATTGGAAAAGATATTTTATGATAATAATTGAATAAAATGAAATGAAATTTTGTTAGACAAAATCACATCAATATTGAATATCACTTTGTATTTATATTAAATTAAATATATATTTTTAGATGAATTATCACTTATGTCGTGGCATGCAGTGCTGTTGTTGCCTATGGGTCTAATTTAAATTTTACTATTGAAGTAGTCATTTCAATATATTAAACTTGTGTTAAATCTAAATTAAAATTGAAAATCGAAGAAACTCCCTCTTGAAAATCAAGAGTGCTTTCCACAAGAGTCCTAGGGAGGGTGGTAACTACTGCAACTTAGGATGGAGGAGGGTGGTGGTGATGAGAGGGAGAGCAGCGAGGAGATCTCATTGTTAACGGAAGAGCTCATTCAATTGTCCATCAAAAGATCGATGGTGGTGCCAGATGTAAAGCCGACTCTAATCTGTTCAGTATTGACAAGGAAGTCCTTTAATCCGGATAGTCTGAGGGCGCAATTGAAGAGCATATGGAAAACCAAGAAAAAATTCGAAATCCAAATGACTGGGCAGAATCTATTCTTAATCATCTTTGATTTGGAAGATGATTTGGAGCTGATCATGGAAGGGCGGCCTTGGTTATTCCGTAAGTATTTAATTTTGTTTGAACGATTACGAAATCCAATTGATAGGGATCATATTAAACTTACTTTTTCGCCTTTTTGGATTAAATTTGGCCCAATTCTTCCTGAAATTGATAAGAAGGGTCTATGCATGCTATTGGCTGTACTTTTGGAGGAATTATCAGGTCAGAAATAAATGGTGATAATTGCAGAATTAGGGTTAATCTTGATATTCAGTATCCACTTAGAAGAGGTCTGTTTGTGTCAACTGATAATGGTGTTAAATCATGGATTGCTTTTAAATATGAGAAATTGTCAGTTTTCTGTTTTGGGTGTGGAAGATTGGATCATAGCCTGACCGACTGCCAGCAGTTTAAACCTGAAGAAAAGAATAAAGTTAGAGAAGATCCTCCTTTCTCCATTGCATTAAAAGCAGAATCAAAAGCAATGGGCAAAGAAAGTCTAAAATTTAATGCTTTTGCAAAGAAGATGGGGGTGCAGCATATCTATACAAGAAATCTAAGTAAAAATCCTGAAGGGGATAAGGGATCTGAATCTGTTGTTCTAAAAGAAATAAGACAAACAGGAAGGACATTGGAGAATTGGATGGAAGGACTTCAGGAAAAGGAAGAGACTCACAAGTTGCTGGGAATGGGGAAACAGACGAAAAAATTTGACGTAATAGAAAGAGATGAAGCTACCAAAAAGACAAGCTGGAAACGGTTGGAGGCAGTGAATCGTGTTGAATCCAAGAAGCATTTGAGTGTGACGGGTAAAAGGAAATTTTTAGCAGAAATTGATGACATAGTTCGTTCAGGTCCGACGAACAAAGGGGTAGAAAAAGGCCGAAAAATGAAGATCAGGTTGATAAGGGAGGTGACTGTATGGAGATTACATGTGTTGGTGAGGAACAGTCTACTGTTACAAACTATTTTGGATCGGCGGCTGCCAATGGGCAAGCTGACCGCTCACAGTGAAAACCATTTACTGGAATGTTCGTGGGTTGGGGAGCTCACGAGTGATTCAGAGGCTGCATTATTTAATTAAGCAGCACCATCCCCAAATGGTCTTCCTAATGGAGACTAAATTAGATCAAAAGCGCATGGAAAGGGCTAGTAAGAGGTGTGGTTTCACTAATGGAATTGATATTGAGGCAGAGGGGTCTAGAGGTGGATTATGTTTAGCATGGAAGGGGGACATTGAGGTCACAATAAAGAGTTATTCGAAATGGCATATAGATACTATGGTGAGGGGAGAAAATGGGCAAGAAGATTGGAGGTTCACAGGATTCTACGGTTCTCCATATTTAAAAGATAAGAATACCGCTTGGGATTTGCTTAGAAGATTAAGTCAAGAGAACCTTCAACCTTGGCTGGTTGCAGGAGATTTCAATGAGATTTTATATGGCTCCGAGAAAAATGGTGGAATTCAGAGAGATCAGGGGAGGATGGATGCATTCAGGAACACTTTAGAGGACTGTCAATTAATAGACATTGGGTACTCAGGAACTTGGTACACATGGGAAAGAGGAAACCTTCCAGAGACGAACATTCGAGAGAGATTGGATAGAGGAGTCGCTAACGAAAAATGGATTGCTTTATTTCCAATGAGTAACGTTCAACATCTTCCATATTCGATGTCAGATCATTGTCCTCTACTCATTAGTACAGATCACACAGTCAGTTTTTTCGGTCAAAAAAAATTTCATTTTGAATCTTGGTGGACATTGGAGGATTCTACTGAACAAGTTATCAAGGAAGCATGGGAGACAAATTTGGATCCATTAATGGAGAAATTGGGACACTTGCAGACTAGGCTGAAGATGTGGGCACGTTCCAATAAAAACAAGAGGGAGGATCGAAAGAAGAGGTTAGCAAAAGAACTTGAATTCTTGCTGAATGAAGAAAGAAACGATGAGATAATGGTAAAGATAATCGATACCAAAATCCATTTAAACATGGAAATTGACAAAGATGAAATGTACTGGGAACAAAGAGGGAGAGCAAATTGGCTACGTTTTGGAGATAAAAATTCAGCTTTCTTTCATAAATGTGCAACAGTTTGTAGACGAGCGAATTCGATCTCCAAATTAATAACAGAAGATGGGAAAGAGATCACCACAGGAGCTGAAATTAATGAGATAGCAACGACATTTTTCAAAGAACTTTTTACATCGAAGGGAGTTGCGAATCCAGATAAAGTGTTAGAAGGTATTGAAGTAAGCATTTTAGATGAGATAAATACAGATTTACTAGCGACATTTAGAGAGGAAGAAATATGGAAAGCACTAAAGAAAATGAGACCCACAAAGGCACCAGGTCCAGATGGATTTCCTGCATTGTTCTATCAGAGGTATTGGCATATAGTAGGCAAGGACGTCACGGAGTATTGTCTAGGGATTTTAAATAAAGATAAGGTGGCTGAAGCAACAAATACTACAGATATAGTGCTTATTCCGAAAACTCTGCATCCCTCAACTTTGGTCAATTTTCGGCCTATCAATCTTTGTTCAGTAATTTATAAATTCGTTGCAAAAAAATGGCAAATAGACTGCAAGGGGTAATTGGAAATTGTATAGACAAAGTGCAAAGTGCATTTGTCCCGGGCAGACTGATTTCAGATAATGTGCTTCTAGCATATGAAATTTTGCATACATTCAGGAGAAAACGAACAGGACAAAAAAGTTTTATGGCGGTCAAGCTTGATATGAGCAAGGCCTATGATAGGGTGGAATGGGATTTTGTAAAAGAGATGATGCTTAAAATGGGATTTGCAAAGCAATGGGTGGATCTTATTATGAAATGTATCACGAAGTTTCTTATTCAGTTATCACAAATGGAGGGAGGGGAAATATCTTTCAACCCACAAGAGGACTTCGACAGGGTGATCCATTAAGCCCGTTTTTATTTCTTATTTGCAGTGAAGGCCTCTCATCTCTGTTGAGATCAGCAAAGAAGAACTATTTGATAAAAGGAGCAAAAGCGAGCAGAAGGGGACCAGAGATTTCTCATTTGCTTTTTACAGATGACTGCATAATGTTCGGTGAAGCAACAGAAAAGGGAGCAAGGATTATGAAAGATATTCTAAAGGAATACGAGAGTTCAGGGCAATGCATAAATTTCAATAAATCCACAATATTCTACAGCTCGAACACAAGTAGTGAGAAGCGTGAAGAAGTGTCATCAGTACTTGGTGTAAGGAGTTCTACGTGTCCGGAAAAATACTTAGGTCTCCCAAATGTAGTAGGCAGGCGGAAAAATGAGGCTTTTCAGAATTTACTTGACAAAATAGTGAAGAGGATTGATGGATGGAGTACCATATTGCTTTCTCAAGGGGGAAAGGAAATTTTCATAAAATCTGTTTTACAGGCAATCCCCACATATGCTATGTCTTGTTTTCTTTTGCCTAAAGCTTTATGTGAAATGATAGAGAGCAAAATTGCAAAATACTGATGGCAAAAAGGAATCGAAAAACGTGGAATTCATTGGTGCTAATGGAAATGTTTGTGTCGATCGAAAGAAGAAGATGGTTTGGGGTTTAGGAATATGGCTCAGTTCAATATTGCCTTATTGGAAAAACAAGGGTGGAGGTTGCTAAACTATCCGAATTCATTAGTAGCGCAAGTTTTCAAAGCAAAATATTTTCCAACGGGTGACTTTCTTAATTCAAGATTAGGGAATTCTTGTTCTTATGTATGGCGCAGTATTTGGTCGACTAAAGCCACATTGGAAAAAGGTCTATTCTGGAGAGTAGGTACGGGTACGAATATTTCAGTTAAGAACAACGTTTGGATCCCGAATTACGTTAATGTTAATTTAAATTCTGGTGATTATAATTTGTATTTTGATAAAGTTTCGGAATTAATCAAAAGCCACGACAGAGAATGAGATAGGGATTTGATAGTCAATACCTTCCAAGCAGAAATAGCTGAGCAGATTCTCCGAATTCCGCTGGCGCTGGAACCACATGAAGATCTTCGAGTATGGATTGGTGAACCGTCCGGTGAGTTCTCAGTTCGAAGCACTTATAAACTATTACAAAGAATCGATCCTACAGCTTACGCTTTACAAAACTTCTACAAAGAATTTTACAAAAAACTCTGGCGGATAGATCTACCTTTGAAGATTAAGTTGCTAATTTGGAAAATCTCATAGAATTATCTACCTACTAGGGTTAACTTATCACTTAGGAAGGTAACAAGGAATACTCGGTGCCCTAGGTGCGGTGAAAGTGAAGAAAATATGCACCATCTCTTCCGTGAATGTCCTGCATCAAAATCAGTTTGGAGAGAACTGTCGGATCCAATCTTTTCAATGTTTCCAGAAGCGGAGTTCATAGAATGGCTTACCAAGGTTTTTGTCCTTCTTCCTCCCGGAAAATGTAGAATCTACTGTGGAACGCTGTGGGCTATTTGGGGGGATAGAAACTCCCGTATTCATAACAAACAAGGCAGATCCAGTCAGGAAATAGTAAAGTTTGTATATGGGTATCTTAAAGAACTCGATGGACTTAAAACAGAAAAACAGAAATCTATGTTTTCAGAAATGAAATGGAGGCACCCACCTGGACAAACACTGAAAATAAACTTTGACGGAGCGTTTGACGAAAGAAGAAAGCAATCGGCATTGGGTGTTGTAGTCAGGGACAGAAAGGGCCGTATTCTCCTTACAAAATCAGAACTTCACAATGGAGTGGATTCCGCCTTCGCTGCTGAAGCGATTGCGTGCCGCCAAGCAACTCAAATAGGCCTTGAAATAAACAGAGAAGATATTATAATCGAAAGAGATTCGTTGTCTATCATCAAGAAATGCAACAGTCCAGATCTTGACAAATCAATGGTCGGGGTTTACATACAGGATATTGGCAGAATGCAGGCAAAATCAAGGAAAATAAGATTCGAGTATACTCCTAGAATAGCTAACAATCTTGCCCATATGCTAGCAACGGAATCCATGAAAAGGAGAGAGGAGATTTACCTGGTTGAAGCGGTTCCTAGTTATGCAGAGAAACAGGCGGAAGACAAGAGGGTGAGAGAACCAGATTGAGCAGTAGCAGAGATGAAATAAAAGAGGAGAGTTTCAAATTGAAAACTAAACAGTCTCCTATGCTTTTTACTCTCCTCGGTAATCTGATTTCGCCATAAATGCAAGAAATGACAGATGCGGCAGATAAGGCAGGCGAACAGATGATGTGATTGGGCAGTAGGACGTGTCAGTTATTTTAATTATTGTTCTAGAGTATTCTGTGAGAAGTTTTAATTTAGGGCTTTAAGTGCCAAAACATTTTCTCATGCTGGGCTTCAATGATTTTGGTCCGGTCTTTCTTTATAGTTATTTTATTGGATCTGTAAACTTATTTCCTAGATTAATTATAAAGCCCAATCTGATTTGAATCAAAAAAAAAAATTACAATTGAAATTTAAGCTCTGATATTTAACGATGTCGTGACCAAATTTAAATATTTTTTTTCTTATAAAAATACTATTATTAAATTTACTTTTACTTTATAATATTTTCTAATTATAGCTATAGTTTTATGAAAAATGTTTACTTTACGACGATAAGTTATATATTTATTTATCTTTTATTTATATTGTTTCTAAACATATTCTCGCCGGTAATTTTCTCATCGAGAGTAAGTTTAACTTTTTATACAAGTGAACAATGATTACAATTAGGAAGGATGGAAATTTACAAACACATAAATTAAATTTTGGACTCAAACCAATCAACTTAAAAAGAGCCATGTTTTGATGTTGGCATCTTTCCTTTAAATGGTTAATAGGGTGAGGTATTGGAATTTCAATTAATCTTGTAAATTAGCACTGCATTTACGCAATTGTCGATGAATTTCAAGGAAAATTACATTATTCCAAAAACATGGAAATAAAGTGATTATATATTTATAATCATATTTTAAATTTATACCTTCCTATAAAAGCTCTCCACATCTAAACCTTCCATTTGCTATGAATTTAATGTCTTTTACTATTTTTTAGGGTAATTTTGATACCTGAAAACACATACTCAAATGCATGCATGTGTGCTTTTTTACCAAAATAATAATATTATTATTATTATAAAAAATAATTAATTACAAAAATGAATTGGAGAAAAAATTATTTACGAAAATAGATTGTTTGTTATAGTGTAAACCGGTGTCGCTTTTGTTTTTCTTAAAGGCGGCACCCATTTAAAAAAAAAATTTCATTTTTTTCTCTCATCGTGTATACCCGGGAAAATATTGGTTTTTTTTTATTAAAAAATACATATTAGTGTCGTCTGACATAGTGGCGATACCAATAAAAATTCTTTTTTAAAAAAAGAAACGTAATGATTGACCGAAAAGTTAGGCCGGTGGCACCAATTTACACGATAACAAATAATCAAATTTTATAAATAATTCTCTCAATCTATTTTTGTAATTAATTACTTTTTTATATTATTTATATATAAAAAAAACCATGCATGCGAGGTTTAATTTTTTAGTAAAAAGTTGATATTATGTTATCTTCAACATATATTAAAAGGTGAATTAATGTTTAAAAATTTTGAAAAAATAAGGTTAAGAAAATGAATATAAAAATTTATAGTGATCTGGTCTCAAATGTTTATTTTCACTATCTATTTTTTTCCCAATCCACTAATTGATACATTTTTAGGACAATGTATGACCTTTACACAATTTCTAGCATTTAATTTGGTAAAACAACACCACTATCTCTTAAGGTTTAGAAAGGTTTATTCTTAATATTTTTGGGGCCCTAAGCAAAATAATAAAATAGGGTTTTAGGTTCTTTAAAAGTTGGAGAATTTTTTTTTAAGTTCCTTAAAAGTTTTTTTAAAAAAATTTAAGCCCCTTAAAAACTGGAAAACAATATTTAATATCCCTTTTAGCCTTGGGCCCTGAGAAGCCGCACCTCCAGATGACCCCAGAGCCGAACTTGGGTTTAAAAAACCTAAAGTAATCCATCAAAAAATAAGAAATGAAATAAGGAATATCAAACCTCTCAAATGTGAATATTTAATGGTTTGCTTTCACAAATGCAATATAAACATTCGGAAGCAAGAATAACAACAAAACCCCACAAATGTTTATACAATAAATGTTTGGATTTTTGCTCTTTTAACTTTGTAAACTTGTTTCTTGTCTTCGTTTGAGTGTCCTTCAATTATATTTATACCCTCCTATAGATCTGGAAACATTTGGAGCCATTGGAGAGTTTCTATCAGTTTGAAACATTAATTTCACACATTTAATGCAATTCGTAATATCACGCCACATTGCTAAAAAATAACCGTTAGAAAACACAATGTCTTGAGGCCTTGAAGGGATGTCTCGTGACACAAAAAATAAATCTCAAGACTTTGAAGGGATGTCTCGAGACCTTGCATCATTGGAGCAAAAATTTGGTTATACTAATTTGCATGTCTCGAAACTTTCAAGCCTATGTCTTGAGACATGGCTGAATGTCTCAATACTTTCAAAGTAAGTCTCAAGACTTGGTTCTCATGAAGTAAAATTTTGCTTGCATGTCTCGAGATATAATTGGGAAACTGCATAATTTAACTTAAAAAACATTTTTAAAGAACTTTCGAGAATAATGAATTTAAGCTTTATAAAATTCAACATTATAAAAAGTTAGATATATATTAAGAATCTAAACACGTATCTTTTATATAAATATAAATATTATTATATAGAGTATGTAAGGATATATGATTTCAAGTTAAACAAATCAAAATTCTTACATGATAACATGTCGTAAATTTATGCTAACAAACTTTCTTATATTTTTATAGGTAAAACATTATCCGATATACAACTCTAAATAATATCAAAATTATACTTGAATTTTAATTTTATATAATTTTATACATGAAAAATTGATTTGATTCAATTTTCATAAATCACTGATAATATTTCCAATTTAGCACCATTTTTTATTCGTATATTGCATACACAAATAATTATATTAATCCAATATGAAAATAAATTTATGTATTTATTTCTTTAAATGTATACAATTGACTCAAAATCAAAATTCCATGTATATATATATGAATCACAACTCAATTTTTTATGTATACTTAAAACAAATCAAAATTAATGTATTAAATTACACATTTAACTAAAATTCGTACATATATTTAAATATATAAACAAATGATGCATTTTATAATTCATCGTACCATAATATATATACACATAAATGGCATCATAGGGATAAATAATTTTATAATACAATGCATTATATAAATCAATGTTTTGTTTTTTTTTTTTAAAATCGGATCGGTAATTAAATTAGTGAAATCACCGATTTGATTTGATTAAAAATTTTAAAATATTAATTTAAAATTACTCTTTAACATGTACAACACGTCCTAATAATTTCTTTCGCCACTTATTCTTGTCGGCTTGTTTTGAGTTGGATTTGCGTTTCAAAGGTCAACCTGTTGTAATTTGTGTGAAACGTTTTAGTCAAAGAAATATTTTGTAAAAAAATATTTGCCAGATGGAACTTGGGCAGCACCTTACAAAGATAAAGCTATCATTCCTTAGACTTTATCTATACCTACCTATAAAAGCTGTCCACATGTAATACTCTTACTTGAAATTTTATGATAAAGATTTATTGCCACCTACGCCATGCCATGTCTTTTACTATTTTTCGGGGGTAATTTTGGTTGGAAGGGTGAGAAGTAAATTATAAATATTTGTGGGGTCAATATGAAATTTTACCTCTATACTAATTTGTATTCTTACAATTTTAAAAGGGGTACTAAGGTAATATAGAATAATTATCAAGTTTAAGGATTCACTTGGATAAAAAAAGTTCAAACCTAATGTGAGAATAGTTGCCAAATTCAGGACCCAAAAAAAAATTTATAAAAACTTATAAAATTGATTCAACTGTCGGTTTTGAACAATTTGCTCAGAGACGGTTTCAATCCTCATATCCAGACAAAATACTGACTGGTTTCTAGTTTGATTGGTCAATCCAGTTTGGTTCGAATAACACTAGTTATCAATGATAACGACTATGTTAAAAAAAGGGGGGTAAACTACACCCAAGGGCATTGAACTATTAGCAAATTTACATTTAGGTTACTCAACTTCAAGAAGTTATAAAATATTACTAAATTATTCGAAAGTTTTCATTAAAGTCATTGGGTTGTTAAAATCGATGCAATCGATGCTATATGACCTTCCCTATTCTCACCGCCGCACCAATTGAAAGCTTTCTCTCCCCTTCTCTTCTACAATTCAATTTTTTTTTTTCATAAAATAGCTTTGAACATTTCGAATCTGCGAACTAAAATCTAAATAACTTTCTTCTCCGATCATCGACACTAACTGTCAGATCTACTTGGATCTAAGGTATGTTATTCAACTCATCAATGGGTACTGATCCACCATACCTATTGTTGAATTGTCACTTGGAGCTCGCTAGCCGAACTTTAAAAAAATACTTAATAGCCCAGTTGTAACAACCCGTTTTTAGTCAAATCGAAATAGTATCTGAAGTCTAAATAATGATTTTATTATTATTTTAATGTTTACAGCATGATAATATGTTTGGGTGAAATTTTCGTTAAGAAATTTTATCGTTTGATTAGTTAATTTGACAAAAAGGACTAAATCGCGTAAAGTATAAAAGTGGAGTTCCATTAGCTAAAGGTATCTAATAGCTATGGAATCTTAATTTAGAGGTCCTTATGCTGTAATTAGACCATTATATTGGTGAGTGGACATTTATGGACATGTTATTAATTGTTTTAATGGTTAATTAGTAAGGTTAATTTAGTAATTACATAAATAAGTAATAAATAAACAAAACAAAAGCCATAATCGGTGTTCATCTTCTTCCTTAACCGAAAATAAGAGAAGAATACACCATTTTTTTTTTGAGCTTTGAAGGTTCGACCATGGTTCCTTATGCATGGTATGTATTTTTCACTCGGTTTTTAATGATTTCTACGTTTTTGAGATTGTTGCAACTAGGTCTAGCTAGCCCATGGACTATTTTGTAAAATTTTTAAAGATTTTGAATGTTTCTATTGATGAATGTTGGTGTGTTTTAATATTTAATGATAGATTATGAATGCTTGTTGATAGTTATACAAGTTTTGTAAAGTGATTTTTGAGAAAAATGCAAATTAGGGGCTAAATTATGAAATGTGTAAATTGTGTAGTAAAAATGTGAAATAATGAAAATTTTGAGTTGTTATGGATATAGTGATAATTCGGCTAGCTTGAGTGTAATTAAAATTTCATGAAAATTGCATTTTATGAGCTAAGGACTAAATTGTAAAAATTGTGAAACATTAGAGGCAAATGTGTAAATGTGCTTAATTATGTGTTTTGGATTAAATTGAATAGAGAGATTATTAAATAAGTTAATTTTGAATATATTTAGATCAAGAAAAACAGAATTCGGATCTAGATCGGGGGAAAACTAAAGTTATCGACTAATCAACCTATTTCGTCGTTTTCACATATGAGGTAAGTTCGTATGCAATAAATTTTATTATAAATGTATTTTAAATGCTTTGATATTGTATAAGTTGTGAATACGAGACTTCAGATAAGTTCAACAATGACTCGATGGTAATTCGACAATCGAAATCCCGGTTGAACCTTAGGAATAGTTTAGGATACTAGTAACATGTCATTAGGGGATACATTGAGTTCGCTTCGGGCCATGATATTAGCACTTCGGGTGCGAGTTATATCGATTTGGCTTCGGGCCATGAATATCAGCTGATTTGGCTTCGAGCCATGATATCAGTACTTCGGATATAAGTTACCTTGATGGTATAGGTACTTATTGAGCAAGACTCCTGAGTATCCGATTTCTATTCCGAATGGTTCAACGGGTAAATGAGTGATGTGGTTGAGAATGAGATTGGTACGAGATGGTACAGGTATGTGCATAAACCATATTAGCTTTGAATCAAAGAAATGGTGAAAAAAGTATATAGTTTTGTGAATGAGTAATTGAAAGGTTTGTTAGTTGATGTGAATTCATGTATTTATAATCAATTGTTGAATTATGTGTTTATGATTATATCGAGTTTATTTCATACGAGCTTACTAAGCTATAAAGCTTACGTTGTTTATTTTTCTATGTTTTATAGTGATTTCAAGCTAGCTCGGATTCGGGGATCGTCGGAGATTGCATCACACTATCCACTTATCACTTGGTACCTATGAACTTTGGTATTTTAAGTATATGGCATGTATAGAGACTTTGGTCATGTTGGTTATATTTTGGTAATGATTTTGGCCATTTGAATTGGCTTGTAAATGTATATGTCTTAGTTTGTATATAATAGCCATGAGAGTTGGCTTATTTTGAGTTAATTTGCTTGTGTATATGTGTATGTGCATATGGTTTATGTTATGTAAATTGAGGCTGATTTTGTGATGCTTATTAATAGTTGGTATTATGGAAGTTGAATGTTGGTATTGGTGATGTTATTTTTTTGTGAATCAAGGTAAAGAATGCATGTTTTAAGTAGCCATATTGATGATCTAAGTTTATGAGATTTTGGGTATAAATGAATTGGTAGATTTTGCAACTTGTGTGTATTGAGAAATGAGGTATAGAATATGCATGAATTAGGTTTGAATTGGCTGGTTTAAATGTCTATTTATGCTATGAGATGGTGCAAAATGATGTGTTGTAGGTACATTCAAATTTGGGTGGCAAATTGGCTTGGTAAATAGCCTATTTTTGTCCACACGGGCAGAGACACAGGTGTGTGTCTCAGCCGTATGTGACACACGGTTAGGTTACACGGCCATGTGTCCCCTGGTGTTGAAATTGAAATCAAGTCTGTACACTCCACACGGCCTCACACACGGGCGTGTGACTTGGTCGTGTGGCATAAGTCAGTATACCCTACAGGTTTGGCACGGCCTAGCACACGGCCTGGCACACAGGCGTGTATGGCCATTTTTAGGGCACACGGGCTAGGCACACGGGCTTGTGTGTTAGCCGTGTGACCCAAGCCAGAGAGTTACACGGGGTTGGACACGGGTTGGGACACGGCCATGTGCTCCCAATTCGAATGTCCACACGGCCTGTGACACGGGCGTGTCTGTTGGCTGTGTGAGATACACGGGCGGGCCACATGAGCGTGTGTCCTCTATTTTGAGAAAAATTTTCAAGGTTTCATGAAAGTTTCCAAAGTTATTGGTTTAGTCCCGAACCACTCTCAAAGTATGTTTAGGGCTTCGTAGGCTCGTTATAGGGACATTGTGCTTGAGTTTGAATAATGTTTGCATAAATTATGAAATTATATATGAATTGAATGTTTATATGTGTTGTAAGTCCTGTAATGCTCCGTAACCCTATTCCGGCGTTGAGTACGGGTGAGGGGTGTTACACCAGTGACTTAAATAAAAACTTTCAAATAGTTCAATGACTATTTTGTAATTTTTTGAAAGTGAGTGGCCAAAACATAAACTTACTAATAGTTTAATAACATTGGGTGTAGTTTACATTGTTATTGTTGTGTATGAACAATTGCCAAGTTCAAAGCCTAACTTGGATCAATAAAAAAATTTGAATCCCAATACGAGAATAGTTACCAAATTTAAGCCCCAAAGAATATAAGGAAAAAGGCTTGGGCAAAAGTGGTACAAGTAATGGAAATGAAGATCTAATATTAATATATTACATATAACGGCAATTTATAATTATCTCAAGGCGAATTGACCCGATCACAATAGAGGCGGAAAAATTCAAATTGCCCGATAGGTTCTGAACCAATCCATTTCAAATGGAGGGATTTTTGGATGAGGAATGAGGCAAATGATTTTTTTCTTTTCAACAATAAGTATATAGTATGCCCCGCCCTGCTGCACTATATAAAATTATTATTTTATCATTGTCTATATAATTATTAAACGAGTAAAAATTTTATAATATATTATAAAAAAAAATCCATATATTTTATGTTCAATATTTTTTTTCGAAGAATTGTGTTGAAATATTTACTTGATTTTAAAAATATTAAAAATACTTAACAAAAAATTAAATTAAAATAAAATGGAATGAAATAGGGATGAATAGATCCATTTCAAGATTAAAACGAAACCGATGGCGAAACAAAATATGCCAATTATAGAACGATAGTAAATTTAGCAATATTTACCTCATCCCGCTCCATTTATCATCTTTACATCAGATACGTGCCCCATCCGTCGGATTCAAAATTTTAAAAAATCTGAAACTATGGAGTCGGGTGGAAGCCGTCAGTTAGGAAAAATTTTCATTCCCAGATTAGAACGGTGGATGAGAGTGCCGTTTTTCTTTAGTAAAACCAAACTAAAAAGACAGCAAAGAAGGCCCAAAAAGTCAAAATCCTGGAAAAAGTTTTAACAGTCATTCATTTCTTTAAACAGTAGAGTAGGAAAATGAAAAGGAAACGAATGGACAATAATATATATGCATTTATATATGGATGCTTATCCGTCAAAGGGTGTATATTAAAAACTTGGTTTTATGGAAAATTCATTTCATTTTCCTACATCTTCCTTAACGCGTAATCTCTTTTCATACCAATGATGATCTCTCTTCCGTTTCCACTTGTGTGTATAAATTAGAAGCTTTTTTGAATGGTTTAACGACCCGTTTTTGCTATCATATATACAAACATCCTTTAAACATTCTAACAAAAACCCAGAACTGGAACAAGCCTGAAAAATCTTGGGTGTTCTTTGTTTTGTTTTGTTTTTTTTTTTTTTCAATTCCTTTTGGATTTTCATGTCATTTGCTTGTTTTAGATTTACCCAGACCTTTATTTTTGGAGCTTACCGATAATGGCGACGGCGGCTATATTCTCATCCATGAGGCGGCGAAGATCGCCGTCTGTGGAGGCGTTTTTGGCTCCGGTGGACTTATCTGAAGTAGCTCTGGTTCAAACCTTAGCAGCCATCTCATCGGAGCTTGTTTCTTGCTTTTCTGACAAGGTTTTCTTCTTTCAACGAAGGAATTCTCGGTGTTTGATTCGGAAAATCGAGGTTTTGGTTGTTTTGTTGGAGTATTTGAAGGATTCAGAATCTGGGTCCATGTCAAAGTTGCCATCAACAGCCATTTTGTGCTTCAAGGAGCTTTATTTGTTGCTTTACAGGTCAAAGATATTGCTTGATTATTGTGCTCAATCAAGTAAGTTATGGCTTTTGCTTCAAAACCCTTCAATTTCAAGCCATTTCCATGATTTGAACCAAGAGATTTCTACCCTTTTGGATGTTTTCCCATTAAATGATCTTGAGTTAAGTGATGATGTTAGGGAACAAGTTGAGCTGTTGCAAAAGCAGGCTAGGAACCCTAAACTGTATGTTGATGAAAGTGATGAGGGCTTAAGGGTTAAGTTGTTTTCATTTCTTGATGATTTTGGTAATGGGAGGATACCAAATCATGGGGATTTAAGGTTGTTCTTTGTGGAGAGGTTGTGGATTAGGAATTCCATAAGTTTGAGGCGTGAAATTGAGTTTTTGGAGGAACAAATTGTGAATCATGAAGGGGATATTGAACCTACTGCTTGTGTGCTTAATGGATTTGTTGCAATTGTCCGGTATTGTCGGTTTTTGCTGTTCGGTTTTGAGGAAGATGAGGTTCTGTTCTTGTCTCGGGATCAGAAGAAACCAAGAAAAGGGTTGATTGCTCGAGAGATTGCCGATACATTTTTAACTGTTCCAAAGGACTTTTGTTGTCCGATATCATTGGAGTTGATGAGAGATCCAGTGATAGTTTCAACAGGACAGACTTATGACCGGAGTTCGATAACTAGATGGATCGAGGAAGGGCATTGTACTTGTCCAAAGACAGGGCAAATGCTTGACCATACCCGGCTTGTTCCGAATCGAGCTTTGAGGAACTTGATCGTGCAATGGTGTACTGCTCATGGTGTCCCATATGATCCGCCAGAGACTAGGGATGCATCGGCAGAGTCTTTTGCCGCTGCTTGCCCAATCAAAGCAGCAGTGGAAGCCAATAGAGCAACAGCAACGCTTCTTATCAAACAACTAGCAGATGGATCTCAGGGAGCTCAGACTATTGCTTCTAGAGAGATTCGGTTATTGACTAAAACGGGAAAGGAAAACCGTGCTTTTATTGCGGGGGCTGGGGCAATACCGCACTTACGGAAGTTGCTGTTATCTTCAAGCCCCATTGCTCAAGAGAACTCTGTTACTGCAATGCTGAATCTATCCATTCACGATAAAAATAAATGTCTAATTATCGATGAGGATGGTTGTTTAACATCAATTGTTGAAGTCTTGAAGCTTGGACTCACAACAGAAGCTAGGGAAAACGCTGCGGCAACATTGTTCAGCCTCTCAGCAGTTCATGACTTTAAGAAGAGAATAGCAGATCAAGAAGGAGCAATTGAAGCCTTAGCAGGGTTGCTGAGAGTGGGAACCTCAAGAGGAAAGAAGGATGCTGTAATGGCTTTATTTAATTTGTCGACTCACACAGATAATTGTGCAAGAATGATCAAGGCCAGAGCTGTTGCAGAACTTGTAGGAGCTTTGCAAAATGAAGGTGTTGCAGAGGAAGCAGCAGGTGCATTGGCCTTAATAGTCCGACAGCCAATTGGGGCCGAAGCAGTGGGGAAGGAAGAAATGGCGGTGGCCAGGTTGATAACAATGATGAGATGCGGAACACCGAGAGGGAAAGAGAATGCAGTTGCAGCATTGCTCGAGTTGTGCCGCAGTGGTGGTGCCGCTGCGACTGAGAGAGTGCTTAAGACACCTGCATTGGCCGGTTTACTTCAAACTCTGTTGTTTACGGGTACAAAACGAGCTAGACGGAAGGCTGCATCACTTGCTCGAGTCTTTCATAGGTGTGAGAATACGTCCTTACATCCCGGTGGATTCAGAAATGGCAACTCAACTACAAACATTTCAACTTTCGGTGGTGATGTCTCAGTGCCTATGTCCTTATCAGTATTGTAATGGTAGCATCATCCTCTGGTGTTGCCCTCCTTAACCATATAAGTTCCCATTTTTGTTGGTACCATATATACACATATAAATTCTTTCATTTAAATTTCAAATAATGAGGATAACAATTACAGAATTGAGATACCTGATGTGTTTTAGCAATAAACTGGGATGTAATGTCCATTGAATTAGATGTCAAATAGCTTTGCATTTTGATGGTGATGCATATGATTAATAATACAAACACAACATAGAGGGCAAATTCTGATACATATCATCATGATCTCATCATCATAGGATTTCAGCATGTATGATTCAGGCATGTTATTAGACTTGAGCGTGAATACCATATATCTGGATTCGAGTATGTATTTGATACAGGCATGAATTCATAGTTTATAGCTATGTGTCGGACACAAGTTTCAAATGCGGATATTTAAAAGGAAAATGTAGAGTCAAAGCAACATAGAGCTGACCAAAATCGTAAAACGCTTATAAGTTTCTACATTTACACTAACAAACATATGCTTCTAATTTGCATCAGGCTACAACTTTAGCTTTAAATTCAAACTTTAAAGGGTCCATAAGTTGGTTTTCAATTTAATTTTTGGCTAGAAGCTACTTGACATGCAATACAAGCATACATATGCAAGAAGAATATCTACCTTTACTTAAAGGCCTATGTCCATAACTCCATCAAAATCTGATTCCTTGGACATAATTTCCTGTCTGTCTCATGTTTTTTGTCAATTGAGGCATCACGGTTTTATCCACAAAAGACACATCCCCGTCGAACTCTAGCATACCATGAATGTGAGATTCATGACTCCTTTTCTACTGCAACTTCATTATGCACCATCAATTTGTTGTACGCTACCTTTATCATTTATCTACGGAACTTAATTCCTACTTTCCAGCAGAATGGATTGATTTTTTAATGTCAGATTTATTCAAGAATCATTCCTTCACCAGCTAAGAACTCATGAACAACGCCATTTACTTCAATCATGCTACATCCAGGCTCCTTATTTACTTTCAGGGCCTTCATTTTTCTCCTCACATTTAAAACATCATCCCATCTTTTCAGTGCTGCATATGTATTAGATAACTGAACATAACCAGCACTATCTTGCGGATTCAACTCTAAGAGCTTCCCAGCAACATACTCTGCCATTTCCACATTACCATGGTTTTTACAGGCACTCAATAAGGACTCCCAAAGCACATGAGCTTCTTTCAGTGGCCTTGTTTCTACAAGCTCCAAAGCCTCCTCTAATAACCCGACCTGACCAAGGAGATCCACCATGCAACCATAGTGCTCAATAGCTGGTTTAATTCCATAATCATCAACCATGAGTTTGAACATCTTGCGTCCCTCGTTTAAGAACCTGGAACGACTGCAAGCAGTCAAAACAGCAATGAAGGTCACCTCGTTAGGTTCAAAACCTTCCATAAGCATCTCTGAGAAAGTCTCTAATGCAGTTTCTCCGTAGCCATGCATCCCTAAACCAACAATTATGGAATTCCATGTACTAATATCCTTCTTTGAAACATTTCTAAACACATTTAGAGCCTTATCAATGTTCCCACATTTTGAATACATGTCAACAAGAGCTGTAGCTATAAAACCATTGGTGTCTATCCCATTCTTATCGATATAACCATGAATCCATTCACCCTGCCCCGAAGCACCAAGATGAGCACATGCAGACAACACATTGACCAATGTGCAAGTATCTGGCCTCACTTCCTCACGCTGCATATCTTCAAAAAGCTCCAAAACTTCATCAAAACGACTTGCATGAGCATAACCTGTAATTATAGCATTCCAAGACACCACATCTTTTAAAGGCATTGAATCAAAGACACTTTTAGCTTCTTCGAGTAACCCTGAACTTAAATACCCCGAAATCATGAAATTCCATGACTCCACATTCCTTTCATCCATTTCATCGAAGAAACCACGAGCCAATCTTATGAATCCCGTTTCAATATAAGCGCTCAACAAAGCATTCCAAGAAACCACATCTCTGTCAGTCATTCTATCGAGAAGGCTCCGTGCAAACCCAAAATGCCCACTTTTGCCATAAACATGAATCAAAGTATTAGCCACGAAAATATCAAACGCAATCCCCAGTTTCAACGCCAGACCATGAATCTGCATCCCTTCTTCAACCCCACAAAACCCAGCACATGCCTTCAAAGCAAAAGTGAAACTGTACTTATCGGGCAAAACAGGGCCTCCTTCAAGCATTTGACGGAAGAGGAAGAGAGCATTTTCAGGGGTACGACTATTAGCATAAGCTCTGATGAGGGAATTGTAGGAGAAAGAGTTTGGGTCAGTAATGTGAGTGAAAACGGAGTGAGCGTAAGAGAGGGTGATGGGGTCGGGATTTGAGACGGCAAAAGAGATGAGCTTGTTTGAAACGAAGGTATTATTGGGGAAAACACCAGTTTTGAGAAGATGAGCATGAGCTTGGTGGATTTGGGAAATGGAAGACGCCATTTCTGTGAAGGGAAGTATTGGTAGCTGAGATAAGGTTCCACTCATTGTCTCTTCTATTTCTCTGTAATAAAAGTGTACTGAAGATAAAGAACAGACATTGAAGACGAATGGCTGCTCCGAACAAATATAAATAACACTAAACCATATAGACTAAACTATTACTAATTTTCAATTTTAAAAAATTACAGAAGGATTGTTAAATTATTCAAATGATTTTCGATTAAAAAAATGATTGTTAAATTATTTTAAAAAAATTATTTGAGTTATTAGAAAAAGGTTTAATTAACTACTTACAAAAGACGATTAATACGATGAATCAATACCTATTAATAAGTATAATATACCTTAAATCTAAGTCGATTTGATAATAAGTCAATGGTTTTAACATCCTAGTGACATTGGGTATAGTTTACCCTAAAAATAATTGTTTATGTAACAAAATATTTTTAAAAAGTTTGATATAACAATTAAATATGTTTTGTGTTAGAATCCTATTATATGCAAGTGTTTTTTTAGGATAATATCACGGGTCAATCAAACACTAATTTAATTATGAAATTATTAAAATATTCTCTCATATTCAAATTAAGTAATTAAAATATCATATGTTGATTATGAAAAAAGTGATTGAAAGTTTTTGCGGCAATTCTGGGCACCGAGTCAATGCACAAAAAAACATAGATTTTTTTTTCTCTAAAATGTTCCTAATGACTTGAAAGGGAACATTAGTTGTGGCCTAGGTTATTCACATGTAGATAACTTGGGTAAGTATCTAGGTGTCCCGCTTCTACATTAGACAGTGACTAAAGATACTTATTATTATATGGTGGATAATACGAGGAAAAGACTAGCTGGGTGGAAAGCTAAGTTGCTTTTGCTAGCAGGAAGAATTACTTTAGTGAAATCAATTTTAGCGGCTATACCCATGTATGTCATGCAATTGACAGTCATTCCAAAAGGAGTATGCTCTGAAATGGAAAAAAATATTCAGAATTTTGTTTAGGGGCACACTGATGAGAAGAAAGGGATAAACCTTGTCAAGTGGGAGGATCTCTGCAAAGACATAAAAAGTGGTGGTCTTGGGTTCAAGAAAATTGATTGTCAGAATGATACGTTCCTTATGAAGATTGATTATAATCTTATCAGAAAGCCCGAGCAGTTATGGATTCAGGTTCTTCGTTTGAAATATAAGTGGAAGGGCAAGGCACCTATTATCTTATAGGTGGGTAATGTTTCTCGACTTTGGAAGGGTATTTGTAGGATCTGGAGCAAAGTACGGGAAAATGTTGTATGGAATGCTAGGAAGGGTTTAGACGTTGATTTTTGGAGAGATACTTGGGTGAAGGAATGGGGTCCTCTAATGAATGTCTGTACACGACCCGAAATTATACCCATTGAACATGTTCCTGTTGTGGAAATGGTTTTGCCGAGTGGAGATTGAAACTGGGAGCTGAAAAAAGATATGTTTTTACCACCTGTGGTTTCATGCATTGCATCTTATAAGCCTCATTTTGTTAGTGATGTAGATAATTTTGTTGGATGGGGCAAGGATATCACAGGTTTTCAATTCAATCTACTTATTTTTCCATTTGTGGAGTGGAGACGGCTAGGGGTGGAAAAATCTGGCATCAAATTTGGCATTTACCAAGACCTCAAAAGGTACCAGTTTTTCTTTGGCTGGCTTTTTTAGATAGGGTCCTTACTAATGAGAGCAGAGCAGGAAGGTATCTCACTATTGATGCAAGATGTGAAGTTTCTGGACACTTGACAGAGAGTATTAGCCACGTCCTGCGATTATGCACACTAGCTGTGGGTACATGGTTGGCGGTAATAAAGCAGAATAAGAGAGAGAAATTCTTCACTATCAGACTGGAGGAGTGGATTGAGATTAACCTGACAGATCCGGATTGTTTTGCTAGCGATACGAATGATTGGCAGACCCTCTTTGGTGTTATTTGCTGGTAGCTCTGGATTAAGAGGAATAAATTTGTTTTTAATGATGAATTCATTGAAGGTGAGAGTGTTTTGGAGAAGAGTTACCAGATGATGGACAGCTATCTTCAATCCAACTGTATCAAGTAAATCAATTGAGACAGAAACGTTCCAAAACTTAAAAATCATTCAGATGGATTCTACCTGAGGATGAATGGCATAAGGTAAATACTGATAGGGCTGTTAATAATGTGTCAGGAATTGCTTCTACAGAGGGATTAATTCGTAACCAGTATGGAGTTTGGATTGCTGGGTTTTCAAAAAATATTGGTTGCTGATCTATTATCAATGTGGAGCTGTAGGGTGCTCTTGATGGGCTTCAATTAGCATGGAATTTAGGGATTAAAATTTTGGTGCTTGAGATGGATGGTACTGAAGTAATTTAGTTTATTCAAACAAATTCAACTGAACAACATCAGTCTGCGGTGCTACAAGCTATAAAGGGTCTTTTACAACTTGATTGGATGATCTAGATTAAACATATGTTTAGGGAGGGTAACAAGATAGCAGATGGATTGGCACGAATGGCATCCTCAAGACTGTTAGGCAAGCTAATATATATGCAATAGTCAGATGAAATTCTTTAATTATTGAATGATGATTATTCTGGAATGGCTATTCTGGAATGGTTGGGAGTCGTCTAGCCTACTTAGGAGTTTTTCATTTACATTGTACCAAAAAAATTTATGAAATCCCATGTTAAATGGCTTACTTGGATTAAGTCTTGGACATAGTGCACTTTAATTACTATTTAATAATTTACAAAATATTATTATTTGAATTTAATTATAAGAATATATAAATTTATTTTAAAAAATTATGAAAATATAAATGTCATAGAGCAAACCAAAAATGAATCTATTTTTTTTAAACCCAATAATAACCTTGGTTGTCTCGACCATGAACAAGTTTAAATGTGACTAGACAACTCGATTTTAAAAGGTTTTTAGACTCGAGTCTAAGCTTGGCCTATTCAAATAGTCCATATCATTATTGAAAAACAGTAAAATATTAAAAATATATTTTATATTCAAATTCATATTCATATATTTATATTTATATTAAATTTAAATATATTTTAAGAATTATTTATTGTAAATATGGACTAGGTCAGGACAGTACAAGGACAAAAAACCCTTACCCGAGCTCAACGAGAGTTGAGATGGTCAAGTTAACTAGCCCATGGACAAGTATACATGTGACAAGTGTGTGTGATACATGACAGTTTTTTAACCCTTTTTATGAAGTTAAAAAATTTCATTTCCACCATAGGTGAAGTCAATAATTTTATTTAAGGGCTGAGATGAAAATATAAAATTTTGGGGTCAAAGTTAAAATGATTAAATTAAATTAGTACTTTTTTGAGGGGCCAAATTAAAAAAACATTCATTTGACCGAAGTCTAAAAAAGGTTAAATTGAATTTTTTTAAGTTTTGGGGCCAAAGTTAAAATGCTTAAATTAAATTACTACTTTTTAGAGGGGCCACAATTTAAAAAAAAAACAAATTCATTTGACCAAAGTCTAAAAAAGGTTGAATTGAATTTTTTTAAGTTTTGGGAGGGGCTAGAAAGTCATTTCCCAATTAACCCAACGGGCTAAAGTCCCTAGCTACAACCTTAACCTCCCGTATATCAAATAATAATCTTTTATGATATAGTTTTTTTTTTTAAAAAAAACCTCTATATAATACATAGAGGAGGGATTTAGTTACGCCAATGTAAAACAAAGTAGTTTTATTTGATATTTCCTTTCAACTACAACAATATTCTATTATTTATTTGATATGACATGAATAGTTAAAGAGAATTCCCCGAAGAGAAAACGGATTATGGGAGTGCGTGACTTGAACTATTGATTGGGTCGTGCAGAAATATGCCTTTATCTGCTACATTGGAATTCACAACCAAATGTGTCTTTGTTTCAACCAACGTGTAAGCCCCATACAAAGGATAGGCTGGTTCGCTTGAAGAGAATCTTTTCTATGATCAGACCTGACGATGTTGTGTATAAATAGGGCTCCGTAAAATCCAGTAGAATATGTGATTTGGCATAATCCAAATTAGATTTTAGTTTTTTCTTTTTACTTTCTTATCTTAATAGTATGAAAATGCATTCATTTCTTCTGCATCGACCCGATTTAATTATACTTGTCGTAACCATTTTTTTTGTGAAACGGCGTCGACTTTGGTTTTGAAAATGAAAACGAAAAACGGGAGTCGCCACCAATCTTTTTTTGATGAGGTGTGATTGAGTCACCTCGTAATTCGGTCATTTTAATAATAGATTTGATTTATTAAAACAACAGTTTTGGTCTACGAAATTTAGAAAAACGGGTTCGGGAGTCGATTACGCACGAGGAAGGATTAGCACCCTCGTGACGCCCAAAATTGGTACCTAATTGATTATTTGATGTCTTTATGTCGAAAATTTGAAAAGATTTTAAAATACGATCTTCTTTATTTAAAATAAATTAAATAAATTAAAATGGATGCTAAGACCCTCTTATTTTGAAGAAGTAAAATGTCATGCCCAGTAAGTTAGGGTACGACATTTTGAGTTCTCGAAACTGAGCTTGTCTTTTGACTTTTAAAACTCGTATTTAAGCTTTGAGGAGGATATTCGATTATTTGGGTCAAATGAAAAACCGGAACCCAGTAAGTTAGGGCACGATTTCTCAAAATTCTAAATACAGAATATTGCCTTTGTTTTTTTAGAAATCCTTATCCCGAGATAACAAAACGTCACATCCAATGAGTTAGGACACGACAATTTTGAATTCTCGAGAATAAGTTTTTATTTAATTTTTATGCTTTGATTTTAAAAAGAAAATAATAGGATCTTTAGACTCGATGAGAAAAATCGAAACCCAGTAAGTTAGGGTACGATTTCTTTCGAACCTTAGAACGCGGAGTATTTGCTTATTTCAAAAATCGGATAAAATGTAATGCGATCGTAATAAAATGGAAAATAAATTATAGTGTGATATGCGTAATAGAATAAAAGCGAGGACAATAATGTAAATAACAATAATAAAGGCCAAAATAAAATACCATAAAATAAAAGCTAAAACAAACAATCTATATGAAATAATAGATAAATAAACAAATAAATAAAATAAAAGAGAATAAAAACAAAAACAATAGTAGTAGCTAATTGTAAATCAATAGATAAATAAATACTATATACAACAATTGAAAGATAATAATAAAATAATAATAATTAATAAATATAATAGCAATAATAATAATAATAAATTATAATAAAAATACATTAATAAACAAATAATAATAGTAGAATAAATAAATAAGAGTAATAATAATAATAATAATAGTAGTGGAAATAATAAAATAATAAAATAAATAATCTAATATTTGAAAGCATATAAAAATAATAATAAATAATGAATAAAAATAGTCATAATGAAGATAATAATAATAAAACAAAACAAAACAAAAAGAAATAAGCAAAGTCTAAAAATAAATATTCAACATTAAAATATCAATTTAGTAATAATAATATAATAATAACAGTAATTATAATAATAATAATAGTACAAAAATAATAATAATAATGATAATAATAATAATAGTAATAAAAATAAAAATAAATAATAATAGTGAAAATGGTAATATAAAAGAAATAAAAAATAAAATAAAATAAAATAAATAGTAATAATAATAATAATGATAATACTAATAATGTTAAGAGTAATAATAATAACATTAATAGTATAATAATTAAAATATTAAATAATAATAATAATAAAATTGCAAAATAACTTTAAAAAGGGTTAAATTGAACTCAGAACAAAAGTTTGGGGCAAATCTGAAATAAATAAAAAGGTAAAGGACCCCATTGAACGCGCAAATAAAAAGGAGGGGCTAAAGGGGAAAATATCCCCACTCTCCAAAACGGCGACGTTTTACACTGGGCTAAAATGAAATCAAAACAAAATTTTAGGGCCAAATTAGAAATAAAAGAAACTTAATCGCAAAACCATAAGAAAGCGGAAGGACCAAACTGGCAATAAGACCAATTTTAAAAAAGCACGCGGATCCTGAGGCCTATACGGGTCGGGTAGGGTCGGCCTCCCCAAAACGACGCCGTTTTGGCGTCTGGGGAGGCCAAATGAAACTACGTCGTTTCATTAGCTTATAAAAAGCCCCAAAAAAAATTTTTTCTTCATTCTCAGCCCTTTTCTTTAAAAAAACTTAAAAACTCTCTCTCAACTCTCTTCTTTCTCCCTTCAGTCCGACCAAGTCCCCGATGGGCCACATTGCTGCACCGACCACGGCCGTTTATGCACAACGCCATGCATGTGCGGTGGCCGGTGAAGACAAAAAGGTGGCTTTTCAAGATCTTGACCCCCTGAGCCCAAATCTGGCCTCAAAACGCCCGAAAACAAACCGGTAATCTCCCTTTCCTCTTTCTTCTTTTATTTTCATTTTTGTATGTAAAACTATAAAAAAACAAAAAGATTTTTGAAGATTAAAATGAACGGAAATAAGAGAACGAAAATCACCTCTGTAATAACTGAATTTTGTCCCCGTCTCGAGTTTTAATTTTCTAAAATTTTTGGGTCTATTGGGCTTTAACCAGTTATTTATATTAATTTTGAATTAAAAAAATTTAATTAAAAAAATTGAAAAATACAAAAAAATCAAAATTACATTTTGACCTCTTAACTTTTCCAAAATTACATTTTAACCCCTCATCTTTTCCAAAATTACCTTTTGACCCTAAATATTTCTAAAATTACATTTTGACCCCTCATCTTTCTCTAAATTACACTTCGACCCTACCTGTTTTGCTGCATTTGCAATTCAGTCCTTCTATCAGAAAATCCCCAACAATCCGGCGGATTTCGCGCACTCCACTTCGATTTTCCAGGCCACCGAGCTAAGGGATGGCCTCCTTTCCCCTAGCCACCTAATACACGCAAAAACACATTATAAAAGGGGCTCCAACATTCACGCAAAAAAAAAGAACCCCCAAAAAAAAAACAAGCAAGAAACCCACGAAAAAGAAAAAGAAGAGAAAGAAAAGAAGAGAGAAGAAGAAGAAAGAGGAGAGGAAGAGGGGGCGCCGCACCACCGGCGGAGGAGACGGCAACTACGGCGCGGTGGGCTAGGAGAAGAGGAAGAAGAAGAAGAAGAAAGAAGAAAGAAGGAAAAAAAAAGAAAGAAAAAGAAAACAAGTCAAAATCAATCGGGTCGACCCGACCCGACCCACGACTCCGACCCGTGACTCTGCGACTGCCCGGCCCGACACCGCGTCCAGCAGAGCCTACAAAGAAGAGCCCATCGAATTAAAAAAAAAAAAAGAAATAGGCCAAAAAAAAAAAAGAAATAGGCCCAAAAAAGCAAACCCAAATAATAGAAGGCATTTAACATGCTACCAAAGAACGGAGCCCACTTTGAACACCCAACAAAGAAGCCCATTTTCAGCAGACCCAACCCGCGCGCCCAACAAAGCGGGAAAAGAAGAAAAAAAAAGAAAAAAAACGAGACGCGTAAACCATTCGATCAGGCCCGTATTTTGGACTTTTTGGTAATTTCCATTTTACCCACTTTTAATTTAATTCGTGTATTTTAATGACATTTCGTTTTTAATATTATTGATATTTTTATGCATATTTTTATTTTGTATTTATGTTTTTAATTTTATTTTATTTTATTTTATTATTATTCGAATAATTTTAATAAATAAGGCAACGAATCGATTTGACACTAAATCGTTGATCTCATTGCTATGTTGAGTGAATATCATCGGTTCGTATTAAATACGATACGCCTTTTTGAAAAATAAAAAAATTCAAAAATTTTCGGGTTTTAAAATAAAATGATTACTTTTGTAGTTATTTTTAAATTATCAAAATTTTATTTTTAGATTATAATACAACAATATGTAATTTATCAAAACTTTCATGTTTCAAAATTTTTCGTGTTTCAAAATTTTCGTGTTTTAAAAATTTTTCATGTTTTCAAAAATTCTCGGGTTTCAAAAAATTCTCGAGTTTCAAGAATTTTCGTGTTTTCAAGAATTCTCGTGTTTCAAAATTTTCGTGTTTTTAAAAAAAATTCGTGTTTTCAAAAATTCTCGGGTTTTAAAAAAACTCTCGAGTTTTCAAAAATTTTCGTGTTTTCAAAAATTCTCGGGTTTCAAAAAATTCTCGAGTTTCAAAAATTTTCGTGTTTTCAAAAATTCCCGGGTTTCAAAAAATTATCAAGTTTCAAAAATTTTCGTGTTTTAAAAAATTCTTGTGTTTCAATCAGATCACGGTTAAATATTAAATTGAACTTGTATTTTTTCAAAAATTAAGACAACGCGCGCTTAACGAGATACCAAATTTGGGCGTTGCGAGGGTGCTAATACCTTCCTCGCACGTAACCGACTCTCGAACCCTATTTTTCTCTGGAATTTTGACGTAGACCTAAACTCGGCCTTTTTTAAGAAAATTCAAAAAGAATAATTTTTCTTTTAAAAAGAGGATTTATTAGGTGTCCGATCACACCTAGGAAAAAGGATCGGTGGCGACTCCCTTTTTTTTAAAAAAAATCGAAACTCTGTTTTCAAATTTTTAATAATCGCCTCAATTAGCGCCCGACCAAATTTTACGTCGCTACAGCTGGCGACTCCACTGGGGAGGTTTTTTTTTTAGAGTCGAGTCTGGAATTAAACGCTTGCTGTCAAAATTTTCGAAACTCCTTGTTAAAATTAACATTTAGTCGTGATCCTTAAATTTTGTTTTTTGAAAAGTCATGCATTTGCATCATGTTGTAAATATTTTTCTAACTTGTTTTATCTTTTTGTTTTTCAGCTCTAAGTTTTTACGGTTTTAGTTTTTTTAGTTTTAAAATAAAAATTAAAGGTTTGTGAGTTTCTCCCCACACACCGTGCACTTGCATTTTTTCATAACATGAGCTCTCTACCCGGGCTCCGTCCGCTTAAGTGGAAGTAAACGCTATGCCTTCGTGAGTTAACTCGTCCCTCCGCACAGGCTAGTGAATACTTCCAGGTTACATATGACTTATGCTTTCGTGAGTTAACTTGTCCCTCCGCATAGGCATAAGTAAATGTGATCCCTCGAATTGAGCTCGCGAGCCTATGATGGGCGATAACCGAGGCTCCGTACTAGCCTTAGTAGGCGACAGTACGGACAATTCGAGTACCCTTTTAGAACCGAAACCGCATATAGTGAACCATATGAGCCACCCGATTAGAGCCATGCCGAAACTTCGTCCGTCGAATAGTCACCAAAATAAGTACATGGGAGAAACGCCTCTTACTTTTTATTTCTTTTACATTTATATTTGTTTTTGCAAGAGAATTAGGTCTGTTTAATAAAATTGGATTGGGTAGATTATCTGATGAGCATGTGGGGTAAGTTTATTTTGTAAAGTATGATGGGGTAAAAAAAAAAACAAACAAAAAAACGTAGGTCGGTTTCACCAAAATGCATGATTGAATAGCTTAATTTGTTAGATTTTCCATAATTTTTCTCCGTTTATATTTGTTGTGATTACTAACCAAGGTTATTTGTCTTCATTTTTATTTTTCATCATGCATCATAGGCATCTTGTTAGGAAGGTGTTGATTAGAGATTAGTTGCCAAAAACGGGTTTCTGATGGAGGAGTCAATTACACAAGTAACCGAGAAAAATGTTGTGGTTCGAGACTGGTCTTTGAAAACCCAGAAAGCAAAAGGGGACAGTTTAAAGGAATGATGTATCTCCAATCTTCACGAGCATGTGACTTCAAATGCTCGTCAGAATAACCTCGAAGACTTGACTAGGATCTGGAAACAGTGGGACTCAGACACTAGGGGCATCTTCACTGAAAAGTACGAGGATATAGCTCACTTGATCACTGTCAACATAGACGAACAGTTGATTCGGAAGAAGAATGTTGAATACGAAACCGTGTCTGCAGAATTAATGACTAGTCAGTCTGAGCGTCAAGAGCTAAGAGGGAAAATACAAGATTTAGAAAATACGCTGCAAGCTCATCAGCAACATTTGGATACTCTCCTAAAATCCCTAGAAGAAAAGAATGGCCAGCATGACAGAGACATTCGTGCCTACGAAAGAGCTCTCCAAGAAAAAGATACGCATCTCGGTGGTTTGCTCAATGAAATTAGCAAGGCGGCTGTGTAAATCGTGCAATTATCAGATGAAGCTGAAGCTCTCAGTTGCCAATTCCCTCTGAGCCAAAGATCAAGCATGACGGAGTTCCTAGAACGAGTGAAGAAACAAGGCGATGTGGCTAGGAAATTTGTGTAACTGTTAAATTAGAGATGGCAAAATGTTTTGTAATGGACTCTTTTGATTAATAAAATGCCTAAGTATGGGGCTATCTTGAAATCAACTCCAAATTCTTGCATATTTATTCATGACTAACATTCATTTGTCATTTATTCATTCATTCATTCATTGCATGTACATATCACCCTAATCATTCACTATGGTTAAAACCATACAATCCACAGTTGCAGAAAGATCAAGAAAGGAGGATTGCAAGAGCCTCAGGTCGAGAATTAGAATGGGAGCCCATAGCGTATCCTCCTTTGTCAAAAACATTTACATTTGCGGGAATGTTGTACCCAGGGCAAGATAATTCACGAAGCACACTGTTATTGATTGAAAGGGGTCTTCAGAATGTCAGTATAAATGTTATTGACAAAAGGGGATGATGCAATTAAAGATGTTTCAATGATACGTCCTGGTCCTTCTGGATTCGTTTTTGGACTGCTGTGGATCTTCTTGTAGTTTCTAAGTCCTCTCCAAAGTAATGCTCAATGTTAATTCTCTTTTTTTTGTGCCCCTAAGTAATAGTGAGATTCTTTTGTAAGAGCTTATGTTTGCTCTTTATCATTTAAATGAACATTAATGGAGATGCATTTTGTTATGGTCTTTTCATTCTCATTAACTTCATAATTATTCCCTCTTCTCACAGCTTGTCCTCACATATATCTCATATCATGCCATAACATTATGCTTGTTGGTTCCAATACTTTGATGCTCATCTATAGTTTTCTTTTCCATTCAACTTTTAGGTGCTCAGATATCAACGACATGAGCGATCCCGTTACAAGTCCTGAAATCAATTTCGAGAAAGCTATTTGTTTATGAGAATTTGAAGCTGAAAAAATGCTGAAGATTATGTCTCGTCTCCTGACTTACTAAGAATGGTAGAACAAGAAGATAAACAGATTTTACCCCATCAAGAATCGGTTGAGACAGTAAATTTGGGAAATGAAGAAAAGAGACAAGAAGTGAAGATTGAGACTTCCATTTCAGATAACACCAAACATGATTTGATCGCCTTGCTTCGTGAGTACAAAGATGTATTTGTATGGTCGTATCAGGACATGCCAGGGTTGAACGAGGATGTAGTGGTCCATAGACTCCCACTGAAACCAGAATGCAAACTCATTCAACAGAAGCTAAGACGAATGAGACCTGAAATGCTGTTAAAGATAAAAGAAGAAGTCAAGAAACAATTTGATGCTGGCTTCCTACAAGTCTTTAAATATCCAAAATGGGTAGCTAATATAGTCCCGGTACCGAAGAAAGACGGCAAGGTACGAATGTGCGTAGATTATCGCGATCTGAATCGTGCAAGTCCTAAAGATAATTTTCCTTTGCCACACATCGATACGCTGGTGGATAACACAGCAAAACATTCATTGTTTTCTTTCATGGATAGATTCTCGGGTTATAATCAGATAAAGATGGCTCCCGAGGATATGGAGAAAACTACCTTCGTAACGATGTGGGGGACATTCTGCTATAAGGTGATGTCGTTCGGATTAAAGAATGCCGAGGCAACATATCAGAGGGCCATGGTGATGTTGTTTCATGACATGATCCACAAAGAAATAGAAGTCTATGTCGATGATATGATTGCCAAATCTCGAGGGGAAAGAGAGCATGTTGGGAACCTCAGAAAATTGTTCGAAAGACTAAGAAAGTTCCAGCTGAAGCTTAATCCAGCCAAGTGTACGTTTCGGGCTACCTCGGGAAAATTACTAGGCTTCATTGTCAGCGAGAGAGGTATTGAGGTTGATCCAGATAAGATAAAAGCCATACAAGAACTACCACCTCCGCGTACACAAAAAGAAGTCAGAGGCTTTTTAGGGAGGTTGAACTACATTGCTCGATTCATTGCTCAACTTACCAACCAGTGTGACCCAATTTTTTGACTCATTCGAAACCATAATCCGGGAGAATGGAACGAGGAGTGCCAAGTGGCTTTTGACAAGATAAAACAGTATTTGTCTAGTCCCCCTGTGCTAGTACCGCCAACTTCCGGAAGACCGTTAATATTGTATCTGACTGTGTTCAAAAATTCAATGGGTTACGTACTGGGGCAACATGATGAGTCGGGGAAAAGAGAAAAGGCGATTTACTATCTCAGTAAAAAGTTCACAGAGTATGAGGCAAAGTATTCGTCAATTGAAAAATTCTGTTGCGCTTTGGTCTGGGTAGTTCGAAGGCTCGAAAAAAAAATGTTGTATCATACGACATGGTTAATTTCAAAGCTGGACCAAATAAAGTACATGATGGAATCACCTGCACTTTCAGAAAGAATGGCACGATGGCAGATCCTGCTATCGGAGTACGACATTGTCTATGTGAGTCAAAAGTCGATAAAGGGAAGCGCAATAGCTGACTTCTTAGCAACTCGAACAACGAAGGAATACGAGCCATTGAGATTTGATTTCCCAGATGAAGACTTGATGTGCATTACAGAAAAAGAATGTGAGTCGTCAAAAGAGAAATCATGGAAAATGAGCTTTGATGGTGCATCGAATGCATTGGGGCATGGGATTGGAGCAGTCTTAGTGTCACCAGAAGGGAACCATTATCCACTCACTGCCAGATTAAATTTCTTCTGTACCAATAACGTAGCGGAATATGAGGCTTGCATCATGGGACTTCGTGCAGCTATTGAACGAAACATCGAAATCTTAGAGGTGTACGGGGACTCAGCGTTGGTGATTTACCAAATTCGTGGAGATTGGGAAGTGAGAGATTCAAAATTAGTTAAATATCGGGATCTCGTTGCGGAACTAATTAAAGAATTCAAAGAAGTGACTTTTAATTACTTCCCACGAGAAGAAAACCAATTGGCTGATGCCCTGGCCACTTTGGCTTCAATGTTCAAAGCAAACAGAGAAACATCAATAATGCCTCTCCAAATGAGCATATATGAAGTCCCTGCACATTGTTTTAGCATTGAAAAAGAGACAGATGGACGGCCATGGTTCCATGATATCTTAAAATATGTCAAGAATCAAAGGTATCCCGAGCAAGCAAATGAGAACGACAAAAGAACAATCAGAAGAATGGCGGTGGGATTTGTCCTTGATGGGGACATCCTGTACAAAAGAGGAAAAAATCAAGTGCTCATGAGATGTGTGGATGCTGTTGAAGCCAGAAAAATACTTGAAGATGTCCATGAAGGAATTTGTGGGACGCATGCCAATGGTTTCACTATGGCTAGGCATATTATGAGACTCGGTTATTACTGGCTGACGATGGAAAATGACTGCATTAGTTACGCACGAAAGTGCCACAAATGTCAAATTTATGGCGATAAAATTCATGCAGCCCCTTCGCCTTTTCATGTCATGACTTCTCCGTGGCCTTTTTCTATGTGGGGCATGGATGTTATAGAGCCAATTTCCCCAAAAGCTTCTAATGGACACCGATTCATTTTTGTGGTCATAGATTACTTCACAAAATGGGTAGAAGCCGCTTCGTTTGCTAATGTGACGAAGACTGCAGTTTGTAGGTTCTTAAAAAAGGAAATCATATGTCGATACGGTTTGCCTGATAACTCTTTAAATCTGAACAACAAGATGATGAAAGAAGTGTGCGAGCAATTTCAAATAAAGCATCATAATTCCTCACCCTATCACCCAAAGATGAACGGAACAGTAGAAGCGGCTAACAAAAATATTAAGAGGATTATTGGGAAAATGACCGAGACATATAAAGACTGGCACGAGAAGCTACCATTCGCTTTGTATGCATATCGCACATCTGTACGGACATCTACGGGAGCAACTCCTTTCTCTTTGGTCTATTGAATGGAAGCTGTGCTGCCCATCGAAGTTGAGATCCCCTCTCTACGAGTTTTAATGGAGTCGAAACTAGAGGAATCAGAATGGGTTCGAGCTCCATATGACCAGCTAAATCTTATCGAAGAAAAATGCTTGAAGGCAATCTGTCATGGATAGACTTACCAGAAGAGAATGATCATGGCCCATGACAAGAAGGCGCGACCAAAAGAATTCCGTGATGGAGAACTCGTACTGAGAAAGATTCTCCCAATACAAAAAGACTTTCGAGGAAAATGGGCACCAAATTGGGAAGGGCCATACGTCGTAAAGAAGGCTTTCTCAGGTGGAGCTTTGATTCTCACTGAGATGGATGGGAAGGAGTTACCTAATCCAATGAACTCAGATGCTGTGAAGAAATATTATGCCTAAAAAAAAGAAAAGAAAGAAAGAGAGATCAAGATGAAAACCCGAAAAGGGCGTCTTGATAAACAAAAATGATTAGGATGAAAACCTGAAAAGGGCGTCCTAATGAAGGGGGTTCGGACTTAAGGAGCAAGGCATTTTGAACGGGGAGTCAAAGGACGAAGTTACAATATTTAAAGCATTCTCAGAAGCTCGAAATCTTCTACACAAGAAGTCGTGCTCGAAAAGATCCAGGATGAAGAAACGTGGAGAAGTTCATGCGTTGGATATCTAGAGCATTTGTGATAATTGAATCTGCTTTCCTTTCTTTATAATGTTTTCTTTTTTGAACTATTCTTTGTCAACTTTCTTTGATTGTTGCTTTTGAAATAAATATGAATGTGAGATATCCCTTTCATACCTACTTTGCTATTTTCATGCATCTTATATATGGTTTATTTAAATAATAAATAGTGAAATGACATACTCTAAACAAAAGGAATGTTGAGCATTACCCGGATGAGAATTTGGTAAGTACAAGAGCCTCAAAGCAATGACAAAGTTCAGCAGGGGGCAAAAGGGTGATATACAAGAAACGCAGATTACTCGTAAAGCTTGAGGACGGGTACAAAACCTGAAAGGAAAGTCAAGATTCGAAGCAATGAATGTAGGTCATCACGAAAATCGTAACGAAAAGGGATATATGATAAATAAGCCCAATGCGCATGGCATAATCATGTAGGCATGAAAGCATTTAAGACAAACACGTGCATATCATGATAACATCATGCATGACATATACAGGTACTCCAGTAGAGCAAAAGGTTTTGATGATAGCTGTACTGAATCAAGGAAAAAAGAAGACATTCGAGTTCCACCAGATGATATGTTTTGAAATTCTGATATTTTTAAAATTGTTTCATTTCTGTGTTTCAAAAAAAATCAATTCATATTGCGAGAGGTGAGTTGATCTTCGGGTTACACGCTAAGGTATTTTTAATTTCTGTTTTTCAAAAAAATCAACTCATATTGCGAGAGGTGAGTTGAGCCTCGGGTCACACGCTGAGGTATTTTTCAATTTTTATTTTTCAAAAAAAAAATCAACTCATATTGCGAGAGGTGAGTTGAGCCTCGGGTCACACGCTGAGGTATTTTTCAATTTCTATTTTTCAAAAAAATCAACTCATATTACGAGAGGTGAGTTGAGCCTCTAAGGTCACACTGTTGAGGTATTTTTCAATTCTGCTTTTTCAAAAAAAAAAACCAACTCATATTGCGAGAGGTGAGTTGAGCCTCAGTCACATGTTGAGGTATTTTTAATTTCATTTTCAAAAAATTAACTCATATTGCGAAAGGTGAGTTGAGCCTCGGAGGTCACATGTTGAGGTATTTTTAAATTTTTGTTTTTCAAAAAATCAACTCATATTGCGAGAGGTGAGTTGAGCCTCGGGTCACACGCTGAGGTATTTTTCAATTTTGTTTTTCAAAAAAAAATCAACTCATATTGCGAGAGGTGAGTTGAGCTTTCAGGTCACACTGAGGTATTTTTTAATTTGCTTTTTCAAAAAAATCAACTCATATTGCGAGAGGTGAGTTGAGCCTCGGGTCACACGCTGAGGTATTTTTCAATTTCTCTTTTTCAAAAAAAAAACCAACTCATATTGCGAGAGGTGAGTTGAGCCTCGTGTTACACTGTTTGAGGTATTTTTCAATTTCTGCTTTTTCAAAAAATCAACTCATATTGCGAAAGGTGAGTTGAGCCTCGGGTCACACACACTGAGGTATTTTTCAATTTTTGTTTTTCAAAAAATCAACTCATATTGCGAGAGGTGAGTTGAGCCTCTGGTCACAAGTCGAGGTATTTTTCAATTTTGTTTTTCAAAAAAAATCAACTCATATTGCGAGAGGTGAGTTGAGCCCTCGTGTCACTGTGTTGAGGTATTTTTCAATTTTTGTTTTCAAAAAAAATCAACTCATATTGCGAGAGGTGAGTTGAGCCTCAGGTCACACACTGAGGTATTTTTCAATTTTTGTTTTTCAAAACCAACTCATATTGCGAGAGGTGAGTTGAGCCTCAGTCACACCTGCTTGAGGTATTTTTAATTCTCATTTTTCAAAAAATCAACTCATATTGCGTAAAGGTGAGTTGAGCCTCTGGGTCACACATTTCAAGTATTTTTAAATTTTTGTTTTTCAAAAAAATCAACTCATGTTGCGAGAGGTGAGTTGAGCTTCAGGTCATACGCTGAGGTATTTTCAATTTTTGTTTTTCAAAGATCAACTCATAATCCGAGAGGTGAGTTGAGCTTCGTGTCGTATGCCGAGCTATTTTTGATTCTTGTCTTTTTAATAAAATTGTGGGATAGTCGAACAAAAGTCATTTCTTTGAGGTCTTTGCTCTATCTCTGTTTCACAGCGATGAGCTAAGAGGGGGCAGCTGTAATAACTGAATTTTGTCCCCGTCTCGAGTTTTAATTTTCTAAAATTTTTTAGTCTATTGGGCTTTAACCCATTATTTATATTAATTTTGAATTAAAAAATTTTAATTAAAAAAATTAAAAATACAAAAAAATCAAAATTACATTTTGACCCCTCAACTTTTCCAAAATTACATTTTAACCCCTCATCTTTTCCAAAATTACCTTTTGACCCTTAAACATTTCTAAAATTATATTTTGACCCCTTATCTTTCTCTAAATTACACTTTGACCTTGCCTATTTTGCTACATTTGCAATTCAGTCCTTCTGTCAGAAAATCCCCAACAATCCGGCGGATTTCGCGCACCCACCCCCCGATTTTCTGTCCACCGGCCTAAGGGATGGCCTCCCTTCCCCCTAGCCACCTAATACCTGCAAAAAAAACACATTATAAAAGGGGCTCCAACATTCAAGCAAAAAAAAGAACCCGAAAAAAAAAACAAGCAAGAAACCCACGAAAAAGAAAAAAAAGAGAAAGAAAAAGAAGAGAAAAAGAGAGAAAAGAGAAGAGAGAAGAAGAAGAAGAGAGGAAGAGGGGGCGTCGCACCACCGGCGGAGGAGACGGCAACTACGGCGGCGGTGGGCTAGGAGAAGAAGGAAGAAGAAGAAGAAGAAAGAAGAAAGAAGGAAAAAAAAGAAAGAAAAAAGAAATGAAAGAAGAAAAAAGAAAAAAAGAAAAAAAAAAAAAAAAAGAAATCAAGTCAAAATCAGTCGGGTCGACCCGACCCGACCCACAACCTGACCCGTGACCCGCGACCTGCTCCGGCCCGACCCGCGTCCAACAGGCCTACCAGCAGCAGGCCCATCAGAATTAAAAAAAAAGAAATAGGCCATCAAAAAAAAAAGAAATAGGCCCCCAAAAAAAGCAGCCCAAATAATAGAAGGCAGCCCAACATGCTACCAGCAGCAGGCCCACTTTGAACACCCAACAGCAGGCCCATTTTCAGCAGCCCAACCCGCGGCCCAACAGCAGGAAAAGAAGAAAAAAAAGAAAGAAAAAAAGAAGAAAAAAGAAAGAAAAAAAGAAAAAGAAAGAAAGAAAAAAAAGAAGAAAAGAAAAAAGAAAAAAAAAACGAGACGCGTAAACCATTCGATCAGGCCCGTATTTTGGACTTTTTGGTATTTTTTTTTTTACCCACTTTTAATTTAATTCGTGTATTTTAATGACATTTTGTTTTTAATATTATTGATATTTTTATGCATATTTTTATTTTGTATTTATGTTTTTAATTTTATTTTATTTTATTTTATTATTATTCGAATAATTTTAATAAATAAGGCAACGAATCGATTTGACACTAAATCGTTGATCTCATTGGTATGTTGGGTGAATATCATCTGTTCGTGTTAAATACGATACGCCTATTTGAAAAATCGAAAAATTCAAAAAATTTCGGGTTTTAAAATAAAATGATTATTTTTGTAGTTATTTTTAAATTATCAAAATTTCATTTTTAGATTATAATACGACAATATGTAATTTATCAAAACTTTCATGTTTCAAAATTTTTCGTGTTTCAAAATTTTCGTGTTTTCAAAAATTTTCATGTTTTCAAAAATTCTTGGGTTTCAAAAAATTCTCGAGTTTCAAGAATTTTCGTGTTTTCAAGAATTCTCGTGTTTCAAAATTTTCGTGTTTTCAAAAATTCTCGGGTTTTAAAAAAAACTCTCGAGTTTTAAAAAAATTTCGTATTTTCAAAAATTCTCGGGTTTCAAAAAATTCTCGAGTTTCAAAAATTTTTGTGTTTTCAAAAATTCTCGTGTTTCAAAATTTTCGTGTTTTAAAAAATTCTCAGGTTTCAAAAAATTCTCGAGTTTCAAAAATTTTCGTGTTTTCAAAAATTCTCGTGTTTCAATCAGATCACGATTAAATATTAAATTGAACTCGTATTTTTCAAAAATTAAGACAATGCGCGCTTAACGAGATACCAATTTTGGGCATTGCGAGGGTGCTAATACCTTCCTCGCACGTAACCGACTCCCGAACCCTATTTTTCTCTGAAATTTTGATGTAGACTTAAACTCGGCCTTTTTTTAAGAAAATTCAAAAAAAAATAAATTTTCTTTTAAAAAGAGGATTTATTAGGTGTCTGATCACACCTAGGAAAAAGGATCGGTGGCGACTCCCTTTTTTAAAAAAAAAATCGAAACTCTGTTTTCAAATTTTCAATAATCGCCTCAATTAGCGCCCGACCAAATTTTACGTCGCTACAACCTCTATCAAAGAACTATTCAATTTCTTTTGTATTTTTTTTTATTTTTTTTCTCTGTTTCTCTTTATTTCAAAAAAAAATCCCCCCTTACATTTGTTTGTTTTCGGGCTTATATAGCCAAATGAAAAAAGAAATACAATATCTTCTGTTTCAATTTTTTGCTTCTTTTTTCTCTGTTTGCAGGTCCATGTGCAGTGGCAGAGGGCAGGTACGCTGAAGGCTGTCCTGGCAGTGGTCAGACGCGCCACTTGCGCTGATGATGGGACGGACGTTAGAGGGCTGCGGCGCTAGGGTTTTCAGAAACCCTAGCTTTCTGAAAAAAAAATTAATCTTTTTGGGCCTTTTGGGCCGCTTGTAAATTGGGCTTGGTTTTAATTTAATTTCCGTTTGCTTTTTTTTTGTTTGGGTTTTATTATAATTGGGCCTCGGGCAAAATTCGGGCTCTACAGCTGCCCCTCTTTACTTGTAGTCGTGTAACGGGAACGAAGCAAAGACTTTAAAAGGACTAATTTTGCCCGATCTTATTGAGTCTCGGCGCTTTTTTTCTTCTTTAAGTAGCCTCGCTCTAACCCACTACAACTTCAGAAGTATAGGAAATAGTGCTTCGATACGCTCGAATGTAATTTCAGGGAGAAGAGATTTGTAACTTCGATCTACTCCGCTGGAACTTCAAAGAGATAAGAATTGGTAATTTCAACATGCTCCGCTACTGCTTATGATTTGTAATCTTCAGCCTGTTTCCCTACTGCTTAGGGGGATAAGGCTCATCGTCTTCGATCTGCTCCACTACTGCTTAAGGAGATAAGATCTGTAATTTTCAGCCTGTTACCCTACTGCTTAGGGGGTTAAGGCTCACCGTCTTCGATCTGCTCCACTAATGCTTAGGGAGATAAGATCTGTAATTTTTAGCCTGTTACCCTACTGCAACTTCAGGGAGATAAGGCTGATGGCTTAAATCTACTCCGCTGCTTCATGGAGATAAGATTTGCCGTTCGATCTTGGTCCACTACTGCTTAGGGTGACAAGATCTACAATCTTCGACCTATTCCACTGCTGGTCAGGGAGATAGGACTGATGGCTTAAATCTATTCCACTATTGCTTAGGGAGACAAGATTTGCCGTTCGATCTTGGTCCACTACTGCTTAGGGTGACAAGATCTACAATCTTCGATCTATTCCACTACTGGTCAGGGAGATAGGACTGGTGGCTTAAATCTGTTCCACTACTGCTTCAGGGAGATAAGATTCGCTATCTTCAGTCTGCTCCACTGCAACTTAAGGGAGATAAGACTTGTCATGATCTGCTCTACTGCAACTTTCGAGAGATAAGATCTGTGATTTATAGCTTCGATCTGTTCCACTGTAACTTCAGGGAAATAAGATTCGCTATCTTCAGTCTGCTCCACTGCAACTTCAGGGAGATAAGACTTGTAACTTCAACATGCTCCACTGCATCTTCAGGAAGATAAGGTTTGTGGTTTTAATCTGCTTCACTGCAACTTCAAGGAGATAAGATTTGTGGTGACAACTTTGATTCGACCTGCTGCAACTTCAGAGGTATAGGACTTGTAATTCGTAGTTTAAATCTGTTCCCCTACAACTTTAGGGAAATAAGATTCGTTATCTTCAGTCTGCTCCACTGCAACTTCAGGGAGATAAGACTTGTATCTTCGATCCACTTCGCTCAAGAAGGCAAGATCTGCTATCTTCAATCTGCTCCACTGCAAACTCAGGGATGCCAAACTAGTATCTACGATCCGCTTCGCTCAGGAAAGCAAGATCTGCTATCTTCAATCTACTTCACTGCAAACTCAGGGATGCCAGACTGGTATCTTCGATCCGCTTCGCTCAGAAAGGCAAGATCTGCTATCTTCAATCTGTTCCACTGCAAACTCAAGGATGCCAGACTGGTATCTTCGATCCGCTTCGCTTAGGAAGGCAAGATCTGCTATCTTCAATATGCTCCACTGCAAACTCAGGGATGTCAGGTTGGTATCTTCGATTCGCTTCGCTCAGGAAGGCAAGATCTGCTATCTTCAATCTGCTCCACTGCAAACTCAGGGATGCCGAATGGTATCTTCGATCCGCCGCTCGGAAGGCAAGATCTGCTATCTTCAATCTGCTCCACTGCAAACTCAGGGATGCCAGGCTGGTATCTTCGATCCGCTTCGCTCAGGAAGGCAAGATCTGCTATCTTCAATCTCCTCCACTGCAAACTCAGGGATGCGGTGGTATCTTCGATCCGCTTCGCTCAGGAAGGCAAGATCTGCTATCTTCAATCTGCTCCACTGCAAACTCAGGGATGCCAGAATGGTATCTTCGATCCGCTTCGCTCAGGAAGGCAAGATCTGCTATCTTCAATCTGCTCCACTGCAAACTCAGGGATGCCAGACTGGTATCTTCGATCCGCTTCGCTCAGGAAGGCAAGATCTGCTATTTTCAATCGCTCCATGTAAACTCGGGGATGCGATGGTATCTTCGATCCGCCGTTCGGAAGGCAAGATTCGCTATCTTCAATCGCTCCATCGCAAACTCGGGGATGCCGGTGGTATCTTCGATCCGCTTCACTCAGGAAGGCAAGATCTGCTATCTTCAATCTGTTCCACTGCAAACTCAGGGATGCTAGACTGGTATCTTCGATCCGCTTCGCTCAGTAAGGCAAGATCTGCTATCTTTAATCTGCTCCACTACAAACTCAAGGATGCCAGACTGGTATCTTTGATCCACTTCGCTCAAGAAGGCAAGATCTGTGATTTCACCGATGTTGCGACACTGTCCTCTAGGGGACCTGTCCTGTAAAATCAGTTTTATATGTTTATGCTTATGAAAAATGGTTAGAATGCAATGATCAAAATGAATCTAATGCTCCTAACTAAATATATTATGGACGACATTCGCATAAATGCCGAATGTCATGAGAATGATTTTTTTTACAATGATTAGGATGCAATGATCAGAATGAATCGAATGCTCCTAACTAAATGTGTTTTGAGTGATGATGTATGAATGCAAAATGAAATGATCCCTTTTTGATGCTTAGGGTTGTCACTGCTCGTCGTCCATCAGAATTTTATTGCTGACGTATTACGTTGCTATCTCGCTCGGCTGGTACCTTTGCCAAAAAACTCAAAGAAAGAATCATATTTTGCTCAAATGACTTGCCCCAATGTAACTTCAAGGTCCATTCTATGGTACCTATGGGACTTTAAGGCTTATACCATCTTCGGACCTTCTCACTACAATTCAGGGGTATAGGATCTGAATCCTTTCCCATCAATTTGGTCTGTTACAATTCCCCGGATGCCATAGCCAGATATAGATGTTTGCAGAATATCATTTTCCTTTCGAGAATGATCCATTATTCGCTTGGGTTGGCATTGCTCGTTTTCTGTCAGGATTCTATCATCGACGCAATATCTTGCTTTTTGTGTTCAATTGTTAGTTTTGACAGAAAATTCGAGGAGATAGTCTCAATTTAGACTCTTTCTTTTCAAATATCTTCACCCCTAAGCTTAGTGAGCTCTAAACAATAGACTTGTGTCAGGTTTTCGTATAATTTAGAAACTTCCAAAGTAATATGCGAAACTCCTTTTATGAAAGTGTTATTAGTCCACTAATCGTTATTTCAATGCAAAATGCTTGAAAAATATCACAACAATGGACAAGAAGGAAACTAATTAGGAGCATAACTCGAAACAAATAAGTTAAGCAAATATAGTAAATGTAATCCAGAAGGAAATTTATTGGTAGTGTATTTTGAAACGAATAAAATAATTAAAGATAGCGAATTCAGAATGGGTAAGATGAAAACTAGGTGCCCCAGATATCGTAGCCTGAGCTTCTCTGTTCAAACTTCTTGAGGACCATTTTAAGCTCAATATGTGTTTAGGGTATCCGTAGTACTTTGTCGATGCCCCAAGACGTAACATACTTCTTCATTGTTAATTCAAGCGTAGCAAGACTACTGTATGCCCCACTTTCGATCAAAATTTGAGCTGCCCTTTTTTGGTTTTCAACTCAAATCCCCTTTGGTATCAAAGCGCCCTTTGCGGGTTTTCGCATTGGCCTCTCCTTCTTCTTTTCATTTTCTCTTTCTTTTTTTTTACTTCTTCTTTTTTCTCTTATTTTTTCCTTTTTTTACTGAAATATTTCTTGATTTGAACTCATAGGATTAGGCAAGTCCTTGTTATCCCTCTCGGTCAAAATCAATACTTTTCCAGAGAAGGTCTTCCTTATCACATAAGGTCCTTCCCAGTTTGGCATCCAATTTTCTCAGAAGTCCTTGTGTATGGGAAGGATCCCTTTTAAAAATTAGGTCTCCTTAATGGAATTTACTAAGGCGAACCTTTTCGTCATAATCTCAGATAGATTTCAACCTATTTTCTTAAATCAGGTTTACTTGATCATATCAAAATTAGATCTATTCTGTTTTATCCAACTCAAACTCTGGCAAAACTCGGAGGGAATAAATCTCGACTTCAATGGACAAAACTGCCTCTATTCCATAAATCAATGAGAAAAGCGTTACCCCGGTGGGGGTCCTAACAGATGTTTGACAAGCACATATGCCAATCTTCATGAGTCTCAATCATTTTCCCCATTATCTTTTTTTTTCACCGTTCGTTTTGAGGCAATACGGTGTTTAACCTTGAACAGACTGTAAACTTTTGATGTCGCGCTGTTGTTCAAATTTAATGCATCGCTCGGATATGATCCCTTTTGGGATTCCATACCGACATAGAATTTGCTAACCATTGACTCTATGACATCGGCATATGAAGTAGCTTCTGCCCACTTGGTGAAGTAATCGACGATCACAAAGATGAATCGATACTCGTTAGAAACTTTCGGCATGATTGGCCTACTGACATCTATGCCCCACATATAGAAAGACCATAGAGATGTCCTATGAAGAGATGAAGGAGGCATAAGAATCTTGTCTGCCATTTTTTGGTATAACTGATGCAATCCCCTTCTACTATGGACCAGCAGTACCCGAACTTCATGATTTGCCTGGCCATTGTAAAGCCATTAGCATGTGTTCCTCTTCTAAGATTTCCTTAGCCTTAACAGCACCCACACGTCTTAGTAGCCCAGGCATATCTTGATACAATCAGGCGAACACATCTTTGAATTCTTGGAATAACTCAATGACATCTCGCTTTGTCTCTGTGGTGATACAGGCTCCGATCTTCACCTCTTTCCTAAGCTCGCAACTTCCACCGACCCTTTGCAAGGTAGAGTCTACTTTCGTCTTGTTCTACCATCCTTAACAACCTAAAAGATAGGCTACAATCTCTGGCATCTTCAAAGTCCTTAGATCCCTTAGACCCATATCTCATTCAAAAAGGGACTCTGAGTCAGTAACAGCGTGGCTCATGTCGTTGATATCTAGAGACCTGTTGTAGGTACGAAAGAATATTCAAAGGCCAAATGAATTTAAGAATAATTATTTATGTGGTATGAACATTAATGAAATAAAGGAATAAAAGAATATTTGCTCAAAATGAGATACAAAAATGCATTTTCATTGAAAATATAGATATTAAACATAAGCCTATTTCACAAAAAGATTCTTATTACTCCTAGGCTTAGAGCAATAAGCGTGTTTTGGACATTACTCCGAATTAGCTCTAAAAATACATGGATCTCTTCCACAGTCCCATTGTTCAAAACACTCCCAAGTATGCAAGGGCTTAGAAACTTTTATTCCCCGGTTCCCCCTTCGGATACGTCGTTAATGTTCAGATTCCCCAATATCAGGTTTTACACTGGAGCCCTGAACTTGATGTACTCCTGATCTCATGCCCCCATTCATCATGGTACTCACAATATTTATCCCTTTAACAACATGGTTAGGTAACAGATTTTCTGCACCAAAGGTATTATCAAATTTTACAATACCCATTTTGATGAGTCTTTCGATTATCTTTTTAAAAGCGGTGTAATTCTTGACCGAATGCCCTGTGGTTCTAGCATGGTATTCACATTGGGCATTTACATCGTACTATTTAGGTTATGGGGGCTGTATTGGTTCTACGTAAAAAAGGGACACAACATGTGCGTCAAACAAAATTTGGTACAACTCTCTATACGTGATTGGGATGGGTGCGAACTGGGGTTTTTCTGAGTTCGGTCTTGGATTGGGTTCTTGCCTTGGAGAGAACTGATGGCTGATAGTTACCGTCCTTGGCTGGCTTACTGTAATCGGCTCCGAATGGCCCTTGTTATACCTACTCGTACTATTTGCTTCCTTTTCCTTCTTCTTCGGGGCCTTTAAAGTCCACTCTCTCCTTTCCTTTGCTTCTGCCAGAACAACCGGTTTGGCTCGATCATCCTCCGGATTAAAACCTGAACCCATTAGGAAGTTTAACAGGGCCGAAGTATCAGTCTGACATTGGGGCCCGATAATGACGGGTACCCCATGCGAATGCGTGTCTGGTTGAGTCGGGACACTTATTAGGGAAAAACTTGGGGAATAAACGATGTCTTCATCATCATCCACACTGTTGACCACTGGGCCACTTCTTTTTTCAAGTCCTCCGGCTAGTAACTGGGTTAACTGGCCCATCATATTCTTTTGGAATTCTAGTATTTGTTCCCGCATTTCTTATTGAATTTTGGTCAATTGTTCATGCATCTGTATTTACACTTGCTCTATTCTTTCCAACCTTCGGTCCATGGCTTTTGTTCTTGCGCGAATACCGTAACGATGCTCAGTTCAGTAGACTTTTGTCGGTTCCCAAGTTAGCTGAAATAATTTTACCTAATTAGGGTCCTTTTGTGAAAATCTAATGCATGTGATGAAATGCAAATGCATGGGATGAATGCAAAAAGAAAGAGAGGCGTTGATTCTGGATTCAATTCCATTAGAACAACTTTTCTAGAAAACAAATTTCTTTACATAAAACAGATTACATATACGGCCTTACCCTAATGCTCGAAGCCTCAAACTTCCATAGAAGCCAGGTTAACTCCTAACCCTGATCTGATTCTGATTCACTTCAAACTTAGCATGTCGGCTTGAACTGCTATGATTTGCCAATGATTAGCCACATCTTTTATTTGAGTAACTAAATCTTCCAATGGAGAGTAGTTCTCAGATAATACTCAATAAGAAAACCTTTTCACCCTCCAAAAGCGGTTATGAAACTAAGCCAACAAGAGCTGCGCACATCCAATGAATCTTCCTTCACCCGCTTTTCGGCATGCATTCAAAGATCGAAATGTTTCAGCCAAAATTACAAGGACGGGCGTGACCCTCTTGTCAAGTCTATCGAACAAGTCTAAAACTGCCTTGTCCATGTGCCCCAGTGCTTTAGGGAAAACATCTAGCCTGATGCTCAAAGCGAAGACATTGACCCTTTTCTTCATATCTGGGTGTGCTGAGATCAAATCTCGCGAATTTTCCAATGTATGTCTCTACTAGCTCCTTTTTGCTTGATCTGGACTGTGACCTATTGCTCACTCATCCCCGTGATGCTTGTTAGCTTCTTTAAGGAAATCGAGATGTTAACGGCTCTCGGATAATCTTTGTTGGCTTGAATCCTTGGGTAACAAAGTAAAGTCGTGTATTCCTTCATGGATTATCAACCTTCTCTTGTTATTTATACTTGGACCCTATTCGGATGGCCGTACTATATTTCACTATATCAAGAAGTTCGTTTTCCTATGACAAGCTCTTCTATTTAGCAATCGAATGTGAATCAACACCTCATTTCTAAAATAGATTACCCAAATGGGTAACCACTAGGGTTTGGCACGGCTCTACTTAAGGTGGGTTCCTAAGGTTCATTACATGTGGTTTGGTTCTAAAGAGAGGTATCCGAACCAGCAGATTCCTCGATCCTCACCCATTATAGGCTCATACGGACCGAGTTCAGTTCAGGGGAATACATTTCCCTATGGCTGCACGGAGATGAAAATTTCACGAAGACATAGGTACGGATGTATCCTGAAAGCGATCCACTATACTGCACGGAGGTGAAAACCTCACGAATGAGTAGCTTCTCACTCCCACTTAAAGGGGTAAGACCAAAATGGTCCCTATGCAATATGATGCGAGACTCAAACCACAGTAATTATGAAATAACAATACGAACAAATGCAATAATAGGATCGTAATTTTTCAAATCAGATTTTCAATTTTCGACAACAAGACAGAAAACAATCAATTTTACAGCTCGACTCTATCATATCCCCAGTTGAGTCGCCAAGCTGTCGTAACCAAAACGGCGTTGACTTTGGTTTTGAAAATGAAAACGAAAAACGGGAGTCGCCACCAATCTTTTTTTGATGAGGTGTGATCGGGTCACCTCGTAATTTGGTCATTTTAATAATAGATTTGATTTATTAAAACAACAGTTTTGGTCTACGAAATTTAGAAAAACGGGTTCGGGAGTCGATTACGCACGAGGAAGGATGAGCACCCTCGTGATGCCCAAAATTGGTACCTAATTGATTATTTGATGTCTTTATGTCGAAAATTTGAAAAGATTTTAAAATACGATCCTCTTTATTTAAAATAAATTAAATAAATTAAAATGGATGCTAAGACCCTCTTATTTTAAAGAAGTAAAATGTCATGCCCAGTAAGTTAGGGTACGACATTTCGAGTTCTCGAAACTGAGCTTGTCTTTCGACTTTTAAAACTCGTATTTAAGCTTTGAGGAGGATATTCGGTTATTAGGGTCAAATGAAAAACCGAAACCCAATAAGTTAGGGCACGATTTCTCGAAATTCCAAATACAGAATATTGCCTTTATTTTTTTAGAAATACTTATCCCGAGATAACAAAACGTCACATCCAATGAGTTAGGACACGACAATTTTGAATTCTCGAGAATAAGTTTTTATTTAATTTTTATGCTTTGATTTTAAAAAGAAAATAATAGGATCTTTAGACTCGATGAGAAAAATCGAAACCCAGTAAGTTAGGGTACGATTTCTTTCGAACCTTAGAACGCGGAGTATTTGCTTATTTCAAAAATCGGATAAAATGTAATGCAATCGTAATAAAATGGAAAATGAATTATAGTGTGATATGCGTAATAGAATAAAAGCGAGGACAATAATGTAAATAACAATAATAAAGGCCAAAATAAAATACCATAAAATAAAAGCTAAAACAAACAATCTATATGAAATAATAGATAAATTTTAAAAATAATAGATAAATAAACAAATAAATAAAATAAAAGAGAATAAAAATAAAAACAATAGTAGTAGCTAATTGTAAATCAATAGATAAATAAATACTATGTACAACAATTGAAAGATAATAATAAAAAATAATAATTAATAAATATAATAGCAATAAAAATAATAATAATAAATTATAATAAAAATACATTAATAAACAAATAATAATAGTAGAATAAATAAATAAGAGTAATAATAATAATAATAATAATAATAGTAGTGAAAATAATAAAATAAATAATCTAATATTTGAAAGCATATAAAAATAATAATAAATAATGAATAAAAATAGTCATAATGAAGATAATAATAATAAAACAAAACAAAAAAATAAGAAATAAGCAAACTCTAAAAATAAATATTCAACATTAAAATATCAATTTAGTAATAATAATATAATAATAACATTAGTAATTATAATAATAATAGTACAAAAATAATAATAATAATGATAATAATAATAGTAATAAAAATAATAATAGAAATATTAAATAATAATAATACTAATAACATTAATAGTAATAATAAAAATAAATAATAATAGTGAAAATGGTAATATAAAAGAAATAAAAAATAAAATAAAATAAAATAAATAGTAATAGTAATAATAATGATAATACTAATAATGTTAAGAGTAATAATAATAACATTAATAGTATAATAATTAAAATATTAAATAATAATAATAAAATTGCAAAATAACTAAAAAAAAGGGCTAAATTGAACTCAGAACAAAAGTTTGGGGCAAATCTGAAATAATTAAAAAGGTAAAGGACCCCATTGAACGCCCGAATAAAAAGGAGGGGCTAAAGGGGAAAATATCCCCACTCTCCAAAACGACGACGTTTTACACGGGGCTAAAATGAAATCAAAACAAAATTTTAGGGCCAAATTAGAAATAAAAGAAACTTAATCGCAAAACCATAAGAAAGCGGAAGAACCAAACTGGCAATAAGACCAGTTTTTAAAAAAACATGCGGATCCTGAGGCCTACACGGGTCGGGTCGGGTCGGGTCGGCCTCCCCAAAATGACGCCGTTTTGGCGTCTGGGGAGGCCAAATGAAACTACGTCGTTTCATTAGCTTATAAAAAGCCCCAAAAAAAATTTTTCTTCATTTTCAGCCCTTTTCTTTAAAAAAACTTGAAAACTCTCTTCTCTCTCCCTTTAGTCTGGCCAAGTCCCCGATGGCCCACCGCCGCACTGACCGCCGGTCGCCGGCGTCGGCGCCACCGCGCACGTTGGCCGACGAAGACAAAAAAGGTGGCTTTTCAAGATCTTGACCCCCTAAGCCCAAATCTGGCCTCAAATTGCCCGAAAACAAACCGGTAATCTCCATTTCCTCTTTCTTCTTCTTTTTTTTGTATGTAAAACTATAAAAAACAAAAAGATTTTTGAAGATTAAAATGAACGGAAATAAGAGAACGAAAATCACCTCTATCAAAGAACTATTCAATTTCTTTTGTATTTTTTTTTTATTTTTTTCTCTGTTTCTCTTTATTTCAAAAAAAATTCCCCCTTACATTTGTTTGTTTTCGGGCTTATATAGCCGAATGAAAAAAAGAAATACAATATCTTTTGTTTCAATTTTTTGCTTCTTTTTTCTCTGTTTGCAGGTCCATGTGCGGTGGCAGGGGGCATGTGCGCCGAAGGCTGTCTTGGCAGTGGTCAGACGCGCCACTTGCGCTGATGATGGGACGAACGTCAGAGGGCTGCGACGCTAGGGTTTTCAAAAGCCCTAGCTTTCTGAATTTTTTTTAATCTTTTTGGGCCTTTTGGGCCGCTTGTAAATTGGGCTTGGTTTTAATTTAATTTCTGTTTGTTTTTTTTTTTGGGGGTTTTATTGTAATTGGGCCCCGGGCAAAATTCGCGCTCTACAATACTATCGAAGGGAAACAAGGGATCTAAAGAAGAGCCAAAGCTAACTATATTAGTAACAAGTAAATCCTTTGTATGTAAAAAATCTCGATATATTTTTGGGATAAAGGTGAATTGCAAGGCCTAAGACGACCCATAAAGCACTTGATCACGATCAACTTTGTACGCCTACTTGGGTATTGAGCATTTACCTGTAAAAATGAAATTCCTTGGAATGTATAATTACAACTCCGTAAAATGGAATCGGGTAACTGTAACACCCCTTACCCGTATTCGACGCCGAAACAGGGTATGAGACATTACCGGACTTAAACACTAGCATTCATGCCAAACCAAGACATGAATTTCCATCCCAATTTAAAACTTTTCATAAACATTCATATCGTCCCTTAAACGAGCCTACAAGGCCCAAAACATACATTGGGAACGGTTCGGGACTAAACTGAAAACTTTAGAAACTTTCAGGAAACTTAGAAAATTTTCATCATGAAACAGGTCCACACGCCCGTGTGGGTGAAGGGACACGCCCGTGTGGCATATCACACGCCCGTGCTTCAGGCCGTGTCCATCTTAGGGTGCATTCTGTTTATGACGTCATCATCAATTTGAGGTCACACGGCCAAGTCACACACCCGTATGCTTAGGCCGTGTCCTCCACACGGCTGAGACACACGCCCGTATCTTTGCCCGTGTGCTGAACTTCTGGACATTCTATTTTTTTTTTCAAAATTAAGGTCCAGGGACACACTCGTAAATGCATCGATTTGACCCTAATCGTAATAAAGTGGTTTTGGGACCACAACCGAGTCCGAGAAATATTTAAATATTATATTTTGTGTTTATTATATGTGAATTAATGTGTGTGAAAGTTTCAGAGAAAAATTTAATCGTTTGTGTGTTCAATTTAACAAAAAGGACTAAATCGCGTAAAGTGTAAAAGTTGCATACTATAGTGTAAAGTGCTAGAATGATGATGGCTTTTAATATGAGGTATTAAATTGGTAAATAACCCATTTCTAAGTTAGTGGGTGGTATATGACAAGATTAACCTTAAGTTTTATATTATATAATTTTATGATATAAGGTTAAATAAGTAAATAAATTAAAGCCATATTATATGTTAATTAAAACATAAAAATGAACATGTTTACTCATCTTCTCTTGGCCGAATATTGAGGAAAGAAAGGGAGCTAGGTTCTTTGAAATTTCGGCTACATTCAAGCCAAATTCAAGGTAAATTCTTGGTCGGTTTTTGTAAATTTTTACGTTTTGAGATCGTTGCTTGAGCGAAAGGTTTGACCCATGTTAAAATTTTTAAATCTAAGCATGCTTGATGTTCTTCTATTGACATGTTCATGTGGTTTTGATGTTTGATGATTTTAAATGAAAGATATATGTTAGATTAATATGTTTTGTCTTTGGATTTTTGGTAAATTTGAGTATTTGGGCTAAATTGCAAAAATGAATTTTGAGGGGACCAAAATGCAAAATAAATGAAAGAAATGGACTTGTATAGTCCCTATGAAAATTCGGCCCTAAGGAATTATTGTGAAATTTTGTGTTTTTTGTGTTTTGTGCAAATAGGATTAAATTGTAAAAATGTGAAACATTAGGGGTAATATGGTAATTTGCCCATTTATGTGTTTTGGGACTAAATTGAGATGAAATGTGCTTGAATGAGCTAAATTTTAATGTGTTTAGATCAAGAACAAAGAAAAACGGATTTGGATAGGGGAAAGGCGAAGGTTACCGAATAGTTTACCACGTTGTCCGTCGACAGTCGAGGTAAGTCTTTAAGCAGAGTAAGTTTCGTAAGAATTGATTATAACATAGAATACATATTGAATCATGAAATTGTGGAATTAATTATGTTAAAGCCGAATGTGAGAAAGAAATTTAGCCATGTATATAATCGAATTCATTGAGTTAATTATGTGATAGTGATGTGAATTATATGTGATATTTGTGATAATCGTTAATGTGTAGTGTGAATGAGTTGGTTTGGAAATAAATGTTTGGGCTTATTGCCCAGCAGGGCCTTGTGCCGGTGAAATGTTTCGGGCTTATTGCCCAGCGGTGAATGCCAGTGATTAAATTTCGGACTGGTCTAGCGGTGCTTAATTAGGTGTACATTTCGGGCTTTGATGCCTAACAGGCTTATTGCCGGTGATGTGTTGTAAAAGGAGAAATTATGAATCATACAAAGTGAAGCATATTTAATGCAATGAGCTAAAAGCTTAGGTAAGTATAAGCCTTTTCTTTTATAATTATAAAGAATAAGGTAAGTTGGCATAGTATTATTTGAATTAAGTATGATATGATATGGTTGATGATTTGATAAGAATTATGATATATTTTATTGAGATTATTATTGATGTGTATGAACATTATATAATAGAATTTGAGTTTAAATGTGCTATTTTGGGAATCGGTTATAAGTGAAAGTGTTAAGGATGAAAGAATTTGAATGTTTGCATATGTGCATAAATAAGTTTATAAGGTTGATATTAATGTTGTACTCATATGACTTGGAGTATGCGAATACATATGGTATATTTCTTTGGTTTCGATGAATTATATGTTTATGGAAATAATGTGCAAACATTTAGGTTAATGAATTAATAGAATTCGCCATGTTTAAATTCACATATGGAAATGTTTATATTAAATGCCACAAGCTTAAATATTAAAGGTTTAAGTGTTTAATTGTTATATTATCCTTTGTTTGAGACTTACTAAGCTAGTAAGTTTACTCGTGTGTGTGTTCAATGTCTGTTTTATAGATTTTGATCAAGCTACGAGCTCAGAGGATCATCAGTGAAGTCATCCACACTATCGACTTGTTTTGGTATTTTCGAAATTTAGATTTTGAACTTAAGGCATGTATAGGCTAACTCTATGTCTGAATATCGTTTTAATGATGTATTATAGCCATGCGAAAATGGCTTAAATTTTCATATTAAGTTCGGTTCTATTTACCCTTGACTATGTGATTAATATATTTGGTTCAACTATTCGGCTAGGGGCTATTCTTTTATTTCCAGCTTACATATTATGCGTACTATATGATTGCTTGTTTGTAATGTCAATGTTTGTGTTAAATTAGTCAAGTGGGTCGGCATTTAAGTTAATATTCGCAGGTATAATTCAAGGTAGGTATGTGTAGTTGAGCATCATTCGAAATTTATGTATGCATGTGAACTTTATGTCGAGTTACGAAGTATGAATTATATTGAGTAATGCATATATGTGTATTCGGCCAAACCTAGGTGATAGTTGCAAATGTAGTCAACATGTTTAAATAAGTAATTGCTTAGGCTCATAGTCAAATATGGAAAATGTGTATAACCATGATGTATTCATTATATATATATTTGGCTTGTGAGATTGCGTAACTTAATTGAGTGCATGAAACTACCAAACTCGATTTGTGCTAGGTAACGAAAATGAAATGTTATGAATGAGACCTTGTACATTCGGCCAAATATTTAAGCACATAGGTGATGTGTAATATGTTGCATGTATTCGATTATGTGAGAATAGGTTTTATGCCATGTGAAATTGGTCTTAATAGAAAGCATTATGCATTGACATTTGTAGTATGGTCATTTTGTGTTCATCGATGATTATATCGTATATGACTTGGATTAATATATCAAGTATGTGTTACACATGTGTGATTTGTCTATTTATGATTAAATTATTTGATAAAGATGATTAACGGAGATTCAATCGATTGAATTGAAGTTTTAACTTACATGGTAATACCCGTAACCCTAATCCGGCGACGGATACGGGTTAGGGGTGTTACATTTTATTGGTATCAGAGCTACGGTTTAGTCGATTCTAGGACTACCGTAGCGCGTGTGAGTCTAGCTATACATACCTTAATTATATAAACGATAATGTGGCGACTTTCGATATTTCAAACCGTGTTTTATATAGTAAATGGATCCCGACAGAGCCGTGAGCGATGATGTAGAGAGTGTAGCGCTCGATCGCGACGCGAAGTCATGCGGTGAGACTCGACTGCTCTCTCTGTAGCCATGAGGGGGAGGCTAAGCAAGCCTTCTACCATATGATTAATGAATGGTTTACCCAGTTCATTCAGACTAACCCGATCAGTACAACAACCTCCACCCCGAATAATCCAACTCCGCACCTTCAAAGACCTCCTATGTTAGATCGATGAGATCTAGTAGGCCTCTTGTTGATAAAATCAGAAATATGGGGCCAAGAATTCAAAGCTAATGATGATGATGATGGAGCGGCCGAGATGTGGCTTGATAACACTATTCGGGTACTTGATGAGCTATCCTGCACTCCGGATGAATGCCTCAAGTGTGTTATATCTCTACTACGGACATCAGATATCACCGTGGAATACACTAGTATCGGTGGTTCCAAAAGAAAAAGTGACTTGGGATTTCTTCCGGATCGAGTTCCGTAAGAAATATATCACAGAGATTCATTGATCGTAAACGAAAAGAATTTTCGAACTAAAACAGGTCATATGATCGTGACGGAATATGAGCGGAAGTTTGTCGATTGAGCCGATATGCCCGAGAGTGTGTATCAACTGAAGCCATTATGTGCAAAAGATTTGAAGATGGTCTCAATGAAGACATAAAGTTGCTAGTGGGCATTCTTGAGATCAAAGAGTTCGTAGTACTTGTTGAACGAGCTTGCAAAGTCAAGAGCTTGGGAAAGAGAAAAGAAAGGTGAAATAGAAGCTAGAGACACTCAAAAAGATCATTGAGTAAGACTTTCCATTCAGCGTTTAAGAAGTTCAAAGATGACTTCGGCCAACATAAAGCTACTTCAGACCTGTCTAGACGAGATCGACCTCCTGTGAGTTCCCGAGCCACTTCGATGGCTAGTGTTGGTAATGTTCAAAGAGACGGCCGTGAGTGCAAGCATTGTGGAAAATGGCATTCGGGAGTTGTAGATTCCATGATCGGGCCCCGCTTTAAATGTGGATCGTCGGATCATTTTATTCGAGAGTGCCCGATGCTAGCCGACCAAAATACGATTCGTAACACTAAACCGAGCAACACGTCAAAGACGAGGCGCACCACCCGCATATTGTGCAATGTAGGTGGAAGTCGAGAGGGACGAAGGACACCGCAGATTGATCGAGAGGCTCGAGCACGGCCAGAGCTTATGCTATACGAGCCGAGAGGATGCTTCTTCCCGGATGTCATTACCGGTACTTTCACACTTTATGATACTACTCGTGATTGCATTGATTGATCCCGGTTCGACTCATTCATATGTGTGTGAAACTCTAGTATCCGAAGAAGAAGACTCGCTCGTTGAGTCCATCGAGTTTGTGATCCGTGTGTCCAACCCCTTTGGGTAGATATGTTTTCGTTGATAAAGTGTGTAAAGGTTGTCCGTTGATGATTCGAGATTTCTGCTTTCCAGCTGATTTAATGTTGTTGCCTTTCGACGAGTTCGATATAATTTTGGGAATGGACTGGTTAACTTTGCATGATGCAGTGGTGAATTGCAAAAGAAAGATTATTAATTTGAGATGTCAGAATGGTGAGATCACCCAGATTGAATCAAATAACTTAAATGGGTTACCGGCAGTAATATCCTCGATGTTAGCTCGTAAGTATGTGAGAAAAGGATGTGAAGCTTACTTGGCTTATGTATTGGATAATAAAGTGTCCGAAAAGCAGATTGAATCCGTACCAATTGTATGTGAATACCCAGAGGTGTTCCCTGAAGAATTGCCGTGTTTACCGCCAATTCGAGAGATAGAGTTTGGTATTGAATTAGTACCGGGGATGACTTCGATTTCGATAGCTCCGTATCGAATGGCACCTACTGAATTGAAAGAGTTGAAAGCACAGTTGCAAGAGTTGACGGATAGGGGCTTTGCACGACCGAGCTTTTCTCCTTGGGGTGCACCAGTTCTATTTGTGAAAAAGAAAGATGGAACTATGCGAATGTGTATTGATTATCGGTAGCTGAATAAGGTGACTATAAATAATAAATACCCGTTGCCTCGGATTGATGACTTGTTTGATCAGTTGAAAGGAGCTTCAGTGTTTTCGAAAATAGATTTGAGATCGGGTTATTATCAGTTGCGAGTCAGAGATTCTGATGTGCCAAAGACTGCATTCAGAACGAGGTACGGACATTTTGAGTTCCTAGTTATGCCTTTTGGACTTACTAATGCACCTGCTATTTTTATGGATTTGATGAATCGGGTGTTTAGTCAGTATTTGGATCGGTTTGTGGTAGTGTTTATAGACGATATTCTGATCTACTCCAGAGATGAAACCGAACATGTCGAGCATTTGAGATTGGTGCTACAAACTTTGCGAGATCAACAGTTGTATGCAAAGTTTAGTAAGTGTGAGTTCTGGATGAAAGAATTACTTCTTGGGTCATATGTTTTCACAGCGTCAGGTATTCGGGTTGATCCGAACAAAATATCGGCTATACTTGATTGGAAGCCACCAAAGAATGTTTCCGAAATTCGAAGCTTTCTGGGACTTACGGGATACTACAGACGATTCGTCAAAGGTTTTTCCATGATAGCCACACCTTTGACAAAGCTACTTCAGAAAGATGTCAAGTTTGAGTGGCCGGAAAAGTGTCAGAAAAGTTTCGATCAGTTGAAAGCCCTTTTGACCGAAGCTCCAATGTTAGCTCAACATGAGTCGGGTAAAGAATTTATTATTTATAGTGATGCTTTTTTGAATGGTTTGGGTTGCGTTTTGATGCAGGAAGGCAAAGTCATAGCCTACGCTTCGAGACAATTGAAGCCTCATGAAAGAAATTATCCGACTCATGATTTGGAATTAGCAGCCATTATTTTCGCATTGAAAATATGGCGTCATTACTTGTTCGGTGAAAAATTCCATGTTTACTCAGATCACAAAAGTCTGAAGTACTTGATGACTCAGAAGGATTTGAACTTGAGACAACGCAGATGGTTAGAGCTGTTGAAAGATTATGAATTAGTAATTGACTACCATTCGGGGAAAGCTAACGTTATTGCGGATGCTTTAAGTCGAAAATCATTGTTTGCTCTTCGTGCATTGAATGCACATATGGTTATGTCCGTGATGGTTCGATCATAGCCGAGTTGAAAGCAAGACCGATGTTTATTCAAACAAATTTGTGATGCACAAAGAATTGACAAAGATATGATTGCTAGACGAGTTCGCAGTGAAAATGATGCAGTCGAGTTTCAATTGATGCAAATGATTGTTTGAACTTCAAAGGCCGAATATGTATTTCGAGGAATGTGGATTTGATTCGGATGATTTTGAACGAGGCTCATAATAGTCGACTATCGGTACATCCGGTAGCACGAAAATGTATAATGATTTGAAACAAATTCTATTGGTGGCCGGCATGAAACGGGATATATCCGAATTTGTTTCAAAGTGTTTAATTTGTCGCTAGCAAGTAAAAGCAGAGCATCAAGTGCCTTCGGGTTACTTCAAACCATCATGGTACCGAATGGAAATGGGATAGAATCACTATGGATTTTGTATCCGGTTTGCCTCATTTACACCGAGCAAGAAAGAAAGATGCTGGGTTATAGTGGATAGACTGACCAAATCAGCTCACTTTCACTTTGTGCTCTGCTCGCATGCTATTCACTCGATAAACTTGTTGAGTTGTATGTATCTCAAATTGTGAGATTACATGGTGTGCCGAGTACCATTGTTTTAGACAGAGACCCGAGATTCACATCGCAGCTTTTTGGAAGAAGTTGCAAGATGCTTTAGGTACTAAACTCCACTTTAGCATAGCCTTTCATCCCACATGATAGACAATACCGAACGAACCATTCAGATACTTGAGGACACGTTGAGATGTTGCGTCCTTGAGTTTGAAGGTACGTGGGAAAGATACTTACCTTTGATTGAATTTGCTTATAATAACAGTTTTCAATCTAGTATCAAAATGGCACCATATGAAGCTCTTTATGGTCGCAAGTGTCGTGACACGTTATGTAATCGACCGAACTCAAAGTGAAAATAAGATACACGGGTTGATTTGATTAAAGAGCCGTAACGTAAAGTGACTATAATCGAGAGATAGTTTGAAAGTCGCTCGGATCGTCAAAAGTCCTATCTTCGATTCAAGCGCAAAGACATTGAGTTTCGTGTCGGAGATCGGGTATTCTTGAAAGTTTCCGTGGAAGAAAGTACTCCGATTTGGTCGGAAGGTAAACTAAGCCCGAGGTTTATCGGACCGCACGAGATCATCGAGCGTATTGGGCCCGTTGCTTATAGATTGAATTTGCCCTTTGAATTAGAAAAGATACACAACGTATTTCACGTTTCGATGCTTCAAATATAGGTCGATCCGTCACATGTGATCGCCCCGTCTGAGATTGAAATCTGATCCGATGTGACGTATGAGGAAGAACCGATCCGTATTTTAGCTCGGCAAATGAAAGAGTTGAGAAACAAGAGAATTCCATTAGTGAAAGTACTATAGAATCGGCACGGAGTTGAAGAGGCTACGTGGGAGCCTGAGGATTCAATGAGGCAACAATATCCGACTTTATTTAACGGTAAGATTTTAGGGACGAAAATCCTAAGGGAGGAGAGTTGTAATAGACCGAATTTGACCCTAATCGGAACGGTGGTTTCGGGACCACGAATCCGAGTCTGAGAAATATTTAAATATTATATTTTTGTGTTTATTATATGTGAATTAATGTGTGTGAAAGTTTCGTAGAAAAATTTAATCGTTTGTGTGTTCAATTTAACAAAAAGGACTAAATCGCGTAAAGTGTAAAAGTTGCATACTATAGTGTAAAGTGCTAGAATGATGATGGCTTTTTAATATGAGGTATTAAATGGGTAAATAACCCATTTCTAAGTTAGTGGGTGGTATATGACAAGATTAACCTTAAGTTTTATATTATATAATTTTATGATATAAGGTTAAATAAGTAAATAAATTAAAGCCATATTATATGTTAATTAAAACATAAAAATGAACATGTTTACTCATCTTCTCTTGGCCGAATATTGAGGAAAGAAAGGGAGCTAGGTTCTTTGAAATTTCAGCTACATTCAAGCCAAATTCAAGGTAAATTCTTGGTCGGTTTTTGTAAATTTTTACGTTTTTGAGATAGTTGCTTGAACGAAGAGTCGACCCATGTTAAAATTTTTAAATCTAAGCATGCTTGATGTTCTGATATTGACATGTTCATGTGGTTTTTGATGTTTGATGATTTTAAATGAAAGATATATGTTAGATTAATATGTTTTGTCTTTGGATTTTGGTAAATTTGAGTATTTGGGCTAAATTGCAAAAATGAATTTTTGAGGGGACCAAAATGCAAAATAAATGAAAGAAATGGACTTGTATAGTCCCTATGAAAATTCGGCCCTAAGGAATTATAGTGAAATTTTGTGTTTTTTGTGTTTTGTGCAAATAGGATTAAATTGTAAAAATGTGAAACATTAGAGGTAATATGGTAATTTGCCCATTTATGTGTTTTGGGACTAAATTGAGATGAAATGTGCTTGAATGAGCTAAATTTTAATGTGTTTAGATCAAGAACAAAGAAAAACGGATTTGGATCGGGGAAAGGCGAAGGTTACCGAATAGCCGGCCTACGTTGTCCGTCGACAGTCGAGGTAAGTCTTTAAGCAAAGTAATTTTCGTAAGAATTGATTATAACATAGAATACATATTGAATCATGAAATTTTGGAATTAATTATGTTAAAGCCGAATGTGAGAAAGAAATTTAGCCATGTATATAATCGAATTCATTGAGTTAATTATGTGATAGTGATGTGAATTATATGTGATATTTGTGATACTGTTAATGTGTAGTGTGAATGAGTTGGTTTGGAAATAAATATTTCGGGCTTATTGCCTAGCAGGCCTTGTGCCGGTGAAATGTTTCGGGCTTATTGCCTAGCAGGCTTAATGCCGGTGTACATTTCGGGCTTTGATGCCTAGCAGGCTTATTGCCGGTGATGTGTTGTAAATGGAGAATTATGAATCATACAAAGTGAAGCATATTTAATGCAATGAGCTAAAAGCTCAGGTAAGTATAAGCCTTTTCTTTTATAATTATAAAGAATAAGGTAAGTTGGCATAGTATTATTTGAATTAAGTATGATATGATATGGTTGATGATTTGATAAGAATTATGATATATTTTATTGAGATTATTATTGATGTGTATGAACATTATATAATAGAGTTTGAGTTTAAATGTGCTATTTTGGGGAATCGGTTATAAGTGAAAGTGTTAAGGATGAAAGGATTTGAATGTTTGCATATGTGCATAAATAAGTTTATAAGGTTGATATTAATGTTGTACTCATATGACTTGGAGTATGCGAATACATATGGTATATTTCTTTGGTTTCGATGAATTATATGTTTATGGAAATAATGTGCAAACATTTAGGTTAATGAATTAATAGAATTCGGCCATGTTTAAATTCACATATGGAAATGTTTATATTCAATGCCATAAGCTTAAATATTAAAGGTTTAAGTGTTTAATTGTTATATTATCCTTTGTTTGAGACTTACTAAGCTAGTAAGCTTACTCTGTGTGTGTTCAATGTTCTGTTTTATAGATTTTGATCAAGCTACGAGCTCAGAGGATCATCAGTGAAGTCATCCACACTATCGACTTGTTTTGGCATTTTCGAAATTTAGATTTTGAACTTAAGGCATGTATAGGCTAACTCTATGTCTGAATATCGTTTTGATGATGTATTATAGCCATGCGAAAATGGCTTAAATTTTCATATTAAGTTCGGTTCTATTTACCCTTGACTATGTGATTAATATATTTGGTTCAACTATTCAGCTAGGGGCTGTTCTTTTATTTCCAGCTTACATATTATGCGTACTATATGATTGCTTGTTTGTAATGTCAATGTTTGTGTTAAATTAGTCAAGTGGGTCGACATTTAAGTTAATATTCGCAGGTATAATTCAAGGTAGGTATGTGTAGTTGAGCATCATTCGGACTTTATGTATGCATGTGAACTTTATGTCGAGTTACGAAGTATGAATTATATTGAGTAATGCATATATGTGTATTCGGCCAAACCTAGGTGATAGTTGCAAATGTAGTCAACATGTTTAAATAAGTAATTGCTTAGGCTCATAGTCATATATGGAAAATGTGTATAACCATGATGTATTCATTATATATATATATTTGGCTTGTGAGATTGCTTAACTTAATTGAGTGCATGAAACTACCAAACTCGATTTGTGCTAGGTAACGAATATGAAATGTTATGAATGAGACCTTGTACATTCGGCCAAATATTTAAGCACATAGGTGATGTGTAATATGTTGCATGTATTCGATTATGTGAGAATAGGTTTTATGCCATGTGAAATTGGTCTTAATAGAAAGCATTATGCATTGACATTTGTAGTATGGTCATTTTGTGTTCATCGATGATTATATCGTATATGACTTGGATTAATATATCAAGTATGTGTTACACATGTGTGATTTGTCTATTTATGATTAAATTATTTGATAAAGATGATTAACGGAGATTCAATCGATTGAACTGAAGTTTTAACTTACATGGTAATACCCGTAACCCTAATCCGGCGATTGACACGGGTTAGGGGTGTTACACACACGGCCGGAACACATGCCCATGGGGCAGACCGTGTGTCACACACGGCCTAGACACATTCACACATTCAGACAACATCACATGGCACAAATCATGGCATATAAATGCCTTCAAAAACAACTACAATCAAGCAATAACGTATCATTTTTATACCATCATCTATCAAGAAAATATAAACCACATCACCAAACATTGACACATGCACATATATACTTATATGGGCTTACAACCATTTAGCCAATATAAGCCAAATTGCATGGCTACAAATTACCTCCAACTTTTAGCCATCACAAGCTAATACATTTAGCCAAATCATAATGACTCATACACAAAATGACTAAGTCCCTATACATGCCATAAACTCAAAGGGATTTGCATTCACCTATACCCAACATGATAGCTTGATAGTGTGATAGCATCTCCGGCGATCTCCAACTCGAGCTAGCATACAACCTTATAAGATATGGGAAAGGAAGGGGAGTAAGCTACAAAGCTTAGTAAGTAAGTATGTAAATAATAAACTATTTATTAACATACTTTTAACAATTCTCATAATATGTACTCAAGATAATACAATCATAATTGCACAAAGTTCTACTATTCACTTATGTTCATCTTAAGCTATTTACTCGAGTCACAGTCACTAAATTATTTATATCTTGAGCTAAGGAACTTCAAATTAAGATCCGCTAATTTTCCCTGAAACTAGACTCACATATATTCTTACCATAAAATTTTCAGAATTTTTGGTTTAGTAAATAAGTACAGTTTATTCTTTAAAGTCTTCCATGTTTCGCTGTCTGAAAGTTCTGACCCCTCTTTGCTAAAAAAATATTTTCTCGTTTTAAAGAACTCGAATGATGTTATCATTTGTTTCTATTGAAAATATACTCATTAATAAATTCAAGCATATAAATTTTACCCCATAATTATTTTTTTACAATTTTTAATGAATTTCCCAAGTCAGAACAGGGGATTCAGAAATCATTCTAACTTTGTCTCACAAAAATTCAAATATCTCATAATATGAAATTATTTTGCTTACACTGTTTTTATTATGTGAAAATAGACTCAATAAGATTTAATCTCATATCTTATTCAAACTCTAATTCGATTTCCACCATTTTTGGTGATTTTTCAAAGTCACACAACTACTGCTGTCCAAAACTGTTTTATTTCTAAATTTCACTCTTTCATGTTTTCTTTATAGTAACTTTCATTGTAACACTTACTCCGTATCAACCTTACCAAAGCTCGATCACATATCGAGCACATTGCTCATAAGTTTACACACACATACCTGCACTTATTCATCACATAGTCATATTTGTTTGCACTTAGTCATTTCCCGTTGAACGCATCGGAATAATAACAGATACACGGAAATTTGTACATTAGTGCCACACTTGTAGTTAAAGATACTTCATATCACACTTTTCACATAGGCTCGCTCTCGAGCTAATCACATGCATTTACACTGTATAAGCCCAATATTTGCCCGGCCCGAAATAAACAAGCCCAAACCGACAAGGCCCAACAGGCCCATTTTTCTTTTCAGTAAGCTAGGGTTTCTGAAAACCCTAGCGCCGCAAGCCTAGGGCCACTTGCTCAGCCACTTGCCCCCGACCCTCCGACCTGCAGCGACACCGCCACCATCTTGTCCACCGCCCCAAAGACGCCTCTCAAGACTGCAAGCATTAAACGAAAGGGACGAAACATAGCAAAGCGGTAAAGAAGATGGCTATAAAAGCCGATTTGTATTTAAGTGTAAAATACCCTTTTTTTTGGATTATCAAAAAAATAAAAAACAGATTCAAACAACAGAGCAAAGATCGAAACTAGTGGGCATAAAAACGCGAAAGAAAACTAAAAATCAAAAAGTAAGTTGAAAGGAGGTGATTATTTTATTTTATTTTTGCGAAAGCCTTTTTTGCTTTTTTACATATATATATAAAAAGTATATATAAAAAAATACATATTTTATTTTTCCGCCACCGCTTGCTATGGTAGCTGAGAGCGACTGGCATGACGACGGAGGCAACCGGAGCGACACGGAATCCCTCTCCTTCGGACTGCAGAGAAAAGAGGAGAGGGGATCAGTTTTTTTTTTACAAGCGGCTCAAAATGATTTTTTTTCGACCTTAGGACCTTATATAGCCCCTCGAAACGACGTCGTTTTGGGGTCGTGGCTTTAACCTCAAAACGACGTCGTTTTGACCTTGACCCGATCCGACCGACCCGACCCGCCTCGGGATCCGCGTGTTTTTATAAGGGGATATTTGCTCGCGCGGTCCTTCCGCATTTTTAAGTTTTTAAAATCAAATCTTCCATATTCGCACATTGGCCCCAAAATTTACACCGGTTTGCAAACTGTCCTCCCGAATTCTTCTTTGCAAGCGTTTTGGGGAAAGGGGTTTATTACCTTTTTGGTCCCTTCAGTCCTTTCGCGCGCATAAATAGGTCCCCTAATCTTCATTTTTTAAGAAATTCACCCCGAAATTTTGTTCTTTCACTTAGTTTAGTCCTTTTTTATGTTTTTTTTTTACTATTTTTAACCTAATTAAATTTTTATTTTCTATTATTATTATTACCTTGTTACTTCTACCTAATATCTTTATTAACACTATAGTTATATTATAGTTTTTAATATATATATATATACACATTTTTTGTTTGTTCTTGCATATATCTCATTATTTATTTCTAAAATATTTTTACCATTATTATTACTACCCTTTTATCATTCATTATTTATTTTTCATCACCATTCATGTATTATGTGTTATTATTAATATATTAATATTTTCATCATCATCATCACTAATATTATATTATCATACTTTATGTACATATATATATTATATTCATTACTATTATTATTACTATTATTTGATATTATTGTCGTGACTATTATTGTTGTTATTATTAGTATCTTTATTATTACTATATTTATATCTATATTTATCCTCTTAGTTAAATACCATTATTATTTATTTAATTGTCATTTATCTATTTATATTTATATTATTTCACATACATATTTCTATTTTCACTCATATTATTATCGTATTTTATATATTTCTACTCATATTTCTACATCAATATCATTTTCATTATCACCGTTATTATCATTATTATTATCATCATATCATTATTTTCATATATATATATAGCTTTATTTATTCATTTTATATATCTTTGTTTCATTCATTAATCGCCATCACTATTTTTTATATATCATTGTTATTATCATTATTTTCTGTCACCGTCAATATATATATATACTATTGTCACAAAATTTTCCTTTTACCATTACTTACATTCTCACCGTTTCGTCGCACTAATCCTTCCCGATACCTCGCTTTTTATAGCGACCAATATTCCGCACTAGCAATTCGAGTGAATTAAGCCCTAACTTATTGGGTTCTCGATTTTTCTCGTTTAAGCTAAACGACAGTAAGATCCTTTCCAAAAATCGTAAATTCAAGTTTTCAATCGACATCCCGTATTAGCAATCCGAGTAAATCGAGCCCTAACTTACCGGGTTCCGTTCTTCTTGTTTAAAGCTAAATAACGGGATATCCCCTTTGAAATCGAAATTTAAATTTTAAACAAAGCACTTAATCTCGGATATTGAAATGTCGCACTAACTAACTTAATGGACTCAACATCTAGACACTTCGAGATAAGTTTCTTTTCTTTCTTCTAAAATGGAGGCAATATTCCTAATTTGGACCTTCGAGAAAACGAGCCCTAACTTACTGGGTTCTGATTTCTCGTTTGACAAATGACGGGAGATCCTCTCCAAATAAAAATCGAGTTTTTAAAAAAAGGCGAGCTTAGTTTCAAGAGTCTAAAGTGTCGCGCCCTAACTTACTGGACATGATGCTTTATCTCTTCGAAAATAAGAGAGTCTTAACGTCCCTTCCAATTCCTTCAAGCTTTTTGGAAATAAAAAGTATCTATTTTCAAACCATTTCAAAATTTTCAACATTAGGACATCGATCAATCAATTTGGTACCGATTTCGGGCGTGTCGAGGGTGCTAATCCTTCCTCGTACGTAACCGACTCCCGAGCCCATTTTCTCGAAATTCGCAGACCAAAAACATTGTTTTAGTAAAATTGAAATATTTATTAAAACAAAGGTGATCCGATCTTACCTAAATAAAGATCGGTGGCGACTCCCTTCCTTTTCATTTTTCAAAAATCGAGTCGACCGCGTCGTTTACTGTTTTATCAAAAAAATGGTTACGACATACACTTTAGTCCTTTTTCCATCTTTAACATAAACTTTAATTCTTTACCCCGTTGAATCACTTGGAATATCGAAGGATACTCGGAAGTTGTCATACACGTAGTAAGATGCCAATGCCATATCCCAGATATGGCCTTACATGAGATCACATGTCGATGCCGATGCCATATCCCATATATGGTCTTATACGAAATCTCATATCGATGTCGACGCCATATCCCAGATATTGTAACACCCCTAACCCGTGTCTGACGCCGGACTAGGGTTAAGAGCGTTACCGGACAGATCGAAAACTTTAATCAAATAATTTATCTAATATCACATCGAATACAATCAAAATGTCCCTCATTGCGGTCAACGAGACCTAAAACATACTTATAAACCGGTCGGGACTAAACCGAACACATACGAAATTTCACGGAAATTTAAAACTTTTCTAAGTTTTGAGCTTACACGCCTGCGTGTGAGCAAGCGCGTGTGCCTCCCACTACCGCCGAACACCCCGCGTGTGTCCTCCCGTGGTCGAACCGACCATATCCACGGCCACCAAGCACGCCCGTGTGCCTTTGGCCGTGGTCGACCGACTTTACACCCACGGCCACCCAAAGACCCCCGTGTGCTAAGGCCGTGTACTCTAAAGCTATATACTGCCTTTCTCACACGGTTACTAGACACGCCCGTGTGTCTTGGCCGTGTGCTATTAGGCTAGCTACTAACTTTGTCCCACGGTCAATAGGCACGCCCGTGTGCCACAACCGTGTGGTAGAAATAGGCCATTTGCAAGGCCAAAAAAATGCCACCCCCATAGTCATACCTACAAGCAATATTTACCAACTCATTTCATACTCAAATGATACACAAAAACATGCCAAATTAACCATTCAATCTATACATTCAATACCAATTCTAAACATAATAAAATACAAGGTTAAAACTCATCTCATCACAAACATGTTTCATTCATTCACTTAATCAAAACTTGACCATTTTATGCATCAACTAACCATACCAAAACATACTTCATAAATCACATTCTTTCAAGCAAATTCTCAACATCAAAACTAGCCAAATCACATGGCTAAATTCATATAACAAACTTATACCAAATGCTAGCCTATACATGCCATATCTAGCTTTATACATTTCCAAAATGTACCAAAATAAGTTTAGTAGTGTGATGACGATCCTTGACGGTCCCTAGCCTTCAGTAGCTTTGACGACCTATAAAACAGAGAAAATACACACACAGAGTAAGCTTTCCAAAAGCTTAGTAAGTCATATACAAATAAACTTAATATGTAAAGCATATAATTATATAACCACATTGGCACAATTCATATACATAGCAAATTTCTCACATATATATACTTTGGTCCATATCCTTTGCCATATTGGCCACATTCATCAATTTAAGAATCATAGTAAGATCACATAGGTACTTACCTTATATACACACTTAGTGTATAAATCAACGTACCTGAAACGGATATACAATTCACTTAGCCATTCGTATCACAGACTTGCCCATTGAACCGTAAGGAATCTAGTAGGATACTCAGAAAGCTCGGAATAGTCGTACAATGCCAACGTCCGAGACGAGGTCTTACATGTAATCGGATATCGATGCCACTATCCCAGACAGGGTCTTACACGAATCAATACGATGCCGATGTCCCAGACATGGTCTTACACGTAAAGATCATATCGATGCCAACGTCCCAGACGTGGTCTTACACGTAACGCTCATGTCAATGCCTACATCCCAGACGAGGTCTTACACAAAATTTCAAATCAATGCCAACGTCCCGCACGTGGTCTTACATGATAAAAGCGTAGCAGTATACCTATGTCATGACATAGCTAATCCTATATATTCCTAGGTTCGCACGGACTTCGGACTTAACACTATATCATCCATAACTCGGAATTCATATACAAAGCATCTCATAAGCATTCATTTTCATCAATAATCTTATAAATAAGCTCAATTCAATATAACAACATTTATTTGCAATATGACTTACCTCGAATTCGGTTTAACAGAAACAGAAACGGCTACTCGGTTACTTTCGCTTTCCCGCGATCTAAGTCCGTTTTCCCCGGTTCTTGATCTAAACATATTCAGAATTAACTCTTTTATTCACTTATTCATTCAATTCAATCCAAGGACACACATTTAGGGCTATTTGCAAATTAACCCTCACATTTGTACAATTTATCAATTTAGTCCATTTTTCTCAAAACATCAAATTCACAAAATCATTACACATCTGAGCTTAGCCGAATATATATACATCTCTTACAAGCCCATATTTTTTGTCAAATTTGCAATTTAGTCCTCAAAAATAATATTTTCTCAATTTAGCCCTAATTAGCTAACTTCATCAAAAATTCAAGAATAAAGTTTGTTCATCTAGCTCACATCTTTCATTTAACACCATAAACCATCACAAAGCTCAACATATCATCAATGGCACATTTCATGAACAACATCAATTCATCAAATTGAGACATGAGCTTGATAGTAGACTAAGCAACAATCTTAAAAACATAAAAATCATCAAAAAACCAAAGCAAAAACATACCTTAATTTTGATTAATGAATGCCGAATGCCCTAGCAAATTTCTTTTCTTTTTCTTTCTTCAATTTCGGCACCCAATTCTTTTGTTTATTATAATACAAACATATTATTATTCATTTTACTAAATTAACCTTTTATAAACATAAAAGACAAATATAATTCAATGTCATTTTTGTCCATTAACAAACCACTAACTTATAAATGGCTTAATTGCCATATAAGGCCTCCACCCTTACAAAGCCACAACACATTGATATTTTAACAAATAGCAAGCAACTTTCACATTTAATGCATTTCAGTCCTTTTGTCAAATTAAACACACAAACAGATAAATTATCTTACGAAACTTTAACACATGCATAATCATTTATCAGAGACACAGAATATAATATTAAAATATTATACAGACTCAGATTTGTGGTCCCGAAACCACTATTCTGACTACGGTATAAACTAGACTGTTACAGATATGGTCTTACACGAGATCGTATATCGATGCCATATCCCAGACATGGTCTTACACGATTTCATACCGAAGCTAGGTCCCAGATATGGTCTTACACGGAATCACTATTCGATACCGATGCCATATCCCAGATATGGTCTTACACGGGATCTCAATTCAGTGCCGAGGCCATATCCCAGATATGGTCTTATACGGGACCTTATTAATCTCATGTCTTGACAAGGGTATCCTTTCTATTCCTAAGGTTCAACCGGGACTTCTCATTCTTTGGTTCTTCGCCAAATCATCATCAATCGAATCCATAGAAACATATATATATACAATTCATGCAATATCAAAATATTAAATACATAATATAATGTTGTATTATTTACACACGAACTTACCTCGATACCAAAATGGCAAAAAGAGACCTAACCGTCAATTACTCGTTTTCCCTCGTTCTAAGTCCGAACCTCGTTTTCTTTGATCTATAACATCACATTCAGCTTACTTATTAGTCACATTATTCATTGTGACCCAAAAATCATACTATGGCAAAATTACATTTTTGCCCCTAAACTTTTTGCCCCTAAACTTTGTCATATTTACACTTTTGCCCCTAGGCTCGTAAAATGAAATGTGTTCAATTTCTTTACTACCCATGCATAGCCGAATCATTTTCATGCTTATAGCAGCCCACATTTTCCATGAAATCATATTTTTAACACATATTTCTTAACTTTTACAAATAAGTCCTTTTTGACATTTTTACCGAAAATCACTTAGTAAAAGTTGTTTCTCTAACCATAAACATGCATAATCTACCATTAAACATCAAAATACACAAATTTATAACATGGGTCAAACCCTATACCTTCATCATATCTCAAATAAATGGTGGAAATAGGTAAGTCATGATACAAGGATTTCAAAAACGTGAAAATCATTAAAAACGGGACTAGAACGGACTTACTATGGAGCTTGGAAAGCTTGAGAAAAACCCTAGCCATGGCTTCCATGGTATATTCGGCCAAGGCATGAAAAAAAATGAAGAAGATGACATCTTTTTCTCATGTTATTTTGGCTTTATTAGCTAAATTACTAAAATACCCTTAATGAAAAATAATTTAAAACATACCTTACCATGTCCATATTTTTCCACAACTTAAATAATAGTCTAATTACCATAAAAGGACCTCCAATTTAAAATTTCATAGCAATTGGACACCTTTAGCTTCTAGAACTCAAGTTTTGCACTTTTTACGATTTAGTCCTTTTGACTAAATTGAGTGCCCTAACGTCGAAATTTTCAAACGAAATTTTCACGAAATCATTTCGTGAAATCTTAGACCATAAAAATATAATAAAAAATAAATTTTCTTACGTCGGATTTGTGGTCCCGAAACCACTGTTCCGACTAGGCCCAAAATCGTGCTGTTACAGTAACTTTTTTCTTACATATGGAACCATTCATATATGTGGGGATAACATATAGATTTATTTTAAACATATAGAATATATAATTATTTTATAGGTATTCGTTTGTATACATTTGATTCGATTGACTTTTGCTTGAGCCGGATGATGAAAAATTATCATGTCTGGTTCCTTTGGGGGATGGATCTAGAAAAATTCACCTATCCTAATAACAAAAAAACCTGACTTGAACGATCCTGTATTAAGAGCTAAATTAGCTAAAGTAATGGGTCATAATTATTATGGGGAACCCGCATGGCCCAATGATCTTTTATATATTTTTCCAGTAGTAATTCTCAGTACTATTGCTTGTAACGTGGGCTTAGCGGTTCTAGAACCTTCAATGATTGGTGAACCCGCGGATCCATTTGCAACTCATTTGGAAATATTACCTAAATGGTATTTCTTTCTTGTATTTCAAATACTTCAGACAAGAGTACCTAACAAGTTATTGGGTGTTCTTTTAATGGTTTTGATGCATGGATTATTAATGATGACCGTTTTTGGAAAATGTTAATAAATTCCAAAATCCATTTCGTCGCCCAAGAGCGACAACCGCTTTTTTTATTGGTGCTGCAGTAGTCCTTTGGTTGGGTATTGGAGCAATATTACCGATTGATAAATCCCTAACTTTAGGTTCTTTTAAATTGAATCAATTAAAAAAATATATATCATAATGTGTGTATCTAGGGAGTAGTCACTTCAAAGGCAAAGTGAATTCTCCCTAGATACATTTATTCAATTCTGGTCCGACTCTATGGATTGTGCTGAAGGTTCAAAATCCATTGGATTAAAAATTTTGATAAATCAATTTCGAAATGCTTTTTCTACTTCTTTTTTTAGAATGCCCAATATTTGTTTTACATCTTCTATGCGAAAGTGTTCAATTTTCATAAGGTCTTCTCGACTATTATTCAAAAGGTCCAATAATGTATGTATATTGGACTTTTTGAGACAATTATAGATCCTGGGAGGCAATTCTGATTGGTCAATAAAAATATGTTTCAATGCTATTTATTTTTTCTTTTTTGTTAGTTTAACTAATCTATCATGAAACAGAAAAAAAGGTAAAGTAACATTGTGGTGATTGTTTTCTAAATGTAAGTTTTCTTCTTCCGCATGTAGAAAAGGAATAAATAAATCAATCAAATTGCGAGAAGCTTCATGAAGTGCTTCTTTCGGAGTTCAACTTCCATTTGTCCATATTTCTAGAAAAAGTATCTCCTATTTTTCATTATCTTTCCCATAACAATGAATACTATGATTCACATTTCGAACAGGCATGAATACAACATCTATAGGATAACTTCCGTCGTGAAAGTTCTTTGGCGTTTTTATACCGTATCCTCTATTTCTCTCGATTTGTAATCCAATACACAAATCAATTGGTTTTGTTAGGGTGGCTACATCTTTGGTATTATCAATGATTTCCACTGGAAGGTGGTAAGATGATGTCTTAAGCAGATTACATATCCGGGACCCTTGGCACAAATAAAGGCGTTACGAGTTCCATACAAACTCCCTCTCAATACAATTTCTTTCAAATTCATTAAAATTTCATGGACTGATTCTTGAATACCTACTATGGTAGAATATTCGTGGGGCATTTTCTCAGATTTTGCACGTGTAATGCATGTTCCTTCTAGTTCTCCAAGCAAAGCTCTTCGCATCGCAATGCCTATTGTGTCGGCTTGGCCTTTCATAAGTGGAGACAGAATAAAGCGTCCATAATAAAGGCGCTTACTATCTGTTCTTGATTCAACACACTTCCACTGTTGTGTCCGAGTCGAAGTAGAGACTTTTACTTTCTCTTGAACCATAGTAATATTATTTTATTTGATCAGATCATTGAATCATTTATTTCTCTTGAAATCTCTTTAGTGTTTATTTCTACACACGTCTTTTTTAGGGGGCCTACAGCCATTATGTGGCATAGGGGTTACATCCCGTACGAAACTTAATAGTATACCACTTCTACGAATAGCTCGTAATGCTGCATCTCTTCCGAGACCAGGACCCTTCTCGTGCTATTAATATTGTAACAATCAAATCTTGTATTTGTCAATATAATTACACTTGTCATGAAAATTTTTAAATCAATCTGATAATTTTATCATATTGATCTAAAATACTGTCTATATTAATATATATTGAATGGTTGAAATTTTTTTAAATATAAAACAAATAATTAGAAAATTTTAATTTGTGTCAAACTTGGCATGCATAATTTACATGAATGAAATATGAAATATGACGATTGAATTGTTAAAATATCAATCGTATAAAAGATCATAGAAGTACGTAAAACTTTTTTAATTTTACATCAGTGTAAGTGGATTCCTCTCCAATTCCATGGTCCTTAGTCTCTCTCTCTCTCCACACACCCCATTTATCTATATAACTGTACTTATCATACATGTAAATTTTGAATCGGTTCGATAATTTTATCATATTAATCTAAAATACTTTCTATATTAATATATATAATTGTTGAAAGTTTTTAACATAAAACAATTTTTAAAAAAAAATTAATGTACTCCAAACTTGACATGTATAATTTATGTAAATGAAACATTAAACGCGATGATTGAATTATTAAAATATAATCATACAAAAAAGTATAAAAGTATATAAAATTACTTTAATTTTGCACTGTTATAAATACATCCCTTCAAGGGTGATGATAAAATTTCTTTGAAATCCTTCTAAAAATTTTAAAAAAAAAGTTAATAATGATAAAATTATATTTTGACCCTAAAAAATTATAATTCAAATTTGACTCTGAAATGATTTTTTGCCTCCCCTTTGTCCCCCTCCTCACTCTCTCTCACACACACACACTATTATTTAAACCAATGATTGAGTTTGTGTCACGAGTTAATTGAACACCAACTCAATTTAAGAATTTATTAAAATAATATTTAATATTTAAAATAAATTATATCATTAAGATGATACATTTTTTTTATATTTTAATAAAACCAATAAAATTCTTATAAAGTAATATTAAAATCCACGCCACCAATATTTACAAAACTCTATCTTTACCACTCCAACTAAAGCTTTATTTTAATATTTTTCATAAGTTTTACTATTATTACACAAGCTTTTCTTTTTTTCTTTAACTTGAAAGTTGATGTAATTTTATACAAGTTATTTCATTTTTAGTTTCAAACTATACGTTATATTATTAGTATATTGTAATTTTCTCAAATACGCGTGTTTAAAAAAAATACATTTTCCACACACCTGTGATAGATTAAGTATTGTGTATATATAAATGTAGGTTAAAGTTATTGGGAGGTCATTGTATTATAAGGATTGAATCAAATTAGTCCCTCTAGTATTAAATGGATAAATTTAGTCCTTATACTACTAAAAAGAATCAAATAAGTCCAAATTGTAACAGGGTTAACATTTACCGTATAAAAATATCTTGAAAATTATTTTTTTCAATTGCAGTTCAATTCCAAACCAAAATTTTCATTTACAGAACCATAAAAACTTTAAAAATATTAACTTTGCTAAACAATAAATAATATTTTTTAAATAATAAATGTTAAATCTATTCCAAATTGATCTTATATAGTACAAGGGCTAAATTGATCCATTTAATAATAGAAGGATTAATTTGATTAGATCCCAATAATAGAGGGACCTCTTAGGTACATTCACCTATATATATTTTTATATATATAATGTGAACAGTTTTCTGCCCTATACGTAACGTTGCATGCATTTCGCATTTTTATTTTCGTTTACTATAAACCCTAAATTCAAGTCTTAAATCCATTATTTCCACCTTTTTTTCAGGGCTATCAACTACTCTATTTGAGCTTCCTTTAATCTTTCTTTTATTAAAAAAAAAGAAATAATTTTTCATCGATCGGTTTCTTCAATGGCCGCCGCTTCATCTCTGAGCTCTCTACTGGTTTCTTCCATGGCACTCCCCTCTCCCATCTTTCAATCTCATTGCCTCAATAACACCACTTGCAAGAGAGGTATCGATATTATTGGTTTTCATAAATTACTCGAGTTTTTTTCTTTTAAATCCTATAATTTAGCTTGGTTTCGATAGAATTGAGCTCAAACAAACCAAGCTATCGAAAGGTTGAATTTGAATATCTTAATGTTTGATTCGAGTAGCTTTAAGGGTACCTTAGTTTGATAACTTAACAATCCAGTGATTTGAATAAAAAATTTCGAATGGTTGTAACTTTTTAAAGTTGAGTGATCAAAATATAAATTTACTAGTAGTTTAGTGACCTCGGGTGTAATTTACCCAAAAAATTATAAAAATATAGGTGAATAAAATGGTAAAGTTTTGTTTCCCAAACTAATTTATTTCGGTTTAATTATGATTTTAGTCTCTCTACTATGCCAAAATTTAATTGGGATAATTTGATCTATATACTTTAATGATTTAATACTATTAACACTATTATCCACTTTAACACCAACAATTATCAGTTTTATTAATTTAAAACTATTAAAATTAGAATTAGATCTTTTATTTTTAATTAGTATCGAAAAAAATTTTATTTGGTACTTGAATTTGATCTTACGAGAATTGAACTGATTAATCTTTTATAAAATAAACAAACTTAATTAAGCTTAATTAAATAATTAAGTTTAGTCGATTGAATGTTAGCTCGATTGGCATTGATATTGTTGTCAATACAGGAAGACGTGGGTTCGAGTGCACTAAAGCGCATTATCCTCCTATTTTATAGGTTGGGGAGGGCCTATGTCTAATTCTAGACATCGTGTCAAAGACAACAAATATTATCAAAACCTATAACAAGATTGTTTCTAATCACTATTTTAAATCAAACTTAAAATTTAAAATAAAACTCGATTTAATCCAACCCGGTCTGCATGTAATTTCAAAAGTTTCAATTCCTAACAGCTTTTTTTCCTTTTAGGTACAACAATGGCGGTTTCCTTACAGACTGCAAACAAACCAGTGATACACCACGAAAAGCCGGCAAACAAGCGGCGGCGTGTCGTTGTGACGGGGATCGGCCTTGTAACGGCGCTCGGGGAGGATCCGGACGTGTTCTACAACAATGTTCTTCAAGGCATTAGTGGCATAACAGAGATTGAAAAATTCGACACTTCTCAGCTTCCATCTGTAAGTTCTTAGCGATCAGAAATTGAATCACAACTTATCAATTTTCTTTAAATGTCTGAAAGTTTTGATCCAACATTAAACTCTCAGTTGATTTTTTTGGCTAATTGACAAAATTTGAGATTTATTCCCTAATAACATATGCCAAGGGTAGCAGCAAAGTAAGGACGAAGCTAGAAAATTTTTTGGTAGGGGGCAAAATTAAATTAAATTTTTTATGATAATCAAAATGCAATTTTTCATTATAAGCTTAAAACTGTATAATTTTTAGAAAGACTACATCACAATTTTATCATTTTAGGGGTCAAAATTATAATTTTACCATATATTAATTTATAATCTTTTGAATTTTAAGGGATTAAAATAAAAATTTTCCATTTTAGAGGGGTAAAGACCCTGCATACCCCTCTAGTGCCGCCCGTGCGCCAAAGGCAAATAGGGACATTGGCCTAAGAAATTGTAAAATTATAGTTTAATCCTTTTAAAAATGATAAAATTATAAATTAAAATAATAATAAAATTGCATTGGATCTTCCCAAAAGTTTATAATTCAATTTTATTTTTTAAGAACAGTTTTGGCTTCCCCCTCGCCATGTCACATATATATGATCTGTTAATAAACATATCAAATTGAAGTAAACGATTCGATTAGGATTTTTAAATCGAATATGTAAAGATTTAATTTTTAACTTTTTAAATACAATGACTAAAACTGAAATTTTTGTAAAAGTATAGGGACTAATGACATATTTTGATCATTTTATTTATTAAAAAAACAGAAAATTGGTGCTGAGCTTAAGTCATTCTCCCCGGAAGGTTTTGTTTCATCAAAGCTTGCAATGAGAGCTGATAACTTTATGCTTTACCTTATAACCGCCGGCAAAAAAGCCTTGGCCGACGGCGGGATTTCCGATGAAGTTAATGGACAGCTTGATAAAACTCGATGTGGGATTATTGTTGGCTCTGCAATGGGAGGTTTAAGGGTAAACACGATTCAATTCTTTTATATATATATATTATATTTTTCATAATTAGAATTGTCAGAGGGTTGAGCTATATTTTAAAATCGAAAATTCGTATAATATTTGAAAGTGTTTGAAAAAAAATATATTTTACATTAAATTTTTTTATGTCTGTTTAAATAAGGGAGTCCGACTTGATCTCCAATATTCAAGGTTTGAGTTAGATAAATAATGTTATAATATATTATTTATAAATATGACTAATTTATATATTAGATTTAAAATTTTAATAAAGTAAGCAATAAAATTATAAGATATTAAATAAACTTAATATTTTTAAATAATGTGTATGGCTTAAAATGGATTAGGTTATAATCATTAATTTACAAATACTTTTTTAAAATTTAAAAAATTTTGAGAACTCATATATCGGGTTGAGTCAAGTTAGACTTGACCAAATATGAATGGTGATGATACGATATATATATAAGCTTGACCTAAACTACATTTAACTTGATCATAGATACCTTTATTTATAATTTAATTAATAAAATAAAATAAGATGATTTTATTATTAGATGGTAATCTAGGTAGAATCGAACTTACCCAAAGAAAAAAAAACTTAATCCAAAACCCGATCCACGGATAGCTCGACCCTTAGATAAGTCTACTTCACCAAGATCAGTGGATGCCAATAGTACTCGAAAACCAAGGATCAACAGTGTCCTAACTGGTGTCGATGGTGCTCGAGCACCAAGCTTGGATGATGTTGTGATGGTGCTAGAACATAGTTGGTCTCAAATGGTGAGAGTATATGTTATCAGTCAAATACTTGTGTTTGATACATATTCAAACACGAATATAAAGAAAAACTTCAAAATTATTGAATATATTCATATATATATATATATATATATATATATTATAAAATTTATATCCGACATTCACACTCAATTAAGAGTAAAGAATGTTTTTTTTTCTATTTCTCTCTAATTGTGAATTTTGTGGATATTTTTGAAACAGATTTTCTATGAATGGTTTGAAAATATGTTAATTCTTTCAAGGAGGCCAAATCCATTTAGTGTGCCTATGGCAGGAAACAACATGGGTTGCGCAGCACTAGCAATTGAATTGGTACCTACACCACTCATTCAAATCATAATAATAGTAATTGAAAATCGATTCAAGGTTTGAGGAAAAAAGTTGACTTTATTGGGAGAAGTATTTGAATGAATCATTCGTTGAGAGTTTATGAATATTTTAATGGGTTGGTATTATCTCTAGTAAATCAACTTTACTTAGGGCTCAAGTACTTGAACAGATGACAAAGTTCAAAGAGTTTAAGGGCCTTGAGTGCCCAAGAAGGTAAATTTATTAGTATATTTATCCAACAATGCCTTATATGTTATAGGGCATTGGTTCAAATCCCTCCAAGCGAAAATATGAGATTTTCTTGATGAGTGGTTCTCCTTCATAGGCACTTAGACAATGTGTTCACGTTTTATAAACTCGTTAGTTTCTTTATGTGACCTCTTTAGGCACTTGGGCTCTCCGTTGAGTCCAGAGACAAAACTCTCACTGAAAATAATACCAACCCATTGATGGGTCTCACAGTTTTTTACGGACAACATTTCACAAACTTTTTCTAATAGAGTCAGCATTCTCTCAACAAATTTATTTTAATTTTTATTGAATTAAATATAATTAATATATAATTAGTTAACATCAAGTCAAAATTTATTTTAATTTTTATTTTTTATATTTTTAAAAAAATTAAATCACAGGGTTGGATGGGTCCAAACTACATAATTAACGCAGGTTGTGCAACAAGCAATCATTGTATACTCAGTGCAGCTGGTCACATTACTGATGGAATAACTGTGAGTCACTCATTTCTATATCTCAATTTATGGATGTTAAAGGGGTTTATGAGTCCGGTTAGGTTTACGATGAATCTATATATGATATGATTATCGAGTTTTAAAAAGTGTTAAGTTTAATTTATATATGATATTAACACAATATTATTCACTAGACTGTACTTGATCTCAATTATGGGTTTTAAATATGATCTAAACTTATTAATATTTGTTAATTATTAATCCAAAATTGTTCGGGCTTAATCTTTTAAAAAGTCCAACTTGTTTTATTTAAATATATACAAATTAACACATTTTTAAATATTTATATTATATTAATAAGTATTTAATTTTTGAATGATATAAATTACATAATACGTAAAAAAAAAAACAAATAATATACTATAGAATTGAAAAACAGGATAAGCTAGATCCAGGCCTTGAATATTAGAACCCTAGCTCGATCCATCTTTTAAATTGTCTTAAAAATATTATATTAATATAGCTTTTTAAGGGTTAACACAGTTTTAGTACTTAGAAAAAATCAATGAAGAAAAACACTTTTGATTTAGCTTTCAAACATTAAAAATACATTGATTAAGTTTTTTTTGTCAATAATTTTCGTCGTTTATTATTACAGTGTTGATGTGACCATTAACAATTGTTGAGTTAATCGTTATGATGATAATGCGATGGCCTTTGCCAGTAAAATTAGAAAAATATAAAAATTATTTTAACAAATTTAGAGAGCTGAGATTAAGTTATATATTTTTATAAGAACAAAAATTTAACTTTGCCTTGGCTTATATCTTTATGGTTTTCAAAAAGAGTCAATTATAATTCTCGTATTTTTTAAGGGATTAAATTATAATTTTATCATATATTAACTTAAAATTTTATATTTTTTTAAAGACAGAAAATTTCCATGCGAACCCCCTCCCTTCGCCACTAACAGGTCGTTGAGAAAATTATCTTAAAAGTATATCAAATATCCAAAAACCTATAATAATAATAATTAAAAGATTTACCTGTTGTGAAATGAAAGAAAAGTAAGAGTCACCGTTTCTCTTTTTAAATATTTTTATAATGTTTTAAAATTTTTAATAATTTTAAATTTTTATAATTTTAAAAACTATATTCAAAATGAATATGAAAAAAAAAATGTCTAGATTCAAATGTACTTGGATTTCTATTTATCCAAATTCATTTTAAATTTGATTTTTTTTTTTTTTTGCTAACATGATATAACGCTAACATCACAACGGTAGACTCAACAGTCAATAGTCATGTCAACGCAATAACGGTCAACAACAAAAACATTAATCAAAGAGCTCAATTGATTGATTTTTCGAAAAAACACAAAAACTTTTTTTAACTCTTAAACCTATTTAAATTAATATTTATAATTAAATTTTGAATAAATATTTATCAATTATTAAATAGTAATTTAGACGGATCCAATTTTCTAAACTTCTCTTTTTGTTTTATATGTTCATATTCGATATTATATTTGACATAGGGGCGAAGCCAGAAAATTTTTTTGGGAGGTCGAAATTAAATTGTAATTTTTACATTAAAAAAATATATTTTCATTATTTTAATAGTCTATCTTTATAATTTTTAAAAGATTAAATTATTTTTTTATTATTTTTAGGAGGGTAAAATCTAATTTTACCTTAATAATTTAAAATTTAAAATTTTTTAAAGAACTTAAATGAAAAAAATATCATTTTAGGGTGGCCAGAGGCACTATCAGCGCCGCTAGCTACATCCTTGATCCAATATATTTAAACATAAGTACAAAAATATAATATTTAAATATATGAAAATCATTTAAAATTGAACATATTTATGTTAGATCAAGTATCTGTATCCAATACTATAAGATGATTTTGCAGGACATGATGCTTTGCGGTGGTTCCGATGCCGGAGTTCATCCAATAGGTATACTTATATATATACCTTAGTTATTTAGACTGGGGAAGCCAAAAGTCCATTTTAGGGGTAAAATTTAAATTATGAATTTTTGAAGGGATAAAATATATAATTTTATTATTATATTAATTTATAATTATATTTTTAAAATTTTAAGACTTCAATTAATTTTATCGTTTTAGAGGGCCAATGTCTATCCGCCAGTTCTACTTGAGCATGAATGTTGGATATAAGTACATATATGAATACGAGTGCCTTTAGTTTTATTTTCAAGTCTTTTTATGCCTTGACTTCTTCTAAAATAGTAAATTTACAGTTTATTTTCTTGAAAAACTTTCAAATTATAAACTAATATAACAATAAAATTATGTTTTTACCCTTAAAATTTAATTTTAATCTAAAAATTTATGGTTTCATCCATGTCCTAATACTTAAATCTATGTCGAACATAAATATCATATACAAATACTTCGAAATAAAAGTGAAAAATCAGATTAAGGTAAAAGTACAATGGATGTCCTTGAACTAGAAGTCAAATTGTATTTTGTCCTATTTACTCAAAAAATTAGACAAATTAGTCTTTGTATGTTAGATCAAAGCAAATTGATTCTTTCTATTAAAAATTTCATCAATTTGTGCTATTAAAAACCAACGTGAGTAATGGAATAACTAGACAATGACATGTGGCATGTCACGCATATCTTATACTGACGCATAATGACCAATTTTTAATAGTAGAATTGAATAGAATTTTTAACAGAAAGACCAAGTTTGCTGTTTAATCTAATATACAATGACTAATTTGTCTATTTTTTGAATAAAAAAATAAAATACAATTCAACTCTTAATGCAGGAATTTCCATAATACTTTTACCATCTGATTAAGATCATATATATACACATGATTTCTTTTAGATCATGAATTTACCTTCATTTTTTTTTCTATAAATGAAGGTTTGGCAGGTTTCGCGTCATGCAAAGCTCTGTCTAAGAGGGACTGTGACCCGACCAAAGCTTCATGTCCTTGGGACACTGTAATACCCTACAACTTCAAGCTCTTTTCAATGACGGCTTCTTACATAATTTTTGGTCTAATTATGAATTTCAATCATTCTAATTTAAGAAAATAGAGATTATTTCCTCTATTTTTAATTTGTCGCAATTTTATCCTCATTCTTTACCAAAACTGAGAAATTAATCCAATTTTAATAATAATAATAAAGTGAACAAAAAGCTGTTGACTTTTTTAGTTAATTTCTTACATATAAATTATTGAATGGCTGATTTTCAGGTCAACTATTTAACAAGAAGGTTTAACCGTGTTATCAAATTGGATTAATTTCTCAATTTCATAAAGACTAATATCTCAATATTTGTAAGGTAAAGAGATGAAATTTGGAATTAAACCAAATCACCATTTTCCTTCTTCTTCTTCTTCTTCTTTTTTTTTTTTTTTTTTTAAATTAGAATCGTGATGGAATTGTCCTTGGAGATGGAGCTGGTGTTTTGCTCTTGGAAGAATTAGAACATGCCAAGGTACATTTCTCTTATTATAGTTGTAAATATTTTTAAGGATTTGGTATAATTTTTTTTCTTAATTTTGATTATAGATTTATTTTATATGAAATGCAGATTCAGATATGGCTATAGGGGTTTGGTTATCTAAATATGTGGAGGGATTTTCGATTTTTCGAGAGAAATCTTTGAAGTGTTGTTTGCTTGGAATCAATAAACCCATCAACGGGTCGGTATTGTCCTCGATCTTGTCTCTCAACTTTGTGAAAGCCCAAATACATGAGGCTGCCTGAAGAGGTGATGGATTCAACAGAGTGGGATCTCCTCGCCAGGACGGACCGTACGTGGCGCACGGCTACCTAACAAGGAAATGCGAGCATTTAAGGGCAATACGCACGGTCTCAAGCCTATGCCCTACAACATATAGGGCAATTACGCAGGGTCTTGTGTCCTATTAAGTACAAATGCTCACATATCCTTGTTAGGTAGTTGTGCGTCACGTACGGTCTGTCCCGACAAGGCGATCCCACTCTGTTGAATTCACCATCTCTTCAAGTAGTCTCATACACTTGGGCTTTCTCTTAGTCGAGAAGCAAAACCTTGATTGATGGCAATATTGACCCATTGATAAGTCCGTTGACTCCTAGTAGACGACACTTTGAAGACTTATCTCGAAAGAGTCAATCTCCCCTTAATAAAATAAATTTGTATTTGATTATGATGATTTGGTATCTAAAGAGAAAAAAAAAATTATAATTGAACTATGTTACACAAGATTTTCCATTTTTTTCTTAAAATATTCGAATTTAACACTATAATTTAATCAGAGGCGTAGCTAGGGGGCTAGCAGGGGGCCCGGCCCCCCTAAAATGAAAAATTATTATTTAAGCCTTTTAAAAATTTTTGAAATTTTAAATTAGTAAATGTAAAATTGTACTTTGGTCTCCCAAAATTATAAAAATTCGATTTAATCATTTAAAAATTATAAATATATAGACTATAAAAAGTTAAAATTTCATTCGGCCCCAAAAAAATTATTCTGGCTTCGCCCCTGAATTTAATACATATTTAGACATGAATACGAGATATAATTCTCTAAATATATGAAGGAAAAAAAAAGCATATTCGTATCCAACACAGCTTCCTCCCTTTTCATTATCGTCTTGTGTGTTAATAATGGCAGCGAAGAGGTGCAAGAATTTATGCCGAGTTTTTGGGTGGAAGCTCTAGTGCCGATGCGTATCACTTGACTCGGCCGCATCCCGACGGTAAATAAATCTTCTCTTGCCTTAGTAGTAGGAATGACAAAATAATCCGAATTTATCAAATTCTAACTTAACTTCACTCATTAGTTTTTTTTAAAAATCGAGTTGAATATAAAATTTTTAGATTCGGATCTATTACGAGTTTAAATCGAAACTATCATGTCCCATCCGAAAATATTTACCAAAGTATCCATCTTTTAATTTTATAACTATTCTTATCTATTTTAATTAGAAACCCTTAAGGCTTTTTGTAAGATATTTTATTTAATGTTATAAAAATTAACATAATATAAAGAATTATGTAATATATAGGGGCGGAGCGGGTTAGAGTCGACGAGCTTTTCTCAAATAAAATTAAAGTAAAAGAACTAAATAGGAACTAGTAACAAAATTCAAACTAGAAATTTTAAATAAAATCAAGTTTGAGGAAGGGATTGCTAACAAAAAACCCATCCTACCCTACCTCGTTACTATATCTCAATTAATAGTGTAGTCGAATCGATCTCGACCGGAATTTATTTTTTAAAATTTAAGCTCAAATTTGAGATAAAATTATTCTGTTCAAGTCACTCGATTAAGTTTGATTAAACTCATTTGCTTAGTAAGAAGACTCGATTAACATGCTTAATTTCAAATTAGTTCAGTTTGAACCGAGATTCTTCAATATTAATTATAAAAAATACTCGATTAAGCTCTAAACTACTCGAGAGAAGCTCTAAACTACTCGAGAGAAGCGTTAAGATATTTTAATTCAACTATTTTAATTACTCGAACTGCTCAAACTTAACAATAACCGAACCGAATTTACAGGTATAGTTCGTTGTATAGAGAAAGCATTGGCTAAAGCAGGAGTTGCTAGAGAAGATGTAAACTACATAAATGCACATGCTCCTTCTACACAAGTTGGGGATTTGATTGAATTTGCAGCCTTGGTCCGTTGTTTCGGCAACAATATGGAGGTAAGCAAATCATTAAATATCGCAGCTTGAATTTTAAAATAAAAATTCCAAATCGAATTTAAATTCGAGATTCAATGATAATTGCATATTTAGGTTTGAGCTTGAAAGCGTTTAGGGGTTGAGATGTTTATCTATGATCAAGTTTCGTATGATATTTGAGAGCATTTGAATAAAAAGAGTTTGTTTTAAAAAAATATCGAATTTTTCATTTCGACATTCGAAAAGAGAGTTTTGCCCGATTTATTTTTTAATTATATAATATATTTTATGCAATTTATATCACATAAAGAATAATTATATAATATTTTGGTGTAAATATTAAAAAAATATATTTATATTTGAAATTTAATAACTAAACTTTAATTTGTTTTTTGTTTCAGTTGAGAATTAACTCAACAAAGTCCATGACTGGTCACCTAGCAGGGGCAACAGGTGCTGTGGATGCAATTGCTACAATTAAGGTAATCAAATTAGGGGGATTAGGGTTTTTTTCTATGAACCGAGTCGGGTTGCGGTTAGGGTTTTTCGAAAAAAAAAATCATTTAAGTTTGATTCGGAAACGTGATTTTTTTATTTTAAAAAATAAATTTTTTAAATTTAAAATTGCATCAGACATTCTCTGAGATTTGTAATCTCTAAAACATTCTAATTAAATTCTCAAATCAAATTATTGTTTTCAATTGGGTTCTCCCACTAGTCTTGTTGTAAGATTTTACGTTAATTGCCAACTAGGATTTGAGTTGTTTAAAAATATTTATCAGGCCAAACGTGTTTATAGAAAGAACTACGTTTGATTCGAACTGGTATTTAATGTAAAAGTTAATAGTTGAACTGATGAAAAGGATTTAATTGTAACAACAATTTAATTTAAGGATTTAATTAGAACACTTTAAACATTAAAAATAATTTAGAATTTGACTCGGGATATCTGTTCAGATAACCCTAATTAAATTCAAATAAAAAATATTATTGTTATTAGGACTAGTTGGAAATGTAAATTATTTTAAGTTCACCTCAATCAAACAGAAGACCCACCCTTAAACAATTTTATTTTACAATTAGAGGTGCGCATGGATTGAATGGAACAAGGCTGCGACCCGATTCTAAAGAAAAATTCTAAGCTTAGCCTTGAGCCGACTCAACTCAACCCATTCAAATGGTCCATTTTACCATTTAAAAAATAATAAAATATTAAAAAAATATAATTTTATAATTAAATTTGACCATTTGCCTGAAGTAAAACAAAAAAGAAATCCTCACCGAAGTTCGATTTGAGCCAAGTCGGGTTACTAGGTCAGGCGGTCATTCAATCCATGAACAAGTTAGTTTATAGCAATGTTATTTAAATTAGGTTAGACTAGGAATCGGCTGGGGTACTGGTCCAAAGAAAGGCTTTAGATCAGTTGAGTCAGTTCAATCGAACTAAAAAACCGGTTGAACTGACAGTTGAATCGAATTTTATTTTTTATTTTTAATGATTTATTTAATTGAACTAATTGAACTAACTAATTAGTGACTTGACTAATTTGACCACTGATCCAATTATGAAAAGCTTGGATTATAGTTTTAAACTTGGGTTTTTCTCTCATTAAATGCAGGCAATACAAACTGGGTGGGTACATCCAAATATCAATCTTGATAATCCTGACAAGGCTGTGGTATGAACTGTTGGGAATATTTCTTTTGAGTAAACTATACTAGTAGTCACCCAATTATTAGTAAATTTCTTTTTTAGTTACACAACTATGAAAAATTATAAAATCGTCATCCAACTATTTAATTTTGCCTCTTTTTTTTATCACCAGGTAGCTAACGGTGATAACTTTTAAAACTGACATGATAGCAACTTTAGCTTTCAACATTTATGAATTATGTCAATTTAGTCTTGATTCTAAAAAAATATAACCCTCAACATTTACACATTGTGTAATTTGGTCTCTTGTTTTTTGCAGTTTTGCTTTTCTATATGATTGAGGGTTAGTTTTAAAAGAATGAAAAAGGATGAAAATTATGATCTTGGAATTTTTTTGTATATTTTCAATCAAATTTCGCTAATAAAATTGTTTTTCTTTTATTTAGCTTTTAAGATGAAAGGGTTACAAAGAAAAGCAAAACTATAAAAAAGACCAAATTACTCAATGCTTAAATGTTGAAGGTCAGATTTTTTAGAATCAAGACTAAACTGACATAATATATAAATATTAAGGGTTAAAGTTGCCAGTAAGTGACCAAAAAAGACATAATTGAATAGATGGGTGCCATTGTTATTACTTTTCATAGTCGGATTACCAAAAAATAAATTTACTAATAATTGGGTAACTACTAGCATAGTTTACCCCTTTTTTTTTTCAATTTTGATGATTAGCCCGATCAAATTTTCGATTTAATTTATTTAATTTAAAAATATATTTTTCAGGACATGAATCTACTTGTTGGCTCAAAGAAGGAAAGGTTAAACATTAAGGTAGCATTGTCAAACTCCTTCACATTGGGTGGGCAAAATTCATCCATCTTATTTGCACCTTTACAAAGTGAATAAAAGTAAGCTTTCCTCACAATAATCCATAAGAATTTGCAAATTTAGATCAATTAATTCTTCTCAAATAATACTTATTCTGATATATATATATATATATACATATATTTCTCCACTTCGAAATGTATCGAAACTTTTTGTAATTAGAAAGAATAGGATATTACAATTTCGGGATTGAATCTCATATTCGAATGAAACTTATAATATTAAGCAAGTTTAACAAATACAACTAGTTTACTTATGTTAAATAAGCCTTTATACTTTTTACTATACTTAATTAAGCCCAAAAGTTTGATTTTTTTATATTTAAATTAGTCCTTATTTCAAATGAAATATTGGTTTATAAGAGTTTTATTTAGGTGTAACTTAAAAGGCTATGGATTTATTTGGATACTAAGGGCTTATTTGAGTATAATGTAAAGTTTAAGGGTTTTTATTTGACCATTGCATTTATCAATAAAACTGTACTTATTATGCATGTAAACTTTTTAAATTAATCTGATAATTCTATCATGTCAATCCAATAAACAATCATTATTAATATGTAAATATGCAAAAAGAAAAAAGTCAATTTTACACTAAGAGCATCCCTCTCTTTTATTTTTAATTAAATAATTTTATTTAATTAATGTAATAAATTAAATCAAGGTTATATCTTATTGACATGATGTCCAATTTTTTTAACTTATGAATGTGTATCAATTTAGAGGTGAGTATTTGATCGAGTTGAGTGAAAAATTTTGAGTTAGCCGAATTAACGGATCTTATTTTGTCATCTTATAATTTGATTTGAAAATTTTTGAATCGAGTTGAATAAAATGAAATTCAAGTCGAGTCAAATAAATTTATTAGAGTTAAATTAAAATAATTAAAATGACGATATTAAAATCTTGTTAACAATGACTAAAATGTAAGTTAAAAAAACATAAATTTCATGCCATATATATTTGAAAACTCCTTTTTAAAAAAATTATAATTTAACAATTTATATAATTTTGAAGTTATTTATATTTATATTTTTATTAAATTTTGGGAAAAATATAAATTGTGTATATTTTTAGAGGGAACAATCTGTTTATTTTAAAAAGCTGTCAGCAAATTAAAAGGTATTTAAGTCAATATGTTATTTGAGTTGTAAACTACAACTCGACTAGAATTCGAAAAATCAAACCACTTATTCGAATTGATTCGAAGAAAAATTAAATAAGTCAATTCAATTAATTCGAAATTCAGTAAAAAAAATTAATTTCTTTAAATTAAATCGAATTTTGCTCACCCCTAATCAATACAAAGAATTTTACTGATAAGGATTGAAATACATAATTTAAAAAAAAAACTTCAAATTAACAAAAGTTTCATTGAAAGAGGATTAAAAATATACACAAGATTAGAAATATATAAAAATATTATGTGCAAAAGACCTTAAAAAAGAAAAAAAAAGAATTATTTTTTTTTCCTCTCTCAAGAACTCCAAAAAGGAAAAAATGAAGAAGAAGTGATTTAACGGTTGGGATTGTTCATGATCCAATCACCCTAAACTATCTCACCGTTAAAAACCCATCTATTATTATATATATACACATACATATATATGTATTGATTCTTCAAAAGAAAATTCGTCATATTCTTCTCTCTCAACGTTCCAAAGCACTTAATCACAATCCTAAAATATCAAACACAAATTAACAAAAGTTATTATAAAAATAAAAACACAAAATTATAATTAAAAAATCATAATTAGTTAATTTAACCATTAAATGAGGCATCAAATTTTACTTTTTTATTTTACTTTATTTTTAGTTTTAATTTTAAAAGTTAATAAGACAACATTTTACCCTCTCCTTTTTTCCATTTTCATTTTTTCAACATTTTGAAGTTTGAGAACCAATTTAAATTGAGGGTCGTAATTTAAGGATGCTTAGTACAATTAACTCTTATTCTCCTTTACCTTTCTCAACTAGTGTTATGGATGATTACGCGAAAATCAATGAAGACTCTTAAAGAGAGGCGTTCATAAAGTTTTAATTCGATTTGGATTCATGTAACATCAATACTACACATAATAGTTTAAATTTGAGCGCTTTGAAATATGGGTTTAAATTTTATTAGATATTATCCATATTTGTAAATGATTAGCCTAAGTTCATCTAGCTCGCCTATACAGTTTTTTTTTTCTTATAAAACATGTTATTTTTATTAATATTTAATGTTTTATATATTTCTATTTTTGGAAGATGAGTATAATTTATAAATTTTTAATAAATATAAATATGAAAAAAGATTTTAAAGCACAAAAGGTAAGATAAAGAGAGAGAACGTACCAATGGTAAACAGTGACTTAAGGGGTCAACGGAATCAAGTGCTTCAGCCTTCAGCTGACGATTTTCTTCTCATGAACCTCTTTAAATCCCCACCTGGTGTCCCTGCTGCACCCATATACATATATAACACGTCTTAGGTACATATTAGGGGATTAACAGCAAGGGCTATTGAGGTGTAACCTCGAACAGAGTATGTATTGTCCTCAGTAAAAGTTTTATCTCTAGACTCTAACAAAAGTTTGAATAGATTTTTAATGTTAGAGGCAAATCCAATCGGTAGAAAAGACTTTTACACTAAATTATTATATGATAAATTTACACTTTAACCCTAAAAACAAAAAAAAAGTGGTCATAGCCAAAGAAGATAGGTAGGGGCCAATTCAGTGGGATAATTTCATTTATAGCCCTTCCTCAAACTTTCAAAATTCACATTTTAATGGTTATCATTTTGAATTTTGAAATTTGAAAAGTAGAACAATTAAATTCTTAAAAGTAAAAGTATGATTAAATTCCAAATTTAAGATATTATGAGGACTTATGGTATATTTTAACCAAATTTAAACAATTGGAGGTTAAGAAATGGAACTTACGTGACAATGGTGTCGCAGGAGTACTAGACCCAAGAGGAGAACCGGGAGCCGAACCCGACTCCATAGTTCTAAAACCAGAGTTGCTCCTAAGAATCGTAATGCTCCTAGTTATCATCATCTTACCATTATTATTATTATTATTCTCATAATCATAATCATCATGATAATGATCCGGCGCAGGCGATGATCGTTTCATTGAAAACGAATCGTACTTTCGTAATTTTCCGAGGCCGCTTTCCGGCATCGGTCCGGCTAGCGTTTCGTCCCATAGTTTTTGCAGGAACCCCATGATCGAATATTCCGTTGAAAAAACCGATCTTTTTAAATCTCTCTATATTTAACGTAACACGCCGTTGAAAAGGCCGCAAATTTATACAGCATATGAATTAAGCGTGAATTTTTTTATTCTTTTGGGATCTTGAAAACGACTGTTACTAAGAGATTGGGGAAGGAACGAAACGGAAGAGGGGAATTTCGGCGATCGAAGAGGTGGGGATATGTTGAAAGAGTTTTTATTTATTTATTTTTTAAATTATTGGACAACAATGGCAGATTAGGGTTTTTATAGAGGGAAATGTAATTTCTTTTTTTTTTTTCATTGATTGGCTATAAATTGGGGAAAATTTGTAGCCACTAAATAAATAAATAAAACCACATTGGTTAAATTGGGATGGCATAATGTTAAATTTTATCCTCAAATGTTTACATATTTTATCAATTTGGTCCTTTTTTTTTTAAATTATGTTTGACTATTAACCTTTCGAAATGGGTCAAATTATTTTTTTAAAGCAAATATTGAGTAAAACATTAATTTTTTAATGATGTTGGCATGACAACTCATGTGACAATCTATGTATACTTCATGCTGTTGACATGATATTATTTGTCATATATGTCACGTCAATCAATAATTTATTTAAAAAATAAAAAATAAAAAAATTTAAGAAAAATGTAAAAATAAATAGCATGAAGCACATGTGGATTGCCATGAAAGTTGTCATGTTTAAAATTTTTAACATTTTAGTTAGACAATTATATTTTTTTTTGAAAGATTGATAGTCAAATTTGACTTTTTTTAAAAGGTTGAAGGTCAAATAAAGTCAAATTTAACTTAAATAAAAGAATAATGGCTAAATTAAAAAGAATGTAAACATTGAAAATTAAATTTAACATTATACCAATTAAGTTATGGTGTGAAACTAAAGCTGTTTAGTGTCAATAATGAATGTATTTAAATTTCACATTTTTTCAGATTTGGTAATTTACCTTTCTAATCTAGGTAATTAGTTATATATATATATATATATCAAGGTTAGACTTTTTCTAATGCCCTAGAGGTGGAAGTTGGATCTAATGAGATTATAAATAGTTGTGGGATAAGTTTAGATATTATAGTGGTAAAAATAAGTATTGTAACATGAGATTAAAATAGTTGATGTAACAATAGTAACAAGTATTATTGTGGTAAAATTAAAATCAATGGTGGAATATATTTTTGAATTCAACCACAACGGTTGCAATGCGATTAACTATAGTAAAAAAGAAAATTGAAAGGAACTAATTAATATATATATATATATATATATAATGGTTGAAAGTAATAATGTAATAATGAAGCGAATCCTAATCCAAGTTGATTTATGAATCCTAGTCGGCATTGGAGGAAAAATATCATGGATGGAGGTGGTTCGATGTGCTTCTTCAGGTGGACTGCTGCGTGATCATTGTAGCAAATGGGTGGCTGGTGTTACTCGAAATATTGGACGCACCACAGCTGAGGAGGCGGAGCTATGGGGGATATATGATGGACTGACGCTTGCTTGGGAGATGGGGTTTAGGCCAGGTTGTGTTGGAATCTGATAGCTTGGCTGCTCACTACACCAAAACAGACTTTTAGCGGCGTTTTTAGTGGCGTTTTAAAGGAAAACGCCGCTAATATTACACATTAGCGGCGTTTGAATGAAAACGCCGCAAAAAAATGAGCAATAGCGGCGTTTATTTTGAAAACGCCGCTAAAAAGGAGAAATAGCGGCGTTTTTTGGTAAAACGCCGCTAAAAGTCTGATCTTTAGCGGCGCTTTCGGAAAAACGCCGCTAAAAGTCTGATCTTTAGCGGCGCTTTCGAAACGCCGCTAAAAGTTCGATCTTTAGCGGCGCTTTTGGATAAACGCCGCTAAAAGTCGATCTTTAAGCGGCGCGGCGAAAAACGCCGCTAAAGTCTGATCTTTAGCGGCGCTTTCGGAAAAACGCCGCTAAAAGTCTGATCTTTAGCGGCGCTTTCGGAAAAACGCCGCTAAAAGTCTGATCTTTAGCGGCGCTTTTGGAAAAACGCCGCTAAAAGTCGGAGCATTAGCGGCGCTTTTAGACAAACGCCGCTAAAGGTATGAGCAATTTAAAAAAGCCCAAAAACGACGACGTTTTAATTGCAGTTTAAAAAAGGGAAAAAGTAGCGGCGTTTTGATAAAAAACGCCACTAAAGGCTGGCTTATAGCGGCGTTTGTATGTAAAGCGCCGCTAAATGCGATTTTTAGCGGCGTTTGTATTTTAAAACGCCACAAAATATTTTTTTATTTCGAAACTAAAACGACGCCGTTTTAATTACAATGTAAAAATGGGATAAAATTAGCGGCGGTTTTATAAAAAACGCCGCTAAAGGTCGACTTTATAGTGGCGTTTGTTATAAAAACGCCGCTAAAGGTGATATCATAAACTATTTTTTATTTCAAAGCAAAAACTAAGGTTGGCATTTATTCAATCTATTTCAAAACAAAAAAAAACGCTGTTTTGATCATTGTATAATAAATCAATTTTAATTTACGTTTAGTGTTTAATTTTTTTGCCTTAGTGTTAAGATTTAGCATTCGGGTATAAGGTGTGGGTCGTATGGTTTAGGGGTTAATGTTTATAGTTTAGTGTTTTAGTGGTTTCTGATTTTTGATTTAAAGTTTAGTGTTTATGGTTACAGGGTTTATATGTTTGTAAGAGTTAAGTGTAGAATTTTAAGGTTTAGGGTTTAGGGTTTAGGGTTTAGGGTTTAGGGTTTTAGTTGTTTAGAGTTTTTGATTTAAGGTTTAGTATTTATGCTTTTAGGGTTTATATGTCTATAAGGGTTTATGATTTAAGATTTTGTGGTTTATGGTATTTTAGGGTTTAGAGTTTATAAAGGTCTATAGTTTAGGGTTTAGATTTCGGGGTTACGTGTTTAAGGTTTTATAGGTTTTAGGGGTTTAGGGGCCGACTTAGGGTCTGGATTTAAACAAACTAGTGTTGTACATTCTGATCCATCATCCAAGTGGCCATCATGTTTTATTTTCGAAAACTCATGCAGTACTCTTAATTTCATCCTCTTCGATCTATTATTATTTATCTAATTTTTTATATTAATTAATTAATATAAAATTTATTTGTAATTTACTTTTTAAAATATTCAAAAAATTAATGTCAGGTAGAAAAATTTAGAACCAATAACATTAAAAAATGAATGTTAAAAATGAAAAAAATAAAATACTATTATTTAAAATACTTTTTAAATTTTTTTGAGTAGGAGTAATTGTTTTTTAATTTATATATTAAATAACTTTAAATATTAAAAATTTCAAAATTTATCCAAATATTTTAAATATTACTTAAACTTTAAAATAAAGAAAAAATTTGATTAAATCTTTAAAAATATATTATTATCAAGAATATTAGTGGCGTTTTTAATTAAAAGCGCGCGCAACTAAGAAATAGCGGCGCTATTCAAAAACGCCGCAAATAATCATTTTATTTCGCTTAAAAGCAGCGCCGTATTGTTAGCGTTTATCAAAAATTGCTTAAGGCTTTCTGTTCCCCCAATTTTTGATTTCCCGAAATCCCTAACTCCCATCTCTTTGCTCTTCCTATTCTTCCTATTCTCATCTCTGTTTCCGAACTGCACCTTCTCTTCCTTTTCTTTTGCTTTGATTTCCAAGCTCTTCCTTTTTTACAGTAAAAGAAAACCTGAACCTTTATTTTCTTTTTTCTTGAATCCCCTTCTCTTTTATCGTCTTTTACTCGAAAAAAGAAAACATTTGTTCTTGTTCATTTCGACTTTGAAAAAGAATTTCTCATCAAGAGAAGAAGATGAAGAAGAAGCTCTTAATAAATCTTGTGGTTTAATCTATTTGAGGTGAGTTTTGAGACACGAATCTCAGTTGAAATTTTTTTTATTTTCATTTACAAATTAAATAAATTCAGTGCCATATTTCCTGTTTCAATTTCATTTACAAATTTTCACTTTCATTTACAAGTTGAGGTAAGTTTCTCTTTTATCTGCCTCAATTTTTTAACAAAGTCGTTATTATTATTTTTGGTTCACAGAGTTTCTCATTGTCATTGCTGCTGGATATTCGGTCGTGGAGGTATTTCCTTAGTTCGTACTATTAAGTTTTCTTTTCCTCTCTTTGTTTCTTCTTTTACCCCAAAACCAATAAGCAAAGAACATACTTTTAACCTATAACTTTCCTTGTGAGGAGATAGTCGCCTTTAATTTTATATTGATTTGGCAATTTCATGCGGAGAAGCGAGAATATCAGATTATTCTTTGCTTAGTTAGTTCTAATGGCAATTCCAACTTTTCCATGAATATGGCTGAGTTTAAAATTTTGGTTTGTGGCTTACATGTTAATGGCGTATTTCCATTTTCAAAGTTGTAGACATGGATATAGTGAAACATTCTTGAAAGAGATTTACGCTCTATACTTAGTTTTTCTTCTTAGGCTTTAGTTCTAGTTGAAAGAATTCACATATGAAAACAACAGCTCTTTTATGGTTGCGAAATGAGTATATTTGAGACTTGCAAAAATAGTTAACTTTATCGATTGCATAATCGGGTTCCTAATATGCCTCATACTATGATCCAACTATAGGAAATACACACACAAACACTAACAATGACTTAATTACATATATAATATTAGTTGAGGCAGTGGATATTTGTAGATATGATCTAAATCAATCTAAGTTTGATGGTGCCTAGGTAACAGTCCAAAACATAAGTAGCAAGCAAGTAAAAGAGAAACACAAACTATTTGTGAAAGTTTGAAACACTACTTTCTTCGGTTTAAGTATAAAATGGTTTATCATTTACTTATATATATAAACATTCTGCCATATATTTTTATTTTTATATTAGTTTATGAGCTATTGAAGGAATTTTTCATGGGTACATCAATCTTCATGTTCAAGTTGCTTTTGTCTTCGTATATATATTTTTATGTTATATAACTTTTGTTTGTCTTTGAAACTGTTTTTTTCTAAGTGAAGCCCTGGTTTATCTTTATTGGAGAACCAGTAGAGTTGGTTCAGTTGAACATTTATCTTAAAAATAATTTAAAATTTTAAGATAATAATATTTAAGAAATTAAGATGTTTATATATAAAATAAATATTAAATTAAAAATAATATAAATATTTTGAATATATATATATATATATATATATAAACCGCCTAAAATGAGTTTGAACTATTAAACTTTTATATGAAAGCAGTAAGAAGCGAAAAGGATATTTGGCGATGATAAATTAGATGAGGTGTTTTGAGTGAGTGATTGAAAAATATACGGGTTACATCCATATATTGTTATTGAATTTCATTTTTTGGAGGATTTTTATTTTCTTTAAAACCAACCACTTTTTATGATTTCCCTTTTCAAAAGACGGATGCCTGTCTAAATCAATACACATTTTCATGAAAATGAAACATTATTTTGGCACCAACATAGTGCAGCACGCTTATGTGTCAAATCCAATAGGTCGGTTTGAATCCACCTCAGTACGTAGAATTGGAATTTTTTCTTATATAAATTATTAAGGGGATGTTTTACTTGAATTGAATGTTGGTTGAGATAAAATCCCTTACAGGATTTGATTGAAAGTGAGGACTTAAAATGGACAAAACCAGAGTGGTTTGAAAGAAAGCATGGAAACAATAATAAGATTATTTAACTTACATTTAATTTAACTTACATAATACGTAATACATACCTAACATAAAATTATTTAACTTACATAATACATAACTTACATAATAATAAGATTCAAAGTATATAGGCTGGAAACCTAACGGGTTGCCTTATATCTCACTGGAAGATATAACGGATCCTCCCCAGGTGTAACAATGCCACGTATGAAGAATCTTGAATAATACATGCAATTTAAATAATACTTACAATGCCATGTATGATGAAGCTTAAATAAATCTTTGTTTTAAAAATAAAAATCTTGTCAATTAACAATTAACAATTTAGCCGTGTAAATTATCATCAACTTTAGACTTCAACAACAACGAAATGGATAGGAGTTGGATGAAATCGTCAAGGGTAAGCAACGGCTATCGAAATGGAGTAGAAACTTTTCGAATTTCGCATTTCAAAATGGAAGCCAAGAGAATATGATTCTTTTGCGTGTAAGTAAGAAGTGTTGCAATGGTTTATGGCATTGTCGTGAAGTGGTCTCTACGAACATCTAGTTGTTGATGGCTTTGTCCGGGGGTACAAAATATGGTTTTTCCATGGAGAGTGTACACCTAGTGTAGCATCTTCATCGATGAATCAGGGGTATCATCATAGTGCTTTCAATCAGAATGTTAGAGACGATAACATGGAAAACATGTTGCGGGATGCTTTTAATATGCGTAGTGATGGTTTCGGGTCGTTTCCACCTGACTTGGGTGCAACCGATGATCATAATTTTGTTGGAAATACTTTCACCGAAGGGGGAAGAAGTGTACCAGATGAACAACCAAATGAAGAAGCGGCAAGATTCTACACGTTACTTGGTGAAATGAACGATGAAGCGTATGAGGTTCAAAATTTTCCAAACTATCATTCCGTATTCGTCTTTTTCACTTGAAATGTTTGGGGGTGGACCAGGAAACTCGTTGACAATGTTGTTAAGTTTTCGCAAGAAATGTTCCCTTTGCGAAAATCCCTCGATCTTCCAAAGATATGAAGAAATTGATAAAGGATTTAGGCCTTGGCTACAACAAAATTCACAGTTGCCGAAATGACTGCATGTTGTATTGGGGCGACCGGATAAACCAATGATCTTTGTCATGTATCGCGCCAATCCCGTTGGATTAATAGAAATACAGAGGACGGTAACGAGGATGAACACGATACACAGTCAAAGAAGCGACCATTTAAGATTTTGCGGTATTTTCCGCTAATACCAAGGCTTCAACGGCTTTTCATGTCCTCAAGACACCGAATCAATGACGTGGCACCGGATGGACGAGCAGATGATGGGTTGTTAAGGCATCCCGCAGATTCTTTAGCTTGGAAATCTTTTGACTCAAAATTTCCAAGCTTTGCAAGCGATCCTCTGAGTGTGAGGCTTGGGCTAGCATCCGATGGATTTAACCTTACAAACTCATGAGCACAACGTCGATTTGCTTGGCCTGTGGTGCTTGTTCCTACAATTTGCCTCCATGGGTTTGCATGAAACAATCTTCTTTTATCTTGTCTATGATTATACCGGAGAGAAAGGGTCGGGAATGATATTGACGTCTATTTGCGACCACTTGTTGAGGAGTTAAAACAACTATGGGCTGGTGTTCGGGTTATACGATGCAATGAGAAAAGAGAACTTTAATTTACGTGCGGCTTTAATGTGGACTATTAACGACTTCCGGCTTATGCTAATTTATCCGGTTGGAGTACCGAGGACGTTATGCTTGTCCAGTGTTGTCTTTAGCTGCATGCATACATGTTCGCAATGGTTATATAATGGGAAGAAGTTCTCGTACATGGGGCATCGCGGTGGTTACTGGAAAATCATACATTTAGATTTCGTGAGTGCTCGGTTTGATGGTACTCAAGAGTTCGCATCAGCCTCCTCATGCGACACTGTGGATCCGAAATATTCTTAATGTTGAAAGATATGAATTTCATTTATGGGAAGGTGAATCAACCGGCTAACCCGCAAAGAAATAGAAGATCTAGGGATGAATCGATGATGAATCGATGAAGAGGATGATCCTCATGAGGCGGACTTGTGGAAAAAAAAAAGTATTCTTTTCGAGTTGCCTTATTGGAAGCATCGATTTTTACGCCATAATCTTGATGTCATGCACATAGAGAAAAATGTCTCTGCGAGAACATCATTGGGACTATTTTGAATGTCGATGGAAAATCGAAAGATAATCTTTAGAGTCGACTTGATTTAGTCCACATGGGAATTCGGCGTGAGCTTCATCCCCGAGAACTTCCGAATATGAAATATCGGTTGTCGCCTGCTATTTTTTCAATGTCAAAGACGGAGAAAGAAGTGTTCTGTACGGTGTTGAAGGATATAAAGGTCCCGGATGCGTATGCATCAAATATTTCGCGATGTGTGAGTCTTAAGGATCAAGACTATATGGCTTAAAATCGCATGACTATCACATCTTGATGCAAGACTTACTGCCAGTTGCTATGCGGTGTTGTATGTCGAAAAAGGTGACGGCTCCTATAATTGAACTGTCAAATATAATGAAAGGTATTTGTGGTAAAGTTTTGAATGTTCAAGAACTTGAGAGACTACAAGATCGAGTCGCATTGACTTTATGCAATCTGGAGAAGATCTTCCCGCCTTCCTTCTTCACTATTATGGTGCACTTGTTAATTCATCTCCGCGTGAAGCACTTCTTGGTGGACCCGTTTTTCTATCGATGGATGTATCCCATTGAAAGGTCTTAATTTATTTGCAACATATTCCTTCATTCAGCTCAATGCCTTTAGTTGCAACTTTTGTTAATGTTGTATACCGTGTTTAGGTTCCTTTCCAAATTGAAGTCATACTGCCGCAATAAGCGTTATCCGGAAGGATCAATTGCCGAGGCTACTGCTGGCGGAGGAATGTATGACTTTCTGCTCGAGGTATTTGGAAGATGTTGAAACAAGAATGAACAGACCAAGTAGAAATGATGGGCTCACGGATCATAATTTGGTCGACACTTATTTATTTCAAAGTTTGGAGAACCGATCGGCAAAGTCGAAATTGTAGAATTAGACGATAGATCGTGGGTCCAAGCACATCGATACATTCTTTTTCATCACGATTCAATGGAACCATTTCGACGTAAGTTCTAGAATTTGATAAGTACTCATCAATTATAATTTATTTGTCTTCTAACAAGGTAAAACCTTTTTACCGCATGAGTGAGTACAAACAAATATTAAGAGCTCGTTCACGATCCAGAAGATTAAATCGACGAGAAATTAATAAGTTGTTCACGTAAACATTCCATGAATGGTTAAGCCAAATGGTATGTAATTTAAGTTTTTATTGACAAGTCATAATGTTCTCTCATAACATTCATAATTTCTCGGTTTACTTTCCATCAATAGGTTTGGAGCCGGAATGAAGTAAATGACGACGTTAAATGGCTTTCACAAGGTCCAAACAGAATAGTTAAAAGATATAATGGCTTTCTCATCAACGGATACTGATTTCATACAAGGTATCGCGAGAGATTGAGAAGAATCCAAAATTGCGGAATTGTTGTTAATTCTTCGATTACAAGTTATGCTAGTGCTAGGGACAGTAATCCGGTCGAGGGGAATCTGGAGTATTACGGACTTATTATCGACATCATTGAGTTGGATTATTATGGCAATTGCAAAGTTGTCTTATTTCGAGGTGATTGGGCTGATGTGAATACGGCTCGCGGAATTAAAAACGATCAATATGGCTTTACAATGGTGAATTTCTCTCGATTGATTCATATAGGAGAACAAGTGATGGACGAGCCGTATGTGTTTTCTTCTCAAGTTAAACAAGTTTTTTACTCAGAAGATCCAATCGATGAGGGTTGGTACGTTGTACTTGAAACACCCCTAGAGACTTGTTCGACATTGGCGAGTGGAAGTAGAGATGACATAGTCGAAAGATCAGAAACTTTGCCTTTTCCAGAACAAGACTTAACTGAAAATATCCCTAGTACTAGTCAACAATTTCAATGGGTTCGTCAGGATGTGGACGAAGATATTTACGAAATATGATGTAGTAAGATTTAATGATTTATTTTCTATATGTAATATTATAATTTTCATGTTGGTCATGTTATATAATTTAACTATTTTAAATGTCCTATTATTGTTGTTATTTGTTACTAAAATTTTGAACTCTTTTATGTGTTTTGCAGAGAAAATGCCTAGAAGACGATTACGAGGTTTAAATATTAGCAATTATACTGCAAATTCAGCAGACGTAAATAGTGGACAGGATACAGTTGTTGGATCTTCTACTCAGGACATAGATGACGAGCATGGAGAATTCCAAAGTAATGTTAAGTTTATTTTACATGCATGTTGAATTTTATTATTGATTCATTTTTCAATTTTAATATAATAATATATCATTTTTCACCTGAGGTGGTGGGACGGCGCAGAGCTCGGGGACGACGTTGTTTACTGATTTATATGACTTACAGCCTACCCAGCGTGTTATAGTAAGGAGAAACGATCATGGCCAGCCTATCGGATCTGAAGCTCGATTGTTGGCAGGCTATTTGGGCGTTATAGCACGAAATTCGAATATGTTGCCCATTAACTATGAATCATGGCATCACATGCCTGATGCCAACAAAAATCAGGCTCTCGAAAATATTAAGGTAATAGAAGGTGAATGTAATTTATAATACTTTCATTTAACCTTCATTTATATTAACTTTTTAAAAAAAAAAATTCAGGGTAGATTTGATTTAGAGGTCTCCGATGACTATATTAAGAAGACGTTGGGCAAAAAATAGAGAGACAATAAAAGCACCCTAAAAAAACAATATTTTAAAAAGACATCACCTCGATTTAAAAGCTGCATAAAATGTCCTACGGGAATGTTGAGGTACCAATGGGAAGATCAAGTTAGATTCTGGAATTCAAAGAAAGGAGAGGTATTGCGTACTTTCAAAGTCTTAGAAATTTTTCGGTTTATCGTATTTACTATATAAATAATTCAAATCCCATTATGTAGGACCGTGAGCGAGTTGGAACAAGCAGCAGACAGAAACAACAATTCACGCACACGGCAGGTTCCAGAAGTTTTGCTCGTGTGGCTGAGGCTGAGGTATTATAATTTATTACTTCTTTCAAATATTAATGATTTATACTATTAACTTATATTTTTTTCGCTATAATGTAGGAAGTTTCACAAAGTCAAAAAGTTGGACGGCTTCAACTTTTTGACATTACGCATAGGAAGAAGGATGGATCTCCGATGACATCCGAGGCTGCAGAAATTTTGGTATATTTATTTAATAAATGCTGATTTTTTATAAATATTTATAATGCTTAATTATAATGGTTTAATTCATCGTTTGTAGTTTTAAATTTCTAATTTTAACTTATGTTCCATTCATTTTTATTATATATTTCGTTTCTAACTCTTTTATTGATTTATTAGGATAAACTAAAGGAGAAGAAGGCGAGTATGAAGCGTTGCTTCGTTCGACGATACTCGTTAATCTCGGCGAGATTGATAATGCAATTATTAATGCGATGTTTTGGGTCCCGAAAGGTACTGCATCGCTTCGATTGATAGTTTTGTTAATCTTGAGTATATTTATAAATGTAATTATCACTAATGTTTTGGGTCTTACAAGGTATGGTCGGGTTCGATGTCAAGGATCGGTGTTACTCCGACCCAATATTTTGATCCGGCTCCCGGCAATACATGCCTTCCGAGTCAATCTCGCGTCTTGAAGTTAGAGACTGAAAGAACAGATATCCACGATGGAAGCGAGCACACGGTGAGCAAATTTCTCACTTAGAGCGGAGGCAAAGAATGAGAGAGGCGGAGCATGTTGCTCAACTTAGAGCGGAGGCGCAGCAGCGGGAGGCGAGCGAGCAATGTAAAGTATGAAGAACTCCAGCTACAATTTGCAGTTATGATGAATTTGTTTCAGCGGCGCAGAGGCCGCCATCTTAGACATTTCTTTTCTTATTGTAAGATTTTTTTAACATTGTTACTGATTAAACATTATTCTAAGAATTGTTTGAATTATGATTCATTTTTAATCAATATCATCTTTATTAAATTTGAAGTATTTGTTTAGATTTAATGCTTTTACTGAGAATTAAATGTTTTATTTGCTGCATTGGGTTGGAATTATATGCAATTGTTGCTGTTATTGGCTGGTTTTTACTGCAGGGAGGGTAGGATATTGGGAAAAAAGTGCACAGCAAATCTGTGCAAATTAGTGGCGTTTTTTTAAAAAGCGCCGCTAAAAGCCCCTACCTGTTGCGGCGTTTTTAAAAGCGCCGCTAAAAGCCCCTACCTGTTGCGGCGTTTTTCTAAAAAGCGCCGCTAAAAGCCCCTACCTTTTGCGGCGTTTTTTTAAAAAGCGCCGCTAAAAGCCCCTACCTGTTGCGGCGTTTTTTTTAAAGCGCCGCTATAAGCCCATACCTGTAGCGGCGTTTTTTTAAAAGCGCCGCTAAAAGCCCATACCTGTAGCGGCGTTTTTGTTCAAAACGCCGCTAAAAGCCCATACCTGTAGCGGCGTTTTTTCGCAAAAAACGCCACTAATTTTTGCGGCGGTTTCTGTAGCGGCGTTTTTTGCGGCGCTTTTAAAAGCGCCGCGAGTACTATTAGTGGCGCTTAAAAACGCCGCTAAAGGCCCAAAAAAACGCCGCTAAAAGTCTGTTTTGGTGTAGTGGCTGTGAAGTTGCTGCGGGATAAGCAACATAGAGGTGGTGGTAGAGCAGCAGTTTCTTTACCGAATCGAGAGTGGCTGGTAAAGGTGGAACACATATTTCGGGAGGTTAACCAGGCGGCGGATTTTCTAGCCCATCAAGCGTCGACTCAAGGCTTAGGACGGCAGGTACTTCGTTCTCCATCACTACGGTTATTGAACATTTTGCACAGAGCAGAGCCACTGAGAGAACAGTGACCATCTAATGGATACGACATATTATAAAATTTTAAGGGTAAAATATAAAAATAGTCACTTTTGTTTGCCTCAGATTACATTTTAGTCACTTATATTATCGTTCTATTACGAAGTGATCATTCTACTGTTAAACTCCGTTACTTCCCTAACAGCAGTCCTACATGGCAGTCCAAATGAGTTTTAAATGCCAACTTGGATGTCCAGTTACTGGGATGAAAATATGTTTTTAATTAAATAAATTTAATTTGGACTGCCACGAAGGACATCCAAGTTGGCATTTAAAACCCATTTGGACTGCCACATAGGACTGCCATTAGGAAGGTAATGGAGCTTAACGGTAGAGTCATCATTTCGTAACAAAACGATAACGTAAGTGATTAAAACGTAACATTTCAAATATAAGTGACTAAAATGTAATCTGAGGCAAACAAAAGTGACTATTTTTATAATTTACCCAAATTTTAAACTGAAATTTTAGACCATTCACATAAAATATTTTCTTCTTTTAAAATTTTAATTTCTTCTCTAAATATTAAATATAAACAAATATTCATTTTCGTTTAATTATTTTCATATTGATTACAATATTACATTTATATATTTTGATCGTTAAATTCCAAATTCGTCAGTCTTTTTCAAGTTTTATTTCATAATCTCTCTTAGTTAAAATATGTTATATAAATTTAAAATTTAATCTCTCTACTTTTTAAATTTAAAAATATAAATCTATTCGTGAAATTTAAATTAATTATAACGCCATTTTATTAATTGTAGTCAAAGAGGCGATCAGTCGTTCAGGCCTACGGGTCTTGGCCCCAAAGTTTTTGAATATTTTAATTATATCCTTAATTTTTTTTAAGATTTTAATTAGGCTCTTAAAATTTTCAAAATTCTCATTAAATCTTTGAAGTTTTTAAAAAAATTCAATTAGGCTTTTCAATTTTTTAAAATTTTCATTAAACCTTCAAAATTTTTAAAAGCTTTAATTAAACCTACCAAGGAAATTTTAATATTCTCATTAAAACTTTCAAAATTTTTAAAATTCTAGTTAGTCCCAAAACTTAAAATGGAGACTGAAAGCTCTAATATCTTAGGCTTAGTTTGGATGGGCGGTGCGTTTACTTTCGGTGAAGTTAAAAATAACGGTGGCGCTGAGATTAGTTACTGTAGCGATGAGATTGGATATTGTAGCAATAAGATTAGAAATAGCATAGGGTCCGTGTTTGGATTCAAACGCAGCTGTAACACTGAAGTGAGAATAGAAAATGACTATTAAGGACATTAGAAGAAAATATGTATTTAAATATAATAGATAATTAAATTTTATTAAAATTATATTTACATTGATTAATAAAAAAATATTTTTAAAATATATGTTAAATAATAATTAATATATATTAAGTATATATATATCAAAATTATATTTATCTTAAATAATAGTCATTAAAACTTATTAAATAATATTCATATTTAGAAAAAAAATCATATTTATTTTAAATAATAATCATTAAAAGTTATTAACATAATTTTTGTATTAAAATAAATATTAAAATGTTAAGAAATTATTAATTAAAAACAAATATAAATGAAATGGGTAAAGTGGACTTTTTCCACTTTCACTGGGTTTTAGTTTCCTCACTGCAGTTGAGGCTCCAGTGCAATTAAAATTTAACTAGAGTATTATCCAAACATATCTCTAGTAGAATCCAAACTGAACCACGCTCCAGTTGGAGTAAAATTTGGCTTGGAATCTGAACGCATTAAGGGATTAGTTGTATCCAAAGGGGGCCTTAAGAGTTATTTGTTCCTTATTTTAGTAGGATTTTAGGATTTTTAATTTATTTTATAATTTAATTTTGTTAGATATTAGAAATTTTATTTCATTGATGTTTTAAGTTAATTATATATTTATAGTGTTAAATCAGACTAGTTTTTGATGTGTTTTTCTGCAATATAGGTCCAACAAAGCATGAGAAATAATAGCTTGACATAAGTAGATTTCCATTCCAACAGAAAATGTCTCCGCTCCAACAAAAGCAAATAGACAAAATTTTGCTCCAATGGAAAGATTTCTCATTGGAGTGATGCATATACTTGATAGCTTTTAAAAGTTAAGATTTTTAGGGATTATAAAAGAAGAAAAAAGAAACCAAAATGGAGGAGAGAAGAGAAAAAAGAGGAGGAAGAACCCAAGCTTTCATGCATCAAGAATTGACGGATGGATTCCAACGAGAAGACAGAGTTTCTCCATCGTTTTTCCTTCTTGTTTCCTTTTATTATGTCTAGTTCTTGTTTTGATTTTAAGATGTTTTTCAAATTCTCCATGAACTAAATCTCTCTTCTAATGTTACAATAGATTTCATACTTAATTAATTGAATGTTATCTATTTCCATCTCTTTTTATTGTTAATAGAGTTTAGATTATTTATTCATTCTTGTCTATCTTCGATAATATAGTTTGGTCAGATAGTAGTTTGACAAAACTTAAAAAAATTGGAAGAAGACTTTTCATTTTAGGTCTAGAATGAATAACTCTTGATCTTAATAAGATGGGTCAACCCGTGATTCGTAATTAAGATAAGAACATACCTGATTACCTTGGGTAGCCATAATTGGGGTAGTTCTTAATCAATTTGGTCTGCATTATTGGCATAAGAATATAGCTCAGTAGTTAGATTAAATTAGTTCTTAAATTGCCCGGAATTGAATTAAGGGAATTTTAGTTCCCCAAGTTAATAATCAACCATGTTAGAATAAACTTGGTGAAAATAGATCAATTAACTAGCACATTAGACGAAATTCTAATCCTATAGTTTTACTATTGATTATTTATTTGATTTAATTTGCATTGTTTATTTTTATTTACTTTAAAATTAGTTAGAATTTTACTATTGATTATCGATTAATTGGATAAGTTCTAGAGTAATATTTGATGATTGACGTTTCGATCAGTAATTGGTCTTTGTGGGATCGATATTTTATACTATTTGGAACGATATGTACACTTGCGAGTCCGATTTTCGGTTAATAGAGAGTAACACGTGTAAAAAAAAAATTGCAATAGAGAAAAGAACTTTATTTCTTTATTTAACCAGAACATTGTAATATAATATATAATACTAATTTTTATCCAGTGCAATGCACGAGTTAAGATGTATGTTTCAATTTTATTTTTTTATTAAAATATTAAATATAAAACAAATATCCATTTTCGTTTAATTATTTTCATATTTATTAAAATATTATATTTATATATTTTGGGGGTTAAAATTCAACCTTGTGAATGTCTTTCAAGTTTTATCTCATTGTAATAACCCATTTTGCTCGGGCCCATATACAGTCCAAAATAAAAATGTTTTTAAACAGTCCTTTACAACACCCAAATTTAACGGCCCAAATATTAGTAGCCCAGATTACAAAACGGAACCCATTGGCCTAATGACCCTGTGATACACAGACCCCATACCCATTACATCCTTAGCCCAACCTATAGCCCAAACTTAATGGCCCAAATTTTGTTTCAGAAACTGGAAACCCTGAAACCCTAGGTTTCCAGTCGCGCCGCAAGAGTCAGAAAGCCAATCGTCACGCCGCAATATCTGGAGTCTAATCGTCGCAGCTGGAGTCCGATCGTCGCACCTTCGCAGCCACCAGAATCCCTTCGATAGCGCCGCCATTCTCGTGCCTGGTCCTCACCGCGAAATCGTCGTCATCAATCTGCGAAAAATGGAAACAAACCGCAGCAAAAAGGAAAGAATAGATATGGAAAAATATATTTTCCTTCTTTATTTTGTTTTTTTTGGGTTATAAAACCCCTTGTAAACAATCTGTAAAGAGGGGGGATACAGACACGGATATTGTCACAAAACACAGATAGAAATACATCGATTCAGGAATACACGAAAAACACAGATTCCACACACAAATACTCAAAGTCAGTGAGTATAGAATACTGTCAAACAAATCCAAAGGAATAAAAAGGGTGATTTCGCAAAGGTGATTCTTTATTCTGTTTATTTTTTTTATTATTTATTTTTTTATATATATATTTGCACCTATAACCGCCTCGTTTAAAGAAAAGATACAAAAGGAAAAGGGGATTACCTTTCGGAGACGATGCAAATCGAAAGTTTTGGGCCTCCGGCCGCCGGTCATGGAGGCGCGTGGGGCGCGTGGGGCGCGTTGCCCAGGAACCAGTGCAAGGCGAGAAAACAAAGAACTTCAGAGAATTTTCGAAGTTTTTTTTTAAAAACCAGACTAAATGGTTTTTTTTTTCAGAAAACCAATTTTTATAAACGAAAAAGAGCGCGCGCGTTTTGATTAAGCGTAGGTCAGCGCGTCGACCGAAACCCGATAAGGGTCCGCGCATTTATTAAAAAGGGGAAATTTCTCTTTCAAATCCCTATAACATTTTATTAAATTAAATTACGCCTATTAATTTTTTTTTAAATTAGCCATAGAAATTTGTTTATATTTCAATTTAACCCTTTTTTCTTTTTTTAAATTTTTTTATCTATATTTTAATTTGGTATTAAATTATGTATTATATTAAATATTTTATATTTTTTAGAAATTATCTACACCAATTTATTAAGATTATAAATAATTATTAGTTTACTTTATTTTTTTTTGATTGCATATTATTTTTTACATATATATATATACTATATTATATTATATAACTAAAATTTATTTTTATGTATAATATATTATTTTTTTATGTATTTTTGTATATTCTTGTTTAAAATCATTATATATTTTTATATTTATGACTGTTGTTTATATCTGCTTATTATATATTCATATTTGCTTCATTATTGATTACATGTTATCATGTTTCATCATGTATTTGTAACTGCTTTAGTATAGGGATTGTTATTTGCCATATTTTGTATTATTATCACCTTTCTTAAATGATAGTATACTATAATTATTTTTAATATTTATGTTCGATAAATGCAATATCGTTACATGGATTATTATTTTAAAATATAAAATACATTTTCTCGTAAAATTACTATATTTCGTTTAAAGGTTTTTAAAAATAAGGCAATGTTTAGGTATTTAGAAATTCGGGAAATAATGTCCAATCGTGCTGGGTGTCGATTTTCCGTTTGGCTAAATAACTAAATATCCTTTTAACAAGTTTTATAAATTATGAGATGATCTTAGTTACGAGGGTTTAAAAATATCATGTCCAATCGTGCTGGATGTGATGTTTATATTCCTTCGGATCGAAGAAATCTCAAATTTTAAATCAAAATTACTCGAAGTTTTATAAATTATGAGATGATCTTAGTTACGAGGGTTTAAAAAATATCGTGTCCAATCGTGCTGGATGTGATGTTTATAATCTTTTGGATCGAAGAACTCTCATATTTTAAATCAAATTGTTCACAGTTTTTTAGAAATCATATTTTTAAATACTTTTAAATTTCAAACATTTGGACATAATTTTATCGATTAGGTACCAATTTTTGGGCGTTATGATGGTGCTAACCCTTTCTCATACGTAACCGACTCCCGAACCTGTTTTTTTCGTTTTTCGTAGACCAAAATCAAATGTTTTAAATAAAATGTTTTTTAAGGTGATCCAATCGCACCTAAGTAAAAAGGGATTGGTGGCGACTCCCATTTTCATTTTTAAAAGTCGACCCTATTTTCTAAAAAATTTAAAAATGGTTTCAACAGCTTGGCGACTCCACTGGGGACCAATAAGAGAGTCAAGCCATAAAATTGATAGTTTCATGTCCTCATGTCTGGGTTCAAAATTCTGATTTTAAAAATATGAATCCTTTTATTGCATGTGATTTTAAAATATGTCTCTTTGCATTGCACTGCATGACCGTCGTGTTCACACCCTTAAGTGGGAGCGAGAAGCTATGCCTTCGTGAGGTTTTCACCTCCGCATGGGCTAGTGGATTGCTTCCGGAATACATCTGTACCTATGTCTTCGTGAAGTTTTCACTTCCGCATGGCCATAGGGAAATGTATTCCCCTGAACCGAACTCGATCCATATGAGCCTATAATGGGTGAGGATTGAGGAATCTGCTGGTTTGGGTACCTCAACTTTAGAGTTAAACCACACGTAGAGAACCTAGGAACCCACCCTAAGTAGAACTATGTCAAACCCTAGTGGTCACCCTAATAGGTGTTTTATGTTATTTATTTTTCCTGTGCTAACGTGTTCTCTTTTGTTTTGATTGTATTGCATTCACATCATAGAAAAGAGGTGTTGATTTCAAATTCGATTGCTAAATAGAAGAGTTTGTCATAAGAAAACGGGTTTTTTGATAAAGTGGATTATAATACGGTCGTCCGAATATGGTCCAAGTAAACACAATAAGAGAAGATTGATAGCCCGCGAAGGAATACAAGACCTTATCACTCAATGATTCAAGCTGACAAAGACTATCCGAGAATCACCACGTCTCGGCTTTCTTGAAGAGGCTAACGAGTATTATGGAAATAAGTGAGCAGTAAGTCGTGGTCCAGATCAAGCAAAAAGGAGCTGGTGGAGGCATTTATTACAAGTTTACAAGATTCGACCTATGCGAAGATGGAGATTGATGTTTTTGCTTGGAATATGAGGGCATGGTCGTATATGTGATCCGTTTTATGTAAAGAAATCTGCTTTCTAGAAAAGTTTTTCTAATGGAATTAAATTCAGAATCAATGCCTCTCTTTCTTTGCATTCATGCATTTGTATTACATTGCATCATTTGCATTAGACTTTTACAAAAGGACCCTAATTAGGTAAAAATATTTCAGTTAACCTGGAAAACATGGAACAAAGGTTGGAGAGAATAGAACAAATGCAAATACAGATGCTGGGGCAATTGACCAAGATCCAACAAGAAATGCGGGAACAAATGATAGAATTCTAAAGGAATGTGATAGGCCAACTAACCCAGTTGCTAGCCGAAGGACTTAAAAAAGGGAGTGGCCCAGTGGTCAACAGTGTGGATAATGATGAAGGCATCATTTATTCCCCGATAGGTGTCCCGACTCAATCAAATGTGCATTCGCATGGGATACCCGTCATTATTGGACCCCAATGTCAGACTAATACTTCGGCCCTATTGAGTGTCCCGATGGGTTCAGGTGTTAACCCAGATGATGGTCAAGCTAAACCGGTTGTGCTGGCAAAATCAAAAGGAAAAGAATAGTGTACTTTAAAAGCCCTGAAGAAAAAGTAAAATAAAGCGGAGGGTTATTTAGAGCCGATTACAGTAAGCCAGCCAAGGATAGTAATTACCAGACATTGGATCTCCCCAAGGCAAGAACCCAATTCAAGACAGAATTCAGAGAAACCTCAGTTCGCACCTATTCCAGTCACGTACAGGGAACTGTACCGAGCTCTGTTTGACGCACATGTCATATCCCCTTTTTATATAGAACCAATACAACCCCCGTACCCTAAATGGTACGACGTAAATGGTCAATGAGAATACCATGGGGGAATCACAGGGAATTCGATCGAAAATTGCGTCGCTTTTAAAAAGATGATTGAAAGACTCATCAAATTGGGTGTCGTAAAATTCGATGATCCCTCTGGTACAGAAAATTCGTTACACAACCTTTCTATTAAAGGGGTAAACATTGTGAGCTCCATGATAGATAGGGGCAGGAGATCCAAGAATGCATCGAGCTCAGGACCCTAGTGCATGGTTTGATTGAGGAGATCAAGGACCCGATGGGAATATTAGGGAATCTAAGTATTAACGGCATGTTTGAATCGGGGAATAAAAGTTTCCAAGTCCTTACATACTTGGGAAGATTTTAAATAATAGAACTGTGGAAAGGATCATTGTATTTTTAGAGTGGATTTAGAGTAATATTTGAAACACGCTTGTTGCCTTAAGCCTAGAGGCAATAAGAACCCTTTTATGAAATAGGCTTGTGTTCTAAAATTTTATTTCAATAAAATGTATCTTTTCAAGTACATATTATTTTATTCTTTTTATTTCATACTGTACATTCTTTTGTTTTTTAGAATATTCTTTCATTCTTTATTTATGACCATACCATACAAATAATCATCCTTAGAACCATTTATTCTTTGGATTTCTTGCCTTCGTACCTAGGTACCCAGATATCAACGATATGAGCGACGTTGTTATTGACTCCCTTTTTAAATGAGATATGGGTCTAGGGGATCTAAGGACTTCGAAGATGATAGAGATTGTAACCTACCTTCTGATTTGTTAAAGATGGTAGAATAAGATGAAAAGATAGACCTTACTCTACAAAGGGTCATTGGATATTATGAGCCTAGGGAAAAGGTGAAGACCGAAGCCTAGCTCACCACAAAAATAAGAAGCAGGCTAAACAAAGAGGATCGGGCACTGTTGATTCACCATGGAAGGGGATTGCATCAGTCATACTGCAAATACGGAATTAAAGAAGACAAGATTCATATGCCTACTCCAGTTCTTCACAAATTTTCCATAAGTGGGGCATGGATGTGATGGGGCCAAAAGCTTTTAGTCAATATTGACTCATCGGCATAGTTATCGTTTACTTCACTAAGAGGGTGGAAGTAGCTTCATATGCCAACATTGCAAAGTTGACAGTCATCAAATTCTAAAAAAAAAAAGAAGAAGAATAAAGGAAATGATCAAATGCCAGCACAGAATGCATAACTGTACAAAGTCAAAGTTTACAGTTTGTCCAAAGATCAGACAGTATATCACAGTGTAACAAAGGTTGCCAAAAAAAAAAAGAGTGGCTAAGACTTGTAAAGATTGGCATAAGAAGCTATCACTACTCTCTATGATTATCGAACATTGGCCAGAACCTTTGTTGGGGCAACATTATGGAACTTAAGCGCTTTTGCCAATTGAACTTAATCGAAAAAAAGGTTAAAAGCTATCCATCACGGTTGGATGATGCGAGCTTACGACAAAGAGGTTAATCTACAAAACGATTTTAAAGGAAAGCATATGCCAAACTGGGAAGGACTTATGTAGGACCTGTTCTAGAGGAGCATTGATATTTGGTGAAGACTTGCCCATTCGGTGAATCTGGTTTAGTCAAGAGGTATTCTACCTGAAAGAGGAAAGACCAAGGTGAAAACCCGTAAAGGGCGCCTCAAAAAAAAAGGGGGGGGGAGAGGCCAAGGCGAAAACCCGCAAAGGGCGCTTTGAGACCAAAGGGGATTTGAGTTGAAAACCCGAAAAGGGCGGCTCAAATTTTGATCAAAAGTGGGGCATACAGTAGTCTTGCTACATTTGAGTTAACAATGAGGAAATATGTTACGTCTTGGGGCATCGACAAAGTATTCCGGATCCCCTAAACACATATTGAGCTTAAAATGGTCCTCAAGAAGTTGGAACAAGGAAGCTCAGGCTGCGATATCTGGGGCACCTAGCTTTTATCCTACCCATTTTGGATTCCTTATCTTTGATTGCTTTATTCTTTTGAGATACACCCAAATCAATTTTCTTTTATTTCTTGGGTTATCTTTGATTAAATTATTTTTTTTTCTGAGCTATGCTCTTGAACAATTTCTTTCTCGTCCATTCTCGTGTTCTTTTTCAAGCATTTATATTGAAATAATGATTAATGGATTAAAAACACTTTCATAAAAAGAGTTTCGTATATTACTCCGGAAGCTTCTAAATAATATAAGAATCTGAAACAGGACTATTGTTAAGAACTCACCAAGCCTAAGGGATTGGAAATATTGGAAAATGATTATCTCTTGGATTCTTATTGGATAAGACAATTTCGTTGGTGATACCATATCGGCAAATGACGAATAACGTCAAGCCAAGTGTAAAAGGGGATCATTGTCGGAGACCACTGCATTCATATAAATTTTGATTTATACACCTAGGGAATGGTGAAAAACGATACAAGTTCGTACCTGCGAGTGGTAATAGATTGGATGGAAGAAGTCAAATGTTATTACAGTAAGAGGCATAAACTTCATATCACAAGGTTCAAGTGGAGTGGACTCATAATTACCACGGGGCAAAATAATTGAGTAAGAAAATGATACTTCAAGGGGGAACTAAGATGAAACCTTGACAGATAAATGAGTGATAATACCTTAAGTGGGAATCATACTCATATCATTTTTACATTCATAGCATGTCTAATTAGGAGCATTTGAGGCATTTCAATCAAGGCATCCTAATTATTAGACATAATCATATACCCATTCTACAGGTTATGTCTTTTAAAAGACAATGTAGTAAGATTAAAGATGACAGATCTGGCATTTCTAAGCTTTGCAGGAAGCAGATTGAAGATAGCAAATCTGGCATTCCTGAGCTTTGCGAGAAGCGATTGAAGATAGCAAATCGGCATTCCCGAGCTTTGCGCGAAGCATTGAAGATAGCGAATCGGCATTCCGAGCTTTGCGAAGCAGATTGAAAATAGCGAATCGGCATTCCCGAGCTTTGCGAGAAGTAGATTGAAGATAGCAAATCTGGCATTCCTGAGCTTTCCAGGAAGCAGATTGAAGATAGCCAATCTGGCATTCCTGAGCTTTGCAGGAAACAGATTGAAGATGACAAATCTGGTATTCCTGAGCTTTGCAGGAAGCAGATTGAAGATAGCAAATCTGGCATTCCTGAGCTTTGCAGGAAGCAGATTGAAGATAGCGAATCTGACATTCCTGAGCTTTGCAGGAAGCAGATTGAATATAGCGAATCTGGCGTTCCTGAGCTTTGCAGGAAGCAGATTGAAGATAGCCAATCTGGCATTCCTGAGCTTTGCAGGAAGCAGATTAAAGTTGCAATTGAGTTAGAAGCCATTTGAAGAAGACCAAGAAGCCCAGGCTCCACCAAGACCGGGCAAAATTGGTCCTTTTATAGTCTTTGCTCTATTCTTGTTTCACATTAATGAGCAAAGAGGGGCAGTTGTAATAACCCATTTTGCCCGGGCCCATATACAGTCCAAAATAAAAATGTTTTTAAACAGTCCTTTACAACACCCAAATTTAACGGCCCAAACATTAGCAGCCCAGATTACAAAACGGAACCCATTGGCCTAATGACCCTGTGATACACAGACCCCATACCCATTACATCCTTAGCCCAACCTATAGCCCAAACTTAATGGCCCAAAATTTGTTTCAGAAACTGGAAACCCTGAAACCCTAGGTTTCCAGTCGCGCCGCAAGAGTCAGAAAGCCAATCGTCACGCCGCAATATCTGGAGCCTAATCGTCGCAGCTGGAGTCCGATCGTCGCACCTTCACAGCCACCAGAATCCCCTCGATAGCGCCGCCATTCTCGCGCCTGGTCCTCACCGCGAAATCATCGTCATCAACCTGCGAAAAATGGAAACAAACCGCAGCAAAAAGGAAAGAATAGATATGGAAAAATGTATTTTCCTTCTTTATTTTGTTTTTTTTTTTGGGTTATAAAACCCCTTGTAAACAATCTGTAAAGAGGGGGGATACAGACACGGATACTGTCACAAAACACATATAGAAATACACCGATTCAGGAATACACGAAAAACAAAGATTCCACACACAAATACTCAAAGTCAGTGAGTATAGAATACTGTCAAACAAATCCAAAGGAATAAAAAGGGTGATTTCGCAAAGGTGATTCTTTGTTCTGTTTATTTTTTTTATTATTTATTTTTTTATATATATATTTGCACCTATAACCGCCTCGTTTAAAGAAAAGATACAAAAGGAAAAGGGGATTACCTTTTGGAGACGATGCAAATCGGAAGTTTTGGGCCTCCGGCCGCCGGTCATGGAGGCGCGTGGGGCGCGTGGGGCGCGTTGCCCAGGAACCAGTGCAAGGCGAGAAAACAAAGAACTTCAGAGAATTTTTGAAGTTTTTTTTTAAAAACCAGACTAAATGGTTTTTTTTCTTTTTCAGAAAACCAATTTTTATAAACGAAAAGAAACGGCACCGTTTTGATTAAGCAGGGTCCGCGCGTCGACCCGAAAACCCGATAAGGGTCCGCGCATTTATTAAAAAGGGGAAATTTTTCTTTCAGTCCCTATAACATTTTATTAAATTAAATTACGCCCTATTAATTATTTTTTTTAAATTAGCCATAGAAATTTGTTTATATTTCAATTTAACCCTTTTTTTCTTTTTTTTAAATTTTTTTATCTATATTTTAATTTGGTATTAAATTATGTATTATATTAAATATTTTATATTTTTTAGAAATTATCTACACCAATTTATTAAGATTATAAATAATTATTAGTTTACTTTATTTTTTTGATTGCATATTATTTTTTACATATATATATACTATATTATATTATATAACTAAAATTTATTTTTATGTATAATATATTATTTTTTTATGTATTTTTGTATATTCTTGTTTAAAATCATTATATATTTTTATATTTATGATCGTTGTTTATATCCGCTTATTATATATTCATATTTGCTTCATTATTGATTACATGTTATCATGTTTCATCATGTATTTGTAACTGCTTTCACTACACCAAAACAGACTTTTAGCGGCGTTTTTTTGGGCTTTTAGCGGCGTTTTTAAGCGCCACTAATAGTCTTTTCGGCGCTTTCGAAAGTTGCAAAAAACGCCGCTAAAAAAAACGCCGCAAAATTTAGTGGCGTTTTTTTTGTGAAAAAACGCCACTAAAAGTCAAGACCTTTAGCGGCGCTTATTAAAAATCGCCGCTAAAGGTATGGGCTTTTAGCGGCGCTTTTAAAAAAAACGCAGCTAAAGGTAGAGGCTTTTAGCGGCGGTTTTTAAAAAAACGCCGCTAAAGGTAGGGCTTTTAGCGGCGCTTATCAAAAAAACGCCGCGAAAGGTAGGGGCTTTTAGCGGCGCTTATAACAAAAACGTCGCGAAAGGTAGGGGCTTTTAGCGGCGCTTTTAACAAAAACGCCGCGTAAGGTAGGGGCTTTTAGCGGCACTTTTAACACAAACGCCGCGAAAGGTAGGGGCTTTTAGCGGCGCTTTTAACACAAACGCCACAAAAGGTATGGGCTCTTAGCGGCGTTTTTTTAAAAGCGCCGCAAAAGGTGTGGGCTTTTAGCGGCGCTTCTTGAAAAAACGCCGCTAAAGGTAAGGACTTTTAGCGGCGCTTTTAACACAAACGCCGCTAATTTGCACAGATTTACAATATTCATTTTCTCCAATATCCTACCCTCCCTGCATTAAAACAAACCAAAAACAGCAGCAATTGCATATAATTTCAACTCACTACAGCAAATAAAACATTTAAATCTCACTAAAAGCATTAAATCTAAACGATACTTCAAATTTAATAAAAGATATATGATATACATTAATAAATGAAGTATAATTCAAACAATTCTTACAATAATGTTAAATGTCATAATGTTAAAAATCATCTTACAACAAGAAAACAAATGTCTAAGAAGGCGGCCTCATGATCTTTGGAACATCTTCATCATAGCCTCAAGGTCAGTAGCTGGAGTTCTTCATACTTTATGTGTTCTGCTCGCCTCCTCATTGCTGCCTCCGCTCTAAGTTGAGCAATATGCTCTGCCTCCTCATTCGCTCGCCTCCGCTCTAAGTTGAGAAATTTGCTCATTTGTGCTCGTTTCCATCTCGAGCTATACGGTCTTTTAGTCTCTCGAACTTCAAAGACGAGATCGACTCGGAAGGCATGTACTGCTGGGAGGCGGATCAAAATATTGGGCCGGGGTAACCCCTGGATCCTTGACATCGAACCCGACCATACCTTTTAAGACCCAAAACATTAGTGATAATTTAGTTATAAATATACTCAAGATTAACGAGAACTATCAATCAAGCGATGCATCGTACCTCTCGGGACCCAAAACATCGTAATAATCTCTGTTATCAATCTCCTCGAGATTAACGAACTATCACTCGAAGCAACCGTTTCATACTCCGCCTTCTTCTCCTTTAGTTTATCCTAATAAATCAACGAAAGAGTTAGAAACGAAATATATAATAAAAAGGAATGCAACATAACTTAAAATTATAAAATTAAAACTACAAACGATGAATTAAAGTACTATAATTAAACATTATAAATATTTATAATAAATCAATTATTAAGTAAATATACCAAAATTTTTATGACTTCGGATGTCATCGGAGATCCGTCCTTCTTCCTATGCGTAATGTCAAAAAAGTCAAGGCGCCCAACTTTTTGACCAGATTTAAGCTTCCTACATTATAGCGAGAAAAATATAATTTAGTAGTATAAAGTCATTAATATTTGAAAGAAATAATAAATTATAATACCTCGGTCTCTCATTTACACAAGCAAAACTTCTAGAACCTGCCGTGTGCGTAAATTTTTGTTTCTGTCTGATGCTTGTTCCAACTCGCTCACGGTCCTAAATAATGAAATTTGAATTATGTATATAGTAAATACGTTAAACCGAAAATTTTATAAGACTTTACAAGTACGTAATACCTCTCCTTCTTTGAATTCCAGAATCTAACTTGATCTTCCCATTGGTACCTCAACATTCCCGGCGGGACATTTCGTAATTTTTCGTCGAGGCTTATGTCTTTCTTAAAATATTGTTTTTTTAGCGTGCTTTTATTATCTCTCCATTTTTTACCCAACGTCTTCTTAACATATTCATCGGAGACCTCTAAAGTAAATCTACCCTGAAGAAAAAAAGTTTAAAAAGTTAATATAAATGAAAGTTAAATTAAAGTATTATAAATTACATTCACGTTTTGTTACCTTAATATTATCGAGCCCGATTTTTGTTGGCATCGGGCATGTGATGCCATGATTCGTAGTTAATGGGCAACATATTGGCATTTCGTGCTATAATGCCCAAATAGCACGCTAACGATCGAGCTTCAGATCCAACAGTGGCCATGATTGTTTCTCCTTACTTTAACACGATCGGTAGGCTCTAAGTCGTATAAATCTTTAAGTAATGTACGTCCCCGCCCTCTGCGCGGCCCCACCACCTTCAATTGAAAAATGATATATTATTATATTAAAATTGAAAAATGAATCAATAATAAAATTCAACATGCATGTAAAATAAACTTAACATTACTTTCAAATTCTCCGGGCTCATCATCTATGTCCGCAGAGTAGAAGATCCAACAAACTGTTTCTTGTTCACTATTTGCTTCTTCTAAATTTGGAGTAGTGTGGACAATGTTTAAGTCTCGTAATCGTCTTCTAGGCATTTTTCCTGCAATGAGATGAAATAGTTCAACATTTTAGTAACAAATAACAATAATAATAGTACATTTAAAATAGTTAAATTATATAACATGCCCAACATTAAAATTATAAGATTACATATAAATAATAAATCGTAAAATCTTACTAAATCATATTTCAGTAAATATCTTCGTCCACATCTGACGAACCCATTGAAATTGTTGACTAGTACTAGGGATATTTTCATTTAAGTTTTGTTCTGGAAAAGGCAATGTTTCTAATCTTTCGACTATGTCATCTCTACTTCCACTGCCAATGTCGAAGAAGTCTCTAGGGGTGTTTCGAAGTACAACGTACCAACCCTCATCAGTTGGATCTTAGAGTAAAAAACTTGTTTAACTTGAGAAGAAAACACATACGGCTCGTCTATCAGTTGTTCTCCGGTGTGAATCAATCGAGAGAAATTTACCATTGTAAAGCCATATTGATCGTTTTTAATTCCGCGAGCCATATTCACATCAGCCCAATCACCTCGAAATAAGACAACTTTGCATTTTCCGTAATAATCCAACTCAATGATGTCAGTAATAAGTCCGTAATACTCCAGATTCCCTCGCGGGATTACTGTCCCTAGCACTAGCATAACTTGTAATTGAAGAATTAACAACGATTCCACAATTTTGGGTTCTCCTCAATCTCTCGCGATACCTTATGAAATCGGTATCCGTTGATGAGGAAGGCACTATATCTTTTCACTATTCTGTTTGGACCTTGTGAAAGCCATTTAACTTCGTCATTAACTTCATTCCGACTCCAAACCTATTGAATCGAAAGTAAATCGAGTAATTATAAATGTTATGAGAAAACATTATTACTTGTCAACGAAAACTTAAATTGCATACCATTTGGCTTAACCATTCATGGAATGATTCGTGAACAACTTATTAATTTCTCGCCGATTTAATCTTGGGATCGTGAACGAGCTCTCAATATTTGTTTGTACTCACTACGTTTAAAAAAGATTTACTTTGTTAGAAGACAAACAAATTATAATTGATTAGTATTTAACAAATTCTAGAACTTACTTCTGAAATGGTTCCATTGAATCGTGATGAAAAAGAACGTATCGATGTGCTTGGACCCACGATCTATCGTCCAATTCTGTGATTTTGACTTTGCCGATCGGTTCTCCGAAACTTTGAAATAAATAAGTTTCGCCAAGTTATGATCTGTGAGCCCAAGCATTTCTACTTGGTCATTCATTCTTGTCTCAACATCTTCCAAATACCTCGAGCGAGAAAGTCATACATTCCTCTCGCCAAGTAGCCCTCGGCAATTGATCCTTAGGATAACGCTTATTGCGGCAGTAAGACTTTAATTTGGATAGGAACCTAAACACGATATATAACATTATCAAAAGTTGCAACTAAAGGCATTAAGGTGAATGAAGGAATAATTTGCAAATAAAGTAAGACCTTTCAATGGGATACATCCATCGATAGAAAAGCAGGTTCACCAAGTATTGCTTCACGCGGAGATGAATTAACAAGTGCACCATAATTGTGAAGAAGGAAGGCGGAAAGATCTTCTCCAGTTGCATAAAGTCAATGCGGCTCGATCTTGTAGTGTCTCAAGTTCTTGAACATTCAAAACTTTACCACAAATGCCTTTCATTATATTTGACAGTTCAATTACACAAGACGTCACCTTTTTCGACATAGAACACCGCATAGCAACTGGCAGTAAGTCTTGCATCAAGATGTGATAGTCATGCGATTTTAAACCATATAGTCTTCGATCCTTAAGACTCATACATCGAGATATATTTGATGCATATGCATCCGGGACTTTTATATCCTTCAACACCATACAGAACACTTCTTTCTCCGTCTTCGACATTGAAAAAATAGCAGGCGGCAACCGATATTTCATATTCGGAAGTGCTTGGGGATGAAGCTCACGCCGAATTCCCATGTGGACTAAATCAAGTCGACTCTGAAGATTGTCTTTCGATTTTCCATCGACATTCAAAATAGTCCCAATGATGTTCTCGCAGACATTTTCCTCAATATACATGACATCAAGATTATGGCGTAAAATCTGATGCTCCCAATAAGGCAACTCAAAAAAATACTTCTTTTTTTTCACAAGTCCGCCTCATTAGGATCGTCCTCTTCATCAGATTCATCATCAGAATCATCCCTAGATCTTCTATTTCTTCGCGGGTTGGCCGGTTGATTCATCTTCCCATAAATGAAATTCATATCTTTCAACATTAACAATATTTTGAATCCACCTGTCTCTGAAGGAGCTTCAACGAACTCTTCTGCACCGTCAACCGAGCACTTTGAAATCTAAATCTATGATTTTTAGGTAACCACCGACGATGCCCCATGTAAGAGAACTTCTTCCCATTATATAACCATTGCGAACATGTTCGAAGACATAACACGGACAAGCATAACGCCCCTGGTACTCCAACCGGATAAATTAGCATAAGCGGGAAGTTATTAATAGTCCACATCAAAGTCGCACGTAAATTAAAGTTCTCTTTTCTCATTGCATCGTATGTCTCAACACCAGCCCATAGTTGTTTTAACTCTTCAACAAGTGGCTGCAAATAGACGCGTCAATATCATTCCGGGCCCTTTCTCTCCGGGTATAATCATAGACAAGATAAAGGATGATTGTTTCATGCAAACCCGTGGAGGCAAATTGTATGGAACAAGCACCACAGGCCAAGTACTATACGCTGTGCTCATGAGTTTGTAAGGGTTAAATCCATCGGATGCTAGCCCAAGTCTCACACTCAGAGGATCGCTTGCAAAGCTTGGAAATTTGGAGTCAAAAGATTTCCAAGCTAAAGAATCTGCAGGATGCCTTAACAATCCATCATCGGTTCGTCCATCACGGTGCCACGTCATTGACTCGCCTATCTTCGACGACATGAAAAGCCGTTGAAGCCTTGGTATTAGCGGAAAATACCGCAAAATCTTAATCGATCGCTTCCTTGAGCGCGGTATCGTGATCTTCCTCGTTACCATCCTCTCGTATTTCTATTAATCCAACGGGATTGACCGCATACATGACAACACTGTTGGTTTATCTGGGTCACCCCAATACAACATGCAGTCATTTGGGCAACTATGAATTTTGTTGTAGCCAAGGCCCAAATCCTTTATCAGTTTTTTCATGTCTTTGGAAGATTGAGGAATTTTCGCAAACGGGAACATTTCTTGCAGAAACTCTAACAGCATTGTCAACGAGTTTCCGGTCCATCCTCCCAAACACTTCAAGTGAAAAAGACGAATGAGAGAAAAGACGAGTTTGGAAAATTTTCATCCCTCATACAGTTTTTCATTCATTTCACCAAGTAACGTGTAGAACCTCGCCGCTTCTTCATTTGGCTGTTCATCAGGTACACTTCTTCCCCCTTCAGTGAAAGTATTTCCACCGAAATTATAATCATCGGTTGCACCCAATTCAGGTGGAAATGACCCGAAACCATCACTGCGCATATTAAAAGCATCCCGCAACATGCCTTCCATGTTATCATCTCTAACATTCTGATTGTAAGCACTATGAGGATAACCCAGATTCATCGATAAAGATGCTCCACTAGATGTACACTCTCCATGAAAAAACCATCTTTTGTACCCCCGGACAAAGCCATCAACAACAAGATGTTCGTAGACAACTTCACGATAATGCCAATTGATATTGCAACACTTCTTACACGGATAAAGAATCATATTCTCTTGGCTTGCATTTTGAAATGCGAAATTCAGAAAAGTTTCTACTCCATTTCGATAGCCGTTGCTTACCCTTGACAATTTCATCCAACTCCTATCCATTTCGTAGTTGTTGAAGTCTAAAGTTGACAATAAATTACAGAGGCTAAATTGTTAATTTATAATTTATGTAATCTTGATATGATCACATATATAAGCGAGTTATGTATTCTTTAAGATTCATCATACGTGGCATTGTTACACCTAGGAGGATCCATTATATCTAATGATGAGATATAAGGCAACCCGTCAAAGTTTCCAACCTATATACTTTGAATCTTTTTTTATCTATACAAGTATTATGTAAGTTATGTATTATGTAAGTTATGTAAGTTATGTATTATGTAAGTTAAATAATTTGTGAAAGCTATGTAAGTTATGTAAGTTATGTATTATGTAAGTTAAATAATTTTATGTAAGTTATGTATTATGTATTATGTAAGTTAAATTAAAATTTCAAATTGAGAATCAGTTGAGGTGTGAACATCTATGGCATGCATTACATTGTAGTTTGTTTTTTTAATATTAATTGGTTTTAGTTTTTCGTTTGAGGTAATTTGGAAAATGTTATTATATATTTTTATAATTGAAATTTGTTGTGATGTTGTTAAATTTAAAAGTTTTTAACTTACTTCTTTTAAAAAAGAATTTATTTTCTATATTAAAACATATTTAAATAATGATCTATATTATTATATTGATAACAAAATATTTATAAGTTTTTAAATTTAAAAGTTTTTAAATTACTTCTTCTAAAAATAATTTATTTTTATAATAAAACATATTTAAATAATGATCAATATTATTATACTGATAACAAAATATTATTACCATTTTGGAAAACATTGAAAATATTAAATATTAAAATCAAACATTATTAATATAAAAATTTAGTAATTAGTAATTAGTAATAAACCAAAAAGCCATATAAATGTAAGTATTCTTAAAAAAATTAACTTTTATATTTTGTTTATGTTATTTTTTATATCGTACCGTACCTTAAATTTTAAAAAATAATACACGGGAGCTTCTAAAAAATCTAAGCGGCATGATTAGATAGCAATTTGGAGGTTGTTCAAACATTATTAATAATAAACAGCAATAATAAACAGCAATTTAGACAGAAATTCTTTAAGATTCATCATATGTGGCATTGTTACACCTGGGGAGGATCCGTTATATCTTACAGTGAGATATAAGGCAACCCGTTAGGTTTCCAGCCTATATACTTTGAATCTTTTTTTTTTTTGGACAATAATAGAACAAAACAGCATATATACCAACCAAGCAGGATAATAAACCGCAATTTGGACAGCAATTTGGTCAAATTCATCATGATATAACTGTTATTGATCTGAATTTTGAACTAAAACGAACCTTAATAGTTATTACCAGCAAATCCAATCCGACAGTTGCAGGAGCAGTAGGAAGCAGTAACTGAAATACAAACAACATATGAATTAACAAATGCTATTGATTAATTACAAAAATGCTATTTACTAAAAACTAATACTCACATTCTTTGACCGAAAAAAAAATAATCAATTCAGTAGTCGATCACAGTCATCTTCAATTCTACTCACTTTTAAAGTACGGATACCTTTCTCAATACAACCTATAACAAATACATATGAAATTTATTAAAACAAAAAGTCTATTCACATACATTATTAAACACTAGTATTTTAATTTTGTTAAGTTGAAAAAAAAACAAAACGTTTTGTTTGAAGAATTGTAAATTTATCTGTAAAAAAAGAATCAATGGTCAAAATTTATCTATAAATCAGGTCTCCTTTTGTTTGAAGAATTGTAAATCAGATTTCCAAGTTAGTGGGAGAGTGTTGAAGGAAATTAATAATGCTGTGATGATTGCAATGGTGGAATACAATTATAAACCTTTAAATATAATTTGGGGTCAACATTTGAGAGCTTAATTTCGTTTCATCCAATTAAGATTTTGTTCAATTCTTCAATCAAACAGTGCTGTCGTTTCATTTTCAAATTTCATAAACGTGTTAAGTAATTAAGTCTAATTATATTCCAGTAAATTAGAGGGTATACCCGGTCAGTCTTTTTTAATCTATTACTTCTGCAAGTATAATCACCATACACCCCAAAAAAAATAAGAATGAATTGATAAAAATTTAAAATATATTAAAATTTAAATCAAAATAATTTTATTATACATACACATATGTATATATGCCGAATGCTGCATATATAGTCCAACTATTTTTCAAGTTTCGTAAAATATAATTACCAAATTCAATGAATTTACGTAAAATAAAGAGAGAAACTTCACAATTAAACATAATCCTAAGTAATAGATTATGATCAAAAAGTCTATTCGTGTCGCACATTTTGAACTAAAGTAAAACAACTCAAAACAAATTCAATAACAAGAACATCCGCATAATAAACTGATTTAATTTATTTAAAAATATTTATTAACCCATACATACCTTAGATCGAAGTTGACATTAATACCAAACCTGAAGACTAAATTGATGAAATGATTTGATAAGTTTTGAAGATCCCAATCCCAACTGGAAAGCAACAAAGCCAACCCCAATTCTAACCGCACTGTAAAAAAAAATATTGTTGAGATATATTGCTTTAATTTTAGGGAAAGGTAGTTTGTTACAAGGACAAAACTTGCCCATAGGTAGTGAAACAAGTTCTAATTAAACAACATGTTTGGCTTAACAATAATCAATCAAAAGTAAATAGAAGAAAGATCATCAACTTCACAGGTTGTCTTCTTTTTTTATATAAATTGTGAGTGGGTAGGGCATATAGCAGTCTGAAAAAATCATGAAAGCATTGCACTCTTCTTATTATATCTCATTAATGGCCCAAATACTTTTGATGGAAAAGACTATGATGAGAGGTTAATGTGCAGTTATTTTGTCCTCATATTCCCCTTCCCTTACAACCATGCCCATGTCTTTCATTATACTTTGGATAGTGGTACTTGCTGCTACATATTTTTCTGCTGATATTTTGCAGCACTAATGTCAAAAAGGAGACAACATTACAAGCAGTTTTTATTTTATTTTTTTTCCTTGTATTTTTTTGTGAACCTAAAGTGCTAATCCTACTCGACACAGGCCCCCAATAACAAGAGTTTGAGTCATCGATGCCAATAAACTGATTTAACTAATATTCTTAAAGTTAGATCTTTTCCTAATTCAATAACAAGAACATCCGCATAATAATAAAGAAAAAACAAAATATTTCACAGAAAAACACAATGAAGAACAAAAAATCCAAGCATCCAAACTAAGAAAGGAATTAGAAAAACAAATAAAGAAATGGGTTTTGGAAAAATGAAATCAAAATTACCATAAAACAAGGTAGAGGGTTTCCGTGATAACCTTGAGGGGTTGAAAGCTGAAGTTCTTGATAACAAATTTGAGCCCAAAGGGAATCGTCAGAAGCTGAACCTGTAAACCTTTTATTAGCGGAAGAAACTTTAATAATGTCTGAAGGAGATAATGTTGATAGAGTTATGCGGAGAGGTAAATACCCTAGCCCATCTAATTCCAACGACGGTGGAGTAGAGAAGATGCGTCGGAAGAGAGAAGAAGCGAAGAAGCGAAGAGAGTTGCAACAGTTAAACCGAGGAGAGAAGATTGGATATTGGGAAACTAGGTTAAAAATTTTTGGGAAGAAGAAGTTGTAGGAATTTGGGGAAAAGCGGGAAATCAACAGAGGCAGAGAATAAAGCAAATTCGGGCCTCTAATACAAGAACAAAGACGACGACGTTTTGCAAAAATCCTAAATGAAATTCGTGGCGTTTTTATTCAAAAACGCCGGCAATTATAAACTTTAGCGGCGTTTTATAAAACGCGCCACTAATAAAACTGATGGAACGATGACGTTTTTTCATGATTTTTGCGGCGTTTAAAATAAAACGCCACTAATAACCAAAAAAAACGACGCCGTCTGCGATCTCTTCAGGGCTATTTGTGGCGTTTTTTAAGAAGCGCCAGTAATAAAAGATGAAAACGGTGACGTTTAATTGGCATAACTTTGTGGCGTTTTTAAACAAAACGCCAGTAATTCATAGATTTTGTGGCGTTTTCAAACAAACGCCGGTAATTCATACCTTTTGTGGCGTTTTTTGTACAAGCGCCACTAATAATAAAGTATCATTTACTATATATATTTTTATAATATTATTAATTAATCAAAATACCTAATATTATTAACACTAATTAATCAAAACCCTAAACATTATACCATTAAACTAGATCCCCCTAATCCTAAACTCTAAACTATATCCTCTAAAACCCTAAAACAATGACACTAATTACCCTAAAACCCTCAAAACCTTAAACCATTAAACTATATCCCCTACTAAAGTACCCTGAACTATATATTTAGGGGTAGATATTTAGGGTTTATTGTGTCGAAGTGCGAAGTGTGTATGACGTAGGTTTGGGGTTTAAGATTTAATAATTTAAGGTTTAAAGGTTTTAAGATTTAAAGTTTGGGGATTAAAGATTAGGGGTTTAATGGTTTAGGATTTTATACCCCTAAATATATGTACATTTTTTATCTCTAATCCATAAACACTAAACTCTTAAACCCTTAAATACAAAACCATAACTCTTAAAACTTTAAACCCGAAACCCGAAACACTAAACTCTTAAACCATTAAATATATATAAATCCTGAAACTCTAAACCTTAAACCTTAAATCCTTAATAGTGAACCCCAAACCTACACCATACACACTGCATTTGAAACACTAAACCCTAAACCATTAACACTAAATCATAAACCCTAAACAGTAAACCCCAAAATAAAATAATTTTTATATTGAATTATTATACGAGGACCAAAACGGCGCCGTTCTAGTTTCGGAACAATTTGATTTTTTGTGGCATTTTTTTATAAAAACACCGCTATTCTTGGGCCTTTTTACAATTTTTATATTGAATCATTAAACGGGGACCAAAACGGCGCCGTTCGAGTTTTGAGATAATTAGATTTTTAGCGGCGTTTTTATAACAAACGCCGCTATTGCTTACCTTTAGTGGCGTTTGGGGAAAACGCCGCTATATCTCTAACCTTTTTGTGGCGTTTTTAATAAAAACGCCGCTATTATTGGGCCTTTTACAATTTTTATATTGAATCATTAAAAGGGGACCAAAGCGGCGCTGCTCGAGTTTTGAGATAATCGATTTTTAGCGGCGTTTTTATAACAAACGCCGCTATTTCTTACCTTTAGTGGCGTTTTTCGGAAAAACGCCGCTATATCTCTAACCTTTTGTGGCGTTTTTAATAAAAACGCCGCTATTATTGGGCATTTTTACAATTTTTATATTGAATCATTAAAAGGGGACCAAAACGGCGCCGTTCGAGTTTTGAGATAATTAGATTTTTAGCGGCGTTTTTATAACAAATGCCGCTATTTCTTACCTTTAGTGGCGTTTTTCGGAAAAACGCCGCTATATCTCTAACTTTTGTGGCGTTTTAATACAAACGCCGCTATTTATCAGTTTGTAGCGGCGGTTTTATACCAAACGCCGCTATTTCTTAGTTTTTAGCGGCGTTTTGGCCAAAAACGCCGCTATTTCTTAGTTTTTAGCGGCGTTTTATTTCAAACGCCGCTAATGTATAATCTTTGCGGCGTTTTTTGTCAAAACGCCACTAGAAACGCCGCTAAAACCCTATTTTCCTGTAGTGTTTAGTATAGGGATTGTTATTTGCCATATTTTGTATTATTATCACCTTTCTTAAATGATAGTATACTATAATTATTTTTAATGTTTATGTTCGATAAATGCAATATCGTTACATGGATTATTATTTTAAAATATAAAATACATTTTCTCGTAAAATTACTATATTTCGTTTAAAGGTTTTTAAAAATAAGGCAATGTTTAGGTATTTAGAAATTCGGGAAATAATGTCCAATCGTGCTGGGTGTCGATTTTCCGTTTGGCTAAATAACTAAATATCCTTTTAACAAGTTTTATAAATTATGAGATGATCTTAGTTACGAGGGTTTAAAAATATAATGTCCAATCGTGCTGGATGTGATGTTTATATTCCTTCGGATCGAAGAAATCTCAAATTTTAAATCAAAATTACTCGAAGTTTTATAAATTATGAGATGATCTTAGTTACAAGGGTTTAAAAAATATCGTGTCCAATCGTGCTGGATGTGATGTTTATAATCTTTCGGATCGAAGAACTCTCATATTTTAAATCAAATTGTTCACAGTTTTTTAGAAATCATATTTTTAAATACTTTTAAATTTCAAACATTTGGACATAATTTTATCGATTAGGTACCAATTTTTGGGCGTTATGATGGTGCTAACACTTCCTCATACGTAACCGACTCCCGAACCTATTTTTTTCATTTTTCGTAGACCAAAATCAAATGTTTTAAATAAAACGTTTTTTAAGGTGATCCAATCGCACCTAAGTAAAAATGGATTGGTGGCGACTCCCATTTTCGTTTTTAAAAGTCGACCCCATTTTCTAAAAATTTTAAAAATGGTTTCGACACTCATAATCTCTCGTAGGTAAAAAATATCCTATAAGTCTGTATACTTTTTATAACTTTAAATTTTAGTTTTTATATTTTTATTTTAAAAAAATTAGTCCTTTATTTTTTGGATTTGAAAATGCTGGTCTAATTGTTAACTCGGTTAAAATTCTTTTGTTAAATTCTTATTAAATCTTTGAAATTTTTTTAAAATTTCAACTAGACTTCTCAATTTTTTTTGTAAATTTTCATTAAACCTCTAAAATTTTTGAAAGTTTTAATTTGAACAGCCAAAATTATTTAAAATTCTCATTAAAACCCTCAAACTTTTTAAAAATTTAGTTAGCCATCCAGAACTTAACGCTAAGATCTACCACTACTTAGTAACATAGTTACCAAATGAATTTTTTATTTCAAAATGGTACAACAACAAATTTAACAAAAGTAAATAAATATTGTCAAACAATTGAACCTGAATTTTGAAATTTAAAAAGTAAAAAAGCTAAATTCTTAAAAATAAAATATAGGGACTAAATTCTAAATTAAATAAAGTAAAAGGACTTAATGCATATTTTAACCTCTCTTTTAAAATGCCATGAACTGCCAACATCATTATAAAATCTTTGTCTCTTTCTTAAAATTTCTTTAAAGGTCAGTTTTGTCTTTTGAAAAATTAATTATTATTAATATACAGCTCAGTGTGTTGTTAGGACTAAATTAAAAGGGACAAAATAATAGAATCATCAGTTTCAAACAATTTTTTTAAAAAAAAGAACAAAAAGGATTATTTTTTAGGAACTCAATTTTGTAGGTTTAGATATTAGGATTAGATATAATATATTACCAAAAAAAAAAAAAATCTTGCACATATATACAGAAATACAGTGCATAAGATTTTTTTTCCGGTTGTTTTGATACAATTTTGTTAAATAGAATTACTGGGTTTTTTTTTATAATTAATTTTATAGGAAGAAAAGGAAAATTTTTACTGAATTTTGTAGATTTAGATATTTAGATTAGATAAAATAATTATCAAAAGATTTTCTTGCATGTATATACAGATAGGATAGAATTTTTTTAAACAAAATTATTGGGTTTTTTTTTTTAATATTGAAAGCGAGATTTTCAAAATCAAATATCAATAATTTCATCATTTATATTGATTTCTTCATAAAGAATCGCATTCTGGGTTTTGGGTTTTTTTTTTTTTTGGCTTTTTATGAATGCTTTGTAACGGTCTGTTTGCGTACGTGGCAAGAATCTGGAGGCTGGATGCTTCATTGATCGTTGATTGATTGGGATTTGAGGTAATGCTGTTTCATATATCTAAACCTGAATTGTCTATAGATTTGTTTATTTGGTTATTAGAAATGTATTTTTATTAGTGTTATTTTGATGGGATTTTGTTTTAATTTTTAGGATTGTTTTCTGAATGACGGGCATCGAGTTGATTCATGAGAAAAGGCGTGTTTTGATCGTATATTTTAGTGATAGGATCAGTATTTTACCCTTTTTGAGGTTCAATTTATTGTGATTTATGTCAAATTTTTCGAATGCCATTTTAGTTGAATTCTGGAGTAGATTGTGTTGCCAGGCATTGATTTGGATCAGCATTTGATCAAAGTTCAAATAGTAGAATCGGGGTTTCGATTGTTCTTAAGTAGTTGAGATGGAGAAGTATGAATTACTTTGATAGGTTGATCGGTAGGCATAATAGTTGGTTCTTGATTGTTAGAATTTCTGATTTTCGATGGTTGCACTTGGTGGAATTGTGGCTTCGTTTCGGATTGAACTGCATGCTGTATTGTTTATGGCTTGTTTCGAGTTTCAAATGGAGCTACCTTAATGAGCAGGTGCATTAGGATAGTTTAAAGATGGATGCCACTAGCAAGACTATTTCTGAGCTAGTTAGTTTAGTTAAGTCATGGCTCCCTTGGCGATCCGAGCCTGATAATGTGTCGAGGGATTTTTGGATGCCTGATCATATCTGCAGGGTGTGCTATGAATGTGATTCTCAGTTCACATTATTTAACCGTAGACACCATTGCCGACTCTGTGGCCGAGTTTTCTGTGCCAAGTGTACAACAAACTCGGTTCCTGCGCCATTGGATGACTTCAGTGTTCTCCAAGAAGAGAGGGAGCAACTTCGGGTATGTAATTATTGTTTCAAGCAATGGGAGCAGGGCATAAATGCTATTGATGATGAAGTGCAAGAGCTCGATGAGGATATTAGCTCTTCACCGTCAGCCGCTAGCTTTATGAGCACTAAATCTAATTATAGCAGTAGCTATAGTCTCGGCTCGGTTCCATATCTGTCTCATTCGAGGTCTATTCCCAGCCCTCGTCAACTGTCTTCAATGAATCGAAGCATGGATAGATCCAGCAAGAGAATAACAATGACAAGTGATGATCTTATGATGGATGTAGAAGATCCATCTTCAAACTATGAACTTTTGTCAGACAGGCATGGAATCTTACCTTCTTAATTGCATTTCTTAAAAAATTTCAGGTTTTTCTATCGATCAAACAGAACTTAAATCTGTATAGACATCTGAGTTTGCATGTGTTTGTGCATCACTCTGTAATCTGTCATTTTTTATCAGTGTCGTCTATCGAATAGAATACAGGAAACCAGAAACCAGTAGCCAATATGATTTATTGGAGAGTTGAGTAAAACAAGGTATTAGTGTTCTATTCCAATCACTTATTGTTGCTTGCTTTTTGTTTGGCATCAGGAGTGATTATGATGATGACGACGACGACGATGAATACAGCATATATCTGTCTGATTCCGAGTCAAAGCATTTCTCTCAAGATAGTGGCTATTGTAGTCCTATCGGCTTTGATGAGACGAGCAATGATGAGTCGCATGCATTTCATCCCGATAGTGAAAACAATGACTCAAAAATTTTAAGCTGTTCTCCAATTGACCATAGTCTCCCTTCACCGTGTTTAGAAGGAATATCACAGATTGTGAAGGAAGATGAACCCGAAGTTGGTGACGAAGGTGAAATGTCGTCGGCTTTATATGCTACCGAGCCTGTAGATTTTGAGAATAATGGACTTCTTTGGCTCCCTCCTGAACCCCAAAACGAAGAAGACGAGAGGGAAGCTCTTCTGTTCGATGATGATGATGATGTGGATGTTACAGGAGATTGGGGATACATGCGCAGCTCAAGTAGCTTCGGAAGTGGGGAGTCTCGGATTAAAGATAGATCGAGAGAAGAGCACAAGAAAGCGGTGAAGAGTATAGTTGATGGACATTTCCGGGCTTTGGTAGCTCAACTTTTACAAGTCGAGTGCCTTCCTGTGGGTGATGAAAATGACAGGGAGAGCTGGTTGGAGATCATCACTGCTCTTTCGTGGGAAGCTGCCACGCTTTTGAAGCCTGATACGAGCCAAGGGGGAGGGATGGATCCCGGTGGATATGTTAAAGTGAAATGCATAGCTTCTGGATGTCGTCGTGAGAGGTAAATGTTACACAATATAACAATTGTTTCCATCCAATCTGCTTTTTTATTTTTTATTTCCTAATGAATTAGAATCTAAATTAGTATAGACCCTGAGATAACCTCTAAGACTGCTTCCAGATATACTATTGCACTAGTTTTCGACACTCCGTTTTTTTGTTTCTGAGTTTTGTTATGTTTCTTATAGTATGGTTGTCAAAGGAGTTGTTTGCAAGAAAAATGTTGCTCATCGACGAATGAATTCAAAAATAGAGAAGCCTCGGTTGTTGATCCTTGGTGGAGCTCTCGAATACCAGCGGGTCTCCAACCAATTATCAAGTTTCGATACTTTGTTGAAGCAGGTATTTTCATGTTTATATGTTTCTTTCTGTTTATGATATATCAATTTTTTATTTCCATAAGCTACTATTATTTTGTCCTTATGTTATATATTTTTTGACTTCATTAAACCAGGAAAAAGACCATTTGAAGATGGCTGTAGCGAAGATACATGCGCATAAACCAAATATCCTTCTGGTAGAGAAATCAGTTTCTCGGTATGCCCAGGAATATCTCCTCGAGGAAGACATATCACTTGTTCTAAATATCAAAAGGTCATTGTTAGAACGCATTGCTCGATGCACTGGTGCTCAAATAGTCCCTTCGGTCGACCATCTCTCTTCTCTAAAACTAGGTTACTGTGAAAAATTTCATGTCGAGAGGTTCTTTGAAGATCTTGGCTCTGCCGGACAAAGAGGGAAGAAATTGGCGAAGACCTTAATGTATTTTGAAGGCTGCCGAAAGCCATTGGGTTTCACTGTAAGTAATCAAAACTAACTGAAACCAAACCGAAATGGAAGACATTAATGTATTTGTTTTTCAGCTGTTGCAGGTCTAATTTTTTAGTCTAACTGAATTTGTAAATGTTTTGCTTCAGATATTACTTCGGGGTGCAAATGGAGATGAATTGAAGAAAGTCAAGCATGTTATCCAATATGGAATTTTTGCCGCTTATCACTTGGCTCTGGAGACATCATTTCTCGCCGATGAAGGAGCCTCTCTTCCGGATTCCTCTTTTAGCTCTCCCATTACTGTGACACTTCTTGATAAACCACCAACTATTGCGAGGTCCATATCAACATTTCCTGGTTTCACTGTTCCGGCCAATGAAACATCCCAGGAACCTCCACATGGTAGTGATCTGCAAAGAGCTAACAGTATTCCCACTTTAAATCTTCCGTTCTCGGTTGTTAATCGTGCTTTGCCAAAAGAAGCTGCACAAACTTGTTTATCTAATGGTTCTAGCTTGCCATCTGCACAATCCACTACCGAGAAAGTTAATTTAGATTCCTTTTCCAAGAAAACTGATACTGGTCCCAAAGAATCGTCAACTATGGGATCTTTTGTTAACAAAAGTGAGTCAGCCACTATGAGTAATCATCGTGTCGGGCTGTCAAATTCTTCACAACAAAATTCTACAGTACACATTGACCAAGAGAATTGTAGCACAGCAGTTGAAATTCAATCTGGTCTTTCGGAGGCATCATCGGTGCATCATGATAGTCAAAACTGTAATAACCAATCCCAGGAGCCAAAACCAATAAAAGAAGAATTTCCTCCAACACCCTCTGACAATCAGAGCATTTTGGTTTCTTTATCATCGCGATGTGCATGGAAAGGGACTGTCTGCGAAAGATCCCATCTGTTTCGGATCAAGTACTACGGCAGTTTCGATAAACCTTTGGGTCGGTTTTTGCGGGATCATTTATTCGATCAGGTAAAGTCTCTCTTTTCCACTTTTATATATATTTGATCATATGCACTGCAGCAGTTCTCTTGAAACTAAAGAAATTACTGATCTTTCAGAGTTACCAATGCCATTGTTGTGACATGCCTTCAGAAGCTCACGTTCATTGCTATACTCATCGGCAAGGAACCCTCACCATATCCGTTAAAAAACTCACCGACGTTTTCCTACCTGGTGAAAGAGTTGGAAAGATTTGGATGTGGCATAGATGCCTGCGATGTCCAAGAACCAATGGTTTTCCTCCGGCTACGCTGAGGGTGGTGATGTCCGATGCTGCTTGGGGTTTATCTTTCGGAAAGTTTTTGGAGCTTAGTTTTTCAAACCATGCTGCAGCAAGCCGGGTTGCAAGTTGCGGCCATTCTTTACATAGAGATTGTCTTCGTTTCTATGGGTAATTTCCTTTTGCTTTTATATTATCAGTTGAATGCCATATCCGAGTACAAATAGTTGCCCTTGTAAATATGTGATAAAAACCAGCTTTCGTGCTGGCTCTTGACCCATAAATATAATGCATCACATTGTGTCATTAATCATTATCGCATGTTTTGAAATCAATCATTTTGTTCATGCAAACTTGTTTGTAGATTTGGGAGAATGGTTGCTTGCTTCCGGTATGCATCAATTGATGTACATTCGGTGTACCTTCCACCCCCGAAACTTGAGTTTGACTACGAGATTCAGGAGTGGATACAAAAGGAAAAAGATAAGGTGCAAGAATTAACAGTTTCGGTTTCGGTTTCTTAAAGAAGCTGATTTAGATCTCACTTCATTTGTTTATTTTTTTGGTTATTATAAATAGGTGGTCGACCGGGCTGAGCATCTGTTTTCTGAAGTACTCAAATCCTTAAATCAAATAGCTGAAAAGAAAATCAGCAAAGGGGCACCTAATAGTACCGTGAAATCACCAGAATCGAGGAATCAAATTGCTGAACTAGAAGGGATATTACAAAAGGAGAAACTCGAGTTCGAGGTAAGACTTCCTTTATGTATTATATATTTTTTGCTTTAGCAAAACAGCCGGATTGCCGGTGATTATGTTGACCATGTATGGTTAGATTTCCATTACTTCTGTTGGAAAACTTCTATAACTGAAAAAGAAATGTCTAATTTTCATTGCTGTTTATATTTTCCGGTTTTTTATTTCTCTCATATTTGGTTTAGGAATCGTTGCAAAAGGCTTTGAATAGGGAAGTAAGAAAAGGGCAGCCTGTTATCGACATTCTTGAACTTAATTGGTTGCGGCGACAATTACTTTTCCAATCTTATATGTGGGACCATCGCCTGGTTTTTGCAACAAATTTAGAAAATTGCAGGCCGGAGGACAATTTCGGCAATTTGATTTCAGGACACGAGGAGAAATCTGTAACTGATGATGAGAAGCTCAAAGATGTGGACATGTTGGAGCATGGAAAAGGCTCCGAATGCTGTGACTTGTCTCCTGTGGATGAAAAGCTTGATAGGGGATCTGACCAAAGAGAATTAAATGGCAATGCTGATAAGTCGGACGTGATCCAACGAGAACTGGACGTAAGTGGAGATTTGAGTCTTGGAATTGAAGAGTATGGTAGTCTTTCTGCTAGTCAGAGCATGTATGACCAATCGGACTGTGAGAAACCTACTGCAACTGTTCGTCGGGTCCTATCTGAAGGCCACTTTCCTGTCATAGAAAACTTGTCTGATACCCTTGACGCTGCTTGGACGGGGGAAATTCAACAAACAGTTGTATTGTGTAAGAAAGATTCATGTGATCTTTCTGATTCTGCTGCTGCAGGCACAGCAACAGAGAGGTTGAATTTGGAAAACCATTCTGAAGGAAAGATCGTGCCAAAGGCTCTTTTTTCTTTTTCACCTTCATTGTCCACTAGGGGTTCAGAAAATTTGGAAGACTCGATAAGCTGGTTAACGATGCCATTCTTAAGTTTCTACCGTTCATTGAACAAAAACTTCTTAGGAAGTGCTTCAAAGCTCGATACATTCAGCGAGTATGATCCAGTCTATGTTTCGTCATTTCGAGAGTTGGAAATGCAAGATGGGGCTAGACTGCTTTTACCTTTGGGTGTTAATGACACTGTTATTCCGGTTTACAATGATGAGCCCACAAGTATGATATCATATGCACTAGCATCACCTGAGTATCATTTTCAGGTAAGCAACAATGGAGATAGACATAAAGACAGTGGGGATTTAACTACCTCCGTATCCGCAGATTCATCAACTCTTCGGTCTTTCCTTTCTGTTGATGAATCGACCTTTGATCCCCATCAAAGTTTCAGTTCAATAGACGACGGTTCTGGCTCTCGTAGCCTGATTATGGACCCACTCTCCCGTACAAAGGCTTTGCATGTCCAGGTTTCCTTCGGAGATGACGGGTCAGCTGATAAAGTGAAATATACCGTCACTTGCTATTATGCAAAGGGGTTTGAAGCATTAAGAAGAATGTGTTGCCCATCAGAGCTAGATTATATACGGTCCCTGAGTCGGTGTAAGAAATGGGGTGCTCAGGGTGGCAAGAGCAACGTCTTCTTTGCAAAGACCTTGGATGATCGGTTTATCATTAAACAGGTTACGAAGACAGAGTTGGAATCGTTTATAAAATTTGCCCCTGGATATTTTAAGTACTTGTCTGAATCAATTAGTTCTAGAAGTCCGACATGCCTCGCAAAGATTCTCGGTATTTATCAGGTGTTTGTTTAACTTCAGATGTTTTAATGCTACATATTATAATTGTTAATATATCGTTCATTGCTTAATGAAGCTGGAATAATTATTTTGTCTACGTTTATTTTTCTTGAAGGTTACTACAAAGCATCTTAAAGGCGGGAAAGAAACAAAAATTGATGTTTTGGCTATGGAGAATCTTTTGTTTCGAAGAACCTGCACGAGGCTATACGATCTCAAAGGATCTTCAAGATCTCGTTATAACCCCGATACAAGTGGAAGCAACAAAGTTTTGCTTGATCAGAACTTTATCGAATCAATGCCGACTTCCCCTATTTTCGTCGGTAATAAAGCAAAGCGGTTGTTGGAAAGAGCTGTCTGGAATGACACTGCTTTTCTTGCGGTAAGTTTTCGATCTTTTCTTGTATGCTTGTCCCCCCGAAGATGTTGTTAACATTCCAGGAGATCCATTCGCATGGTGCATGTTTATATCCATTATTTTTCTCTTCTTTTTGATTTTGCAGTCAAGTGATGTGATGGATTACTCGTTACTGGTCGGAATCGACGAAGAGAAGCACGAGTTAGTTCTCGGAATCATTGATTTCATGAGGCAGTATACCTGGGACAAGCATCTCGAAACTTGGGTGAAGGCTTCCGGCATCCTCGGCGGGCCAAGGAATGCAGCACCAACCGTAATTTCACCGAAACAATACAAGAAAAGGTTCCGGAAAGCAATGTCGACTTATTTCCTGATGATCCCCGATCAATGGTCTTCTTCTACCATGCCAAGAAAATCTGGGTCGGATACCGGTGAAGAGAATGGGCAAATCCAGACCTCGGTTAAGTGATTCTTCAAATCTGTGAGTGTATATTCATATCTTTGATTCTTTTTCCCCCCTTGTTCATATGATTGATTTCCATTTTTTTCATTTCTTTTTGAGGGCATTTTTTCTCACAAAAAAACAATAAATTATAATTATTCTTTTAGGAAAGTTGCATGGGATTTTTTTTATAAGACAGAAATTTCTATCAGAGTTCCAAATTTTGATGATCTCTGCATGAAGTTTTTTTGATCTTATAATTTTAGCATTCCACCATGTAAATGGATTAGTGAATTAGATTCTTTTGTGATTCATATATATATAAATTATACCATTGCTGATGGGTCTGGTTATTAGGTCAATCTAGTTATACAAACCGGTCCGGATGATTCAGATTCGGGTTTTCTTGCTCCGGTTCTTCACTTTTCTAATTTCGTTATATATCCGGGGATGGGGTTTGAGGATAAAACCTTTGAAAGATCTTCCAAATACATGGAAAAACTTAAAAAAGGATCCGAACAACATGGGGATTGAATGGCTGTGATTTATAGAGTTTAAATGGTTATTTGACGGTTTCAGCTCTCTCAACCGTCGATATATACCAAAATCGACAGTAATACATAGTTCTGTTCTCATAAATGGCAACCAGAGTATTAGTGTAATTGATCCGTGTCAAACCTAGCTCTGGTCAGTTCGAGCTCAATCTAACATTAATTTTTAAACTCGATCTCGGTTCGACACTTAATTGAATTGTTTAGGTTCAAGCTCGATTCAGCTCATTTATTAACTTTCACAACTCAAGCTCAATTATGCTCGTTTACACTTCAACCTTTTCTATATAACAAGGACAAAAATGTAATTTCATAACACAAAAATATATTAAAATGAAAAGTTCAATTAAGCGAATCGAGTATTACGATACTCAAATCCGGTTTGATTGATAGCTTGAGTTGCTCGAGCTCGATTCAAATAATTACCAAACAAATTGAATTCGAGGTTTTTTTTCTCCTAATCCAATGTTGAAGATCATACATTCAACCTCAAAAGGAGCTCTTAGCTTTAATTCTCCAATCTTTTTTATTTTTTTTATGGAATATCCGTGTCCCAAATAATATGCACAAATATATATATATATATATAACAGAGTTGTTTTTTTGCTATATAATATGCATACAAATATGTGTATATATATAAGAGCTAGGGTTTTTACTAAAGGAATTTGTTAAAACCATTCCCCTTGAAGTTTGAAACCCCATTTTTAGGGTTTTTGAAGCCTCCACTATTAACAATTTGAATCCATCTTTCTTGAAGAAGATCAAGGATCTCTTCATCTCTGCATTCATATTAACAATTGCCAAAAAAGATTAACTATTATAGATTAAAATCAGAGTAACTAAAACATGTGTATTTGAGTCAGAGCCGAAGTTTGAGTGAGTTCCATTGAATATCAGTTCCAAAGTTCGGGTTTAGCTCGACATAAAATCTAACTCCTCAAGCTTGGTTGATTAATCTCATTTAAGTATAGTAAAAAATGAGTTATATCCGGGAGTGGAAGTAGAAATTTTGTATCGAGGTTGAGCTTAGTATCAATTATTTGTACTTGAATTTGGCTCTCTTAATAGCAGTGGCGGGTCATTAAAATTTGGGAGTGTTTAATTAATTTTTTTTTTTTAAATTTTGAAGGATTTAATGAGAATTTCTAAAAAAAATTTGGTAAGTTTAATAAAAACTTTAAAAAAAAATTCAAATTCTTGACAAATTTTGAGGTGTAAAAAAAAAATTCAAAATTTTTAAAAAAAAAAAAAAGAGACTAGAACTCAAGCTTATTTGAAGCCAAATTGAAGTAAAAACCCGAGCTCTTAAGCTCATTTGTAATCAATCCAACTTGATGACCATAATTCAAGCTTAAGTAAATCTCAGAGTAATTTCCAAATATAGAAGTCTTAAATAACTCGATAATGATGGAACAAAATCCCTTACCTATGATGAAAAAGAGTAGGAGAAATGAACCGAGGACCTTCATCATACCCTTCACAAACTATTTCACCATTATCATCTCTGTAACATATTACACCCAAAGCTTTATCCTCAAAAACCTGTCAAAAAAACCACACAAACCACATCATGTTTCTCACTTTCTGGTCGGAAAACAATGGCCGAAAATACCCCCTAAAAAAAACTGATCATTTTTTGTTCAACCTTATTGTTGATGGAGAAACCACTGATCTGAATTTCCGGTGATTTCTTACAAGGAACTTGGTTGTTTTGAAGCATCACGATCTTGTTCACATGTGGTTTCGATGTTTTAAAAGGAAGATTAACTGGAAAAGAACATGTAATTACAGACATTGAAGACAAAATATTACAGTGAAGAAGAAAGAAAATGAAGGACAGTGAGAGAATTTATGCGTGTGTCTCTGTGTTTTTCTTTTAAAGACAAAAAATGATAACTACACTCATCTTGAACCTTTTTTTCTTTTTTTCTTTTTTCAATTTTGGCTAGTAAATACGACAATTTTGAAAATTGGTATTATAGGTTAATATCATCATCGAGTAAATAATATATTTTAGATTTAAATTGATCTAATAGTCAATATTAGAGATAAAAAAAATTATTTAAATTTTAATTTATAGATTCATAAAATTTAAAATTATTTAATAAAAAAAACTTAAATATAAAAAAATAATAAATGAGAGTTTTTGACATTTAGAACAAAAGTTATTCAAAAGTAGTTTTAATAGATTAGCGACTTAAATAATTTTTTTGAATAATCTAATAATTTTTTAAAATTAAATAATTAAAACGTAAAATAATTTAATAAAATTAAGCATAGTTTACTAGAAAGTTCGAAAAAGTACTGAATTATTTGTCATAGTTTTTAGGTAAAATGGGTTCCATTTTTGCTTTATCTTTATACTGTTGATTAAGTCTTACTATATATATTTCTGTTATATATATATATATATATATTATATTTTCCTGTTTGAGATCGGAAAAAAGGGGTTTCATTAATTTATATATATTTATTTTGATATTACAGAAATATTAAAAAATTAAAATTACTGACTGTAAATTAATAAAAAAATATTTTTCATTTGGTTAAGATAATAATTTTTTTTTATCTAGTGAACTGAAAACAAAAATTAATTAAATAAATTTAAATAAAAATCGAACTAAAATTAAATTGAATTTAATAAAATTGAATCAAAACTAAATTAAACACAATGGCTCAAATCGATTTTTGGTTTTTACGAGAGTCTATTTCTCAACTTTATTGAGAGGGATTGTATGAATCAGTTAAGTTAATTTTCGATTCAACTTGTTGATTTTGCGTTATATTAAAGTGAGTTATGAGGTTGCAATATAAGATCAAATTAGGGACTTTGAATGTCGGAATCTCAAATCTTATATATGTTGAATGTCATTTTCTGAAAACAATCACATGAATCAATTGAGCTAAATTTCAGATTATTTTTTTATTTGATAATATATTGGAGAAAGATTTTCTTTGTTCAAATTATTATAATATGAGTAGATTAAATTTTTTTAAAAAATTTTAAAAAAAAATTAATTTGATTTTCATTAAAAAAGATATTTTAATTTGAATAAGATATTTTTCAGTTTGATAAGATATTATTAAAATTAGATTAGATTAGATTAATGAAGGGACGTCCAAAAGATAAGATACAGTAATTATTGTACTATAAAGCTATGGTATTTTAATTTGGGTCATGAATCATGATTCATTTTTTTATTCTTTTCTTTAAAAAATTATATTTTGAATAAAGATATTTTTTTTTATATTTGATGATCCATAATAGAGGTGTTCATGAATTAGGTCGAGTTGGGTTTAGGTAACAACCAATTTAATTGATCGGTTTGATCGGTTTTTTTGAACCGATTTTGACATGAGAAAACTGATTTGGCCGACTTTAGTTGAGAAGATCGATCAAACTGAACCGAATTTGATTCGGTTGATTTTTTTGGTTAGTTGACTTTGGGTTATTGGGTTGAGTTTATATGATTATATATTATAAAATATAAATATATTTTAAATAATTTAAAAATATAAAATAAGTCATTTTTTGATTGGTTCAGTTTCGAAATTCAAAAACTGATAATTGGTCCAATTAATCAATTAAATAAAGGTTAAAATCGACCAACCCTCCCCACCTGACTAAACTGAAACCGAAAAATCGAATGAGTCGATTTTTTTTATTAAAATCGAAAATTTTTCTCTCCTAGTTCTAGTCATGCTTATCATGATATTAACACACTTTATATTTGTCCAAACCCGGACGGCTCGAAATATAATTTTAAAATTTTGCACAAACCCAACTATATTTATAAATAGCTAATCTAAACCCATTTTAGACCCATCCATATTTTTAATTTTTTTTAAAAATAAGTTTATGTTATTTTTTAATTTAAAATTTAATACTTTAATTTTTTTTCATTTATTAAAATTTATATATGCCCAACTTAACTTTTTTTAATATTTACATTATAGTATTATATATTACCATAAATTTAATTTTTAGGTATTATAAAATTACATAATATATAAAAAGTAATATAATATAATATATTACAAAATTTAGAAAATGGATTGGGTCAGACTCGAGCTGTAACACCCCATACCCAACTTGATCATCGGGTCAGGATATCGAGATATTACATTCGTTGTCGGAGCAACTACAATTAATTTCATATCAATTGAATATTTTTATTCAAGCTATTAAGCTCATTACACCTTTATAACATGATTTATAAGCAAATCCGAGCTTCATACGAGCTTACGAAAGCTCTCTTAATAATTGTTAGTTGTTCAAGGACTTAAGTATAAAGTTTCAGTCTATCGAGTTGACGTTGCAACTTTAAAAATTCCACATCGCAATGTCATCCACTGACTTTGGCTCGTCGTGACGTGTGCTCTGTTTTCATGAAAACCATACTTTTCAATTTACAACACCTAAATCAATACTTGTTTAGCACTTTTCAACCAATTCAACAAACATATCATTCATATTTACCTATTTCCAACCTTAAACATCACATAATTCAACTTTAAACTCAATCAAATATAAATATGTTTGCAAAGTTAACGAGGTGCTCAAAGTCCATCAAATGATTCCACTAGAAATCTTCACATACATACTTGGTCTAAACCTACGTACATGCCATAAACTATTACCAAAAGATCAACAACATACCCTCTTCTAAGCTTTAAGATGTGATGTCATGAGTTAAAATTGATCTTCACTCTAAAGCTTCAATTCGAGCCTTTACCACCTACGCGTTGGGAAATAACGCGTTAAGCTTATAAAAGCTTAGTAAATACATCAAGAATTAAACTTATCATTACATTAATTAAATTTAATATATCAATGCTTTAAATATAACATAATGAATTTAATTAAATGATCATTAAATGCTCATTTCCACTTACAATCTTACTATGTCTCACTTAACGTGTAACATCCTCAAAACCCCCTTGGTCGTAAATAATATAAGATAAAATTTTAGTGAAATAAGGTATAAGATCAAAGAAAATGAAAGTTGCAAGATATCAAAAGAGAGTTAAATCAAGAAGCATGACTTGATGTGTAATTGATTTCTCGATAAAATGAGAAAATGATATGAAGATGATAAAAGATAATATTGAGGAGTATTAAAAAAATAATAATAATAACTAAGAAGTAGGTTTTAGTATATTGATTTAAAGTAAAGACTAAATCGTAAATATGTGAAAAGTTTTTTATTCAAGTGTAAATATTCAAAATTTAGGGGATCAAAGAGTAAAAATAATAAAGTTAAAGGACTAAAAGTGAAAATAATCCAATTTACTATGATATGGAATTGGCATGCATGGACCAAATTGAATAGGTGAAGAATTATGAAGGACTAAATCATAATTTTACCAAATTAAGTGATGATTCAAGGATGGAATTTTAAAAGATCATAAAGGGCAAAATGGTCAATTAGAAAAAAAAAAGAGAACTCTAGAAGGCAATGATGATGTTGGAGATATTTTGATGATACTTTATAATTATTTAATTAGATAAATATTACTTTATTAATATTTTAATGAGATATTTTACTAATATTTTATTATAAATAGCTAGTATAAAAGGAGAGGAAGATGAAAAAAAGAAGAAGAGAGGATCCTCCCATCTTTCCAACGTGAGTGAGGGGGAGAGAAGAAGAAAACTTTGTTGTCTTTACAATTTGGTCTTTCCACCAAAAATCCACCATTTCAAGAAATTTTCATAATCACCAAGAGAGAAAAGTGATAAGGAGACTATGGAGAACAAGATATCACTTTGGATTCAAGAAAAATGGAAGTTGGAGGAGAGAGAAAATCAAGTTAAAGATTGAAATCAATAGGACAAGGTAAGAACATCAAGATTTCAATATATTTTTAAGTTTGATATTATTGAAAAAGCATGAAGATGATGTTAAAGTAGAGTTTTCTTATATAAGGTTTTTATGTTCTTGATATGTTAGTGAAGGGAAATAAGAGGAAGTGATGGGAAATATTGTAGAGAAAGGAAAGGAGGGTGTTATAAACTTGGTTATCAACATTTTGCACTAAAACAGTTTTGGACAGTAATAGTAGTCTGATTTTGAAAATTAACCAAAAAGTATAGAAATTTAATTAGAGGTTAATTAAAGTATGAAATTAAAGCCTATTGAGTCTAGTTTTACATAAAATAAACGGTGTAAGCAAAATAATTTCATATTATGAGATATATGAATTTTTGTGAGACAAGGTCAGATTGATTTCGGGTTCCCCTGTTCTGACTTTGGAAAATCATCAAAAATTGTAAAAAAATAATTATGGGTTTAAATTTATATGTTTAAATTATTAATGAGTCTATTTTCAAGATGAATAAACTTAAACATCATCCAAAACCCGTACTAATAGATAATTAATTTTTAGTAAAGAAAGGTCGAAGCTGTCAAACAGCAGAACAGGGATAAATTTGAAGATTTTACTGTGCTTATTGGCTAAATTATAAATTCTGAAATTTTTATGGTTAAAAGATATTTGAGCCTAGTTTCAAAAACATCAAGCGGATCTTAATTTAGAATTCTATAGCTCAAGATATAAATAATTTAGTGACAATGACTCAAGTGGACAGCTTTGATATGAACACGTAAATAAATAGTGGAATTATAGATAATGTTACATATAAGCATGTTATATACTAAAAGCTAAAGATTCTAACAAATATATACATAAAGGATGTGGAATGGAGAGGAGGAGAAGGAAAAAATATATGAATATATATATATATATATATATATAGTAGATGAATTTGAAATGTTTCGAAATGGTTGTAGGTGATGGAATGATTGATACATATGAATATGTTTAAACGAATTGATAACATAATAAGTGCATAATTGTTAATTGATGTGAATTCTTTGTTAAAATTTTATGAAGAATTAAATTGATTGGCACAATTTAGAAATAAATATGAAATATACATAAAGTGGGTAAACTAATTTTGCAAGTGCAAGTCCTCCAATGGTCTTATTTGTAAAATTTTAATAGTTGTGTTAACTTTATAAACTTTGTTATCTTTAATTGAATATCATGTTTTAATGAGCTCCTTTAACTCATAATTAGTTCTATCGTAAATTCAATTATTACTAAAATTAGTTAATGATCTACATTAATTAAATAATAAGATAAATTGATCTGAAATTTTCAGTAGTTGCTTCGGCAACGAATGTGACATCCTGATGCCTTGACTCGGCGATCGGGTCGGGTATGGGGGTGTTACATAACGATTCACTACTGATTTCACCTAACACTTTTCATTTAGCTCACAGTGACTTAACTAGACAAGCAGGATATGTGGAAAAGAAAACACTGGAATGCACCAAAGCAAGCCATTATCACTAAGTTGCACCGAAGTGCCTCTATCACTGATTTGCACCAAAGTGCCACAATCACTATATGTGTTGAAAGTTTCTTAATGACATATCATTTATATCCAACATGTTCATATCTTATCTACCTAAGCATTTATATTTTCATTTTCATTGCTACCACTTATTAATTAATAACATATAAAACTTTACATTCTTTACAATTTAGTCCTTATTTTCGTGAAAATCAATATTCATTAAATTATCACTTTAATTTCACTTAGAATTAAATTCACTATCATAAAAACTTCATTCAAACTCTCAATTCAAGTATTTTAATTTCACACTTCTAATTTTTATGCTCTTTACAAATTAGTCCTCTTTACATAAATTTCACTACACTTAACTTTACAATCTTTCCAATTTAATTCTTGCTAACATATAATTCAACAATCACTTTATTCTCACTTTAGAATACATTTCACTTCCATGTATCGCTTTATTTAAACATTTCATTACAATATTTTAGTAAACATAGTCACTTTTGATTATTTTACAATTTAGTCCTTAACAATATGAAATTTCATAATCACTATAAATCCACTTCAACATCACTTTAAATTTAACTCACTACAATATAATACTTCATTTAAGCACTTATTCATAATATTATATTCTACACATTAAATTTTGTACACTTTACAATTTAATCACTTATTATATACTTTCATTACACAAAATTAATTTACTTGAAATTGAAATTAAATGGATATCTTCACTATTTCAAATTAAATAATAACACAAATATTTTTAAGTTAAATTCTTGAAGTACTTACCTATTTTTACATATTTTATATTTGGATTTTAATAGGTATAGTTAAATTCTTGAAGTACTTACCTCTCTTTTGTTAGAATTTCACTATTTTGCTTTTAATTCTCTTCCTTCCTCACTTTTGTCACCATCTTCACTTCGTTTCCAACACTTCCATTATTTCTTCTCTTTTTTTACTTCATGAACACATCAAATAGAAAATCAAATTCTTTACTAGAAATCACTTTCTCATATCTCTACTTCAACAAAACATAAATTTCATAAGAAAACACTTGAATTCATACCTTGTCTCTTTAATCTCTTCACTTTCTTCTCAACTTTCTTCACTTCCAATTCCAATTTCTTTTTTCCAAGATGATAATCAAACTCTCTAGAATCTCTACTTCACTTTTCCTTTTTGGTGGCTATGAAAATTTTCAAGATTTTTGAGTGAAATTGATGGAAAAGGACTAATTTGTAAAGAAACAAAAGTTTCTCTCCTCTCCCTTTTCTCGTTCACATTGGAAAGATGATGAAAATGACACATGAAGTAATATTACCATCTAAAAATAATTTTGATGAAAGACAAATTCTAATAAAAGTAAGGCCAATGCATATGAATAAAGGAATGGAAGAATTTTGTAAAAATGAAGTACAAGATTTTCTTAATAAAAAAATAACTAGAAAGAGCGGCTCTCGTTGGAGTTATTTAGCATTTTTCCTTCCTTTTTATACTAACATTATATAATTAAAATGTTCATAATATATATATATATATTATTAAAATAATAATTAACTAATTAAATGATATAAAATATCACCAACATCATGATTATAATCTAATGGCCCATATTTTATACTTCAAGACTAAGCAAATCCAATGACTATAATTCATCCACACATCCAAGGACATTTTGATAATTTTTCCCATTAATTATCTTTCTTACTAAATTACCATTTTGCCCTTGGTCAAATTTTATATTTCTATTTACGTCCTTTCCACCTTTGATTATTTCCACTTTTAGTCCTTCAAATTTGTTAATTTTCACTTTAACCCTTTAACTTTTGAATATTCACACGTTGACCCCATCACTTTTCACTTCTTCACAATTTAGTAAATACCTCAAATTTATATCTCACAATATAATACACGTTTCAACATTCTACAGTATCCAATACCTTCCTCTACTGACATTGATGTACCTTATCTCATTTACTCAATAAATCAATTATACACATTCCGAGCATAACACTTCACAAATTTAACATGATGATTTTAGGGGGCGTTACACGAGCCTTCAATGTTCAAGCTCGAGCTCGGCTCATATTTTGAACGGGCCTAATTTTTTTTATCCCAACCCATTTTTCGGGACTAATTTTTTGTCCAAACCCATCCAAATTTCAGGCAATTGGTGATGGCAAATCCGTTAATATACAAGGTGATATGTGAGTTACTTGGATTCGAAACCTAACGGAATTGAGAGAATGAAAGTTGAAAACAAAGCTCATAATGTATCAGATTTAATTGATAAAAGATTTGAAAATATGTGAATCTAAATTGGTATCTATGTGGAAGAAGGTAAGGGCAAGTACGGGTCTTGGCTCTTTTGGTTAAATGATATAATTTCACTTTTAATCCCTATTAACAATTTAAGAGTTCAATATAATCTTTCTTTTTAGCTTTGGCCAAATGGAACTTTTCCATTTTTAGTCTCTCTAAAACAAATAATTATTCAATTTAAATTATTTGAACATAATTTTTTTTAGCTTTGATCCCTCAATTTTTTTTTTTTTTATTTCAACCCAACACAAAATTCCTATGTATCGACCTTGTTTCCGCCATTTGAGAAAAAAACAAATTCGAATTCCTTTCTTTGAGGCCGTGTATGGAAGACAAATAAGCACATCCGTTATACGAATTTGAACATGAGCAAACTATTTTCTCTATTTTTAGCTTACAACTCAATTTTCAAAAATCGAATTGGTGATTGAACCAGTTAGATCATTGTTTTCTGTTAAATTATTGTTTCTTGGTTTAACCGTCAGTTTAAAAATAATTAAATAAACAATTTGAAATCATAAAAATATTAAAATACTAAATTGGTTCAATAGTTGATTTTTTATTTCGTTTTCGAATTTTAATTGATTTCGAGTGGTTTACTCAAAAGTCAGTTCAAACTTTTGTCTAGGGACTGTTATACTGATTAATTCCCAATTCGAACAGTCCAATGCTAGTAGTTCCTCTATTCCCAAAAAGAAAATTGTTGCCTACGAACCCGAAGTTTCAACTCTTAAGTGATATTGGGTGAATCCATGATTCGAATTCCAACATCTATAACCAGTCAAATTTTCAAAATTGCAGCCCAAATAATAAATAAACTTGAAGCTTAATTTAATTAATTCGGATTTTCTATATTAAGAAACATTTTAAAAACACGGGGGCCCATTAACATTTTTTAATAAACTCAAACTCAGCCCAATAATTAATATTTCATTTAAGAGTGAACAAAATTTGATTTGATTTAAAAAAATTAAAAAAAATTAAATTATTTAAATCAAATTTATTGAGTTAACTTAATCAACTCGAATTTTTTTTTAAATTTCGAATTCGAATCAAGTTAAATTTTAAATTCAAATAAACTAAATATAAAACTCTTTTACTTTCTTTCCTCTCAACCCCTTTTACTTTCTCCCAAAAAAAATTATTTCCCCTCTAATCCTCAAAAAAAAAAAATTCATTTTATTTTCCTTCAAAACTTTTACTCTCATCAAAAATTTTACTTTCATGCAAACTCCTAATTTTTTTTTTCTTTTCTTTCCCCCAAAATTTTTACTTTCTCTTAAACCCAAATTTTTTTTTTCGAATTTATATCTACTATTTATATTATTGAATTAAATTTCACATTTTGTATTGTTTATATTATTAACTTGTTTAATCATGTTGAATCTTTATCAATTTCTGTTAAAATTGAATTATTGATAATGCCATAAAATATTTGTGTTAAAATTTTCTGTTAGTATTAATTTCACATTTTATTTTTAAAATAATTTTTATTAAAAAATCATATTTTTTACATTTAATATATTTTTAAATTTCAAAATATATGATAACAATAATTAGAAGATAATTGAAGCAATTAAGCAACTAAAGAAACTAACCCTCATATAAAAATTAATAAATAAATTATGAGTGAATAAAAATTAATAACAAATTTCATTACGGTGAGTAAATTTAATTACAGTGGGTGTACTTGCTTATAAGGACCCAAAGTCATTTTTCAATTAATTCAAATCTTTTCGCCTAATTTCATTACAAACTTAACAAAAACGTCGCCGTTTCCATAGCCTGACTTGTTTTGCAAGAAGCCATTTACAAAAAACACCGAACCTTGCTTCACTTCATTTACTTGTTTATTTTTCTTTGCTCGACTGCTCTCATTATTCAGTAAAATCTCTCTTAATTTTTTTCTCGTTTTTTTCTGGTTGTTTTTCGTATTAAAAACAGATTAATTTTTCTGGTTTTTTTTTTTAAATTTCTTTAGGTTTTGTTAGATTTAAATATAATCGATCCAAACATGTTTCTCACAAGGTACCAAATCAAAGCATGTTCATTGCAATTTACAGCTCTATTTCCATTTAAAAATAAATAAATTTTGATTTTTTTTTTTGTTTATTTTGTCAAGGACTGAGTATGATCGTGGGGTCAACACATTTTCACCGGAAGGAAGATTGTTCCAAGTGGAATATGCAATTGAGGCCATCAAGGTAAATTACCTTTTCTTTCTTTCGTTCTTTCTTTCTTTCTTTTTTTTCTGTTTGTTTCCTGGGAAAAACTCCTGAAACAGTTATCATTTTTTTTGCCTAATTTTTTTTGGGCGTGTTCTAATATCAATGGGTTTTTTCTTTTTTTGATTGAAATGAAGCTGGGTTCAACTGCAATTGGGCTAAAGACGAAAGACGGTGTCGTTTTGGCTGTGGAGAAGCGTATTACTTCACCATTGTTGGTATGAACTCTTTTTGTACTTGATTACTTGTGTAATTAGCCCTTTTGCTTGATTGTAAAGGAAGAAAAAAAAAAGGGGTTTATTTTTTGTGCTTTAATTTGCTTCATTGTGGCTTATTTGCTAAAATGCAGTATAAAAAAAAGGATATTTTTGTTAAGAAATGGAGTCCCATGATGCCTTCTTTTGATCAATTACCAACTTTTTAGTTACAAAACTATGTTACTCGGACTCGGTAGTTGAGTGTTGGATACGTGTATGTGTTTAACATGGTAATACTCAATTTTCTTTTATTTGGAGGATCATACTCTTGTATTCATGTCCGAAAATGTGGGTATTTTTTGGGAAAATGGAGAGTCCGCGTGGTATAGGTTATAAACATTTGAATGTTGATCGATGGTTGAGACTCTAGATAAGGATATCAGGGTCCTAGGCGCGATAAGTATTTTAGGGGAAATGAAGAGTTCGTGTGATATAGGTTACAACTTTCAAATCTTTGCCCTAGATACGAAAATTCAGGTTCCCAGAGACAAATGTTTTAGGGAAAACAAAGAGTGTGTGTAATATAGGTTACAAACATTTGAACATTGGTCGATGGTCAAGATTCAAAAAACGAAAATCAGGGTCCTGGTGATAAATATTTCAGGGAAAACGAAGAGTTTGTATAATATAGGTTACAATCATTTGAATGTTGATCGATGTTCAAAGCTTTAGATACGAAAATCAGGGTTTGAGCAACAGAATTCACGATTGCTTCTTCCTCCTCCTATATCCCCCAATTTATTGTCGGCTTGGTTCCCATAATGTGTGATAGGCATGATCTTATTTTCCGCAATATGCTATGCCATACTTGCGGAAGAGTTTGTTACCTTTCACTGTATTTGGCCAGCTTACTTGTTAAAAAAGCAACCATAAATCCCGAAACATCCCGTCAGTCGCATATATTAGGTTTGCAGTTCCTTCCTGGCATCATGGCTTTCAAATTTTCTTCCAGGAACCCAGTAGTGTTGAGAAGATTATGGAAATTGATGAGCATATAGGATGTGCCATGAGTGGGTTGATTGCTGATGCACGGACCCTTGTTGAACATGCACGAGTTGAAACTCAGGTACCATAGTTGTTAGTGCCGTTTCTCTTTGATATGTGGATCACTTATGCGGAAATCTTTTTCATTCACACAGAACCATAGATTCTCATATGGTGAGCCAATGACCGTGGAGTCTACAACTCAAGCTCTTTGTGATCTGGCCCTTCGATTCGGTGAAGGAGATGAAGAATCCATGGTACTGCTGCATATCTTTTTCCGTATATAGTTGTAGTTATTTTAGATTCTTGGTCTATGATGCTTTACATTCATCTTAGCAAGCAAAAACGAGAGGGCCATACCCAATATGATTCATATACATTGTGTATTAGATTTCTTTTGCCATCTAATGTAGGATTCTGTATCTCTTTTGAATTGCGTATTCACATGTATAACGTTTTCCTTCGCAGTCCCGACCATTTGGGGTATCTCTTCTCATTGCTGGTCATGATGAGAATGGGCCTAGCTTGTAAGTATGCGATGATTTTACTTTGCCTTGCCTTTTGTAGGAGAAAATCTCTTCGTCATGTCACTAAATTCTAATGTTATCTCCTATGTTACTCGGACTTAGAGATGATGTGCTGAACGGGTATGCTCAATATTTTTATAATTTTTTGCATATTTTTAGTGAATCATAATCCCATGGTATCGGAAAAAAATAACGAGTCGGATAAACGTAGATTATCACAACTGTAATTGGTTGAAGCATAGTTATTGAACTGCCATTATCTGAAGAATGGTATCCGACCCGCATATCCAACACGTCCAAATCGTTACCAAGTCCAAGTAATATAGGTTAAAATACGGCTCTGAGCAACTGCAGATCAAAATTTGGGCTGCCAGCTTCTGATAGGCATGCATATATGCTGTTCTGCTTACTTGTTCAAAACTTGGGTTTTGCAGATACTATACCGATCCCTCTGGCACATTTTGGCAATGCAATGCAAAAGCTATAGGTTCGGGTTCCGAAGGTGCTGATAGCTCTTTGCAAGAGCAATACAACAAGGTATCTTCGCTTCCGTTTGTATGTTGTTTTTCATCCTTGGAAGTCGAGTCTTTAACCGAAGTCGGCATGCCATGTCACAATAAAATTCCATTGTATTGTTTTGACTCACTCGTATAAATTCTTTCCCCCTGCAGGACTTAACTCTTCAAGAAGCTGAAACAATTGCTCTGTCGATTTTAAAGCAAGTAATGGAAGAAAAGGTGAACTTTTTCCATCAAGATTTTACCGTATGTGTATATTCTTTTCTGCAAAATTCTCTGTTATCGACCAATGTTATCATTACAGGTGACTCCCAACAATGTCGATATCGCTCGAGTAGCACCGACATACCATCTATACACCCCGTCAGAGGTCGAAGCCGTCATTACTCATCTATGAGAACACATTGTACCATGTTTTCTGCTGTAACGATGCTCAAGTCGGGATCAAGGCTCGTATTTGTTTTTGGGGATTCAAGCTGTGAGACCTTATGTTTGGTTTGGCACTAAAAACTCATCCATCTCATCATTTGGATTGTTTGATTACAAAAATAGAAACTTTAATTGGATTTAGTATTTGCCTTTCTCAATTTCTAGCAAGTCTTGGTTTGCCTTTTCTTCCATGTTTTTAGAATTTTACTGGTAGTTGAACTGGTTAAGCTATCAGTTTAATCAGGCTGAGTAAAAACATTAAAAATTTATTAAAAAAAAAAGAACTCGGTTCAACTGATTTTTTAATTACTTCAACCGAATCACTGTTTAATCGGTTTGATAGCAAAGAATGATAAATGTAGTGGATAAATTGCAATTGATGTGCGCCATTTTGGTTTTTTATAAAAATGAACCAAATGGCGAACGGAATCGAACTTATTTGAACCGGTTCGGTTCGTTTGAAAAAAATTCTTAAGGATATATGTATATTTTTATAGTGTTTTAATTTCTTTGATAATAAAGATAAAGCTACATTTCCGTTTTCATTGGTTTTTGATAACATTTTTTTATTTTTCATTTTTTATTTTTATGAAATTCAAAAACACGTTTAATAAATAAAAATAAAAACTTGTTTTTGTTTGTGTTATAAAATAAACAGAGATAAAGAGAATAAAAAATAAAGAAGATAGAGAATGTACTTTATTGATCAAATGGGTGATTATAATGTTTCATCAGAGTTTTTATTTATAGGCATACGAAGTATAAAAGAAGTAGAGATCTAATTATAATAACTATTAGAATTTAAAGTACATCAAAACTTTATTTTGATCATGATGGATGTCCACCTAATAAGATATTCATAACACTTTTCATTGGATGTCCATTAGTAGATAATGTACCTCGTTAAAATCTTATTAGGAAAAACACTGTGGATAAAAACGTAATGAAGAAAAAAAGAGTACACAATCTTTTATTTCAAGCTGCCTTGTTAAAAACCTTTACCAGGAAAACCTAAAGGGACAAAATCTTGGTTAAATGAAAATAGTACAACTTGTTTTTAGACTCTCCTAATGGCAACATTACATTATATTTTTGAGTTAACGCATTCCAATCTTGTGTAGTAGTCTTTCAAATGTTGAAGTTGGCAATACCTTAGTAAAAATCCCTAGATTAACTAAAATAAGCTACAATGACTTCAAAAACATAAAAATCATCAAAAACGAGTCAACAATGGAATTTATATAAAAAATACATATCATGAAATGGAATTTATCTTTGGCCGAAACCTTGGTTCTTTGTTCATGGAAGAATCGGCCTTAAGAAGGAAGATGATGAAAAATGCTAATGTTTTCTTTCTTTTTTATTAATTAACATTTAATTATTATTAATTAAATATATTATTATATATTTTTTAACATATAAAATACACTATATAATCAGTCCGTAAGTATTTAATAAAAATATTTACCGGCTCAGTTTATAGAAATGAGGTCTCGATACCACATTTTCTGAAATCACTTGACTTTAGGGACAAACCACTTGTACTTAACTATTCATTCAATTAAGAAAAATTGTCATATCAAAACTCAATATTATACTATATTTGACTCGTAAATATTATTATTTAATATTTACGAACTCACTCATTGAATTTTTAATCCTAAAACTACTGTTTCCGACACCACTGAAAAATAGGTCGTTACACAGTGCATACCAATTAATTTCATCCGTATCGATCGAAATATGGTTTACTAACCTATATAAAAAAAAATATATAGGGGTGAAACAAAAAAAAAATTCGAGGGGACCAGAATTAAATTTTATATTTTTCTAAGAGCTAAAATAAAATTTCACAATTTTAATAGCTTATATCTTTATACGTTTTAAATGATTAAATAAAAAAAATTATAATTTTTGGGAGGCCGATGTGTAATTTTATTATTTACTAAATTAAAATATTGTAAAATATAAAATGTCAAAAGTGAAATTTTACGTTTGAAGGGGGAGCTTGGGGCCGTGTTAAAATGGATTTTAAATTTATATTTTTTTATTATTTATTTTAAATTTGTTGAATTATGGATTATTATCTACATAACATGAGATTATCTTCTTGTTTAATTTATGAAATAAAATTTTGCTTGTTTATTTTGAATTTGTTTAGTGACGAATTATATTTTTATAATTTATTAAAAAACATTTTATATTTCAAATTTATTTAATCTTATTATTTAATATTTACAAATATTTTATATATATAATGTTTTTTTAATTATAATAAATCTTTTACAAATCGATATCAATAAAAAAAATATGTGGACCAAAATAAAAAAAAATTAAAAATAATTCACACTACTTTATGAGTTTTCCAAAACCTACTTTCCTTCGCAATTTCTTCAATCGTGTAAAAATTGTTAAAATATGTTGACTCAAACTTAAGTTTTATATTTATAGGAGATTTATTATATTATAAATATAAAAAAAGTTTAATTTGATGCGTGATCGTTATATAAATCTATATCTATACTTATATTAAACTCCTGATTGAGTTGGCGTAATGAGCTAACCGGATATCAATTTAGATGAAAATTACTAAAATATCTTTTATATACAAAGTAAAAATTATTAACACAAGGGTATTTCTATCCTTTCATGTTTTTTTTAATAAAATAATATTAAGATGAGATTTGAACTTGAAACATATGAGTCCATTTATTTGTATGTAAAATGTTTTCCGTAAAATATTTCCATTGTTTTACTATATTTGTTCGGTGGAAAATGAATTTCCAAAAGAAATCATTCTAAAAAAAAGATTAGTAAAATCAATACTTTTTAAAGGAAAATGTCTTGCCAAAATTTTTTTTGTAAGACATTTTCCAACTGATAAGGTTCTGTTCACTATTTTCATTGTCGAAGAAATAAAAAGGAAAAGCTCTCTTCACTGATGAAGAAAACAGTCTCTCATATTCTGATTTTATATTTTTTACGATTTAGTCCCTAAAATCCAAATTTTTACTATTCTACAATTTAATTTTTTAAAAATAGATTTTTTACTACAAAAATCTTTACGATAATTTTATTAAATTCTCATTATAATTACCACGTACATTGTTGAAGAAAAATCCAAACTAAATTCAACCCTTACACCTAATTGTAAATTTAATATAGTAGAAAAAGAAAAGAGAAAGAAAAACACACACGTTGAGGGGGTCCCTACGAAATACAGTAATATGCTACACCATTTCATTGTGGAAAATACTGGGAAAATAATATAAGATTATATAATTTGTGGGAAATTAACAATTTGGTCCCACATCCAAGGACTAGGTAGTCGAAATGTTAAATTTCTGCCTCAGAATAATTAAAAATTTTAATTCACACTACTTTTTTTGAGTTTTCCACAACCTTTTTAACCGTTACACTATTTCCAAATCTCACTTTCCTTCACAACTTCCCATTCCCTCCCTTTTCACCCTTCCAAACGATTTCCAATATTTTATATTACCATTTGATTAAAACTAAATAAAAAATAAAATCGAGTTAATCGAGTTATTCGAGTTTCAAGTTCGAGTCAAGTTGAATTTTACAATTCGAATAATAGATTGGTATAAATACGCCTTTGGTCCTTGTCAATTTCGAAAATAAGTAAATTGATCTCTCTCAATAAAAAATACAAAAAAAATCAAAATAATTTTCAAAAATACATAATGTTTATAAAAAAATTTGAAAATATTCTAAAATAATAATTTTGGGACCTAAATAAGTTAATTAATTATTCAAGTTTATCATACTAAAATATCTTCTTCTTTTTTGGAAATTTTTCTTTGAAATTTTTTTAAATATATATGTTTCAAATTTCTATATTCTAACATGTAATTAATTATAGGGATAAATAACAAAACTATACATGAACTATGGTTTAATGTACAATTGTACACATGAACTTTGATTTTGTGCAATTTCATAAATGAAATTTTGATTTGATCCAATTCTTGTAAATTATTAACACAATTATTAATATAATATTATTTTATGTTTATATATTGCATACATAAATAATCATATTTATCCAATATAAAAATAAATTGATGTATTTATTTATTTAAATATGTATGGTTAAATCAAAATTAAAGTTTCAAGTATACATTTGACCCACAATTAGAGTTTCACGTGTATAATTGCACTAAATTAAAGTTTATGTACACAATTGCACATTAACTCAAAGTTCATGTATAAATTTGAGATTTATCCCTTAATTATACTGTAACAGGATTTTAACTTGACACGTTTAATTTTTCAAGTTAACTTGAACAATTTCACTCGACTTAATTTGAAAAAAAATTCAAATCGAGTTAGGATGATAAAATAGGACTCGTTAACTCGATTAACTCTAAATTTTTTTCACCCGATTCAATGAAATGCTCACCCCTAATTTTATCCATGGTTTTTTAATTGGATTAAATTAGTTGGATTTGGAACTAATTTGATTATTAGTTTGGAGAGAGACATCAAATCAGGTTGTTTGCAAATTGGTGTGAATCGAGCTAAGAAATCAATTGAACTGTTGGTTGGTTGAACCGTTTCTTGAATCGTCGAAGTGGTGGCATGACTGATTTGATAATCGATTTTGTTCTGAAAACCTTGATTTTATCATATTGAACATGAGACCATTTTATATCGAATCGAAAGTGCTAAAAAATAAAGTCTTTTCAATAAGTACACATTTTCATAATTTATGAAATACGAGGTGGATTTCACTTCAACCAACCACTTGTTAATCATTAGATAATATTTATCATATTACATATATAAAAGAGTTAAATTTGATGCACGATTAGTATATAAATCTATACATTAATAATGAATCATATGCTTTTTTATTTGAAAATTTTCAAATACTGGTAATCACATTAAACTTCGACTAGATCTAAAATCAAAATAAAACTTGAAAAGGGCATCAAATTTATTTGCACCTAACCCAATAGTAATTGGTAGTGATATCTTATTCAAAACTTTAGAACAAGTCCAATATATATAATTAAACCTTTTAATAAATTTAATTCGTCGTGTATTAAATATTCTTCAAAGATAAAAAATTATTTTTTTAACATTAATCTTATATTATTTATAAGGAATTGAATCATTTGAATTAAGAATTGTTCAAAATTAAACTTTGATTATGGGAGTAGCCACTCGACCCAACTCGACTTGAAGGTTCACTCGAAAAGTGAGAGGGCTTGGGTGAAAAATAGATCCAAAAAATTAGCTTGAGCAAAAAATGAAGTCTGTTTTCTAAATAGGTCGAGCCACGATAAAACTTTTTTGGCTCGAGCCTGGCTCGACCCAAATTTGCAAAAAAAAGAAAAGAAACTATTGTTGTGTTTTGCTACTATTTCTATTGGTTTATTAGTGTATTTTGTTGTTATTTTATTGTCATTTCGCTTTTATATTATTATTATTTTGTTGTTGTTGTTTGGATATTGTATAATTGTTGTTTTATTGTTAATTTTACTATAACTTTAGGAGCATTTGCTTGTTAAGTCACGACTATTTTAGTGATATTTAAATATAAATACATTTTTAATTTATTTTCAATTTTTTAGAAAATACATATTTTAATGTTTTGTTTTGTTTGCATTTGTATTATATTTTTAAATTTATTTTTATATAAAAAATATTATAAAAAGTTTAATATTAACGGACTGGGTCAAGCTTAAATTTTAACATTTTTATCCATGTCAGATTTGGACAAAATTTTAAACTTATTTTTTAAGTCGGGCCTAAGCTTAAAAATCGAGCTTAAAATTTTATTGAGACCTGACCTGACTCATGATCATTTTACTCAAAACATAAAAAAATCAACGATGAGATATATTTTATAATTAATTAATTTTTAATTATTATTGAATCGATAAACAATCTGATTCAACCGAAAATGGCCATTAAAACTATGCTCACAATGAGCTCTTATATAAACTCATCCCTTGCAAGCTTCAAACACTCAGCTTAACAAATAAGCAAACACACACTCTCATTCTCTCTCTGTATTTCCTTTCTCTCTTTAATGGCTACTTTTTTCTTCTTCTTCCTCTCCTTCCTTATCTTCTTTCACTCCACAAGTAAGTTTCTTACTCTCCAAAACGACACCGTTTTCCCTTTCTCAAGAAAATGAAATCTCTACACAAAAAACAAAGAAACTGCGTCACTATCAGTTACTTCACTTTCAAGTTCCAAATTTCCAATTAATAATTTCGGTTTTTTCTTTTTTTTGGTAAATAGGTGCTGAGCCGTTTATTGGAGTCAACTACGGCCAAGTGGCGGACAACTTGCCGCCGCCGTTAGCCACCGCGGAGCTTCTAAAATCGACGTCGATTGAGAAAGTTAGATTGTACGGAGCGGATCCGGCGATTATCAAAGCTTTGGCTAATACCGAAATTGGGATCGTAATCGGAGCAGCTAATGGAGATATTCCTTCTTTGGCTTCCGATCCAAACTCAGCAGTTCAGTGGGTTAACTCCAACGTGTTGCCTTTTTACCCTGATAGCAAAATCATCCTCGTCACTGTTGGCAACGAGGTCACTTTCTAAAAAATTGCCCATTCTTTGCTTTACACTCCCTTTTTCAATTTTCTTTTCACATTCTAAGAACATTCTTAAATTTCAGCAAAAGTGAGACCTTTTACTAAAAAGGATCTCAGTTAATATTCTTACTGTCCCTTTAAAATTGGAAAAATTTTTATTTAGACCCTTTATAATTTATAAATTTTTAATTTAATAATATAAATTGTACTTTGACCCCTAAAAATTCGTAATTTGCAGCTAAAAGTATATTTAATTTTTTAAAAATTAATAAATTAAACTGATGAAATTCAGTTTCAAATTGATTTTTAAAAACTATAACACTAACATGAAAATAATTAATAACATATATATATTTCATTTTTTAGTTCATAAAGGTTGAATTTATTATGAATTTACCCAGGTATTGACTACAAATGACCCGAACTTAATATGCCAACTGCTACCCGCAATGCAAAATATGCAAAACGCCATTAACGGTGCTTTGCTGGGCGGAAAGATCAAGGTCTCAACGGTTCATTCAATGGCGGTTTTGGGTCAATCCGACCCGCCATCTTCCGGGTTTTTTAGACCGAGTTATGAACCCGCATTGAGAGGTTTGCTTCGGTTCCACAGGGACAACGGGTCCCCTTTTGCCATTAATCCGTACCCCTTTTTCGCTTATCAAAGTGACCCGAGACCCGAAACGCTTGCCTTCTGCTTGTTTCAATCCAACGCGGGACGAGTTGACTGGGTGAGCGGAATCAAGTACATGAACATGTTTGATGCTCAGGTTATGGTCCCTCCCTACTTTTTTTTTTTTTGTTAAATTTAATTTTGATGCTTTTATTATGTTTAAATTTAAGATTTAATCTTTGCATTTTAATTTGATATTATTAATAATATCGTTAACTATTTCAATTAAAATATTAACATAATTTTTTCTTGAACAAAAAAAAAGTGATAATGTAACATTTAATCGGTAGAATTAATAGATTTTCCCAACTTAATATCTAATTTCTTTTTCAAATTAATCATTGAACTTGATAATTTTTTCATTTTTGATTAATGTGACGATGTGACACTATGAAATTTTACTATACCATCCCATGATAACATGACAAAGTCTCAAAATTTTATATATTTGAAAGAATTATAAGTTCAGGCATTAATTTGATTCAACATAGACGACGGTGTGGAAGTAAAAACGTAAGACATATGTTAATATACATGATTTTTATTTATTTATTTCTTTTTAAATTGTTTGATTTACTTTTCTTTTTTTTACTTAAACCCAGAATATTTATTTATTTATTTCTTTGCCTAATCCAATTTTTTTTTCTTTTTAAATCAAAGTGTTATATATAAGAAAATCTAGTTAAATGTAGAAATTAGGGTTATTTTAGTGCATTTAGATTAGGAGTTTTTTTATACATTTACATTAAATTAGATTGGTACTCGTATATCGGTGGTTGAACCGAATTTCATAACTTTTTAGTATTTTTTAATAATTATATAATTTGAAACAGACAGATCAATTGGATTGAGAACTGGTGAATAAGACAATAGTGTTCATAAGCTTCTTGACTTTGATTAAAAAAAAAAACTTAAAACTCAATTCAGTAATTATCGAGCTAGCAACTATCGATCGAGCTGAATTCAAATTTAGTAATAGTTGACTCAAACGGCACGCGAACCTTATCGAGCTTTTCATATTTTTATATTGTTAAATTACGTTATTGCCTTTAATATATATATATATATATATATATATATATATTATCAACTCTAAGCTTAATTATTGAGTCGAGCTTAAAGTTCGAGTTTGAGTACAAAAATTGTTAAATGAGCTTAATCGAGCCCGAACTCGAGTAACTCAATTATATCTTGAGCTGAATTCAAACTTAAAATAGATATTCAATTGAGCTTGAACCAAATATTGAACTGTAAATTTCGAGTAAAGCTTAGGCCAGACGTAATTACACTCTTAAGCTTAACTAGTTGAATCATGAATCTTATGTTTAAGATATAAATGTAAGAAATAACTGGTGACACTGACCCTTAATCAGCTTGAGTTGATTAATGAACTTTAAGACAACATTTAATTATTTTTAAATTATTCTTGTAATTTTAAACATAAAATATTATTTTTACATAATAAAAATTTAATTATTTTTAGTAAAAAATAAAATTTTGGATATACATTTTTTTTTTGTTGAAACGGATATACATTTTTAAGTGAGCTAATGAGTCCCTACTAAATCCTAATCACTTTAAATGCATCTTTGGCTTTTTTTCATGAAATAATTGAACGCACCATGACTTATTCAATAATTCTAAGGTTGAATTGCATTTTGTTTCCTCGATTTAAAATTTGGATAAATTAATTTCTGTACGTTAAATCAAAAAGCAAATTGGTTATTTTGTTAAAAATTCATTCCATTTCTCCCGCTAAAAATTGATTTTTGTACATCATGCCATGTGGCTCGCCATGTATCACTACTTGATTGTTCTGTTAGTCACGTTAGTTTTTAATAGTACAATTTGATGAAATTTTTAATAGAAAAAATCAATTTACTCTTTATTCTAACATATAAGAACTAATTTGCTTATTTTTTTTTAATAGATTGGACAAAATACAATCTAATTTCTAGTATAAAAGCCTCTATAGTACATGAATTTTATAATTCAACATAAAAAAAAAAGGAGATTATATTCTTACCATAATGTAGTACTTTGCCACTGAATAGGGCATTTAAATGTTGATAGTTGGCCCTAATGGTTGTGCAGGTTGATGCAGTGCATTCTGCTTTGAGTGATTTGGGGTTCAAGGATGTCGAGATTATGGTTGCCGAAACGGGATGGCCATATAGAGGCGACAGTAATGAAGTCGGACCTAGCATTGAGAATGCAAAAGCCTATAACGGGAACTTGATTGCACATTTGAAATCGATGGTCGGGACACCGTTGATGCCCGGGAAGTCTGTGGATACTTACCTCTTTGCACTCTATGATGAGGACTTGAAAGCCGGTCCCGGTTCTGAACGGGCATTCGGACTTTACAAGCCGGACCTTTCCATGACATATGATGTTGGCATTTCAAACAGTTATCCGGTAAGTGAGCTAATTTATTCATTCGAACCGAAGAAAAAGTTATAATAATGAAAATTTCCTTTTCTATGTTCTAGACTCCACCGACTCTGAAACCGACTGCCACTATTTGGTGTGTACCAAAGGCCGGTATTTCCGATGCTCAATTGCAGTCGAGTCTAGACTATGCATGTGGCCAGGGCATCAATTGCAGTCCGATCCAACCGGGAGGTGCCTGTTCCGAACCGAACACCGTAGCGTCGCACGCTGCTTATGCCATGAACCTTTACTACCAGAATTCCGCCAAGAATCCGTGGAACTGTGATTTCTCGCAGACGGCAACACTAACATCCCAAAATCCTAGTAAATATACTTCACTCAAACTTCATCTCAGTTGTATAGCATTTTATCTTTTACTATGGGAGGAAAATCGGTTCAATCAATTTTTTTTTAAAATCGATTTAACCGACTTTAACATGAAAAAATTAATCCCATCAACTTTAATTGAAAGAATTGACCGAACCGAGACTTTAATTCGGTCGGTTTTGTCGATTAGCTGATCTTGATGATCAGGTTGTGTTATATGGTTATATATTTATTATATATTATAAAATACAAATATAATTTAAAATTAAGTCGATTTTTTCCACCAATACAATTTCGAAACTCAAAAATCAATAATAACCAAACCCAACTTAGTCATTTCATGGTTCTTATAGGCACATGTTTGTGGTATTTAAACAGTAATTAACTTTAAAAATATGCTTCCAACACCGGTATTTAATGCATATAGGCAAATTTCATCCTCCAAACATAAATATAACACTATATATTCAATCCTTCTAGTCCAAATCCAAGTAATAGACCCATAGAGATGGACATATAGTAAAAGATTATGCTCTTTTTGTGGTATTAGTGCTAATAACTTTGTGATATTGAAACATCTAAGTAACTTTAAAATTAAGCTTACCTAACCGATTGAGTCTTAACTCAATTGACATAGACATTATTGTTAATGCAGAAAGACGTGAGTTTAAATGCACTGAAGCGCATTATCTTCTTATTTATGGGTTGAAAAGGGGCTATGGGTAATTTTAGGCATTATATCAAAAATAGCAGATATGATCAGAATCTTTAATGAGATTGTTTTAAAAAAAATTACCTATAAAATTAGGCCCCGAATGATTTTAACGTTTTTTTAGTTAAAAGTGATATTTATGTTACCAATGTGGTCTCATTTTATCAAATATATATATATATAAGGCATCCAATAAAAACATCATGCGTCACGTTTTTTTTTTTAATTTTTTTCGAAATTGTATTTTAGGATAAAATGAAATTAAACCAATAGTTTAAAGACTAATTTTACACAAGAATGAAGGCATAATTTTTTTTAGGGAGATCTAAATTAAATTGTAATTTTTAATAGTCTATATTTATAATTTTTAAAAGATTAAATTAAATTTTTATCATTTTTAAGGGGCTAAAATAAAAGTTTATCTTTACTAACTAATTTTTCATTTAAGCTTAAAAAATAAGCATCCAATGCCTGTGTTGAATGCATACATAGAAATGAATACGAAAATATCATTCTCTAATAATATTATATATATATAACAGCCATATTCGACATTTACATCAAAATCTGAAAAACATTTTAATTTCTTTTTTTTTTTTTTTCTAAATGAAAATTTTGGTTTGATTGCAGGTTATAATAAATGCATCTACCCTGGTGGGAGCACTTAGAAAAAGTCAGATAAAATGTGAAATGAAATTGGAAAAAGAAGAAGGATGGTTAAATATAGGCTGTGGGTACTTTATATTTGTGGGTCTTATTTTAGAAAAACAAAATAGCTTTACCTGTTAAGTTATTCTCCTTTGATATGGATTTGCTGTCGTCTGTGTTTTTTTTTTTTTTTTTTTTTTTTTTTTTGGTTAAAAGAAAATGGGTCAATGCTTTGACTCGATATCAAATACAGTATATGGTATTTTCAAAAATTTCATTCTTCTTCTCCAATTATATAAAAAAAAAAAAATCATCTTTTGCTTGTTGCATGTTCTATGTTCCATGTCTTCTATAAATGTATTGTTTTATTTACAGTCAATGTTTTAAAGACTAAATTAGTTCTTTTTTATTATTAAAAATTTCATTTATTTTTATCATTAAAAATTGACGTAGTTTATAGAATAATCAAACAGTTACACTTGGCTTGTCACATGTGCCTCATTCTAATTTCTACCGTATAATGACAAGTTTTTGACCGTAAAAACAGATTAAATCTTTATAGAAAGATCAGTTTGCTCTTTAATCTAATATACAGAGATTAATTTATCCATTTTTTTTAGTAGAGATAACAATATGATTTTAACCGTATCATCTCAACATGATTCATTCAAAGAAAAGGATAATTAAAAAGAATGATTTTAATAATAATTAACAAATAAAGAAAGGCAAAAAGAGTTTTTGTTATCTACCTCAATTTCTCTATTTCAACATCTTCAATAACATTGCAATTCTAAATGACCTTTATGTGTGTTGGCCTGATAGTCAGGGTGTTTAATACCTTAAGTGTGATCTGAGTTTGAATCATACTAATTATATTATTATTTAGGCTTTGCCCTCCTCTTAAAATTCATAAAAAATAATTTTAAATTGTTGTTAATTTTTAAATTAAAAAATCATATTTTATTTTAATAGAGTATTAATTGACTTGACTTTGCAAGTGACATTAACATTATTTGTTAAACCCCAAATGATGGTTTTATAGTCCAAAAGTTTAACCTCAAACCAACCCATAACCACATGTTGTTGAATGGTGTTATATAGATAATAATTTTAATTGTGTACGAAAATTGAATCAAATTAAAATTGAAAATATACATTTTGAAAAGTTAATTTTTATTTTGGTCAATTTTTGTTAAGTACAGATAAGTGTTTAATGAAAGAGTAAGATCAGATTACAAATTGATAAAATAACAAATTTAACTCTCAACTTTTATACATTATGTCAATTTAATCACAATTTTTTTAAAAAATTAACTCTTAACATTTACATATTGTCTCAATTTAGACATAATTATAAATGGTTCAAAAAAAAATATAAAAATACATAATATTTTTAAATATATATATAAAATAAATTATAAGAAAAAAAAATCCATACAAAGGCTTGTGTGACACAACAACTTGCCAATTTTAAGCAAGCCTCAATAAGCTAGCGAAGCCGAGAAGTTACATGGTACGCTTCAAAAGTACATCAAAATATTACTTGAATCAAAATCAAATCGAATTTTTCGATTGAGTTATAGCTCGATTGGAATGAGTATTGTTATCAATGTAGTAGGATGTGGATTTGAGTGCACTGAAACGCATTATCCTCCTATTTATGAGCTAGGGAGGGACTATAGGTAGTTCTAGGTATTGTATCAAAAATAACAGATATAATCAAAACTTATAATAATATTATTAAAAAACTGAGCTTAATTTCTTAAAAAAAAAAAAATTAAACTTATGAGTACAAAAATTTGCAGCTTAGCAAAAACTGTAATCTGATACAATACATGTTGCTATTAAAACTATATAACTCTACACAAAATATAATAACCAAAAAGACAGAACTAGTGTTTTAGAGATCTTGGTAATTGCTGTCTTCTACTCTCTCCTTGTAATGGAGGATTAGACCTGCTCAATTTCAAATATATTATTATAATAATAATAATAACAATTCTTTTCATTTTGAGAGGTAAATTTGTATAGAAGGTCCCTCTACTTTGTATTTTCTTTTATAGTTTGATATTTTTTCCATTAATTCAATAAGATCATTTGACTATTTTTTTTTAAACACATTTTGAATTGTGATGTGATATATATAGATATTTTTTTATATAATTAAGGTAAATATTATACAAATTTGACAAAAGTATTATGGAAGCCCCTTTATTAAGAGTTAGAGTGTATTTTGTCTCTTCTACTCAAAAAATTGACTAATTAGGTTATATACGTTAGATCAAAGAGCAAATTGATCATTCTGTTAAAAATTTCATCTATTTCTTTGTTAAAAAGTGGTCTCTATACATCAGCATGAGGTACCATACGACATGTTATTGTTTGATTATTCCGTCAGCCATGCTAGCTTTTAACAATATAAATGAATGAATTTTTTAACATAAATAACCGGTTTGCTTTTTGATTTAACATGCATAATTTGAATCTTAGTATAGGAATCTCTATAACACTTTTACCTATAATTTTCCTCTTTTTAAAAAAAAAAATGCAAAAAAATTATCCAACTATAAAAAGAAAGTCGAGATATATATATCACATCTATCATATTTTTAAAAATATAAGTCTCCATCAAATTAACAGAAAAAAAAAAAACCCTCAGAACTGAAAATATACATTTTGAAAAGTAAAGGGAGTAAAAAAATCAAATAATAATAGAGGGGCTAAATAAAAAAAAAACACATAGTACAGGGACCTTCTATAGAATTTAATCTTTTAAAACAGCAAGAAATTTTTACTTGTTTTGTATAGGATTCGAAGTGCTTGGCGGTATTCTTCGGAAACTCGAATCCACCTGTTTTTTGTGATTCAACTTGCCGGATTTCGAAACTCCGAGAACTTGAAATGACGGCGACGGCGGTGACGAAGGGTGAGGCTCTGGAACGGGACGAGCAGCGGCTTGTGATTTATGAACTCCAGTTGATAGAAGCATTGAGAGTAGAAGTGTGAGAAGTGTTAAAGCTAAAGAGCGAGCATTCATGGCGGTGTATTGCAAAAACCAAAGAAAAAAAAATGGAATTTTTGTTTGTTTAGTGGGAAAATGATTGAAAAGGAAGATCGTTGGTTTGGTGTTTAATGGGTTAATTCCCAAATTTTGCTGTTTTTATAAAAGAGTACAATCATCCCACATGGAATGGTTAAGTTGGACTGTAGTTTTTTTTTTTTTTTTTTTATTATTATAAAGAAAACATCAATTTTCTATTAGTTAACTTGATTTAATTCAATTCAATTTGATTATAAAAAAATCATAAAAAATAAAATTCTAACAAATCCGAGCACTTAGTTTATGTTATAATTGGCTTATTAGTTATAAGTGTTCATCCAATAAGTCAACATCGTAGGTGAGTTGAATTCAAACGGAATATCATACTTGAATTTCAGAATCTTTTTAAATCAACATAATTCGAACCCAAATCTGAAATGATTCAAATTGAGTGTCAAATTTGAATTAAAAAACCCTTAAATTACGCTAAATGAAAATAACCTGAACCCTAAACTCGAAATATCCAAATTCAGCGTCGAATTTGAATTAGAAAAATCCTTAAGTTACTCTAAACAAAATGATCCAGCTTAAATGGCAAAATCCTTAAATTACTCTAAATCAAAATGATGCGAACCCAAAATGGCATACCCTAATGATATGAACCCAAACTTAACTAATTAACTTGTATTCATTGAATCCAAAAATTCAACTTGATTAATTATAATCCGAATAGATTATATTCAATTTTATCATAATAGATTAATCATCTAAATTCAGTTCAATTTAAATATGAAAACAATTTGAATTAGAAATAACCTTACCTCAAATGACAAAATCTGAAATGATTTGAACTCTAAATAGTTCAAAATCAAGACTACCAAAACTTTAAATGATCCAAACTCAACATTAAAACACGAAACTATCTAAAAATTTTAAAATTTGAATTAACCCAACCCAAATTCACTCCACTTTGAAACTAACATGACCTATATCTAATTTACAAATTGCTCCTATAATGCTTTATAATCTAACAATCTTTGCATCAAGAATCACCTCTTTTGAGTTAATAAATTATCTTTGAGTTTTTTTTTCAAGAAATTTTCTTGAGTTTTCTTTTAGAAAAGTTTTGACAATCTTTTCAGATTGTGGGGATCATTTTCAAATTTTTTCTTGCCAAAATTTCTTTAATGAAGGGGAAATCAGAGTCGCTTGAAGGAGGTTGTAGATTTTTCTTGTTTCCAAGGCTACTTAAGACTTCTACATGCCACATTCTATTTTTTTTTTTCCATCTATTTTCCTTATTTTCTTCTTTATTGTTCTAATATTTGATTTATTATTCTATTTTATTTATCTTAGTTATCTATTTTAACTGCTTTATCTGATTTGCATTCGATTGCATTTCAAGTTGTGCCAAAATCCAAGCTCCTTTTTGAACGTATAGAAACTTAAGTTAAATCCGCGGCTTAGACAAACTTTACGACCTTCTTCTGATTATCTGTCCGTATTGATTGAGATTGCGTGCTTTGTTTTAATGTAAAATTTTTTATATCAACGATGATATATTTAATTAAAAAAATAAAAGTAATTAATTTAATTTGATAACTTTTACATCAACAATGATGATATCCAAAAAAAAAAAAATCTAAAATAGGGATCAAGTGAGAACATGTGCATTGCTTTGACTGTTGCATCATGGAACTCTGACTTGCTGATTTGGTACACACTTAGAATACAATGGGTGTTTTTTTCTTTTGGGGGTGCAGAGGGGGTCATGTGATTAAGCACGTGATTATTTATTAATTTTCATTGGGGACATAAAAATGTTTTGGTTTTTAAATATTCTTAATGTTGGAATCTCTACAGGTAACAGCTGTTAAGAAAAAAAAAATTGAAAAAAAGGAAAGCTTTAATACTTGTTTTGACCCCCTTATTGTTGGTGAAATTTTTATTTTGGTCCTTTTATTTTTATTTTTTATCATTTTTCTCCTTTACCTTCATTTTGTCCCTTATGTTAGTCCATTTACCATTTTTGTTTTTAAAAAACCCACGCGTTCATGTGTTTATCCCTTGATAATAGACTTAATATTTGTTTTGGCTCGTGTATTATTGTAAAATTTCCATTTTGCCCGTGTGTTTGTATTTGATTGGCTTAAACAGTCACATGGATTGTTTTAAAATGGAAATAGCGAAGGAACTAATATAATGGATGAACTGAAAGTAAAGAGGGTAAAGGATTAAAGTGAGAATTTTACTATAATACAAGAGTAAAAAAAAAAAATTAAACCAAAAAAAGACCTTTTAACTCAGAAAACGGTTAATTCAAAACAATTTGAACTCGATCTTGAAAGGACAAACTATAATAACTTTATCAAAAAAAAATCCAAGTCCAAACTAAACCAAACTTGAAATGATCTGAATCTGAATTGATCTAAACTCAAAACGATACGAACTCGAAATTAATTTGAATAAAAACTTCCTAAACCCATAATTGATCTAAACTCAAAATAATCCGAACTGAAAAATAACGCGAATAAAAACTACCTAAATCCAAAATTGACCCGACTTAAAATAACTTGAAATTTTAAAATTTTAAATTGATATGATCTAAATATCAACTTGATTTGTCTAAGTTTGAATGACATAAATGATTTGGCCATGATACATGGGGATGATATAATTCTTAAAAGCAAGCATTCTATTAGTCTAATTTTAAAATTCTAATGAATTCGATTGGGTCGATTATATTGATTGGGTTCTGATTTTAGCTTCACGAAATTGGGTAATATAATTATATATATAAGATGATTAAGTTGGAGGTAATTGTTGAGGGGGTTTTCCATTTTTTAGAAAGGAATTTTTTGTTGAGGGTTAACGAATTTCTCTCAAAAAAAGGTATTCATCTAGTGTTATTTGAATTGGATTGGACTAGTTGATGTATTGATCCAGATATAGGAGTTGAACCAGCTTCTGAGTGAATTGCATGAAACTGGTAAAAATTCGGAAATTAAACTAAAAAATCAATGGTTGAATCGGTTTTATAATTTTATAAGTATGTTTATATTTTTAAAATTTTAAATTAATTATTTTTAACTGTTGGACTAACTATCAAATGGGTCAGACAGATTGAATCGATGGTTCGATCGATTTGATAACCGATCCAATTACTAAAATGTTGTACTTATCTTACCCGTTCTACTCCTATATATGACGTAGGAATTGGGTTCAAAATTTCAAATCTTACCAAATGTAAATTGTGAATTTCCATGGCGGGGTGAAGGTGCGCTTCCCCTTCTGAATCCAACATAGCTTTCGATAGAGGATGGAGACAAAGTTCGAGACTAAAATCAAGTACAAACACCTTGAACTTAATACCAGACATAGTGAACGATATTCATTCGTCCTCAACGAATGACGCTTCTAAAATTTATTTTTAAAAAGTCGAAAAATTATTTAATTTATTTATTTTTAATTAAATATCAATTTATTAATGAAATTTGAAATTAAATTAAATTAATCTATATAATTATTTCTAAAATGTAAAATAAAAATCTAAAATTCAAATTTCAATACTTATAAATCAAAAAAAAATTATGAAATGGTAGCTAATGGCAACAGTAATTTAATTGGTTTTTTTTGGGATAAGATTTCATATATATACATAAATACAATAGCTTTGTCGTTGGATTCCTTTGAGAACAGCAATTTCAATTGTTGTTTCACTTTTTTCTTATTCGGGTCTACAAATATAAAAGTATTGTGTTAATTTGGAGAGACGATTCATTATTCAGTTACACTAATCAAGACGAATTTACTTTCAATATAGTGATTTTTCCACGGCATAATGATTACTTTATTATTTATTTACACTCATTTTTTTTTCAGTCAATGTTAACCAGTTTGTTTTGCCGTAATATTTTTCCAACAACTCCAGAAAGAACACAAAGAATGTGTTATAGCTTGTAGTAATTTATTTTATGAAAATTGTAGGAACCGGTTTCTCATGTTGTTGCTCGTCCATCCCCGAATGACATTCTTGAGTGGCGTAAGTTTATCAAATCTTTTTCCATCTCCTTTCTTTAGATAAGGCTCTGTAATTATCATGTGAAAAACATCTTCTGCAATAAGATTTTGCCTGCTATCTTAGGATTTTATCTTTAGACGGGAAATCCATTGTTTTCATTTTTTCCAATGCTTTTGAATGTGACTCCTGTCAGTCGAGATGCATGTCAAGTGTCATTTGGCCAACTTCTCAAATAGTGTAAATATTACTCATGTTTGGCGTCTGATTATTGAAAAGGAGTTGCAGGCATGCTGCACTCCACTGATTGTCCAAGTCGTATTATTGATGTGGTGGACTATGAAGCACGGACATGCTATAAAGCCCCTTTGTATCATATTGGCGTTTGTCAACATGTGGACACCTGATGTTGGTGGAGGAAGGTCTCGATTTGTTTACAATACTGCCGCGTTTTGCCGTATCATGTCGTACCCATGTTGTGTGTGTCCGTGCTTCATAGGTGGTAGGTTTTCTGGACATCTAACTCTTCTGCTTCACTGTTCAGATTATGTGCTGGAAGGGAGTGAAGCAGGTCGGCTACTTCGCCCCATAATAGTCTGTGCAATTGTTATCTAAACTCATTTATACTGGAAGAATCTCTAATATTACAATCTTATTTATTTAATATATTTGGTTTGCTAAGGTGGGTTTTACCATGGAAAAATCAAGTTCCCTCCGGAGTATCCCTACAAGGTCTTTCTATGGCAGCCTGACTTTCCGAAAATTGTTTCAAGAGTACGTGGATAAGTACAACAAGCAGCAGCAACAGCAACTTAATTCAGAACGTTTATCACCAGAATCACTTCAAAGAGAAAACTCGAAACCTGATGCAGACAATTCAGGGGAAGACGTTAAAAAGGTGGACATTTCAACACCTTGTCAAGAACCCCTCATATCCTAAACACTGCACAACTCTCCCCTTAGGAACACCTAGCAGATTGCCCCCCTGACGGGGAAGAGCACTTGTTTAATTAAGGAGCTCTATACACGTCGTAGTGCCAACTTACCTAAACTTGTTAGTATGATCTACCAGTTCACTTTAACTCAATTATAGAGCAACACGTATTGTCTTGAAATTAGAGCAGGCCCGGCCCTAGGGTGGTTTGAAGGTGCGGTCGCCCAGGGCTCAAGGCTGAAAGATGTTCAAAATATTGTTTTTCAGTTTTGAAGGAGCCCAAAATTTTTTTTACCATGTTTTAAGAAACTAAAAAAAAAAGTTTTCTCTAGCTTTTAAAGAACCTAAAACCCTATTTTTTTTATTTATTTAAGGCCTTAAAAATGTCAAGAACGGGTCTGGATTAAAGGAGTCCACATATATTAAAAAAGGCCCCAACGAGAGGCCAAGAAACCAACTACTTAGAACCTTCCTGTTAATAATCTAGTCAACCCTGACTCTATTGGATTTAAAAATATAATTTTAATTATTAATATTATTAAAATTCTTCTATTAAATTCAAGTTCATTATGACACTTTTTTTTTATTACATGGCTATAAAGGAGTATTTTTTTATTTTAAAATGTTTCACCAATAAATTTTATAAATAAGTTTTAATAGTGTTAATAATTGGACTTGATTTTTGGAATTTAATAAATATAAAGACTAAATTCTTGAAAAATGAAAGTAAAGGAACTAAATTCAAAATATACTAAAAGTACAAGGACTTGTAGTAAATTTTAACCTTGTTTTAAACATTCCAGCATTCGACTTTTTAAATCAAAACTAATAACAGATTTTCGAATTTCCCGGTTATCACCACCAACGACTCAGCGGTTCACTCAGTGACTCACTCCCTTGCAACTATGGCTCGAGATTCTCCCAACGAAGACGACGATCACGAAAACTTAATCCACCAAAACAAGGACAAAAGCGCCAGTTTCCGCATCGAAGAGCTCCAATCCCCAATCCGACGTCGTTTCAGCAAAGGGCACTACTTATTCGCCGCCATCGTCACCGTCATTTCCCTTGTCGCCACCATTTACCTCTTCTTCTCTTCCAAGATCTGTGATACGACGTCGGATAGAATCAAGGAATCTCAACTCCGAGCCCTTTACTTATTAAATAAACAACGAAGTTCCCTCTTCGATCTATGGAATCACACTTTTGGTACCTCTAATAACATCACAGCCGTCCGATTTGATCAAATCAAAGCTTCGTTACTCGATCAGATCACGTTAAACAGGCACATCAAGGATACCTTGTTATCGACAGAAAATGGCACCGTTTCAGTACCTATCGTGAACGGTTCCGAAATTTGCCGGAAAATCGACCCGAAATCCTCTAAGAGAAGAACGATTGAATGGAAACCCGATCCGAATAAATTCTTGTTCGCGATTTGTTTGTCGGGTCAAATGAGTAACCATTTGATTTGCTTGGAGAAACACATGTTCTTCGCGGCGGTTTTGAATCGGGTTTTGGTTATACCCGGTTCAAAATTCGATTACCAGTACAATCTGGTCTTGGATATCGAGCATATCAATGAATGTATCGGGAGAAAAACAGTGATCTCATTCGAAAATTTCATGGAATTGAAGAAGAATCACGCTAGAATCGATAAATTCATTTGCTATTTCTCGATTCCTTTGCCGTGTTATACGGACGAAGATCATTTGAAGCAGTTGAAATCATTGGGGATTTCGATGGGAAAAGTGGAAACCGCTTGGAAAAGCGAGGATATTGAGAACCCTAGTCCGAAAACGGTGAAGGATGTGGAAGAAAAGTTTGGGACAAAGGAGGATGTGATTGCGATCGGCGATGTTTTCTTCGCGAATGTGGAGAAGGATTGGGTGCTGCAACCGCGAGGTCCCATCGCGCATAAGTGTAAGATATTGATTGAGCCCAGCAAGCTTATTTTGTTGACTGCTCAACGGTTTATTCAAACGTTTTTGGGGAGTGGTTTCGTTGCACTCCATTTCCGCCGACATGGATTCTTGAAGTTCTGGTATGTTTTCTCTTTGTTTCGTATTAAGCATAGAATAGAAAATTTTCTTTTGTCCGTGTTGACTCGCTATGTGAGAAATCTTCGAAACGATCGATATTTTGCCTAAAGTGTTTGTGATCAGTTTTATCTCTAAAGTATACAAAGAGCCTCGAGAAATGAGAATGCCTCCCCCATAAAAAGAAATGTGAATTTTTATTTTTGGTGGTATTTGAACATGTTCCCTTCTATGGCATTTGGTGGGTGAGTAGCTCTCCATCCGTGAATTCCACGAGGTTTTTCTCAGAGTCAGGAGATAAAATTCAAAAATATTATTGAATAAAGATAATTTGGGCGCAATGTCTACCATTGTTAAAGTATTTGTCAACTCTCAGCAAACGGCACTTTAAAAATTTCTCTTAAAGCAAGTTCGACCTCTCCTCAAACAGTTTGATATCCTTTGAAATCAATAATCATATTGAATTCTGATTAAATTTAGGTCGAGTTGAGTTATAACCCTAAATTAATGATAAGCTATTCAAACTCTGTAGAGCTTTTTACCACTAAACTCAATAAGTGTGGGTTAAAAGAACAGAAATTAAAACCTTATAATGGTAACATTAGGCTTGTTTCCTTTGGTTTGAATGTTGTTTGCTGCTGGTAGTACTAGAATATTAATTTCATCAGTATTAGTTGAATGTATGATATTATGTTATTTGGATTTTTCATTTTTATTGAAATATTTTTGTTTGATATATTTTTATAAATGAGTATAGGGATATAGATATAATCTTTTAAAAGAAAATAGAAGGATTAGAACATTATGTTTAAAACTTTCAATTGTTTCTCAAATTTGGCATGATAGTTGAACTCGAGTATATACAATACGAGTAAGTTAAATTTTATCAAACTTTTTCATATTTGTCGAGAATCTTTGAAAGATGGTATCAATATACGTAGAATACAAATATTTTATGGAACATAAATTGCTTATATTTTAGATTCCCATTGGCATTTCAACAAAGTTAGCCATTGGCATTTTAGATAAAATGTTCTTTTACTGGGATTCAGATATGTCTCATTATTCTATCTTTTTAAACCAAAGTTTTTCCATGTATTAGAGATAGAGAGTGTTTAAAGGATTGTATCTTTATATCCAAATACGTGTTGTATGCAAGTATTTCAAGAAAAATGATGGGTCGGAATAGCAGACTAACATTTCTTTTCTTATATTACTCAGCAATGCCAAAAAGCCAAGCTGTTTTTACCCTATACCTCAAGCTGCGGATTGCATAAGGCAAATGGTTGAAAAGGCCAACACTTCGGTCATTTACCTTTCAACAGATGCAGCTGAGAGCGAAACCAGTTTGCTGCAATCCATGCTTGTGATGAACGGAAAGACTATACCACTGGTTAAACGTCCTCCTCGTGATTCAGCTGAAAAATGGGATTCCTTGTTATACAGGCATGGCCTTGATGGTGATGATCAGGTTAGTATTCATGGATCGAATCAAGTTTTGGTTGAGTTTATGGTATCAAAACCATACATTTTTGTTTAAACCCCTTCTTTAAAACAACTTAGCTCATCCAAATGCTTTTTCTTTGTCCTCTTTCTGGTTTTATGTGCTGATAATTAATTTCTCCTTGTTTTATTTACCCATGATGATCAAATTGGATTCGGATGTAGCTTATGTATGATATCAAAGTCATGCAATTTTGTCTAACCTCATATATAGGCTTTAATATTTTTGTTTAAGTTGTCCAAATTATCGGGTAGATCTTTGAATTTGGACGGATATAACTCAATTTTTAAACATAGAATCAATTAGTAATGTGAGATTTTAACAAGTTAAAATGTATCATAGGTGCTTGTAGTTTTTATAAATTTAGAATTTAGTCATTGTACTTTTATTTTGAGGAATTTAATTCTTCTACTTTTTAATTTTAAAATTCATTTCCAATTGTTAACAGTGTTACATATTTTTTTGTTAAATTAGTTGGTATAACATTTTAAAATTAAATGATGTCGTAATGAACTCAAAATTAACAAAATAATTTCAACCGTGTTAGCAGTAGGACTTGAATTTTGAAATCTAAAAAGGAGAGAGACTAAAGTGCTAGAAATAAAAGTATAGGGAGTAAATTTCAAATTTGTGAAGAATATAAGGACATATGGCATATTTTAACCATTTTAATATTACTTTAGTTGAGTAAGAAGAAGATATTCATGGGTCGAACCTTATTCAAGTCGAATCTATGTATGGTATTAAAATATACATTCTTGCTTGAACTTTTCTTTTTTTTTTAAGACCTAATTTTTATGTTAAAACTCAATTTTAGGGTCTAATATTTTTGTCTAAATTACTTCAAATAACATACGAATTTTCTAGCTTTGAATGAATAACTTGATTCTTAAACAGTTTCATTGTCCTCCTTTTTAGTTTTATTGACAGATAACCAATATGTCCCAATTTTATTCTGCCACTGACGATCAAACTAAGTATTTTGATTTACCATATCGAAGGTGGAAGCTATGCTAGATAAGACCATCTGTGCTATGGCGAGTGTATTCATCGGAGCCCCCGGTTCGACTTTCACGGAGGATATTTTACGGCTCCGGAAAGGTTGGGAAACCGCATCCTCATGTGATGAGTACTTGTGCCATGGTGAAGAGCCGAACTTCAAAGCCGGTGACGAGTGAAGATTATATGAAATCGGTCAGTCGTAAAATCGCCATAATTAACTTCGAATTTTCTCTCTTCTTCCTAGAGATTTTAGTGAATTCTAAGAACATTCAATTGATTAAATTTTTAGACCTCCGACTTTTTGTTTTATTCTAAAAATACCCATATTTAAAATTTATGTTTGATATATATTTGAATCGGGTATGAATTTTGATAGAAAATTAATCATATTCTTGTTTTTATACATTCTGGACATTGATTTCGAGTTCATGTAGCATAAGCTTTATGTGTTCCGATATGTTGTTAATGAATTTAACCCTCCAAAAGATGAATTCATTTTTTGACTTTGTAAATTATCATCATCTTGTGGCGAAGCCATTTGAATTGTATAAATATGGAAAATTCATATTTTCGTATTATATTCATATATTAAAAACAAAACAAATCACGTAATATATCTCAATAAAATATTATAGCATGTATATTATTATTTAAACCTTTGATTAAGATGATGTCATGAGTTAATCGGGTATCAACTCGGTTAGGAAGATTACTAAAATGTCTTTTGCATTTAAAATAAGTTATATTATTAAACGGTAATTTAGTGTTTTTTTTTTTTAAATGTGACTTAATAGTATAAAAAATTAAGCCCCTCCAAACTTTTTACACCTAATTGAACGCTTTAAGGAAGAAAATTAATTAAACTCTTTGACCAACCTTGACCGTTAAAAACTACCAAAATTGATATGGTTGGTTTAAATTGTTTTTAAATTTTCATTATTTTTCCATGTGGCAGAATGGCATGAAATTTTTTTAAAACTAATTATGACATGGAATTTAGTTACTAAAATAATAAATTTACAAATAAAATAATTGTTTTAATACCTTTTCTTCTTCAATTTCAAACTTTTTCTCAAAATAGAAAATTCTCTCTTTTCTACCATCCTTGTCACTGATAGAAGCTCCTTTTGGTTCTTGTTTTAACAGTGGAATAAAGCCCTTTTTCCCCTTCTTTCTCTTTCCCAAATGATTTTCTTTGATGTTAATCAGAACTTTGTGAATCTAGACCTTGAGCTCAAAATTCAACTATTTTCTTCATTATCATCATTGATATTTGAATCCTCTTCTCTATAAATCCAATGCCTGAAAAGAACTAGAGGAACTAACTGAAAACTTTCAGTTACACACGACATAGAATAAGTTTGCACTCTTTTACTCGATTAATGGGTGGATGTATCCACCACATGATTTTCTATGGAGGCTTTCCTACTCTGATATGGGTTGCAAAGAATTTTGACTGCTTTTCTTGATAAGGGTTATTGTAATGTTTTTAGGAAATTTGATCCATTTATTTGCCTATTTTTGTTAATTGGTCACTTTCCAGTTGATTTTGGATTTATACATTTGATAGTGATTTGGGTTTTGTTGAAGGTATGGTTTTTGTTAAAAAATGATTATGCTAGGTGTTAGCTTTAGTGGTGAGGGTGGAAACGGGTTTAGCTGGTGAAGGAGTTGTTAAGGATGAGTTTATCTTAGTTTCACAAGCTGTGAGTGGAGGGTGAAGGTTGGTGGAAGTGGCTATGAAGCTTGTGGATGTTGAAAACCATGAAAGCTTTTTGAAAATACTCTGCAAATAGTGTCTGGTTGTCAAGAAAAGAAAGAATAATTCTGATGGAGGAAAATTTGCAAAACTTAAAAGTTTTGACTTTTAAACATTGAAATATAATAAAGGAATATTTTAAAACAATTCATGAATAAAAAATTCACATCATTAAAATTTATACATATTTAATGTCATGTTTCAAAAATAAGATTTTTTTTTACAGTTGTAACTGCCACATCATCAATTCCGTTAGTTTTTAATGGTCAATGTTAGTTAAAGGGGGTCTATTTGATCAAATTTCTTTGTTGAAGGACTCAATTGGATGCAAAAAATTCATAGGGGCTTAATTGATTTTTTATATAATTGAATTGGATCAAACTATTTTATATAATGTTAGAAATTTTATAAAATAAGGACTCAATCCAATTTTTAGATTAATTTCATTGAATAAGTCTTCGAACTTGAATGAATAATAAAATCATTAACTTGATTTATAAATTATATAATATATAAAAATGTAAACATTAAAAATAAAAAATATATTTTATATAATAAAAAATTGAAAAGCTTGAATTTTCATTTTACAATTCATTTTTTGATTCTAATATTTTTTAATGCTTTCCCTCTATCATTTTAACTATCATTGCTAAAAAAACAAATCAGATCAATCAACTGAATCGAAAACCAACTATTTAAGAATTACCCTTAATATATTTTTATAACTTTCGATAAATTAACTATTTGCATCATAAAAATTTGGGTAGACTATAAAAATAGTCACTTTTATTTGCCTCAGATTACATTTTAGTCACTTATGTTTGAAATGTTACGTTTTAGTCACTTACGTTATCGTTTCGTTACAAAGTGGTCATTCTACCGTTAAGCTCCGTTACCTCCTAACGGCAGCCCTACGTGGCAGTCTAAATTAAATTTATTTAATTAAAAATCTATTTTCATCCCAACAACTGGACATTCAAGTTGGCATTTAAAACTCAGTTGGACTGCCATGCAGGACTGTCGTTAGGGAGGTAACGGAGTCTAACGGTAGAATGACCACTTCCTAACAAAACGATAACATAAGTGACTAAAATGTAACATTTTAAACATAAATAATTAAACTGTAATCTAAGACAAACAAAAGTGTTTTTTTTTTTTTATAATTTACCTTAAAAATTTTGATCTATGTATGTATTCATATCTAATATGATATTTTTTTTAAAAAAATATACATTTTTATTTTTTATTATATTAGTATCTTATAATCGTATAGATAAAGTTACTATTTTTGGAATCCTCGAAACGTCTGCCTTTCAATCGCCCATACATCATCCATATCCACTTTCTTTAGTGATCCATTTCAAGCAAGCTCGTAAAGTATATATATATATATATATATATATATACTTTTAAAAAATATAAAATACCTTAAAATGCAATTATAATATAATAAAATATGTAAATGCAATATGAATATATTAATTATTAAATTTACTTGTAAATTGTATTGTATGAAAAAACAAAATATATTAATCAAAAAATTTAGGGGTAAACCTCAAAATTATATCTTGTTAAAAGTCTAAAGTCCATTTTTATGATTTAAAAAATTATTTTATATACATATTTATACATTTTATAATTATAAATTTTGATAAATATAATTTCTTTTAATAAATAAAAATTCAAATCAGTCCAAAGTAAAAATATTTCTATTCAAATTCGATCGAATTCGGTTCGATTGACAATTTGGAATTTTGGATAATGTAATGGATGAGAAAAAAAAAAAAGAGGTTGTTAAAAAGGCATAAGGTCCACGCATGAAATGGCATTGTGGTGAAGCTGACGGTTATATTTTGTTTCGACATCGGCCCGAAATTCAAAACTCGAAATTTTGTTTAAGTTTAATTTTTACATCTTGAGATTAATTTAAATATTTAAATTGCTTTGAAATCAAATAATTAAGCTCAAATTTTAAATTTAATTATTTGTGCTTGAGTTTGATTAAAGTATGTTGAATATTTATAATTTTTATAAAATCTAAATTCGTATATACATATATATCCACGTTATTTTTTGCCCTTCAATTAAGTTCGAATTAAAAATTAAAATAAATTTAATCAAATTTAAGAACCACTCAAATCAAGCATTAAAATACTGAAAATCTGATTTACTCAAACTCGACTCAACAAAAACCGAACCCAACTTGAATTTTTATTTTATTTTTTTTGGAATACCTTACAAGTTTTAACTTCAATTTTAATTATTTCATAAAGAAACTGGATAATGTTAAAACTTTAGCCCATTCTCCTTACATTATTATAAAAACACATCAACTAATGTTATTAAAAAAAAAATCCAAACATCCTTAATCCTATCTAAACAAAACACATTAATGGCTGGTAACGGTGATATTGACGGTGGTATTTCCGGCGATTGTTTCCGGTACCTGATTGTGAGACCAGAAAAAGGTGGGGTTTGGGATTGGATGAAGTATTTACTTTGGGGTGACTTAGAGAGTGGGTTGAGGTTCTTGGAAAGCTCGGACCGGGGTTCGGTGGCGATGGGCGGTGGTGCCGGTGGCGGAGAAGAGGCGGATGACCGGTGGATCATAATTGTGTCAATCGTTGTACGGAAACTGCTTGGTTTGTGTAGTAAGCCAATGGAGTTGACTGGTTACGCAGTTGACTTCATTCTCAATCTTATTTCTCAAAATGGATCTCTCTTAGGTTTATTATCAAACATTCTCAATGGTAAATTCTCTCTCTCTCTCTCTCTAAATTTGTTTGGCTTGGTTTTCGTGCTGGATTTCATGCTCGATTATTTATTACCAAGCTCGAGTTTGAGGTCGAGATTTTTAATACTAAGTAAAAATAAAATGATTGATTAATTTCGCAAGTTATTCGAATCTAGCATTAAAATACTTGAAATAGGGTTATCTTGATATCTTGAGCTCAACTTTACAATAACTAAATTAAATTCTAGCTTTTTTTTTTCTAATTCGAGATTGAGTAATTTGCAAGTACATGTCTCTTGTTTACAGTTCCTAAATAAAATTGTAGTTTAATCTACTTGGTTTGTGCAATAACCCTTAATAAAGCTAAAAGTTTTGTGTTAAAATGTCTTGAATTGAATTATTAATTTTTTGGTGGGGCAAAAGCGAAACTTTTTTGTTTAATTAAAAGGCTAAAAGGACTTAAATTGATTTATTGTTTTTGAAAGGGTTAGAATTGAAAACTTGTCATTCACGAGAGGCAAGGCTCTGGCTACCCCATGACCCCAAAAAAATTATAATTAAAATTTTATAATTTGCGATCTTTTCTTTAAGACTATAATCGAGTCAAGCCAAGTTCAATAGTGAAAAGTTCAAGCTTAAGTTTGAGTTCAATTTAAATTCATTGATCAAAATTCGGCTTAAACTCAACCGAGGATTATTATAGAAGCCCAAGTTTGTCTAGTGGCAGGGGCGGGCTGTAATGGAAGCCAAGCCCCCTCAAATTTTTTTTTGAAAAAAATCATTTTTCTTGAAATTTGTTGAAATATTTAATTTAACCCCTCAAATTCTTTAAAGAAAAAATTATCATGCTTTTTAATTTTTAATTTTTTTAATTAAGTTGTTCTAATATTTTTCAAAATTCTAGTTAATTTCACAAAATTTTAAAAAATTTAATTAAACCTCAAAATTTCTTGAAAAAAATTCTTCTAAAATTTTTAAAAATTTTAATTTGCCCCCTCTCCTCCCAAAAAAAAAAAAAAATCTCAATATCAATCATTGTCTAGCAATCAACTCTAACTATTTAAGCTTGAACAAAGTTTTGAACAACGAATTTAGACCCATCTACAAAATCCTAATATTATATTCAAGCCGAATTTAGCTCAAACAATAAAAAAACTTGAACTTAAATTCGAGTTGAAATACTAAACTTTTGATCTTATCTCGATTAAATTCATTTACATAATTTATACTCAAACTCGAATTTAAATTCGTTTTTGTAGGAGAAGTAATAATACCAAAGAAAGGCACAGAGACATTTATTAGTACAATTGGACAATTAGATGAACGAGTTGAGCTTTATAAACCCGGTTCAGTCACTGAAAGAATTGTAAACTTGGAATTGGATGATAGAGCAATAATGGATCTGTGTATGATGGCATCAAAGCTAGCTTATGAAAATGCTCAAGTTGTTAAAAACGTCGTCGTTCGTCATTGGAAGGCAAGCTTTTTTTTTACTAATTTTTTTTCTTCCAATTTTATCTCGATTTTGTTGTTCCATTCTTTTTTAGTACGAAACATATGTTTATTCGGATATGAATATAAAAATATGATAATCGAATAACTCTTTAAATATATCTGATGATAATGGGATGCGATGATTTTTTTTAGAACTCGAACTATATAAACTCAAATATTTGCGTAAACTTGTTTTTATGTAATATTCGAATAAACTTGAACTTAGGGTTGAAAAAAAAATCGAGAATTTTGACCCAATTTTAGAAGATAAGTTAAAAAAATCACTCAAGTCAAACCAAATTTTTAATTTATTTTAATTTTTTATGATGTAAAAAATAAATATTTTTATCTTTAAAATAGTACACATTATTTAATCATGGACTCAATTATAAATCATAACAATTTGAGTGGCAACTAATGACTTTTGCAATTGATACTTTTGATGTTTACAGATGCATTTTGTGGACTTTTACAACGGCTGGGATGGTAAGATCAGCCAATTTCTATACATCACTTTTCGAGATCGGGTTATTCGTTAGGTTTAATACATATGATTCGGCTCGAATTATTATTTATTTTTTATTAAAATTAATAAAAAAAATAAATTTCTAAACATAATGATCTAGGCTTGCAAGTCAAATCAAACTCGATTTGAATTGTGCTTGCGAAGAACAATATATCGAACTGCAACTTGATCTATAAACACTTTTAGTTCCTACATCGTTTATCTATGGTTATTTCTTTTTATTTTAGATTACCAAAAGGAGGATTCAACTCAAGTTTTTATGATATGTGACAAGCCTAAGGATGCAACCCTAATATTGATAAGCTTTCGGGGCACTGAACCGTTTAATGCTAATGATTGGAGCACTGACATCGATTACTCATGGTATGAAATTCCAAAAGTAGGGAAACTTCATATGGGATTTCTCGAGGCATTAGGTTTAGGGAACAGAGAAGATATTAGAACCTTTCGTTATCATCTTCAAACAGAGATCATAAAAGAGTCCGATGGCATTGATAAAATCGACATACGATCGCTAGACATGACTGCTTACCATATGGTGAGAGAAAAGCTCAGGAGCTTGCTAGAAGAGCACAAGAATGCAAAATTTATAGTTACCGGGCATAGTTTAGGAGGCGCTTTAGCAATTTTGTTTCCAGTAGTGCTTGTGATACATGAAGAGAAGAAATTAATGGAAAATTTGGTTGGAGTTTATACGTTTGGACAACCGAGGGTTGGGAATCGACAACTCGGGAAGTTCATGGAAGCTCATTTGGATCATCCAGTCCCAAAGTATTTCAGAGTGGTTTATTGTAATGATCTTGTTCCTAGGTTGCCCTATGATGATAAAACCTTCTTGTATAAGCATTTTGGGGTGTGCCTCTACTACAACAGTTGTTACACTGAACAGGTATTCACTTTTACGTTGTTCCGATTTTTTATTTTTCTTAAAGTATTTGGGTTCAACGACGTATCTTGAAATGGGAATAAAGATATGATCCTTTGAAAACCGTGCTAGATAAATACCCATGTTCGACACTCACTTATGTCTAATTATGGTTTTCGTTCCTCTACTATGTTATAATTTGGAATTTAATCTCTTTATTTTATTTTGACATAATATGACCCCTTTACTTTTTTATAATGTTATTAGTAGATCCATCAGTTAGGGTTTTTTTCCTATTATTTGAGAACACAATTAGGGTCACATAGAAATCCAATTAATCATTTGTCCAATAATAAATTTACATGTTAGTTAAACACTTAAATCTATTAAAAATAGATTCTCGTCACTTTAACCACTAATGATGTTATTTATTTGAACTTACTAACAATAGTATAATAAATAGATGGACGAAATCATGTGAAATTAAAATTGAGGGATTACCTGTAGAATTTCTATGCAATAAAAAGGACTATTACACTTTTATATTATAAATGTTGGCTTATGTCATAATTTGACCTCTACACTATATGTGTTTTTCTATTTTTTTGCCTCACTTTATTACATGAAATATCATTTTCGTCCTAATTTATCTTAAAAAATAAAAATTGTCAATAAGAACGTGGCAAGTGGCACGTGATACATCCTTATTGGATGCAGATGATTTTTAGGGTAAAATATAACGTAAATAATAGTTTAAGTACTAAAGTGAGATAAAAAATATTTAGATATGAGACAAATCGTGAGTTAAGTCCTAAATGTTGTTTGTTTATTTATCGTCATTACTGAGTCAGTTTCTTTGTTGTTGAAAGAGGATGGAGGAGGAGCCAAATAAAAATTTCTTTGACATAGAACAACTGATCCCTGAACATGCCAATGCGGTTTGGGAGTTGATAAGGGGTTTGGCAATGGGTTACACTCATGGACAAGACTACAAGGAAGGATGGTTCTCAATACTGGTTAGGGTTTTAGGGCTAGCAATGCCTGGTGTGTCAGCTCATTGCCCTACGAATTACATCAACTCTGTGAGACTAGGAAAGTCAATGTGACATCGGATCTCGATATAAGTATCGAATATGGGTATATATCCATTTCAAAAATTTTATGTATTTGAATAATCTTAAAAATAATTCTTCTTCTCTATGTGTCGGATGCAAATACCTGACACCATAAATAAAAAATAAAGAGTTTCATTCTAAATTGGTCCCTGAACTTTAAAATATTCTAATTACATCATCAAATTATCGATGTTATATCAATAAAATCCTTTGATTATTAAAATTGTTAATCATTAAATGATATGTCAAGTTTTATGTATCTAAATTTAAAATGAAAATTTTAAAAAGATAGAATATTGTAACGTAACTTTTAAAAGTAAAAACTAAAAAATAAAATAAAAAAAGAGGGAATGATAAAACTTCTGTAAAAACTTCAAAAACCTTGAATTTAAGATTTTTAAAACATCGATTTTTACAATATTCATTTAAATTCTTTATTTTAAATTATTTCACATAAAATCTGATGTGACATTTAACAGTTAAATTAACAATTTTAATAATAAAAGAACATAATTAATATAAAATGGTGTAAATGTTAAGGACCAATTTAAAATTTGAATCATAGTTTAAAAATGTTTAGTGCAACTAACTCCTCATTAAATTTACCAATTTGTATCATTGTACTTCAACATTGAACTTCTTGTTGAAATGATCTTATATCTCTCTAGAGTTATTTTAAAAGTTGAATGTTTAATATTATATTAGAATGTCAACGAGGTATAAGCATGAGGATCGAAAATTTTGATATCTCAAGTTCGAGTCATATTTTTATATAAATTATATGAGAGTTTTCGGTTTAATTTGATTCTATGTTGAGTTCTATCATGTGTAAGCTATTTATAATAATGGTTGATTTTGATTGTTGTTATTAACAGGAACAAAGTCAAGAAATTTTGTTTGGAAGTCGAGATAAAGTTTTAAAAAATTAATAGACAAAATCTAAAATTTCATTCCACAAAAAATATATATATTAAAAATATATGTAAAAATTATTAAAATTATATAAAATACTCTAAAGTATAAACAAAAAACAATCAAATAATTCCAATATTAAAGTTCTTTCATAAATATATATATATATATATATATATAAGTAAGGTGTAGTTAGGGGATGGCAAGGCCTCGACCCCCATAAAATGGAAAAATTTTTATTTAGGCTTTTTCAAATTTTTTAAAATTTTAAATTAGTAAAGATAAAATTACACTTTGGACCCCTTTAAAAATAATAAAAATTTAATTAATCTAATCCTTTAAAAGTTATAAAGATATAATCTATTAAAATGGTAAAATTATATTTTTACTATCGTAAAAATTATAATTTAATTTCGATCCTTTAAAAAAATTTCTAACTTCTCCGCAATTGATGATGTCTAATGTAAATCCAAACATGTGTTTTAATAGTTAAATTATTTGATTTGACTTTCATGTAAATTTGATTAACCATCTTAATTAGGATGCAAAGGGGTAGTAGCACATCGTGAGTGCATCCAGCATGCAAGCATCATATTTGATAGTTTTTATCAATGTTATGGGGGTTTATCTTTTACAATACTTTTATGTAATTTTTAAAATATATATATTTTGTGAAATGAGATTTCAACTTTTAATTAATTAGTTATTAGACTTATATTAAAAAAGCATACTTTTTAATAAAGTATAATAAATAATATTTTTTTTGAGTTTTTACTCATTTGATATTTTTATATATTTTTTAGAATTTTTTTATAAATTTAATAAATTTTTTTTATAATTTTTGAAGTTTTTTTAGTTTTGCCGTCGTTCAAAATAATTTAGACAACCATTTATCCAAATTCATTTTATATGCACATTTTATTTTATTTTTTTAAAATATTTTTTTTGTAATATTTTTTTTGTTGATCTAGCAGCTTCTTGTGGTTTTCGTCCACCACATCAACGAGGTTAACGGTCAAACTGATCAACTGATGATTTTTGTTAATGAGAAGGGCTAATTAATTTTTTCTGGGTCACATTACATATCGACATCGATCATATAAATTATTTAGAAATTAACATAAATTTTTTTATAAATAAGAAAGGAAGATAGAACTATCCATAGCTTTTTTTCTTAGAATATTATTATTGAATGTGTACAATATTATTTTTTAATGTTATAAGAAATGCATTTATTATAATAAAATTTGGAAATTTCATGATTAATTTTATTAATTTTAAGCGTTATTTGCACAATTATTTGATTTGTAAGAAAAAAAGACCTTTTTAAAGATTTCTTTATATATTAGGGACTGCAATTGTAATATGGAGATGAAAGTTCGAAAACGTTGAAAATAGTAAAATGAAAAGGACTAATAAGGTAAATAAAAAAGTGGAAGAACTAGGTGATAATTTCAAAATGACAGAGGGGTTTATTGTGGAAATAACCCATTCACACTTTCTTTTTTTATCATCGTTTCATCTACTACTATTTGAAATCAATTAAATTGTTGGGTTTAATTTACAAATCCTGCAAAATATTCAAATTGTAAATTCTCTTGTTTTAGTCGAAATTAGGGAACAATCGTCGGTAACAATAACTAACTAGTTTAATAATAATTTTGAAAAGTGCTTTTGAAAAGTGCTGTGATATTTAGCATTGTTGTCAAAAAATATTTTTGAGAAATAAAATGTTAAATTTAGACATGGTATTATCAAGTAACAGATATGCATTTAAATAATATTTAAATTAGTTAATATTATTATATTTTAGTAAGAATATTAAAAAAATTGTTATAACTTGTTGTTAATATTTTAATATATGAAATATAAAATTTAAATATTTTTAAGCAATAAATATTAATTATTTATAAAATTTAATTAGAATATATAAACTATGTTTTAAATATTAAAATATAACCATTAAATATTTGTAATTAGTATTTTAAAAAATATTTTTTTTTATTTTTAATTAATGATTTTAACACATTTGTAATTAGAGCTGATCATGGGCCGGACCGGATCGGGTTCGGGCCGAGCCCAAGCAAACTTCTAGGCCCATTTTCTAGGCTTGGGCCCGTCTTGGCCCGGAATATGGGCCTAAAAAATTGTCCAAGCATTGCTAAGTCAGAGCCCGACCCGGCCCGACCCATATTAAATTTTTTTAAACTTATTTTATTAAATAAAAAAATTTAAAATATAATAAATCAAATACATTTAAAAACATAAAAACAAGAAACAAATAAAAAATGATACTAAAACAATTCTTAAAACAATACACAAATTGGAAGTGAAAGTGAAATTAGAAAAGTAAAGTTAAAAATTTAAAATGATTGAAAATAAAATAAAATATTTATTATATAATTCAGGCCGGGCCCGGGCCAAAAAAATCTTGCTCGAGGCCCGGCCCGTTTTCTAAACGAGCCTCATTTTTTGTCCAAACCCATTTTTCGGGCCTATATTTTTTACCCGAACCCTCCCATTTTTCGGGCGGGCCTTCGGGTCGGGTGGCCCGGTCCATTTTCAGGCCTATTTGTAATTAAGCACCAAAAGTGCTTTTGGGAGAGGAAATCTTAAAAATTTTAGCTTTTCCTTTTCAGATGTATTTTTCAAAAACTCCTCTGAAAAGCCAAAAATTTTAGCCAAAACAACATGTTTAACATAGTTTTTCTTCCAAAAGTACTTTTAGAGCTAGAAGTGTTTTTTTTAAGTATTACTGAACAAGCATTAATCTTTTCATTGTGAATGTTGTTCAAAAAAGTAAACAGCTTTGTAAACTCTTAATCTTTAATTTCTTATATTCAAATTGTAGGCTCAAGTTGATCCTAGCCTATTATTACTAATTTGGAATAGGATAAATTATATCTAATGTTATTAATTTATTAGTAGTCTTATGTTTTGGTCATTTAATTTCAAAAAGTTATAAAATGGTCACTGAATTATTCGAAAGTTTTAATTTAAGTCATTGAACTATTCAAACGTTTTTTATTTAAATCGTCGGACTATTAAGTTTTTTTTTAAAGCCTGACTAGCAAGCTTTAAGCGATAAATCGACGACTTATACGGTGGATCAATACACATTGACAAGTAAAAGAGCATATCTTAGATCGAAGTCGATATGACAGTTAGTGCTAAAGATCGAAGAGGAAAGTTGTTTAGATCTTCGCAGATTCATGATGTTCAAAGTTGTTTCATAAAAAAATTGAACCATAGAAGAGAAGGTGAAGGAGAGTTTTCGATTGGTGCAGGTGGTACGAACAAAAAAAGCCACACAACAAGGGTTTTAATAGCTCGGTGACATAAATGAAAACTTCCAAATAATTCAATGACCATTTTGTAACTTTTTAAAGTTAAGTGATCAAAATGTAAACTTACTAATACTTTAATCATATTAGGTGTACCTTACCCTTTAGAATACTCTAAATATAAGAAATAAATCATAAGCAAATTTTGATGTAAAATACTAACAATGTGTTAACAATTGGATTAGAACTAAAAAGAAAAGAAGAGATTTAACTTTTAACTTATAAGAAATAAATCATAAGCTTTACGAAAGTATAGGGACTGATTTCATATTTTAACCTATTTTTTTGGTTAAAATATGTTCTAAGTCTCTGTACTTTTTATATATTTGGAATTTAATCCCTTTTACTTTTATTTTCAAGAATTATTCCCTTTACTTTTCAGATTTCAAAATTCAAGTCCAATTTTAACACAACTAAAATTCTTTTGCTAAACTATTTGTATGATATTTTGAAATGAACAAGATATTCACTTGGTAGCCATGTAAAAAAAATGATGTATTGAATTTGAATTTAATAGAAGAATTTTAACGATTTTAACAATTGGACATATATTTTTAAATTTGAAAAGTAAGAGGACTAAATTTCTTGAAATAAAAGTAAAGGGATTAATTCTAAATGTATGAAGAGTACAGGGACCTGTAGCAAATTTTAACTTTTTTACCGAACTATTTGAAATTAGTTACAATTGGGGGACCATTTTGCACATTAACCCTTCAACTTATGAAGTAAAAAAGTAAAAATAAAAAATAAAAATCTAAAGAGCAGCTACCTCTTCTCTGCAACAAAAGCAAAAAAGCTCTCCTCCCTCCATTCTCTTTTGATTAATATTTTTCCCCCTTTTTTTAAATTTAATTTTAAATAAACTCTCTTTTTATTTGATTTCTCTTTGAATCCCTTTAAGAATCAATTTATAGTGTTCCCTTTCCCTTCCTCCCTGATTCAAATCCCCAATCCACAATCCGAGAACGCTGCCGTTTCGTTCCCTCAATTCGTCGAAATGAAGCTCACCGTCAAAACCCTAAAGGGCAGCCACTTCGAAATTAGGGTGCAGCCCAACGACACTGTAATCCCCTCTTGTTGTAATTTTCATTCAATTATTGTTTTATTAGGGCTAAAATTTTTGGCTTAAAGTTTCATTTTTGTTTGGGAATTAGGTTATGGCGGTGAAGAAAAACATAGAGGATATACAAGGGAAAGACAATTACCCATGTGGACAACAGCTTTTGATTCATAATGGGAAGGTTTTGAAAGATGAAACTACGTTAGCTGATAACAAAGTCTCTGAAGATGGTTTTCTTGTTGTCATGCTCAGCAAGGTTAATTTGATTAATTTTCTTACTATTTGTATCGTTTTACTAGTGTTTTTGAGTTTAGTAGTTAATTTATATGTGAATGGTGTTGGAATCCTATGTTATTTGGACTCGGGTATGATTGTCGGATATGAGTCTAACTCGGGTATTAAAATTCTTTTTCTAAGTTTTATCATGCCATATACCCATTACCTTATTTGGAAAAATGTCATTCACATCAATACGGAATTATTGAAAAATGAAGAGTTGGAGCAACGTAAAGATGATCTACAAGATGGGAATTTGATATATGATATACACGCGTCAGATATATATATAAAGGTGTTTTAAATAATATAGTTTTTGGATTGTTTGGTTAGTAACTTAATGTTGATGGTTAATTCAGGTATTTTGGTACTGTACAATTGGAGGGTTAATATTCATACAGATAGTAGTAACAAACCCACACCACACGCCATGTCCTAAGGGAGCTGCACTTTTGTTGTAACCAAGTAACCCTTATCTTTTGATTTGTGCCCTAATAAACTTTTACTTCAAATGAAAGGTTGATTTATGTTAAAGCTCATTTAGGTGCAAATTAAGGTTTAAGTGCTCATTTGAGTACAAATTTATGGTTAATGGCTTAATCTGGTGTATATTAATGGTTAACGGCTTTATTTAGTACCAATTAAATGGTAACGGCTTATTTGGGGGTAAATTAAACTTTAGCAGCTTACTTAGGTAATTTGGTAAATTCAGCTGCTTTCCCGTATTTTTAGCCTATTGATTTTAATGATTAATCTACCTAATTGAAGATGGGATCTGATTTGAAGATAGTTTTTGTTAGTTAACCGGCCCATCCTCGTAGCAAGATACCTTGGTTGTTCTAATATTATACCAATTTGAGGCTGTATAGTTTTGGTGGTGGAGATTTCGTCAAAAGCTGTAGGATTCATTCTGCAAATCTTGAATGAATACATGTTGACCAGCAATGTGGACTGTGGACTGTTTCGTGGTTGCTTTTTATTAGCTTCCTTCTTGTATAGATTAGTACAGTTTGGTACCTTTTGTTGATTTTAGAAAATCCTGGTTTAGCATGAGCTCTTTATATGTACTTGTTGTATTACTTACAATATTTTCAATTCTTTGGTTGTGCTTACAGAGCAAATCTTTGGGTTCGGCTGGGACCTCGTCTGCTCAGGTTTCCTTCATATTCGTTCTTCTTGTTACGTTGAGCATTATGTTCAAGTTTCGTATAGTATATAATCAACTTTTTCCTTGTCTTCCATCACAGCCTGCTTCATCAGCTCCGTCTACTACTGCACCTGTTTCTAATCCTACCCCTGCCCCAGAAGTTCCTGCACAAGCACCGTAAGTTCATTCTGGAATAGTTTTCCTCCCTCAAAATCTGCCTTTTTTCCCAAAGTCAGTAGCATTCATAATTTCTTTCATTTCAGGGACTCAAAGAGCGGTACATCTGCTTCAGATGCTGCAACAGCTAAGTATGTGGTGTATCTCCAAAATACCTGTATATAAGGTTAATAAATACTTGGATTTATGTGCATGGAACTCTTGCTATTAAATGTCATGATAGAGAAGTATTTAAAACCACTTATGATTCGTTTTTGCTTACTGAGGAAAGAAGATAAGAGAACAAGAGTCTTTAGATATCAGTTTGATTTCCTTTTGGTTAGTATTTCCATTCTGGAAAATACTTTTAGATGGAAAAAAACCAAATAACCAAATGGCTGGTGGACAAAGAGAAAAAAAAACCTAATAGTTATTATTTACATTCTGCAGTGCCCTGTTTTTGTTCTTTTTATTTTCTTCGTGACATATTTTCCTTCCTGTCTAACTACTGAAGCTGACAATTTCTGTTCCCTTGATTGAAACAAGAAAATGAGTTGATGCAGAGATCACATTCTTTATCCCAAGCTTTAGGCATTCTTTTATCGAGTGGTCTCTAACCCCTTTTTTGTCTGTCTTGCTTAGATTCTATTTTTATTCTTCATTTAAATCTAGATATTGAGAAATTTGAAAGGGTTATTTTCTTGTTCTAGGATCTTTTATCTTTGCCTTGAATCATTGGGTTTAGGCATTACTTCAATGATATTTAATCATTTAAAATATGGTAGCAACATGCCCTTTTTTTCTTTCTATCAAAGAATCATATGAACGATTAATTCCCGCATGATACACTTTTTATCAAACCGAGAGAGCTGTTTTGATCAACAGATTTGTATCCTGTTTTTTTTTGTCAGAACTCAGTAGTAGTGCTGTCAACTGACACTTGATTTTTAGTTTTTGTTTTATTGATTGGAACTCTTATTATCAGTTCGTTTATTGTTTTAACACATTATTCTATCTTTTATCTCGGATTGTATCTGTTGACAAACGGTGCTAGGATTATTCTTTTTTCTGTCTAGACATTTTGAGATTTTATCAGGTGTTATTTGTTTGATTTTATCTTCTTTTGATTTTTTTCTTGGAACGTGTGTTTCAAAGCTCTAGCAGACTTCCTTTTTGGTACTTTCTGAACATTGTGAAAATAATGGGAAAAAACTTGTCTTACCTTGTTGCAGTCCAAATACTGATACCTATAGTCAAGCTGCTTCGAATTTAGTTGCTGGAAGTAATCTTGAGCAGACTATCCAACAATTGATGGATATGGGTGGTGGCAGCTGGGACAAAGAAACAGTAACACGTGCACTTCGAGCTGCTTATAACAACCCCGAGCGAGCAGTGGATTATCTATATTCTGTATGTCTGAAATTTAATGGTTGTATATACAGCCAGAATTCTAACATTAAACTACTATTTAATCTGGTTGCGGTTATGATGCCATTTTATCTTCAGGGGATTCCTGAATTGGCAGAAGTGGCTGTTCCAGTGCCTCATTTTCCTTCAAGTCAAACCACTGAATCCGGTGCTGCCCCAGTTGCTCCTGTTTCAGGGGCTCCTAATTCATCACCTTTGAACATGTTTCCTCAGGTAAACCTCAGATTGTTGATGTGCTTTGATCACGTGTAGAAATTGGTAGTTCTTTCGAGTGGTTTGATTTTGGGTTCCTAACATGCTGAAATGATACTAGGAAACACTCTCCGGTGCCGCTGCTGGTGGACTTGGATCCCTGGATTTCCTCCGAAACAATCAACAGGTGCAGGCTTGTTATACGATCTTTGTTTATTTGCTTTCTCTGTTACTATGAAGATATTTAATTCTTCGACATAAGGAATTCTAAAGTGCATGTTTGTTTGCGTTTTAGTTCCAAGCATTGCGTTCAATGGTGCAATCAAACCCACAAATTTTACAGGTTTGCATTTCTATGTTTTTCACTGGCTAAACATCAAGAGCTTTTATTGTTCCGGATTTAATCGGCTTTTCTTCTATTACAGCCCATGCTTCAGGAGCTGGGAAAGCAAAACCCCCAGCTTTTAAGACTAATTCAAGAACATCATGCCGAGTTTCTTCAGCTAATAAATGAACCTCTCCAAGGTTCTGAAGGGTTAGTGCTTACCAAATATCATGTCCGCTTTTTGATGAATCATCTACAGTTTTATTGGGGATAGAGCTGAAGCTTTGTTATTTATTTTATCTTGTTTTTATAACTGTTTTGAATTCGTCAGTGATAAACCATTAACTTTGGCCTTCTAAAACCTATGTTATTCGGATTCGGGGGTGAGTATAGGTGATAAACTTGTTTTCTTAGAGAAAGTTTTCTATGTATTTGGAGGATCCTTGGAGGTTATATCCTCATATGGGTGTGTTAAATATGAGTAATTCATGAAGAGTTCAAGCAGACACTATATCTTGAGATTTATATTGATCCGGCTTTCATATCTTTTCAAGTATCAATATCGATAGTTGACTTATATCTGAAGATGGATATAAGATATAAGGACAAATCTTGTAAGGATTATTGAAATACATGAAAAGGCCTAGAAAAAAAAAAATCATATCCGTGTTGAACACATACATGTCTGACACTCACACCTGAGTCCTATTGAGATTAACAGAAGCTTTATTGTATCATTAATGTATAGACTATCTATGCATCAACTTAAGCATTGTTAGTAACATTAGTATAAATTGGTATTTCAGGGATATATTTGATCAAGCTGAACAAGAAATGCCTCATGCAATCAATGTGACCCCGGCAGAACAGGAGGCTATCGAACGGGTATGCAAAATTGGTTGTTCTTCTTTTGGGGACCCTCTTTAAGTTCTTTTACTGAGCAATTCTTTTTTTTTTCTTTTTTTTTTTTGTTGCCTTGTAGCTCGAAGCAATGGGATTCGATAGAGCGCTTGTCATCGAAGCATTTTTGGCTTGCGATCGGAACGAAGAATTGGCAGCAAACTACTTACTGGAAAATTCTGGGGATTTTGAGGATTGAAAAGTTGAATCTTTCCTTACCTGATTTCATGTTTACCCTGGAAAATTTAATTGAATGTTTTCTTTTTAATTTCCCATCTAAATTGTTTCTGATATAGGCTTAACAAAATTCATTTTCTATTAATTTCACTGAACTAAATTAAAAACCTTCTTCATTTGATTGAATTCGCTGGTGTATACAAGGCTGTGATAGGGATTTATGTTGGTGGTTTTGGTTGGTTTTAAATATTGATTATATAAAAGGTTACAAAATTTCAGCCTGAACTGAAGCTGAAATTACTCAAACTCCAAACAAATCAAATTTAGGTGTGAACGTGGTTCCTAATTACATAATAGAAATCACTGATTAAATTTTTGGGATGATTATTTTGATATGTTTGGTTCACTTGGCACTTTATTAAGGATCTTGATGTGATGGTAAATTTCGAAATTGCTCTCATTGAACACAGTACAAAGTTTATTAATTTTAACATTTTTCAATGATATTTATTGTTAACAAAAGTTAGTTTATTATTTTTTTTGTGTTGGCCTGATAGTTAGGGTATTCATTGTCTCAGGTATGATTTGGATTCAAGTCATGCTAGTCGTGTTGTTATGTTAGGGTTTTGTCCTTTTTTATAATTAAAAGAAAAAGTTTATTATTAACAAATATGTAATTTAGTCTAGTTGTTTTAAAATTATATTTATTTTTGAACAAAAAATTAATAAATTATCCCAAAATTAATACATGGCTATATTTTAAAATAAATTTAAATGTTGTATTTAAATTAGAATATTGTAGAAGGCCCAAATTGCCCGGGGCCCATTTAAGCAAACCTAAATAGACCCATAACCCAATATAAGCCCAAACCCTAGCCTAATACCAAAACTAATCAAAAAAACCCTAGTCCAAAACGAAATCAGAAAACCCTAATTTTTTCCTAAACTGCTTTGTGCCGTCTCGCCTCGACGCGCCGCCACTCATCGCCACGCCGCAAAGACGCCCATGTCACATCCACCGCCCTCAAGTTGCACACTGCAAGAGAAAACACGCAAGCAAGTGGCAATAAATAGATTAAAAATTGTAAAAGATGACTATATAAAGCCATCGAAAATCAATGTAAGGGGGTCCTTTTTAAAATCAATATACAAAAAAAGGAGATTGGATCAACACAAAACTAGAGATTTCGGTTACAAACACCTGCAAACAAAGATTAATTCAAGAATACAACAGGCAATCGAAGAGAAAAAGAAACATTTAAGGTTTTATCCTATTTTTCTTTTATCCTATTTTTCGAAACTATAAACCTATTTTCCTTTATTATTTTTTTTTTCTTTAAAAGTAGCTTATATATACAATATCAAAGTAAAAAAAAAAAGAAAAAAAATAAAACTTTTACCTTTTCCGGCCACCGTGTACGGTGGCCGGAGCGACGGCCGGCGACGACGGAGGCAACAGGAGCGACTCGCCGGAATCCCCTCCTCCTTTTGGACCTGCAGAGAGAAAAGGAGAGAACCAAGCTTTTTTTTTCAAACACACAGCTCAAATGAATTATTTTTCAAAATTTTAGGCCTTTTATAGCCCCTTGAAACGACGCCGTTTTAGGGGCTGGCCTTTAACCCCAAAACGACGTCGTTTTCAAATTTCTATAACCCGCGCGTCGACCCGACCCGACTGAGGGATCCGCGTGTTTTCATTAAGTGGGCTAATTACCCGCTTGGTCCTTCCGCTTTTCCAGAATCCAACAATCAGGTTTTTATCCTTTTTATTTTTGCCCCAAAATTTCGCGCAGCTTTCAATTTAACCCCCGTTCGAACGCTGCGTTTAACAGAGCAGGAAAATTACATCTTTAATCCCCCACCTTTTATGCGCGTGTTTTTTTAGTCCCCAAACCCCTATTTTATTTACGATTTGACCCAAAACTTCCGTTTTAATGCAATTCGACCCATCTTTTTAATCATTTTGCAATTGTTACCACTTTTACTACTATTTAATATTATTATTATTATTATTATTATTATTACTATTATTATTACTACTATACCTCTATTACTACTATTATTATATTATAATATATATATATCTACTCAATTTTTATATATATTGCACTATTTATTTATTAACGACTATTACTCATTCTTTCGTTTTTTATTTTTTACTATTTATACATTATACATTATATCTCATTAATTAGTACTATTTATATTTTCCTAGTCATTGTTCTTTATTATTATTATTATTATTATTATTATTATTATTATTATTATTATATCTATTATTATTATTATTATTATTATTTGTTATTTGTTATTCGTTATTTTCATTTTTACTATTATTTGCTTGCTATACTATTATTTATATTTACGACTGCACGTGTTATTTTATTTTCTACTACTATTATTATCATTACTATTACTAATATTATTATCTTATTTATTAAAATTCTTATTTGTTGTTTTCACTATTATCATTATTATCTATTTTTATTTATATTACCATCATTACTATTATTACTATATTATTATTATATATATATATACGGTTTTACTTATTTATTTTTACTATTTCATTCATAGATTACCATTATTTTTGTATATCTTCATTATTATCGTTATTTTCTATTACTGTTACTATACGTAGTACTTCCAATGCATTATACACTATCTTTACTTACACATATACGTGTCCTTTTTAGTATTCTTTTTACACATAACATCGCGTTTTCACATTTTTACGTTAATTTTGCTCAAAACCTCAACTTTTATAACGACCGATATTTCCGTGTTAGCAATTCGGGAAAATCGAGCCCTAACTTACTGGGTTCTGGTTTTTCTCGTTTAAGTTAAACAACGGAATATCTCTTTCAAAAAATCAAATTCAAGTTTGAAATCAACATTCCGTATTAGCAATTTGAGTGGATCGAGCCCTAACTTACTGGGTTCCGGTTCTTCTTGTTTAAAGCTAAATAACGGGATATCCCCTTTGAAATCGCAATTTAAATTTTTAAACAAAACACTTAATCTCGGATATTGAAAATGTCGCGCCTAACTCACCTGGACTCGACATCTAGATATTTCGGATAAGTTTTTATTAAAATAGAGGCAATATTCCTAATTTGGACCTTCGGAAGACAAGCCCTAACTTATCGAGTTCGGTTTCTCGTTCGACAAATGACGGAATATCCTTTCCAAATAAAAATCGAGTTTTAAAAAGCGAGCTTAGTTTCAAGAGTCTAAAGTGTCGCGCCTAACTTCATGGACATGATGCTTTATCTCTTGAAAATAAGAGAGTCTTAACGTCCCTTCCAATTCCTTCAAGTTTTTGGAAATAAAAGTATCTATTTTCAAACCATTTCAAAGTTTTCAACATTAGGACATCAATCAATCAGTTTGGTACCAATTACGGGCGTGGCGAGGGTGCTAATCCTTCCTCGCACGTGAACCGACTCGAGCCCATTTTTCTCAAAATTCGCAGACCAAAAAAACATTGTTTTAGTAAATTGAAATATTTATTAAAACAAAGGTGATCCGATCGCACCTAATGAAGGTCGGTGGCGACTCCCTTCCTTTTCATTTTCAAAAAATCGAGTCGACCGTGTCGTTTACTGTTTTACCAAAAAAATGGTTACGACAGCTTGGCGACTCCACTGGGGACTTAGTCGTCGAGAGTCAGGCCATTGATTGATCGATTTTTGTCCTTGTAATTAAGATTGGAAAATGGTTTCGAAATTCGTGTTCCTTTAAATGCATTTTCAATGTTATATTTGATCTCTTGAATACTTTGGCATTGCATTGCATGACCATTAGGGTCACACCTTTAAGTGGGAGCGAGAAGCTATGCTTTCGTGAGGTTTTCACCCTGCATGGGCTAGTGGGTGCTTTGGGATACATCCGTACCTATGTCTTCGTGAAGTTTTCACTTCCGCATGGCCATAGGGAAATGTATCCCCTCGAACCGAACTCGGTCCGCATGAGCCTATAATGGGTGAGGATCGAGGAATCTTTGGTTCGGTACCTCAAACTCTAGAACTAAAACCACATATAGTGGACCCTAGAGCCCACCTTAGATAGAACTACATCAAACCTTAGTGGTCACCTGTAGGTGTTTGTTCATTTTCACTTGTTTTACTTTACGATCTCGACTCGTTGTATTTTATTTTCGTGCATTCATCTCATTTTCTTTGGAGGTATCGATTCACGGTCAGTTTCTGAGTTAGAAAGCTGGTTATGGAAAACGGATTCCTTGATAAAGTGGAAGACAATGCAGTCGTTCGTATAGTTAGAACCTAGGCAGTTAGAAGGGTATGGATCCATTTGAGCAAAAGGAAATGTGGCAGTGCTAAAATCTGGTGGTCATCCTTTAGACGACAAGGGTGTTGGAAGGAAAGTGATTGGCGAGAGGGCAAGAGAGACTGTGACATTGAATTGGTCTGAAAAGGACTTTGCTTACGACGGGGAGAAAAGTTTATTTACTGTTGGTACTCTTCCAAATAACAAGCATGAGTTTATAGTTGTATTTGAGGATGTTACATCTAACAGAAACAATGGTAATGCAAGACTTGATGTCTATGATGACTCAAATGGGCAAGATAGGAAGAGAATTAAACGGCCTTATCAGTCGAATCAGCTTTGTTGCATAGACACCCATCCGAGCAACTTAAAATGCTTGGCGCGACAGAATCTGAAAACTCTCAAGAAGCATTGAGGTGATAGATGTCATTTTAAGATAGTATGTCATAAACAGGATGCCTACTGGTTTGCCAATCTTTCAAGATAATCAGAACAGCTTCACAGATATTGGAAGAGGTGCCCTTGGCAATAGGGGCATCCATTCAAATTTCATGGCCACTCAAAGAGGCCTTTCCCTGAATATTGATATTCGTCCTAGCCCGGTTGTGGATCCTTTCCAATCAGAATGCCATGGATCCTGGACTGGACCATGGCTAAGTGAAGCTTTAAGAACCTGAGGACAAAAGTCAGTCCATCCAATCACGAGTACAGGATCACTGGATTGAGCGAGCAGTTGTGCAAAGATCCGTTGTTTTCATTGAAGGAGAAAAGTGTGAAAAAAGTTAATGGTGAAGCTGAGAATCTAGCAATTACTGTCTATAATCATTTTGTCGACCATCACAACATACAGTCGCGCTTCTCTGCAAGACTTGCCATGCTTTAATGTCAGAGAGCCGAAACAACCTACGTACATTCCTTTGGAGCTCCATTCCTTGATGTATTTGCAATTGACAAAGTGCTAACTAGAGAGCTTCTTTGGTTAAGATAGAAGTCTCAGGAAAGAATGAAAGCCTTATTATATGCTTCACAGGGGAGCAACCATAGTGCCGAGCCAATGCTGTGTTCTTGTGGTGTTTCTTTCAGCACTAATTTTACCCAAGTCAAAGGTCGTGCTCTGTCAGGGGCAATGATGAAAATTTCTTTCTAAAGAATGGGTGTTGGAATTGGTGGAACCATCTAGGATTGAAGGATAGGCTGTTGTCAACTTCTAGGCTCATCGTGGTGATGCAAACAACATTGCAAGGGATTTAATTCGTGTGAAGAAATGAAAGGAATTTGTATTGACCCGATTAGATAGATCCAAAAGAGACAAACCAGAATAGACGACTTTCACCTGTGGTTAGAATTGGAAAAGCTATCGAACGGATACGATCTAAAATGTCTGGAGCTCCGCAGTTTCTTCTTTGTCTAGAAAAACTCTAATCCTTATGAGCCTTGGAAGCGGAAGAATCCCTCGGGGTATGGCGCTAGCTAGAGTGAATGATCAATACTTTTCTAAAGAATTGATGCTAAGCTTAGACAGCCTCTTCACTACCATCGAAGCTATAACTCTGCAATCGAGTTGAAGTTAAGCCTGAACAAGATTAAGGAAATGAAATGTGGGATCGAAAAGTTAGAACCAAAGATTACACAATTGTGAATCATGGATCGAGCTTCTTGAAACAAGAGAGGAGTAGAAGACCTTCATCATTCTTATGATCATCAATTTAAAGAGTCGAGATTACCTCGTGAGGGAAGCAATAGTGCAGATTCAAGAGGTAGCTGGTCATCTATAGATTTTGGCATTACAGGTGAATATGCTAAGCATAAAATATGGGCTGCCGGCTTAACTATAGTCAAGAGCTAGATCCATTGCTTGGGAAACCAAAAACCTTTAGGACTTAGGGACGAAAGCATATAGTAGTCCGTTTTATGTAAAAGAACTTGTTTTCTAATAAAGTTTCTAAAATGAAGTTGATCAGAATCGATACCTCTTTGCATTCATGCATTCGTACTACATTGCATTCGCATTACATTGCATTCATTTGTATTAGACCTTTACAAAAGGACCCTAATTAGGTAAAATGTTTCAGTTAACCTGGAAAACATGGAACAAAGGTTGGTGAGGATAGAGCAAAGGCAAATACAGATGCAAGAGCAATTGACCCAAATTCAACAAGAAATGCGAGAGCAAATGCTAGACTTCCAAAAGAACATGATGGGCCAACTAACTCGATTTACTAGCCGGAGGACTTGAAAAAGAAGTGACCCAATGATCGACAATGTGGATAATGATGAAGACATCGTTTATTCCCAATAAATTTCCCAACTCAACCGCAGACGCGCGCACTCTCGCGTGGTACACATCATTATTGGATCTCAATATAGGGACTGATACTTGGTCTTCTTGAACTCTCCGATGAGCCCTAGTAATGAGCAAGTCAATCGTGTTGTTTTTGGTCTACCAGAGGCAGAGAAAAAAGGAGAAGGGGCTTCAAAAGCCCCGAAGAGGAAGGACAAGGATGTGGCTAGCACGAGTGGGTATACTAAGGGTTATTCGACGCCACATTCTGTGAACCAGCCAAACCAAAGAAGGTAGTTACCAGTCACCTGGTCCCCCCAAAGCAAAAACCCAATCCAGTAGCGTATTCGGAAAAACCTCAGTTCACTCCTATTCCCATGACGTATATGGAGTTATACCAGAACTTATTTGATATGCATGTTGTAGCTCCTTGTTATATAAAACCACTGCAACCTCCATACCCAAAATGGTATAACCTGAATGTCCGGTGTGAGTATCATGCGGGGGTTACAGGGCACTCAATAGAAAATTGCATAGCTTTTAAGAAGTTGGTGGAAAAATTCATCAAAATAGGTGTTGTGGAGATAGGCGACGCACCAAAAGCAGAAGCATGAACCTCGGAGCATTTTGAGCAATGAGACTGCGGAAGAAATTCCTATAGTATTTAGAAGCTTACCTAGAGTAATGTACGAAATATACTGGTTGCTTTAAGCCTAGAAGCAATGAGAACTCTTTTGTGAAATAGGCTCGTGTTAAAAATTACTATTTCAAGAAATGCATCTTTTTGAACCAATATTTTTTTGTTCTTTTTCATGCTTTAAATTCTATCGAATATTCTTTTATTCTTCATTCATAAATAACCATTCTTGGAATCATTTATTCTCTGGAAATTACTTTCATGTCGACAATGGGTCCCGGATATCAATGACATGAGCGTACGCTGTTACGGACTCCCTTTCTAGTGAGATATGTGTCCAGAAGAATCTAAGGACTTAAAAGATGATAGAGATTGCAACTTATTTCCAACTTGTTAAAAATGGCAGATCCTACCTTGCGAAATGTCAGCCGACACTGCAAGCCAACGAGGGAGATGAAGATGGAAACTTAGCTCACCGCAAGAATAAGGCAAGACATTATCGCATGATCACAGCCAGACATGTTGGGGCCACTGAAACGTGGATTCCTATATGTGAGGCATGGACGCTATCAAGCTAGTATCCTCATAATCTTTGAACCAACATCGATTCATATTCATAGCCTTTGATTACCTTACCTAGAGGGTAAAGGTCGCTTCACATGTCAAAATTACAAAGTCAGCAGTCGTCGACTTCAAATTCAAATTCGAAAAAAGAAAAAACAAAAAAACAAAAAAGAAAAAGAAAAAGAAAAAAGAGAGTGGTGATAAAGGATACCGAAAAGGAACATGTTTAACGTGATAACACGAATTTATAGTCTGTTCAAAGGTCAGACACCACATCAGTGCAGCAAGAGAGCCAAAAACCATCCAAATTCTTTCTAAGGACAACTGATATTTGTAAAAGTTGGCATCGAGAAGTTACCATTTACTTTCTATGTTGGCTAAGATCCTCACCGGGGTAACGCTTTTCTCATTGGTTCATCAAAATAAGAGCAATTATCGGAAGTTAAGATTCCTTTTTGGACAAAGTTTAACATCTACAATAAGTCTAATTGAAGCATTCATACAGGCTTACGACAAAAAAAGGTCCGTTCAAAAGACCTGCATTAAGAAGGATTCTTCATATCCAAAAGGACTCGGAGGAAAAGTAAGTGCCCTATGCAAGAAAAAGAAGGCCTGGGCTTGGAAAACATAGGCACTAATCAAGATGGATGATAAGGACTTGCCCAATCCTGTGAGTTCATATTTGCAAAAAAAAAAAAGAAAAAAGAGAGAAGAAAAACACACAAAAAGGAAAGAAAAAAAAGGAGAGGCCAAGATGAAAACCCGCAAAGGGCGCCTTGAGACCAAAGGGGATTTGGGTTGAAAACCCGAGAAGGGCAGCTCAAATTTTGACCGAAAGTAAGGCATACGGTAGTCTTGCCACGCTTGGGTTAACAATGAAGAAGTATGTTGCGTCTCGAAGCATCGACAAAGCACTCCGGATCCCCTAAACACATATTGAGCCTAAAATGGTCCTCAAGAAGTTTGAACAGAGAAGCTCAGGCTGCGATATCTGGGGCACCTAGCTTCTATTTTACCCAATTTTTGTTATTTATTTCCCTTGCAAAATACTGCCAATAAATTTCCTTCCTAATTACATTTGCTATTTTTGCTTTACCTATTTGTTTCGAGCTATGCTCCTAACTAGCTTCTCTCTTATCCGTAGTTATGGTCTCTTTCAGGCATTTTGCATTGAAATAATGATTAATAGAATAACGACACTTTCACAAAAAGAGTTCCGCATATTACTCTAGGAAACTTTTGAGTAGTGCGGAACTGAAAACAGACCATTGCTTAAAACTCCTCGAGTTTAAAGGATCAGAATAATGATGGAGGAAAATTGAATCGAGGCTATCTCTTCGAATTTGGTTGAAAATAGTGATCGAACAAAATGACGCAGGTATTACGTAAGTAGTATCATCTCGATGAAAAGGGCGATGTATGAATGGGCAATCATTCGCGCGAAGAATGATTTTGTATCCATCATGCGTGCACACTGGTCATGAAACTTAGGGAATGGAAGGTGTAGTAGACCAAATCATTTGAATAAGTTACAAATTCTATACCCTGAGTCGTAGTGGGATGGATCGAAGATGGCATGCAGATCCTACACCCCCGAAGTTGAAGAGGGGATCCAAGATGGTATAAGCCTTGAAGTTCTATAGGTGTCGTAGAATGGATCTTGAAGTTACATTGGGGCAAGTTATTTGAGCAAAATATGATTGTTTCTTTGAGTTTTTGGCAAAGGTACTAGCAGAGCGAGATAGCAGCCAGAATACGTCGGCAATAAGACTACGAATGGACGACGAGCAGAGACAACCCTAGGCATTAAAAGGGATAATTTCATTTTACATTCATACATCATCATTAGGGCGTTTGATCATCGCATCCCGATCCTTATATGTTTTTTTAACAAAGAATCATTATCATGACATTCTCGCATTCATGTAAATGTCCTCTATAATATCATTTAGTTAGGAGCATTCGATTTATTACGATCATTGCATCTTAATCATTGAAAAAATCATCATTCTCATGACATTCTCGTGCATTCACGTAAATGTATCCATAGCACATGTAGTTAGGAACGTTTGAGTCATTCCGATCATAGCATCCGCATCATTTGCATAAGCATAAGCACATAAAACTAAGTTTATAGGATATGTCTCCAGAGGACAGTGTAGCAACATTTTTAAAGACCATCCCATTGCCACTGACCAGTAGTGGAATAGGTTGAAAATTGTCCTATTACCACTGACCAGTAGTGGAATAGGTTGAAGATTGTCCTATTGCCACTGACCAGTAGTAGAATAGGTTGAAGAATCTAGACCTTGTCGCCCTAAACAGTAGTGGGGCAAGATCGAAGACAACAAATTTGGCATTCCTGAGTTTGCAGGGATCAGATTGAAAATAACAGATTTGGCATTCCTGAAGTTGCAGGAAGCAGATCGAAGACATCAGTCTAGTGATCCCTGAGTTTGCAGGATCGATTGAAAATAGCGATTTGACCTTTACGAAGTTGCGAGAAGCGGATCGAAGACATCGATCTAGTAATCCCCGAGCTTGCGGGGATCAGATTGAAAATAGCGATTTGACCTTTCCGAAGTTGCGAGAAGCGGATCGAAGATATCAATCTGGTTATCCCCGAGTTTGAGGATCGATTGAAAAAAAGCAGATTTGACATTTCGAAGTTGCGGGAAGCGGATCGAAGATATCAATCCGTGATCCCCGAGTTTGCAGGATCAGATTGAAAAAAGCAGATTTGACATTTCGAAGTTGCGGAAGCAGATCGAAGATATCAACCGTGATCCCCGAGTTTGCGAGGATCGATTGAAAAAAAGCGATTTGACATTTCGAAGTTGCAGGAAGCGGATCGAAGATATCACGGTGATCCCCGAGTTTGCAGGATCGATTGAAAAAAAAGCGATTTGACATTTCGAAGTTGCGAGAAGCGGATCAAAGACATCAATCACGGTGATCCCCGAGTTTGCAGGATCGATTAAAAAAAAGCAGATTTGACATTTCGAAGTTGCGAGAAGCGGATCGAAGATATCAATCCGTGATCCCGAGTTTGCGAGGATCGATTGAAAAAAAGCGATTTGACATTTCGAAGTTGCAGGAAGCAGATCGAAGATATCAATCCGGTGATCCCCGAGTTTGCGGTGGATCAGATTGAAAAAATAGCGATTTGACCTTTCTCGAAGTTGCGGAAGCGGATCGAAGATATCACCGTGATCCCCGAGTTTGCGGGGATCAGATTGAAAAAATAGCAGATTTGACCTTTCGAAGTTGCGGGAAGCGGATCGAAGACATCATCACCGTGATCCACGAGTTTGCAGGATCAGATTGAAGATAGTAGATTTGACATTCCCGAAGTTGCGGGAAGCGATCGAAGACATCACCGTGATCCCCGAGTTTGCGAGGATCAGTTGGAAATAGCGATTTGACCTTTCTCGAAGTTGCAGGAAGCGGATCGAAGATATCATCCGTGATCCCCGAGTTTGCGGTGGATCGATTGAAAATAACAGATTTGACATTCCCGGTTGCAGGAAGCGGATCGAAGACATCGATCCGGTGATCCCCGAGTTTTTGCAGGATCAGATTGAAAATAGCGATTTGACCTTTCCGAAGTTGCGTGAAGCGGATCGAAGACATCATCTGGTGATCCCGAGTTTGCAGGATCAGATTGAAAATAGCGATTTGACCTTTCCGAAGTTGCGGGAAGCGGATCGAAGACATCAGTCTAGTGATCCCCGAGTTTGCAGGATCAGTTGAAGATAGCGGATTTGACGTTCCCGAAGTTGGGAAGCGGATCGAAGACATCATCGGGTGATCCCTAAGTTTGTAGGGATCAGATTGAGGTTAGCGATTTGGCATTCTGAAGTTGCATAGGCGATTGAAGGCAATAATTATTTCGCCAAAGTCAAGTGAAGTGGATCAAGCAACGAGATGCGAAGTGGATCAAACGAGGCTAATCAAGAAGAGGGCACCAAAGAAGTTAGGGTTCGACAAGACCGGGCAAATTTGGGCCTTCTTTTATATCTTTCTCTATTCCCGTTATACGACAATGAGCAAAGAGGGGCATTGTAGAAGGCCCAAATTGCCCGGGGCCCATTTAAGCAAACCTAAATAGACCCATAACCCAATATAAGCCCAAACCCTAGCCTAATACCAAAACTAATCAAAAAACCCTAGTCCAAAACGAAATCAGAAAACCCTAATTTTTTCCTAAACTCTTGCATTGCCGTCTCGCCTCGACGATCGCCACTATCGCCACGCCCGCAAAGACCGCCATGTCACATCCACCGCCCTCAAGTTGCACTGCAAGAGAAAACACGCAAGCAAGTGGCAATAAATAGATTAAAAATTGTAAAAGATGACTATATAAAGCCATCGAAAATCAATGTAAAAGGGGGGGGGGTCCTTTTTAAAATCAATATACAAAAAAAGGAGATTGGATCAACACAAAACTAGAGATTTCGGTTACAAACACCTGCAAACAAAGATTAATTCAAGAATACAACAGTAATCAAGAGAAAAAGAAACATTTAAGGTTTTATCCTATTTTTCTTTTATCCTATTTTTCGAAACTATAAACCTATTTTCCTTTATTATTTTTTTTTCTTTAAAAGTAGCTTATATATACAATATCAAAGTAAAAAAAAAAGAAAAAAATAAAACTTTTACCTTTTCCCGCCACTGTACGGTGGTTGAGCGACGCATTGGCGGCGACGGAGGCAACAGAGCGACTCGCGGAATCCCCTCCTCCTTTTGGACTGCAGAGAGAAAAGGAGAGAACCAAGCTTTTTTTTCAAACACACTCAAATGAATTATTTTTCAAAATTTTAGGCCTTTTATAGCCCCTTGAAACGACGCGCTTTTTTAGGGTCGGCCTTTAACCCCAAAACGGCGTCGTTCACCCCTATAACCCGCGCGTCGACCCGACCCGACTGAGGGATCCGCGTGTTTTCATTAAGTGGGCTAATTACCCGCTTGGTCCTTCCGCTTTCCGTAATCCAACAATCAGGTTTTTATCCTTTTTATTTTTGCCCCAAAATTTCGCGCAGCTTTCAATTTAACCCCCGTTCGAACGCTGCGTTTAACAGAGCGGGAAAATTACATCTTTAATCCCCCACCTTTTATGCGCGTGTTTTTTAGTCCCCAAACCCCTATTTTATTTACGATTTGACCCAAAACTTCCGTTTTAATGCAATTCGACCCATCTTTTTAATCATTTTGCAATTGTTACCACTTTTACTACTATTTAATATTATTATTATTATTATTATTATTACTATTATTATTACTACTATACCTCTATTACTACTATTATTATATTATAATATATATATATCTACTCAATTTTTTATATATATTGCACTATTTATTTATTAACGACTATTACTCATTCTTTCGTTTTATTTTTTACTATTTATACATTATACATTATATCTCATTAATTAGTACTATTTATATTTTCCTAGTCATTGTTCTTTATTATTATTATTATTATTATTATTATTATTATTATTATATCTATTATTATTATTATTATTTGTTATTTGTTATTCGTTATTTTCATTTTTACTATTATTTGCTTGCTATACTATTATTTATATTTACGATCGCACGTGTTATTTTATTTTCTACTACTATTATTATCATTACTATTACTAATATTATTATCTTATTTATTAAAATTCTTATTTGTTGTTTTCACTATTATCATTATTATCTATTTTTATTTATATTACCATCATTACTATTATTACTATATTATTATTATATATATATATACGGTTTTACTTATTTATTTTTACTATTTCATTCATAGATTACCATTATTTTTGTATATCTTCATTATTATCGTTATTTTCTATTACTGTTACTATACGTAGTACTTCCAATGCATTATACACTATCTTTACTTACACGTATACGTGTCCTTTTTAGTATTCTTTTTACACATAACATCGCGTTTTCACATTTTTACGTTAATTTTGCTCAAAACCTCAACTTTTATAACGACCGATATTTCCGTGTTAGCAATTCGGGAAAATCGAGCCCTAACTTCATTGGGTTCTGGTTTTTCTTTAAGTTAAACAACAGAATATCTCTTTCAAAAAATCAAATTCAAGTTTGAAATCAACATTCCGTATTAGCAATTTGAGTGGATCGAGCCCTAACTTACTGGGTTCCGGTTCTTCTTGTTTAAAGCTAAATAACGGGATATCCCCTTTGAAATCGCAATTTAAATTTTTAAACAAAACACTTAATCTCGGATATTCGAAATGTCGCGCCCTAACTCACTGGACTCGACATCTAGATATTTCGGATAAGTTTTTTATTAAAATAGAGGCAATATTCCTAATTTGGACCTTCGGGAAGACAAGCCCTAACTTACTGAGTTCTGGTTTCTCGTTCGACAAATGACGGAATATCCTTTCCAAATAAAAATCGAGTTTTTAAAAGGCGAGCTTAGTTTCAAGAGTCTAAAGTGTCGCGCCCTAACTTACTGGACATGATGCTTTATCTCTTCGAAAATAAGAGAGTCTTAACGTCCCTTCCAATTCCTTCAAGTTTTTGGAAATAAAAAGTATCTATTTTCAAACCATTTCAAAGTTTTCAACATTAGGACATCAATCAATCAGTTTGGTACCAATTACGGGCGTGACGAGGGTGCTAATCCTTCCTCGCACGTAACCGACTCCCGAGCCCATTTTCTCAAAATTCGCAGACCAAAAAAACATTGTTTTAGTAAATTGAAATATTTATTAAAACAAAGGTGATCCGATCGCACCTAATGAAGGTCGGTGGTGACTCCCTTCCTTTTCATTTTCAAAAAATCGAGTCGACCGTGTCGTTTACTGTTTTTCCAAAAAAATGGTTACGACAAATATAATTTAAAATTTAATACGATAGCATTTAAAATAAATTTAAAATGAAACCATTTTTATGATTGTGGTGAAAAAAATATTATTTAAGTCAGTACGCTATATGTCTCTGACCTTTGCCAAAGTGGTTGTGCTGCCCCATGTCGACTGTACTTGTGGAGCTCCTTGCTCTCCCCTCTCTTGTGTGATCCGTGTGTTGTGCGGATAGTGTTGCCAGCTTCGACTTTGTTTCTGAGGGTTTGGGATTTGGTCTTTTCAGCTTTCGAGCTTGTTCTCTTGGGGTCATAGGTTAGGAGTTTTAATGTTAGTTTTCTTATGAACAAAATAAAGAAAATAATAAATTTCCACCATAGTAAACGCACACTTAATTTATGTGATCCATGTAGTCATAGTTAAAGGGTAAACTATTAAAATAGTTATTTTTGTTTGTCTCAGATTACATTTTAATCACTTATATTTGAAATGTTACGTTTTAGTCACTTATGTTATTATTTTGTTACGAAATGATCATTCTGCCATTAAGATCTGTTACCTCCCAATGACAGTCCGACGTGGCAGTTAAAATGGGTTGTAAATGCTAACGTGGATGTCCAGCCAAGTAAATTAATTGATTTTTTAATTAAATAAATTTAATTAATTGAAATTTCTAAATTAATTAAAGAAAAATGTTAATTTAGTTTCTCGAAATAATCAAAACCAATGCATCAGATTAATCATTGAACTGGAAAAAAAGAACCATTGGTCTCCTTTTTCTTTTAGTTTTCGATTCTATTTTGATGAAAAAAACCATCAATTTTCATAGTCTATCTTTGTTGAATCGAAACAATAGAAATCGAATTGAGTGGTTCATCAATCGTTTGGATTTTTTATTCAAAGCAGAAGAACAAAGGATCGGTTCAATGGAGGGTCCAAGCATGGTTTACAATAAGTAATGGTTTTTTGTTCTTTACTTGGGCTTTGGGTTATTATGGTTTTTTTTTTTTAAAATGTGATCTATCTTTTCATTTTTTTTTTTGCATATGTGACAGAAAAAAAAGACATACTTCATCTTTGTTTATTTGTGTATTGTGAGCAACCATAATAGCAAGCAGTTATAGAGGTTGGTGCGTCAATTTCTTCTTCTTCTCTATTGTTCTTTTCTTCTCTTCTCTTCTTTAATGGTACTAAAAAAAATCCAATTGTTGCTTCTTTTTAAACAGGAGAAAATTAGGTTTTAGGGCAAAATTTTGTATTCTATTTTCATAAAAAAAATTAACTTTTTTCATCTTAGCTGGTTATCCACGTTGGCATTTAAAACCCATTTTAATTATCACGTCGGACTGCCGTTTGGGAGGTAACAGATCTTAACGGCAGAGTGACCACTTCGTAACAAAATGATAATGTAAATAATTAAAACGTAACATTTCAAATATAAGTGACTAAAATGTAATATGATGTAAACAAAAGCGGTTATTTTAATAGTTTACCCCATAGTTAAAAGATGACACTCAATAGATGGGGAGAAGGAAGCCAAGAATCTTATATGTTCGGAGTTTGACAATTATTTTTAATTTTGTATAAATATAAAGTAGGTCAAATTTTGTAAAAGATTATCAATAATAAGTAGCGGACTTTTTTTTAATTTTAATTTAATCATTTTTAGTCATTATACTTTTTAAATTATAAAGTTTCAATATGGGCCCAGATGATGGCCATTAGTTTATTAACTTAAATTATGTTATTTTCATAATTTTATGTGACATATACATTATCACATATGTAATACTATATCAAGTTGTTATTTTTATATAATATTAAAATAAAGAACATCATTTTAATTAATGAATTTAATGGCTTCCGTTTGAATTAGAATTAAAACTTGAAATTTTGAAAATTATAAAGATTAAAAATGATCGAATTGAAGAATATGAACTAAATTCACAATTTTCAAAATAATACAGACTAATAGCAAAATTTAACCTAATAGATTTAATTGTTATTGTTTTAATCAAGACTAAAATTGACCGAATTAATATATACAAAGAAGAATACCAATGTTTTAAAAACTGAGCCGGTGGTCAAATCGGTTAGGCCACTAGTTCACCAATTCAACCGGTCCGATTAAAAAATTATTAAAAAAAATCTGGTTCAATCGATCTGTATCGGTTCTTGGGTCAACCAGGTTAAAAGACCTCCCTGGATCAATACCCCAACTGATTCCTAATCCAATCGGTCTAATCGACTGGTCTAGTCCAAACAACATTGCAAAATACCTAACTTATGCATAGTGTAGGGACTAATAACATAATTTGTCCAAATTAAAATACATGACTAAACCCACAGTCTGAGCTAGGGGTGTAATTGAGTCAAGCCAAACCTAAATGGTGGCAATCTCAAGCTCGACTCAGAGACTTAATTGAGCTACTTGAGCAAGCTTGAACTCATTCATATTTAAGCTTTTTCTATATAGTAAGGATAAAAATATAGTGAAGCTCTTTCTATATAATAAGGATAAAAATATAGTGAAACGAAAAATCTTGATTAGGCTTGTGAGTTGTTCAAATTGAGTATTACAGAGCTCAAATTTAGCTCGAGCTCGAATGGAAAATTATCTAATTGATTAGACTTTTTCTAGGTCGAACCCAAATAGCTTCCAAGCAGCAGTGTCTCATTTATGCCCCTAATTTGAGGTAAATATGGCAACATGGTGTGGCGAGGTGGTTTCTTCCCTACCTTAACCTCAACCAAATATACCCCCGCCAAAACTCGAAATTAAATATTACTTGACCCGCCCCGAATCCAACCCGACAGATCAAAGCTATACTTGATTCAGACTTGACTCGACCTAATTAAAGTTCAATGACCAAAACATAATCTAAATCATACATAAGTAACTATTTACGTAGTTTACCCTACTATTAAATTTTTTCTAGCTTTAATGTATAAACATTAATATAAATTTCATTATCATATATTTCAAACTAATATTATATATTATGGTACTTTGGTAATTGTAGTATGCCCAATTTGCCCGGGCCCTAAACAAAAATAGAAAATAAAAATAAAAAGTCCCAAAGTCCAATTACATTTGTAGGCCCAAATAACCCAAAAAATAAAAAACCCTAATGGCCCAAAAACCTAAACACCTTCAGTAAACAGAAGAAACCCTAGCCTCCTTTGTGCGCCGCACCCCCTCCACGTGCCGCGTCAGCGCGCCCATCGCCCGAGGACTGCCTCCCCTGCACCAAAATGGCAAGGGTCGCCTTTCTCCTCCGTTGACCTTGCTGCAAGAACAAAAAAAGCAAACGAAAGCAAGCAAAACAGAAGCAATATAGATAGCAGAGAAGCAGCAAAAACAGTAGTGAAAAAGCATAAAATATTGTATCTATTTGGCTATAAAAGCCAAGAACATATCAATGTAATTTTTGGGGACACGAAGAAATACAAAAAACAGTATCAAGTTTTAAAAAAGGTAGCATTTTTTCTCTGATCTTATTTTCGAAATAAATAAATAATAATAAGTAAAATAAATAAAATACTTACCTATCGATTGGTCTTCCACCACAATCGTTACCCCTTCCGGTCCAAAAGGCCGTCGGATCCCTAGGGATTCGGCTAAGGCCGCGACGGAGAGGGAGTTGGAAACCGAAAAGTTTTTTCTTTTTTTGGGGTTTAGGCTTTAGATTAATTTTTTTTACTCCAAATCGGAGTTTTACACAAAAAAAGAAAAATGGAGGGACTTTTTGGTGTTTTTCGGCCACCGTGGACAGCGACACCGTCGCCGGTGACCGGTGGCCAGTCGGCGGGGGTTCGCCGGAGTTATGCCGGCCTAAAGGGAGGCTTTGGAGAGAAGGGAGAGCATTTTTGGTTATTTTTTTGAAACAGGGGAGGAATGATTTTTTTGGGAAATTTTTTGATATATATAAGGGTGCCAAAGCGGCAGCATTTTGGAGTGGTATGAAATGCCCCAAAACGACGTCGTTTTGGGGCCGACCCGATTACTCGACCCAATAACCTTAGGATCCGCGTGTTTTTATAAAATGGTTTAATTGCGCCTTCGGTCCTTCCGTGATTATGGCCTGTTTCAATCCAGTCCTTTTTCTTCTTTTTTTTTTCTTTTTAAATTTGACTATTTAATTTTATTCTTTTTCGTTTTAGTCCCTTCTGAAACTGCGTGTTTAGTGGACCTGGGAATAATTTTCCAGTTTGTCCCTGCCTTTGTTCGCGCGTTTAATTTTAGTCTTTATTTCGGTCTTATTATTTAATTTATTATGATTTATACTTTTAATTTTGTTTAAATTTCAATTTAATCCTTTTTATAGTTATTCATTTATTTTATTATAATTTAGGCTTTAAAATTCATTTTAATTTTGATTTACCCTTTTTAATTTCATTTAAGTTGCAATTAAGCCCTTTTTATTTTAATTCTTTTATTTATTTATTTACTTATTTACTTGATTATTTATTATCCCTCGCATTTTATTCGTTTATTTTTTATTTACTTATTTGTTCATATATCATTCATTTATTTATTTACCTTTGATTTTATCCCTGTATTCATTTATTTATTATTCCTTCATTTTTAATTTTTAATTTTCTTTCATTGATTATTTATTTTATTTATGCCTTTATTATTATCATTACTATTTTATGATTATCTATTCATCTATTTATTTATTACCCTTTTATACTTTCAAAAATTAGGTTACTTATGTTTTTCTGCTTAAACATATATAATTATTATAATTATTGTTATTATTTTATCTATTATCATTATTAATATCTATTCATGCATTTATTACAAATTACACTTAATTTAGTCATTTATCTTTAATATCTATTCATGTGTTTATTACAAGTATTACGTTTGACATTATTCAAAAAAAGAAAAGTTTTAAAAATAGGCAATGTTTCGTATTTAAAGATTCGAGAGGTCGTACCCCAACTTACGGGATTTCGATTTTCTCGTTGGACCCAAATGACCGAATATCCTTTAAAATTAAAATACACGAGATTTAAATAAAAAATAAAAGGCAAGCTTATTCTCAAGGATTCAAGGTGTCGTGTCCTAACTCACGGGGTTTGACATTTTGTTACCGCGAGATGAGAGAGTCTTTAACATGCGTTTCAATTTATTCAAGCATTTTTTTAAGCAAAAAAATACTAATACAAAGAGGGATCGTATTTTTAAATTCTTTTCGGGTTTTCAATTTTCGACACCAAGACTTTAATTAATCAACTAGGTACCAATTTTGGGCGTCACGAGAGTGCTAATCCTTCCTCGTGCGTAACCGACTCCCGAACCCGTTTCCTGAATTTCGTAGACTAAAAATCTTTATTTTAGTAAATCAAACCGTTTATTAAAACGATCAAATTACGAGGTGACCCGATCACACCTCATAAAAAAAAGGGATTTGTGGCGGCTCCTATTTTTGTTTTTTCAGAATAAAAGTCGACTAAAAAAAAAGGTTTCGACAGTGATTATACTAGGTTGAGGCGGGATGGATTTTTCTTAAGGGATAATATAATTTTTGGCCTCTAAACTTGACAGCTAGGTTCACTTTGATACTTATATCCTTTTTTGTTCATTTTGGTAATTGTACTTTTTTTTTGGTCCACTTTTTTTTTTCGCTTAATCAAGGTGCAACAGCTTTCAAAGCTGCAGAAAAGCTAAACATACAACAGATACAAGAAGACCCAAACCCAAGAAACAATAATCCAAACACAGACAGATTGCAGCAAGCAAACCCACAAAAACCCAAACAAACCTCATATGTTAAACAATCCTCAAACCAGAATAAAACCTACACAAAACACCCCATTAAACCACTAAACAGTTTACAAATACACCTGCAAACACACAACAACATCACACCTAAAATCACCACCATGCCTTAAACATTCCCGGCCTTTTCAGACTAGCAACCGCAAGCGCAAATGCCATCTTATTGCTGTGCTTATCCGCTTTCGAAAAGGAAACATTTCCAATTCTAGACAACCTGATTTCAACTTCTTTAAAGAAAGAAAACAGCAACTACGGTCTCAAACCTTTGTTTTTTGCCCAATTAAACACCTTAATGGATCCAACCTCGATGATTAAAGAGCATTTACCTTTCCACCCCATCGCTAAAAACACATCCAAAGCCAAGCTAATCGCCCCCACCTCCGCAACAAGGGAGTCTTTCGCTGCAAACGAACCAGAAAATAATGCCCTTGCCACCCCGTCCGAATCTCTTAACACCCCTCCACACTCGACTTCATCCTCAATCTCCACACCACAAACATTAAATTTTGCCTAACCAAGACTCGGAGGGCACCAAAACCTACCATTCAATCAAGATTTTTTAATATCACTCCAGCATCTATATGGATAGACCCACCAAATTCTCTCATCCACTTTTAATTCTTCATGCACCGATCTGATCCACATCAAAGCCCGAATCTTTGAAAGAAAAACCAAGATGGACATTGTAGGCCACTTTCTAACGAACACCAACTCATTCCTCGCTAACCACATCGACCAGCAAGCCGCTGACACCGAGATCATCCATAAACTTTTAACCACACCTGTATAAGAGACATTATTACAAAATGAGAAAAAAATTGAGAATCCATCAATTGGCCTCCATTTCACCTCCCACCATTCAAAAAATTTTCTCCAAAAACCCACAATGAATTTGCAATGGAAGAAAATGTGCACCGTTGTCTCCGGTTCTCTATAGCACCAAGGGCAACCAATCCCCATTTGACTAATCTTCACACCTCTTCTAATGAGGAACTCCTTAGTAGGAAGACGATCAATTGAAACCAACCAAAGGAAACTTCTCACTCTAGGAGGCACCTTTAGCTTCTAGATTTAATCAAAAGCGAAACTTATGTCTACCACACCTTCAATGATCAATAATTCTGTTAATTTCCTCACCGAAAACACTCCTTTGTTATCATGAATCTAGATTAATCGATCCTCCTCCTCAGGTAACAAAACCATACTGCTAACAGCTTCCTTTAAACGAATAACCATATTAATCTCCCTATCCAATAACGGACGAGAAAAGAAATCAGCCCAATTAACCTCGTTAAACCCATTCGACATCGAAAAGTCTTTTACCAGTCCTTTCTTATTCCAGACTAAACGAAACAGCCTTGGAAATTCCACTCTCAGAGGCCATTCCCCACCAACCAATGAAAAGACTCATTTCCCATCCATTTAGCTACTTTCGAATCTTTCGCATTCTCCACAATACCCCTCCAAACCACCGACATATCTTTCAAATTGCTCGTTCTAAAACGCCAATGTTGCACAGGGGAACCATACTTTGCAGCAATAATTTTTCTCCACAAAGCTTCTCTATCCACCGCGAATCTCCAGCACCATTTGGCCATGAGAGACTTATTTTTAGCTCTGATATCCACCACTCCCGCGCCCCCCTTTATCCTTTGGCAAACAAATCTGTTTCCATTTTACCTTCGCCATTTTCCTCGGACCACCTACACTTCCCCACAAAAAATTCGTCTAATTTTGTCTATCTTATTAATCACTGCAATAGGCGCTTGAAAAATTGACATAAAATAGATAGGCAGAGAGGATAACACAGCATTAATAAGCACAATTTTGCCTGCCAAGAGAGAGACATACTTTTCCAACCCGATAATTTCCTCTTTACTCTTTCCACAATACCATTCCAAGAAGAGATCTTCCTTGGATCAGCACCTAAAGGTATACCCAAATAATTGAATGGCAATTCCCCTATCTTGCATTTACAAATAGCAGCCATTCTGAACAAAAACTCCTCTTCAGAACCAAAACCCACTATGCAAGACTTCCGAAAATTTATACTTAATCCAGAAAAAATTTCAAAACAGCGAAGAATGTACTTAGAATTCCTTACCACAACCTCATCCGCCCTCAAAAATAAAATGGTGTCATCTGCAAATTGAAGATGTGAAACAGACTGCCCAGGAATAACGTCTTTTATCCCCTCAATTACCCCCAACTCCTCCGCTTCCACCAACATCAGATGCAGAACATCCGTCATAAGAATGAATAAAAATGGAGATAAAGGATCCCCTTGCCGGAGACCTCTGAACATTCTGAACTCATTTGTAACTGCACCATTAATTAGCATTGCAGCCCTCGCTGTTGACACACACTCCATCATCCATCCCGTCCATCGCTCGCCAAAACCCATCTTCAACAATATCAATTCCAAGAAATCCCACCTTACACAATCATACGCCTTAGCAAAATCCAACTTAAAAAACAAATAACCCCCCGAACCATCCTTTTGCTTGACCGAATGTATCAACTCATTTGCGATTAAAATTCCATCGAAAATATGTCTACCTCGAATGAAGGCACATTGCGTATCACTGACCACATCCCCAATAACATCTCATAATCTTCTCGATAAAACCTTAGCAACAATTTTGTACAGCGAGCTCACCAAACAGATTGGTCTGAATTTGGAAATATCCTGCGGATTATCGTTATTGGGAATTAACGCAATAAAAGACGAGTTTATACTTTTCTCCAATTTTCCAGATTTAAAGAACTTCGCCATCATCTCAAACAAATCCTCTTGAACAACCTCCAAACATTTTCTAAAAAAAAATAAATTAAAGCCATTCGGACCCGGGGCTTTGTTCTCATCGTAGCTCCATACCGCTTCCTTGATTTCCTCCATTGAAAAAGGCTTCTCCAGGTTCGAAACATCAACTTCTTTCAGCCTCTTAAATTTCAAAGCCAAATCCATTCTCCATCTCCTCGAGGGACAACTAAAATGGTTTCTAAAAAATTAAACATCTTCTCCTTCAACACCTTAGGTTCGCAAAACCACGAATTACCAATTTTCATCCCATACACAATTTTTGGCCCACTTTGGTATCTAAACTTAGCAACTAGATCTATTTTGGTCCCCTACACTTGGATTTCGTCAAGATTTGATGATGTGACAAATGTTCTTAGAACATGTATATTGGTCCACACTAAGGAGTTGAATTGATTGAATGGAAAACTGGGACAAAACCAAGAGTTGAATAAGTTGAATCGGTTTAATAAAATCTTTTATGAAAATTTAATTATTTTTTGTCTAGTAATTGAATCGATCAAACCGATTAAATTGAGAATCAATGGTCTAATCGGTTCAATCACTGGTTCGATTATTAGAAAATTGTATGTGGCACTCTAAGATTGTACCATTTCATCACATGAAAATTTATATAATTTTTTTATTTTTCAAGTGATGATGTGGCATAAGCTAATGATGTATTATCAAACTTTATATATTTTTTTATTTTCAAAAATCAAAATGAATCTAATTGATACATTCAGGAATACAAAATTATAATTTGGTTTTGAAAAATACCCGACATTCTAACCTGTAGAATTAAGAATTTCTTCTTCTTTTTTAATCTCTATTCTAGGCGTAGTATAAACAAGGGCAGATCTAAGGGGTGGCAAGGGATGGCCCCAAATTTTTTTATTTAGGTCCTTTATAATTTATAAAATTTTAAATTAATAATGATAAAATTGTACTTTGATCCCCTTAAAATGATGAAAATTTGATTTAATCTTTTAAAAATTATAAAGATATAAGTTATTAAAATGAAAAAATTATATTTTTACTATTACAAAAATATATAATTTAATTTCGATACCCAAATAAAATTTCTGACTTTGATATTGACTATAAAATAAATTATTTTTAACCAAACAAAAACAAAAAGACGGTTTTGCCAGTAAAACAAAAGCACCCTCATATTATTGTTTTTCTATTATGACGTCCCTTGCACCGAGACATAAGGAGAAGATAAAGGGAAGCTCAGTGATTATATAAACATATGAACATCACCCAAATAATACCTCCCCCCATTGGTTGCTTCTTCCATTTTCATCATCCAACCTTGATTTTCCCTCCTTTGTGTAAGTCCATTTTTTTTTAATATTCATTTCCAGTTTTGGGTTTTGTTTCCTTTTTTTAATGATACAGATGGATTTTTCTTTCTTTCTTTCTTTCTTTTGAATTTGATGTTTGTTTGGTAGGAAAAAATGTAAATAAATTCTTTGATTTTCTTTTCTGTTATGGCATTTGGTTTTCCATGTATGTTTGAAAAATTTTCTCAGGCTTTTTCTTGAAAAGGATTCTGAGTTGATAACATGTTTTCATTATGGCTGCAATGAGGAACATTTTTAGGTTAAATAATTACAAACATGTTGTTTGTTGATATGCTTTGTTGTAATCTAATTCGACGTTAGTTTTGGATACATATTCGAGCATGAATATGATGGGACGAAGCCCGGAATTTTGTATAAAGTTCGAGATAATACTATAAAATTTTGTGTTAAAAAAACTTAAATTGAATTATTAAATTTTCAGAGGGATTGAAAATACAATTTTCCCATTTATTAAAGGTTATAAAGATGTTGTCTAGACATTTGAAAGCAAATTTATGATAAATATCCGACGTGATTATATTAATTTTTTTGAGTTACGTTATGTTGGTAGTTCAATGTTTCTTCTTGACGCTACAGGGGAAGTTAGAAAAAAAATTTAGGAGTTTAAAATTAAATTTTAATTTTTAATAGTTTATATCTTTATAATTTTTAAAAGATTATATTAAATTTTTATATTTTTAGGAGATTAAATGTAATTTTATCTTTACTAATTTAAAATTTTAAATTTTTTAAAGGGTTTAAATGGATAATTTTCCATTTTAGGGGATCGAAGCTCCTGCCATCCCCTAAATATGCAACTGACCTTACTCGAATTTGATTGTGAATATATATACGAGTATTTATAAATTAACTTTTTGAAGAAATTAATATATTTAGAGGGTATTTAGAGTATTATATCTTCATAAATGTGTTCGAATTCGTACTCGACATATGCCGAATACGAGTCCTTCCCTATGATTACACACACTATGTTCTTTGTCTTTGAGCCATGCTCTTCCCTATGATTTCAGATCAGATCGGGGAAGGACTTCCGGTCTTAAGCTATGGTTGTTGAAAGCATGGTTTCTACTCCGTATCGGAGGTTGGTACCGATGAGGAAGCAACCCCACGAGTTTGGTAGCTTTTCAACACTCGTTCGGAGGCATAGATTCCTCTTGACCACTTTCGGTTTCTTGACAATCCTTTGTACGATCTACCTTTACTTCGCCGTTACTTTAGTGGCCTCGGATACGTGTTCCGGCTTGAAAGGAACACAGAGAGCGACATGCCAACTCCGGCACGCAACGTCGATGATGTACAATGGGAAACTGAAATTTCTTTAGTATGTTTATGGTAAATTGAGAGCTTATACTTATCCATGTTCACATACAATGTCTAATTTGGTCCCATTTCTTATTTTTCTTGCATTTTCGAATATATTTGGATATGGGTTTGGGTATGATTCTCCAAAAAAAACTCTTTAAATATATACACATGTCCAACACACATTTGAATCCAAGTAAAATAACTAATAGTTAAAAGGAAAATCAAATTGAAATTGTCGGTTAATTGAGTACTAGTTTAATTGGTACGATATTATTACTATAACTTAAAAGTTGTGGGTTCGAGTATGCTTAAACATCTAATACCCTTCAATTTAATGGTTTTGAGAGCGGCATTAATACAGAGATATATTCCAATTTAGGGGATTAAGAAAGTAATAACACTTTTGTTTTGATAGTAATTACCGAGATAGTAACGGACACTTTTGCAAATACGAAGAATTTTATTTTTTTTCAAACGCTTTTGGATGGCAAAATGTAATTGTATTTTAATTCGTTATATCATGTCTGATAGTACATTGTAATTACAACAACAACAACAACAAAAAAGATTTATCGTGACTAATTATCTCACATAGTTTTTCAAATTCTCAGTCCTTCATAAGCATTATAGAAATTAATTGGGGTGTTCCAGTTACACTCAAATGAGATTTATTGATTACAACATTTACCCAAACATGTTACATGTGTAATTACAAGCAATTATAATAAATTACTAATCACACGTGTAATTATAATTAATTACATCCAAATCCAATTACTAAGCATATTTGGGTTATAATTGGTAGGTTCGCTGTGATGACTTTCAATTTTTTTTAAAGATGTAATTATACTTGTTAGGCAAATACGTTTAGGGTCTATTAGAACAACATAGAGTAATTTGATGAAAATGGAATTATTAGGGTAATAATTACACTCTATTGTAACTACAAATTCTTTAAATGTGTTTGGCTGACAGAGTATAATTACATCGTAATTCCATGTCATGTTTGGTAGTACAAACTGGAATTACAAATTGTAATGATACAATTACATAATTTATATATATATTTTAAAACATTAATTACTATTAAGAATTATCAGTATGATAAATAAATTGTAAACGAGTAACAAAAACTAAAATAAAATAATCATATGTAATATATTTGTCCAAGAAAGTAGTCGAGAATACAATTACTAATAAAAATAATAAGAGCAATAAATGTCATATATAATTTTACCTAACTGTTCTAGCATTCCATATTTGTTGGACTATTCCCTCTAAAATTTAACATATACTCATTATCATCATTTGTTGGTCCTTAATCGAGTTATTCATCATTTGAATCTGAATTTGTATTATTAACATGTACTCTTCAAAGTATGAATCATCTCGATTCCACCGACAAATGAAGTAATGAAGTATGAAACATGCTAGTACAATCCAACTTTGTTTTTTATGCTATACTAATGTGATGTTAATATGAGAAATCTTATTTTAGAACAACAAATATCCTCTCAATCACATCTTAAAGCTTTGAATGTCTCAAATTAAAGAGTTCGCAAGCAAACTTTAATGCTTGTGTCGGGCTCCATTCTCTCAAATGATATTTTATCTTACGATATGGTGTAAGAAAACCTTTTATATTTAAATAACTAGCATCTACCACATAATATTTGGCTTCACGGTATAAATGATCTGTAGTTTTAATTATAAAAACTCGTATAGACTTAATTTGGAGAAAAACCTATGCTATGTTATAACCTTTTTATAATACATAAATTAGATTAAAAATAATATAAAAATTATAACATATAACCTTTATAAAAAAAAGTTTTATAAGGTGTCCAATAACTTTAATAACACATTTTATAAGTAGTATAAATTTTTGTCATAACATTAGAAAGTTATTTTTTATATAAATAAGTTACAAAAAATTTTATAGCATTTTTTATAAATAAGTATATTATTTTTATAATATATAACATGAGCACGTAAATTAGTTACGTCTATACTTTTTGGTCATAACTTTTTTTTATTATAAATAAGTATATTATAATATTGCGTAATTGGATTAGGGAATAATATATGAATGTTTGGCCATGGTTACCCAAACATGCCACTGTTGTTTATTACAAACAAGGATAGTAATCCGAATATTATCTAAATCCGCAAAATTCAGGTCGAATATTCGAATTACTATCCACTACGAATTTTGAGCGAATGCGGATAGACCCCTTCGAATATCCATTATCCGAATAGGTATTCCTACAATTGCGGAATTGAATTCAGATATTCGTAGATATCTGATCCAAATCTACTAGTTACAAAATAAATGCTTCCAACAGTGTTTGAACACAAGATCTTTTATATATAAAGAAAAGTTTTAACCATCAATACTTGCCTTAAATATTTATTATATTTACACAAATTAATAAGTGACATATAAAAACATAATAAAACATTTTATAAAATTAAATATAATAATTAATAATAAAATTAAATATAATATTATTATTAGAAATATATATTCTTTAATATCTTATTATCTTAAATCTCAATTAACTTCTCTTGAATCGTATTTTTTTGTATCCGTAAACCTAACCAAACAATGAGATGCGATTATCAGAATCCCAAAATTTGAAAAATTAATTAATATTTATATAATTAAAATAAATATTATAATATGAATTTATTTTATAATGTGGGATATAATTATATTAAGTACATATTATGTTACAAAAAATGTATAAATACACATTTAGTTACATATAATGTTTCAATTATTATATATAAGTAAATTACGGATATATAATAATTATACAATTATGATATTATAATGTGCATTCTTTTATAAATGATATGTAACCTAAACCTTGAATATGTAATTGATTTTATGGTAGATTATAAAATATACAATTAACATTATATAATTAAGGTGGATTATTAATTATATGTATCTCTATATATAACTATTTATTATAATGTACATTTTTATATTAATAATATGTAAACTTAAACCCTAAACGTATTACTAACTTTATGGTAGATAATAATATATACAATCAACAGTATATAGTTAAGATAGATTATTAATAATATGTAACCTTATATACAATTATGAAATTATAATGTACATTTTATATTAATGGTACGTAACCAAGGGCGAAGCTAGAAAATTTTTTTAGGGGGGTCAAAGTGCAATTTTACCTTTACTAATTTAAAATTTTAAAAATTTTAAAGGGCCAAAATAGAAAATTTTAGGGGGGTCGGGACCCCTGCCAGCCTCCCTAGATTCGCCCATGTACGTAACATTAAACCCTAAACATGTTACTAACTTTATAATAGATTATAACATATACAATTAGCATGGATTAAGTAATTAAGTTAATTGGTATTATGGAACTTTTAATTTAGTTGGAATTCTTGTATTTAAGTTGTTACGTATATTTAAATTGTGAAATTATTATGTCTAATTTGTTTGGATTTTTATTCAATTACTTTTTTTTTAATTTGCATTTATTTATTATTAATTATAAATAAATTTTATTTATAATTATTTTTTAATTTTATATTATTTCGCGAATATGGATTCAAATTTTTGCAGATCCGAATATCCTGTAGATAATGATATTTAATTCAAATTCAGATTTGGATAGTAATACTCAAATAATATGCAGATTCGAATTTTTAGGCAAATTTGCAGATTCAGATTCGAATAATCCTGAAATTGTATATATCTGACTTGCTATCGTTAGTTGGTTTCCCAAACACCACCTTAGAGAATTATAATTTCTTATAATTATGAGCGGGTGTAATTATTATCTTAGTAACTGCACTTTCTTAAAATTACTCTATGATGTTCAAACACACCCTAAACTTCAATTATTCTAATTGAGTCCTTAAAATATCAATGTTGTATAAATTAGGCCATTTCATCATTTAGTTGTCAACTTAGGTGTTAAATTTAGCTCGAATCTATATGTAAGTATATTTAAAACACATGGAAAATTTTAAAACATGCATGTGTACTTATGTATGAATAGCTTGGATCTTATGTGTAAAAAGACTAGATATTCTAAAATTGATTGCTATTACATGTTTTTAGGGGTTAATGTGCAAATTTGTCACTGTATTTCACTTTGCTTGATTTTTGTATTCGTACTTATGAACTTAAGATAAAATTACAATTATATTTTAACTCTGTTGAATTCGTCACGTTACCTTTTTTTTTTTATTAAAATTTTCCACTAAAATTTTATTTTTGATTTAATTTTGTTATTCAATTTTAATTTAAAATGATTTAAGATAATTTAATTGAAGAAAAACTTTTTATGTTTTATTTAATTGAAGAAAATTGTTTTAAGGGGCAGAAATGAATAATAAATTTTGAGAGGTTAAAGTACAATTTTTTCATTATATTAACTTATGATTTCATAAAATTTAAAGGGACTAAATAGATAATTTTCTTTTTGGAGGCTAAGGTCATTGCCAGCGTCTTCACCCCTATTATTAATTTTTCTTATTTAATTTTATTTTTAAACCATCATGATTAATATGTTTTGATAAATTTTAATTAAAAAAATCAAAATTTGCGTCCAAATTTAATAAAATTCAAAGTTTAGTGGTAATTGTCGTTGCCTCTATTATTAACTAAAATAAAACTTTTCTTATTTAATTTTATTTTCAAATCATCAAAATTAATATATTTTGATAAAATTTAATTAAAAAAATTCAAAGCTTATATCAAAATTGAGTAAAATTCAAAGTTTAATAGCAACTATCTTCGCCCCTATTATTAACTACTAAAAGAAAACTTTTGAAAGAATCTTATTTAATTTTGTTTTCAAATCATCAAAATTGATATGTTTTGAAAAATTTTAATTAAAAAATCAAAGTTGGTGTCAAAATTCAATAAAATTCAAAGTTTAGTAGTAAAATTCAATAACACAAAAGTTGAGTGTATATTTTACTCATATTTTCAAAATATAATGATGGTAAGTTTTAATATTCACCTACAGTTTTATGGCAAATTTGCACTTCTACCACTTTTCTTTAATGTGTTAGATATAATAAACAATCCGTGCAGTGAGTACAAACGTAGTTAAATATGCTTCATATCATATCCAGGCTAGAAGTTAATGCTCAAGTTAATGATTAGGTTGACATAAATATTTGATTTATATATTATTCATACTTTGAGGATTCAATTAAAAGTTTTAAAGTTTGTAAACCAATTTGAAATATTGATTGAATTTGGTGATAGTTTGGTGCAATTAATGAGATAATAAATAAAATTTAGGTTTAATACATAATTTAGTACTTTTAAGTTTTTTACACTTTTTTTAATATGGTATTTGTGTTATTTTTTGGTCCAATTTGATACTTGTATTTGACAAAAAATCATATATTTTGGTACCCAAAGGTAACAATGTTAACTTTTTAGTATTTAATTCAAGTTTTAGAGTTGAGTTGATGAAACTTCGTAATTAGCTAATAATATTAGCAATTAACTTTCATCAAATCAACCATAAAGGCTTTCATTTAAAGAGAAACATGCTACCTACCTAACAATTTCCTTCTTCTGTTTAAAGAGGAAATTTAGTAATTCATTTCATGAATGGGATAATTAAGGAAAAAAACAAAAGAGAGGAAAATGGGTGACCGGAAAGTGAGAGATAATCCGATAACAGTATTCGTGTACAATATCCCGGATTGCATGCATTGGAAAGGATTATGGGTGTTATTCTGATTTCATGGGAATGTATTGGATGCTTTTATTCCAACCAAGAGAAGTATGAAGGGTAAGAGGTTTGGATTTGTAAGGTTCGCAAAACTGGTGGATGCTCAAAGGGCAATTTCGAGGCTTGATGGGTTTATGATTTTGGGAAAAAAATCTGGGTGAAAATGGCCAGATTCAGTGGTAAAAGGAAAATATGGAAAAAAAATTAAGGCAAAGAAAGATTTAAGCCAAAATGAGGAGATGCAATCGAGAGGGATGGAGTATCAGGAAGAGGAAAGGGAAGAATCATATGGAAATGTACTAAACGGGAGGTTAAAGTCAGTGGAAGTGGAAAGAATAGAGATGAACAAAATTAAAGTCGTTGAAGGCCATGTAGAGAACGAACAACTCTGGAATCTACAATGTTGCTTGGTGGGGGAGACGATGTCTTTCTGTAACACAAATAGCTTGTCTGAAAGAATATCTAGAACAGGCCTTGGAGAATTAACAGTCAAAAAAATTCAGGGTAGATACTTTCTAATTAAAGTTCCTGATGAGCTATTGGAGATATTAAAGCAAAAAGACTGGGCATATCTGAAAGAATTTTTCATTAATAAAGAGCCCTGATCGGAGAAATTTAAAGCGACAGAAAGGGCAGCTTGGATAGAAGTTTTTGGGGTTCCACTTCATTGCTGGACCTACCAAACATTTAAGAGAGTGGCGGGATTATGCGGAGAGATAATAGCAATGGGAGACAATCTGACAATGGTAAACAACTTTGAGAATATGGATATTTTGATCTTAATAAATCAAGCATATAAACTCGAAGAAGTAATAATGTTGGAGGTTGGCAATGATATATTTCTGATAAGCCATAAAATTAACATGTTTTAATCCCATTCTTGATGCGTTTTTGGATGATTTATTATATAATTTAGTGAATTTGATGCTCCTAATCCTTTAATTTCATGTTTATATACTTAGGAGAGCACAGGGGAGCAAAAGGAGTGGAAAACGGGCCAAAATCGGACAAAACAAGCTATTTTCAGGAACCACACGGCCTGGGCATTCCCACACGGGCTGAGCACACGCCCTTGTGAGCCACACGGGCTGGCCACACGCCCATGTGCCATCTCGTGTCGATATCGCTCCCTGTTTCCCAAACACACAAAAAAAGTCAATTTTTAGGGTTTCTGAGCATTGTAAAGTCTATAAATACACACTAGAAGAGGATCTAAGGGGACGCAGAGTGGAACGAAGAATTTACTCGAAGAACGCCAACGGATTCAACTCAGAAGTAGGATCTCCTTCAAGATTGAAGATCTCCATTCAATTTCTTTAGAAGTTTTTGGGTTTCTTTATGTTTTGTTGTCTTCCTAATTTTGAGATGCTTTCCTTCCAAATTATGAACTAAATTCCCTAGATACCTAGGGAAGATGAAACTTATGATGAATCTTATTATTTGATTTTCTGGATTATATGATAAATACTTGTTCTTGTTCTCAATTATGTATGCTTATTTCTTGCTTTAATATTTTTAGGATATTAATTCAAGTGTGATGTGCTTATTTCAGTGGAGCAAAAGTCCCTGTTTAAGAGTAGATCTGGCATAATTGAGTGGAGTTGCATGCAATCCTAGAAATAGGACGACATAAATCTACCAGATTAGAGTCAAATCTAATAGGGGAATCCATAGATCGAGTTAATGCGACAATAGGGGTTTTAATTAGAAAGAGATTTCAATTAATCAACCTAGAGTCAGTTGTTCTTACTTTTGAAAGAGATATTAACATAACCTAGGGATTTCTACAAATCAAGGCACAAGTGAATAAACTGTCTAATTCAGATTCAGAATAATAAGTGAAGTCTAGGTAGACTCTTTCCTGGGTATTGTCTTTCTCTTTGGTTATATTCGAGTATTTCCTCATTCTATTCTATGTCGCGTTCTTAGTAATTAGTTTAGATAATTTTAGATTAAAAACAATTCCTCAATTTATCGGCTAGATAATAAAAAGATAGTAATTACTAGTACTTTTAGTCCTCATGCATACGATATTCCCGACTCACCATAGCTATACTACTATTCGATAGGTGCGCTTGCCTTTGTCGTGAGTTTAGTTAGTTTAGTGACTCATCAAGTTTTTGGCGCCGTTGCCGGGAACTAAAATATTAGGAACACTCGCTTTTTATTAATTTAGCCATTTTTATTTTATTTTTGTTTTAGTTTAATTTTTGTTTTCTAATTTTTATTTTGTTTATTTCTGGCAGGTTCCTTTAGTTTATGACTAGAAGAAACCCGTCAGGACCTTTAGTATTCGACAGTGAGATTGAAAGCACAGCTCGCAGAAACCGTAGAGAAGTAAGGCAGAGTCGACAAAATATAGTGGAAGAGTAAGAGGACATCATTAATATTACTGAGGAGATGGCTAAAATCAGAATAATCAGCTACCTCATGTGGTTGCTGCAAATCCGACAAATCCAAATCCTGCTCCTCGTACTATGTACGATTATGCCAAGCCCACTTTAAGTGGAGCTGAATTGAGTATCGTGAGACCTGCTATTGCTGCGAATAACTTCGAACTGAAGCCGAACACTATTCAGATGATCCAACAATTTGTTCAGTTCGATGGTTTGCAAGATGAAGATCCAAATACTCATTTGGCTAACTTTTTGGAATTCTGCGACACTTTTAAGATAAATGGCGTTCTGACGATGCCATTCGGCTATGGTTGTTTCCCTTCTTATTGAAAAATAAGGCTAAACCGTGGTTGAACTCCCTACCACGAGGTTCTATCACTACATGGGAGCAAATGACCGAAAAGTTTTTATTGAAATATTTTCCACCGGCTAAGACAACCAAGATGAGGAATGATATCTCTTCCTTCGTGCAAATGGATTTAGAGACCCTTTATGATGCATGGGAGAGGTATAAAGACTTATTGAGAAGGTGCCCTCACCATGGGTTACCTTTATGGCTACAGGTTCAAACCTTCTACAACGATTTAAACCCCTCAACTAGACAATTGATCAATGCAGCCGCCGGTGGGACTCTGAATAATAAAACACCTGAAGCGACTTATGAGTTTATAGAGGAAATGTCACTGAATAATTATCAGTGGCAAGTCATGAGAACAAAGCTGATGAAAGCAGTCGGTGTTTTTAATGTAGATGCGGTCACCATGTTGTTGAATCAGGTAGAACTTTTGTATAAAAAGATTGATGGTCTATATGGTTCTACGCAGGTACATCCAGTGATGCAATGCGACGCAAATGGAGGAGGGATGAACAATGTAACACCCCAAACCCAGCCCAGACGTTATGGCCGAGTCCGGAGGTGTCACATGTAATGGGTTGTAAAACTGTTGTCGTTAAGTTAAAATCTTTCCAGTTCATTAGCCTTTATCGCTCTTATTAATTTCAAAGCTCTCTTTCATTTGGTCATTTAGAGATAAAACGTGTCATTTAGCGGAAGCTTTAAAAAAAAATCGTTGCATTTAGAAAACCGTCATAATTATAAGTAAATAAAACCAAAAACCCAAAACCAAGCCAAACAGTTTAAAAGAGTCCAGAGTCCCAGACAATACAACCTCAATGCCACAATTTAATTACCATAAAGCAAAATAAAAACGTAAAAAATAAGTGGTCACCGTCGAGTCCTCCGCTGCACCGATCCGCCTAAGACTGTGGGTTACCTGTACAGATAAACAGAGAGGGGTGAGTTTACGTAAACTCAGTGTACAACCCAACAGAATTAAGTATGTACACATACAACATATCACAAATCAGACAGACTCATATTCGAGCACAGGCCCATATCGAATCTGATCTGAGAATCGGGCACGAGCCTATCTCGAGATCTGAGATATGCAAATCAAATAACTGAGTCCTACCCCCATCCTCTACACACCATCTCTGACCATCCTTACACACTGTACCGATACGGCACATATCAGATATCATGCAGCTGTGTTGCCAGATATTAGGCATAATCTGCCTTTTAGAACACTTTCTCCAATATATATATCACCCCACCCCAATCACAATAACATCTCATGCATACAGAGTTAACGGATAAATCATGCTTAACATGCTTTCATTACATATAATAGGTATACAAACATAGGCATGCACATAACAGTACATTAGTCTACAGAACACGTAGTTTTAGGGTTTAGTAAGCCTTTATCGACCCCACGGTAGGTCCACAGTCGATTAGGATGACCCGTACGACCCTACGAAAAATTTCAGTATAATGGGCCCACATACCTGTATGGCCTGCCCTCGCCCGTGTAAATCACACGGCCTGGCCCAGATATCACACGCCAGTATGGCGTACCCGTGTGGCCCACACGGCCACACCCCGACTATCACACGATCGTGTCTTGTGTACGGCCTGACCTTCATCGATCACACGGCCGTGTCGTCGCACACGGCCTACCATACGGCCGTGTGGCATCAACAAAGGGGTTTTTCTACTTTCGCCGAATCTCATTTTTCAGCGTTTCAGGTACACACCTGGTTTGATTTTGATGCCAAAGCCGTCCCGAGACCACCAGAACTTATAATTGTCAAACCAAAGCCCCAAATTCAGTCTTTCATCATGATAATCCAAAATTACAAACCAGCAAGAATTTGATTCGGATGCTCAACACTTACCCCAACCCTTAAAATAACTGACTACGATTCAGCGCGAGCAAAGTCACAATCTTCTCGGGTTGTTGCTATCAATACAACAGTTTCGTTACTAAACAGGAAAAAAAGAAAGTCGTGCTAATGATCCAAAGAAGAACTCCCTACTCAATCAGAAATACTACCATCACTTACCAATACGTACGTATATCGTGAATAGAGAAACGGTCTTTTGAGAAACAAAAAAATGATGTCGCATGAAGAGAAAGAGATAACGGGAGAGAAAGAAAAGGGAAAAGAAACCGTGAAAGAAGAGGGGAAGAGATTTTTGACGTTAGAATTATTTTGGGGATTTTGGAAAAATAAAATAAAATAAAAAATAAACAGCAATTATCTCTCAATCCTTCAATTTACTCCACTAATCCCACTATCAACCACTACTCAGACTTTTCGTTCTACCAAAACTCTACAAGCCAACAGAACAAAAATATTAGCAATCACGCTTGTGCAAGAATTCGAACACAAGACCTCCAGCAAACCCACACTCCTCCTAACCACCAGACCAGCAGGCCCATTCTGATATGTTTTTACAATTATTTCAATACAAGCCCAATGAGCAAGTAAAAGGGCTTAAGTAAGAAAAATTCCAAAATTTACCAAATACAAGGCTTGAACTTGGGACCTCTCACACATACCCAGAACACTTAATCACTGAAGCTTATACACAGTTGTGTCAAGATTTCACAGAAATAAAGATAGAAATTTTTGGGGCGTTACAAACAATCTAGAAAATTGATCCTACAGCTCTAGCACAGAAAGTGAACAAGTCAACTATATGGGTAATAATTTTAGACCTCAGAATAATCCCTATAGTAACACTTATAATGCATGTTGGAGAAACCATCCCAATTTCTCTTGGGGTGGTCAAGGAAACCAGAGACCACAACCTCCTCTGGGCTTTCAACCACTTTACCAGCAAGAGAAAAAGCCGAACCTTGAGGAGATGCTGACGAAGTTTATTTCGGTGTCAGAAACCTGCTTCTAAAACACCAAAACAGCACTTAAAAATCAACAAGCGTCGATTCAAGGGCTCGAGAATCAAATAGGTCAGCTTGCTAAGCTGATTTCAGAAAGACCACAATATAGCTTGCCTAGCAACACAGAAACTAACTGAATAGAGCAGCTTCATGCAATTACGGTTCGAGATGAAGAATGGTTAGTTGAACCTGAACCAGAACTAAGGCAAGAAAGTGTGGTAAGTCAAGGTAAGGTTGAGGTGAGCTACAGTGAAAAAAAAATAGGTAAGTAATGAGTATAAACCTCGTGTGCCATATCCAAATGCGACAAAAAAATACCACACAAACGAACAATTTGGTAAATTTCTTAAACTTTTGAAAAAGTTACATATCAACTTACTGTTTATTGAAGCTCTTTTGCAGATGCCCAATTCAGTAAAATTTTTAAAGGAGCTTTTGGCAAACAAAAGAAAGTTAGATGATTCGTCGCATGTGAAGTTAAATGCAGTGTGCTCAGCCATTTTGCAAAATAAACTACCGAACAAATTAAAAGATCTAGGGAGTTTTACTATTCCTTGTTTAATTGGTAGTTTAAATGTTAATAATGCTTTGGCTAATTTAGGGGCTAGTATTAATGACATGCCCTATAAAATGTTTAAGCAATTAGGTCTTGGGAAACCCAAACAAACTAGGATGTGTATTCAATTAGCAGATAGAACCATTAGATTTCCTAGGGGTATTGTTGAAGACATACTTGTAAAAATTGACAAATTCATATTCCCAGTTGATTTTGTTGTTCTAGACATGGATGAGGATAGTGACGTACCTTTGATTCTAGGTCGACCCTTTTTAGCAACTGCCAGAACTATTATTGATGTTGGTACAGGTGAATTAATACTTCGTATAGATGATGACACGATTAAACTTCAAGCTCATGATTCTGCTAAGATATCTAGTGATAAAATTGATTATACGAGTTTTGTTAATATGAGTAACCTTGTGACTCAACATTTTTTGCAGGAAACACCTCGGAAAAACGTGATAGAGCCAGGTTCCAGCTTATGCGGCAAAAATAGAACAACTCATGAAAAACGAATGCTGCAGATCGATGAACTTGACGAATGGCAAAAACATGTCAATGAGAAACCGAGAATACACGATGCAGAACCAAAGCGACGCCATGATGAGCATAAGGATGGAACAAACCAATTTAAGGTTAGGGACTGGGTAATGCTAGATAAAACGGATCCTCGAATTGCCACTTTAGAGCTTAATGCAAACGGAGCAACTCTTTTTACAGTACTGAATGTCTTCCCATACGGTATAGTCAAGGTAACTTTTAAGGTAAATAGTACTCGACTCAACCCTTATTTTGATAATAGAATTTCTAGTGAGAAAGAGGAGTTTCAACTCCGTGAACTAACGTGACCGTGCGAATTTGAGGTAAGTAGAGCTTAGACTTTAAATAAGCGCTTTTCGGGAGGCAACCCGAGTGTTAACACTGCTAATTTTCTTAACTTTATTTCATGATATTTTTTAAAATTAATTAATTTTCAAAATCTTAAAAAAAAAGTGTGTTTTTGACCCACACGGCCTGGACACACGAGTGTGTGAAGCACACGGCCTGGACACATGGACGTGTCGCAGGCCGTGTGTGAAATAAGGTAATCGACAGAGAGTTACACGGCCTGGCGACATGGCCGTGTGACCCACACGACCTGGCCATACGGGCGTGTGGGATTTCACATGGGTGTGGGAGAAGCGAAGGAAAACACACACGGCCTAGCGAGATGGCCATGTGACCCACACGGCCTGAACACACGGGCGTGTCCTAGGCCATGTGAAACCTTCAGCTAATTTTTTTTTAAAGTTAGAGAGTTACACGGGCAAGGCACACGGCTGTGTGAGAGACACGGCCGGGCCACATGGGTGTGTAGGATCTCACATGGGCGTGGGAGAAGCGAAGAAGGTGCTACATTGCCATGCGACACGGCCGTGTGAAGACTGGGTGTGTAATGTTAAAAAGTACACGGGCTGAACAGTAAACACACGGGCGTGTGACACGACTGTGTGGCTCAACACGGGCCTTTACACGACCGTGTCACCCCATAAATCCCTCAGCCATATTTTAATTTTTTAAGTTTGTCTTCTTCCTACCCAAATCCCACCAACAAACCCTAGCCGCCGCACCCTTTCACCGCCTCTTTTTTTGGCAGCCGCTCCCTCCCTCTTCCTTGCACCGTCGAATAGCATCCTCATTCGACCCTTTTTCCTCCCTCCCTTATCTTTTCTCCATTCCCTTCTCCCATCGCCGCACCATTCTCCTTCCCTTCTTCACTCCGTCAACCGCCTACCCCAGCCCCTTTTCTTCCCATTTCCTTTCTTTCATCCCCACTACCACAACCCTCTCCTCTCCCCTCTCCCTCGTCAGTCCATTCTCCGACCGACCAGACACTCAACCGACCTCCCCTTCGGCCTTCCTTACCCCTTTCTTCCCTATTTTCTCCCTTGCTCACGCCCCCATCGCGCACCCCCAACCCCGCGCACGAACCAGACCCATCCAGCATCCCTCTTCCCTTCGAACCACCTCCCTCACAACCTCTCACCCCCGCGTATCGCCATTCGCGCCCTCACCTTGCGCGCACCACCATCGCCGTCCGGCCACCACCCCCATCACCGTCAGTCAACCTCTTTTCAACACCCTTGTTCATTTTTTTTACTATTATTATTATTATTATTATTATTATTATTATTATTTCTCATATCCATTTATTTATTCTTTTATTTTATTTTATTTTTATTAGTTTTACTGCTTTATTACTCTTGTTTATTTAGTTACTTTTACTGGTTGATTTTGAATTCAGCCTTGATGTAGTTCTTGGACATTATTATTAGTTTATTTTATTTTCACTCCGCAGGATTATACATTTAGTTGGTTTTAGTTGATTTTATTTTTACTAATTTTCATACTTTATTTTATTATTGATTCCCATCATCTTTAGTTAGTCTTATTACACTGTTGTTTGATATTAGCATTTAGTGTTATACTGTTAAAAGTACATCTCTTTAGTAGTCTAATTGTTGAGCTTAACTTAGATTTTGATCTTCTCTTAGCTTATTTCTATTTTGTTGGTTTGTCAATTTAATTTATTTGATCGCTTTGTTGTAGGTACATTATGACGAACACATGCAGTAAGACTAAGACCGCCGTCCCCGCTTCAAAAAAAAAAGGAAGGGCCCCAAAACGATATCCTCCTCGAGCGCATCCGCTAAGGCCCACCACATTTACCTCTGATTTGCAGTGGGCCCCCAGGAGGATTTATATCAGCTCCTTTGAGTACGTCCACTCAGCCTAGGCTGCTGCATTGATTGGGCCGCGTTGGAGCAAGTCCGACTCACTGATGACGTGCGCGCCATTACCGCCACAGCTCCGTGGGACAGATTCTTTTCTATTATCGAGCCCACCTACATGGAGCTTACCTTTGAGTTTTGCGCGACATTTCTGGTACAGCAGGTCATGACGGTTCATGACAAGCCAGTTACCATCAGTTTTCGACTTGGCGATTTAGTACGTCATATGAGCATCCCTGAGTTCGGTGCGGCTATAGGACTCTACACGGAGGAATTTATGAGCGCCGAGGACTTTCTTAGATTTTATAGGCACATCCATCACTCGCCATCACATTGTTGGACCGATCTTATAGCGAGCCAGACACCATATGATGCGAGTTGCTCGAAGGCGACCTCTCTCTCTTCGGCCTTACGGTACATTCACGCACTTTTAGCTCACACTTTGACAGGTCGAAGAGAGAGCACCGAAGTCATTAGCACTCATGACGCTTATTTTCTATGGAGCATGGCGCACGGGCATATATTTGACTTGGCATATTTCATCGCTCTAGCCTTCCGCCATTAGACTGAATGCCACAGGAAAGGCCCCATCTGTTTAGGCCCTTATGTGACTCGCCTCGCTCGATACTTCTGTCTCCTCGACACACCGGAGCAGTCCTCTACACTCACACTAGTCGGCCAGATGTCACCTCAGGGCATCTCGAGCATGATACATATGAGGATGATCGAGCGGCGTCATGGAGTGGATCCTCCTCAGTACAGATTGTTTCATTCCGACGCTCAGAATGAACCCGAGGACTTCGCTGATGATGTTCCTCCCTATCACGAGGACCCACCACAGCCTCCACCTTCGAGTCACCGACCTGTTCCTTTTGCTGCTAGCTTCCGAGGAGTATCAATCGAGGAGTTCACTAGCTTCCGTCAGTACTGCGTTCAGAGGTTCGACAGTATTGATGCGACATTGCAGCAGATTTGTCAACATTTCCATATTTCTCCTCCAGCGCCGACGACTCACGATGCTGATGCGTCTGATGCTGAGGACCATTGAGTCCATTTATCATTTATTTTTATTTTTATTTTTATTTTATTTTTTATTTTATTTTTAGTTTTATTTTTAGTTTTATTTTTAGTTTTATTTCTATTTTTACGTTTATTGTTATGTTTTTTTAGACTTATTTTGTTTTTATATTTTGAAATATATATTTTTTTAATTATTATGGTTGTTTCTAATCGAGTAACCCTTTAATCTTCTTCAGCATTGTGTTTATTTTCTTATCAGTTGCTCAGAATCATGCACTACATCTACATTTATCTACAATTCCGTTTTTCACTATTCTGGGCATTTCATCCAATATTCAGGGCAGTTTCAATTCTCTCACTCTCTTATGCTATTTTGTTTCTACTGTGATTATCTATTTTTGTACATTGAGGACAATGTACATCTTAAATGTGGGAAGGTTATTTATATGATTATTTGAAAATCCCTAAATTATGCCTTATGTTTAAGTAATTGTCTCATATTACTATTAGAATGAATTCTTATCAATTTGTGATTAGCATTGATATGTTTTAGATTAAAGTCATAGATACTTGTGCATTGATTGTTTAAACTTTAAGACATGAGAGAACCAAACATGATAGGTCTATTTTTAGAATTAAAAATTGCTAGGTTGTTTCCCCGAATTGAGGTATTACCTTGAAGTTTGAGATTTGCAATATTGATATCAAAAACCATAATTTTTTGTGAGATTTTGAGCCTTTAGAGCATACATTTTTCTTGCTCATTTTATTATTGGTTATGAGTGTGTCAATATTGATTTGTTATTCTAGAACTTGCTTCGATTATACATGTCAAGACCACACATTTGATTTGATATACTGAGATGATAAAGGCACTTAGGTTTTAACCCACTTATCCTAGAAAAGCCTACCTACATATTAACCCTTAGTGAACCCCTTTGAGCCTAAAACACCGTTCTTGATTCACCCATTAATGTTAACTCATAACTTATTTTTGATTCGTTGAGAATTTTTCCCTTTTTATTGACTCCTTTTTTGTCGAGATTTGATTTGGTTAGTTGCCTAACTATGCTCTTTTGTTCTGTTGCTAAGTTATTTCTTATTATCTCTTGTAAAAAAAAACACATATATATTGATTATTACTTAGTTCTATGATATTGAGCTTGAACAGTTAAATTCATATTTTGAGAAAAAGCTCGTGTTATTCTTAAATAATTTCGATTGATGTAATTCAGCATTTGTTTATTTTTCTAGTTTGGTAATTTATCAATTCGATCTCGATTCTAACACTTTTTCAGCATTTATCCACACCTTTAACCCAAGCCCCATTACAACCCTTCAAAGACCTTTTGATTTGTGTATCATCTCATTTTATAGTGGTGAAGGTTCGATTTTCATGCAAGCCTATGGTAATGACTTTTCATGTTTGACTTTTGAGTGCTTAATTTTTGAACCTTAAACACTTTGAGCGATTTGAGTGAATCTTTAGTAAGGATATCGATTCTTGTCGATTTTGAATTAAAGGTAATTACTTAGATAAGGGGAAATGCCTATGTTTTCATGCTTTAAAAATGTGTGGCTTGGATTGTTTGAATCTTTAGTGCTCTTTTAGTTGAATTATCAATGTGTGATTATTTGTGAATTATGACAAAACATTATCGATGAGAATTATGAGTTGAGAAAGATAAATTTTAATTGTGAGTTAAGGATTTTGCTTGAGGACAAGCAAACGCTTAAGTGTGGGGATATTTGATAAGCCATAAAAGTAACATGTTTTAATCCCATTCTTGATGCGTTTTTGGATGATTTATTATATAATTTAGTGAATTTGATGCTCCTAATCCTTTAATTTCATGTTTATATACTTAAGAGAGCATATGGGAGTAAAAGGAATGGAAAACGGGCCAAAATCAGACAAAACGAGCTATTTTCAGGAACCACACGACCTGGGCATTCCCACATGGGCTGAGCACACGCCCGTGTGAGCCACACGGGCTGGCCACACGCCCATGTGCCATCCCGTGTCGATATCGCTCCCTGTTTCCCAAACACGCAGAAAAAGCCAATTTTTAGGGTTTCTAAGCATTGTAAAGTCTATAAATACACACTAGAAGAGGATCTAAGGGGACGCAGAGTGGAACGAAGAATTTACTCGAAGAACGCCAATGGATTCAACTCAAAAGCAGGATATCCTTCAAGATTGAAAACCTCCATTCAATTTCTCTAGAAGTTTTTGGGTTTCTTTATGTTTTGTTGTCTTCCTAATTTTGAGATATTTTCCTTCCAAATTATGAACTAAATTCCCTAGATACCTAGGGAAGATGAAACTTATGATGAATCTTATTATTTGATTTTCTGGATTATATGATAAATACTTGTTCTTGTTTTTAATTATGTATGCTTATTTCTTGCTTTAATATTTTCAGGATATTAATTCAAATGTGATGTGCTTATTTCAGTGGAGCAAAAGTCCCTGTTTAATAGTAGATCTGGCATAATTGAGTGGAGTTGCATGCAATCCTAGAAATAGGACGACATAAATCTACTGGATTAGAGTCAAATCTAATAGGGGAAACTATAGATCGAGTTAATGCGACAATAGGGGTTTTAGTTAGAAAGAGTTTTCAATTAATCAACCTAAGTCAGTTGTACTCTCGAAAGAGATATTAACATAACCTAGGGATTTCTACGGATCAAGGCACAAGTGAATAAATCGTCTAATTCAGATTCAAAATAATAAGCGAAGTCTAGGTGGATTATTTCCTGGGTATTGTCTTTCTCTTTGGTTATATTCGAGTATTTCCTCATTCTATTCTCTGTCGCGTTCTTAGTAATTAGTTTAGATAATTTTAGATTAAAAACAATTCCTCAATTTATCGGCTAGATAATAAAAAGATAGTAATTACTAGTACTTTTAGTCCTCGTAGATACGATATTCCCGACTCACCATAGCTATACTACTATTCGATAGGTGCCCTTGCTTTTATCGTAAGTTTAGTTAGTTTAGTGACTCATAAATTTCCAATCAGAATAAAAGAAAGAGGTTTGATGGAAGAAACAAATGAAAAACAAAAAAAAAAAGTGGGAAGCAAATGGTGATAGAAGAAGACGCATCATCGGAAGTGGGATCAACAAACAAATCGGAGATGGAGCTGTCACCGGAGGGAAAACAAAACGATGGGGATGAAGAAGTTATTGTACCATGCCTCGAGAATAAAAGAAATGAAAAGGGGGAGTAGGGACTGTCGGCTGAAGCATTTAATGTGGAGAATAATTCTTTAAGTCGTGAAATGAGTTTACCTGAAGAAGGGGAGGCTATTGAAGCCTTAACATATCGGGGTCAAGAAGATTTAATTAATATGGGCTTGGTATTGGTATTGGACCAGAATAAAGGGCTGGAAACACAAATAATTGAGGGCAATGAAATGGACTTAAATGAGAAAGAAATGCATATTTCAGTCAATGAAGGGAGCCCAAAGTCAAATCAAAATTCAACATTTTTATCAGAAACAGAGGGACCAAGGGATCAGGTTGCAGCATCTGAAATTGAAGAGGAATTTTTCCAAATAAGACAAAACAAAAGAAATAAGAAAGTGTTGAATAAGAGAATCAGATCTATGCGAGAGATACAGGACATAATGCTCACAACGAAAGAGAAGCTGAAAAGGGATAGGGGAACGAGAAAATCAAAGGGAAAGGGGGATTCCAGGAACGACGAAAGCATAGCAAACCTGTCGTTATCGGACTCGGATATCAGTAATAGAAGAAAAGTCATTCTAAAAGAAGCGAATAAGACGTGAGAGGTGGGGAAAAGATTGGGGTTTAGTGTGCAAGGCGAGGATGAGATAGTAATCGAAGAGATAATGAGGATTGAAGGGCAGCAATAGGGATCTATCAAAGGCAGAGGGAAGAGGAGTTCAGGATACTGGTGAGTGGTTGATTAACTGGATTTTTCTTTATTTATTTAGCTCGATTAGAAACATGAGAATTGTCTCCTAGAATATCAAAGGGTTGGGCCGGTAGCTAAAATAGAAGCTGTCAATATATTAGTGAGAAAGACTAGGGCAAATGTATGCTTCCTTCAAGAAACCAAGTTAGAAATGGTGTTAGTGGATTTAGTTAGAAAAATTTGGGGCGATGACTGTTTTGAATTTACATCTGTAGCTGCAATAGAAAGGTCAGGAGGATTGATAACAAGATGGGATAAGGGTATGTTTACGGCCAATATGGAGTTTTGTGGGAACATGTTTATTGCAATTAAAGGAAAGTGGGTGTGTGAAGGAATGGAGACAGTATTGATTAATGTATATGCTCCCAACAATCTGTCAGATCAAAAAATTATGTGGGAAGATCTATATGGGTTGAGAAGTCAATTTAGTAAAGCATGGATAATAGGTGGGGATTTTAACGTGGTGAGAAATAGAAGTGAGCGAATCAACTGTTCGGGCATAGAGAATGGGTCAAAGGAGTTTGGTGACTTTATTGATAGATGTAAGCTGGTTGATTTGCCAGTATTAGGGAAAAAGTTCACATGGATTGGTCCGGACAATAAGCGTAGCAGACTTGATAGATTCTTACTGGAGGAAGAATGGCTGGTTCAATTGAAAGACTTACAATGGAAGGAACGATAGCTGATTTTATGAGAAATTATGAGTTTGGTAGAGAAGAATGGAACGACCTCTTTACAAGATCGTTATTGGGAAGAGAGGAGGTGATGCTTGGCAAATTGGTCGAGAGGGTGAGTAGCACGGTGTTAGTTCCGAATGTGGAGGATAAGTTTTGTTGGGCACATGATAGAAACGGGGAATTTTTGGTAAGAAAATGTTATGAGTTATTGATAATGGATGAAGGGGAGGATATATATTTTGCTTTTGATAAAATATGGAAACTTAAGGTGTCACCAAGAATGCGAAGTTTTATTTGGATGCTCGCTATTGATAGAATTCCCACAAAAGAATTTCTGGTCAAAAAAGGGGTGAATCTTCAAAACACCTTAATTAGTTGTCCATGGTGCGAAAGAGTTCCGGAGAGTGCAAACCATTTGTTCTTCAAATGCAAATTTATTGAAGGTTTTTGGGTTAAAATATTCAATTGGTGGGAGGTTTGTAGGAATCAGGTATATGGTTTTGAGGATTTCTATTCATTGTGTAATAACATGAAAATGGTTGAAATTAGGAAAAGTTTGTGGTTGATATCAATTTCGGCAGCCTACTGGACAGTATGGTTAGCAAGAAATGGTATGGTCTTTGAAAGAAGGATGATGACTATGCAAATTTTGATTTTTCAATCAAAGATGAGGGCACTGCTGTGGATTAGATCTGTTTATGATGAATTAATGTTGCAAGAGAACTTTTGGTGGATATGTCCAAATAGGTGTAGGATTGATTCAATTAAATCCAAACTAGCTGCATTGATATGGCGCCCTCCTCTGCATGGATGCTTAAAGTTCAATGTTTGTGGGATTGCAAACGAGGATAGAGCAGGCTGTGGAGGTGTCGAGATAAGGAAGGAGTCGCAGGAGCTTTATTTTCAGGTTCAGTAGCAGCAAATGATACTGATTTGGCAGAGATTGGCGTAGTGATGGTAGCATTGGATGTATTTTTAGCTATGAAATGAAAGCTAAATGATTCTCTATTTATAGAACTTGGTTCATTAGTGGTGTTTTATTGGTGTGCAAATAAGTCGATGAGACCATGGTCTCTTCAAGCAACTTTCGTAGATATTGAAAGAGACATTGAGAAGGTAGGAAATGTTGTTTTTTCGATTGAAGAAAAGAATTGAAATGAAGTGGCATCTTCCTTGGCGATTGCAGGTATAAATCGTGAGGAAATGTTTAAAGCTTGGTGGTGAGCTATTGCTTTGATGTAAACGTAAGTTTGTTAGTTATTGAATGTGTTTTCTTTTGGAATGCTGTAATGTTAAACTTTTGAACGCTGTTCTGTTTGTTTTTTTCAATAGAACAGATCGAATGAAGAAAAAAAAAAAAAAAAAACTTTCATCAAATCAACCTTAAAACTCAAATTAAATCACATCCAAAGGATTGTATTTTGACAAATTAAATACAAAATTAAATAAATTCACATTCAACACTAAACTTATTTTATTAACAAAATTATGAAAAATTCAAACCTAATAATATTAGCAGTTAATTCTCATCAAATTAATCCTAAAACCCGCATTAAACACTAAATAATTGTAACGACCCGATTTCCAGTGAGTCAAAAACTAAGGTTCTGAAATTTTATTTTCGTAAAATGTGTTTATAGATATTAATACTTAATATTTATGAGACTAGTATAGAAACATATTAAAGTTAGTCTAGTAATTTTGCTTAATCGGTAGTAAATTAAGGTACAAGGGTTATGATACTAAAGTCGGTGGAGTTGAAAATTACGATTCCAAGATCCCATTTCTATAAATTGAGTCAGTAAATATTATTAAATAATATTTACGAGTTAATTATAATTTTATATTAACTTTTGATCGGATAAATTTACTAATTGGACAATTAGTAAAAGTACAAGCGCATCGGTTCTTAAGTTAACAATTTTAGAAATTGAGGTTTCGAGATCCTGTTTCCGTAAACTGATCTCGTAAATAATATTTATAAATGTTTACGGAATTAATTTTTAGATAGATTAAATTTTGGTTAGGTAATTTCGTGTACTTAGTGCATAATTTAAGTACAAAGACTAAATTGTATAAGAGATAAAAATGCAATTTATAAAAGGATTATAATTAGAAATTAATAAAGGGACTAAGTGGCAATTTAACCACTAAATTAATTTTTTTAGCCGTTTAGTATATATATTATATATACGTGTGGCCAATTCAAAAAGGATAAAATAAGTAAATAAAAAAGGTTTAATTAGTAGGGTGGGTAAAATAGTAACAGATTGTTTCTTCACCCTCAGACCATCAATGCAGGGGAGAAAACGATAGGGTTTTCAAAAGTTCAAGCTTCAATTGGTATGTTTTAATTAGTTCATTTATTGTAATTTTTATATTTTCGGAATTCCGATTCTATAAACCACTTGACGGGGGTGAGCATTCGATCGAATCGAATCGAATCGAATGAAAAAATTTCGAGTTAATCGAGTTGACGAATCATATTTTATCATCCTAATTTGATTTGAAATTTTCTCGAATCGATTCGAGTGAGATGGAATTCGAATCGAATCGAATATATTTGTTCGAGTTAAATTTTAAAAAATAATTTTGGGTCCTTGTAACCATTGTCACCCATCGTAATAAAATTTGTCCACCTTAACCAAATTTTTTATTAACTTTCATCACCAAATAATTTATTTATTAATCTTTTATATACGGGTTAGCTTATTTGCTTGTTTAGTTCTTTCAATTATCTTCAGATTCTTGTCACTATGTATTTTGGAATTAAAAAATATATTAAATGTAAAAATGTGATTTTTTTAATAAAAGTTATTTTAAAGATAAAATGTGAAATTGATACCAATATAAAATTTTAACACGAAGATTTTATGGCATAATTAATAATTCAATTTTAATATAAATATTCAATATGACTAAACAATTCAATAATATAAATAATATAAAATGTGAAATTTAATTTAATAATATAAATAGTAGATATAAATAAAATTATTACTATTTATGTTTAGTGATTTTTTTTTGGATAATTTTGATTTTTTATTTGAGAGTAAAGGGTGAGAAGTAAAAGTTTAGGGGGAAAATAAAAAGTTTTGGAGAATAAAAGTTTGAGGGAAAATAAATAGGGGGAGTAAAATTTTGAAGGGAAAATATTAAAAAAAAAATTGAGGGGGGATGGGTTTGGGGTAGATGGGACATGAGATGGGAAGGGAGTAAAAGTTTTAGGGAAAAAGTGGGAGGGAGTAAAAATTTTGGAGGAAAATAAAAGGTTTTGAGGGTTTTTGGGAGTAAATTTTTGAGAAAAAGTAAATGGGAGAGTAAAATTTTGGTGGGAAATGATTTTGGGTAGATTGGGGGGTTGGGATGGGAGGGGAGTAAAAGTTTTGGGGGGAAAGTGGGAAGGAGTAAAAGTTTTGAGGGGAAAGTAAAAAGGTTTGGGAGTTTGGGGTAAAAATGTAAAATATTATAGTTTGATATTCGAATTATTCGAGTTATTCAAATTCGAAAACTCAACTCGATTCGAACTCGAAATTCGAAAAAAAAATAAGTTGACTCGAATAACTCGATTCGTTTAACTCGAAATTCGAAATTTTTTTTAATTTTTTCGAGTCGAATCGAGTTTTGCTCACCCCTAACTTGACCCATATATTAATTTTTGGTTCTGTTAGAGATTGAGGATGTTACCATTGTTGTATACTTAAAGTGTTAGGGACCGGTTTGATAGATTTTTGGGTTAAGTTTGAAAGCTATGTTGGTCCTGATTTTTAGGGATTTGATTGAATAATATACAAAGACTGTGTATTGTTAATATGTTCTATTTGTTTAATCCGTAGCTGATGTCAATCCGGAACCTTCGAGGAAGAAAGGAAAAGACAAGATAGACAGCGAATAGTTCGGTGATCACGGTTGGTGTTTCTATAACCCGACTATTTCAATTATTGTTACTAATTATACATATATACATTTATATCCATATACATATTGTAATAGGCCAATTTAGCCCGGGCCCAATACAAAAAAACAATAATAAACCCAAAATAATAAAACAAAGTCCAAGTCCAGTCCAAAATATATTATTTGGCCCGATCGGAATGGCCCATTACTTGAAAAGATTGAAGGTCCATCTACAAGCTTGACGTATATGGGAACACAATCTTCAAGGATATGCAATCTTAGATATGGTATGCAATCCTAGAAGATATGATATGCAATCTTAGATATGATATGCAAATCTTAGATATGATATGCAATCCTAGAAGATATGGTATGCAATATTAGAAGATATGATATGCAATCTTAGATATGATATGCAAATCTTAGATATGATATGCAATCTTAGAAGATATGGTATGCAATCTTAGAAGATATGATTTTGTAATCTTAGAGATTTAATTTGTAGATACCTTTTAATCTTAGCCGTTGATGTAATTGATCTGTACCGTTGGATTTGGGGAAGCTCAACTATAAATATAGACCTCTCCCTTCATTGTAAAAAAAACTGGGTTTTGGGGAAAGCAATAAGAATTCTTGAGAGCATTCACTCAAATTTCTCTCCCTCTTGCGTTCTTATTTTCTATGGTTTGTTCTTATTTTATTCTTCATTCATCTTCGTTTTTTCAACCTTTTTTATTTATCCATTTAATTGTTTAATTATTAATTATTCTTTTTATTTTATTTGTTTATTTATTATTTCTGTATAGAGATTTATTTTATTTTCACACTTTTGCAAATTTGTATTTTATTTATTTATTCCAAATTTTTATGTGGTATTTATTTCAAGTTGTTTTATTTTATTATTTTTGATATTACTTATTTTAAATAGTTTTATTTTGATTAAGTTTTTTTATATTATTACTTTAAATTATCTTATATATCATTCATTTTTCTTATTGTTTTATATAACGATTATTTTAAAGTGGTTTTATTTTATATCATTTTAAACTGTTTTATATTATCTATTTTAAGTTTTTAGTATATTGTTTATTTTAAACTTATACGATATTTTTAGGATTTGTCACATATCATTTTCTTTAAGTCATTTTGTATATTATTTATTCAGATTGATATATATTGTTTTATATATTACTTATTTAAACTTACTTCTTATATAATATTTATTTTAAAATTCATTTATATATTACTATTTCATATATTATTTATTTTTATCTTCTTCTTTTTTGGATTTATTTCAAACTTTTACATATATTACCTACTTTAAAAATTTTATACATGAATTTATTTTTAAATTACTTTTTATTGTCGATTTCAAAATCCTTTTCTTTCACATTATTTGTTTTAACGTTGTCCATTATTATTTGAAAGCTTGGTACATTTTGTTTTTTATTTGTTTTTTAGATTTGTTATTTTTTTTAAAAAAAATCATTAATCTTTATTTATTAATGTGGCCAAATATACCTTCATATTTCAAAAGCCATGATTTTTTAAATTTAAAAATAAGGCAATATTCGATATTTGGGAGTTTTGAGAAAATCGTGCCCTAACTTACTGAGTTTCGATTTTTCTCATTAAGTCCAAATGATTGAGTACCCTTTTTGAAATTAAAACTTATGAATTTTTAAATAAAAAACCTATTCTCGGGAATTTAAGATGTTGTGTCCAAACTCACTGGATGCGACGTTTTGTCATCTCAAGGCAAGGATTTCTAAAAAGCAAAGGATATTCGGTGTTTGGAAAATTCGAAAGATTGTGCTCTAACTTACTGAGTTTCGATTTTTCTTTTAAAATCCAAATAATTGAATGTCCATTTAAAATTAAAGGACATAAGTTTTAAAAATCAAAAGGATCGTGTTTTAAAATCTTTTCAAATTTTTGACATTAGGACATTAATTAATCAATTAGGTACCAATTTTGGGCGCGCATGAGGGTGCTAATCCTTCCTCGTGCGTAACCGACTCGAGCCCGTTTTCTTGAATTTTGTAGACCAAAATCATTATTTTAATAAATCAAAATGTTTTATTAAAATGATTAATCTCAAGGTGACCCGATCACACCTCGAAAAAAGATTGGTGGCGACTCCATTTTCGTTTTTAAAGTCAATCTCCGTTTTTTCAAAATAAAAAAAATGGTTTCGACACATATCACTTGGTTGGTAAGTTTATAAGAAGAATTAGTTCTTGAAATAATTTGGTGTAATGGTCAAATAAAATTAAAACATGAGTTGGAAATGATTTCATACATATTTGTCGGTTTTACCGACTAGCGTAAGGCGTATTTATTATCGGTTATACCGACCAGTGCTGGGCACACATATTTGTCGATTCTACCGACCAGCGCAGGGCGCATTTATTGTCGGTTATACCGACCAGTGCTAGGCACACTCATTGTCGATTTTATTGGCCAGCGCTAGGTGCAATTCTTTAATACGGATTTATCTGTCAGGCACCGGATGCCAAATTTAGAGTGTTAATTGGAACCGTATACATGGCTAAAGTTGAGTTATATTAATGAGGAAAATAAAGAGATTGAATGGAAACAGGGATTAGAAATAAGTTTGATTAATGGTATTAAATGGAACGTGGATTTGTTGATTATTCCGCAATATAACTTGGTTTCAGATAATAAGAATATTTCTAATTGGTTATCCAGTAAATGACTCCAATTTTTGTTATGTGTATACAGGTCAGGTACTCTTTTGTTAGATTGTCAGTTTAACATCCAGTGGCAATCCCGGACTCAATGTTGGTGGTTTGTTTCTTTTTGGTCTTAGCATGTACCTAGATGGTTTACAGTCTTTTGTTTAGTTATCCACTTTGTAACGATGTGAACATGCATATTGATAAATGAATGTGATCATTTTGCAACGTAAAAAATGTGTTGATGTGCCAATTGTGGCATATTGGTTAGAGTTAGGATGAATGATTTTGGCATGCTTCTAGTGTCTTTGGAACTGTCATAAACCATGTGAAATCTAAATTTTTGCAGGGGCTTTTTCGTAAAATAAGTAGAAATGTTGTTGAATTTTTAAATTTTTTTTTACCACTACACTACCATTTCAATAAAGTGAAATAGTAAAATAGGTTGTTACGGCATTTAAAAGTGGCATTTTATATTCGGATCCTCTAACTGGGTCGGATATAAGGTGTCACAATAATTAACATTGTTACCTTTGGGTACCAAAATATATAACTTTTTTCAAATACAGGTACCGGATTGGACCAAAAAGTAAAACATGTACTATGTTAGAAAAAAGTACCAAACTCAAGTACCAAATGGTATATTAAGCCTTAAATTTATATAAAATCAAATTTAAATATTACGGAGAAAGAAAATAGATGAATTACCCAAAAATGCTTACTTTTAACCATAATTACCGGATTAGGCTAGTTTTTGCGAAATTTACTAGATTAGACGGGTTTTGGGAAAATGCTTCCAATAGGACATACTTTTAGCTTTGGCCAGATGGTTAAATGTTAGTGTTTTTATCCTTGAGTCCCGGGTTCGATTTCTCTCCTACTCACATTGTATCTTTTATTAAATTTTTTAACATATTAGTTATTTGGTTAGATGGTTAGATAGTTGCAATTACATCCTTGAGTCTCAAGTTTGATTCCTCTTTTACTCATATTTTTTTTTCATGTTGCTTCAAGCTTTTAAAATTTTTAATTAATGATTTTTAACATATTAGTTTTTTAGTTGTAATTACATCCTTGAGTCTCGAGTTTGATTCCTCTACTACTCGCATTTGTATTTTTTATTCCACGTTGCTTCAAGTTTTTTAAATTAATATTTTTAACATATTAGCTTGTTTCGTTAGATGGTTAGATAATTGCGATTACATCCTTGAGTCTGAGGTTCCATTATTTTTATAACTATATTAATGTATTTTTTATTTCATATTGTTTCAATCTTTTTTTTATTTTTAATTAATGTTTTGATGATATTTTTAATTAATGTATTTTTTATTTTTAATTATTTTTATAATCATATTATTATTATTCTTTCAATTAATGATATTTGCAATAGTTATTTGATTTTATAAATAAAAGAATTAAAAATACAAATGTGAGTAGGAGAGGAATCAAACCCAGGAGGACTCAAGGATAAAAGCACTAACATTAAACCATCTAGCCAAAGCTAAAAATACATCCAATTAGAAGCGTTTTCCTGTCATATTCACTGAAAACGCGTCCACACATTTCTCCCAAAATCGGCCTAATCCGGTAATTATGGTTAAAAATCAACATTTTTGGGTAATTCACCCCAAGAAAACACACACACACATATATATATATATATATATATATCCTTAATTCATATTTGTATCTTGGGTTGAAAGTAGGCTTCATAGATTCGACCAAATCAAATCAAATAAAATTTTAAAAAATTTGAATGAGAATTAAAAAATTAATAAAAGTTTAATTATCACGTTCAATTAACTTTTTATACAATATTTAGAATTAACCATAATTTCATTTCAATTCTTAAATAGGAGGATAAATGCACTTAAGCACACTTGAACTGACATCCTCTACTGCATTATCAATAATATCGATATCAATCGAGCTAAGACTAAATCGGCAAGTTCAATTAATTTTTTAAGTTAGAAAGTTACAATTATATAACTAAAATATATTCAAATCAATAGTTACAAACCATTGAATAATGATAACTAATTAAATTCAATTCATCGGAATAAATTTGGGGCAAACTAGGGACGACCCTAAGGTGGTAGGCAATAGCTTTGACTTCTCTTAAAATAGTAAATTTTTGTTTTGGCCTCTTAAAAAAATCTAAAATTATAAGTTAATATAGTGACAAAATTGAACTTTGATCCCTCTGAATGATAAAATTTCAACTTAATCCTTTTAAAAATTTTGAAATAATAAATTAATACGATGATAAAATTATAATCCAAATAAAAATTTATAATTCATTGACTCTAATACAAACTCATGACTTCATCCCACACATGAAATCTTAAAATTTTTAAAAATCTCCTCTTTAACATCAAATCGAGTCCTCATTGGCAATCTCTACTAACTAATTCCATTCCCATCATTATAACAACTATGCAATTTAACAACATTAGGAATTGTCATTAAAAAATAATCACATAGTTGTAGGCAGATTTAAGTTGGCATTTTCATATAATTCATCATCCAACTTGTACAAACTTTCCTATAAAACACTTTTTATCTTTTCTTGGGAAGAGAGTTGTAACAAGTGGTGTAAAAGTCAACTTTTGACAATTCGATTTTACATTGCAATACGTAATAGCGAACTTAAAATTTTCAAAAATTGTACTGGGGTTTGATTAAAATTTTCAAAAAAAAATTGGGTTTAATAAGAATTTATAAATATTTTGGGGCTCATTAAAAATTTTTAAAATTCTGACAGAATTAATGAGAATTTTTAAAAATTCCGGAAGCTTTGATTAAAATTTTTAAAACTTTTGGAAGGCCTGATTAGAATTTTTAAAAGTTTTAAAGGCATAATGAAAATTTTCTAAAATTTTGACCCCTCTAGCTCCAAGCATGGTTCACCCTTATCAATATGTATAGTATAAAAGATCGATCAATCATGACTCCATGTCGAATGTTTAAGGGTAGGTAGACAACTGACAGAGAAATCGGTGATCATGTCACAAATTTGAGTGTGCTATTATAACCTAGATTTTAATTTAGTTTCAAACTTCATAATGTTTTAACTGAAGTTTTCAAAGCATTAATATTGTATTAATAGGTCATTTTGTTAATTTAACAGTTAATTCGAGTATTAAAATTTGAAACTGACATAGTGTTGAGTGCATCCCTCTTTAATTGGGAATTAAGGAGATGAACATTATTTCAAGGGAGGTGTATCACATATTTGGGGATGAATCATCCACATTCATATATGTTATTAACTCAATTTACATTTTCCAAGCTCATCCATTTATGACCGATTTTGCTAAAAGCTATGAATGATGTTTTTCGGGAACCCCACTGCTCTACTATAAATAGGAGGCTCTGGGAAGGCTTTTGGTAGAGAGGGAGAAGCATCAAAACTCAATCACAAGTGAGTTCACCAAGAGAAAAAAATAGAGAGAGAGCCACCATTGTGTGAGAATTGTAAGCCATCCTAATTGGATGAGATATTAAACGTAATCCCTACTCATATAATAGTAGAAGGCAAGTTTGCACTGGACTAAAGTCCCGTGGTTTTTCCCACTTGGGTTTTCCACGTTAACAAAATGTTTGGTGTTCTTGTTCTCTTTAATTTTCACCTATTATTTGCCCATTTCAATTACACAAAGAGGGAAAGAAGTATTCTCTAACATACTCGGTTCTTCCCAAGCATTCTTAAAACTTGTAAAACAAATTGTGAAAAATATATCGTCGGTAATGACAAATATATTGCAAAGAAAAGAGAAACAAAAAAATAAAGAACACACAGATTTTACGTGGAAACCCTTTCGGGAAAAAACCACGGGCAGAGGAGAAGAAAATTTACTATGTCGAATTCGAATCTGTTTACAAGAGGAATAGACTATGTCTATTTATAGGCTTGTAAAGCCATATTCTAATAGGAGTGTAGTAAGATTGAAACTCCTTATTCTAATCAATATCCAATAGATGGAGTTTAATAAGGTTTAAAAAACCTTATTTAAAATAAAATAAAAGAAGTGTAGTTCTATAGGGATTCTTCTTTTATTTTATTTTACCATTGTATTTTATTTAAATAGGGATTCAGGTCACTTAATTCTAACAATCTCCACCTTGACACGAATTCTAAATAAACAAGTTCTTCATCGCGAACTCTCAACGAACAAGTTCTCCATCTCTTCCATAAAACCACTTAAGGGTTTAACTTCAACAATGAACACCAACCAAGTCTAAGCAATTCTCAAACTTGGTTATAGGAAGTGACTTAGTCATCATATCTGCAGGATTTTCATGAGTACTAATTTTGCTCACAACAATATCACCACGAGCAATAATATCACGAACAAAATGATACCGAACATCAATGTGTTTTGTTCTCTCATGAAACATTTGATCTTTTGTAAGGAAGATGGCACTGACATTGTCACAAAATCTTTGTCTTGATTTGAAGGTCTTTATTGAGCTCACTAAAGAGTCCTTCAACCAAATAGCTTCTTTACAAGCCTCAGTAATCGCCATGTACTCAGCTTCAGTGGTAGACAAAGCGACTGTAGTTTGCAAAGTAGCTTTCCAACTGATTGCACAACCTCCGATTGTAAAGACATAACCAGTGAGAGATCTTCTTCTATCAAGGTCTCCAGCAAAATCAGCATCAACATACCCAATGACTCCATCTCTAGTTCTTCCAAACTGTAAGCAAACATTAGTAGTACCTCGTAAGTATCTTAAAATCCACTGAACTGCTTTCCAATGTTCTTTACCGGGATTCGCCATGTATCTGCTAACTGCACTGACTGCATATGATAAATCTGGACGTGAACAAATCATAGCATACATGAGAGATCCCACTGCACTAGAGTATGGAACATGTGATATATACTCAATCTCACCATCTGATTGTGGAGACAAAGCCGATGAAAGTCTGAAATGGGCTGCTAAAGGAGTACTAACAGGCTTAGCACTCTGCATATTGAACCTGCAAAGAACTTTCTCAATGTATCCCTTCTGACTTAGGTACAATTTACTTGATTTTCTATCTTTGAGAATCTCCATACCAAGTATCTTCTTTGTTAGTCCCAAATATTTCATCTCAAATTCTTCACTTAGTTGAGTTTTGACCTTTCTTATCTTTCCTTTATCTTTTGCTGCTATCAACATGTCATCAACATAAAGAAGTAGATACAAAAAAGAACCATCACTATTTTTCTTAAAGTAAACACAACTGTTAAAACTACTTCTTTTAAAATCATGAGAAGTCATAAAAGAATCAAACCTCTTGTACCACTGTCTTGGTGACTGTTTCAAACCGTAAAGGGACTTTTTCAAAGAAGCAAACATAGTCCCCTTTTTCTCGAGATGTAAAACCCTCTCGGTTGTTGCATGTAAATATCTTCCTCAAGTTCTCCATGCAAAAATACAATTTTTACATCTAACTGCTCAAGCTCCAAATCATGCATGGCCACAATACCAAGCAAAGCTCGAATCGAACTATGCTTCACAACTGGGGAGAACACATTTGTGAAGTCCACTCCTGGAATTTGACTGTAACCTTTTGCAACAAGCCTTACTTTATATCTGGGTTCTTCAACTCCTGGAGTCCCTTCTTTCTTTTTAAACACCCATTTACATCGAACAACCTTTATACCTTTAGGAAGTTTCACAAGATCCCATGTTCTGTTTTTATGGAGTGATTCCATCTCCTCTTGCATAGCAAACATCCATTTTTTAGAGTCTTCACAGCTAACCGCCTCAGAATAATTAGACGGCTCTTGGTTTACATCTATATCTTCAGCCACATTTAAAGCATAAGCAACTAGATCAGCCTCGACATACTTCTTTGGAGGTTTAATTTCTCTTCTAGTTCTGTTTTTGGCGATAGAGTATTGTGGTGAAGAAGCAACTCTATTCTCAATTTTTGTACTAACTTGAGGAGTCGACTCTATATTAATCTGATGCTCCACCTGCTTTTGATTTTATTTATTGGAAGAGTCTTTAAGAGATAAGTTAGGTAGCATAGTAGTTTCATCAAAAACAACATCTCTGCTAATCACAACTTTTCTATTTTCAGGACACCATAACTTATACCCTTTTACACCAGCTTTATAACCAAGAAAAACACATTTAATGGATCTCGGTTCCAATTTTCCATTATCAACATGAGCATACGCAGGACACCCAAAGATTTTTAAATCAGAATAATTAGCAGGATTACCAGACCATACCTCTTGTGGAGTCTTTTTCTCAATGGCAATGGATGGAGATCGGTTGATCAAAAAACATGCAGTAGAGGCTGCTTCGGCCCAAAACGACTTTGGTAAGTTGGCATTTGACAACATACATCGAACTTTCTCTATGATCGTTCTGTTCATTCGTTCTACAATGCCGTTTTGTTGTGGAGTATGATGAACTGTCAAGTGTCTCACGATCCCTTCTGACTTGCATAGTTTATTAAACTCATCAGAACAAAACTCTAAGCCATTGTCTGTGCGGAGGTGTTTTATTTATTTTCCCGTCTGTTTTTCAATCATAGTTTTCCAATACTTAAATGCGAAAAACACATCGCTTTTCTGCTTCAGGAAGAATGCCCAAACTTTTCTGGAAAAATCATCAATAAAAGTTAGCATATAATTAGCTCCACCTCTTGCAGGCACTCTTGATGGCCCCCACAAATCAGAATGAATATACTCCAACGTTCCCTTCGTGTTATGGATTCCTCTGGTGAATCGAACTCTCTTTTGCTTCCCAAAAACGCAGTGCTCACAGAACTTTAGTTTGCAAATTCCTTGCCCATCAAGAAGTCCTCTTTTGCTCAATTCTGCCATGCCATTCTCACTCATATGCCCTAGGCGCATATGCCAAAGTTTAGTAATATCATCATCTGACAAAGAAGAGGAAGCGACAGTTGCATTTCCAATAACAGTAGAACCCTGCAAAACATATAACTTGGCAGTCTTTCTCTGCCCTTTCATCACAACGAGGGAACCTTTGGAAATCTTCAAAATCCCACTTTCAGCTGTGTATTTGTACCCTTTTGAATCAAGAGTACTTAACGAAATTAAATTTCTCTTCAATTCTGGAACATGTCGTACGTCACTAAGTGTTCTGACAACTCCATCAAACATCTTAACTTTAATTGTTCCAACACCTGCGATTTTACACGAAGTATTATTTCCCATCAAAACAACACCTTTAGACATTGTTTCGTAAGTTGTAAACCAATCCCGATTGGGACTCATGTGGAAGGTGCAGCCTGAATCAAGTATCCACTCCTCGCTCACTTTAGAATTGTTGACAGAAACGACTAAAAGTTCACCATCGCTGTAGTCTTCTACAACATCAGCTTCACCGAAATTTTCTGGTTATTTTTCCTTTTGATTCGCAGCCTCCCTTTTAATCTTATTCTGTAGTTTATAACACTCAGATTTAATGTGCCATTTCTTCTTGCAGAAGTTACAAGTTTTACCTCTGTTTGAAGACTTCGATCTACCCTTAGATTTACAAATGAGGATTACATTTCTGTGTCCTTCCACGATCATCATCGACATTCCGATCTTGTCTCCCACGAACAATGAGACCCTCTCCGAGAGTCGGGTTTAACCACAAGATGCTTCATCTTATCATACGAGGTCAAAGAATCATAAACCTCATCAACTGTGAGAGACTCACGGCTATATAAAATCGTGTCTCTAAAGGTTGAATAAGATGGGGGCAACGAACAAAGTAGAATCAACCCTAGATCTTCCTTATCATACCGAACCTCCATGGCCTCCAAGTTTGAGAGAATTTCTTTAAAACATTAAGTGTTCGGTACTGCATGACGCACCTTCCTCCAAACGATGAGCATAAAGACGTTGCTTCATATGCAACTTGCTGGTTAGAGTTTTCGACATACATATTTGTTCTAGCCTCTTCCATAATGCCGCGGCGGTCTTCTCTTTCATCACATCTTGTAAAATTTCGTTAGACAAATACAGATGTAACTGTGTTAACGCCTTTCGGTCCTTGCGCTTTTTCTCTTCCTCCGTCAATGTCGAAAGCATCTTATCTACCCCTAGTAGGTCTTCCTCTAAATCCATCTGTGCAAGAACTGCCTGCATCTTTATTTGCCACAACGCAAATCTGGTGTTACGATCCAACAGCAAAATTTCATACTTTGAAGACGCTATTACCGTGATCGAGATGAAAAAAATCGGAAGCTCTGATACCAATTTGTGAAAAATATTTCGTCGGTAATGACAAATATATCGCAAAGAAAAGAGAAACAAAAAAATAAAGAACACACAGATTTTACGTGGAAACCCTTTCGGGAAAAAACCACGGGCAAAGGAGAAGAAAATTCACTATGTCAAATTCGAATCTGTTTACAAGAGGAATAGACTATGTCTATTTATAGGCTTGTAAAGCCATATTCTAATAGGAGTGTAGTAAGATTGAAACTCCTTATTCTAATCAATATCCAATAGATGGAGTTTAACAAGGTTTAAAAAACATTATTTAAAATAAAATAAAAGAAGTGTAGTTCTATAGAGATTCTTCTTTTATTTTATTTTACCATTGTATTTTATTTAAATAAGGATTCAGGTCACTTAATTCTAACACAAATTATAAACACACGTATAACTATCGTGTGGATAACTTGGATAGAACATATAAAGAAAAAGAAATAACTATTAAATTTTAAGATGCCATATCCATGCAATAGTACAATCATTTTTAAGATGCCATATCCATGCAATACTACAAATATTTAAAGGGATAATACAGTTTTTAGCCCTTAAACTTGGTAACCAGGTCCACTTTAGTACATGTACTTTTTTTTGTTCACTTGGTACCTAAACTTGGCAACCATATTCATTTTGGTTCCTGAGCTTGAATTTCGTCCAGATTTGATAATGTGATCAGTGTTCTTGGAAGAAAACTGGATTGGTTGGTAGGACTGGTTGGATAAGAATCGACTGATATACTAGTTCAAACAAAGGGGTTCAATCCATTGAATCGAAACTGCTCGAAATTGGTAAAAATAAAAAATTGGGACAAAAATCAATAGTTGAACATATTGAACATGTTTAATATTTTTAATTTTTTTTTTGGTGTATGATTAATTAATTAATTAATTATTGTTGGTCTAGGAATTGAACCGATCAAATAGATTGAATCAGGAACCAATGATCTGATTGGTTCAACTATCGGTCCGATACTCCAGTTATTAAAATACTATATGTGACACTCTAAGATTGTACCACGTCATCACTTGAAAATTTATATATTTTTTTTAATTTTCAAATAATGATGTGGCACAATCTCAAAGTGCCACATCATGAAACACTTATACTAAGTGAATTTAATTCACTAGGAGCCAAAAAATTATTATCCATATTTAAAATTTAACCTTTTTTTTGTATTTTAAATATTTTGATTCAAGCTTATATTTAATGTCCAAACATACAGCTAACCCAACGAAAGGACGAAATTGACTGAGTTTTTGGGGACTTAAATTAAAATATTTTAAAGTATTTAAAACTTAAAATCTCGTGCAAGTAATCCTGAAATTCTATAAAATAAATTAATTGAATTGGTAACGTTTATATATGGAAATAGTATATCCCGAGGTTGCAAACTACATTGGACAAACGCTAGGCACGCAACTGGTGGCAATAATCAACACAAGAAAAAAAGAAAATAATCAGAGTGATTAGAACATAATTGAATAATTCTATCACATTAATTAGATCGAGAATTTATTAATATATCAATTCAGATAAATGAATTTAACCGTTCTCTGAGTGAATCGTTCAAAATTAGTAAAAGAAAAAAAGAAATATAGATAAAATAGTCGATTGTTGAATATGTTTATAAGTTTTACTTTCTTATTATTTTTATAAAATTTTTAATTTTTAATTAATTATTATTGGACCAGTGATCAAACAGTTTAAATCGAGAATTTGATCGGTGAATAGTTTTATAAAATTTATATATTAATTCGCATTTTAATTTAGTAACTTTTCCTAAGTTAATAGTTAATTGTTTTCTATTGGGGTCGATTGAGTCTTAACTCAATTGGCATCGACATTGTTGCCAGTCCAGGAAGGTGTGGGTTCGAGTGCATTGAAGCGCATTATCCTCCTATTTAAAGGTTGGAGAAGGGCTATGGATAGTTCTAGGTATTGTATAAAAAAGAACAGATATGCTAAGAATCTATAATTAGATTAATGTTCAAAAAATTTATTTTTTATTGGGATCAGGAAATTGTTAGTCACTTGATAGTCAAAAATCGTGGTTACCTAAAGTTAATGTAGCTAATTGTGATGATTTATAAATAAATTATAATAAATTATAAAAACTAAAATATATAAATTTAAAATAAAATCAGAATGTTTTAATTAAAATTTTAGAAAATTACAATAAATTTGAAAAAAATAAAAAATATATATCTCTAATCAAATTTTAAAAATTCAATATACATAAATTCTAAAAAGAAACTGTGAAATCATATATATATAATTCAAAACATGTTAAAGTGAAAAACTTTAATTAAAATTTTATGAAATATCGAAAAATTCAAAAAATATATATAATTTTTAAATTTATATTATAAATTCAAAAATATATCTAAAAATTAAGGAAAAAAAATGATCGGCTTTGATAGATGTTGACAAGCTTGATCGACATTCACTAACGTTGATCAACATTTGAAATTTAGAGGGAGTCAAGGCCGTTCAATGCTAGTCAAAGTCCATCTATGCTTGTGAATTTTTTTTAAATTTTAAAATACTTTACGAATATCTAGTAGTTTTTTTAGAAATTATATATTTGAAATTTTAACTAATATTTTTTATTTTTTATGCATATTTCTGATTTTATAGATTTTTTAGAAATTATATTTTAGATTTTTTTAACATTAATCTCATTTTAGGTTCTTATCATATCTGTAATGGCCCATTTTTGACCGGGCTAACATAAACCAGACCCAAAATAAAAAAATAATAAAAAGTCCATTTTTACAGTCCAGATTACAAAAGTCCTTATGGCCCAAATTACATCAACAACACTTAAACCCACTAGCCCAAACAAATACACGGCCCGGAACTACCCAGACCCAATAACATAGACGGCCCAAAAGGCCCAAATGTTAAACCAAATCAATGAGCCTAGGGTTTTCTGAAACCCTAGGCGCCGCAGCAGCGCCAAAGAAGACTCCAAGCCTCGCGCGCAATCAACGCCCGCGCCCATGCTAGTCCTCGGTCAAGACACAATGATCCGCGCCCGAATCTCATCTCCGTCGCGAGATCTCCGCTTCGACCTGCACAAGAAAGGAAACAAAACAACAGTAGATCACAGCAAACATGGAAATTGTTTTATTTCTTTTTCTTTTTTTTTACATTTCAAAAGGCTATAAAAGCCTGATTGTAAACTTGTAAAAGGGGAGAGAATAGGAATATACAGAGAGAAATACACAAGAAAAAAAAGAGATTTTTATCAGATATACGTATATATACAGAGATACAAGAATAATCCAAAATCAAAAAGGTTTCTTTTACTTTTCTTTTTATTTACGAGTACATTTATTTTTTTATTTTTGTTTTATTTTATTTAATCTACACATATAATATATATATAATACTTAAAAAAAAAAGAGGAAAAATGCTTACATTTTAGGGTTCCGGCCACCACAGTGGATGGCGGTCGGAGCTCCACCGGAGGTTGGCCGGAAATCGCCAGGCGAGAGAACAAAGGGGAATTTCAGAGCTTTTTTTGTTTTTGTTTTTTTTTTAAAACGAATTAGAAATGTTTTTTTTTATGAAAACTGACTTATATAGCGTTACAAAAACGACGCCGTTTTCGTTTAGGCAAATAAGCGCAAAACGACGCCGTTTTAAGCAGGGGATTCGCGCGTTGACCCGACCCGAGGGTAGGATCCGCGTGTTTCCGTTAAATGGTTTAATTTTTATTTCAGTCCTTCCTCATTTTTTATTATTTTAATTCCGTTTAATTTTATTTTTTAATTTGGCCCTAAAATTTTTAATTATTTTCCAATTTAGTCCTCGGGCTCTTTGAAAGCTAAAAATCAGAACGTTGTCGTTTTAAAATCTGGCATAATTGCCACTTTGGCCCTTGTATTTTAACGCGCATTTAAATTTAACCCTTTTAATCTGTTTTAATTGCTATTTAACCCCTGTTTTCTTTATTTTAATTTTATTTTAATTCTTTTTTTATTTTTTTATTTTATATTATAATTAATAGTTTTATCACATTAAAATATTATTTTCTTATATTTATTAATTTATTTAGATATATATTATGTGTATTATTTATATATTTAATTATTATTTTATATATTATTTTATTTTACTTAATAATTTATGTATTATTTTTTATTTTATATTATATTTTGTATATTATATAGTATTATATCATATCATATATTATTTTCTAAAAAAATTATTTTTGTATAAAGTTTATTATATTTTATAACATATTTTACATATATTATTTATATTATTTTTAAAATATCTTTATTCAAAATTATTATATATATTATTATGTATTATCTTTTATATGTATTAAGTTATATATTTATTATTTAAGTATTTTTTATTGTTTTACATATATTGCTTTATATATTTATCTATGTAATACCCTTTTATTTCTTTATTATTTTATAATTACCCTAATGTAGTTATTTTAGTTGTCTATATTAAATGTTAATATATTATAATTGCTTTTAATATTTGTGTTCGATAAATGCAATGTTGTTGCATGATTATTGTTTAAAATAAAAGTCCATTTTTGCAAAACCATTATATTTTTTAAAAGCTTTTAAAATAAGGCAATGTTTTGGTATTTAAAAATTCGGGAAATAGTGCCCTAACGTACTGGGTTGCGATTTTCCGTTTGGCTGAATAACTAAATACCCTTTTAACAAGTTTTGTAAATCATGAGATGACTTTAATTACGAGGATTTAAAAAAAATGTCATGTCCTAACGTACTGGATGTGATGTTTATATTCCTTCGGAATAAAGAAATCTCAAGTTTTAAATAAAAAAAAACCTATTCTTGGGAATTCAAAACATTGTGCCCTAACTTACTGGGTTCGACGTTTTGCGTCTCGAGGTAGGAATTTTCTAAAATAAAGACAAGCTTAATTTCAAAGTCATAAGGTACTATACCTTAACTTACTGGGTAAAGTACTTTATTTCTTTGTGATAAGTAAGTCCTGATTTTCTTTCTAATAAAAGAATCATATTTTCTAACTTTCTTTATCTTCAACATTCGGACATGATTTTATCGATTAGGTACCAATTTTGGGCGTTATGAGGGTGCTAACCCTTCCTCATACGTAACCGACTCTCGAACCCGTTTTCTTGTTTTTTGTGGACTAAAATTGAATTTTTTTTAAATAAAACGTTTTACAATGTGATCCAATCACACCTAAGTAAAAAAAGGATTGGTGGCAACTCCCATTTTTGTTTTTAAAGTCGATCCCCATTTTTTCAAAACTCGATTTTAAAATGGTTTCGACAGCTTGGCGACTCCACTGGGGACCAAGAGAGTCAGGCCGTAAAATTGAATTTCATGTCCTTTTGTTTGAATTTAAAATTCTGATTTTAAAAATAGGATCCTTTTATTGCATGTTGTTTTAAATATATTGCTCTGCATTGCACTGCATGACCGTCGTGGTCACACCCTTAAGTGGGAGTGAGAAGCTACTCCTTCGTGAGGTTTTCACCTCTGTACAGGATAGTGAATCGCTTTTGGGATACATCCGTACCTATGTCTTCGTGAGGTTTTCACCTCCGTGCAGCCAAAGGGAAATGTATTCCCCTGAACCGAACTCGGTGCATATGAGCCTATAATGGGTAAGGATCGAGGAATCTGCTGGTTCGGGTACCTTAGCTTTAGAGCTAAACCACATATAGTGAAACCTAAAGGCCCACCTTAGGTAGAACTATGTCAAACCTTAGTAGTCACCCAAATAGGTGTTCTATGTTGTTTATTTCTTCTGTACTAACGTGTTTTCTTTTGTTTTGATTGCATTGCTTTCATATCATAAAAAAGAGGTGTTGATTTCAAATTCGATTGCTAAATAGAAAAGTTTGTCATAAGAAAATGGGTTTTTTGATAAAGTGGATTATAATACGGTCTCGTTCGAATATAATCTAAGTGAACACAACAAGAGAAGACTGATAGCCGGTGAAGGAATACAAGACTTTATTACCCAAGGATTCAAGCTGACAAAGATAAATCGAGAATCACCACGTCTCGACTTTCTTGAAGAAGCTAACAAGTATTATGGAGCAGTGAGTCGCGTCCCAGATCAAGCAAAAAGGAGCTAGATGAGGCATCTATTAGAAGTTTGCAAGACTTGACTTTTGCGAAGAAGGGATTCGTGTTTTCACTTGGACTATGAGGATAAGGTCGTGTATGCGATCCGTTTTATGTAAAGAAATTTGCTTTCTAGAAAAGTTTTTTTAATATAACTGAATTCAGAATCAACGCCTCTCTCTCTTTGCATTCATGCATTCACATTACATGGCATCATTTGCATTAGGCTTTTATAAAAGGACCCTAATTAGGTAAAAATATTTCAGTTAACCTGGAAAACATGGAGCAAAAGTTGGAAAGAATAGAACAAATGCAAATGCAAATGCAAGGGCAGTTGACCGAGATTCAACAAGAAATGCGGGAATTTCAAAGGAATATGATAGGACAGCTAACCCAGTTACTAGTTGGAGGACTTGGAAAAAGGAGTGGCTCAGTGGACAATAGTGAGGATGATGAGGAAGACATCGTTTACTCTCCAATGGGTGTTAACCCGAGCAATAATCAAGCCAAACCAGTTGTTTTGGTAGAAACGAAGGAAAGATGAGAAGGGACCTCAAAAACCCTGAAGAAGAAGGAAAAGAAAACGAATAATGTCGGTAGGTATATCAAGAGTCATTCAGAGCCGATTACAGTAAATCAGCCAAGGATGGTAGTTACCAGCAATCAGGTTTCCCCAAGGCAAAACTCTGATAGGCTCCAATTTACGCCAATCTCCATGACATATAAGGAGCTATATCAAAGTTTGTTTGATGCACACGTGGTGTCCCCATATTATCTGTGGCCGTTACAACCCCCATATCCTAGATGGTATGACTCCAACGTTCAATGTGATTACCACGCAGGAGTAACGGGGCATTCAATAAAAAATTGCACTGCCTTCAAAAAGGTAGTTGAGAGACTTCTTAAGATGGAAGTTGTCAAGATTGATGATACACCCAGTGTGGAGAACCCATTACTCAATCATAGAGACAAGAAAGTTGTGATCCCTTGAAGAAATCGAAAGTGAGGAGGGAATCAGAGAACAAAGTTTACAAGCCCTTGTGTACTTGGGAGTGTTTTGAATAATGAGACTGTGGAAGAAATCCCTGTACTTTTAGGGCTAATCTAGAGTAATATTTGAAACATGCTTGTTGTCTTGAGCCTAGGGGCAACAAGAACTCTTTTGTGAAATAGGCTTATGTTCAAAATTTTATTTAAATAAAATGCATCTGTTTGAGCACATATTCTTTTATTCTTTCTATTTTATACTGTACATTCTTCTTCTTTTTTTACAATATTCTTTCATTCTTTATGACCATACAAATAACTGTTCTTTGAATCATTTATTCTTTTGAAATATTCTTTCGAACCTATACTAGGTACCCAGATATCAATGACATGAACGATATTGTTACTGACTCCCTTTTTGAACAAGATATGGGTCTAGGGGATCTCAGGATTTTGAAGATGACAGAGATTGTGACATATCTTCTGACTTGTTAAGAATGGTTTAACGAGATGAAAAATAGACCTTACTCTACAAAGGGTCATTGGATATTGCGAGCCTAGGAAAGAAGTGAAGGTTGTAGCCTAGCTCATCATAGAAATAAGGCGAGACATTATTGAGTTATCTTTGAGAATTTAAAGATGTTTTCGCACGATTATTTTAGGACATGCCTGGGCTAATAAGAAGTGGGCTAAACAAGAGGATCGGGCACTACTAATCCACCATGGAAAGGGATTGCATCAGTCATACCGCATATATTGAATTTAAGGAGACAGGATTCATATGCCTACTCCAGTTCTTCACAAATTTTCCATATGTGGGGCATGGATGTGATGGGGCCAATCTCGTCAAAAGCTTTTAGTCAATATCGACTCATCGACATAGTTATCGTTTACTTCATTAAGAGAGTGGAAGTAGCTTCATATGCCAATGTTACATGGTCGAAGTCATCAAAGTTAAATTCATCAAATAAAAAATGAAGGAAAAGATTAAATGCCACAAAGGATCGCGTTTAAATAACTGTACAAAGTCAAAGTCTACAGTTTGTCCAAAGATCAGGCAGCATACCACAGTGCAACAAAAGTTGCCAAAAAAAATGAAAGGTGGCTAAGACTTGTAAAGATTGGCATAAGAAGCTATCACTACTCTCTATGATTATCGAACGTTGGCCAGAACCTTCACTGGGGCAACATCTTACCCATTATGGAATTGAAGCGTTTTTTCCAATTGAACCTAATCGAAGGAAAGGTTAAAAGCTATTCGCCATGGCCAGATGATGCGAGCTTAGATTAAAGAAGTTCATCTTAAGGAATTCTACGAAGAAACCTGATGATGAAAAAGATTTTTCTTCTATAAAACGATTTTAGAAGAAAGCATATGTCGAACTAGGAATGACTTATATAGGGCCTGTTCTAGAAGAGCATTGATATTGATCGAGACAGATGGTGAAGACTCGCCTAATCCAGTGAATTCAGGGTCAATCAAGAAAGAGCTTACCTGAAAGAGGAAGGACCAAGGTGAAAACCCGAAAAGGGTGCCTAAAAAAAAGGAGAGGCCAAAGTGAAAACCCGCAAAGGGTGCTTTGAGACCAAAAGGGATTTGAGTTGAAAATCCAAAAAGGGCGGTCAAATTTTGAATAAAAGTGGAGCATACAGTAGTCTTGCTACGTCTGAATTAGCAATGAGGAAGTATATTACGTCTTGGGGCATCGACAAAGTACTCCGGATCCCCTAAACACATATTGAGCTTAAAATGGTCCTTAAGAAGTTGGAACAAAGAAGCTCAGGCTGCGATATCTGGGGCATCTAGTTTCATTCTTACCCAATTTTGAAATTCGTTATCTTGGATTGCTTTATTCTTTTTTGAGATACACCCAAATCAATTTTCTTTTATTGCTTGGGTTATCTTTGATTAAATTATTTTTCTGAGCTATGCTCCTGACTAATTTCTTTCTCGTCCATTTTTGTGTTTTTTTTCAAGCATTTATATTGAAATAACGACCAGTGGACTAAAAACACTTTCATAAAAGGAGTTTCGTATATTACTCTAGAAGCTTCTAAATAATATGAGGAATCTGAAGCATGATTATTGTTCAGAACTCACCAAACCTAAGGTGTAACATCCTAAATTAAGGGTTATGCGTTTGGAGCATAACTCGAGTGATTAGTAGGCTTTAAGTGTGATTTCGGGATTTGGAAGATATAGGGGCCTATCGACAGGCATAAGGACAAGTATCGGGATTCTAGATCGTGTTAGATTCAAGTAGTTCGGAATTTCGCTAGAAAGTCAGGTGTGTGATTAACCCACCGTTTTCCGGGTTTTGCTATATTTGCATGTGTGATTTATGTGCTAACCGATTGCAATGGCGATTATCCGTGATTACCACGAAAAGGGTATAACGATAATCAGGTTAGTATTATCTGTTGATAGGAATGTGAAAGTGCCGATGTGAATGTGATAATGCCTATAAAAATGTGATTGTCTGCCTTAATAACATGTGCATGCATTTATTATTATTACGCCACTATTACATCTTTGCATGTGCATGGGTGGGATATGGATATGAAGGAAGAAAAGGGTGTACTTTTATGTACGTGGTCTAATGTTAGCCTTGTGCTACATTAGCGCTTGATGTTAGCGTGTGTGCTTCATCAAGGAGGTGTTGGCTAGGTGCCCACCTCGGCGGTTGATATTTGTGTGCATCACCGTGGGTGAATGATATGTGGGATCACTTAGGTGATCGGTGGCTCAAACCACGGCCTTGAGCAGCAAGTCTGCCAAGGTAAGATATGTGGATCACTATGTGATCGGTGGCTCAGCCACGGCCTTGAGCAGCAAGTCTGCCAAGGTAAGATATGTGGATCACTATGTGATCGGTGGATTAGCCACGGCCTTGAGCAGCAAGTCTGCCAAGGTAAGATATGTGGTTCACTATGTGAACGGTGGATTAGCCACGGCCTTGGGCAGGGAGTCTGCTAAGGTAGGAGTAACGGATGGACCCTAGGTTGGGTTGGGCTTCATAATTGCATAACTTTGCATATTATTTTGATTTGTGGATTAATGTGAAAATGGGCTAGGCCCAGTTGATATGTGGATTATTAAGAAAAGGGCCAAGCCAGTATATGAATGTGGATCAGTGTGGAAATGGGCTAAGCCCAGTATGTGGAAATTTTGTGGTTAACTACCCTATTATATGAATGTGATATGAATATGGGCCAAGCCCAGAATGTGGTAGTATGTGAATATGATACTTGATATCTGATATATGGGTTAATATGTGGTTAACATGTGGGTGGAATTCAGTGGTTTAATTACACACTGAGTCCGTGTGACTCACCCAAATATTTTATTAAACATCGCAGATGATTCGTGGTGATTGGACCGGGTTGGAGTGGATACAAAGGTGGCCATGCAGAAGCAGATTTTCATGCAGAAAGATATTTTTAATTAATTAAGCATTTATATTTTCAGTACTTTGATTATTCAATTATTGTAATAAGGCCCCTAAAAGTATTTAAATTGTGTTTAAGTATTTTTATTAAGTATTTTTATTATTATGTTCTATTATGGATTGACACTTTAAATATTAATTGCAAATGATTTTATTTTCTTAAATATGTATAATAAAGTTCTGAATCCGGTATTTTTATAACAATTTAATTTTTACTTAGAATATTTTAAGTCACAAAAAAATGTTTTATTAAAGGCAACAAATTTTTTAACGATTTTTACTCTTAAGTAAGAATATTTTCGAACGTGTTCCGCAGTGGCATTTCAAATTCGGTCGTAGTGAATGGGCCGGGTTTGGGGTGTTACAAATTGGTATCAGAGCCCAGTTCAAAACTCGGCTGTGGGGGGCCCAAGGCCCAAAATGTTTTGTTTTTATGTTAGTAGGCCTTATTAGAATGATTTGAAACTGTTTTGGCTTGAACAGCATGGCACCGAGTCTCCGGCACCAATCCGCCCAGGTAAGTACCTCTAACTTCTGATTTTTGTATGAATTATTACTGGTAGAGGGTAGGTATGGGACGTAGAAAGTATGATAGGTGTTTGAATTTTAGGACTAGCCCACTCCAACAGAATACATAAAACTTTAAAAGCCTAATTAAACAAACCTAGGACCAAGTCGCCGAGTTAGGGTGTGGTAACCCTTGTGCGCATGTCTAGGATTGGATCCGGAAGAGCTTGGTACTTAAGCAGTCCTAGTGACTCACCTCCTCTTCGCTGGATTCCTACCTGGTGCGTAGCTTCGGTTCACCCTAACCAAGAGGACTCGGTCATAGGCTAAACACGCTAAATAAAACCCGAAAGGGATTAGCCATGTTTTAAGGAAAACTTTAGTTTTAAAATCACTAAAATACCTCTTTTAAATAGTAGGAAAAATTTATTCTTGGAAAATTTCAAAATATTCTTGATTTATTAAAATTACCAAAATGCCCCTAGTGGCAAAATTACGAAAATGCCATTGGTTTTAAAATTACCGTATTACCTCGATTTCAATAAAAATTCTCTTACTTTGCAAGAGTACCCAAAAAAAAAAATTGTATTTCAAAATAATACCCTGACTTTGGAAATTTACGAAATTACCCCTGATTGACAAAATTACCAAAATACCCCTGGTTCCCAAAAGTTTTGCCATATCTTTAAATTTGACAAATTTTCAGAAATACCCTCCAATTTTGAAAATTTCAAAGTGTCCTGATTTATTAAAGTTTTAAAATTTCTCTGATTTATTACGAAAATACCCCTGTAGGAAAATGACGAAATTACCCCTAGGGTAGGGAATGATCAGAAATGCCCAAGGTGGTGAAGTGAATGTTGTGGATGAATGTGAATGTGATTCTCTGAATTAGAATAGTAAACTTGAACTGAAACTTTGTTCGATCGAAAGAACCACTTCTAGAAATTCTTTTCATAAAATTGTTCGCGGTTAAACAGTGGAACAAATACTAATGCATAAAACTTTTTAATCAGATTAAATCGCGACGTTAGAAATGAGTTCTAGGGGATGTGTTAGATTTGTTAAGATCAGAGTGCGCAGCATAAGCGTAGTACGGTGAGTTAGGATGTACGATTATTCGTTAGTAAGTAATTTCGAGGACGAAATTATTTTAAGGAGGGTAGAATTGTAACATCCTAAATTAGGGGTTATGCGTTTGGAGCATAACTCGAGTGATTAGTAGGCTTTAAGTGTGATTTCGGGATTTGGAAGAGATAGGGGCCTATCGACAGGCATAAGGACAAGTATCGGGATTCTAGATCGTGTTAGATTCAAGTAGTTCGGAATTTCGCTAGAAAGTCAGGTGTGTGATTAACCCACCGTTTTCCGAGTTTTGCTATATTTGCATGTGTGATTTATGTGCTAACCAGTGCAATGGCAGTTATCTGGTGATTACCCCGAAAAGGGGTATAACGATAATCAGGTTAGTATTATCTGTTGATAGGAATGTGAAAGTGCCGATGTGAATGTGATAATGCCTATAAAAATGTGATTGTGCGCCTTAATAACATGTGCATGCATTTATTATTATTACGCCACTATTACATGCCGCATGTGCATGGGTGGGATATGGATATGAAGGAAGGAAAGGGTGTACTTTATGTACGTGGTCTAATGTTAGCCTTGTGTTACATTAGCGCTTGATGTTAGCTGTGTGCTTCATCAAGGGAGGTGTTGGCTAGGTGCCCACCTCGGCGGTTGATAGGCGTGTGCATCACCGTGGGTGAATGATATGTGGGATCACTTAGGTGATCGGTGGGCTCACCACGGCCTTGAGCAAGCAAGTCCGCCAAGGTAAGATATGTGGATCACTATGTGATCGGTGGCTCAACCACGGCTTTGAGCAAAGCAAGTCCGCCAAGGTAAGATATGTGGATCACTATGTGATCGGTGGATTAGCCACGGCCTTGAGCAAAGCAAGTCCGCCAAGGTAAGATATGTGGTTCACTATGTGAACGGTGGATTAGCCACGGCCTTGGGCGCAGGAGTCCGCTAAGGTAGGAGTAACGGATGGACCCTAGGTTGGGTTGGGCTTCATAATTGCATAACTTTGCATATTATTTTGATTTGTGGATTAATGTGAAAATGGGCTAGGCCCGGTTGATATGTGGATTATTAAGAAAAGGGCCAAGCCGGTATATGAATGTGGATCGAGTGTGGAAATGGGCTAAGGCCAGTATGTGGAAATTTTGTGGTTAACTACCCTATTATATGAATGTGATATGAATATGGGCCAAGCCCAGAATGTGGTAGTATGTGAATATGATACTTGATATCTGATATATGGGTTAATATGTGGTTAACATGTGGGTGGAATTCAGTGGTTTAATTACACACTGAGTCCGTGTGACTCACCCAAATATTTTATTAAACATCGCAGATGATTCGTGGTGATTGGACCGAGTTAGAGTGGATACAAAGGTGGCCATGCAGAAGCAGATTTTCATGCAGAAAGATATTTTTAATTAATTAAGCATTTATATTTTCAGTACTTTGATTATTCAATTATTGTAATAAGGCCCCTAAAAGTATTTAAAGTGTGTTTAAGTATTTTTATTAAGTATTTTTATTATTATGTTCTATTATGGATTGACACTTTAAATATTAATTGCAAATGATTTTATTTTCTTAAATATGTATAATAAAGTTCTGAATCCGGTATTTTTATAACAATTTAATTTTTACTTAGAATATTTTAAGTCACAAAAAAAATGTTTTATTAAAGGCAACAAATTTTTTAACGGTTTTTACTCTTAAGTAAGAATATTTTCGAACGTGTTCCGCAGTGGCATTTCAAATTCGGTCGTAGTGAATGGGCCGGGTTTGGGATGTTACATAAGGACTGGAAACATTGAAGAATGATTATCTTTTCAGATTTTTATTGGATAAGACAATTTCGTTGGTGGTACCACATCGGCAAATGACGAACAAGGTCAATTCAAGTGTAAAGGGGATCATTGTCGGGAGACCCTGCATTCATGTAAATTTCAGATTTATACACCTAGGGAATGGTGGAAAACGATACAAGTTCTATACCTCTGAGTGGTAATAAATTGGATGGAAGAAGCCAAATGTTATTACAGTAGGAGGCGCAAACTTCATGTCCCAAGGTTCGAGTGGAGTGGACTCAGAATTACCACGGGGCAAAATAATTGAGCAAGAAAATGATACTTCAAGGGGAACGAAAATGAAACCTTGACAGATAAATGAGTGATAACACCTTAAGCGGGAATCATACTCATATCATTATTACATTCATAGCATGTCTAACTAGGAGCATCTGATGCATTTCGATCAAAGCATCCTAAATATTGGACATAAACATATACCCATTCTACAGGTTATGTAGCAAGGTAGAAGACATTAGTCTGGTATCCCTGAGTTTGTAGGGAGCAGATTAAAATAGCAGATCTGATAATCCTGAGGTTGCAGGAGCAGATCGGAGACACAGCCCTATCTCCCTGACCAGCAGTAGAATAGGTCAAAAATTGTAAATCTTGTTACCCTAAGCAGTAGGGAACCAAGATCGAATGGCAAATCTTGTCTCCCTAAGCGGTAGTGGAACAGATTTAAGCCACCGGCCCTATCTCCCTGACCAGCAGTGGAATAGGTCAAAAATTGTAGATCTTGTCACCCTAAGCAGTAGGGAACCAAGATCGAACGGAAAATCTTGTCTCCCTAAGCAGTAGTGGAACAGATTTATGCCACCGGCCCTATCTTCCTGACCAGCAGTGGAATAGGTCAAAAATTGTAGATCTTGTCACCCTAAGCAGTAGGGAACCAAGATCAAACGGCAACTCTTGTCTCCCTAAGCAGTAGTGGAACAGATTTAAGCCACCGGCCCTATCTCCCTGACCAGCAGTGGAATAGGTCAAAAATTGTAGATCTTGTCACCCTAAGCAGTAGGGAACCAAGATCGAACGACAAATCTTGTCTCCCTAAGCAGTAGTGGAACAGATTTAAGACACCGGCCCTATCTCCCTGACCAGCAGTGGAATAGGTCAAAAATTGTAGATCTTGTCACCCTAAGCAGTAGGGAACCAAGATCGAACGGTAAGTCTTGTCTCCCTAAGCAGTAGTGGAACAGATTTAAGCCACCAGCCCGATCTCCCTGACCAGCAGTGAAATAGGTCAAAGATTGTAGATCTTGTCGCCCTAAGCAGTAGAGGACCAAGATCGAACGGAAAATCTTGTCTCCCTAAGCAGTAGTGGAACAGATTTAAGCCACCAGCCCTATCTCCCTGACCAGCAGTGGAATAGGTCAAAGATTGTAGATATTGTCACCCTAAGCAATAGTGGACCAAGATCAAATGACAAATCTTGTCCCTCTAAGCAGTAGTGGAACAGATTTAAACCACCAGTCTGGCATCTCTGAGTTTGCAGTGGAGCAGACCGAAGATTGCAGATCTGGCATTCTTGAAGAAGCAGGTCGAAGATACCAATCTGGCAGCCCTGAGTTTGCAGGGATCAGATTGAAAATATCAGATCTGGTCTCCCTGTGTTTGTAGAGGAGCTGATCAAAAGATAGTGGATACTACCTTCATGAAGTTGAAGCTATCAAACTTATTAAAATCAAGATGAAGTTCCAATACCGTTGAAGCTACAGTGGAGTTGGAATCATTTGAAGAAGACAAAGATCAAGAGGTCGAGGCTTGGCCAAAACCGGTCAAAATTGGTCATTTTATAGTCTTTGCTCTATTCTTGTTTCACAACAATGAGCAAAGAGGGGCAGCTGTAATGGCCCATTTTTGACCGGGCTAACATAAACCAGACCCAAAATAAAAAAATAATAAAAAGTCTATTTTTACAGTCCAGATTACAAAAGCCCTTATGGCCCAAATTACATCAGCAACACTTAAACCCACTAGCCCAAACAAATACACGGCCCGAAACTACCCAGACCCAATAACATAGACGGCCCAAAAGGCCCAAATGTTAAACCAAATCAGTGAGCCTAGGGTTTTCTGAAACCCTAGGCTCCGCAAAGCGCGCCAACAGCACCTCCAAGCCTCGCGCCGCAATCAACACCCCGCACCCATGCTAGTCCTCGGTCGCGCCGCGGACCGCGCCCGAATCTCATCTCCGTCGCGAGATCTCCGCTTCGACCTGCACAAGAAAGGAACCAAAACAACAGTAGATCACAACAAACATGGAAATTATTTTATTTCTTTTTTTTATTTTACATTTCGAAAGGCTATAAAAGCCTGATTGTAAACTTGTAAAAGGGGAGCGAATAGGAATATACAGAGAGAAATACACAAGAAAAAAAGAGATTTTTATCAGATATACGTATATATATAGAGATACAAGAATAATCCAAAATCAAAAAGGTTTCTTTTACTTTTCTTTTTATTTACGAGTACATTTTTTTTTATTTTTGTTTTATTTTATTTAATCTACACATATAATATATATAAAATACTTAAAAAAAAGAGAGGAAAAAATCTTACATTTTAGGGTTCCGGCCACCGCATGATGGATGGCGGTGAGAGCTCACAGGAGGTTGGCGTAAATCGCGGCGAGTAGAGAACAAAGGGGAATTTTAGAGCTTTTTTTTTTTTTTTAAAACGAATTAGAAATGTTTTTTTTTTTATGAAAATTGACTTATATAGCGTTACAAAAATGACGCCGTTTTCGTTTAGGTAAATAAGCGCAAAACGACGCCGTTTTAAGCAGGGGATCCGCGCGTTGACCCGACCCGAGGGTAGGATCCGCGTGTTTCCGTTAAATGGTTTAATTTCTATTTCAGTCCTTCCTCATTTTTTATTATTTTAATTCCGTTTAATTTTATTTTTTAATTTGGCCCCAAAATTTTTAATTATTTTCCAATTTAGTCCTCAGGCTCTTTGAAAGCTAAAAATCAGAACGTTGTCGTTTTAAAATCTGACATAATTGCCACTTTGGCCCTTGTATTTTAACGCGCATTTAAATTTAACCCTTTTAATCTGTTTTAATTGCTATTTAACCCCTGTTTTCTTTATTTTAATTTTATTTTTATCCTTTTTTTTATTTTTTTATTTTATATTATAATTAATAGTTTTATCACATTAAAATATTCTATATTATTTTCTTATATTTATTAATTTATTTATATATATATTATGTGTATTATTTATATATTTAATTATTATTTTATATATTATTTTATTTTACTTAATAATTTATGTATTATTTTTTATTTTATATTATATTTTGTATATTATATAGTATTATATCATATCATATATTATTTTCTAAAAAAATTATTTTTGTATAAAGTTTATTATATTTTATAACATATTTTACATATATTATTTATATTATTTTTTAAAATATCTTTATTCAAAATTATTATATATATTATTATGTATTATCTTTTATATGTATTAAGTTATATATTTATTATTTAAGTATTTTTTTATTGTTTTACATATATTGCTTTATATATTTATCTATGTAATACCCTTTTATTTCTTTATTATTTTATAATTACCTAATGTAGTTATTTTAGTTGTCTATATTAAATGTTAATATATTATAATTGCTTTTAATATTTGTGTTCGATAAATGCAATGTTGTTGCATGATTATTGTTTAAAATAAAAGTTCATTTTTGCAAAACCATTATATTTTTTAAAAGCTTTTAAAATAAGGCAATGTTTTGGTATTTAGAAATTCGGGAAATAGTGCCCTAACGTACTGGGTTGCGATTTTCCGTTTGGCTAAATAACTAAATACCCTTTTAACAAGTTTTGTAAATCATGAGATGACTTTAATTACGAGGGTTTAAAAAAAATGTCGGGTCCTAACGTACTGGATGTGATGTTTATATTCCTTCGGAATAAAGAAATCTCAAGTTTTAAATAAAAAAAAAAACTATTCTTGGGAATTCAAAACATTGTGCCCTAACTTACTGGGTTCGACGTTTTGCGTCTCGAGGTAGGAATTTTCTAAAATAAAGACAAGCTTAATTTCAAAGTCATAAGGTACTATACCTTAACTTACTGGGTAAAGTAATTTATTTCTTTGTGATAAGTAAGTCCTGATTTTCTTTCTAATAAAAGGATCATATTTTCTAACTTTCTTTATCTTCAACATTCGGACATGATTTTATCGATTAGGTATCAATTTTGGGCGTTATGAGGGTGCTAACCCTTCCTCAAATGTAACCGACTTCCGAACCCGTTTTCTTGTTTTTTGTGGACCAAAATTGAATGTTTTTTTAAATAAAACGTTTTACAAGGTGATCCAATCACACCTAAGTAAAAAAAGGATTTGTGGCGACTCCCATTTTTGTTTTTAAAGTCGATCCCCATTTTTTCAAAACCCGATTTTAAAATGGTTTCGACAATATCTATTCTTTTTAATTTATTCGAACTCACGTCCTCCTGCATTGGCAACAATGCCGATGTCAATTAAACTAAAATCCAATCGGCATATTTTAGATTTTTTTATTTTAGTTAGAAACTATATATTTTTTATTGTTTAATGAAAATTTTACTTAAATTCTCAATTTTTATAATTTATTTTGAATTTAAATATTTTTTTATCTTTTATAATTTTTTACGTAATTTTTTCACCGTATCGTAAGTGTTCTATGATCAAATTTTACTTATTATTTTTTATTTTTTTAATTATCAAAATTTAATTTTATAAAAAACTAAATATGCAACTTTACTTATAATATTTAAAATTAACTTTTATTTCATTATCAGAGACAAATATATGATATAATTTTGATATTTTTATACTCAAATTTGTTATCGTTAGATCAACCATGTTTAGGTAGAAAAATCTTTCCTAATCCAAAAGGTCAATGCTAACAAATTATTTTTATAATTTTTTAAAAATATATTACTAAAACTAAATAAAATATATTTTACGAATTATAAAAATTAAAATATACAAACACAAACATACTATAAAAAAAAAAATGTAGAACACAATTATTAAAAAGAAACTTGCCACGTGACAAGCTATTAGTCTAATTTTATCAAATTGGAGATGCAATTTCATGGGAATAATACAGATAGATAAATTGATTAATTAATTAATTAATTAATTATCAAATTGAATGAACTTCACTTGAGAAATTTAAAATGCGAACAACCATTTGATTTAACAATTTTCTTTTCAAAAAGAAAAAAATTAGTCAAAATCAAGTCAGACTGAGATATATATATATATATAATTCATTATCCCACCCACTTGCAGAAACTTTCACATAAAGCGATAAATAAAATTTTCAGCTACAATCCAGGAAATAACAGCTATATGTTTTCACTTTTATAATAATGTTAAAATAGGTAGAGTCACAGTGAGAATGTATTTCGTTTCATTTATTTAAAAAATAGATAAATTAATTTTCGTAATAGAAAAAATTAATTTATTTCACTATTAAAAATTGATGTGATTAATGGAGTAATTAAACAGTTACATTGACATAAACTCATCCAATCCCAAAGGCCCACTTGAAATTCGGGAGGATTTAGACAAAAATATTATACTCGTAAAATAGGTTTGGGTAAAAAAATTAGACCGGTTTAAAATATGGGTTGGGCTTGGGCTTAAACATTCAAGGCTCAAGCCCAACCCGGCCCGTTTTCAGTTAATAATGCTTTATATTATGTTATTTTTATATATTATGTAATTTAGAACACATTAAAAAAATAAACATATACTAAATATATAATATTACTCTAATGTAAATGTTAAAATAAAGTTAATATGACTATATAAAAAATTTCAATAAATAAAAAATGTATAAAATTATTAAATATTAAACTAATATCATATAAATATTTTTAAAAAAAAAATAAAAAGTAATATGAGCAGGCCAAAAATGGGCTTGAGTTAGTCTTTTACAAATATGAACGGGTTTGGGCAAAATTTTAGGCCCAGATTTCGGGTCGAGTCAGGCCGGGCCAAATTTCGGTAAGCATAAAGTATGTTAATACCCTGGCCATGAGCACATCTACACAGACATGTCACGTATACCTCATGCTAACAAATAAAAATTAGTTTTTATAAATAGAAATGGATAGAATTTTTACAAAATGACTCAATTTGCTATTTGATCTAATGTATAGGGACTAATTTGTCTATTTTTTTAGTAGAGGGGGAAAATGTAATCCAACTCTTAATATAAGAGCCTCCATGATACCTTTATAAATTAATACCAATCTCGTATTTAAATGAAATTTGAAATTTAGTCCCTAAATTTAAATTTCAGTTTAATCATTTACAAGAATAATAGTAAAGAGTGTAGATTCAAATATTTACGAATATTTTAGTTAATCTTGCAAATATTGGTAAAATTTGAATTTGAGTATTGTAATTAAAATCTATATCAGATTCAAAGTGGATGTAGGTATTAACCTTAAATGTGGATATTCAAAGGATTGAGATATACAACGGATAATTCTATTAATTTGAATTCAGATTTAGATAGTAATACTCGAATTTAATGTTGATTCGGGTTTAATGTATATTTGTAAATTTGAATTCAAAATTTTTAAATAATCCCATTAAACTCGACATTCGTTCATGTCGAGGTGCTATAATCATTTCAAAATCATTATCTTTGTCAAAACCTTTTTTGAAATCGACTTTTATTTTAAAAAAACGAAAAATGGGAGTCGCCACTGATCCTTTTTATTAGGTGTGACCGGATCACCTTATAATTTAATCATTTTAATAAAAAATTAAACTTACTTAAAACGATGATTTTTGGTCTACAAAATTCAGGAAACGGGTTCGGGAGTCGGTTACGTATGAGGAAGGATTAGCACCCTCGTAACGCCCAAAATTGATACCTAATTGATTAATTAATGTCTTAGTGTCGAAAGTTGAAAACTCGAAAAGAATTTAAAATACAATCTCTTTTTATATTAATGTTAATTTTCATGAAAAATGTTTATTTCAAGTCAACCGAAAAGGAAGGATCATGTCCCGTAAGTTAGGACACAATGCCTTAAATCCTCGAAATCAAGAATAAACGCCATTTGATCGTTACTTGAATCTCGTTTTTTATATTTTTGAAATGGATATTCGATTATTTCGGTTTTAAAAAGAAGCCATATCCCGTAAGTTAGGGACACTCTCTCCTAATTCCAAAAATAATGAACATTGCCTCGGTTTTAAAAATTTCTTTTTTATGCACTGTGCGAAAAAACGAATGCAATATTTAAAGTAATGTGTATTTAGCTTACTTGGGCATAGCATAAAAATGGATAAATACATTTAAACACAACTCGTGCCATTGTTATAACAAAATAAAATAAAAATGGAAGCGTATATAAAAAAAAATGAAACGATGATGTATAAAAAATATAAAATGCATACTAATCAAATGACAAAGATATAACTACGATAGTGATAAAATTCCAATTTGTAATGACGATGGCAAAGATTATATTATAATTATTATTCTAATACTAATAATAAATAATCGAAGAAGGGTAAATAATAATAATAATAATAATAATAATAATAATAATAATAATAATAATAATAATAATAATAATGAAAACAACAAAACAACAAATGTGCAAATAAATAAAAATAAAAATGTAAGCAATTTAATTTTTAAATATGTATAAAAATAAAGAAGTAATAAATAACTAGATAAATATATAATAAAATAGTAATAATAATAATAATAATACAGGCATAAAGAAGAAAGAAAAAAAGAATAAATATTCAATAAAAGAAAATAAAGAAAAATTTAAATATTAAAAAAATGAAGCAATAACAAATAAATGAATAAAGGAATTAAAATAAAAAACAAATAAATGAATAATATATAATTAAATAAGTAAATAACCAGTTAAATTAATAAAAGGAATAATAAAAAAATATGTAAATAAAAAAAGGAAACAATTTACAAAAGGGGTAAAAAATAAAGAACTAAATCGTAACTTAAATGAAATTAAAAGGATAAATCGGAATAAAATAAATAATAAAGGGGCTAAATTGTAATAAAATAAATAAATAAGGACTAGATCAAAATTTAAATGAAATTTAGGGTCATAAATAAAAAAAAGAATAGGGGACCAAAATGAAACATGCTAGAATAAACAAGGACTAAATGGGAAATTATCCCAAGGCTCCTGGACACGTGTCCTTCCCCAAGGGGTCAACGGTCTGAGGACCAAATTGAAAGAGATTCGAAATTAACGATGTAATTTAAAAAAGAAAAAAAAAGAATTAGGACCAAATTGAAAAACGATTAAAAAGCGGAAGGACCAGAGTGACAATTAGACCCTCCCTTCAAAAACACGCCGTTTTGAGCGTCAAAGGCCAAGCCCAAAACGACGTCGTTTTGAGGGCTTATTTAAGTGGAAAAAATTCAAAAAAAATTTAATCATTTGTAGCCGTTTTTTTTAAAAAAAAAACTTCATCTTCCCTTCTTTTTTCTCTGAAAGCCCCCCTAAGTCCGGCCCTCGGCGCCGTCGTAGGCCACCGCGGTGGCCGAAAAACTCAAAAGTCACTTCTTCTTCTTCTTTTTTTTTTAAGGAAAGGGAAGACTGGATCAGAGGGGATTCCCTCTGTATTTTAAAAAAACAAAAAGAAAAAAGGAAAAAAGGCTTCGGCCCCCTGGGCGTCCCTCTCGCGCCCTCTCCTTGAGGGTGACAAATCTACCCACCAACGGCAACGGCGTAACAAGAGCGATAAGGTTTTTTTGTTTTTTTTTGTATTTTTTATATTTTTCGAAAATAAAACAACGAATAAAACAAATACCTTTTGAATATTTTTGTATTGTTTTGTTGATTGCCCTTGTCTGTCCAAAAAACTACAATCTGGTTATGGCTTTTATAACCATAGATTATACTGTTTTTATTATTTTTTTGCTATTGTTTCTACTGTTCTTGTATTGTTGTTTCTAACCTTTTCCATTCCTTTTTTTGCAGATGGCGTGGAGGTCAACGTAGAGAAGAGGAGAGGCGCTCTTTGCCGTTTTGGTGCAAGGCGACAGACGCGCATCAGGCCTCGAGACGAGGTGCCTTGGGCTGCGCGAAAGGAGCGACGGCTAAGGTTTTCAGTTTTATTGAAAACTTAGTTTAGGTTGTGGGCCACTAGGCCATTAGGGTTTTTTTAATTTTGGGCTGCTAGTAATTGGATTGAACTTTTAATATTTTCATTTATTTTTTTTGTTTAATTTTTGGTCTGGGCCCGAATTAAATTGAGACTCTACAATCCTAATTTTAAGTGAGCTTTGAAAACAAAACATTTATATTAAACTTGACAATCATGATTATCTAGATCTTACTTAAAAAAAAGGTTTTTTGGAAAATAAATTTCCCTTCTACCCATTTCAATAAATAATATATATAACTATAACGTCCTAGTCAAAAACTTTGTTCTTGCTAGGTGTTAAGAGTTTTAAAGCTTTTTGGATAGGATCTTCGATGAAAACATGAGAGAATAGGGTGGAGTATTTATAAGAAATGACAGATATTGACAATCAAGGTTTATTGGACCATTCAAAACATCTTACACCAATCTAAATCGTCATTCCACCCTATCAAAGTGGTGCCACTTGACAATGTAGAAACAAATATTTGGCACCTGCAACCTTCATAACGAAGAGTGCTCGGATGTTGTCACCGATAGAACGTCAATAATTGTGTTCTCTAGGTACAACCTCCACATAGATGGCAATCAATTACAATAAATATAATTACATTTACTTACAAGAATAATTACTTTCATTAAATACGAATAAAATATCAATATACCTGTAGATCAATTAGTCAATTAGTTTCTTGTCGCATTCAAGTAAGGTTCATTGTATAACCAATATGATCTACACAACCCCTAAATCAGTTTAAATATTAAATGCAATAGACATTATAAATATTCATCATTTAATACGTTCTAAAATATTTAGTGTAATTATATTGTTACCTCTGCATAAGAGGGAACTCTCATGATTGAGAAAAGAAAAGAAATACGCTAACCACAATATTTAAATGTAACGACTCAAATTTTATGGGTATTGGAAAGTGTATTTTCGGGTCTCTGTTTTCGTGAAAGGATTCATAAATATTTATTAAAAATATTTACGAAGTTAATTGTGTGATTAATTAGGTTTTGAATTAACTTAAATTATGGATAATTGGGTATAAGGACTAGATTGAATATTGAGTAAAAGTTGAATTATAGATTAAAGAAAAATAAAGGGATTAAATGAGAAAATAAACCATATGTAACACTTGTATAGTAAAAAGTAAATACAAGTGTATGGTAATAGTGAAATAGATGTGTAAAAATAATAATCATAAGTTTAAAATAATAATACATGTATTCTTATTATTTAAGTAATTATTATTTTAATATAATATAATAATATAATAAAAATAAAAGAAAATAAAAGAAATAAAACAAAAGAAAAAGAGAAACATTAGGACGAAACAGGGAAGAAAAAGAAAGAAAAAAGAAAAGAAGGAAATTATGGATTTTAGGGTTCAAACTCAAATTGGTAAGTTAATTTAATTCCTTTTCTTGTAATTTTGATATTTTTAGAATCCTAGAACAAAATACTACTTGATTTATGTTGAAAATTTGAAAGTTAATAGATTTCTAGGTGTTGCTTATGTTGAATAAATTGAAGTATTAGGGGTTAAATTGATAAAATTTCAACTTAGGAGTGAAAAAGGGATTGAATTGTAAAATAAATCATAAATTTTGAGTAATAGGGACTAAATTGAGAGAATTTCGAAATTAGGGTTTATGGTGAAATTTGAAAGTTGAGATTAGTCTAAAGTGGGATTTGAATGAAAATATGAAATTAGTTTTAAATAAAATAAAGTTGTTTTATGTACCTAGGATGTTTTATGTTTGTCATTTTGGAAAATAATTGTAAATAATAACATAAGTTGAAATTAGTTGGTTATATATATATGTATATGAACATATGAATTATGTTATGGCAATTAAATGATATGTTTTGGTTGAAATTAGGATGATCTTAATATTGGCTTAAATGGTATTTTAATTAAAATGTTTGGATGATTTATGTGATGTACTTATGAGGGTACCCTAGTTAGGTCATTAGGCTGATTGTTTTGATATGTTTAGATGTATTTGAATGTGTTTTGGATTGGTTGAATAAATAGTTTTTGAATTGCTTGGTGTTCAAGATTTGCGGGGTTGGTAAACTTGATATGTAAGGCTCATTTTGAGTCCACGCGGCCTGGCACACAGGCGTGTGACCAGACCGTGTGAGACACACGGCTTATACACGGGCATGTGGTTAGGCCGTGTGTCCCCTGCATCTTAAAATTTTAAAACAGAATGCTCAGGTATTACCACACGGGCAGAGACACGGGCGTGTGTCTCAGCCGTGTGAGGAACACGGCCTAGCACACGGGCGTGTGACTTGGCCGTGTGAGGTAAGTCAGGGAGTTACACGGGGTAGGACACGGCCTGAGACACGGGCATGTCTCAGGATCACACGGGCGTGTCCCTTGATCACACGGGCGGGTGACCCCTGCACCTAGGAAAAATTTTAAAATTTCATGAAAAATTCTCTAGACTTTCAGTTAAGTCCCGATTTGTTTTTAACATGTGTTTTGGGCCTTGAAGGTTCATAAAGGGACTATATGATTTAATTGTGATGTTTATGTGTGAATAATTATGAATTGTTCGTATTTGATCTGTAATGTCCGGTAATGCTCCGTAACTCTGTTCCGGCGACAGATAAGGGTTAGGGGGTGTTACATTTATAGTCAAACCTAAGTATAGGGGAAACTAGGGTAAGAGGCCTTGCCCCCCTTCCCTTTGGTCAAGTGGGAAATTACTATTAATAGTTTCCTTAAATATTAATTATTCAATTTAAGCTTTTTAATTATTTCAAAAATGAAAAAAAAAATTATTTTTGGCCCCTCCTAAAAGTTAATTTCCAATCTAATCTTTTTTAAAATATTTTTTTTAACTTCGCCCCTTCAAAATTTTAGAATTTTATCTTAACCCTTCAAACAAAGTTTTCGACTTCGCCCCTGCACCCAAGTTTGCAGATGCAAACAACAATAATTTATTTTATCAATTTGATATCGAGTCACTCTACATTGCGTCTTGTACATATATGCTTCTTGTACATATAAGTTAGAGTGTCGCCCCCAATATAATGTTGCCAAACTTGATAAAGATACATGCCATGCATTTTGTTGCCAAACTTGTTTGAAAATAGCATTCCTCTTGTTATCCAAAAGCATTCAAGCTCTAGTATATTGCTTTATTTACTCCACAATTGTACTACACGAAGGGGTGGGTTGGACAAATTTCTTCAACCATGTGAATTTTACCATATTCCCAACGCATTCATTCTCCTCCTTGTCCAGCAAAGCATTGATAATATAATGATTTCAAGTTGATGTTATCATCTTCGGTTATCACTTGTTCATTAATTCGAAGGCAGGCATCTTCTAGCATTATAATCGTTTCCTGCATGAAAAATGAAATGTATGCAGTTTCGGCTTTCATCTTTCCAGTACGACGACAAGCAACTCCAATATTATTTCAAACTTGATTACTGTAGATGTTTCTAATAAACTAACCCTCTTAAATGGTATTCCATATGCCCATCTGACTTCAAAAAGCTTAATTAAATTATGTTAGATACAAGTAGTTCGATCTCTTTTCTATTCAAAATAAATATAAAAAAAAACATTAATATTCAATTTTTTAAAATCTAAAAAATGTTACTTTCATACTAATAAATTTTAATTGTAACAAAATCTAAAATTTTTCCTATTTATAGATTATTTATCTCAACCATATAAATTTTAATTGTCAGGTATTATAAAAGAAGAAAGAAAAAATAGGAAAAATAAAGAGAGATAAATAATCTAAAAGAAAAAAAAAAGGAAAAATAAATTAATTAAAAAAATATTTTTTCAAGTTTATATGGTATGGCAGTTTATTATTAGCTAATTTTTTTTTTAACAAATATAGCATTTTGGTATAAATTAGGTAACATAAGAATAATTTAGGTGTCACTTGTGACGAAAAAGTTTAGGTACCAACTTTGAAGCAAAATTAGTTTAGGTACCACTTGTAACAAAAAAAAATTAAGTACCAAGATGGGAAAAATAGTATTGTTTAGGTATCAATTTGTAGATAAGTAAAAATTATATTATCCCTTAATTTAATAAAGGCATAATAACTTTTTTGGCCCACCAACTTTGCAAAAAAAAATATATTTTAGCCTTTCATTTAATTTTTCGTCTCTTTTAACCCTTAAACTTGCATTTTTTGTCAAATCACCTCAAAATAGATAGAAAAAGTTAACATTTTTTAACTTTGTTGACATGGTATACACGTGAACTACCATGTGGATGATATGTCAGTATTTAGTTAATTTTTTAAAATTTAAAAAACATTTAAAATATTTTTTAACAATTTTATACTTTTTTAATGATTTTTAATTTTTAAAAATAATTTTTATATATTTTTAAAAAATTTAAAAGTTAATTAAATGTTGATGTGACATCCACGTGGTGATCCATGTATATATCATATCAACAAAGTTAAAAAGAAGTTTACTTTTTCATCTATTTTAGGGTGATTTGATAAAAAAACATAAATTTAAAGAATCAAAAGATAAAAAATTAAATAAAAAACTAAAATAAATTTATTTTGTAAAATTAAAAGATAAATAAATCATTATGCTTTTAATAAAAAAACTGCGAACTTTCCAGTAAAGATGGGGACAAAGTAGGCCAAATCGTGCCAAAAAGCAATAAAAAAATTACAAATTACTTACTAAATATATAATTTTTAATTTGGGTTTCTTTTCGTTATATATTGACCAAATCCTTTATATTTTCTATAAATTTAAATCTAAATTTTTATATTTTTATTTTCAGGTTTAAAAATTATTAATATTATTAAATTTTTTTAATAAATTTAAGTTAATTATAATGTCATTTTTTAATTATATAGCTATCAAGTGAGTATTTTTTTTAATTTTAAAATATTGTATTAATAAATTTAACAAAAAAAAATTACCAACGTTAACAATTGAACTTGAATTTTAACTTCTGAAAATAAAAATACAGAGACAAAATTCCAAAAATGTATAAAGACTTATAGCATATTTGAATGGGATTATATAATTTTTGCCCTGAATTTGGCAACTAAATTCACTTTGGTCTTTGAATTTGGCAACTAGATCCATTTTAATCCAAAAATTTAGATTTTATTGAGATTTGATGATGTGACCAGTATTATTGGAACATAACCGCACTAAATGGACCTAGAATTTATAACGGTCCGAACAAAGGGGTTAAACCGATTAAATCAGAAACTGCTTGAAATTGGTAAAAATCAAAAATCAAGACAAGAAATCGACAATTGAACCAGTTTAATAATTTTTTTAAAATTTTAGATTTTTATGAATTTTAATCATTTATTTAATTATTTTTACTTAAATGATTGAATTGATTGAATTGGTTGAATCGAGAATCGATGATTTAATCTATTTAACCATCGATTAAGTTATTAAAACATTGAATGTGTTATCCTGAAATTGTATTACATTATTACCTAAATTAAAATAGATTTAATTATCAAAATAGACAAAAATACATATATAATTATCAAAATAAAGCGAAGTTTTGCTTCAAAAATTATATTATCCACATTTTAACTAAGAAAGGCTGCTGTTGTGCGTCCTTAGAGGTAGATATTAATATAAGAGGTGATGAGTGAGAGAAGTCATCCTGTTTGGGAAGCGAGAAAATTACAGTAGAAAAAAAAGGGGGGAAAAAGCCATGATTTCGAGGCGGAATCGACCGTCTTCTTCCGCATACTTTCTCCTCCACCTATTCTTCTTCGTTGTTTCCTTTTGTTGCAGCAAATCCAACGCCCAAAACGCCACCACTGATCCCGCCGAAGGTACACTCTCTTCAATTCTCTCTTCGATTTTGACATTTCTGTCTTTTCAATTTCCAAAAAAGCGACGCAGTTTCAAGCCTTTTTCAGCTAAGAAAACCAGTCGAACGTGTGAAAACAAATGAAACTCGTTCTTTCCTATACTTCCGAAACTTCATAAATGTCGAATATGTTATCGATCGGATTTTTCTTCTTCTTTTTTTTTTTTCTGAAAATGTTTGTGCATGAATATTAATATGATATATTAATTTGTTAATTAAAACCACTATCTTTTCTTCTTTATTTTTGTTTATAAGTTAAATTCACGATTCCATCCTTCAATTGGGTTTTTTTTTTTTTTTTATATATATAGTTTAACTTTTTTGTCACACAGATACATGATTTATCATTTTCATTAAACTCCTAAATTTTTTTAAAATTTTTATTAGGTCCCCAATAAATGAGACACTTTATAATAATTTATGTACATTTTATATGTAATGCAAATTACTACCTAATGTAAAATTAATATATTGTGTGACACAACAACTTCATTAAATATTGTCAAACACACTCTAACTCGGACTAAAACTCACACATGAAATTAGTATATAGCGGAGCTTTAAAAAATAAATAAAATTTGAAATTAAACATTTTATTTTTATTTATAAAAAGTAATTAAACATTAAACAGAAAAATAAAAATCGACTTTAATAATTATAAATTTTTAATTTATAAAATTCAATTAATATCTCAGCCAAAAATATACTAGGATTCCGATGGATGTGTAGTTTTCACAATCATTCAGTATACTCCTTTTGAATACCTAGTTAAAAAAGAACAAGGGGAAAAAACAATGGAATGGTACAGACTCTATTTTCTTTTAAGTGGTATAGTACAAAATCATTGCCATTTTACTTGTATTGATTGGACCACATATGTCATGTGGTGCAAAAATTTTGATATATAATATATGATAAAAGTATTATGAATATATTTATATTAAGATTTAGATTGAATTTTGTTCTTTTTATTTAAAAGGTGAGCAATTTAATCTCTATATATTATATTAAAAAGTAAATTAGTTATTTTTGTTTAAAATTTCATCCATTGTTAAAAACTAGCGTGATTGAGAAAATAACCAAACAATTACAATTGACATGCCACGTAGACCTCATTCTGACATACAGTGACTAGTTTTTTATAGTAAAAATTGATGAAATTTTTAATAGAAAGGCTCATTTGTTCTTTATTCTAATGTATAGGGGTTAATTTACCCATTTTTTGAGTAGTGAGGACAAAATGCAATCTAATTCTTAATATAAAGGCCTTCGTGGTACTTTTATCATATATATATATATAATATACTTATAAAAGATTCATAAATTAATCAAATAAATTAATTTAGTTGAAAAATTTAAAAAATTAAAAATTATTATAAGAATTCATTAATTTTATAATTTTTAAAAGAAATTATATAACTTAAATTATAATCTGAAAAAATCTAAAAAATGATTAAACTGAAATTTTTAATTTTTTATGTGAATTTAAATTCTGATGTTGATGTATTAATTTGATTGTCTGTATTAATCATAATTTTTTTCATAAAATTTATAATATCTCATTAATAATATAATTAAGAAATTAAAACATGATGTATAAGTTTAATTTTAAAAACATGAAAAATAAAATTATTTTTAAAATATAACTATTATAATAGTAGATTGTGTAAAATTCTATTTTTATATATAGTTTCATACTTAATTTTAATTACTAATTAGTGAATATAGATTGTTAATAAAATTTATATAGTCTAACTACTAAATAAAACATTAGTTATATTTTTAAATATCCATTTCAATTATAATAGTATATTTAATTTGTAAAAATAGTGATAAACTTAAGAAGTTTTTTTTTTAAAAATGATTTTAAAATTTACAATGAATTATTATATAAATTATACATTGAATTATTGAATATAAACAAATTAAAAATGTCTTATCATGAAAATATAGCTTATGAAATATCATTAAAAATTATATAAAAGTTAATGTATATAGAGGTACACTTAGCAATTTTTTGTCAAATTAAAAAAAATTAGACTTAACCGAAAATCAAATTAAAAACTGTAAATATTTTTTGTCACGTATTAAAATATAAAATTATGATGTATTATTATATTATTGGTCGTGAAGCCCAAGTTACAATTTTTCCCTCCAAATGCTTACTTTCTTTTGTCGTCATGTGAACATATTAAAAATTTAAACATATGATGTGTTATATAATAAAATTTAGTTAAGTCTGCATCTATTACATCATCATTTCTTAATTCATATGCTGTGACATCCTTTTTCTGAGTAGTGGGTAAGCGCTGCTCAATTTTGAATGCTTTATTTATTTATTTTTTAAATTTCTAAGTCATTTGAGAAATATATTTAGAATTTATAATAATATCCCTCGGGTACATAATTTATCATCGTGGAAATTGGTCATTTTGCAATAATTATCTCACTTTTGTCTCTTTGTCAAACATTTTATGATAATTTATAGGTCTGATGGGATATAAAATTATTAAGGATTGGGTTATTCTTTTGTATTAGGTTTTGGATATGATTTTCTAATAAGACTTGGATAAGGAAAATTTAATAATGTTTATGTATAAAGATAAGATTGTAATTTTAGAAATGTCACCTTCATATGAACTATGACTTTATTTGGTCATTGATGTCAACAAAAATATACTAGTTTGAAAATTCTCTAATTTTGTTAATAAAAAAGGTTACCAATAAGTTGAACTAATATAATCTTTTCAAATTTTAATTGAATTATATTTCAATTTTTTAAATTGATTTTTAATTTTTTTTGTCAAAAATAACATTTAAACTATCAATTTTATCTTATTTTACCTAAGATAAAGTACATCGTCTAATAAGCTTTACAGTAAATTAGATCAAAATTGATAATTTAGATAAGGACCAATTTGAGAGCTGAAATATAATTCAGGAAATAAAAAACTGCGGTAATTAAGATTAGTTTTGATCTATTAAATTACATGGTTAACTATGGTTTACTCATATTAGATGGAATAATTTGTGTGTTAGATTAGATAGAATATGTATATATATATATATATTTAGAAACTTTTTGGAATATTTGATGTATAGGATGTCAGTGTGATGTAGGGTGGGTTTGGATGAGCGGTGCGTTTACCTGCGGTTAGTGTAAAAACAGCGGTGGCGGTGAGATTAGATACTGTAGCGATACTGTAGCGTGAGACAAAAAGTAAGCTAAACGCACTGCACCGCACTCAATCGCCCATCCAAACCCACCCGTAAACAATCTATTTACTCTATATTTGAATAATTAATAATAAAGGAAAGAAAAGAAAAGAAAAAGTGAAAGAAAGTTAAAAGGTTTTTAGAATGATACCGGTGGTTGAATTAGTTAGGTTATCGATTTATCGGTCTGGTCGGTTCAATTAATTTCGATTAAATAAATTATTAAAAATTTAAAAATTAAAAATATTAAAAATTTAGTTCAATCGGTTTATACTGGTTTCCTAGTCAAGAGGTTCAATACCCTTTTATTTCTTATTTGGATAACTAAAATAAAAAGAAAAAAAATTAACATATTTTGTTTGATTAAAACGTGGAAAGAAAAAGTAAACAATTTGTTTAAATAATATTCCAATTATAATCTTACTTAAATAACACATAATAATTAAATTAAATTTATCTAAATCTCATTACGTGTTGATTCTTATAGATCTTATATAAATCCTCAAAATAATATTTCTTACTTTGTAAAGTGAGGAAGTTCTTAGTCATTTTTCAATTGAACTGATATTCGATTAACTTATGACACTAACTCAATTAAGCACATTATATATAGTATAGATATATATACTTACATAAGATTAACAATGTGAAAACAGTGAGGGCATTGAACTCGATATTTCAACAATGGGGTACACAAGCAGTTGCTTCATGGAATATCAGTGGAGAGCCATGTAGTGGGTCTGCACTGAGTCAAAGTGACTCAGTGTTTGAAGACCCTACAAATAACCCAGCTATCAGATGTGATTGCTCTTTCAACAGCAGCACTCTTTGCCACATTACTCGATTGTATATAATCTCACTGTCACTCCTCTTTAATCATTAATTTTCGGATTTTATTTTCTTTAAAAGTATTCGTATTCAATGCATATTCTCAAATACATGTTTATGGACTTATCTCAGGAGAGTATATGCTTTAGATAGAACAGGAGTTATACCAGAGGAACTTTTGGGTTTGCCTTTTCTTACCTTTTTGTAAGAGTTTTCTTTTCTCTCTCTTTTTTCCTCACATGTGTAATAAATTCAGTTCAGATTAGATGGATTATATATGATATATTAGGTTGGTTTTAAATTTCATTATTTGGTTATGCAGGAAGATCGATCAAAACTTCTTCACTGGTTCATTGCCAGCATTTATGGGAAATATGTCAAGATTAGAGTCACTGTGAGTATCGAAAGATTACCTAACATAAGTTATTATCTCGAATGTGAATGTGTCATATTTGAATGAATGAAGAGTTCCAACAACATAAAAATACTACAAAATCTAATGTTATTACTTTTTTTTTTTTGTTTATTTATTTTATTTTGCCTAGGTCAATTGCTCATAATGATTTCACTGGACCTATTCCAAAGGAGCTTGGAAATCTTAGGCAGCTAAAATTGCTGTAAGGCCCCTTTTTCTCCCATATAATATATTTAATTTTTGGAATAAAGTAATATTTAATTTCTAAATTCGATATTTTTTAAATTTAATTTTGGAATTTAAATTCTATTAAGATATAATATTGTGGTACTATGTTATTATACTATATCATTATCTAAAATTTTTTGAAAGTTCATATAAAACTTTTAAAAATTATTTAAAATGTATAAAGAATTTATTTTTAAAAAAAAAAATTCAAATAATGATGTGCCATAATTTCAAAGTGTCATATCATCATACCTTAACGAATCCAAGTTAAGGAACTAAATTGAGAAAAGCTGTCAAATTCTAGGACTAAATTGGATCAAAAAAGTTCAAACCTTTCTAATTTAGAATAAAGTTACACAATACATAAGGTTGGGATGATTACCGCATTTATAGGAGATAGTAAAATATTAAAAAATAAATATATAAAAAAAATAAGGCTAGTGATAAATTTATAATTCTGTTTGTGGAGTTCAAAAAAAAGTGCACTATCAATGTACGAAATCCTCTCATATTGTTAGTAGGGTTTTTTAGTGTACGAAAAGCATATAGTAATGTGTAGTAAAATAAAAATAAAAAGATAAATATGACACTTGTCTCACCTTTTATATAATTATAAATTTGTTGATTTATGTGATGTAGGTCTTTTGGCGAGAATAGTTTCTCCGGAACACTGCCTCCAGAACTTGGTAACTTAGTCAACCTTGAACAACTGTAAGTTCCAAATTTCTTCAGTTATTAACAAGGATTCACATGATCCTTTTTACCCTATGAAATTATAACAACATTGTTTGATATGAATTTCGACAGTTACATTAACAGTTGTGGTTTGGGTGGTGAGGTTCCCTCCACATTTGCCAACTTTGGAAACCTGCAAGTTCTGTAAGAAAAATACCCAACCATTACAACCTATGCGTGTGTGTGTTTAAATGTATATGGGCATTTCCATGTCCTCAATTATGAAGCATGGAAACTTCTGTCTCGAGAGTGTTCATGTGTCGGGCACGAATACAATTCCGGCAAACATGTCCATATCATGCCGTACTTTTATTACGTGTTCGTGTTCATTCCCGTGCTCCAAAATGTCTTGCAATTGCCTTATGTCCTATTAACTGATTTCAGGTGGGCATCTGACAATGCTTTCACAGGCAAAATACCTGATTTTGTTGGCAATAACTGGACTCAGCTTACATCATTGTAAGTTATTTACAACAACTTTTCGAATTTTATAAAATTCGGGATGAAATTTTAACAAATTAAAGTAAAGAAACTAAGTAGACCCTCTCTAATAGGAAGAACGGTATCATTTCAGGAGATTTGAAGGGAACTCTTTTGAAGGACCTATACCTTCCAGTTTCGCAAACTTGAACTCGTTGACATCTTTGTGAGTACATATCAAAACGACTCTCTCGAATTTTTTCCACGTATACATCGTAAAACTCTAATCTCACATTGAAAATCTCGAAGATCCGTTGTTAGTCTCACTATATAATCATAATGGATTCTCGAAGTTTCCGAATGTGGATTGGGGGTGTCACAATCATATATATATACACGTGTCTGATGCTTTAATATAAATATCATGTAGGCGAATTGGTGATATTTACAATGGGAGCTCTTCTTCTTTTGATTTCACAAGAAATTTAAACAACTTGACTGACTTGTAAGTTAAAAGCATCATCTTGTACTCATCTTTTTCCCCTAATTTAATGGACTAATCAATGATGTTTGATTGGATCGGACCGGTTGAACCGAAAATCGATTGAGTATAGATCTGGAGAATAGATTTGAACCGGTTAGTCAGAGAATCGGTACAGACCAGTTGAAATGTTTTTTAATCAAGTCGGTTAGACTGATAAACCAGTGACTTGATTAGTTCGACTATCGGTCCAGTTCTAAAAACTTTGGGACTAATTACAGACTAATTAAATTCTTTTTTTGTTGTTGTAGAGTTCTAAGAAATGTGCTACTCACTGGTACTTTGCCATCTTATATCACAGAATTACAATCTTTGCAAAAGCTGTAAGTTACGTTCTAAGGAACATTTAAAAAATTGTACCTATTGTTCGAGAATTTTTCTTATGTGTTTAGTTTCTTTTGTCTTCCAGAGACTTGAGTTTCAACAATTTAACAGGCCAAATTCCAAGTGCTTTGTTCAATATGGATTCTCTTACATACTTGTAAGTTACAAAATTTGTTGTATTGTGCGACTCTTTATTTTTCTTGAAGTACTTATGTCGGATTCATACATATACGGACTCTTGAAATGGCCAGGTTTCTTGGAAATAATAGCCTGTCAGGTCCAATTCCGAGCCGAAAGAGTGAAACTCTTCAGACTATGTAAGTCATCCTTTTACACACTAAACTTATTCATTCCATCAGAATTCGTGTTTAATATGTATTCGAATATTGAAACAAAGATATGACCCTTCAAATATATAAAAAAAAAAAAACCTTAAAACCCGTTTTAAAATATTGAACATATTTATGTCGAATATATGCATTTATTAGACCGTACACTCGAATTCAAGTAACATGGGGTAATATGTGCATAGTCCCTACTCACTTTCAGCTATTTGACTTCTCTATGCAGTGATTTATCATACAATATGTTATCAGGAAATTTGCCTTCATGGATAAACTCAGATTTGAACCTGTATGTATCTTAAAGCATGATACTTCCTTTATGCATATAATCTGTCCACTACATTGTCTAAGAGGTTGTTTCACGGCTATTTATGCAGGAATTTCGTGGCCAACAACTTCGAATTGAACAGCTCGAGCTCAAGGTAAGTATCGTTTCGATGAATAAAACTCTGAAACTTTCCATCAAAACCATGCAATGGATTTGTTTTGAAATTCTGCAGGCTTTTGCCTGGATTAGAATGCCTTCAAAGAAGCTTTGCCTGCAATCGGAACTCTCCTCGATGTAAGCTTTTGCGAAAAACTTGGAAACAAGCATATGTTATTGAGGTTTTAATTTTGTGTATAGATTGGTTCCCCTGCTTACATGTTTTTTCATGTTGGCATTGACAGATGCAAACTTCTCGATCAAGTGCGGCGGTCCGCAGATGATGTCGAATGGGATAGTTTTCGAGGCCGAGAACCAAACTCTCGGTGCGGCGGGGTTTAACGTGACAAGTGCTAAGAATTGGGCAGTTAGCAATGTTGGTTTGTTCGCAGACCGGCAAAATCAACTGTATGTGCAGAACACGTTAGCACAAGTTACACGTACGAGCACGCCGGAGCTATATCAGACTTCGAGGCTATCCCCTGGATCACTTAGATATTATGGCCTAGGCCTCGAGAACGGATTGTATACAGTAAACTTGTTCTTTGCTGAAACAGCTTTCTCGGACCGAAGCACACGGTCATGGAGGAGTCTGGGAAGGCGTATTTTTGATGTTTATATTCAGGTAATATCTCAGTTTTGGATCATATAATTGGTGTCCTCTGTTTGGAGTGTTTCTATGTCAGCAACTTATCTATGCTTCACTAGGGAACCCGGCAATTAAGGGATTTTGAAATATCGAAGGAAGCAGGCGGTGTTGAGAGAGCAATAGTTAAGAATTTCACTGCTAATGTAACGGATAATCATCTTGAAATCCACCTGTTTTGGGCCGGTAAAGGGACGTGCTGTACACCAGAACAAGGCTATTATGGTCCTTCGATTTCAGCCATTAATGTTGTTCCAAGTAAGACACCTTAAACGCTTATGAATCTATATGTAATATAAATTTCATGTGCTTACTCTATGCTTTTCATTGTTCAGATTTTGTACCAACCGTCAGCGGGATACCGCCAGGCACACATAAAGGGAAGAACCAGACAGGATTGATTGTCGGTATTACAGTTCCCATAGTTTTCGTGGCGTTGATACTCGTATTTGTGATTATTTACATTAAGAGAAGAAAACAAGACAACGATGAAGAAGGTAAGATCATCAATGTATCATAGAACATATATGCATCTTGATATAGAACAATGAATCATCCCATTCAATAGTTCTTGACAAAATTCAGGAAAGACTCGGTTTTCACTTCTCAACTAGGCCGGTTGCACCAGATATTATATAGGGAATGCAGCTGTTCTAACTTCAAATCTCTGACCAATATCGTTTCTCCTATGGTAACTAGAAATGTTGCATTTCTAGCCTACTAAGTGCCTTACTTGAACCTGCAGTGTTTATTGGTATCGGCCCTAGACCAAACACATTTAGTTACGCCGAGTTGAAAACCGCCACGGAAGATTTCAGTCCTTCAAAGAAGTTAGGGGAAGGCGGGTTTGGACTTGTATACAAGGTAAACTATTTTAGCCTATAACTATAGTTACAGCTCGACATGTAGCGGCAAAAGTTACCAGTGATTTACGACAATGTTATTATGTTTTAGGGTACACTTTCGGATGGGAGAGTTGTAGCAGTGAAGCAACTTTCGATAGCATCACACCAAGGGAAGGATCAATTCGTTACAGAGATAGCAACAATCTCGGCGGTTCAACATCGTAATCTCGTTCAACTATACGGTTGCTGCATCGAAGGAAATAGGCGTCTCCTTGTTTACGAGTACCTCGAAAACAAAAGCCTCGATCAGACACTCTTCGGTATGAGAACATTCAAAATAATCCTTTCATGCAGGACACAATGGCTATGAGACTTATCGAACTGTAAATGCAGGACATAGCGGCTTGCATCTCGATTGGCCGACCCGGTTCAACATCTGCTTGTCAGTCGCGAGAGGCCTAGCGTATCTTCATGAGGAGTCTAGGCCGAGGATTGTCCATAGAGATGTCAAAGCAAGCAATATTCTGCTCGATGCAGAGATGTGCCCGAAAATATCGGATTTCGGATTGGCAAAGCTATATGATGACAAAAAAACGCACATCAGCACTCGCGTTGCAGGCACCATGTAAAGCCCTTTCCGACTTTTTTCAACCTTTTCATTCAACATTGCTTCCTTAATGACATGTAATTTAATCACCTTGTAGTGGCTACCTAGCACCGGAGTATGCAATGCGAGGGCATCTCACTGAGAAAGCTGATGTTTTCGGCTTCGGTGTCGTTGCATTGGAGATTCTGTGCGGAAGACCGAACACGGACACTACCTTACAAATCGACAGAATTTATCTTCTTGAATGGGTAATGAAAATGGAACATTTTAACCTTTTGTAGTTATGATTAGACCTATTCATGTATAGGCCGCATCGAATGATTATTTATTACGACCAATGTCTCCAGGCATGGAACCTGTATGAAAATGATCAAAGCTTGAACCTGGTCGATCCGACTTTAGCCGAATTCAACAAAACCGAAGCTTTCCGAGTGCTCGGGGTGGCACTGTTATGCACTCAGGCTTCACCGTCAATGCGGCCACTGATGTCCCGAGTCGTCGCAATGCTTGCCGGTGACATCGAAGTGAGCACCGTTACATCGAAGCCAAGTTATTTGACTGACTATGATTTTAAGGATATAACAGGCACTTTCATGAGTGAAGAAACACAAACATCCATGGCATCCAGCAGCAGCGACAACACGATGAAGAGTAACAACAACTCCGTTACGGTGACAGATCCGAGTCCCTCCCCCGTAAATGTTTCTGGATTTAGTGATACTCTCGGAGAAGGGAGGTGAAGAGTCCTTGGAATCAGATGTAAATATCGGATACAGGTATGCTCATTTTTTTTTCCTTAAAATTTCAATATATTTGGAGGATTGTAGAAGCTGTTTTAAAAAATGGATACTTTCAAAGAAAAACAAATAAAGAGTTGGGGCAACGTAGGATGTTTCCGGATTTATTATTTCACTAAAGTATCCGTGTACAACATGTTGTAACATTATCCTCCAAATATTTGAAAAACTAAGGAAAATAAATAAAGATATCCACATTTCACACTCAATTTTACGATTGAAAAAATATTATTTTACCATTTTAATAGACTATATTTTTATAGTTTTTAAAAGATTAAATCAAATTTTATATTTTTAAAGGGGTCAAAATGTAATTTTACTTTTACTAATTTAAATTTTTAAAAATTTTAAAGGAGCATATAAAAAAATTTTCATTTTAGGGGGGTCGAGGCCCCTATTAGCCCCCTAGTTTCACTACTGCATGTGTTTAAATTTTAATTTCATGAGATTTATATTTTTGTGAATTTGATCTTTATTTTTTTAGTTAAATTTAACTCTTTAACTTTTTAAAATAGTCTAATTTGACCATAAATTTTTTACTAAAAATACTGAATAAAATATTAAATTTTTATACATGCAACCTATACGATAATCCATAAGTACTTCAGGTTACTTTTTAAATTTTTATGACTTTTTTATTTTTTATTTGAATATTTTTATATTTTTTATATTATTTATTGACAAATGGTATCAATGCAACATGAAGTATAAATGAACTGTCACGTGGGTTGTAATGCCAACATCGTTAAATAATTAATATTTTAGTCAACGTTTTCGTTATACAAAAGTAATTTTAACTCTTTTTAAAAGATTAATAATCAAATTTAATTAAAAAATAAGAATTAAATTAACAAAAAAAATATAAATGTTGAAAGTTAAAATTATCATTATTTTAATTTTAATAGATTTAATAATTTGTGCCATATTTATATTTTAATCAATAAAAAATGCAAAACATGAGATATATTAAGCATGAAATAAAGAATTAACCAATAAGAAATCTGAATTAAATTCATGTGATGAAATCCGATTTTTTCACATTAAAATATTTTTAGATCTAGTCAGTTATATTGATTCCACACTCAATAATGTCATGAAGTGACCGTGCCTCTATAATCACCTACATATAATAGGGTATCATTCTCAAATAAAATCTCTCCTACGTCGAGTATCATTCTAGTGAAACTTATCAAATTGCTCTCATATCCTTAAAAAGTTCTGTACACTCATAACATCAATTAAAATTATTGTACTCAACGGCTTTTCACACTAATCTCGATGACAACCACCCTTGTCTTAGTGGCTTTTTGCACCACAAAACCATCGTTACAAGCCACTCTCAACTTTTCTGTTGTAATAATATCAATTTTTTCTTCATTATAACTATGTTTATGATTTTGTTGTTTTAGTGATCATATTACCTAAATTTGATTATCTCATTTTATAATTCTTTTTATGTAGTACGTAAACTACTCATAAACCCTCAATTTTTAAAGTGGAAAATATTATGGGTTGAAGCACGTTTTAACTCACATTTAAATTCTTACAACAACAGTGATGCTAATTAAGTTAAAATTTAATCGGTATGTTTTTTTGTAAATTTTGACTAGCGGTAGTTGTCTATATTGTTTATAAAATTTGACATGTTATTAGTTCATGTTATATAAATTTTAATATATTCATATATTAGTATTATTTTGGGTAAATTACACTTTAGTTACTAAATCATGGGTAAAATTTTGTTTTGGTCACATAATTAAAAAAAAAAAGTTACAATTTGATCAATGAATTATTCAAAAGTTTTCGTTTAAGTCACTGAACGGTTAAAATCAATGTTATATGGTTTTCTCTATTTGTATTGTCTACACCAATCAAAAGCTCTCTTTCCACTTCTCTTCTACAGTTCAGTTTTTTTTTTCATGAAATAGCTTTGGATGTCATAAATCTGCAAATCAAAATTCAAACAGTTTTTTCCTCCGATCTCTGACACTGGCCATCAGATCGGCTTGGATCTAAGGTGTGCTATTCTATTTGTCTATGGGTACTAATCCACCTTATTGATTGTCGAATCGTTGCTTAGAACTCGCTGACAGAACTTTAAAGAAAATTTAATATCCCAGTGACTTAAATAAAAACTTTTAAATAGTTCATTGACCAAATTCGAATAATTTAGTGACCAAATAGTAACTTTTTTTTTATTTACGTGACCAAAAATGAAAATTCACTCATAGTTTAGTGACTAATAGTGTAGTTTACTCTATTATTTTCTATACAATACTAGTTTTGGGAGGAAAAAAAAATATAAAAATATTTAAGTAATAATTTTTTTAAAAATCATTATTGATAAGATAATAAAAATATAAGTAACTTTGTTTATGGAATTTTAGTTGTATTAGCATAGTTAAAGATATTGATTTTTTATTTTATTTTTTAAAAAATAAATTATCTTACATAAAGTTAGGGCTAATTTTTAGAAATATGCTTAAGAAAAATTTATTCGAAAAAAGTAGGTTATTTTTTTTAAAAAAAAAAATTATTGATCTACATTGTTTTTGGAGAGAGAAAGGAAAACGCGTTTTACAAGGCATATTTTTACTGTTGTGTCAGTGAAAACGCGTCTTACAAAATTAATAACTCAATTATTTTGGTCAGGTGGTTAAATGTCAGTGCTTTTATCCTTGAGTCTCGAGTTCAATTTCTCTCCTACACACATTAATATGTTTTATTTCATGTTGTTTAAAGCTCTTTTTATTTTAATTAATATTTTTGACACATGATTTCTTTTGGTTAAATGGCTAGATAATTGTGATTTCATCATTGAGTTCCTAAGTTCAATTCTTCTTATAAGTATTTTAATATGTATTTTTTATTTCATGCCGTTTCAAAAAAAAATTAATTAATTAATAATTATAAATATTTGAAAAACAATGATATTTGAAATAATAATTATTTGATTTTATAATATTAAAAATCACCATACCCCACAATATAGGTGGAGAAAATAAATATTTGACATATAAATATTATATATAAAGAATTAATTGATGTTTTAAAAAAAATACATATTTATTATTTAATTTTTTAAATAAAAGAGCTATTAATTAAAAATAAAAAATTTGAAAAAATATATATCTATTAATTATAAACATTAATTAAAAAAAAGCTTGAAACAACATGAAATAAAAATACATATTAAAATGCTTATAAGAAGAATTGAACATAAGGCTCAAAGATGAAATCACAATTATTTAACCATCTAACCAAAAGAACTAATATGTCAAAAATATTAATTAAAAACAAAAACAACTTAAAACAATATGAAATAAAAAATACAAATGTAAATAGGAAAGGAATTGAACCCGAGACTCAATGACAAAAACACTAACATCTAAATCATCTGACAAAAAGAGTTAAATTGTCAATTTTCAGTGAAAACGAGTCCTACAAGACGCGTTTTCACAAACAGAACAGTGAAAACGTGTAACATCCCGGTTTAGACCCTAGTCGGAACAGTGGTTCGAGACCACAAATCCGAGATCGTAAAAATATTTTAATGATATTTTCTGTGTGAATATTATGTGACTTAGTTTGTGTGAAAATTCTGTGTGATAATTTGATTGTTTGTGTGTCGAATTAAGAAAAAGGACTTAATTGCGTAAAGTGTAAAAGCTGTGTGCTGATTCATAAGTACCTAAGTGTTGTTGTCTTTTAAATATGGAGGTCTTATGGTGTAATTAGACCATATTTAGTGTTAGTGGATGGTAGATGGACATTTATAACCAACCATAATAAGCTTTAATGTTTATTTCATTAAGGGTATAATTGGAAATCAATTATAAATGTTATAATAAACAAAATGAAGCCAAAATGCTCATCTTTAACATGTATTTTCCACCGGAATTTGAGAAATAAAATAGGGTTTGAAGCTTTCATGGTTTCGGCAACTTCAAGCTTCAATTAGTAAGTGTTTTGTGTTCGGTTTTTATTAATTTCTACGTTTTTGTGATCGTTGCTTTGTGCTCTATAAAACCCATGCTCAAATTTTGTGAATTGATAATGTTTATGAGATGTGCCATTGAAGAACATGTGAGCTTTGTGATGTTAGTTGATGAAATATGAAAGCTTGGTGTTGGGTTAACATAGTTTGTATTTGAATTTTTGGTGAAATTGAGTAAAATGGGCTAAATTGAGAAAAGTGTAAATTGAGGGACTAAAATGTGAAATAAATAAAATGTGTAGACTTGTATGAACATAGAGAGAATTCGGCTAAGCATATGTGCTTTGAAATTTTGTGTATTTGATGATTTTGTGAAATAGGGACTAAAGTGTCAAAATGTGAAAATGTGAGGGTTATTTTGTAAAATGCCCTAAATATGTGTATTTGGACTAAAATGAATGATTTGGTGATTGAATGGATTGAATTTGAATGTGTACAGACCAAGAGAGGAGAGGTTCGGATCGAGATCGAGGCAAAGAGAAAGTGCTCGATTAATAGATCGTTTCGGTATTTTGATATCCGAGGTAAGTTCGGACATATTACATGTAATATATTTAGTTATGTTTAATGTTTGAAATGAGTGGCGTGGTATAAATGAATTATGAATGCTATGTGAGAGCTCGATGTTACGTGGCACTAAGTGTGCGTGATCAGAGATGTAACCGAGATGATTAGCACTGTGTGTGCGAAATAAAATAAGCTTTAGTTTATGGTGGGCAATGTGTGTGCGATACTGATATAAAATCAGTTTTGATATAGATGCACTAAGTGTGCGATGTTTACTAAACTTCGGTTAATGATTTGAGGCACTGAGTGTGCAAACAAACCAAAGAAGTTACGAAAGTTGATCATAAAGAAATCAGTGAGTATTTAGTAGCACGAGATGGAAAACTAAGTGTTGGCTAAGGTACGTTCGGAACCTATGTGGTTGATGAAATTATGGTTGAGATCATGGAATGTATTTGAACATATTAGATTGTATGGTATGGTACATATGTGTTCATGAAATAATCTATGTGAATGTTAGTTTAGTATAATGTTTTATGTTACGAACTTACTAAGCTCAGTAAGCTTACTGTGTGATTTGTTTCTCTATTTTGCAGTGTCAGTAAAGCTAGCTCGGATCTGGTGATCGTCAGCGTCTCAGTCACACTATCGGCAATCTATTTTGGGGTATTTTGGAAGGATGTGCATAGTTAAAATATAGCATGTATAGGCTAGTTATTTCAATCATGTTTAGGATTTGTAAGTAGCCATGAGATGTGGCTAGATATGTGCTAGTTTTAGCATGAATGACTTTGGTATATATATGATGCATCTTTTGGTATGGATTGAGAGTTGAGAAATTGACTTATGAATGGAAATCTTTGTGATAGTAAATGCTAGTATGATTTAGTGGAATTGAGAATGAATGATGTTTGGTATATGAATATGTTCAATGTTGTATTTGTTAGCTTATAAGTTGATATGTTTGAAATTGAGATAGTATGAGTTAATAGATGGATTATATGATAGGAAATGGTTGCCAAAATTGTGTGTATAAACATGTTTAAGTGTGCTTGTAGTGATTGAACTATGTGGTTGGCATTTTGGCCTTGCAAATGGCCTATAATGTCACATGGTTGTGGCACACGGGCGTGCCTAGTGACCGTGGGATAAGCCAGTAGCTAACTTAAGAGTACACGGCCATGGCACACGGGCGTGCCTGGTAGCCGTGTGGTATTTGGCAGAATCGACCACGGCCAGGATACACGGGCGTGTGGTGGTCGTGGAGCATAAGTCAGATTCGACCACGGCCAAGGCACACGGGCGTGCTTGGTGGCCGTGGATGTGAAGTCAGTTTCGACCACGGGGAGGACACGCGGGTGTGTCTAGCAGCCGTGGGAGGCACACGGCTTACCCCCACGGGCGTGTGAGCCCTGAAACTTAGAAAAGTTTTAATTTCCATAAAATTTTGTATGTGTTTCGATTTAGTCCCGACTCAGTTTATAAGCATGTTTTAGGTCTCGTTGACCGTATTAAGGGACAATATGCTTGAGATTGATGGATGAATGTATGAATTTCTGTAAATGCTTTCTGATCTGTCCGGTAACGCCTTTAACCTTAATCCGGCGACGGATACGAGTAAGGGGTGTTACATTTTGTTAGTATCAGAGCTACGGTTTAGTCGATTCTCGGACTAACGTAGCGCGTGCGAGTCTAGCTATACATGCCATATTATGAAATTGCGATAGTGTGATGAATGCTGACAGTTGAAAATATGTTTTCTTATAGTAATGGATCCCGATCGAGCAGTTGCTGACGATGTAGAAAGCAATACGCCTGCTCCCGCTCAAGGGACAGCGCCGGCCACATCTAGGCCGAATGATAGTGGTGAGGGAGGAGAGGCTAAGCAAGCTTTCTTCCGAATGATGAGCGAGTGGCTTACGGAGTTCGTTCGAACGAATCCGACTGCTCCACAACCTCCACCCCCACAAGTACCTGTTGTGCCGCAAGTTGTAGGTCCGATCAGATTGAATAAACCACCTGTAGATAAGATTCGAAAATACGGGGTCGAGGAGTTTAGGGCCACATCTGATGACGATGTTGAGCGAGCCGAGTTTTGGCTTGAGAATACAATCAGAGTATTCGATGAGATATCGTTGAATCCTGATGAGTGCATTAAGTGTGCAGTTTCCTTGTTGAGAGACACGGCTTATAACTGGTGGAAAACATTGATATCTGTGGTTCCAAGAGAGAGAATCACCTGGGACTTCTTTCAAGCCGAGTTCAAAAAGAAGTATATCAGTCAACGATTCATTGATCAGAAACGTAAAGAGTTTCTAGAATTGAAACAGGGTCGTTTGTCTGTTACTGAGTACGAGCTGGAATTCGTAAGATTGAGTCAATACGCAAGAGAATGTGTTTTGACTGAAGCTACTATGTGCAAACGCTTCATAGAGGGATTGAATGAAGATATTAAGTTGTTGGTTAGGATACTCGATATAAACGAATTTGTTGTGTTAGTTGAAAGAGCATGCAAAGCTGAGGAGCTCAATAAAGAAAAGAAGAAAGCCGATTTCGAGGCTCGTGATGAAAGAAAGAGATTGATGAATAAGTTCTCTCAACCTTCAGCAAAGAGATATAGAGATGAAAGAAATCGTTCAAATATTTCGTTTGGGCATCCAAGTAGAGATCGTTCGAGACAAAGTACTGGTTTACGAATTCAAACTCCGAATGAATAGTGTTGGTAGCGTTAAGAGTAACAAACCTGAGTGTAGACAGTGTGGAAGACGACATGTGGGAGAGTGCTGGGGTAAGTACAACAATAGAGTTTGTTATAAATGTAGATCCCGAGATCATTTTATTCGAGATTGCCCGAAGATGGTCGAAGAGGAAAATGTTCAGAATGAAAGACCTAGTAATGTGACGGCTAGAGGTAGACCACCCAGAAACAACAGAAATGTGAGCGAAAGTCAGAGCGGGACAACAGACACAGCTGTGAGGTCAGAAGCGAGAGCACCTACCCGAGCTTATGCTATACGGGCACGAGAGGAAGCATCATCTCCAGACGTTATCACCGGTACTTTTACTTTATTTGATACTGATGTCATTGCATTGATAGATCCAGGATCAACTCATTCCTATGTATGTATGAATTTAGTGTTGAATAAGACTTTACCTATTGAGTCTACGAAATTTGTGATTAGAGTATCGAACCCCTTAGGCAATTGTGTTTTGGTGGATAAGGTGTGCAAAAATTGCCCATTGATGTTTCGTGATTTATGTTTTTCGGTCAACTTGATGTTGCTACCATTTGATGAATTTGACATAATTTTGGGTATGAATTGGCTTACTTTGCATAATGCCATTGTGAACTGTAAGAGAAAGAGTATTGAATTGAAGAGTCTGAATGGTGATATAGTTCAAATTGAATCCAATGATATAAAAGGATTACCAGCTGTTGTATCTGCAATGAAAGCTATGAACTATGTGAGAAAAGGTTGTGAAGCTTATTTGGCATACGTGATTGATACAAAGATGTCGAAAAAGAAAGTTGAATCTGTGCCTGTAGTGTGTGAGTTTCCAGATGTGTTTTCTAAAGAGCTGTCGGGATTACCACCAATTCGAGAAGTGGAATTTAGAATTGAGCTAGTGCCGGGAACTGCTCCTATTTCGATAGCTCCATACAGAATGGCCCCAACTGAATTGAAAGAGTTGAAATCTCAGTTGCAAGAATTGAATGACAGAGGATTTGCACGACCGAGTTTCTCACCCTGGGGAGCTCCTGTATTATTTGTGAAAAAGAAAGATGGAAATATGAGAATGTCTATTGATTATCGACAGTTGAACAAAGTGACGATAAAGAAAAAATATCCGTTGCCTCGTATCGATGATTTGTTTGATCAGCTAAGAGGAGCTACAGTGTTTTCAAAGATAGACTTGAGGTCTGGTTATTATCAGTTGAGAGTTAAAGGATCTGATGTGTCGAAAACTGCTTTCAGAACGAGGTATGGACATTACGAATTCTTAGTGATGCCTTTGGATTAACCAATGCTCCTGCAGTGTTTATGGATCTGATGAATCGGATATTCAGACCGTATTTGGATCGCTTTGTTGTGGTGTTCATTGATGATATTTTAATCTATTCGCATGATGAGACGCAGCATGCTGAGCATTTGAGAATCGTGCTACAAACTCTGCGTAAGAAATAGTTGTATGCAAAGTTTAGCAAATGTGAATTTTGGTTGCATGAGGTCAGTTTTCTGGGGCATATTGTATCAGCTGTTAGGATACGAGTTGACCCGAGTAAAATTTCTGCTATTTTGGAATGAAAGCCTCCGAGAAATGTGTCTGAAGTCCGTAATTTTCTGGGACTAGCAGGATATTATAGACGGTTTGTGAAAGGCTTTTCGACGATTGTGACTCCGTTGACAAAGCTATTACAGAAGGATGTTAGATTCGAGTGGTCAGAAAAGTGCTAGCAAAGTTTTGAACAGTTGAAAGCGTTGTTAACAGAAGCACTAGTTTTGATTCAACCCGAATCGGGCAAAGAGTTTATAGTTTACAGTGATGCATCATTGAATGGTTTGGGCTGTGTACTTATGCAAGAAGGGAAAGCCATTGATTATGCTTCGAGACAGTTAAAACTGCATGAAAAGAATTACCCAACGCATGATCTTGAATTGGCTGCGATTGTGTTCGCATTGAAGATTTGGCGTCACTACTTATTTGGTGAAAAATGTCATATTTATACTGATCATAAAAGTTTAAAGTATTTGATGACTCAGAAAGACTTGAATTTGCGACAAAGAAGATGGTTAGAATTATTGAAAGACTATGAACTTGTGATAGATTACCACCCAGGTAAAGCTAATGTTGTAACTGATGCTTTGAGTCGAAAATTGTTATATGCTTTGCGAGCTATGAACAATCAGATAGATCTGTATGATGATGATGCGGTTGTAGCAGAATTGAAAGTAAAACCGTTGTTTTTACAACAAATATGTGATGCTCAGAAGATTGATAATGAGTTGTTAGCAAGAAGAGTTCTGTGTGACTCGGATGCTGTATCGAAATTTCGAGTTGATAGTGATGATTGTTTGAGATTCAGAGATCGGATTTGTGTTCCAAGAAATTCAGAGTTAATTCAAATGATTTTGAATGAAGCTCACAATAGTCATTTGACTGTACATCCGGGGAGTACTAAAATGTATAATGATCTGAAACAGTTCTACTGGTTGTATGGTATAAAAAGAGATATTTTTGACTTTGTGTCGAAGTGTTCAGTTTGTCAGCAAGTTAAGGCTGAACATCAAGTTCCGTTCGATTTATTACAACCGATTATGATTCCTGAGTGGAAATGGGAGAGAATCACGATGGACTTTGTGTCGGGTTTGCCTTTGTCTCCGAGCAAGAAAGATGCGATCTGGGTGATAGTTGATAGATTGGCGAAATCAGCTCACTTTATTCCAGTGAAAATAGATTACTCACTTGATAGATTGGATGAATTATATATTGATGAGATCGTGAGATTGCACGGGGTACCTCTATCTATTGTGTCTGACAGATATCCGAGATTTACCTCGCGATTCCGGAAGAAATTGCAAGATGCTTTAGGCACGAAATTGTATTTCAGTACTACTTTTCATCCGCAAACGGATGGTCAATCCGAGCGAATCATTCAGATTCTCGAAGACATGCTGAGATGTTGCATACTTGAATTTGAAAGTACGTGGGAAAAGCATTTATCGTTGATTGAGTTTGCGTATAACAACAGTTATCAATCTAGTATTAAAATGGCACCATATGAGGCTCTTTACGGTCGAAAATGTTGAACTCCATTATATTGGACCGAGCTGAGTGAGAATAAGATTCACGGGGTTGATCTGATAAAAGAGACTGAACAGAAAGTGAAAGTAATTCGTGACAATTTGAAAGCAGCCTCAGATCGTCAGAAGTCTTATGCAGATTTGAAAAGAAAAGATATTGAATTCGAAATTGGTGATAAAGTGTTTTTGAAAGTATCTACGTGGAAGAAAATACTTCGATTTGGTCGAAAGGGCAAGCTGAGTCCGAGGTTCATCGGACCGTATGAGATTATTGAACGAGTTGGGCCGGTTGCTTATAGATTGAAATTGCCATCTGAGTTAGAAAAGATTCATAACGTGTTTCATGTGTCAATGCTTCGACGGTACAGATCAGACCCGTCTCATGTGATTGTTCCTACTGAGGTTGAGATTCAGTCAGACTTGTCGTATAGTGAAGAACCGATCCAAATCTTGGCACGAGAGATTAAAGAGTTGAGAAATAAAAAAATTTCCTTAGTGAAAGTATTATGGCACAAACACGGAATTGAAGAGGCTACGTGGGAGCCTGAGAACGTTATGAGAGAGCAACATCCACAACTATTCACTGGTAAGATTTTCGGGGACGAAAATCCCCAAAAGGGGGAGAGTTGTAACATCCCGGTTTAGACCCTAGTCGGAACAGTGGTTCGAGACCACAAATCTAAGATCGTAAAAATATTTTAATGATATTTTCTGTGTGAATATTATGTGACTTAGTTTGTGTGAAAATTCTGTGTGATAATTTGATTGTTTGTGTGTCGAATTAAGAAAAAGGACTTAATTGCGTAAAGTGTAAAAGCTGTGTGCTGATTCATAAGTACCTAAGTGTTGTTGTCTTTTAAATATGGAGGTCTTATGGTGTAATTAGACCATATTTAGTGTTAGTGGATGGTAGATGGACATTTATAACCAACCATAATAAGCTTTAATGTTTATTTCATTAAGGGTATAATTGGAAATCAATTATAAATGTTATAATAAACAAAATGAAGCCAAAATGCTCATCTTTAACATGTATTTTCCACTGAAATTTGAAAAAGAAAATAGGGTTTGAAGCTTTCATGGTTTCGGCAACTTCAAGCTTCAATTAGTAAGTGTTTTGTGTTCGATTTTTATTAATTTCTACATTTTTGTGATCGTTGCTTTGTGCTCTATAAAACCCATGCTCAAATTTTGTGAATTGATAATGTTTATGAGATGTGCCATTAAAGAACATGTGAGCTTTGTGATGTTAGTTGATGAAATATGAAAGCTTGGTGTTGGGTTAACATAGTTTGTATTTGGATTTTTGGTGAAATTGAGTAAAATGGGCTAAATTGAGAAATGTGTAAATTGAGGGACTAAAATGTGAAATAAATAAAATGTGTAGACTTGTATGAACATAGAGAGAATTCGGCTAAGCATATGTGCTTTGAAATTTTGTGTATTTGATGATTTTGTGAAATAGGGACTAAAGTGTCGAAATGTGAAAATGTGAGGGTTATTTTGTAAAATGCCCTAAATATGTGTATTTGGACTAAAATGAATGATTTGGTGATTGAATAGATTGAATTTGAATGTGTACAGACCAAGAGAGGAGAGGTTCGGATCGAGATCGAGATCGAGGCAAAGAGAAAGTGCTCGATTAATAGATCGTTTCGGTATTTTGATATTCGAGGTAAGTTCGGACATATTACATGTAATATATTTAGTTATGTTTAATGTTTGAAATGAGTGGCATGGTATAAATGAATTATGAATGCTATGTGAGAGCTCGATGTTACGTGGCACTAGGTGTGCGTGATCAGAGATGTAACCGAGATGATTAGCACTGTGTGTGCGAAATAAAATAAGCTTTAGTTTATGGTGGGCATTGTGTGTGCGATACCGATATAAAATTAGTTTTGATATAGATGCACTAAGTGTGCGATGTTTACTAAACTTCGGTTAATGATTTGGGGCACTGAGTGTGCGAACAAACCAAAGAAGTTACGAAAGTTGATCATAAAGAAATCAGTGAGTATTTAGTAGCACGAGATGGAAAACTAAGTGTTGGCTAAGGTACGTTCGGAACCTATGTGGTTGATGAAATTATGGTTGAGATCATGGAATGTATTTGAACATATTACATTGTATGGTATGGTACATATGTGTTCATGAAATAATCTATGTGAATGTTAGTTTAGTATAATGTTTTATGTTACGAACTTACTAAGCTCAGTAAGCTTACTGTGTGATTTGTTTCTCTGCTTTGCAGTGTCAGTAAAGCTAGCTCGGATCGGTGATCGTCGCGTCTCTCGATCACACTATCGACAATCTATTTTGGGGTATTTTGGAAGGATGTGCATAGTTAAAATATGGCATGTATAGGCTAGTTATTTGAATCATGTTTAGGATTTGTAAGTAGCCATGAGATGTGGCTAGATATGTGCTAGTTTTAGCATGAATGACTTTGGTATATATATGATGCATCTTTTGGTATGGATTGAGAGTTGAGAAATTGACTTATGAATGGAAATCTTTGTGATAGCAAATGTTAGTATGATTTAGTGGAATTGAGAATGAATGATGTTTGGTATATGAATGTGTTCAATGTTGTATTTGTTAGCTTATAAGTTGATATGTTTTAAATTGAGATAGTATGAGTTAATAGATGGATTATATGATAGGAAATGGTTGCCAAAATTGTGTGTATAAACATGTTTAAGTGTGCTTGTAGTGATTGAACTATGTGGTTGGCATTTTGGCCTTGCAAATGGCCTATAATGTCACACGGTTGTGGCACACGGGCGTGCCTAGTGACCGTGGGACAAGTCAGTAGCTAACTTAAGAGCACACGGCCATGGCACACGGGCGTGCCTGGTAGCCGTGTGGTATTTGGCAGAATCGACCACGGCCAGGATACACGGGCGTGTGGTGGTCGTGGAGCATAAGTCAGATTCGACCACGGCCAAGGCACACGAGCGTGCTTTGTGGCCGTGGATGTGAAGTCAGTTTCGACCACGGGGAGGACACACGGGTGTGTCTAGCAGCCGTGGGAGGCACACGGCTTACCCCCACGGGCGTGTGAGCCCTGAAACATAGAAAAGTTTTAATTTCCATAAAATTTTGTATGTGTTTCGATTTAGTCCCGACTCAGTTTATAAGCATGTTTTAGGTCTCGTTGACCGTATTAAGGGACAATATGCTTGAGATTGATGGATGAATGTATGAATTTCTGTAAATGCTTTTCGATCTGTCCGGTAACGCCTTTAACCTTAATCCGGCGACGGATACGGGTAAGGGGTGTTACAAAACGCGCCTTGTAGGTCGTGTTTTTCTTGCTCTCTCCAAAAACAATTTAGATCGATAAATTTAAAAAAAAAAAAAACAGCCTACTTTTTCAAATATATATATCAGCATATTTCTAAAAATTAGCCATAAAGTTAGCTTATTATTTTGGCATAATGACTTTTTTTGTCTTCTAACTTTATAAAAAAAATTATTTTAGCTATTCATCTAATTTTTTCGTCTTTTTTAGCCTTTAAACTTGTATTTTTTATCAAATCATTCAAAATTAGATGAAAAAGTTAACTTTTTTTAACTTTGCTAAGGGCTAAAAAAGACGAAAAAATTAAATCGAGGGTTAAAATAATTCTTTTTATAGAATTGGAGGGTCAAATAAATTATTATATATTTTCTTTAATTGAGTGAGTTAGATACCAATGAATCACTTTAATATATATATATATATATATAAATCCTTTAGGCCCAACTAAATTGGAAATAAAACCAAATGAAACCCCTAAATAAAAAATAAAAAAATCTCAACACTAATGTTATTGGACCAAATCTATGGATCAGGTGGGTTTAACTAAAAATTAGTAATCATGCTAAAAAACTGAATCAATCAATTTTAATATTTTTTATTAATTTATTGATGATTTATTTAATCAAATCATTTGATCCACTAACTTAACTGATTCCATTACGAATGTGATTCTGAAAAGCTAGATGATGCCAAAAGCCTACATATGATGGAACTTATCTGACCCGCCACTAAAAAGGAATTAGAATAAGTAGCCGTTGAAAGCTTTTAAAAGAATCTGAAACATCCAGAAGCCAAAGCCAGTAAAAGAAATCTCTTTATAAAATATATCCATTCCCACTTAGGAATTTAATCAAACACATAGAGATCATCAACAAGGAGCTCAAAAAAATTCCAAGATAAAATGGGTATGGTTATAATCATCTCTTTGCCTTTAATTTTCTTTTGCTTATTACTTGGACTTGGATGTTACTTATTGGGAAGATATAAAGGGAGACAAGAAATACGTACCAATCCTGATATTTATGGTGTACCAGCTCCACCGTCTAGACCGGTAGCTTCTTTCCCGTCTCCTCCTCCACCACCACCGGCGGCAGCGCCACACAACAAGCCTGATAGTTTGGCCTATGATTGACAGGTGTCCAATACTAGATTTTATATTTGGTTTTTCTGTTTCAGGGTTGCTTAACTATAGGTGTGTGATTTTGAGATATGTTTGTGATGGTGTACAAATTGGTGTGAAGTCCAAATGGATCAATTTTAATCTCTTTATTATTAAAATAAATTAAATAAGGCTAAATTTCAAATGCCATTTTCAAATTAGTTAGAAAAATGTTCGTGAGTTGGGTTGCCAAACATATATATGATATTGATATCATATATAGTTGTTTTGATTCGATTTTAATTGTATTTGTAATGGATTAACTCAAATCTACTTTGGCTCACTTAAATTTTTTTTTTTTAAAGTATGATTATTTTATTTAATAATTATATATGCCTTTTACTACCTTTTAAGGTAAACTATAAAAATAGTCACTTTTATTTGCCTCAAATTACATTTTAGTCACTCATGTTTGACATGTTACGTTTTAGTTACTTACGTTATTGTTTTGTTATGAGGTGGTCACTCTGCTGTTAAGCTCCGTTACCTCCTTTACGACAATCTTACATGGCAATCTAAATGGGTTTTAAATGCTAACTTAGATGTCTAACTGGGATAAAAATATATTTTTCGGTCAAAATGGAAAAGAAAACTAAAAGAAAAAGAATTCACTACAACGTGAAAGATAAATTTTAAGTGCAGATTAACAATAAAAGTGCATTTAGATAAAAACATTTAAAAAGTAATCATCAAAATCATATAAGGATTAAAAAGAAATAGTAAAAGATTCTACTATTAATAGTAATGTGGGGAATTTAAAAAAAATTGTAACCTTTAATAACATAACAAAATGTGCATATTTATTAAAATTAACAAAAATTCTATTTTTAAAATTCACAAAAATGTGCACGCATACTAGTTAACATATTTTCAGAGGTTGAATTGATTTTTTTTAATTATGATTTTTTAAAATAATTATATTCAAGGGTTTCATTATATTTAAGTGTTACGGGTTAAATTTTTTGTCTGCAAACCGTGCATTTTAAGGAGATTTTTTGGGTCCAAATTCATCTAAGTCGGCCTAACATTCGAAAGATGAGAATTCTTGCATTAATTCTCAAAAGGCACTGAAACAAACAAAAGAAAACTCGAAACGAAAGAATAACGAAAAACAGAAAAACAAAAGCACGTCAAGTTTTTGAGTAAATACTCTCAATATATTCTTTAACTCCAGAATGGAATGATTACAAATGAATGGGAGGGCTCTATTTATAATTGAGCTCCCCCAGATCTAATGGTACAGATAGAATTACATTAATGGTTAAGATTAGTTCCTATCTACAATAAGAGAGTCCTAAGATATTTAAATTATATACTTGTTTATCATTTAGGATTTACAATAATTACCCTTATCACACCCCAAGTCTGACGGATCCGAGAATAAAGCGTAAAGTCATGAAGTATCTGTTTGGCGTAGTGTAATCCGCCAATTAGCATGCGTCAGGCAGATTTGGGATGGCATAAAGTTCCGCCGTACAAATAATTAAGGATTTTTGTTCCATGTTATTCTGCTACGTAAGAAAAGAATATGTCAAGCGAAGAGTAAGTCGAGTGAGAGTTACCGCCAAAAGTATTGTTCGCCCAATTACTTGAGTATTGTGCAAAATGAGTTTTTTATATTGATCTGGTTAAGAGCCAACTAGATTGATTGGAAAAAAATCAATTATGCGGGATTTTCATTTTATGTTTCACTCGGAATCTATAGGTCATTAAGAAGGACAAATTCTGGATTCGAGTGATACTTGTTAAGTTCCACTATGAGGAAATGGGTTATATATATGTGTGAGAAGGGTTCGGAGGGAAGTTTCTTCTTCCTTCAATATTATTCTCGGGTCCTTTTCTTAAATTTAAATGTTATCTTTTTCTCATTAAGCTGAAAGTTAAGGTTCTTGATTTAATCAGAGGTTGTTCCACCTCCTGGTAAGTGATATAGCTCTGCATGTTAATTTTTTAAAAGAGTAAGGTTGTTAATAAGTTTATGAACAATAAATTTGAATAAGAAACCTTGCATGGGGGTCATCTATTAGTGGAATGTTAGAAATTTGTCTGTAAATGGGTTTGTAATGATGGTTTCATGTTCTGTAAGCAGTTATTGTTGCTGGTTTGAGATGAATGTCCAAGTTTGGAGCTTCAAGCTATAGTTAATGAGTATCAAGTGAGTCTTTATTTTGACTCCTACATGTGAATTATTCTGGTAAAGAGATATACATAATGTTAACACCTCAAATATGCAGTAAGCGATTAAAGCATAGTAGTTGTTATATGTGCGATGATGATATGTTGGAAGTACTGTCTGAATATGAAGTTGAGTGGTAAGTATGCAGGTAAAGTTTGATATGGTAAGAGTATGAATCATTCAGGAGTATGAACAAAGTTAAGTAAGTAACTTTTGAGTAATATGTCCACTTGTGATGCCTCTGGTAGGGTAATTATGTTGCTAACTAGACTGACATATCACGATACGAAAATAAGTGCAAGACCATGTGGCTGAAACCAGTGGCATTGTATGATATGAAAACACTTATTGTGATTCCTCTAGTAAGATGAAAATTGGACTGGTAGATCACGACATGAAAGTGTGTAAGTCCATGTGGGAGAGACCCATGGGATAATATGATGATATGAATATTCATGGTTATGCCTTCGGTAATATGTAAATCGAACTGACAGATCACGACATGAAATTATGTGTAACAGCCCGATTTTCAGTGGTGACGGAACAGTGGTTTTGGCATCACAAATTTCTGTCGCGTCAACTCGTAAATATTATTTTTAGAATATTTATAGAGTCATTAGAGTCATATTAAAATTTGGTTAAGAAATTTTAACGTTTAGATAACTAATTAAGAAAAAATGACTAAATTGTAAAAGGTGTAAAATATGGTAATTATAATATTTAGATGATCAAATGGCTTAATTAATAAATGAGGAAGGACCTAAATGGTAATTTAACCCTAATCAATATGTTGGACGGCATATTGAAAGGAAAAATGGTGTATAATGGCAAAGTCGTAAATAAGTTAAAATTTAATGAAACAAATTGAAACATTAATCAATTTCTCTTCATTTTTTCTTTAACCTTTGCCCAAAAGCACCATTGTTGACCTAAGGAGCTTCAGTTACTTCTTGGCTTTGCATGGGAGGTAAAATTGATTTGTTTTCTTGTAATTTTTATGTTTTTGAAATCGTTGCAACTAGGTCCAGCTAGCCCATACCTTCATTTTTGAATTTGTTTAAAATTTTAAAAGTTTCCATTGATAAACCTTGAATGTTTTTTTATTATAATTGTGTATTTGAAGCTTTGTTTGTGTTGTTTGATGAATTTGTGAAGTGATTTTTGTTAGATTTTGATTTAGCGATTAAATTGTGAAAATGTTAAAACTTTAGGGTTTTATAGTGAATTTGATGTTTATTAGGGATTGTATAAGGGCCTAGTATATTTATTTATAATTTTGACTTGAGAAAAATGATTAATTTGATGATTATCGGGTTAAGAGACTAAACTACAAAAATTGTAAAAATTTGGGGTAATTGTGTAAATTCAAAAAACAAAAGGGTATTAATTGTAAAATGGATTGGGATGTGAAATTTAAGCTAATAATTGAGAAATTTTACATTTTAGATCAAGACCTTGATAATACTCTAGATTCTAGAATGACATATTTTTATATATTAATTACATATATATTTTGAGTATGATCCTACTAATTTGAGCTATTTATGGTTTTTTATCTTGTAGGGAATAAATTGAAGGCAAAAACAAATTTGGGGGCAAAAACCGTGAATTTAAAGATAAAATAGGCCAGCATGCGAAGTAGGAAAAAAGTGGTGTTGAAAATGCAAAGAGTGGAAGACTTAGGGGCAAAAGTGCAAAGAAGAGATTTTATAAAAAACAAAACTCTATTTAATTTTTAATTATATTAGGATAATTGTTAAAGATTATTATTTAGATTTAATTTTAGCATTTATCTTTATTTATCTTTAATTATCTTTATTTATTTGTATTTATCTTTTAAAATTTAATTAGGAATAGACTAGACTAGGTTTCCTAGTACTATAAATAAGGGATGGAGTGACACAAATTTCACTCATCTTTTCTGTAAACACTCCCTCTCCCAAAAAGCTTAGCCTTTGTTCCTTTTATTTTTCAATAAAATTTTATTTTATTAAACTTATTTCTTTTTCCCAAAAAGCATAAGCCACTAAACTCATCTAGCCAAAGGTTGTCGAACTTCCCCAAAAAGAGTTCATGAGGCTTAGAATCCTCGCTTAGCCTTCTCAACGAGTATTCGTCGTTTCTCCGCATTACGGGACTGACGCTTCCGTCAATATCCCTTCAAAAGTGATCTTTTCATCTTGTGCAAAGGCGGCCGCTTTGTATGTTTTGGGAATGTTGCACAGTCGATTCGTTAGCTTATTGCGTCAGTGGTTGTCGAGCCCAAGAGACAAAATGGCATGGCATTCGCCATTGAGAAGTGATGATCTATTGTAAGACGGTCTCACAAAAGCAACGGTTGGCTAGAGTCAGGTTCCTCTAAATCGTAAGTTTAAAATATAAGTGGAGCTGGTGGTCGTAGGCGTCCTCTTCCACTATAACTGGCTTATTCTGTTCGAGAAGGATCACCTAAAAGCCGATGATAGAACCCAAGGCGGATTAAGACAACCGGAGGCTGGAATCTCTCCATAAAAACTATTTTCTCAACTCTGTCTTTCATTACAATTTTAATTTTAATTTTCGTAATTTCAATTCAATCAAACTTTAAATTTTGTTTTTTTTTTAAAAAATTTTCCAGGTACGCAGGTTTTCTTAGGCACGACTCTGCCCGGGATTTCGAGGAACGGGAACTTGTGCAAATCCAGTCCCTGAGGATTTGGCCCTACTTCCCCTATACTATTCTTTTTCATTATTTTATAGGGATAGGATATTTTTGGTACTCTCAACGACGCATCAAATTTTGGCGCCGTTGCCGGGGACTAGTAACGTACTAATCTTGTTTTTTTGTTTCTTATGACCAGATCTGCTCCAAGTATTCTTGCGTTTGATTCAGAAATAGAGAAGACAGCGAGAGCTAATCGCAAAGAGACAAAGTTACGGAAAAAGCAGTCAGGAGTGGTTGGGACTCAGAGTAACCCACCACCAGAAATTGAAGTCAACAACGAAGTTGAGTCTAGGGTTAACGAAAACCCTACTCAAACACTTGAAAGCGAAAAAGTAGAAGTCGATTCACCAGAAGAAATGCTTAACGAAAACCCAAATCTAGCACATCAACCTATGGCTCAAACGATTCGGCAACTGGCCGAAGCTCCGGCAGAACAACCGCCATTGTGCATTGCGTATCCTACTATGGATACTAATTTTGAACTAAAGTCAGGTTTATTCCAGTTACTGCCAACTTTTCGTGGGTTGCAAAACAAAAATCCCCACAAACATCTGAAAGAGTTTCATATGGTTTGTCTTAGCATGAAACCTCAGGGGGTAACTGAGGATCAAATCAAATTGCGTGCTTTCCCTTTTTCCCTAGCAGATTCTGCTAGGGAATGGTTATTTTATCTTCCCCCTGGATCTATTACAACTTGGACTGATCTTTCTCGTTTGTTTCTCAACAGGTTTTTTCCAGCATCACGTGCAGCTGAATTAAGAAAGGAGATCGTTAGGATAAGGCAAAAAGAAGTAAAGTCTCTTTACGACTATTGGGAGCGATTTAAGAAGTTGTGTGCAAGTTGCCCACAACATGGTATAAAGGAACAATCTATACTTTTATGAAGGCTTGAAACTCATAGAGATGAATATGGTAGATGCCGCCAGTGGAGGAGGATTAGTCAACATGACTCCCCAACAAGCAAGAGACTTGATATCCACGCTGGCTACAAATACTCAGCAATTTCGAGTCAATCCTCAACCCACTAAAAGGGTTCACCAGCTAAGTAATTCAACCTTAGAAGATAAAATTGATAGACTTACTAATATTGTGAATTCTCTTCTTGCAGTAAAAACAGGACCAACTCGACTATGCGGAATTTGTGCAAAAGCCGAACATACAACTGATGCATGCCCCAGTTTGTGGGACGATACTATGGCCCATTTAGATGTTGTGGGGAACATGGTCAATAAATTAGCAGCTAGTGTGCTTGATTTCCAACAGCAGATACAACGACAAACTGTTGATTTCTAACAGCAAATACTACGACAAACTCTTGATTTCCAAAAGGAAACAAAAGATTTTCAACAGAAAACCGAGGCGTCTATAATATAATTGACCACATCAATTGAGAAAATGAACTCACAAGGGAAGCTGCCGTCACAAACGAAACCTAATCCAAGACAACACGCAAATGCAGTGACGTTGCGAAGTGGAAAAGTACTGGAACCAATTCCTGGCTGAATAATTCAACCTCCGTTTCCAGGACGATTGAACCAACATCGGAGAGGTAAAGAGGACAAAGAGATCCTCGAAACATTCAAAAATGTCGAGATCAACATATCACTGTTGGATGCCATTAAACAAATTTCGCGATATGCCAAGTTCCTTAAAGAGCTCTGCACCAACAAGTGAAAGTTAACTGGTAATGAAAGGGTAAGCATTGGTGAGAATGTATCCGCAGTGTTACAGCAGAAGATGCCAGTGAAATGCAAAGATAGGGGCATGTTCGCAATACCATGCAAAATAGGCCACTTAGGAATTAAAAAAGCTATGTGTGATTTAGAGGCCTCCATAAATGTAATGCCTTTTTTTTATTTATGAATCACTTAACGTGGGTTTTTTGACGAAAACATGTGTTATCATTCAATTAGCAGACAAGTCTATTGTGTATCCCGAAGGAGTCCTCGAGGACGTATTGGTGAAAGTCAACGAACTTATATTTCCTGCAGACTTTTATGTGATAAAAATGGAAGAGGATAACACTCTTAGATCTTCAAACATCTTGTTGGGGCGACCTTTTCTTAGTACTACAAATACTAAGATTGACGTGCGTAGCGGAACCCTCACGATAGAGTTTGACGGAGAGATCATAAAGTTTAACATTTATGACGCTATTAGTCACCCAAGTGAAATCTTGAACGTAAGCTGTGTCGACATAATTGACTCATTAGTAGAAGAAACTTTTGAGTCATCTTATGGAGATAAATCTAAAATGATGTTTGATGATTTTGAATCTGTTAATGAATTATTGGCTCCTATGGATACTAAACTTCTACCTTCTATTGTGCAGGCACCAGATCTGAAATTAAAACCACTTCCCGAGCATCTCAAGCGCGCATTTTTGGAGAATGATGAGACCATTGCCAACTTAAAAGGGATTAACCCCCTGACAGGCACACATAAGATTTTCTTGGAGAAAAATACGAAACCAAAGAAAGAAGCGCAAGGACGATTCAACCCAAATATGGTGGATGTGATAAAAAGGGAGAATTTTCAAGCCCATACAAACGAAAGAATTCAGCTGGAACAGCCCCAATACTTGTTGGGGCTTCAAGCTAGCGACGTTAAACAAGCGCTTGTTGGGAGGCAACCCAATTTTTATTTTTCTTTTCTTTTATTATTTATTATTTTATTATTTTATTATTTATTTATTACTTTATTTTATTTTATTATTTATTATTTTATTTTGTTTGGATATTAATAAATTTCTCTTCTTCTGTCTAGGTAAACCGGCGAGGAAAAAACTCAAGAATTGGCATACTTTCACAAACATCCCTTATTCTATCCCTATTCCAATTAGGAATAGCGCGTCTCTACTTCATACAAACCAAAACCTACACCCAAACACCCCACCCTTCAGCCAAACACTCTACCTATACACCCCCAAACCCTAAAAATTTATCTTATTTTTCACCTAAACCCCCACCAGCCGCCGCACCTTCTTCCTCACCCCCACACCACCGATTTTTCAAACACCATGGTAAGGACTCGCCCACGTCATCTCTATCTCCATCTCCACTGTGCGACTCGCCCACCTTATCACCCTCCTCTCTTCCACGCGACGCCAAACCTTCCCCTCCTTGCAGCTATGCGTGAACGACAATGACTACATGGGGAGTTTTTCTAAACCCTTTTACTTTCACCTATTTTTCATTTTCCTTTTTCTTTCACATCGAGGACAATGTGTTTTAAGTGGGGGGAGGCATTCCTCATTATTTTTGCCGTTTTATATGCTACTTTTACTGTTGTGTTACTGTTGCTGCTACCTTGTGCTTGTTTCTGCCCACATTTATTTTTTTTAAATATTCTGCCTATTTTCATGCCCAAGATTTTTACTAGGACTTGCCCACTGTTTGACCTGCGAGCATGATTCTTGTCTACTGAGTTAGTTATGATTTTGCTAAGTTTGATTTCGTCGCCACTGTTTTATTTCTATTAGGCTAAAATAATTATGATTAATAAAATTAACCCTATCTTACTTTTAGTAAAATCGATTAAGTCTAAATGCAAAAAGGACACTTAATATAATTGCATGCTAAAATTATGTTCATGAATATTAGGTGGTTGCTGAAACTTATTTTTGACACTTGATTGTTTTTCCTAGTCCTCCAAAATTAAAATTTCGTTTAATGATAATAAATTTTGATGCCTCCTTGGTTATGAGTACAGCTTAAAACGTGACTGATTGAGTAACCGGGGTAGGGTGCTTGGGTTGTCATCCTACTTCGCATCAAAAGGTTGTGTGACGTATTAGGTAAAACTCCACTAACCGAAATTAAACAAAAAAAATTTAGGAATATGTTGGGCTGAGTAACCGAGGTGAGGTGCTTGGCTGTCATCTCTCTTCGTGTCAAAAGGTTCAATATATTCTTAAGAAAAATAACATATATAAATATAATAAATTAGGAGTATGTTGGGCTGAGTAACCGGGGTGATGTGCTTGGCTGTCATCTCTCTTCGCGTCAAAAAGTTCAATATATTTTATAAAAAAAAAACAAAAAGGAAAAAAAAAAGAAAAAAAAGTGATGTATTAATAATAAAATTGCATTTGGGGACTAAAGGTGGAAACAAATAGGGTGTCTTGGTAAGTTTAGTAAATTACCTGATTTTCATGAAATAATCCAAGTCGATTTTGATTTTTGTGTATTATTTGGAATACTTTTTCAGTTTTACTTAAAGCAAGCTAAGGGTTCTCTTTATTTTTCATATGCATTATGCCTACTTCTTATAAAACTTTGGACTGATATTTCTTTCATGGCAAAATTCTAAATTTCACAGTGGATAGGAACCATACTTGAGGGCAAGCATGGGCTAAGTAAGGGGAATTTGATAATACTCTAGAATGACATATTTTTATGTATTAATTACATATTTATTTTGAGTATGATCCTAATAATTTGAGTTATTTATGGTTTTTTATCTTGTAGAGACTAAATTGAAGACAAAAAGAAATTTGGGGGCAAAAAGCGTGAATTTAAAGATAAAATGGGCCAGCATGCGAAGTAGGAAGGAAGTGGTGTTGAAAATGCAAAGAGTGGAAAACTTGGGGGCAAAAGTGCAAAGAAGAGATTTTATAAAAACAAGACTCTATTTAATTTTTAATTATATTAGGATAATTATTAAAGATTATTATTTAGATTTAATTTTAGCATTTATCTTTAATTATCTTTAATTATCTTTAATTATTTGTATTTATCTTTTAGAATTTGATTAAGAATAGACTAGGTTTCCTAGTACTATAAATAGGGGATGGAGTGACACAAATTTCACTCATCTTTTCTGTAAACACTCCCTCTCCCAAAAAGCTTAGCCTTTGTTCCTTTTATTTTTCAATAAAATTTTATTTTATTAAACTTATTAAACTTATTTCTTTTTCCCAAAAAGCATGAGCCACTAAACTCATCTAGCCAAAGGTTGTCGAAATTCCCCAAAAAGGGTTCATGAGGCTTAGAATCCGCGCTTAGCCTTCTCAACGAGTATTCATCGTTTCTCCGCACTACGGGACTGACGCTTCCGTCCATGTCCCTTCAAAAGTGATCTTTTCATCTTGTGTAAAGGTGGCCGCTTTGTATGTTTTGGGAAGGTTGCACAGTCGGTTCGTTAACTTACTGCATCAGTGGTTATTGAGCTCAATAGACAAAATGGCGTGGCATTCGCCATTGAGAAGTGATGATCTAGTGTAAGACGATCCCACAAAAGCGACGGTTGGCTAGAGTCAGGTTCCTCTAAATCGTAAGTTTAAAATATAAGTGGAGCTGGTGGTCGTAGGCATCCTCTTCCACTATAACTGGCTTATTTTGTTCGAAAAGGATCACCTAAAAGCCGATGATAGAACCCAAGGCGGATCAAGACAACCGGAGGCTGGAATCTCTCCATAAAAACTCTTTTCTCAACTCTGTCTTTCATTACAATTTTAATTTTAATTTTCGTAATTTCAATTCAATCAAACTTTAAATTCTATTTTTTTTTAATTTTTTCCAGGTACGCAGGTTTTCTTGGGCACGACTCTGTCCGAAATTTCGAGGAACGGGAACTTGTGCAAAACCAGTCCCTGAGGATTCGACCCTATTTCCCTTATACTATTCTTTTTCATTATTTTATAGGGATAAGATATTTTTGGTGCTCTCAACGACGCATCAGACCCTGTAGATACTCGTGGAAAAAAGAAAAACAGTAGAATAGTCCCTGAACTTCTGCAACTACTACTATTTAGTTTAGGTAAGTTCGTACGACTTAAAATTTAACATCTATATGAATTTTTGAATAATTTAATATGGTCCAATAGAAATATTTAATTGCTGTTGATGAAATGTTATTGAAATTTTGATGTTTGGATCGGATTGAACGCAGAGTAGAGTACAATTGAGATATGGTGTGTTATGGGTGTTTGGAGTGGAGATTGTTGTGGATACTATTACCCGAATGGACCAAGGTTCAGCATTTGTTACAAACTCTCGTGTTATACTCTCTGTTTTGGTGTGTTTCGGTTGGAGTAGCTCTTATGAGCATTGGTGTATTTCGGAGGGATTAGCTCTTACGTGCATTGGTGTGTTTCGGAGGGATTAGCTCTTACGAGTATTGGTGTGTTTCGGATGGATTGGCTCTTATGAGCATCTGATGTGTTTCAGTTGGATTGTCGATGTACTCCTATCTGTAAGTCGTTCATCGAGTTAAAAATTTCGGTAGGGTAACTTGTTGAGTATTTTGATGGATTTGTCATATATTTGAGTATTGAGTTGAGCATTTATGATTTATCAATTGAGATTGTGGATGAAAGAGAACATTCATGGTTACATTATTACTATTTGAATTGTTATACTTAAATTGGTAAGATTTATCGTTTTAATACGTCGAACTTATTAAGCTTCATTGAGCTTACTTGTGTTGTTTATTGTTCTTATAGATACTCGGAAGGTTAGACGATCGGATCGGTACTCAAGTCACACTATCCATAAACCTCGATAGTTTTGAAACATTCATTTTGGATTATATGGCATGTAATAGGCTTGAATGTTATTACTAATGTTTTGAATATGTAAATCGTTAAGTACGATCTTGAATGTATATTGTTATCCTTTTCAATACATGTGAATAAGGTAAAATATGTTGATGCAAAATATGATATATGTTTATAGAATGTTGTGTATGTGATGATTAGGTTAAGTAAATTGGTTAGATGATAGATTTTGTGAATTGAAAGGTTGTGATTGATGTTTCATTTAGATGTATAATTGTATATATTTGTGGTATCAATGATGATACATTGGTTAGGCACTTAGGATGTTGATTTGGCATGTTTTTTGCTTGTTTAATGTCACTTTGATTAGGTCTTTTGCTTGTTAAATAGTTTTCTTAGAATCCAAGGAAGCTTGAAATGGTAAACTTGTTGTTTAAGGTTCATTTTAGGTCCACATAGCCTGAGACACGGGCGTGTGACTCAGCCGTGTGTGACACACGGCCTGGCAACACGGCCGTGTGTCCCCTGTAGGTTCCATTGTATGCAAGTCAGGTAGTTACATGGCCTAGCACATGGCCTGACACATCGGCGTGTGACACGGGCGTATGGCCCTACTTAGAGAGTTACACGGGTGAGGATATGGGCTGGGACACGACCGTATATCCCTATTTCGAAGGTTACATGGCTTGAGACACGGGCATGTGTCTCAGCCGTGTGACCCCTACAGTCAAATTTTTCTAACTTTTTCTTGAACTTTCCAAATGTTTCCAATTTGGTCCCGAATTGTTTCTAAGGTGTTTCTAGAGCCTCGAGGGTACGATTAAGAGAAGATACATATGTGAATGAATGTATTTTAATATGTTTTCTATGATGTATGGAATGTTTGTTTAATGTTCTGTTTGTTCGGTAATGCTCCATAACCCTAATCCGGCGACGGATACAGGTTAGGGGTGTTAAATTATGTATAAGTCCATGAAGGAGAAACCCATTACACCTTCTATGAAAGTTCGCTAGGACAGTAAACATGTGATTCAATATGTTTGCATGTGTGGCGTGATCTACTAAGCCTTTGTGACATATTCTAAATTGCCTTTGTGGCGGATCTCGATGCGTCTGTGAGGCGTATTCAGTGATATGTATATGTATGGAAAGTTAGGTTATTCGCATTTGTATTAAGATTTGGGTAAGTTCTGAGGTTCTTTGGTAGCTAGTTCTATGATAAGTATTTGATGAGGTTGATGATAGTTTGGGTTGTTTGATCTGGTAGTAAGATCGATAAGTCATAAGAGGCGTATTCTGAATGAGAAATTACGTTTGTACTTCTAAAGGGAATTCGCCTTAATAGCTTGTTAGTTTGGAATAAGGGCGTATACATATTACGAAATGTATACGTGTTCGTTAGTTCAATTTGGTTAAGCTAATCTGAATTTTCTGATATCTGTCAAATTTGAGTAGTATCATGTCTCGTTCTAAGGAAAGTTGGAATGAAAGTTCTTGGTAAATATGATATTCTTATGCTCTGAAATATAGGTGATTAGAACTCTTTGGAATGATCTAGAGAGTTTCTCATCAATATGTAAACGTATGGAGTTTGAGTCAAGGTATGAATTAATTGATAATCTAATTTAGCAAACTCAGTATTAGAGTTTGAAAAAAGTGAGATCAGTAAGAAGTATCTGCCAAGAGAATAATACTTGTGATCAACTATTCTAGGATAAACAATGAAGGTTGTCTGAATAAAAGAGAAGAGATAGTATCGTCTGGTAAGATTGAAGTCAGCCAATTAGTTAATGTAAGGATGATACATTAAGTATGGTAAGTGGCGCATAGGTATATATATCCGACTATGTAAAGTTATCCACCAAAAACATATTTATAATCCAAATATCTAGAATGTAGAATTAAACAAGAAAGGTTTCAAAGTATTTTGTATTCAAACTCACTAAGTTCGTGTAATTTACAAGCGTTTTGTTTATGTTTCAAGTGTAGTTGTTTGATTGAGTTCACCAAGAGGGATGACGCCAGGAATGCGCCAAGGAAATAATGATCCGAGTTATTATGCATACAGTGGACAACTTAGTAATAAGGTGTATAGTAGGATTACGCCTTATCATGTCTGTTTTCAGTAAACTTATGTGTTGTACAAAGTTGTTTATTTAATAATGAGACCTTAGATAAATTAATAAGAAATATGTTTTAAGTCAAGAGTACAAGTTGACTTCTTTTGAAAATTTTTGCTAAGTACTTGGGAAGTAACACTCGAGATCCAAACTCGGTAAATCGAGTTAGGTTAAGGGCATTACAACCCTAATAAAACACCAGGACCCAAGTAAATGGGTCTTGAGTTTCTTCAAAGCAATAAACCAGTTCTGTCAGGCCAAATGACCTCCAATGAACAAGAAGGAACATCAGAATGTGTCTTGGTTGCGAGCTTCTTTGCATGGCTCGTGACACAAGGATTAAATTATCTTACTACACTCATTCTATTAGAATATGGTTTTATAAACCTATAAATAGACATAATCTACTCCTCTTGTAATAATTCAAATTTGACATAGTGAATTATCTTCTCCTCTGCCCGTGGTTTTTTCCGAAAGGGTTTCCACGTAAAAAATCTGTGTGTTCTTTATTTTTTTCTTTCTCTTTTCTTTGTAATACATTGTCATTACCAACATTCTATTTTTTTACAAATTTGTATCAGAGCTTTCGGGTTGTTCATCTCGATCACAGTGATGGTGTATTTAAAGTATGAAATTCCACTGTTGTATTGTAACACCAGATTCGTGTTGTGGCAGATAAAGATACAGGCAGTTCTTGGGCAGATGGACTTAGAGGATGCCCTGTTAGGGATAGATAAGATGCCTTCGACATTGACAGAGGAAGAGGAGAGGCTTAAAGATTGAAAAACATTAACACAGTTACATCTGCATTTGTCTAACGAAATTTTGCAGGATGTGATGAAGGAGAAGACCGCCGCTGCATTATGGAAGAGGCTAGAACAAATATGTATGTCGAAAACTCTAACCAGCAAGCTGCATATGAAGCAGCGTCTTTATGCTCATCTTTTGGAGGAAGGTGCGTCTGTGCATGAACACTTAACAGTGTTTAAAGAAATTCTCTCAAACTTAGAGGCCATGGAGGTTCAGTATGATAAGGATGATTTAGGGTTGATTCTACTTTGTTCGTTGCCCCCGTCTTATTCAACCTTTAGAGACACGATTTTGTATAGCCGTGAGTCTCTCACAGTTGATGAAGTTTATGATTCTTTGACATCGTATGATAAGATGAAATGTCTTGTGGTTAAACTCGACTCTCAAGAAGAGGGTCTCATTATTTATGGGAGACAAGATCAGAATGTTGATGATGATCGTGGAAGGACACATGAATGAATCTTAACGGTAAATCTAAGGGAAGATCGAAGTCTTCAAACAGAGGTAAAACTTGTAACATTTGTAAGAAGAAGAGGCACATTAAATCTGAGTGTTTTAATCTGTGGAACAAGATCAAAAGGGAGGCTGCGAATCAAAAGAGCAAACAACCAGAAAAATTCGGTGAAGCTGATATTGTAGAAGACTACAGCGACGGTGAACTTCTAGTCGTTTCTGTCAACAATTCTAAAGTAAGGGAAGATGTGGATCCTTGATTCGGGTTTCACCTTCCACATAAGTCCCAATTGGAATTGGTTTACAACTTATTAAAACAGTGTTTGAAGGTGTTGTTTTGATGGGAAATAATGCTTCGTGTAAAATCGCAGGTGTTGGAACGATTAAAGTTAAGATGTTTGACGGAGTTGTCAAAACACTTAGTGACGTGCGACATGTTCCAGAATTGAAGAGAAATTTAATTTCGTTGAGTACTATTGATTCAAAAAGGCACAAATACACAGCTGAAAGTGGGGTTTTGAATATTTCTAAAGGTTCCCTCATTGTGATGAAAGGGCAAAGAAAGACTGTCAAGTTATATGTTTTGCAGGGTTCTACTATTACTGGTGATGCAGCTGTCACTTCCTCTTCTTTGTCAGATGATGATATTACTAGACTTTGGTATATGCGCCTAAGGTATATGAGTGAGAATGGCATGACAGAATTGAACAAAAGAGGACTTCTTGATGGGTAAGGAATTTGCAAATTGAAGTTTTGTAAACACTGAGTTTTTGGGAAGCAAAAGAGAGTTCGATTCACTAGAGGAATCCATAAAATAAAGGGAACGTTGGAGTATATTCATTTTGATTTGTGGGGGCCATCCATAGTGCCTTCGAGAGGTGGAGCTAATTATATGCTAACACTTATTAATGGTTTTTCTAGAAAAGTTTGGGCGTTTTTCCTGAAGTAGAAAAGCGATGTGTTTTCTGCATTTAAGTCTTGGAAAATTATGATTGAAAAACAAACGGGAAAACAAATAAAACACCTCCGTACAGACAATGGCTTAGAGTTCTGTTCTGATAAGTTTAATAAGTTATGCAAGTCAGAAGGGATCGTGAGACACTTGACAGTTCATCATACTCCACAACAAAACGGTGTTGCAGAACGAATGAACAGAACGATCATGGAGAAAGTTTGATGTATGTTGTCAAATGCTAACTTACCGAAGTCATTTTGGGCCAAAGCAGCCTCTACTACATTTTTTTATCAGCCGATCTCCATCCATTGCCATTGAGAAAAAGATCTATTAAATGTGTTTTTTTTTGTTATAAAGCTGGTGTAAAAGGGTATAAGTTATAGTGTCTTGAAAATAGAAAAGTTGTGATTAGCAGAGATGTTGTTTTTTATGAAACTGCTATGCTACCTAACTTATCTCTTAAAGACTCTTCCAATAAAGAACATCAAAAGTAGGTGGAGCATCAGATTAATCCAGAATCTACAATAGAGTCGACTTCTCAAGCCAGTACAGAAATTCTTAATAGAGTTTCTTCTTAACCACAATACTCTATCGCCAAAAATAGAACTAGAAGAGAGATTAAACCTCCAAAGAAGTATGCTGAGGCTGATCTAGTTGCTTATGCTTTAAGTGTGGCTGAAGATATAGAATCAAACCAAAAGCCATCTAATTATTCTGAGGCGGTTAGTTGTGAAGACTCAGAAAAATGGATGTTTGCTATGCAAGAGGAGATGAAATCACTCCACAAAAATAGAACATGGGATCTTGTGAAACTTCCTAAAGGCAAAAAGGTTGTTCGTTGTAAATGGGTGTTTGAAAAGAAAGAAGGGACTCTAGGAGTTGAAGAATCCAGATATAAAGCAAGGCTTGTTGCAAAAGGTTACAGTCAAATTCCAGGTGTAGACTTCACAGATGTGTTCTCCCCAGTTGTGAAGCATAGTTCAATTCGAGTTTTGCTTGGTATTATGGCTATGCATGATTTGGAGCTTGAGCAATTAGATGTAAAAACTGCATTTTTGCATGGAGAATTTGATGAGGATATTTACATGTAACAACCAGAGGGCTTTACAGTCTCAGAAAAAGATGACTATGTTTACTTGCTGAAAAAGTCCCTTTATGGTTTGAAACAGTCACCAAGACAGTGGTACAAGAGGTTTGATTCCTTTATGACTTCTCATGATTTCAAAAGAAGTAGTTTTGACAGTTGTGTTTACTTTAAGAAAAACAGTGATGGTTCTTTTGTATATTTACTCCTTTATGTTGATGACATGTTGATAGCAACAAAAGATAAAGGAGAGATAAGAAAGGTCAAAGCCCAACTAAGTGAAGAATTTGAGATGAAAGATTTGGGACCAGCAAATAAGATACTTGGTATGAAGATTCTCAGAGATAGAAAAACAAGTAAATTGTACCTAAGTCAGAAGGGGTACATTGAGAAAGTTTTTTGCAGGTTCAATATGTAAAGTGCTAAACCTGTTAGTGCTCATTTAGCAGCCCATTTCAAACTTTCATCGGCTTTGTCTCCAAAATCAGATGATAAGATTGAGTACATGTCACATGTCCCATATTCTAGTGCAGTGAGATCTCTCATGTATGCTATGGTTTGTTCACGTCTAGATTTATCATATGCAGTCAGTGCAGTTAGCAGATACATAGCGAATCCCGATAAAGAACACTGGAAAGCAATTCAGTGGATTTTAAGATACTTACGAGGTACTACTGATGTTTGCTTACAGTTTGGAAGAACTAGAGATGGAGTCATTAGGTATGTTGATGTTGATTTTGCTGGAGACCTTGATAGAAGAAGATCTCTCACAGGTTATGTATTTACAATCGGAGGTTGTGCAATCAGTTGAAAAGCCACTTTGTAAACTACAGTCGCTTTATCTACCACTGAAGCTGAGTACATGGCGATTACTAAGGCTTGTAAAGAAGTCATTTGGTTGAAGGGACTCTTTAGTGAAATCAATAAAGACCTTCAAATTGGTATAGTATTTTGTGATAGTCAAAGTGTCATTTTCCTTACAAAAGATCAAATGTTTCATGAAAGAACAAAGCACATTAACTTTCGGTATCATTTTGTTCGTGATATTATTGCTCGTGGTGATATTGTTGTGAGCAAAATTAATACTAATGAAAATCCTACAAATATGATGAGTAAGTCACTTCCCAAACCAAGTTTGAGCATTCTTAGACTTGGTTGGTGTTCATTGTTAAAGTTAAACCCTTAAGGGGTTTTATAGAAGAGGTGGAGAACTTGTTCGTTGAGAGTTTGCGATGAAAAACTTGTTTATTGAGAATTCGTGTCAAGGTGGAGATTGTTAGAATTCACCCGAATCCTTATTAAAATAAAATACAGTGGTAAAATAAAATAAAAGTAAAAATCCATATAGAATTACACTTCTTTTATTTTATTTTAGAATAAGGTTTTTAAACTTTATTACACTTTATCTATTTGATATTGATTAGAATAAGGTGTTTTAATCTTACTACACTCCTTCTATAGAATATGGTTTTACAAGCCTATAAATAGACATAGTCTACTCTTGTAATAATTCGAATTCGACATAGTGAATTATCTTCTCCTCTGCCCGTGGTTTTTTCCAGAAACGGTTTTCACGTAAAAAATCTGTGTGTTCTTTATTTTTTTTTCCTCTTTTCTTTGCGATACATATCATTACCGACATTCTATTTTTCACAAAAATAAAAAAATTAAATGATAAATTGCATATCACATATAAGTATATATATATAATATTAACAAGATACACACCCCAAAATTGCGATAAGTGGTGCAACTACCTTTTTTTTATATGTAATTTATATATTTTTGAAAAAAATAATATTAATTTATTTTAACTTAAATAATTTTATATTTAATTTAATTATATATTATCTATAATTAATTTTAAGTTAATTTTATGTTTAAAATAAATATTTAATTAGATAAACATAATTTTTAAAAATTAGAAAAATGTTTAATTAGATAAATAGAAATTTTAAAAATTTTATATTTCCATTTAATTTAAATTAAATAATATTTTATTTATTAAGTTATATACTATTTATATTATATAAATTAGTATTTATTTTAATTATTAACATATACTAAACTTTAAACCTTATAACTATTTTTTAAGTTAATATTTTTTAAATTTAATATTTAAAATAAATGGTTAACTAGGTAAATAAAATTTTATAAAATAATTTTTCAATTCAATTTGTTTTTTATTTTATCTATAACTATTTATTATTTAAATATTTTTAAAGTCTAGATAATTATAGACTTCTTTTTTTTAAGTCTAATATAGTTTAGGTTTAAATTTACTACCATCATAAATATAGTTTAAGTTCGAAATGAATAAATATGAATATTTTTTCTTTATTGTGTGATATCGTCTTTGTATGTTTAAAGATTTTGTTTGTTAATAGCTTAACACTACATTTAGTTCGCTGTAATAGAATAAAACTGTAATTAATAATTCAACTGTTTGGTTGAATGAAATTGAATAGAATTGTAATAGTATTCTTGTGTTTGGTTGAATAAAATGGTATTATAATAGTATAAGGAAAAAAATTGAAATGACCAGAGTACCCTTAGCAAAGAAAATTTTAGGTAGATGATTATTGTTATATTGTTATTAAATTTTAATAGGATTATTATTAAAAATAATTTAATTATATTTTAATATAATTATTATTAAATATAATTTAATAAAAATAAAAATATATATTTTAATAATATTTTTAATATAATTATTTTTATATTAAATTATATTAAAATATTTTATTTCAAATTATATTAAAATATTTCAAATTTTTTATTTTTTATATTTTTTAAGTCCAAGTTTTAAAGGACTAATCTGGAATTTTATTTTATTTTTTGTTATTCAAATGTTGCATGGAATAGTCATTCTTTAGTGATACCAAATAATAGCTATTATGAGAAGACAAGTAATAGGGAAGTAATGATAATTCTATTGAATGTATATTACGTTCAACCAAATAAATGAATAGTTTACCATTCAATGAATAAGGTGTGAATGTTATTCTATTCCCCTAACCAAACATGATGTAAATATTTTACATTTCACATTGAAGATTTAATTTCATTTGAAAATAATTTTTCCATATTTTATTCAATTTTATTATGTATGTTAATTATCACGAAAAAAAATTGTGGCTACCATATAAATATTAAGATTTCGTATTCATGTTTTTATTTTTTCAAAATAATTGTTATTTATATGTTTTTTATAAGAAATAATATAAATTTATTTTGTTCATATTTATTCCATTTATTTTACATATACCAACTTCATATAAAATTTGATAAGCTTTTGTAACGCCCTTATGCCCGACTCGAATATCGAGTCAAAATATTAAGATATGTCAATTAATCACTATAAAACTCAAAATTATATCAAAACACTTGCAATAACTTATGTACATGTCATATTCTATAACCAAAATATCAAATTCGTACCATCTTCAAGCCTTGGTGATCAGATGAGATAGGATACGTTGAAATCCCAATCTGAATCTAGAGCTTCAATTCAATCTTCCACCTACACGTTAAGTTTGTGAAAGCTTAGTAAGTACCAAAAAATCTAAATCTCATTTTTTTTTTACCTTGAATTCTATATATAAAAAATATTACTATTATTATAATTCCTGGATATATCTTAATAATCAATAGAGTATATGGATTGAAAGGAACAAAACTTTTACCAGTGTAATTTACTATATTATCACTTCACAGTTTAACATAAATTGTTATCAGAATCCTTTGCTTCCAATAATTTTTTATTTTATCATTATCTTTTATTATTCAACAGAGGCCCAACGTAGACTTAATAGAACGCATGGGATATACAGAAACAGCACAGGAATGCATCGAAGCTCAATAACAGAACAGAATAGCACCGAAGTGCTATGTTAGAACAGGATAACACTGAAGTGTGTAATCAAAACAGAGAGTGCACTAAGTTTTTCCTTAATGACATGTCATTTATATTCTATTAGTTCATATCTTGTCTACTTGGGCAACCCATAGTCAATTTCATTTTCTCACTTTCATAACAAAATTTGCATACTTTGAACTTATTTCAGTTTGGTCCTTTTTATCATGAAATTTACTATTCTTTGTAATTCAATCTCACTTTCACTTTTCATACATATACTATTACTATTTCATCATACTTTCTTACACATTCTATTTATAAATATAATTTTTTTACAATTTAACTATAATTTTACATTTTTTTTCAATTTAATCCTCATCTTTCTACGACTTAAAGAACAATTGTAATTTGAATTATAATAATAATGTATTTTTGCATTCTCAACTACATTCTTCACTTTAGTCCCTTTAATCACATAATTTTCTTCACTTATCAAATATTTTCTTGTAAACTTTCATAACTTTTTAGTTTAGTCCCTTTTTATCATAAAAGTTCAATATTCATTAATTAGTCATATTAAATCAGTTTTCTTTCTTGTTACACTTTAATCACATAATTTATCTCAATATCTTGTTTCACTTATCAAATTTTGTTATGTATTTTGCTTCTATTATTTCATCCACATATTTTCTCAAGTTTGGCAATTTAGTTCTTGTCATCATAAAAATTCCATATTTTTTTCCCATTATTTCACTTTCACAATACTTTATACATATTTCATCATCTCATAACACATTCATTAAACTTTTATCATAATTTCCTTATTCACATATTAAGTTGTTTTACACTTTATTTTACTAATTTACCACAAAACTTTGCTAAGTTTACATTTTTAATCCTTAAATAACAAGAGCATTCATGGTACTTACCTATGTTTATTAATATTTTTTTCTTAATTTTTTTTTTAGAATTTTTGTATTTGTAACGATTGAATAAGTTGAACTGAAACTCGATGATCAAACTGGTTTAATCAACAATTTGATTCTTACTAGAGGCATTCATGGGTTGGGTCTAGGAATGATATTAACATATTTTATATTTGCCCAAGCTCAACTTGACCCAAAGTATGGATCTAAAATTTTGACTAAGCTCGCCCATATTTTTAAATGACTAACCTAAGCTAATTTTAGGCGCACTCATATTATTTTTAATTTAATATTTAATAATTTTATATATATTTTATTTATTAAAATTGTATATATAGTCATCTTAACATTTTTAATGATTACATATATACTAACACTATTATAGATTTAATTTTTACGTGTTATAAATTATATAATATATAAAAATAACATAATATAAAATATTATAAACTTAAAAAAATGGGTCAGACCAGGTCGTGCTCGAGCATTGAATGTTCAAGCCATGAGCTCGATCCATATTATAAACGAGCCTAATTTTTTTTTGTCAAAGTCTATTTTTCGAGCCTAATATTTTTGCTTAAACCCTCTCAAATTTTCGCGCGGACCTTCAAGTTTGGACGAGTAACCCGACCCATGAACATGTCTAAATTTCTTACATATTTAGTTTTAATTGATAGTATTTTCTTTAAATGTTAATATTTGTGGTATAAAAAATATATTGATTTATTCTTAAATATACTCTTCAAGAATATTTAATATGTGTTATATTGCAATTGAGTCTTAACTCGATTGGCATCGACATAGTTGTCAGTGCAAGAGGGCGTGAGTTCGAATGTGTTGAAATGTATTATCTTCCTATTCAAGGGTTAGGGACATGCTATGGATAATTTTAAGTATTGTATCAAAAAGAGCAAATATAATAATGTTAAAATAAAAAAAAGTATTATATTGCTAATTTTGTAGAAATTCATATTTTATTTTTAATATAAAATAATTAAAAAAAGTATTGATATGTTTTTTTTTATTGAAAAACTAATTCAAATTTAAAAAATTTAATAGAAAATAAAAAAAAAATCATCTTTGACGAAAATAATATATTTAGCAGGAACATCCATTCTGGAGGAAACACATGTAATTTTCATTTATCACAAAAAAGGAAAAAATTGCAATATATTAAGGGTTAATTTTATTAACACCCTCAAACTATTATTGAAATTTTAAATTGATTCTCAAATTTCAAAACTTTCTAATAGAGTCCTTAATATCAATATTGTATCAACTAAATTATTTCATCAGCCCGTCATTAGCTTAGGCGTTAAGTGCATGCTCAAAAACAACATGGAATATATTTAAAATATATGAATTAAATTGCAAACACGTGTGTATCTATTATTTGAATAACTTGAATTTTATGTATTAAAAAAAGAAATAACCCTCTTAAATTTTAATAACATTATTGTTTTTTAATACATTAAATCCAAATTATTTATGCAGGCAAGTGTGTATATATATTTATAATTTAATTCTCGTGTTTTAAACATACTTCATATTAAATCTGAACTGTCATTTAACGCCTAAATTGACAACTTGACTAAAAAAAACACTTAATTGATAAAACACTAATATTTTGAGAACTCAATTAAGAAGCTGCCAATGAAAAATTCAGGGACCAATTTAGAATCCAAGCAATAGTTAGGGGATCTTTGGTTGTACTAATTCGTATATTAATTATATGCCGCGACTTGACTCCTGAGTCAATTCTCAATAATCCGAAAGAACAGGGATAACCTTGTAATTTCGTAAAACCAATTTAATATATAAATCATAAAAAAGAATTTGTGTCTATTTCTTTCGTACACTTAAAAAAGAAGCAGTGAGAGAGTAGCGAAGCGCCTCCCTCCGCCTCCAGGTTATTTATCTTTAATTTTTTTCCTTCAATTTTTTATATATAAAATTTAATAGATTTAGTATTTGATTCTTGCTTTATGATGTTCTAGCTAAGATTAAAAAATAGAAATTGAAAAAAAGGAAATAAATTGAAGGAATTTTGAGCTTGTTGAAGATGTAGGGGTTTCGATTTAAATTTCGAGGAATTTTAAGCTCCAAGCATTTAATATCGAAACTTTTGGGATTCTTTGGCTAGTAACTGTATATTTTCTTTCATATATTGCAGATTATTAATTTTTTTTTTAATCCTTGGAATTTATTTTCTAGGTTTTTTTGGGTGAAAGATTGAACTGATTCTTTTTCTTTTTTTTTTATAATTAACATATTTATATTTGTAGGTTGAAGGTATAATGAAGGAGATAGTGTCGCCGGGATATCATTAGAAGATAGCGGCTGTGATCAATTTGTTGAGCACAGATTTACTTACTCGACACAAGCCAATCACCGTAAGGTTGGTGGATGATGAATAATTTTCAGATGAAATCTTTTTATGAGATTTTGTATCTGTTTTATTTAAAATTTAACTCGGTTTTATTAGATTTTGGCGGTGTGTTTATATGGGGAGGATTTGTAGAACTTTACAAATTAAATATAACTAAATTCAAATTCTTTAATTTTCCAAACCATAAATTTGAATTAATTCAAAATCTTGAATTTAAAATATTTTATTTACCGAACAAAGATTTTTAAATCCATGAATTTGAAACCCTAAACTTATCTTGAAGATTTCTACTTAGAGTCATGAGATTTTGAGTTATGGCTCAGTTTGTGTTATCTGTTGTCTGCCTTTAAATAATTCTGGTATATTTGATTTTCTTTTTTCGATCCTACTGCTTGTTACTCTCTCTCATCTCAGACTCTTCTGTCTGATTACTGTTTTTAGAAGAGTTTATTTAAAAGGTTTTGGTTTAGAGGACATAGTGGACCGTTACCTCTGCTATTATCCATTACATTGTCATTTGTGGCCACGATCCACCGCTATTGATGTGAAATTTGTTCACACCACTATTAAATTCGGTGGCAGACACTGTTATGCCACCGCCATTTGGAACCCTGGTAATTATAATGGGGTGCTTTCCATGTTCATTGTGCAGCATTTTTTTTTCTCATTAATGTTAACATAATGTCTTACATTGTTGTCATTTCTCTGATCAGAATAGTTCTAAAGGCTGGTTATGAAGAAATAAAGTCCTGCTCATTTTATAGGGAGTTGTCTTTTGTTGGAGGTGTCATAGTGTTAGGAGAGAGAGATATAGCCAGAATGTTACCTGGGGATTCCTCGCATCATTCGACATCTGATAGCGGGCCTTCTAGAAATTCTCAAGATAAGCAAGAGGAAGTCCGTCGTTGGTATTTTTCAAGAAAAGAAATAGAAGAAAATTCCCCATCAAGAATGGATGGTATTGATTTGAAGAAAGAGACATACTTGCGCAAGTCGTATTGTACATTTTTGCAGGATTTGGGCATGAGGCTGAAAGTGTAAGTTCATGGTCCACATTTGGATGCTAATGGGCTGATTTATTGTGTTGAATGTGAATATTGGGTTTCATTAGTTGCCATTCTGAACATCGAGCATCATTTATTATGGAAATAGAAAGTTAATGTAATTCACTGCATGTTTTATGTGTAACACACATGCATGTCTTTCCTGTTTATCGTCAATGTATGTATTCAATTTCTTCATAAAGTTTATAGCTTCAAAAAGTGGAAGTAATACTAATGTTATATTAGGTAGAAGGTTTTTAGATTTGTTTATTCGACATTGTTATAATTCATTTTGCAAACATTGAGATGTTAATTTGCTGGTTGTTTCAATGCTGGTATCTGGATTGAAAGTAGATTTTGAATTCACTATATCATAATTATAGAAATGAAATAAAGTTTTTAATGTTAGCATTTTTCTTTTAAAAGTATGTATCTTTATTTTACTGTCTATATTGTACATGTTTATAGCTGCTATTACTGATAATTTTGGGCAACATTGCCTGGTTTGGATAGGATGCCTTTGGTGAGCGATTGTTGGATCTCTATGGCTTGCTGTGATGAAACTATAGAAGAATCTAGACAAGTGGTTGTTTGGGAGTAGAATGATGTAGGAAATGGTATTGTGCATGCATGTTGGCACTCATGCATGTGTGTGTCTGTAGTCTGTCATTCTTTCTATTATTGGCAATCTTTTGACACTCTGTGTGGTTTAACTCGTAGTAAAAGCTACTCATGCACATATACGTGTAAATTTTGTGTGTGTCTATGAGTGTGAATATCTGTCATCCTTTTCCACGTTATATTTCTGGGAAAGGTGTCTATATCAGTTATAAATAACTAAAGGGTGTTGTTCAAGGAGGGCTTTTTCATATTTGACTAGGTTTGATCTATGGAGAGTTAAATGAAGCCCTGACAGTGTGACATTACTTGTATTGATAATATTTGGAATCTTTGTTGGCTTTGATTTAATGAATTTGACTCCGTTTCTTATCTGATAAAGGCCTCAGGTAACAATAGCCACAGCAATAATCTTTTGTCACCGGTTCTTCATTCGACAATCACATGTGAAAAATGATAGAAGGGTGAGTTGTTATTCTCATTGTCCAGTTAATCTTTCTTAAACTTTATCAAGGTAAATGTATTTACCCTTTCCTTTTAAAATTCGAAGCAGTCCTCGTATTTTAGTTCCATTTCACTATGCATTTTTATTGAGTTGCCATTTCTTTTGGATGGTACAATGCCGGTATGCATGCTAGAATGACTGAGGGTTAAAACCATGAAAAGTGTTATTATACTAGCTGAAGATTATTATTTTTTGTTATGATCATATGCTTAACTTCATTTCCTTGCTTGGCAGACCATTGCTACTGTGTGTATGTTCCTAGCTGGGAAAGTTGAAGAGACACCTCGTCCATTAAAGGATGTTATTCTCGTTTCCTATGAGATAATACACAAAAAAGATCCTGCTGCAGCTCAGAGGATCAAACAGAAGGTGTTCTTTAACTTAATGGTGCTTTCGCCAGTTTATATGTATTCCTCGTACTGATGCTTTGACCACTTTTCCTCCGTGTCGTGTATCTTGCTCCCTGACTTGTTCAATAGTTATTTTGCCTGTTCTTACTTGCCATTCATGATCTTTCTCATTCTATTTTCTCTCTTTCACTCATTTTCTTATTCATCGGACATATAAGACTAACCCCATATTTTCTTCTTAGAAAGCCTAATGAGCTAAAATTCCCATGCACGGTTCGGTATGAGGACTTCACCTTTGAGATGTTAGGCACGTGTAATATTTGTCCAGTCTGTTGATTATTGTGTGATATATTGCCCATGAGTGTAAAATCGCAATCATGGTGTGTTTCTCTTTCCTTCTGTCTGTTCCTCTTGAACTCAAAATTCTTGCTCAGAATCCAATTTTTTCCTCCAACAGCTGTGTCCTTGGTAAAATATCTCCCTGCTTATTTTTTTTCTTTTAAATTATTGTTAAAATATAACATTTCTTTATGCCCTAGTTATTAATTTTTTGTTTTTAATTTTCTTTTGTTTGCTTAATGTAGTTATTAAGCATTGCTCATTAGCCTTGATATCTCTTGCAGGAAGTGTATGAACAACAAAAGGAGCTAATTTTAATTGGGGAGAGGGTTGTGCTTGCCACTTTGGGGTTTGACCTCAACGTTCACCATCCATATAAACCTCTTGTTGAGGCTATAAAGAAATTCAAGGTTGCTCAGAATGCTCTTGCCCAAGTCGCATGGAATTTTGTTAATGACGGGTATGTTTTCAAGCGGTGCGCCTTCAAGTTTGAAAAGAATCACTTCTGTTTTTCTGACTCATTGTGAAGCGCCTTGCAGGTTGAGGACGTCGCTCTGCCTCCAATTTAAGCCTCATCATATTGCAGCTGGTGCTATTTTCCTTGCTGCCAAGTTCCTCAAAGTAAAGCTTCCGTCAGATGGTGAGAAGGTCTGGTGGCAAGAATTTGACGTCACCCCACGCCAGTTGGAAGGTTGGTGTCCTCTCCATAAATTTGTTTTTCAATATCTTGTGGATATACTATGTTTTCTGGACTCGAGTGTGAGCATCAGACACAGGTATGTTGTTCTTTTTTCTTCATTATCTACATGTCTGGATATGCATCGAACATGATTATTTCCAGAAAAATGAATATTGAAGTATTTGAAAGATGTTGTTTCTCTTAAATTTAACCCATTGGATGTAAAATGGTATCTATCTGTTACTTGCAATTCATTTGGTTTGGTAGGCAGTCTGTTTATTGCCGCGTCGTGTGAAATTCCGTGGATCCTGCTGTGGACGCATAGTTATCTTCTTTTTTTTTTCCCTTGTGTGTTTAGTTGGATATCGTACTAAGTCAACCATGGTTATTTTATCTTGAAGAGGTTAGCAATCAAATGCTGGAACTTTATGAGCAAAACCGAGTACCCCCATCTCAGGGTAGTGAAGTAGAAGGAGGTGGTGTCGGTGGTGATACATCTCATCGAGCACCGGCTAAACATCCATCGGGAAGTGAGGAAAAACAAGTATCTTCACGGTCAGTGGCCGACCACTCATCTGTTGACAAACATGGTATGTCAACAAGGACTGCCCAAAATCAAAATAGTGCTAATGGTGAGATTGGAGGTGTTATTACTGATCACAAGTTGGATACTGAGACCAAGGATGGTAATCAACATCATGAGCTATTACCGCATAAGGAGCACATGAGGGAAGTTTCAAATAAATCTAGGTCCGGAATGGAGCGAACCGGGGGAGAAGACCAGGAAAGAACTGGCGGAAGAAATGACACTGCAGAAACCGGTGAATGGAGAGATGAGGGAGCATCACGTAAGGGTAGCGGTGTGGTTGGGCGAAACTTGGACATTCGGGACGGACCCGTTGGCCAGTCACCGAAAGAAGCTATTAAAATAGACAAAAATAAGTTGAAGGCTGCGCTTGAGAAAAGAAGGAAGTCGCGTGGGGAAACGATGAAGAAAAAGGACGTCATGGATGAAGACGATCTTATCGAGAGGGAGCTAGAGGATGGGGTTGAATTGGCTGTGGAAGATGAGAAAATCAAGCGAGAACGACAGAACTGGTCTAGAAATGAGAATCAAGATCATGTTAAGGACCACGGGGAAATGGGAGAAGCGAACCACTACATTACAAAAGGGCAATCATCTCAGGGATTCGAAACAGAGGCTGCCGAAGAAGGAGAAATGCTGGATGATGCTTCTCCAAAAGTAAACCCCCGAAAGCGAAAAGGTGGAAGCCCACCAGAGAGGCAATCTGAAGGGAAGAAACGTCATGAGTACACGTCAAGTTACAACCACGACACCGTAGAAGACGGGCCAAAAAGTGGTCGTAATAGTTATCCGGATAAAGAATATCGAAGGCATGCACACGAGAATCATTTCTGAGGCAGTATTAACAGTAAGTCCACGCATTTTGATTTATTAATGAGCGTATGATATCGGAAAACTGGTTTCTGACTGATTTTCGAACCTCGCTTTCCATGTACTAAAAATTAAATTCTGATTTTGATTGCCTACACTGGCTTTTATATCTCGACTGTAACAGAATGTTCGGAACGAGGATGCTTAGGCTTGAAGAAGAGAAAGTAAAAGAGGCAATTAATTTATTTACTTCATATGCATGGGTTAAAGTACTTTATGAGGTCCCTATAATCCCCTCATAGAGTTAATTTTTACTATATAAAAAATGTCTTGATATTTCTTTTTTTTTTTCAATTGCTTTTAATTTCGAACAAAAGATTTAATTTATAAAATTATAAAAATGATTTTTTGAATAGTAAATTTTAACTCTATTCTAATTTGAGTTTATTCGATCTTTTCTAATAGTATATGTATTAAATTGGTCTATTTAATAGTAGGGTAAACTACCAAAATAGCTATTTTTGTTTACTTTAGGTTATATTTTAGTCACTTATGTTTGAAATGTTATGTTTTAGTCACTTACGTTATCGTGTTGTAACATTTTAGTCATTGAGTCGTTAATTGTCGTTAACGATGTAATAGTAAGCTAATGTGGTACGTTAAATCATCATTTCAAGTAAAAATTTTAGGTTAAACTATACAATTGGTTTTTATTTTATTTTTTTGTTTTGAGCAATTTATTTTTTTCTTTTTATGTTATTTTAACTTTTTTTTCTCTTCTCTTTTACTTCTCTTTCTGTTTTCCTACATTTTCTATTTCTTTTAACGTATCAAATAACAAATAAATATTGAATAGGATGGTCTTAAAATACAATCTAAGCCATAATAATGTAAGCAACAAAAAAGAACTCTTTAAATCTTGAAATGAAATATATCGTAAGCAATCTTAACGTGCCACAAAAAAAATCACAAAAAAATTGCTGATTACTTTAGTAAGGGTTTTGATATAGCAATTGATCATTTCCTGCTTAATAACTCATTCTCTACTAGGTTTATCCAGATAAGTCGATGCTTATAATCACAACCGTTAAAAGAATATTAAAGAATAAAAATTAATTTGTCCAAAATTTAAAAAATATAAGGACTAATTGTATGATTTAACTTAAAATTTTTGTTTGAAATAATGACTTAACATGCCACGTTACCGTTACACCGCCAACGGTAATTAACGACTTGGTGATTAAAATGTTACATCACAATAACATAAGTGACTAAAACATAACATTTCAAACATAATTAATTAAAATATAACTTAAGGTAAATAAAAGTGACTATTTTTATAGTTTATTTTTTAATAATAAAGGGATTAATTAAATTAGGTTTCAATAATAAAGGGATCTCTTTAGTACATCCGTTGTGCATGTTTTTGTTATTATATATATATATATATTTTAATTCAATTTAAACTTAATTTAAAAAAAGAAGAAGAAAATACTCGGATAGGATAAAACTTTTTTCGGGGAGGGGGGGGGGGGGTACACACAAAACATTATAATTTTCATAATTTTGAGATTGTTATTTCAGTGAAAACTTCATTTATTTTTATGAATATATTTTTTACATAAACAATAGCTGTACTAGTAGACATCAAATTGCTTTCAACTCGGACTAAACCGATTCAGATAAAAAAATTGAGTAAATCGCTGGAAAAGCGATAAAAAAAACATTGATAATCAAGAGCTGATTTAATTTTTTAATTATTTAAACCGATAATCCAAACTGTGGATCGATTCAATTCCTAAACTGCTCAAAATCCTATACAACAAACACAAAAGTTATAATGAAAATACAAAATCCCAAAGAAAATAAAAATTAAAAATATAATCGATTTCTTTCCTGATTCTTTTTTTGGGTTAGAGAATCATTCGTAAGAGCGTTTGGTTTTGATTTTGGTTGGAAGGTTGAGTGAGGAAAATAAAGATAAAGATAAAGATAAAAATAAAAATTTCCCTTTACATTGATTTTATTCTTCTTCATCAACCTTCTCAACAGTCCCACAACTCTCAATTTTTCTTCATAATTTTTTTTCCCTAAAACGTTCCTACGTATATTTCTTGATCTGTCATTATTTTTGGAGCTTAAAAATCTCTATCATCATCGAACCACCTCATGGCCACCACTGCAAACAAGACCATCAATGCTAAAATAGTCAGTTTCCTCTAAACCCTCCTTAAAAATTGTTATTGTCATTATCAGTAGAATTTTGTGCTTTGGGACTCGTTTAAATGCGGAGTTGCGATCTGGTTCTTTGTAAATTATACGTCATTGCATGTTTTTTATGTGAAATTTTTATATAGATTTGCATGTTCTTGCATTTTTATTTTTAAAAATCTTTGTAGGTTTTGCTTTGATTCTCGTCCCCCTTTTATCTTATTGCTGAATTAATTTGTTAAGTTTTTTAAAAAAAAAATATTATGTTCATTTTGTGGTGATGAGGCGTGTTTATTGTTTTATTATAATGAATGATCATTAAGAATATGATCAAATTAGAGGCTAATAAATAAGTGTTCTGATTGAAAATTACTAAAATTAAAATCAAGTAAAATTTATTTACAGATCTTTAAAATAAAATCAAACTGGTTGAGGGGATTTCCGTGGAAGGTCGATAAACCCCTCAATAGGTCCGATATGAGGCTCGGGGTGTCTATGTTCGGCTGTCTTCCGACTTCACCAAAAGCTGCGAGGAGTCCATGGAGTGGGAGCACCAAGACCAAACCTGTTGAGGGGATTCGTCCGCCGAAACTATATATAGAACATATAAACAAATTTAAATATATAAGCACCATTGTTTTTCCCCTTTTAAGTTCTATGTTAGAGATGTTTTAGGAAAAGAATGAAAGCAATATTTTCTGTTTTCATAGCATGCATTATAGTTGTCAACTATGTTACTCGGAGTCTGGTATGGATGTTGCCATATGGGTAATTGGGTATGTGTTCAATACGAGTAGTTTTCAACCCATTTCTGTATATATGGAGAGTCCTTGAAGGGTTATTTTCTCAAATCATGTTTGAGAATGTGTCTGTATCAAGCATGAGTATCTAAAGAAAACAGAGTTAACATAAATTGTTGAAAATGTGTTGTGTTCCTCAGGTTCTACTTGGGGATGTTGGAACTGGAAAATCTAGTCTTGTGTTGCGCTTCGTTAGGGGCCAATTTGTCGAATTTCAGGTTGGTGATGTTAAGTATTTTTGTTAGTAATTTTTATATGTGCGTACATACGGATGTATGTGTCTGTACATACTTATATACATTTAGAGGCCAACTAGTTAGTAATATATATAGCTTGACATTTATCTTATGATGTAGGAATCAACTATTGGTGCTGCATTTTTCTCCCAGACGTTGGCGGTGGATGATGCAACCGTAAAGTTCGAGATTTGGGATACGGCCGGTCAAGAGCGGTACCATAGCTTGGCACCAATGTATTACAGAGGAGCTGCGGCTGCAATTATCGTTTACGATATAACAAATCTCGTAAGTTCTTTATGAGTATCGGATATGAATATGTTTAAATATTTTTAGTAAGGTTTTCCATTTCCTAGACTTATGTATCGGACATGAGTGTCAGATTAGGTCATTTCAACAGAAACAAAAGTTCAAAATGTGAAACTGGGAAATAAAGCATTAAAGCTTTGGGATTCCCTAAACATTCCTGCAACTTTCTTGCCATCTTGCTCGGATTTTTGTGTGAGTGTTAGATACGAGTATACATCTTTTTAGGAGTATATCTTTGTACCCAGGTATGTATGTCGAATATGAATATTTTAAAAAATACGAAAAAACGCCACCACATGAAAAGCTCACATTTATTCATAAAGATTTAAAATTCGAGAGTTAAATTTTGTTCTAGTTTGAAGTTTATAAAATTATGTTCTTATTTTGTAGGCATCATTTGAGAGAGCTAAAAGATGGATTGAAGAACTTCAAGCACAAGGTAGACCCTTATTTTTTTTACGGTTTTCAGATTCAAATGTGAGTGTTAGATATGAATATATGTTCAACATGAGTACGCTTTTTTTTTTTAAGTCATGTATTTGAAGGACTGTATTCTCATATCCATGTTTTGGAATGTGTCTAATACGAGTGCTTAACACAGATTCTTTAAAAAAGATGAAGAATCGAAGCAATATAAATTATTGGTGAAAACACATTTCCCCTCCCTATCAATTTTGAAATTCAGCAAATTGGTCCCTCTAAAAATTTTGGGCTATTTAATCTCTATCAATTTTAAAAGTGGGCAAATAAGGACAATTAATTATGACGTCAATTTTTTCTGTCAATTATACATAGTTTTGATTTTTATAATAACAAATTTAACCTTCAATTAATTATGACGTCAAATTTTTCTGTCAATTATACATATGTTTACATATCTTGTGTAAATGTTGACAGATGTGTAAAATTTGCAGGTTAAATTTGTTAAATCAAGATCAAGCTGACAGAATGTGTAAATGTTGCAGGCTAAATTTGTTAAATTAAAATTAAATTGACAAAATGTGTAAACTTTGAAGGCTAAATTTGTTATCATATCAATAAAATACATGTACAATTGATGGAAAAACATTAACGTTATGATTAATTGTCCTTTGTTGCTCACTTTTAAAATTGACAGGAGTCAATTTGCTCCAATTTCTTTTTTAAAGAGGCCGATTTACTTAATATCTAAATTAAGAGGGACCAAAGAAGTTTTTTTACCTAAACTTTTATATGTTTTATTTACTCTTTTTCTTTTCAATGTGAAGGCAATTCTGATATGGTAATGGCACTTGCTGGGAACAAAGCTGATTTACTGGATGCAAAGAATGTGGAAACCGAGGTAAGTTATCATTCTGTTACTCAGATTCGAGTGTTTGTTTACTATAAATACGTCTTTGATACGGGGTACATTCAGCTTGCTCTTAGAAACGTTTTTCATGTATTTGGAGCGTCATTAGAGGAGAACAATATCTTTCGTATCCATATTGAAAAATGTATCAGACATTTCAATTTTTCGACTAGATGTAGTCTAGTTTTCGACTGTTTTGACATTTCAAAACAACTCGTTATCTACATGGGATATGGAAAAGGATCATATAGTTCTGTGGTTCATTTTGTTTCAACTCCAATGGTCGGTCTATGCGAATGTCCAATTCGACTTCTTATTCTCTTTGTTCTTTCAGGAAGCAAAAACTTATGCTCAAGAGAACGGCCTTTTCTTCGTGGAAACTTCCGCCAAGACTTCGTCCAACGTCAACAACATTTTCTACGAAATAGGTGTTTCATTTCTCATTTATGTTACTTAGACTCGGGTGCGAGTGTCCAATACCGAAATGTTCAATAACAAAAAACGGTTTTTTCATATATTGGAAAGGTTTTGGAGGGATCATCTCTCAATATCCATGTTTGAAAATGTATCCGACACGAGGTATTTGTTATACAAGTCAGAGAATTGACCGATTTTTTTTTTTTTTTTTCATTTTCGTACAGCGAAAAGGATACCTCGAGTGCAGCCGTCACAAAATCCTGCCGGAATGGTTCTCATGGATAGATCTGCAGAGCAAACAGCAAGGGCATCTTGTTGCTCGTATTAGGCGATGATTATCTACGCTACCCAAAGTCAAGATCGGGTATCATATATGAAAATGCGTTCAACAAGGGTATGTTTAATTTTTAAAACTTTTATTTTCTTCCATATATTAAAGGCTTGTACTTCATACTCAAGTTTAAATATATGTGGGACACAAGTATCTTAGAGAAAATTATGAAAAGTCCGGATGACATGGTAGTGCTTATATATTTTGGTTTCTCACTTATGCACGATGTCTAGAGGTTTTTGGGGTTGGAGAGCGGGTTTTCCTTGCAAGTTCCATATATTCCTGACTTACATATTCAAATAAGAAATGCCATTTTTCCTGTTTTTATAACCACTTTTGGTTGCTCATTTATAAGTCTTATTCATTGTTATGAGATTGTATTTGTTCCATCTTAATTTATGGTAAAAGTACTGTACAAGTCCTTGTATTATAGCACGAAATGCATTTTGATTCTTGTAATTTTAAAATGAGAAAACGGGGTAAAAATACCATCTTACTCAAAAAAATGATTAAACTAGTCTTTGTAGTAAGATTACAGAGAAAATTAATGACTTAAAAAACTTGGCATGAGGTACATATAATACGTCATATGGTACTATCTGGTTATTCCTGTCATACACTTAATTTTTAATTGTATAAATAGATGAAATTTTTAACAATCAATTTAATCTTTGATATAATATATAAGAATTAATTTGTGTATTTTTTTTCTGATAAAGATCTACAATCTGATTTTAATGTAATGTAACACCCCCTACCCGTATTCGTTGTCAGAATAAGGTACGGGGCATTACCGGAGTTTAAATTTTTTTTTTTTTTTTGAAACCGAAACCATTCTAATTTATCATATTTTCAAAATAAAATTCATGCATATTTATAAGATAACTTTAACAGATAAGCCATACCAATGGCTGACCTTACATTCATTTCATACTAACATTTATTTTATTAGCTTATACATGCCATTCATTTCCAAACTAAAGTTTCTTTAAATACCGAAATACTGGGGTTGATAGTGTGATGAGTCTCCCACCGATCTGACCTCGAGCTCTTAACACTACAAAACAGGGAAAAAGGAAATAGGGTAAGCACTTTGTGCTTAGTAAGCCCATGTAACAAGAATTATACTTACCTAATATTTTCAATACAATGTAATAAGCATTCATATATCCATTCAATGCATTAATACCCTAACATGCACAAGCTCAACATTCAAGTTGGTTCATTAATTTCCATATATCAATAATATACACACCATGATTGATGAGCTCATCAATATCATGATTTCCATTTCCTTGTTATTTTTCCATATTTATCCCGTTAAATTACTCGCAGAATTTCGATGGATTTTCAGAGGTACACTTTAGTGTACAAACCGATCCGTCAATTCATATTCATATGCGCACATTTCCATTTTGAGAGCACACACTCGCGAACCTCATCCTTACGGAGGATTACGGTCCAGGCTAAATCCTGTAATATAAACTCATAGAGTATTGTCGGGATTACCAGTCCAAAGCTAAATCCCTGCAACGACAATTACTCTAATGAGCTTGGATCGAATTACCAGTCAAAGCTAAATTCAGACCCTAATTCGGATTACCCGTCGGGCTAAATCCATTTTCCACATATTCTTCGGGAGGGCTATATCAGGATAGGATCACCCGTCCGGGCTAGATCCTTTTACCGTCAATTCCTTTTCAGAGATCCATCGAATTTTCCTTTCATTCAACCGGGATTTCTTTCCTTTTTATCAAATATATCAATATTTCATCAAATTTCATACAATGGACATTCAAATCATATTCATATCAATAACATATATTTCAAACATTTAAGAATATAATTCAAGTTACACGAACTTACCTCGATACTAGTTCGTTTATAAAATCTACTAATCCGGGACTTTTTCCTTTCCTCGATCTAGCTTCAGTATTTGAGTTTTCGGATCTAAATAAATAAATTCAATCATCAATTCAATACATTTCATGTTCACATGTAGCATTTTCTATAATTCTATTATTATTTTTAGCTTATTCAAAGCTGTCTACTTGAGTCATAGTCACTAAATTATTTATTTCTCGAGCTACAGAGCTCCAAACGAAGAACCGTTAATTTTCTCTGAAACTAGACTCACATATCTTCTTCCCATAAAATTTTCAGAATTTTTGGTATGGCCAATCAATACCAGATTATTCTTAAAGTTTCCCTGTTTCACTGTTTGACTGTTCTGACCTCTCTTCACTACGAATCAAATTACTCTTCATACAGAATTCATATGACCTTCTTATTTATTTCATTTGAAAATAGACTCATTCAGAATTCTAAACATATAAAGTTAAGCCCCTAATTATTTTTCTCCAATTTTTTATGATTTTTCAAAGTCAGAACAGGGGATCCCGAAATCCCTCTGGATCAGTCTTACAAAAATATAAATATCTCAAATTACAGAATTCCTTTGCTTTCCATGTTTCTTTCATATGAAAATAGACTCAATAAGCTTTAATTTCATATCTCACTCAGCTTCTAATTCCACTTCTACGATTTTTAGTGATTTTTCAAAGTAACCCTACTGCTGCTGTCCCAAAACAGTTTTCTTATAGCTTATTTTACAATTAAATCCTTTACCCAATTCTAACTTCAAATTCTTTCAATTAAACCACTAATTCATCATTTTATTCATCATATGCTATATTCAAAAACTCTGAAACTTCAAAAATTTCAACTTAAATTCATCAAAACTTTGTTCTAAAACTTATAAAGCATCAAAATTAAAAGAAAAAGGACTAAATTAACTTACCAAATTAAACTCCAAGCTTCAAACTTTAAATTTTCCCTTTTCTTCTTTCTTTTCTCTTTTTCTTTCTTCTTTCACGTTTGCTCTCTGTTTCTTTTCTGTTTCTATCTCTTTTGTTTCTTTTCTCTTTTCTTTATATATATATATAATAATATAATAATATAATAATATAATAATATAATAATATAATAATAAACTAAAAATCTCAGATTTTTTTTCAATTCACCGCCTCAATCTAGACAAAATGGCTTAATTTCCATTTTGGTCCTTTATACTTTCTTTTAATCTATAATTAAACTTTTACTTTCATTTCAATTTAGTCCTTTTCATTTAATTACCTACCCAAACGTTAAAATTTTCTAACGAAAGTTTAATACCGCATTACTAACATTTTATAAATATTTATAAAAATATTTCCTATCATATAAAGACTCATGCAAACATATTGAAATAAATTTCTATTTAAATCGGATTTATGGTTGCGAAACCATTATTCCGATAATCTTGAATTTAGGCCATTACATGTAAAGTCTTCGAGGTACTTTTACTAACAAATAGATATATGTATGTTATATGTTAGAAAAATGAGTAAAATAATATATTATTTTTGTAACATTCATCATTTAAATGCAACAGTTGAAGGTTTTTAAGTGACTATAGATAAACTCGATTAACAATTTTTTTTGCATAAATATCATAGGTTTAAATTCAATAACGTGAGCTATATTCAAATTTATTTCTATATAAAACTGTGTATATTTATATATTTAGTTCGTAATTTTACTTATAATTATTTAAACATATATTTTTGAAATTATATTTTAACTTCTTTTTTTTATTTAAGCTCGAATCACATTAAGCTGATAGTTTATTTTATTATTAGAAAATATGAAGATTTTTATATTAATTTTGATTATTAAACTTAAACAAAAAAAATATATATAAAGAATAAAAAATAAAAAGTTCTAAAAATTCTAATTCAATTAATATCACATAAATAATGATTTAGGTATCCAAATTGCTAAGAAAAAAAATTGAGGATTAGGGCTCTAATTGGTTTAAGAAAATATTTTATATTTTTAATCTTCAAAAAAATATTTTTTATTTTTAAAATTAAAAAATCTTTTTTCAAAGGTTAAAGTACATAGTCAATCTATGTAGTTGAGCAAACTTTGATATTTAATTAAAAATTAAATCCTATTATTCATTCTATTTAAAAATATTGTTGTTAATATTTTCTGTTAATTTTGTCAAATTAAAATGTTAATTAAGTTATCTTCATACGTTATGGCATATTATTGATGTAAAATAAAAATGTTAAACTGATAAATTTTGATGGAAAATAGAAACGAAATAAATGATTATGATTGAACTAAGACTTTTAATCCAAAAAAAGAATTTAATTTTTAAAAAATAAGGACTAAATCTTAAATTTTGTCAAAGTATAGACACTAACAACATATTTTGACATTTGCAAAAATAAAAATACAAAAAAACAACCTATTTTCTCATAATATAATCATAAAAATTCGGTATTCAAAAATGGTTAAAAAAGAAAGAGAGTGAGAAGATTTTTACTTTTATTTAAACTTGAATTAATATTAATTCATTATCAATTTTTCTAGTTTTGTAAAAATATTTTTAGTGAAAATAATGATTTTTTTATTTTATTTTCACAAAGTCATCTTTAATTTTTCAATCAAACATATTTATTTTTTAATATTTTTCATTTTCTAAAAAAAATAACACAAAAATGACCTTTATTTTTATTTTTCTAAAATCAAACACACTCTAAATATTTCTGAATTTTCCTATCTTGATAATGATATTATTATATTTTATTTATTTATTTATTAATTTTATATTCATATTACTTTTCTATATTACTTTATAATAGTTTTAAATTATTTCTAATTATATAAATTTTCAAAAATAGTTTTCCATGCTATACAGTTTCTTTTTAAAAAAAAAAATTCAAATGAAAAAAGGTTTTAAGGATCTAAATGAGAAAAATAGTATAGTTCAGGGACTCCATAAAACATTAAGCCTAAATAAACATATGAAAATATGAAAAATAAATTAAAATTTTAACGGAGTTAAACCCTAATGTAGGGTTTTATCAAAAAGGCAAAAAAACAGGGCTCAAAATTCCATTAAAACTCCTCTCTGATATTCATCAAAATCCCCAATTTTTCTCCGTTGTTCTTCATTTTAACCTAAAGAATCTTGTTTGCGGATAAACCTCTTTATCAGGTAAGTAACCCCAATTAGCTTCTTTTTGCCAATATTCTGCAAAATCCCCATTTTTTTTTTTGGGCAAAAAAATGATAAAACCCGCCAATATTTTCCCTTTTTCCTCTCAGAAAACCAATTTCAGCTTAGCTTTTTTGCTAAATTTTGTTTAGGGTTTATGCTGCGATGTTTATATGCAGAATCAGGAGAAAAGTCTCTAAGTTGTCTAAAATGATTGCTAATTTGGACAAGTTTGTTGTTTTCTCTCATGTTGTCTATGATAAATCCGATGTTGTTCAAAACCCATGTTCTGTTTCATTGAATGTTAGATCTTTTAGGAGTTCTAGGCTTCTCTGTGAGTCCGTACAATCATCGAGTTCGGCTTTAGCGATTCAGATCTCGCGAACGGCTAAAACCGGGGCTCGAGATGTTTTATTCGAATACTTGCATTCCACTAGGGGCTTTAGTTTCATGGATGCTGAACATATAAGCAAGAACTCACCTCATTTTTTTGAAAAATTGTTGTCCAAGTTTGATCCTGAGGAAGATGTGGTGAAATCTTTGTCTAAATTCCTTAGATACAATCCTATTAACGAGTTTGAACCGTTCCTCGAGAGTCTTGGGTTGAGCCCTGCGGAGATAACGTCTCTCGTTCCGCAGAGATTGATGTTTTTAACTGATGATAGTGTCATGCTCGAGAATTTTCGTGTCTTACGGGATTATGGGATTCCTCGTATTAAGATGGGAAAGATGTACAAGGAGTCTAGGGAGATTTTCGAATATGATTACGGGATATTGGCTTCGAAACTTAAGGCTTACAAGAATTTGGGTCTCAGCAAAGCAATAGTTATAAAGCTTGTTAGTTGTTGCCCGTCTCTTTTGGTCGGTGGTGTTGATGCGGAATTTGCTGCGGTTCTCGAGTGGTTTAAAGAATTAGGAATGAAGAAGGATGAGATTGGAGGGTTTGTATCGGGTAAGGGCATATATGATTGGGGTAGAATGCTCGACACACTCGATTTTCTCGATAGAGTGGGTTATACTGATGAGCAGTTACATAATTTGCTTAAAACAAATCCGGCATTGTTGTTTCAAGGTTCCGGGAAGAAGGTTTATGTACTATTTGGTCGGTTACTCAAATTAGGTCTCAAGATGAACGAGGTTTATTCCTTGTTTATGCAGAATCCGCATATCTTGTTGGTTAAGTGCACCAAAAACTTTTGTAAGGCATTGGATTTCTTGTTTGATATTGCGATGCAAACCGAAGATATTGTGCACATTGTATCTACACGCATGGAACTAATGGGTTCGTATTCTTTGAAAGGACCTAAAACGGTTTGTAGAGAGTTAAACGTTAAGAGAGATGAATTATGCCAAATTATAAAGGAGGATCCGTTGAAATGGTTTGATGTGGCTTCAAAATCCAAGATTCAAAGCAGTATCCAGGTAGCCTCGAAAGATTCAAGTACATTCCTTGAGAAAACAGCTTTCTTATCGAGATTAGGCTATTTGGAAAACTCAGACGAGATGCTGAAAGCATTGAAGCAGTTCCGAGGCAGAGGGGATCAACTTCAGGAGAGATTTGATTGTTTGGTAAATGCAGGTTTGGACAGCAACGTTGTCAAGAACCTAATCAAACAGGCTCCAATGGTGCTTAACCAGTCGAAGGACTTGCTTGGGAAGAAAATCGATTGCTTAACAAACTGGTTAGGGTACCCGCTCGAATCCGTTGTGGCATTCCCTGCATATTTATGTTACGACATGGAAAGAATTAATCAAAGGTTTTCGATGTATGCTTGGCTAAGGGAGAGAGGAGCCGCCAAGTCGATGTTGTCATTGAGCACCATACTCGCGTGTTCAGATGCTCGATTTGTCAAGTATTTCGTATTAGTCCATCCTGAAGGTCCAGCCAAATGGGATAGTCTAAAGAATTCATTGAATACAGCGTAAGTTAATTTCTTCTCATTATAGTGTATATATAATATATACACACATACATATATATATGTGGTGTTCTAATAAGAGGATTCATTGAGTTTTTGTTTTAATTCTTGATTTTAAACTTAATTTATTTAATTTTCACAATAAGTCTAATGGTTCAAATGTAGGAAATTTTGTGACTTCTTCCTTTTATTGCTATATTTGATCACTTTTCAAGGTTTTCAAGTCATTTCGAGCTTAGGGTTTAAGATATTGCGAGGGAAATGATTCACTTACATTGGTATAAAATTTAAGTGGTTTTACACTCTTCCGTAACCTATCATACATGTAATTTTATTAATAATTTGTACTTATCATACATGTAAATTTTTGTATTGATATGATATTATTATATATTTAATGGGTGAATTTTTTCTATATAAAATTAGTAGTTATAAATTTTTAATTTATGCCAGACTTGGAATGCATGATTTACATAAATGGGGCATGAAATATGACCTTAGGATTGTTAAAATACTAATTGTGTAAAAAATTACGAAAAGGTGTAGCACTACTAAGTTTTACACCGACGTAAATGGATTCCTCTACGATGTTTTTAACATTTTTGATGAAACTATATATGGACATAAGTAAAGGGATATGAGCGAATTAGGATCATTCAAATACATGAAAATCCCAAGCTTCTAACAACATGAGTTTAGATTGACTCGATTACAGAGTAAATTGTAGAACATCGTTTTTAGCCGTTGATGTTGTTTCGGAATGGTATGATCCTCGAAGATATTTTCGGTCATGTATATTGCTTTGGTGATTTATCATAAAAAAAAGTGCTTGATGCCTTTAGACTTGCTTAAAGGTCGAGTTATCCATTCAAACTTTAAAATTTGTCCGATATTTGAGAAGATTTTAATCAAAAAGTTAGATCTAATGTTGGCTAAATCTATATTAATTTTATACTATATTAAATTTATATGAGGAAAATTATATATACAATATAATGTAAATATTTAAAAATATGTTGTATATATTTAAATTTTAATAAATAAAATTACTAAATTTTATATTAAATAAAAGCCTTCAGATTCCATCAAAAACTAAAAAAAATAAAAATAAAAGAGTAATATATTTTTTTATCCTTGAATTTGGTAATTAAGTTTATTTTGGTACATGATTTTTGATCTATTTTGGCATTTGAACTTGACAACTAAGTTTATTTTTTGTATCCAAACTTAAAAACAAAAATTTTATTTAGTCGGTTCAATCTATTCAATTGTTGATTTTTGTCTCAATTTTCGATTTTTACCAATTTCAAACAGTTTTCAAATCAATCGATTCAATTCCTTTGTTTGGTATGCTATATCGAGTAGTTCTCAGTCCGTCTAATCCGAGCCTATTCTAGAAACACTAGTCACATAATAAAATCTTTGTAAAATTAAAGTCTAGGGACCAAAACAGATATAGTTGTCAAATTCAAAGATTAAAGTAAAAAAAAAAAATTATAAATACCAAAATGGAACTAATTATCAAGTTCAAAATAATAATTAAAAGAGTTTATAAAAAATAATAAATTAAAAGAGCTTCAATTAATCATTTACAAATATGGATAAATTTAAATAAAATTTAGTACTCATATTTCAAACCAATTTAAATTTAAATAAATACTTGTGATATTAATACCACGATTGGATGAAAATATAAAAAAATAAAAAGATGGAATTAAAAAGTGAAAATAAAAGAAAATTGGACTATGCTTGGTTAAAATAAAGAGAATGAGAAAAATATGTATTTTTTCAAAATTATATATTTTTCCATCTTTCCAACTTTTTATCTTTCCTACCAAGCATAGGGAAATTTATGTTTTCCATCCTTTTAGTTTTCTACCTTTCAAGTTTTCATCCTTATAATTTTCCTTTCACCCTATCAAGCAAAGCCTACAAAAATACATTTAAAAAAACCATCTCTATAAACATTTTAATGGTTTGTTAAGCAATTAAAAACATTAATTTCACAAAATAAAATAAAACAAAACAAAACCCAGACTTCTTCATAATTTTTGGAGCTTATACCGACCGCCATCTTTTAAAGAAGACGACGACGATGAAGTTAAGCCGTTGCGGTTAAACTCGGCTTTGTCTTTATTAAATGCTTTCTGCACATCCTCCTTCAGCTCCCTGAAACGTGATCTCTTTAACTTTTGCTCCTCGAGGCTGCCCCGCTCGAGGTAAAACAAATCGGGAAGGTCGTCTTCCATGAACTTATCTAGCACTTCCGAGCAATGCGGGAAATAACGCCGACCCATTTCCACTGTGGAAAAACAAGCATATTGATTAAGAATCGCATGATTTAAACCGAACATGGCAATGGAAGATCCACATATAAGGGTATTTCGATCACCTGTTTTCATAAGGGCTTCCATCCTCGCAAGAAGTCGTTTCTTCTGCATTACAGGCGTCTCGTTCAAGTCAACTTGACTTAAGTTCCCGTTTGAACCTTTTGATGAGAGACCAGAAAACTCGGAGGTTCTCTCCGCATGTGCGATGTCCATGGCAAGTTTCGCTTCACTAGGGAAAAGCAACCTTGCAAATGCCACTGCAATAGACGACAATACTTAGAGCTAACCTTCTAAGAATATGGACTCATAATGAATCAAATGCATTCTTGATGTGTAAGCCGATGATTTCAAACGAGCAAAAACTATATCTTAAACCAAATTATCAAGGGGAGCACGCACAATAGCGGAGATAAAGAGCCTCGGGAGATCCCGACGTAGAGTAATACCTCGGTTCTCTAGGTATAGAAGTCGCATATGCATATCATCAGCCATTGTATGGGAAGTAACTGAAACATCTCCGGCCATAGGATTTCTCCTCATTTCTCTCTCCAAAACATCGATGCATATCCGATCTTTATTTGTTTCCTTCCCTTGCTCTGTTTTCGCGTGATAATCCTTCGGTCTCGTCAATCTCTGGCAGATGTTAAAAGCACTTCGTCCATCCAACGTCAACTCCGAAGCAGATGCCCCTTTTGCTAAAAGTGACATTATCACCGATGGTTCTTTACGCATTGCAGCTATGTGAAGAACTGTATAACCACGAGAGTTTCGTCGATTGACATCAGCCAGACGTAGGGCAAGAATCTCGGAAACAACCTTGGGATCACAATACGCTGCGGCGAAATGGAGGGCAGTGGCATCATCCAAAGTTACATCGGACTCGGTTAAAAGCAGTTTAACAAGCTCAACATCGTCGGAGTCTAAAGCTTTTTGTATTCTCCGGATTTGTTTCTCTCTCAAAGGAACAACCACTGCCTCACCATCTTCAGCTTCAGTGGGAGGCTTGCAGCGAAGTAACCGAATGCTCTCCGCAACTTCATAAGGAAGCTCTTTCTCGATGGAGATGCTATCGAGATCCGACCTTGTCACTCTATCAACACATTGAGAAACAAGCTGACTGCATTGACAATGGAAAGCAACCACAAGGATCGGAATAATGTCTTCTACGAGAGCCTTATCCACGAAATTAAGAAGCCGTCGCTGCAATATATACACAGATAGAAAATCAATATACATTCATTTGGCCTAATCAAGCTAAAAGTTAGCCAAAATTCATCCATGATTCTCCATTTCAGTTACTATATGAACTTAATAGCTTCCTATTAGGTTAAACATCCTCACAATGTGCATTTAGAAAGGGTTAATTGCAGCAACAGTCTCTAAACTACAACTCAAATTCTAAATTGGTCTCAAAACTCCAAAACTTTCTAATCAAGTCTCAAAGTGTCAATATTATACCAATCAGGTCCTTCCATCGGCCTAACCATTGGTTTACACCTTAATTGCCGGTTTGGATTTGAGGAGTATTTTGAACTACATGAAGCAAATTGTAAACACGCATGCATAACTTGGATAAAAAAGATGATGACTACAATTTTAAAAAGTTTTTTTTTCTTCTAACACATTGAATCTAAGTTGTTCACTCATGTGCTTTAAATATACTCCATAACATATTTAAACTAACATCTAACACCCAAGTTAGTGACGAGGCTTACGAAAGTAGCTAGTGGACACGATATTGATACTTCAAGGACTCAATTAAAACATTTAAAGTTCGGGACCAATTGAGAGCCTGAGTTGTAGTTTAAGACATCTAGTGCAACTAACACAAAAGTGCTAAATTTCAATACTTTAAAACATGATAAGTCATCATTTAAAGTAAATGGGCTAAATTAGAGGGAGTAATTAGCTTTCCAACCTATAGTATAAGGACTCCTCAAGTAATTTAACCCTTTCTATTAAGAACCCACAGGCAATAATCTGTTAAAGCATTCAACATATCAAAAAATTTCACGCATCTAAACATATATTTACTGCAATTGTACACAAATTTGCTAAAAAAATGAACCAGAAAAACCCCCTTTACTGACCTGAAAAAGTGAAACCATCTCAGGTATTTGAAATATAGAAGAAGCATACATCAATTCCACAGCAAAATCGATGGCGGGTCGACAAGCATCATGTGCACAGTGTGTATCAACACAAGTGGAAACCTCCATGGGAGAAGCTTTAAGCTTCCCAGTATATAAATAGCTCAAGAAAACTTGAAAAGCTTCAAGCCCAATCTTACCATAAGGCAAGAACTCATTCATGTTATAACTGGGTTTCCCTTCTTTTTCAACACACCCATTATTATTGTTCTTTTTGTCAAAAAGCTCCTTAAAGAACTTACTTCGAACAGCTAATATGCATCTATGAACACCTACCGAAACACCTTCAACCACTACGTCGGCGTCGCTAAACGGCGATGAATTGTCGGAAACGAGGTGTTCTAAGCTGGAACTAAGCTTGGTCAAGCTTATAACCTCGAGGGTAGCAGCAGCAGCACTGGTTTCATGAGTGATTGAACCATTTGAGAGATGAGATGATGAACTGAAGCTTAAAGATGATGATGGTTCAGATAAATTAGCCATTTAAAGATAAAAACAAAAGTAAATAAAATAAATTACTATTGATCTTTATATGGAAATTTGAAGAACCCAGATTGGATTTTTTGTTGGTATTACTATTTTGTAACGAATCACATGATTGAAAATGATTATACTAAGGGATTAAAAGATGAACTTGCTTGAATTTCCAGGACCTTTTGATCAACATAATAAGGAAAAAGAAAGGAAAAATATATTATTTTTTTTAGAAAAAAAGACAAGGATTTTAAAGAAAGATTACGAATCAGATCCTGGAAAAAAAAAAGAAAAACCCAGTAATTATTTAGAGAAATTACTTTATAAATTGCAAGAAAAAGAGGAACTTGGCAAAGATTAAAGATAGAATTTGATTTTTTTTTTTTGGTTGCTTTTTTTTTTTGTGATAAATGTTAAGAGGACATGGAGAGAGAAGACTTGAGGGGAAAAGGAAGGGAGTCAATGGAAGAGGAAAAGAAAAAATAATGTTTTGGTTAAATTTTTCTATTAGTCCCTGTGGATTTAGTTTATGTATTTTTTGTGATCAAATGGTATTTGTAATTTTTTTCTTCAAAACCTTACATAGAAAATATATTATTAAATAAATAATGTCAACTTGCTATTTTTACATATTTCTCACAAAAAATCATTAATAAATTTAACTACAAACATTTTTGTTAGGATTAAAATTTCAAAATTTGAAAAGTATGAACTAATTTTGAGAGTATGAACCAAATCAATAACTTTACGATAAAATTAATAGAAAAATTTAGCTAAACATATTTAACTGCTACATATTTGAGTCACGATTGAAATTGCAAAATTCGAAAAATATATGATTAAAAGTAATTAAATTAAAGTACACATAGTACAAAGATTAATAACAGAATTTGACCCAAAGATTATTGCGTCAAATAGTTTCAAATTATGATCTAATTTTAAAATAGCCTTTGAATTTCAAAATATTCTAATTAAGTCCTCAAAGTACTTGTATTGTATTAGTCGGACTTTTTTGTCAACCTAGCCATTAGCTTGAGCGTTAAATGTTAACTCAAATACAACAAATATATTTAAAAGATATGGATCAAATTATAAACATATTTGTACCTATTGCATTAACAATTTTGATCTATTATTTCTTTTTTAAAAAGTAGTCCTCCTAAATTTTATTGATACTATTTTTTTTTTTTGATATGTTAGATTCAAGTTGTTCATGCAATAAGTAAACACGTGTTCGCAATTTAATCCACGTGTTAAAAATATTCATGTACATTCTAAATCGACATTTAATATGTAAATTGACGGCTAGATTGAAGAAAAGACCTGATTAATATAGTATTGATACTTTCAAGATTTAGTTAGAATGTTTTGAAGTTTAAGGATCAATTTATAATCTAGATGATAGTTTAGGGACACATGGTGAAATTAATCTTATTATAATAAATAAAAATAATTGCAATTTTCGAAAATAATTAATAATAATAGTTACGCGGAAATTTCTATATTTCGCTTTCGAAAGAGCGATGAAGTGTTGTGGATGACTTAGAAGATGACGTGGTCAATTGGAGCTGGGTTCCACTGACGTCATCCATGACGTCATCTCCATGAGGGGATAGACGCTGTTGTCAATTATCAACTGTCATCAATTTTTCTTTTTCTTTTTTTTTTTCTTATTATATTAGAAGAAAAAAATCATTTAAAATCATTTAAAATAAAATTAATTATATATTTATCATCTATATTATTTATATATTTTTAATTGAATTAACCACACTTTATAGATTTTTTAGAAAAAAAAATTAGGTTAGAATGTCAATTTTTGGTGAAATTGTTATGTCAAGTAACGGTTTAATATAAAGTTGACACGTGATAAATTAATATTATTATTTTTAATTTTTTAAGTGTAACACGTATTGCATACATAACGAACACGCTATCTGACATAGAGGGATCACTTTTTTAAGAAAGAAAGTCTACCATTCTTCTCTAAATAATCTAAAATCATAATTTTTTTAAAATATTTTTCAGTACTTCTATTTTTTTTAAAAATTCGACTTTAAAACTTTATATAAATATTATATTTAAAAAAATTAGAAAAATATGTTTAGAAAAAATTATATTAATTTTTTTCTCTCCAAAAATTGATTTCATCGTGTCAAAAGTGATATTATATTAATTTTATTGATGTGTCATACAAGTAGATGATATGTTATCATTTAATTAATTTTTAAAAATAATTTTTTTAAAATTAAATAAACATTGACGTGTCATACACTTGACAATCCACATAATTAAAGTTAAAAAAAGTTAATTTTTCATCTATTTTTTAATGATTTAACAAAAATTAAATGAATAGTTAAAATAATTCTTTTCGTGAAATTAAAAAATTAAAAAATTATTATTATTAATACTTAATTAGTAATAAGTTTGCACCAATAATTGGAGGCCAGCTTGGAAACAAACAAAAAGTGGGCAGCTATAGGCTACAGTAATTAAATAAAATAATAATAATAATAAATATGAATTTTTTTAAAATTTAAGGGAATCTGTTTGACTTATCCTCAAACTTAGTTATTTGCAATTTGAAAAGAATAAATATTTCTAAAGTGAAATAAAAAACAATATTTCTATGCCACTTCACTTTGTCATTGAAAATTAAATATAAATTAATATAAGTAATGGTTAAAAATAGTAATTTTTTAGGTTTCTTTAATTATGATAATATGTATCCACCCAGGGGAAGTGCTGAGGTCAATTTTTAATATTTTTATTTAAAAACCTGCAATATATATAATTTTTTTTTGGTTCATCAATTTTTTAAAATTTTTTTGAAAATATTATAATTTCTTAAACAATGAAACTTCAATAATTATAAAATTTCTTCAACAGATAATTATTTTGTTATAATTTTATTATAGATTATTGATAAATTAACTATTAAATGATATTTTCATAATAAAATTTTCCCTAAATCGAGCTAAAATTTAGATAGCAAAAAAAAAAAAAATTGCAAAAAATAATTTCTTGCTAAGTGAAATCTAACTTATTTGACATTTAAGGAGGTTTTTTTTATTTAAACCAAATAAAATATTTTTAAATTAAAGTTAAATCAAAGTTGATCCCAATTTTGGAAAACTATTCGGACCGAACAATTAAATATTTGTGTTTTTTGTTGTTGTTTTTATTATAATTAAAGGTGGATAAAATTTTATTCGATTCGAAAAAATTAAAAAATTTTTGAATTTCGAGTTACTCGAATTATTTGAGTTAACTCGAATAAGTCATTCGAGTTTCAAGTTTAAATCAAGTTAAAGTTTACAATTCGAATAACTCTAATAATTTGAATAATAAATTAGTGTAAATAGCCTTTTGGTCACTGTTAAGTTTGAAAATAAGCAAATTAGTCTATATCTCAACAAAAATTACAAAAAAAAATCAACATAATTTTCAAAAATTTTAAATATTTATAAAAAATTAAAAATTTATATTTTTAAAAAATTATAAAAAATTTAAAAAATATATAAAGAAAGTTAAAAAATTAAAATTTTTCTAGAATAATAATTTGGGACCTAATAAGTTAATTAATTATTCAAGTTTATCATGCTAAAATATTTTTTATTATTTTGCTTTTAAAAAAATTCAAATATATATGGTGTTAAAGTGCTATAATATGGAATTAGTTATACTGTAATAAGATTTTAATTTGACATATTTAATTTTTTAATTTAACTCGAATAATTTTACTCGATTCAAAATTTTTTTTTTTTTAATTTAACTCAAATAAAATAGGACTCGTCAACTCAAAATTTTTTCACTAGATTCGATCAAACACTCACCCCTAATTATAACTATGTCTAAAGTATTATATATAGTTTTTTTCTCAAAATATTTATTGGAGTGAGCCCAGTAACTAATCTTCCGCATTCTGTAAGCCCATTAAGGGAATAGATGCTGGCCACAAGTTTTAAAGCTACTCCATATTCAAGGCGAGAATCAAACCCTTGACTATTGGTTAAGGTAGGAGAGACCCTTATCATCTCACCTAACTCCCGTGTTTAGTATTATATATAGTTTTAAAAAATTAAAAAAATTACTTAATATATCCATAAGTTCTATTTTTTTATTAAATTTGAGCTAAAATCTGAGATTTAATTATTTTATTTTAATTTGACATAGTTTGGATTTTTATTTTATTATAATATTTCTAGTAAATTCAAATCAATATTTGTTAACATGGTTAGTTTGTTGTGGTTAAAAACAAATACGTGGGTTTATTATTATTTGATTACACAGTTAGACACACATGAAAATTCAATTTATCATGTTTAACAAGTCAATGCATTCTTATGATTTTTTTAGAAAAAAAAATCCACATCACCACCACTTTGATGATAGCAAATGACAATATTATCTGGACCTACAAGTAACATTATCAAACAACATTGAACTTTTTCAAATTAAAGTAAAAAGGTTAAATTTTAAATTTTGGCATAATAAAAGGACTTAAAGAAAATAAACCTTTTTTTACTATATTGTCTTTGCTGGTTTCTTAGATCCCTTGCCTCCACCGACACCAATGGGACAGGTTTCTTTTTTACATTCTCAAGTAAAATGACTTCAACAAATAAATAAATAAAACAATTTTGTTTAATTATTCAATCCAACATGTATCAATAATTTTAATTATTTTTAAAGATTAATATGTCATTTGGTACTCGAGTTTGGTATCAATATTTAATTTTTTTAAATTTAATACTTAAATTTTTGTCTCAATTTGATACATGAGTTTAGCTTTAATGTTTAATTTGGTATCTAAATAAAACGGCATTATGTGGCCTAACAAATGTTTGACACATATGCTTTAGTAAAAAAAAGCATAGATACTTAATTACAACAACAAAAAAAATCAAGTACTAAATTGGATAGTGAAGTCAAACTTAAATACTTAATTGGGTTAATAAAAAACTAAAAGTATCAAATTACAAAAAAAGTAAAAATTATCAATACCAAATTGAACATTAAACCAAACTCATGTAGTAAATAACAAATTAACCCAAATGTTAAAACCATACATAGACTTGATTGATAGGGTCCTAAGTCCCTAGTTTTATAGATATTAGAAAATTATGTTTTGTTTACTATTGAATATCTTTGACTTCTCCACAATATAAGGGTTAAAATACCAACACCTGTGTTTGTAAAGCTTTTAGTGTCCCAAAATCACATGGATTATAATATAGATGCATGCACCTTTCCTTTTTATTAGCATAAAGATTCTCATCTAGGTAAAGAGAAAGTTCAAGAAAATTCATTTGTTATTATTTTAGGATAATCTTTAGTTTGTAACCCAATCTTTTGTTTAATTATGGGGATGTAAAGAAAATGGATGCCCCCTTATTTTATGAAGCAAATCAATTTCAATGCTAAAAGATAAGTAATAAAGTTAGGAAAATTATTTAGTGGAGCCAACTCAAGCAAAGTGAATCTATTCATGTCTAAGATTAAAGTTGGATCTACAAATTTATGTGTATAGTAGGGTAGTGGGTGTGTTTTAATATGTATTGTATCAAAACAAAAACTTCATAAGCAGGAATGAAATATTGTCGTGTGCCTTTAGGTAATATTAAAATGAAAAATATTTAGTATATTGTCAGTAAAGTTTTTAAATTCTATAAGTAGAGTTGGAGTGATGACAAGTATCTTATAGGGTATAATAATATATATATATATATATATATAAAAGAAATGAGTCAAATGAAATTTGTGAAGTTAAAAATGTACATTGTCAATGTGTCAAATATGAATCCATATTAAAAAAATTGTGTTATTGATAGTGTTATTGATAAATTGTGAGTGTTAACACTGTTGTTGCCCCCATTGAATACATGATGAACATGTCTATTGCTAGTGTTGAACGGAATAAGTGTTAAGCATGCCTACGGATTTTTGCATTATTATGTTATAAGGTATGCCATATAGCATTGCATGGGGCGGGATAATTTGTACAGAGGAAGAGTGGCAGTTTAATCTGCTAACAAGTGGTGGCTTGTCCACAAACCTAGTGGCAGTTTATTTAATCTGCAAATATGTTGTGCACTCACAATAAATTATAGTAACTGCAAATTGTGGTTCGATCTCGAATCAAGTGGCAGCTTAGTTGCAAATGTTTTTATCTAAAAATATTGGTTGTTTACCCACAATTTTTACAAACCTAGTGACAACTTTTATTTGCAATTACGTTGTGTATCCACAACAAGTGGCAGTTATTTGCAAATCAACGGTGGTTCATCCACAACCTGAAGTGATATAGTAGATGAGTTTTAGGGAACTCATAAGTGAGGTGTGTAGCGGAGTTGGGTAGGTCTTTTATGATAAATTGAACTTGTATTGCCATACATTAGCATATGCATTTGAAATTGTGTTTTCTGAAATAATGTAGTGAACTGGCTATATGATAAATCGTTAATCTAAAGTGCTTTATGATTGTGATTATTATTAGAATTGCTAACCTCCGTGCTTTGCCTACTGTTTTGTTTCAGTTTTCTTGTGAACAAACTCACACTGAGTTTCATAGCTCACTCATCTTCACTTTACATCTTTACAGATAACCCATCAGGTTAGGAAATGGAATCGCCAAATCGGAGGGCTCGGCTCGGATTGAAGTTTTATTAATATTTTTATCTTTACCCATTATTATTTATAGTTCCTGTTATTTAAGAATTGTAACGTTGTATTTAAACTGTGGCACGAGACTTAGTTTCAGATTTATTTAGGGCATGTATGGTATTTTTAGGCTATTAAAACATGAGTTTTCATTTTATGTTATCATGCATGAAGCATGGTTTCATTAAAACTATGTTTTTATCGCTTTTTCATTGCATTGTTGAATAATGAGTTTTTAAACGAATAGATAATTTATAAATCAACCAGTTTTGGATTAACTGTATTATCCTGTGAGATGGGAGGTAAAGCGCTAAATTTTTCTAAAAATAGACTAAGTTTTCTTTAAAGATAAGCAAATGTTTAAAACGACTATTTTATAAACTTTGCTAGCTTATTGGGCCATTTCAGTGGTCAATGTAATCTTTTGAATTCAGATCTAACGTCCAAGCCGAGTTGGGGAGGTTATAATTTGTGTAAAATGTGTATTTAATAAATTTAAAAATGGGGAAAAAATATAGATTCAAAAAGAATGGTTTGAAATATGTATGAACAAATATGGATTCAATAGCTATAAATAGTTTTTATACAAAATAAAAATCAATTGCTTAATGTAGCAAAAGGTTTTGAAGTCACAGGGACGTATTTAGTTCCAATCTTAAAAAAGTAAGAGTTAATTGCATGATAGATCCTTGAATTATGACATTCATTTTAAATTTGTCTCGAAATTTTAAAACATTAATTCTACGTATATCTTTAAATTATTAATATTATATTAATCATGTCCTTCTATTATTAAAATTGTTAATTTAATCATTAAATGACATGTAAAATCTTATGTAACATAATTTAAAATAATTTTTTTAAAAAAATTAAAATGTTGTCACATAACTTTTAGAATTTAAAACTAAAAATAAAATAAAACCGAAAAAAAGGGTAAACAATAGTTTGAGTAAAGATTAAAATACATAATACAATGCTTAATTTTTATTTAATACTTTAATTTAATTAGGTGTTTTTATATTAAAATTAAAATATATAATTCAAAATTTAATTTTACTAGAAATAAAATACAATAGAATTAAGGATAAAAATAAAAAATGAATAGTTTCCAAAAATTAATGTTTACATTCACACTTGATTTTTTTAGTATTATACCAAACAATTTTTATAATTCAAATTCAGTACCTATTAAATTCGATATTAAAAATTTGTCATTAAATTTTTTAATATTTAATTTTTTAATTTATCAAATAACACATTAATTCCATAGTAATCTTGATTCTTCACTAACATTCGAAGTCTGTACATTTTTTTCTAACTTTTCAATTAGAACCTTGAAAATTCCCATTTTATTTTTTTTAAAAAATATCTTTATAATTAAATTTAAATAAAATAAATTTATTGATAAAATTCAATCCAAACAAACTCTAATTATAAAAATTTCGAACCCAACCTGATCTAAATGAAATTGGACGAATAGAATAGAATTTTTAATCTTCCATGTACAAGAGTCAAGTTTGATATATATGTAATGTGCACCCACTTGAACAACATCAATGGAGTATCACAATCTCTTATGTTTATCCTCTCTCTATATATAATTGAAAAAAAAAAAGACATCCACTATATAACCATTAATGTTGGGTAGTTGAGTTATGTTTGTCGCAAAGTACTTTAATGTTTGAAAAAGAACTTTAAAAAGACATGACATAAAATCAACCTAACCAAGATGGGTGTTTGAGTTGATTTTGCACTAAAACACATTTGATGTTGTAATCTTCAAACCCACCATTAATGGAAATGAAAATGGCCCAAAAGGTTATTTATAGGCTAGGGGAATGTGATATGTTCATCTTTATCTTTCATGTAGCACAAGGTTCAGGTTTATCATTTACGAATTTTTAAATTTGAAAATGACTTACACATGAATTATATAAAGTTGGATTTAGACTTAATTGTTTAAAAGTTTTAAAACTTCAACATTACCGATACAACTAAAACCTCATTGGCAATCACTCTATTATTAATAAAAATGATCATAAAAATCTTTGTTAATAAAAATGTTTGCTGGACGAACTGGGTAGGAGTCGTGTTAAGTCTTTGTATGTTATTATATTTATTTAAGTTTAGTGATTCATATTTCTCTATATACACATTGTTTTTAAAAAGCGATAATTTTTTTCATATTATGAGTAAGAATGAATCATGGACTACTAATATATTTTACACTTTAATACTACTTTTATTGATCCCTCTTTTAGTTTCATCCTTGTTAGGTTTTGATTGACTCAACCATGGAACTAGCTTCAATTCTACTCCACTGATATATACATACATATATATATATATATTCCAAATCCATATGCATGTGTAAACCCATGGCAAGCCTCAAAATTCCCAAATAGAGGGATATGCATTGAGTTACGAGTTAGTCTAAATTAAAAATGATCTAATTTAGTTAAAGTTTATTATGTTTTAATTGTTAAATAAATTAAATATGCCGTAATTAATTTTTAATTGATGATGGATTGATTAGAAATTAAAGCTAGTATACAAAAGTTATATATTAGGGTTATGATTCTTAAATTATACATACGTAACTTTTCTGACATTTCATCTTAAAAAAAAAAAAATATTTACTTTCTCTAAAATACTTATTTATTGATTTAAAAGATCAAAACCATAAGATTTGAAAATTTCAAGAGATCAATGAATTCAAATACACTTCCTTATCTAATTCTTTTTTTTTTATTCTTGATAATTTAATCTAACGGGTTTTTATATAATTATTTTGTGGTCTTAACAATCGACACATGATTCTCTTTATATCACTATCTATCACAACTTGCTTTCATATTTCATATGTTTCTTGGTGGAACAAAAGCAAAGTAACAAGTGTTGGATACAATGGTAAGACATATTGTATTCCTAAAGAAAGACACAAGTTCATATCTTAGAGACGATTATTGGAAGAGACAACCACAAACCCCGAACATAGACCATAAAACGGATATGAAATATATATATATATATAAAAGAAAAATAACAAAATCATATTGTAGAAGGCCCAATTTGCCCCGGGCCCAATAAAGACCCAAACCTAACCAACCCATAAATAGACCCAATACAAGCAAACCAGACAAATATCAGAAAACTCAATTAGAACCAAAATTAAAACCAATACTAAACCCAATTACATTAACCTTAACCCAAAGCCCACATGACCCAAAACCTAAGCCAACTTTCGGCCAAAAAGAAAAAGAAAAAACCCTAACTGTTGCCGCCTCTGTCTGACTGTCTGATTACCCGTCCCATCCACCGCCTCTGGCCACCGCCAGCCACTTGCACCTTCACCTGCAAACATTAAAAAGAAAAGACAGCACCATTTGTAAAAATGGCTTTATAAGCCATGAAAAAAGACATTTGTAACATCTTTTTTTTTTTTTATATATATGAAAAAAGAAGCAAAAATCTACACAAAACGAAAGCATCGATTAAGCATAAAGAAACCTACTGAAAGTCGAAAACAGAGGCTACAAGAGGTGATTTTATACTTTCATTCTTGTTCTATTTCGAATCTCTCTTTTAAAATATATTTGTAATAAACCAAAAAAAAAAAGGAGTAGAAAAAGGGAATCACCGTTGAAAACCAAAAAAAGGGTGTCGGTTCAGCTTCCGGCCGCGCGCGACGTGCGGCGTGCGTGTGTGTCCGACGATCAAGCGATCTGGAATTCTCCCCAGTAGAGAGAAAAATATGTATAAAGGGGAAAGGTTTTTTTTTCCTGAAATGGTTAAAATGATTTTTTTTTTTTAATTTTTTTTTTGCCTTTTATAGGCGTATGAAACGACGTCGTTTTGGTCATTGCCCTTAAGACCCAAAACGACGTCGTTTTGGCTTAACCCGACCCGATCCGACCTGCTCCAACATCAGGATCCGCATGTTTTTTTAAAAAAGGGGATATTTATGCGCGCGGTCCTTCCGCTTTTTTATGGTTTTGCGATTAAGTTTATTGTTATTTAATTCGTCCCTTTAATTTTATTTCGGTTTCATTTTATCCCCGCATTAAGCGCTGCGTTTTGAGAGGGCGGGGAAAATTTCCCTTTTGGTCCCTCCATATTATTCGCGCGTTCAATGGAGTCCATCTTCTTTTTATTTATTTCGAATTAGCCCTGAATTTCCGTTTTAAATTCAATTTAGCCCATTTTTAAATTATTTTGCAATTTTTATTATTATTACTATTATTTAGTATTTTTATTTTTATCACTATTAATTATTTATTATTATTATTATTTTATTATTACTATTACTATTACTATAATTTATTTATCTTTTACTATCATTATTATTATTATTATTATTTAATATTTAATATTATTATTATTATGACCATTATTATTGTTACTATACTATACTATTATTATTAGTATTACTATTTTTATTTTTATTATTGTTACCATTATCATTTTTTTATATCATTAATTATCATTAGTACTACTATTATTATTATTATTTTATATTTATTACTAGTATCATTATTATTAATACTATTACTATCTTATTTTTACCTTTTTGGTATTATTTATTATTAACATGTTTTGTTATTTATATATTTTTATGAGCATTATTATTTTCGATTAATATCATTATAAATATATTGTTCTTATTATTTCAATATTATCGTATTTTGCTATTATATGCATATTTATTTTATTATTATTATTGTTGTTATTATTATATCTATTTTTATTTTTTTTATTTTATTTTTGTTATTAACGTTATGACTGCTATTTTCATTATTATTCTTCCTTTTATATTGTTCTTACTATTATTTGTTTATTAATGTGTCTTATCATTATTGCATTTTTTTTTTGTGTTACTATCATTATTGTTCTATGGTTTTGTTATAGTATATACTATTTTTTGTCACTATTCGCTAAGTACGACCATTTTTTCATTTTAACTGATTTTCTATTTTAAAGGATACATCGACTTTTCTTCACCACTTTTTTACCCAAACTCATAAAAGGTTTTTAAACAAGGCAATGTTTCGTGTTTGGAAGTTCGAAGAATCGTGCCCAATCGTGCTGGGTTTCGATTTTCCGTTCGTCCAAATGACTAAATATCCTTTAGAGATTTCAACCGTGTTTTCTTAAATAAGGCAATATTTCATGTTTGGAAATTCGAGGAATCATGCCCAATCGTCTTTGGGTTTCGGTTTTTTTAGTTTGGCCAAATAGTGGAATACCCTTTTATAATTGCAACGCATTTAATTTTGAAAATCATGAAATGATCTTGGTATCGAGGGTTTGAAACATCGTGTCCTATCATCTTTGGATGTGGTATTTCATCTTTTCGAACGGAGAATTTCGATATCCAATTCGAATTATCCAAACATTTTCTAAAGGATTCGTATTTTAAAATCTATTCCAATTTTCAATATTAGGACATTAATCAATCAAAAAGGTACCAATTTTGGGCGTTGCGAGGGTGCTAATCCTTCCTCGTGCGTAACTGACTCCCGAACCCGTTTTCTTAAGATTCGTAGACCAAATGTTTTATAAGGTGACCCAATCACACTTCAAAAAAGATTGGTGGCGACTCCATTTTTATTTTTTAAAGTCGACCCGTTTTTCAAACAAAAAAAATGATTTCGTTACATATAAGGTGGTTAATGTGTCAAGTTCATACTTGTTTGATAGTAACATAGGGTTGGCAAAACATGCATGTGAGATGATGAACTAATGGGGTTGTCTTGATAGCCTATAATGTCACTTTGTTGTTGACATATGTGGCCATGTTTGTCCAAAAACAATAAATAAATAAAACAGAGAGAGAGATGAGCCTTATTCTCTTTTATGTCAAAGTTGTGAAAGCATCTTTTCTTTTTTAGAAAATGGGTCAATACACCAATATGCATCCCTCCTACCCCTCCATTACCACCCTAAGACATTGATTGGGTGATGAGACTTTTCATCGATAATATTTGGTTAATTGTAAAAATGTCCTCAAGGTTCAAATTTTAAAGGTATAACGATCAATTTTATATGTTTTTGTTAATTTAGTCTTTATTCCTTTTTTATTGTTTTAGTTCTCGACCTTCAAATTTTAGTCAATTTGTTTTCTTTTGGATAGAAAAATTGACTGAACTGTTAAAATTTTAACAGTATTGATGTAGCCACTCACGTGGCAGCCCACAGATAATTCATAAAAATTCAAAAATTAATTAAAGTATTTAAAATTTCAACAAATTTCAAAAAAAATTATTCACATTAGCAATTAAGTATATGCAAATTACCAAATGAGGTGTCACATCAATGTCATCGTAATTTCAACAATTCAATTTGTTTTTCTATCTGAAATAAGGCAATTTAATTGAATTTTCAAGGTAAAGGACAAAGTGATCTAAAAAGAATAAGGGTCAAAATAAAAATAAATAAATTAAATAACGTTAGGAGCTAAAGTTATACTTACGCCAATTTTAAATCAAGTTTTAAATTTCAATATGTTCTATCAATCATATCATTCTATAAGCATAACACTTAAACATAAATGCTCGGATTTAATATGTATATTTAAAACACGTTGATCAAATCTTAAGCATGTTTGCACTATCATATAACCGGTTTAAATAAAAGATAGTGTAATTGAAATTTAGAAATGTTTCTCTTTTTATAGTAACATATGAGATCCAAATTGTTTATATGATAAGTATAGACATGTTTAAAAAGTAAAACATATTTTAAATATCCTCAACGTCAAATCTGAGCTAATATTCAATACTGAAGCTGACGATAAGATCCAATTGATATAATAATAATTTGAGGATATAATTAAAATTTGGATCATAATTTAAAGACCATAGTGGAATTAACCCATCTTTTATACTACATATAATGGGTCGAGAAATGACTAAAAAACTCTTCTTTTTACAAAGCTTTTTTATATTTTTATATAAAATTTTAAAAATATCATTAAAACAAAAGGTGATTGAGATTACATTTTATAAAATGTATTTGCTTTTAATATAATTTTTTTTATAAATATATTTATTATATGCGAAATAACTAATCCCATTAATATTTTAAAATCGAGTTGGGTCGTATCTCAAATAAGAAAAAGAAATGTGTTTGTTTCAGGACAAGTTAACATGCACACTAGCATTGGTAATAAAATGACAGACGGGGCAAGTTCCAACCATGGCGGATCCACACATCCTACAAACACAAAGATGTCTGCATGGCAACAACACCACACTCGCCTCTCCCTCCCCACACTTCTTACACTTTCTCATCACCGCCGCCCCCGACGGTGGCACCACCACCTCGCGCCATCCTTCATCGCTGCTGCCACAACAACTAGACTCCCCGCCATCATCCGCCGCCGCGCTCATCCCACGGCGCCGTTCCTCGCCGGCGTGCGCCAGGACTCGTTCCAAGTCGGTTCGTAATGAATTGGCCGCCGCTTCGTTTGTTCGCGCCAAATCTCGCCACCGTTGGCTCTCGACGCGTAGGCATTTCACCCTTTGTTGAAGAACCCAATTTATTTTCCCCATTCTTTGAATCTCTTCATCTTTTGCCTTTAATTGCTTTAAAACCCTTTCTTGGATTAATGTAATCAATGTTCTCCATTGATTCTCCCTTTGTTCTTCAACTTCAAATCTCACTTTTTCAGCCTGCAAATTCAATAATTCGCCCATGGGTTATTTTTATTCTAGTCCCTTTACTATGCTAAAATTTAAAAGATTTAATCCTTTTAGTTTGACATAATTTGCTCATCTATCTGCAGAGGTCTAAAATGGTAAATTTCTAGTTTATCCCCTTTAGAATTTGCAAAACTTGAAATTAATATAATGAAAATAAAATGCATTTTGGCATCCAAAATTTATATTTCAATTTTGCCCCATCCCAAAAATGGTAAATTTGTAGTTTAAATCCTATAAAAATTGTACAATTTTAAGTTAATACATTGATAAAATTGCATTGATACAATTTTAAGTTGATACATTGATAAAATTTTAGCTTCATCCTACATATCAACTGTTTTTTTTTTAAAAAGAAACTCAACAACTTAGATATTATCAGTTTAGACCTATTAATGACATTTTAAGAGTAAGTAAATAACCAAATTAAAGGGATAAAATCTAAATTTCAGCAAGTAGAGGGACTAAAACCACAATTAAACCTCCTCTTTGTTTTTTCTTCATTGAAACTTGTTGAAAAAACTTACATGTATACTTAGGTATTATCAGCTTAGCATTATAAGAGTAAGTGTAAGAGCCCAATTTTGCTCGGGCTTATAACAAACCAAAACAATAAAAAGTCTAAATTTTTAAACAGTCCATTTACAACCCTAAGGCCCAAACCCGAAAATTACAAGCAGCCCAAATACTACCCAGTAACCCAAATACACCCCCAGACCCAACAGACCTTAAACCTAAAACCTAAACCGGCCCAAAAGGGCCCAGACATTAAACACAGTCAGGAAACCTAGGGTTTCCTGACAACCCTCGCGCCGCAAGCCAGCATCTCAACCCTAGGCGTCGCAACGGCGAGGATCCCAACGATCGCGCCTGACCGCCGCGCATACGCGCTCGTCCGGCCTTCGATCGCGCCTTGATTCGTGCTCGAATCACTCTGCCACTGTGATCTCCGCTCTACCTGCAAAAAAAGGAAAGACATAATAGTAACAAAACACAACAATATGGCAACTTTTTTATCATTTCCTTTTTTTATTTTTGTTTTGAAGGCTATAAAAAGCCTTGTAAAAATCTGTAATAAGGGGGAGAAAATGAGAGAAAAGAGGATACGAATACTCACAGTGACAGAGAGACAAAAATACACACAAAATACAGAAATAAAAGAACAGATTTTTGCAATACAGAGGTTTTTTTTTATTTACGCATTCTTTATATTCTTTTCGTGCACGTATATTTTTATAAAAAAGATACAAAAATAGGGAAAAGGGTGTTTTACCTTTCGATTCGCGTCTGAGAAATAAAGGTTCCGGCCACCGGCCACGGAGGCGCGTGAGGCGCGTGCGCATTCAGTCCTTGAACCCGATGACCAAACCCCAACAAAGGGTTTGAGAGTGTTTCTGAAATTTTTTTTTAAAAAAACTAAGGCTGAATGATTTTTTTTTCTCTGAATTGTGACTTATATACGCCAAGGAAACGACGCCGTTTTGGCGTGGTCAGGTAAGGACCAAAACGACGTTGTTTTACCAAGGATCCGCGCGTAGTTGACCCGACCCGAAGGATCCGCTTGTTTTTTTTGTGAAATGGGTTATTTACCGAATAGACCCTTCCGCATTTTTAATTTCTTTAATCCAATTTTTATTATTTTTTAATTTATGCCTCAAAGTTTATTTACATTTCAATTTAGTCTCTCGGGCTGCACTGAAAGCTAAATTTATTACGACGCCGTTTTGAAACTTGGCAAAATTGCCATTTTAATCCCTGTTTCTTTATTTTAATTTCCTTTTTATCCTTTTATTTTATTATTTTAATATTGTATTAAATTATTTTACTATATTAGATAATCTATATTATTTTCTCTATTATTTATATATTAATACATTAATAGTATAAATTTATATATATATTTTTATGTAATATCTTTAAATATTAAACTATTATTATTTATTTTTTTTGTTAAAATTATTTTCATTATATTATTTCTATATATCAATTACTATATTATATGTTTTCGAAATCTTTATATTACATAGTATTATATTATATCATACCTTATTTCATTTTGTATAAAATCTATTTATATTATATAACATATTTTATTTATATTATTTATATTATGTATGTAATTTTATAATTAGTATATTATATATGTTTTTTTATATAAAATTATTATATATTGTTTACTAATTGTTTTTATGTATAATTATTTATATATGTATTGAATTATGTATTTGTTATAAAAAAATTTATTGTTTATTTAAAACATTGTTTATATATGTTAAATAGTTTTAGAAATCATCATATTCCTTTTCCCATTATACTGTATATTCAATGCTTAACATCATTCTTCATTATATTTATGTTATATTACTCTTTTAATTATTTATTGTTAGTATAATTTGTAGTAATATTATTATTTATATTATTCTTTTATTTTTTGTTATTTATTTCAATATGCATGTTGTAATATCTTTCTCAAATCATTTTTTATAAAAATCTGTTGAATTAAAGCATTTTATTCAAATATTCAAAATACGGTTATATATGATATTTGGGGGATTTCGAGAAGAATTTTGCCCTAACTTACTGGGTTCGATTTTTCTCGTGAAACTTTAGGTATTACATATCCTTTTTATTTTTAAAAAAAACTGAGATTTACCAATTTCAAATCAAAAAACCTATTCTTGGGAATTCAAAGCGTTGTGACCTAACTTACTGGGTACGACGTTTTGTGTCTCGAGATAGGAATTTTCTAAAATAAAGACGTACTTAGTTTCAAGGTCATGAGATGTTATATCCTAACTTACTGGGTATGGTGTTTTATTTCTTTGAAGATAGGTAAGTCTGGGTTTTCTTTTCAACTAAAAAGGACCATTTTCTAAATTTTTCAAAATTTCAATATTAGGACATGATATTATCGATTGGGTACCAATTTTTGGGCGTTATGAGGGTGCTAATCCTTCCTCATACGTAACCGACTCCCGATCCCATTTTTCTTGTTTTTCGTGGGCCAAAATAAGTATTTTAAAATAAACGATTTTCAAGGTGATCCAATCATACCTAAGTAAAAAAGATTAGTGGCGACTCCATTTTCGTTTTTGAAAGCCGATCCCCGTTTTTAAAACCAAACTTTAAAAATGGTTTCGACAGTAAGTAAATAACCAAAGATCAAATCCAAATTTCAACAAGTAGAGGGACTAAAACGATAATTAAATCACTTATTATCTTCGTTGAAAAAACTTACCTGTTGAGCAATGAATCCATCAAGTTGATGTAGTTGGATGTGATCCATTGATGAACCAAAGGCATTATTGATGAATGAATCTTTGGGTCTTCTCCTCATTCCCATATCATCAATTGAATTTGAGGCAAAAATTGGATCAAAAAGCTTTGCAAATGAAGCTTGTTGCAAAGGAACACAAGAATCCATCAATTTATCTTTCGTACATTCCTTCATTTGTTTTCATAAAATATCTGCTCAAAAAGGAGAGAAAAAATAAATAAATAAAACCCAATTTTTTAAAATAGAGGAAAAAAGAAGAAGAAGAAAGGAGATGGGTTATTTTTGAAGTACATTTACCTATTGATGGTTAATTGAGGAGGCAAATTTTGATTCATGTGTTGGGATTCAATTGCCATTGGAGCAAGGTTTTTGGGTGTTTTTTGCTTTGCTTTGATAAGAGAAAGATGAATATGATATGAACTAAGGGGGTTTGTCCCTCAATGGATTGGGATTTTATACTTTGGGTTTATAGTAGATGGGGAAAGTGAATTTGTAAAATTATATATGGTAGAGGATTTATAAAAAAATATATAAAAATCAAATATGATTTTAATTAAAATAATAGTGATTACTTCGTAAAAATATTTTTTTTTTGATAATTTCTCAATTGAATTGAAATCCAGCTGATGGTAACATCAACTCAATGAAGAATTTAATATATGGTTTAGATATTACATTGGGGATAAAAATTTTATGTAAAACATATATTTATAGAAAACTTATGTAAAAAAAATGACGGTTGGAGACAATAATGTCTTAAAGTTCAAGTCTCGCTCTGTGTAGATATTTTTCTGGATTTAAATGATTTTTTATAACTTTTATATAAAAATATAAAAATGGACTTTTAGTTCTTTCCCAATTAAATTAATGTTTAATTGAAAATCATATCTCACTATATCAATAATTAATTAACAATGTAATTTATAATTTGATTAAAGAAATTTGATAATAATTAATTAATTAGATTAAATTTTATTATATTGAATAGAAATTAAATTAATAATTGGTATACATACGATGTTACTTTTTTAAAAAAAAATATTTACTTTTTAATATTTTCCCTTAAAGTTTATCTTCAATATACTTGAATCTCTGGTGGTTTTGAATTTAAAGTTTTATGAGACTCATAAACTCCTTTTTTGAAAAATTAAAATATAAATATAAATTAAAATAAATTAATGTAAACCCACATTTAAATGAAAAATATATGTATTAAAGTTTTATGTAAAAATGAAATAAAATTTGGTTGAGATAATAAGAATAAATATTTTAAAAATTAAAATATGGTTAGGCCTTCTCGTATTTAAAATTTAATTCTCTAATTTTATATAAAATTTCAGTCACGTGTGTTTTTGTGGGGCATTAATGAAAATTTGTGGTATTACCTTTGGGGTGTATCGAACGAGGTGGCTGTGATTTGAATCAAAGTAACAGACAAGCGGCATATCTGCCACGTATAAGCCCCATGATTTTATTATACAATCATATTATACAAATTATATTATATTATACAATTTTCAAAACATTAATGTATGTAAGCATCTACATTGGGGTTTATGTATTGAATACACAGCTTTATTACAAGCATTCAACAAACCAACATAAAAATATAAATAAACAAAAAGAATTCCCCTTTGAATAGCAACCAATGCGCATTTTGGGAAACACCTGTCGTGTCGGGGCGGTTACGAGGACCCTGCCGCAGCTGCAATTCGTTTAAGATAAACAATGAGAGATTATCATTTCCTATGTATTACCAGGACTCGAGTCTTGAAGTATCGGATACAAGTATATGTTCAGTCTTAAGATATTGCTGAGGGGATTTTGACCTCTTGAGTCCATTGGACCCTCTCAACAGGTCGGTATTGTCCCCGAGTCAAGCTGAGATTATCTTCTGGCTCAAGGGAAACCTCCAGTGCCTTGAGAGGCAATGGTTTCACAGAGCAGGAGTGCCTCGTCAAGATAGACCACGCAGGACAAGTGGCCAACTATAATGGAAATAGTGGACATTTGCCATTTGTAGGGCTTGACCCCCCCCCCCCCCAATGGTCCATCCCAACGAGAAACTGAGTTCACCATCTCTCAAGGCACTTGAGCTCTCCACAAAGTCGGGAGACAAAGTCCCGACTAAACCCGGGAAAAATACTGACATGTTGAGGAGGTTTGACAGCCCCAAAAGGTCAAAATCCACTCAACAGATATATATTTGAAAGAACATACCCTCGTATTCATCTTTGAATATGCGTGGAAAACAAGTATATAACATGAGTGCTTAAGGAAAAAAATGAAGAATTCAGATAACATAAGAGGAGTAATTAACAATTCGAAAGAGATTCACATATTCTATGCTACTCCTTTCATTTTCCTAAAGTACCAGTGTCCAACATACACAGAAGCGGTACAAACATATGGCCAACAATTACACCAAAATATGATTCTTTATACTTACCACTGTTTTCGCCCGATTTTCCTTCAGAGGTCGTATCCCAAATAATATCTTTTAGTCCAGTGGAGAGATTATTATAGAACTGTAGAATCAAGATTAAGAAATGTGATGGTGAATACATGGTAATTTAAAGCCAAGAGGGGGAAAAAGAAAAGGGAAAAGAAAACAATATAAAACTTGAGGGTAATTGCAATCAATGGAACACCAATTGACATGCTTAGCATGATAAAAGTGACCAAGGTCTTTCAACCACGGGTGTTAACCTATATTAATGTACCCATATCCAACACACATTCAGACATTGGTGGGTAAAAGTACCATGGAAGCCCCTATACTTGGAGTCGGATTGCATTTTGCCCTCTTTACTGAAAAAATGGACCAATTAATCTTTATATGTTAGATCAAAAAGCAAACTGTTCCTTTTGTTAAAAACTCTATCCATTTCTAGTGTTAAAAACTGATCCTCATACTTCAGCATGAGGTCCATGTGGCACACCACTGTTATTGTTTGGCTATTCCATCAGTCACGCTAGTTTTTAACAATAAAAATAGATGAAAATTGTAACAGAAAAGAACCTTTTGCTCTTTGATTTAATGTATATGGGCTAATTTACTTATTTTTTGAGTAGAGAGGCAAAATACAATATGACTCCTAGTATAGGGGCCTCCATAGTACTTTTACCCACATTGGTGTGTGAATAATATCCTCCAAATACATGGAAAATCTTATAGACATACCCATATTCAACTCTCATCCCTAAGTCCAAGTAACATAGGCACTAACTACCTAAAGAACTAGAATTTATATTCAATTGGAGAGGATTTTCGTAAGTAAATAATACGGCAGCACATTAACATTTGGTGTATACCTTGTGAAATTCCAGGGTATCCCCTCCAGATTTTCGAAGTTCAACCATGCAAAGAGAAGGAGCCACCTGAAAAACCTGGAAAAGGAAAGGAAAAAAAAAAGGCAATGTCAGGGGAGATACGGAACCCAATTATCAACAACCATGTTTAAACAACTTTAAATTAAGGTGAAACTTAAACTACACTCAGAGGTACCTCTGTTGTAACAGCTAAATGACCCTTGCGTCCAGTTTTCTCTCCACGAAGCTTCATCTGACAATGGGTAAAAAGAAAGGGAATTCATCAGAAATAGAGAATGACTTAACTTCCGCTGATATGAAGAGATTATATGTCATATTAATTTGTTTACATATGAATCTTTCTTTCTCAGCCAACAAGGCACAAAGAAATTTGAAGCTATGTTGCTCCGACACATGGGTATGGATATATGGCTTCCAAGGATCCTCCAAATATATGGAAAAATTCTAGCCATATCCGAGTCAAACACATACCCGTATACAACACTCACTCGAATCCAAGTAGGTAAAATATGTTACAAGTCCCTATACTCTATGTATATTTGAAATTTAGTCCTACTTCTATTTTAAAGAATTCAGTTCCTCTACTTTTCATATCTAAAAATGTAGGTCCAATGTTAATACAGTAAAAATTGTTTTGTCAAATTCAGGTTCATTACTACAATTTTTTTTAATTACATAGCAACCAAGTGAGTATTTTTTTTATTTCAAAATGTTACACCATCAAATTTAACAGAAAAAAAGTTTAATGGTGTTAATCATTGGACTTGAATTTTGAAATCAGAAAAGTAGAGGGGCTAATTCCAAGAAAAAAAGTATAGGGACTAAATTCCAAATTTACAAAGAGTACAAGGACTTATAGTATATTTTAACCATCCAAGTAACATAGATCTTAAGTGCTTAATGCAGATCCAATGAGAATGAACTTGCATCAAAACAATCATTACCAACTGAAGTTGGTAACAAGCACCAATCACAACTGAATCTAGTTCAATCAGTGTCCATCAAATATAGGACCATGGCTAACACTGAAAAGGTAACAAAGTTATTAAGAAATGATAAAATCTGAAAAGGAAGCATGAAGAATGCTAATTCTTTTCATTTAAACATTGACCACAAATTTGTCCATCTAAATTTCTTGGGAAGATTAGTAGTAAAAAATGCAGAGGTTGGCAAGAGATTAAACCTTGTGGTTATTTTTCTTCACATCAAAACCCAAGGGCATAGCAGCTCTCTCTATTTGCGAGATTATCTCATTAGCAGGACGTTTTGATGTGAATCTTGTTTCCCTTTTAACAAGGCCCTGCAATCGGAAGAAATTGCAACCCGCATTATCTTTCAAGGTTACATAACAAGATGACAAATAACATTCCAAGACATACCCAAATTATGCAATTACATTGCATATCCAATCAGATATTCAACACCTTTTTTATTAGTGAATATAACAAATAGAGAAAGGAGCAATAAACAAATAGTGAATATAACAAGATGCATCCTCCAGAACTAAATTTTCAGTAGAAGCTAGAAAGGAGCAATAAACAAAGAATATGACAGATAAATATGTACTGCATGCTTTAAAATGGTTAAAATCATTTACGGACAACTCTCTGGTTGAAGAAAATTGAGGAATATTTAATGTCACTACCAACCAAGGGACCTTCACTACACCAGGTAAATCAAAATATTATCACATAATAAGTCGGATATAAACGGCTATTACATACCATTTGCTTCTCAAACAGACTACTGAGGTTGAGACCCTGAGATGTTGAGATAAGATCAAAGGCATTCATGGTAGCAGGTAGTACAGGCCCTTCTTCTCGCCGTTCGACAACAAGGTTTCGAGAATCCTACTAGCAAAATCATGTGCACTGACTCATCCGATTCCAACAACACCACGAAACCACTTCCCAAAAACGAAAAACACAATTCTTACCCCTGATTCATCGAAAATGGCATCCACATCATCAAGAGTAGCATCAACTTGCTCAAACCTAGTTGGTATATATCCTTTCTTAAACCACTCATTCTGATGAAGCTCGGCAATGGTTATCCTCTGGTTTAATCACAAATAATAGAGTGAAAACTGTATCCAAAACCAAACAACTAAAACAACCCCGGCTAGCTTCAGGCACAAATTGTATTTTAAAAAATACCATCAGGAAAAAAAATAAAATAGGAAGAACTAAAGAATGCACAAGCAAAGGGGAAGAGACAAGAATTTACAGTCAAAGGATTAGGGTCTAGGATTCTCTTAATTAATTTCTTGGCATTTGAGGAGAACCATGGAGGACAGCTGAAGTCAGCCTTAGATATCTGCAGTCACATTAGAAACCCATTTAGAGAAAGAACTTTAAATTTAAAAGACACAAAAGGTTAACTACAAATTAACCGATCAGCAGCATGAGAGCATTGTTATACATAGATACAAACACGACAAGCATCGTTCTTTCGTGCATATTTGTTTTCTGATTGACATTTCCCTTGGTACTGTCCTACCTGCTACAAGTTACAACTACCACAATGCAATCACCAATAACTAAGATTATAATCTCTTAATTTATACATTTAAATAACACTGTTGATTGAAGAAATGGAGATTGGAGAATGGCTAACAATAGGATCCAGATTAATCTTTATTAGGAGAAATTTGATGATTTCCAGAATATGAACACATTTGATTCTTTGATACGTAACATATGCAAATGATGACGTAATACGCTAATAACACATTACAGTTGATACGCAAAAGTGTTAATTTTGAAGTACAAGGAAAAAGGAATTTTAAAAAATGGAAACAGACAGAACAAACACCTTTTTATACAGAGAGACTAAATTGGAGTCCTCAAAAGGCAAGTAACCAGCCATTAAGACAAAGAGAATCACACCACATGACCACAAATCTGCCTTAGCTCCATCATAGCCTTTATTGTCGATCACCTGAAAATAGATATCACAAAAACAATAAAGAAAAGCTAATGGATCATAAAGAAGAAGAATCTCTTTTGCAACAAAAGCAGTGTACCTCTGGAGCAACATAGTTTGGTGTTCCACATGTTGTGTGAAGTAATCCATCCTCCTATATGAAAAGGGTAAGATAATCAATTCTGAAATATTTTATCAGCATATTATGAAAAGTTGCCCAATAAATAGCCCACCACCAATGTGGTAGGCCAAATATTATGAAATAATGGGATTCTGATACCAACAAAATTCAAGCACCCAAGCAAGACTAAAACCACAAAGTGGGGACAAAGTCATCTTTCACTAAAGTGAAAAAGGGAATAGGACAGAGCAAGCAGTCATAAAAGCACTCCATAATGAATACAAGATCTTGGGTAAAGATTATCATTGAGAGAGAGAGAGAGATTTCATAAGACAAACTCACTCGAACTTGCTGAGGTAAAGCACTCAAACCAAAATCCGAAACTTTAAGAACTCCATTACCATCTAGCAGCAAATTCTCAGGCTGTAAGTTACACAACACAGTTATGCTTATTCAAGAAATTTATATATTTAACGTTTATAGGCAAGAAGCTAATCAACACAAAATATATACCGTACCTTGAGGTCTCGATGGTAAACACCCCTGCTATGGCAGTAATCCACAGCATTAATAAGCTGCTGAAAATACTTTCTAGCTTCATCTTCCTTCAACCTCCCTTTGCTTGCCTGGCAGAGGAAGATAACAAGACAATAAAAACCAGATTAATATATAGTAATAAAACGTTGATACACAACTGAGATTTGATTCCTGAAGCACTTTTACATTCCAAGAGTAAACACAAATTTCTTACAATTTTGTCAAAAAGTTCACCACCAGTCACAAGTTCCAGAACAATGTATATTTTCGTCTTGCTAGCCATCACCTGTACCAAGAATATTGCTAGAAGTTACCAAGAAATATAGCCTTACCATACTTAAAATATTTTTAAAAGCCAAGTGAAGTCTTCTTCTGACAAAATGCAAGTCAGATTTGAAAGAGAGCAAACGAGAAGCAAGGAAGAAATGCATGGAGATCAACAAAGTAACTAAACTAGTAAAACTTCGTGCCAAACCTCATACAAGCGGATGACATTTGGGTGTATGATGAGTTTCATTGTTGAAATTTCTCGTTTAATCTGCAAAGGAAAAGAGAAAAGAAAAAATGTAGCATGCATAAGGTAAAACATAAATAAGATTCATAGGGTAAAACAAATCCATCGCTTAATATTATTTTGAAGAATAGTTTTCTTCTTTTTGGGTAAAACATTAAGCAACCAAATGAGAGACATTCAAATAAGTTAATCTCAATTCAGAATTAAGTCAAGCTCACAAATAAAACATGTATAATTGCCACCAAACTGGAGGACATGTTATCCGGACTCTTGATTTTCCCTAAAATAAAGTATACCACACATGTGCTCAACAAATATTCATAAATGAGTATGGGGGATTGATCCTCCACTTAAACAAAGGAACTTAGAAAAAGTTTAGCAAACCCATGTCGGACTCGTACCCGTATCTGAAACTCACCACAGAGTTGAGTAACATAGCATTGAGGGGAATAGAACCCGATAAAGAAAAGAAGAAAAGAAATAAACTAAATTCTCTTGTATTGACTAAGTTGAATTATACCTTCTTTTGCAAGCTAATTTCTATTCCGCAAAATCTCTGGGAAACGTGCAGAATTTTATACAATGAACCAGTTTTTTTAATAGTTCAAAAATATAAAACACTGGGCACAAATTAAGCTGACTCTGGTTTTTTCTTTTCTTTTTTGAATTAAAAGCTCCATTGTTTTGTTTTTAATGTATTGTCCGTTCCTCAATCAACCAATCACTAAATCATCATATTCCTCACAATTCATAATTCAGTCACAAGAAAAAAAAAACAAATAAAAAAGGATAAAAAATCAATAAAAATAAGAAATCACCAATTAAAATGAAAATTACAAAAATCATTCTAAGTAACTGATAAACAATGATTTTGTTAAATTATCTAGAAATCCCTAGACCCTAATTAATCTAATAACATTCAATTTCAAATAAAGAGATTTATTACTGGAATTGTTATTTTTTTTAAAAAAGAGTACCTGAGCAATCATCTTATGTTTCAAAACTTTCTCTTTATCAAGAATCTTAATTGCTACATTCTCTCCCGTCTCTAAATGCCTCGCGAATTTCACCTTCGCGAACGTTCCTTCTCCCAACGTTCTCCCTAACTCATACTTCCCCACACACGTCCGACTCGAACCGCTACTGCGAGTCGCCATCGTTGTCTCTCCAAATCCTTTTTATTATTATTTAATATTTTTTCCCTATTTTCCCCCACTTCCTAAAGCTTGCTATTGATAAAATACCTCTTCTTCTTGCATGGCTGCCATACCCGAGATTTAGCCACCATTTTTTTAAAGGAAAAAAAAATCAAAATCCTAATATAAATGAAACAAATTTATAGCATGGAACGAAAGAAATCAAATTTGGTAGCCATGGGATCAGATATGGTGCCCATGAAATCGAAGAAATCGAAAAAGAAAAAAAAGGAAAGAAATTAGGGATTTTGATTTTGCACGGAATTCAAGGTGGGAGATTATATTGTAAAATCGAACCAGAGAGTGGATCTAGTCCATGGTTTTTGTCTGGGTTTCAGTTAATAAATTATTGATTAAAAAATATAAAATTATTGGGTAAATATCTCAATAATACCAAAAAAAAATAAAAAATTACCGGATAGTACAGGGTTCAGGAAAATTGACCGAAAAGTACAATTTTCCCCAAAAGCAGCGATCACGTCGGTAGCGTTTTTGAGGGAAAAAGCTTGTTCTAAAAGCGCGTCGGGGACACGCCAACAAAAACGCCTCGTAGCAGCTGCTACCGACGTACAAAGCGTGCCCTCGACGCGCTTTAGGTAAAGTTTTCTCAAAAACGCTACCGACGTGGACGCGCTTTTGGGGAAAATTGCAATCAAAATTGAAATAAGTTTTTGGGCGTAGTCTCCGGCAAAATAATTTTGAGGAGACGTTTGAACAAACCGTGGTAGCGAAAACGCCTCCGCGGACGCCGCTTATTGCTCTGGTGGTCTCGGCAAAATTATTTTGAGGAGACGTTGCGTAACAAACCGCGTGACCAAAAACGCCCCACGTGGACTCTCTTTTTTTGCTACGATGGTCTACGACAAAATTATTTTGAGGAGACGTTTACGAACAAGCGATGGCGTAAAAACGCTCCCACATGGACGCGCTTATTGCTACTGGTGGTCTCGGCAAAATTATTTTGAGGAGACGTTGCGTAACAAACCGCGGACCAAAACGCTCCCACGTGGACTCTCTTTTGCTACGATGGTCTACGACAAAATTATTTTGAGGAGACGTTTTCGAACAAACGATGGCGATAAAAACGCCCCACGTGGACGCACTTTTGCTCTGATGTTATCCGCAAAATTAGGCTATAAATCGGCCAAATTTCATTCTCGGTTGGCGAAAACCAAATTCAAGCAAAAAAAAAAAAAATTGAAAATGAGTGAACGTATTAATGTTGTTATTTACTACGATGGTGAAGTGCGAGACACCGAAAATGGTGTTGTTTTCTTATCGGAGAACACAGCGCGATTGAGTTTTAATCAGAACGTCGATTTGGTAGAACTTCGCAAAAGAATTAGGCGTAAAATATTCGGAACAACGCCAATGAAAGTTCAGTCTATTAAGTATAGATTTTGCGCTTCAGTTAATCCGGTGAGATATGACTCATTCGACATCAAAGGTCCTCGGAGCCTTGAGGCAATGGTGGAGACTCATCTTGCCAGTGGTTCACCCTATATCGAGGTATATGTAGAATTTTCATCTCCAAGTGATCCGCTGCGACTCAACATCTAGTATCGTTCGAGGGGAATACACGACCCCAAGTCGACACACTGACGTGGGAGGCAAAACACAGAAGTGCCCGTGTGCGATCGTAGTATGGAAAACATAACCCCTGCACGACACTCGGTTGGTGGATGGGACATGCATATCCGTCAGTCGACGTCCGATGATAGAAATACGTATTGGGGGACGTCGTCAACTTCTAGTGGTTGGCAATCCACATACGATTGGAATCATGACGAAAGATGTTTAAGGGAGGATGATGTACTCCCGACGACATCCACCGACGAGGGGCCCTCGTTTGTTGCAGGTTATGGAGGGGCGGGACGATGAATCCGATGTGGATCCACCTCGGGAGCCGGGCCCGACGGTGCGAGAAGTTGGATTATTTTCTCGAAACCGAGCTCGCTCCAATTGTACCAAGACGTTGAGGCGGTTCGCATTTAAGAAGAAGAAGATCCGCTATTCAGGGGCATACTCACCTCCAGCGCACATGCATAATGTCGATCTATCTCAAGATGATGCATTGGAGTTTCTGAACTACCACACCGAGGCGTGGACCGCACAAATTCTTCGTTGGATTCGGACGAATTAGAAGTTGGTAACCGATTTTCCAACAAGAATACTTTTCTTGGTGCATTGAAACAAGATAAAGATCAAGAACGGGGTTAACTACACTATGGTTAGATCAAACCTTGATAGGTAATGAGGCGAAGTGTGCGGTGCAAGACGGCACATGTTCATGGAAAATCATGGCGTCGTTGAGGAAAAGGACGAGTGGTTGTGGGAGGTGAAAAAGTACAAAGGTCCGCATACATGTCTTGCTTCAGATAAAGACTACCCACGTGTTCAATGATTTCGAATAACACTAATATTATGTAATGTTGCATTATTTAACGTACTTCGCTGTGTGTGTAACACAAGATCATCCGAGGATGGATTCGGACATGTTGGTGATTTAATAATCCCGACGGTGAAGGCCGATCCCAAAACTACAGTGATGCGGCCTTAATTGGCAATATTCGTAGAGCAAATGGGGTACACGCCTCTTACGTAAAGGCTTTGATAGCCAAGCGAAGGCGTTGGAAAAGTTGCACGGTCGATGGGACGCTTCATATAATGAAGTGTGGCGGTGGTGTCGTGTTGAGACGTATGTCCCGTGCAAAGACAACGGACCTTGAAACGGAACCGGCGACTACAACGATCGTGCGCTCCGTGGATGCGCAGTGTTCAAGCGCTTGTTCGGACATTTAAGCAATGCCGAGATGCTTTTACATACCGCAAGTCATTGGTACAAATTGACGGTACCTTCATGTATGGTAGATATACGATCGGCTATTGCTATCTCGTGGCACAAGACGGCCGTGGGAGAATCCTTCCGATTGCGTTCGCAATAACAACACCGGAGTCGGTGATGGTCGGGACTTCTTCCTATCTAGGTTAAGGAGGCATGTCCGCCTCAACCTCGACATATGCGTTATATCGGATCGGGGCCCTGGAATACTTGCGGCAATAGAACGACAGGGAAGCATGTGGCATCGCACACACCATCGATATTGCCTGAGGCATGTTTCATCCAACTACTATGGGCAACACCGATCTAAAAGACAGAAACGGCAAGTGACCGATATGGGTATGAAATATCTATTAATATAATTTCTTTTGAAATTTTCAATTTATTCGCAATTGAATAGTGGTATGTAATATTCGCTATCAACGATATTATTGTGGTACGAGATCAATAAAGACCGTTTTCAGGATATGTTGGCCAGTTTGCGCGCAGATAACGCCGAAGGCGCAGAGTACCTGTGCAATATTCCTTTTGAACAGTGGACACAAGCATATGACGGCGGCCTACGATATGGTCATATGACCACAAACCTGGCCGAATGCATAAATTTTGTGCTAAAAGGAACCCGTCATCTGCCGACATAACGGTTTTGCGAGAGACATATTTTCGTTTAGCGGCACTATTTCCGAAGAGAGCAAATGAGTTATCGATGGCAGATGCAAGGAGGCCATGTATGGAGCCCGAAGGTCTTGCAAGAAATTAACCGTGGGAAGGCACGGGCGAACACCATGCACACAGTGTGTCACGACCGCGACAGCCTATGGTTTCGTGTCACGGAGTTTGTGACCGAACCAAGGTATTGTTGGCGGGCATTTTCGTGTACACTTGACAAATAGGACATGCGATCGTGGATATTTGATGCACTTCGTTACCCATGTGCTCATGTACTTGCGGCTTGTCATAATCTTCGTCTTGACCCCATGAGCTATGTCGCGAAGTCTACAAATTAGAAAACATGTACAACGTGTGGAGACACGTATTCCCACCAGTCCCAGATGAACGTAAGTGGCCACCGGTATCGCTTGCACCATATAAGTTGTTGCCGGATAGAGAATTGAGGCGCAAACCAAAAGGTCGACCTTTCTCGACTAGAATACGCAACAATATGGATATCCGAGAACCGACCAACCAAAGTAGGCGGTGTGCGGGTGGTGTAGGAACCCGGGCCATACATCTCGCCGTGTCCAAATCGGACTAGTTGACCGTGTTCTTAGCTTGTTTGTCTCTTGCTGGCTATGTAATTTCTGTTTTTTTTTTGGAGGAAAACGGTGAACTTTTGTACAATAACTCAAATTTATTAAATATAAGATAATTCAATTGCAAAAATGAAAATTAAACCATTTCTATTTTATCAAAGATATTAAAACTATAGTAAAAAATTAAATTACAAAAGAAAGAACATTAAACTCAATTTTATTAAATATAAAAAAATTATATTGCAAAAACTAAATTACCAACGAAAACTTCTTATTTATTAAATATACTACAACTAAATTAGAAACAAATAAAAAATAAAGAAAACTTCTTATTTATTAAATATATTAAAACTAAATTACAATAAAATAAAAAATAAAAACAATTTCTTATTCTATTACATATATTAAAATTAAATTACAATAAAAACTTAAACAATTTCGATTTTATTAAAGATATTAAAATTAAATTACAATAAAAAATTTGATTGTTGGGCCTAAAGCGCGTCCGGGGCGCGCTTTGTACGTCGCAAAAACGTCCTCGTGGAAGCGTTTTTACTGACGTACAAAGGCGCCCCGGGACGACGCTTTAGGTCGCTTTCCCAAAAACGCTCGACGCGGACGCAGTTTTTGGGGAAAATTGCACTTTCCGGTCAATTTTCCTGAACCCTGTACTATCCGGTAATTTTTTATTTTTTTGGGTATTATTGAGATATTTGCCCAAAATTATTTGATATTTATTGGAAAAATAACAAATTATTAAAAGATAAAGACTTTTCTAAAATAATACCCAATGTTAGGTATAGTTTTATAGAAGGAATATAACCACGTGTTCAAATTCTAAATTAATTGATATGATTTTTTTTTAGAATAAAATAAAAAGAAAAAAATATTGTGAGAGAAATTAAATAGGAAATTAGGAAAGGAGCTAAAGAAAGACAGCTTAATATGAAATATATTATATATTTTGTTTAAAATTCTAGGTTAATATTTTTGTCAATATTATATCTATTTTAAAATTAGGTACTTTTGTTTGTCTCAAATTACATTTTAGTTACTTACGTTTGAAATATTACGTTTTAGTCACTTACGTTATTGTGTTGTAACATTTTAGTCACTAAGCCATTAATTGCCGTCAATGGTGTAACGGTAAGCTGAATTGGTACGTTAAATCATCATTTCAAATAAAAAATTTAAATTAAATTCTACAATTAGTCCCTATTTTTTTTTTATTTTGAGCAATTTAAATTTTTCTTTTATGTTCTTTTAACTTTCCTTTTTTTTTTAATTTTCTTTTGCTTCTCCTTCTGTTTTTTTCCCTTCTTCATTTCTTTTAATGTAATTTTTCTATATTTTCCATTTGTTAAAACTATTTTTTTTTTTTACATTTTTATCTAAAATCAGTATAATATGATTGACAATAATATATATTCACTCAAAAAAATAATTGATCTTCTAAAATAAATAAAATAAAAATTATATTTAAAATATAATTCTCAGCCAATTCATACATCAATGGTTTTTATATCAAACTATTTAACATAAAAAAATATTATAATTGGAGAGTATATAATTGAGATAGGCTAGCATGCCACATGTTGGGACTTGCAAAATTTTAAACAAATTATAAAATATTGAAAAGCTATCATTTTAGAAGTATAATTCTTATTATATCGGTATAGTTGGAATATTTAGAGATTCAACTTTAGAATAAGATTGAGGACAAACCTTTGCGTTAACAGTTTTGTGGTGAAAATCTCGTCAGAAAATTTGTCAACATTTTAAACATTACCTTGTCTTTAATTTTTCCATGGGATAAATATGACAAATTTAGCTACTAATGTTTACATGTTTTATCAAAATAGTTCTAATTATATTTTTTAGCTTTTTTGGGGCATTAACTTTTTTTTTTCAAACGGCTTTTCCTAACAAATTTGATGAAAGTATCATAAAAAAAAATTAATGGGAACGATGTGAAATATTTTTAATGAGATGTAATTTATTACTTATGTAATTCAATAAGATAATTACATGTGAAAAATGATAAAAATAAATAAAGCATACATGAAATTAAAAAAATAACACTTAATTTAAAGAAAATAAACGTAATTATCTACAAAAAAATGTTTTAAAATGAATGCATATGTTTGTTTACTGAGAGGTTTCAAAAATATAATTAATAAATCAAACAAAAATAATGAATATGTGCATCCATTTTAAAACTTTTTTTAGATAATTATGTTCATTTTCTTTAAATTAATAGTAACGTTTTTAACTTCATGAATTATTTATTTTATTATTTTCTACATGTAATTATTTTACTGGGTTATCTAAGTAATAAATTATATTTCTTTAAAAATATTCCACATATGAAATTTCACATCATCCAGTTAATTTTTTTAACGTACTTTCATCAAATTTGTTAAAAAAAAAAAAGACAATTTGAAAAAAATGAATAAATGTTGATGGTCAAAAAAGGCTAAAAAATACAATTATTCCCATTTTAACAAAATATGTAAACATTAGTGGTCAAATTTGTCATTAAGCCAAAAAAATATTAGCTCCTCTATAACTATTTTGCTGAGAAAATCATAGCTGTATAATTATTTTGTAACTTCTATTAAATTAAAAGTTACACAAAGTAACTTCCAAATAATAATAAAAAATTAAAGCAAACCTGATTAATTTTGAATCAGAATGTTGTTGATTTTTCCTTTTTCACCTATACATAATTAATTAAAAAAGGAAAATAATTAATTATATACAAAAAAATTATTTATACATAAAAAACAAATAATAAACATAATTAAAATTAAAATTTATAAATAAACTTTTTTTTTTTGTTTTTGCTTGCATGACCAAGATAACCTATACATAATCAACTAAAAAATAATTATTTATTTATTGATAAATTAAATAAAAAATAAAAAATTATAAATTATAAATTAATTAATTAAATTTTTTTTTTTAAATTTCTAAATAACCCTTGTTAAGTCCTAATGTCTAAATTATCCATATTGATTTTCTTTACTACCTAAAATACCCTTATAAAAACTTTATAAAAAAATAATTAAAAATTAGGTGTTAAAAAAAAGTGAATGCAATAACATTTGAAATCTGGAGATAAAAAATTTCATTACTAATCCAGTAAATGCCTAAACTCCTTTATCCAATCTATTGAATTAAAAAAATATAGATAAATTTTGGTATTGAAAATTCAATATACAAATTTTGAATATTCAATTTTTGAAATACAATTTTACAATAGGAAATTTTCCCATTAATTTAATTTTTCCTCCTTCCATTCCATAAGGTCCAATTCACCTTTTATTTATTATAAATATATATAAATAATATAAAACTTAAATAATATTAAAATTTTATTTGGAAATATTTTATATATTATGTAAAATATTTTGGAGTTTTGATTGCTTCTCCCAATAATATTATCTCTAATGTTCGAACTTAAATTCTTTTCTTAAGTATGCAATATATTTTATCACTATACTTAATATTGAATGGAATATTTTTTTTACTTTAAAAAAAATTAAAAAAAAATTTACTATAGATATCTTTGAACTTGACTAGTCTATGATTTCTTTTCAAAATTAAAGACATGATTGTCACAACATATCTTTATTTATTTAACTAGATAAAAAATTTATTAAGTTACAATTTTAAAAGTCAATGGTGAAATTTTATTAGGTTAAGTCCTTATACTCTTCATAAATTAGAATTGAATCTTTATATTTTTATTTTCAAGAATTTAGTTCCTCCACTTTTTAATTTTCAAAATTCAGGCCAAATTGTTAACTTTGTTAATTTTTTTTGTTAAATTTATTGATGTGATATTCTGAAATAATAAAAATACTCATTTGATAGCAATGTAACTAAAAAGTGACATTGAAATGAACTTGAATTTAGCAAAATAATTTTAACTATGCTAACAATTGAACCTGAATTTTGAAATATGAAAAGTGTAAAGATTAAATTCTTAGAAATAAAAGTACAGGGACTATAACACCCCAAACTCGGCCTAGACAATATGGCCAAATCTGGAAGGTTACAATAATACGTTGAAATCTTTACTTTCCAAAACGTGGCTCGATATGAAACTGAAAATTAAAGTTTTATAAAACCCATTTCAAATTTGCAGCGGAAAATCCTTAGTTTGTTTTAGTTTTGAAAACCGAAATCTAATTTGTTAACTCGTGTGATTCGCAGTTTTATGCTTTAAAATATTAAATACCGATGAATAAAGCAAAATCAAAACAAAGTTGTAACACCCTGGTTTTTGGGGTTAGAAGTTTTGAAGTTTTAAGTAAGAGTCATTGAGTAGGTTGAACTATTGTGTTTATTTTCGCATTTTAGTGTCAAAATGAGCCTGTTGGTTTGGTGGTTGGATATGTGTTAGTTTACCTCTGGGTTTTGGGTTCAAATCCTAATATGTGATTTGAGGAAGTAGTTTTATTTTAGATTTGGTTTTTTGTTTTAAAATATTTATTTATTTTTAATTATTTTATCAAAAGTCTTTCCCACGTTCTTTTTCCGTTCTTTTCCTCCCTCTTTATGTTTTTTTTTCTTCTTTCGTTCTTTCTCTGCTTCATTTTTCTTTTGTTTCCCCAATTTCTAGATTTTCTTTTTCTGCTTCGTTTCTGTGGGTTGTTTTCTTCTCGTTGGAGATAGCGTGGTTTTCCGTTCTCGTTTCAATCGGAATCGAGAAGAAGTTTTTCAAAAGGATAGTTGAGGCGTCGATCGTTTGTTGTGCGTTGGAAGCGCTTTTCAGGTGTGTGTTCTGATCTGTTCAAATTTCAACATCGAATTGCTGAATTGATTCTGTGGAATTCGGCAATCTTTGTGTGTTTCTGAAATTAAGTTGTTAGGGGTTGAACTGATAGCGAAATGCATGATCTCAAATTGGTTCCGGCGTGTGTCTCAATATTGTCGATGTTAGGGATTGATTTGCTGAGAAAAACATGAATTTTAGGCTGTTTTCGTGACCACACGGGTGGCCATATGGGCATGTGCCGCACACGGGCGGTCCACGCGGCCATATGAATTTGGGAATTAGGGTTTTTGGGAAATGTTTGGTGCCACACGGCCTTGTGGTAGAATTTGGGGATTTTATCGATTTCCACACGGCCGTGTCTACTCTGCACTTTATTTTGCAAATTTTGGACAGTGAGTTACACGGGCTGCTCACCATGTAACTGGGTCACACGGGCGTGTGTCTCCTCCACACGGGTGTGTGCAGCTTGCACTCGGGGCGTGTAGACCACCACACGGGCGTGTAGACCTCCACACGGCTTAGGCACTTCCACACGGCCAGGGCACACGGTCGTGTGGCCCTGTTTTGCAAATTTTTTTTGCTGTGTCATAATTGACTCGTTTAATGCCTCTGTGTATTCCAACCCTCAGTTAGGCCATAGTAAGGATGTTTGGGACTCTGATAAGTTTGGATTCGTGCGTTTATTCATAATTGTGGAATTAAATTAACGGTTTGTTTAAGTATGAGTGAGTTGTGATTTTGTTTGGTTGGATGATTATGCATTTGGTATATCTATTTGAGGTTCTACAATCAAGTGTTCATATATGAAAGTAAGTTAATCTGTTACTGAATTTGGGCAATTGAAAATGTGTGTTTTTGCTCTGTTTTTCTGTTGTACATGGTGGACATTTTTGCATTTGCATTTAGTTCTAGGGTTTGGTAACGAAGAGAAGGAATATTGTTTGGCAGTTTAACTGCAATACTCCGGTACAACGATTTACCGCACTATGTATACATATGATAGCTCAGCTGCAAATTGTTATGATCAGAGTGGCTTGGTTCCACATATCGTGGTGTGTAGGGTGGATGGACCTATCATGGTCCTATGTGATGTGCAGGGTGGATGGGCTAGATATAGCTCATATGTGGTGTGCAGGGTGGTCGAAGTGGTGTTCGGATGGTTGGGGTGGGTTTTATTTTGCTGCATTAGTTGCATTTGATTATAAGTCTATCTGTATGATTGGGAGGTTAATTGCATAATAATGTGAATAGTTTGACGTGTTTCTGTACTTGCGTGTTTTGGGATATTAGTCCATGTTACGTTTGTTGTTGGACTAATTACTTGATACAAGTTGTACGTTCTCTGTCTGTATGCACGTATGGGAATTATTTGTGTAACACCTCATACCCGAGTCCGAGGCTTAGACCGAATACGAGATATTACTATGCTTTAACTTGCTTAATCATGCACTTACGGGCTGTAAAATTTTGTTCCAAATTACAAACTTCTCTTTCTTAGTCAAGTCATTCGTATCGTGGGCCTACGAGGCTTTAAACTTGCGTTCGAAAACTTTTACGAGTTAAAGGAAACTTTTCTTTAAAACAGGGGCCACACGCCCGTGTGTAGACACACACGGCCATGTTCAACAACTGTGCTTAAAAACCCAAGCATTCTGCCAAATGCCCCACGATTAAGGCACACGCCCATGCGGTTTGGGAACACCCCCGTGTGCCCTTAAGACATGCCCATGCTTTCCACCCGTGGTCGACACTGACTAAATCTACACGGCCTTGACACGCCCGTGGATTTAGACCGTGTACTATACCTTGACATACTGACTTATTTCGCACGACCGGGCACACGCCCATGTTCCAACCGTGTATCATGCACGGCCTTAACACACGGCCATGGGATTTGCCCGTGGCCTATCTCGACTTATAAAACTAAGGTGAGTTACATGACGGCCTAGACACACGCTTGTGTGTCTATCCGTGTGGGCACTTAGTGGCTATCTTACAAACCTTTTTCTACTATTGTTTGCATACTTTCATATACTTCTTCAAAACATTCTCAAATCATCAATTGAAACTCATATATTAACACATATTATTCATAAAAATAAAGTTTTCCTCTCATACACTGGGGAGAATTGTTCCCACAACATTTACAACAACTTAAGCCATCATCACTGGCTATACACAACCATTCTATAGATTCTCTTAGGCCAACAACATTTGGCTACAACAATTAGACTTCATCAACTTTAAACGAATCCCTATACATGCCATGACTCTTAAGGACTTAATACCTCATACCGTATGTCTGCTCGATAGTGTGAAAACATCTCCAGCGGCCTCCAACCCGAGCTAAGTAATAAAACCTATAAGAGATGAGAAAAGTAAAGGAGTAAGAAATAATGCTTAGCAAGTTCATCTGTATAATTTGACAAATATTAATATTCACTGAATATACATAACACCAAGGCAATATGTTGAGTTTTTCTCATCAACTCATGGTTACTTACTCAACCATTCTTGAAACTTACTCATCCAATCTCTTACCACATTCTTACCATATCACAAGCCAATTCGCTCGTTTAATTAGCATACGTTCCTGCACTGATCGTCACAAGATCATATATAACAACACATCAAGCATTTTCAATAAGCCGCTCATGCTACTAATATCTCGGTGGTTTTGTACTTAGCCCACCATTCCTTTATAAGTGATGGTATCACACATAGCCCATCGATCAATAATTAATAAGGTGACATTGCACATAGCTTACCGTTATTTACATTCATGGATAATAATTCACAAGTATATCTCTATTTCAAATGTTCATTCAAGAACATCCTCACATGTTCCCATTTTTACTTAACTTTCTACGATACTCGTTCTCATTCACTCAGTGCATCAAATACACATACCCCACTAGGGGTTCATCATTTATTGAATTCATCTCAATTCAATTCTACACCTACTTGTGCTACTCATAGTACAACCACATACATTCACATATACATTGAATCATTCGAATTGTTAAATAACTCTCTTGAGTCTCATGCACATAGTTCTCGTTGTCACTCTACCCTAATTGGGTTTTACATACTCTAACATATCGATGCCATGTCCCTGACATGGTCTTATACGAATTCTTACACCGAGGCCATATCCCAATATGGTCTTACTCGAGCCTTTAACCATCGTTTTATCGTGCTATACACCTTTCTCATTACTCTAAATTCAATTCCATTGACATCTCATCAAGAGACATTTCATACATTCACATAATAATATACATTCCATACAACATTGGAATACTAAATAAGCTCATACGTAATTTCAACATTTTCACATGAACTTACCTCGATGTCGAAAGAGCCGAAAATGACTTTTTGCCCACATTTCTCTTTTCATCCGTTCTAGGTCCGAAACTCATTTTATTTGATCTAGAACAATGAAATTTACTCATTTAATCACTTAATGATCGTATTACAACATAATCTCTACTTAGGCAAAAATGACCATTTTGCCCCTATACTTTGGCAAAATTACGATTTTACCCCTAGGCTCGTAAATAAATTTTCATCACATTTTATTGTTAAAAAAGCCTAGCTGAACATTTAATCCTCTTACAAATATTCTCAATTCCATCAATTTCATGCCTTAATGAACAAATTACAACTTTTGCATTTTAGTCCCAATTAGGTGTTTTCATGACAACACCTTTCACAAAAGTTGTTTCTCATCATCCTATCATTCATTTTATTTCATAAAAACTCATCAAACAACATAAACTCTCTCATGGCAAGTCCCTAGACTTTCAACCATATTGCAAACTAGTCCCCTCTTTAGAAAGCTTAAGCTTTAGGGGTCTCAAAAGTACAAAAATTAACATCTAAAGCCATCAAAATCACTTACTTGAGTGAAGAGAAGCTTGCTGAAATCTTCAAGCTTTCAAAGCCCTCCCATGGCTGATATTTTCGGTTGAAAGAGAAGAAATAAAAAGATGATAGCTTTTTGGCTTATTTCATCTTATTTTATTTCTTTTTAAACACCTTACATGACCACATTTAATGTTCTTGTCCCCTTAGCTTACTATGGCCGGCCAACTCACTTAGACAAGGAAAAATTGCTTATTTGGGACCTCCAATTACTAAGCCGTAGCTATTTGGTACCTTTAGCCTATAGAATGAAACTTTTGCACTCTATGCGATTTAGTCCTTTTTCACAATTTAGCTAGAAATCGCTAAAATTAAGGCACCAAAATTTTCATGCATCCTCATAAACATGTTATAACTCATAACATAACATGAAAATAATTTTTTCTAACCTCGAATTAGTGATTCCGAGATCATTGTTCCGACTAGCCCCTAAATCGGGCTGTTACAATTCTCCCCCTCTTAGGGATTTTCGTCCCCGAAAATCTTATCAGGAGGGTTAGCTACCAACATTCTTAAAATGTTTCCATCTAATATTCAAAATCGCAAATCCACTTATCCTCAAATTCCTCTTACCGATAATTCTTAAGCTGTGATACATAAGATCGAAACGTAACTTAAGACCTAGGTTATTCTTCTTCTGGGGCTTATACTATATCCAGAAATCCACTAATTTGGAACTCCGTACATGCCCAAATGATCATTCGGATCTTCACTGGTTGATTCACTACAATTCGAATGACATCCCCTTCTTAGGAAATCTTGTCAAACTGAATTTGAAATCTATAAGGTTTTACCTCACTTTCTAATTAAAGCATTCACCGACTGTAATAGTCTTGACTTATACGCTTTGAAAACTCAGCTTTTAGTGGTCAACTATTTCTGACCATAATCTCAATCATATCGTGAAATGTACTCTATAGTCAAAACATTTATACACATAACTGTACTTTCTTTTTCTTGCATTAGTAGATATGCTACCACTGAATCCCATACCAAAACTTCTGTATAAGTTCTGGATTTATCATCATTCAAATCCTATCTCTAGGAATCATCGACAACAGAAAACTTATACAACTTGTATTTTATCATCTCAATAAACTCATTAAGAGCTTATTTAAAATACCACTTACTATCTCATTTCTGAACCCTTTTGTTCTGAAAAGAAAGCTCGCTCTTGTCATTAACTTTGCTGAAACTGGGATATTACCAACTAAGATCAACCGAGTAACTAGCTCGCATTGCTTAACATGGATCTTTCGTAACATCTAAATTACAACAAGGACACAGAAATGATCATATCGGGATTACTAACCTGTCAACTCTTTCTCTCGATTCAGACTGATTTCAGTACTAGAACTTTCAAATAAATAGTTCTTTTTATAGCTTTCGACTCAACTATCACGGTTTGAACATTCAGATGAGCATACCCTTGTATCATGCTCCCTACTCACAATTTTATTCTCTTTATTGATTCATGTGTGAATATACACAAAACTTGAATCATATCTCAATACATTAATCTACTCTTTTCTCCACACAGAGAACATATTTCTAGCACACTCTCATCTGAGTTTCTCCTGCTGTACTAATCTAAAACCTTTACTAACATCATATCTCATGATAGCAGGGGCATTTAGGTCGAATTCATTAACTCTATTCGGCTTACTCGAAACTCATCATACAATATGAAACTTGTGATTTCACTTCTTATACTAGAATCATCACCCACTTCCTCCTCATAGTACCCTAATAGGGTTACAAAGAGATAAAGAAATGTCGATTTCAGTTAACTAAATCGACAACCATTTTGTCTGATTTTCACTATCAGCTAATGTTCTCACATAGTTACAGTTTATGAAAAGAACAACCACAACCACTCTGAAAGGCAACGGATAATAGTACACAATACACAAGGGGATTATTATAATCCATCTATGGCATCAACTAACCATGCACAATCTACAGGCTTCAAGCCAACTTACTCAAACTTTCCATTTATTTAGCACATATCGTGCCACACATCGCACCTGCTTCTTCGTGATTCATTCACGAATATCTGTATTCACTCCTTCACATGACTTTAGTACTAGTCTCATTTCTATTTCTAACTCATCTACCTGTCCCTTCGATCACTAGGGATAATCAAAGATTTATATTCATCGTCATACATATAGGTACGACACCAATGTCACATCTCCAAGGTGGTCTTATATGGAGTCACCTCTAAATGCCAATGCCATTTCCAGGATAAGGTCTTATATGGGCTTCCACATCAAGTATCGATGCCATATTCTGAATATGGTCTTATACGGAATCATAACTTGGTGCCGAGGCCGTGCCTCGAACATGGTCTTACACGGGACCTTATCTATTTCATATCTCAATGATAGCCTTTTCATTATAGTCTCCCAGGACTTCAACCTCATGTTCAACAGCAATTATTCTATATAGTAGAGTATCATGCATCAATGTGATACAAAGCATTCTCAAAATGCTAACATAAATACTGTATTAATCACATACAAACTTACTCAATTTGTCTCTCATAACATTTCATCATAATTCAACAGTGGTAAGGAGGGTGAGGTCACAGAGCCTCTTAACTTGACCCTCGTGACTACATACATATGATTTAATATTCATCATCAATGAAATATCATCATAGTCACATAACTCATCTCAAGTGAGTTTTCACGTTTATCACGTTACAATTATCTCTATCACTCATACTTTCGAGCTGTGACTTTAATAACTCAAGTTTCACATTAATATCTACTCGAGTACTTAACATTTAACTCTACTTTTTCTTACTATTGCTTATTAATCTAGAGAATGTCTTACGGTTTGAGTACGTCGTTTACTTGATCGCCATAGTCCAACTATGGTCTTACTCGTATCACAACATCATAGTTCAGCTATTGCTTTACATGTCGTCACGATGCCATAGCCTCGCTATGGTCTTACACGAAATCTCATATCAAAACCAATGCCATATCCTAGATACGGTCTTACATGGAAACTCATGTCGATGCCGATGCCATATCCCTGATATGGTCTTATACGGGATCTCACCACAACTATCGATGCCAATGCCATGCCCCAGACATGGTCTTATATGGAATCACATGTACCGCCACGGTCCTACCATGGTCTTATTCATCATTCTATCATTGAACGACCGTACTCATCTCTTGCATTCTTCAACTTTTCAGTTTTAACTTCCACACCATAATATGTGTGGCTTCATAACATAGTCATAAAACAAAACATCATGCATTCTCTACTTTAACAGTTACATGTGAGATTTAACCATGTGGACATATTTATCATAAACAATGGCATCACAAATCTCAAATGCTTACTTACTCTTCATCGCTTCTCACATACATCATGGTACTTACTAGTCTCATGTTTGTAAGGTAAACAAGGTACCTGTAACACTTGATCACATAGATCAGTATACTTTACTATAACAAGCATAATCTCAACATCATCATTCATAACATGAGTTATGCTTGTTAGTCAGCCTTTACTAGCATGACATAATATCAACTTTACTACTAACTTTCTTGCTATCTCATTTAAACTTTACTTGTGTGCCCGATGAATTTCCATGAATAATCGAGGATACTGAATCTCATCTCACATGCTCGATGCCAAAGCCATATCCTAGATACGGCCTTACATGGAATCTCTCTTCTTGGTTTCGAGGCCATGTCTTTACATGGGCTTGTACGAAGTCTTTCTTGTTCTCACCAATGCCATGCCTTGGCCTGGACTTACATGATAACTTGTTCAATGCCAAGCTTGCCTTGGACTTACATGATAACTTGTTCAATGCCAAGCTTGCCTTGGACTTACATGATAACTTGTTCAATGCCAAGCTTGCCTTGGACTTACATGATAACTTGCTTGATTGCCGATGCCATGCCTCGGCTTGGTCTTATACGGACTTTCTCATTTCATGTGGTAGATCGAGTATCCTGGGAAATTCAATCTTCAATCGGGACTTGCTCGTATTTAATCTCATTTATTTCTTTGTTTAGCAAAACATTAATCATTCCATGATAATAATGTACATTATACTAAGCAATTTAATGATAGAAATCATAAAGCTTAGAAATCATACAAACTTCCTTGAAATTAGCTCGGTTGGGAATCATCCTTGTCTTAACAAAATAATTTCGTTAGAGCCGGGAGACATCACATTATCACGATCCACATACGGCATGTATAGCTAGACTCTTACTCACGCTAGGTTAGTTCTAGAACTAACTAAACTATAGCTCTGATACCACTAAATGTAACACCTCATACCCGAGTCCGAGGCTTAGACCGAATACGAGATATTACTATGCTTTAACTTGCTTAATCATGCACTTACGGGCTGTAAAATTTTGTTCCAAATTACAAACTTCTCTTTCTTAGTCAAGTCATTCGTATCGTGGGCCTACGAGGCCTTAAACTTGCGTTCGAAAACTTTTACGAGTTAAAGGAAACTTTTCTTTAAAACAGGGGCCACACGCCCGTGTATAATGAGACACGCCCGTGTGTAGACACACACGGCCATGTTCAACAACCGTGCTTAAAAACCCAAGCATTTTGTCAAATGCCCCACGGTTAAGGCACACGCCCATGCAGTTTGGGAACACGCCCGTGTGCCCTTAAGACATGCCCGTGCTTTCCACCCGTGGTCGACACTGACTAAATCTACACGGCTTTGACACGCCCGTGGACTTAGACCGTGTACTATACCTTGACATACTGACTTATTTCGCACGACCGGGCACACGCCCATGTTCCAACCGTGTATCATGCACGGCCTTAAATCACGGCCATGGGATTTGCCCGTGGCCTATCCTGACTTATAAAACTAAGGTGCAGGTTATGCACGGCCTAGACACACGCCCGTGTGTCTATCCGTGTGGGCACTTAGTGGCTATCTTACAAACCTTTTTCTACTATTGTTTGCATACTTTCATATACTTCTTCAAAACATTCTCAAATCATCAATTGAAACTCATATATTAACACATATTATTCATAAAAATAAAGTTTTCCTCTCATACACTGGGGAGAATTGTTCCCACAACATTTACAACAACTTAAGCCATCATCACTGGCTATACACAACCATTCTATAGATTATCTTAGGCCAACAACATTTGGCTACAACAATTAGACTTCATCAACTTTAAACGAATCCCTATACATGCCATGACTCTTAAGGACTTAATACCTCACACCATATGTCTGCTCGATAGTGTGAAAACATCTCCGGCGGCCTCTAACCCGAGCTAAGTAATAAAACCTATAAGAGATGAGAAAAGTAAATGAGTAACCAATAATGCTTAGCAAGTTCATCTGTATAATTTGACAAATATTGATATTCACTGAATATACATAACACCAAGGCAATATGTTGAGTTTTTCTCATCAACTCATGGTTACTTACTCAACCATTCTTGAAACTTACTCCTTCAATCTCTTACCACATTCTTACCATATCACAAGCCAATTCGCTCGTTTAATTAGCATATGTTCCTGCACTGATCGTCACAAGATCTTATATAACAACACATCAAGCATTTTCAATAAGCCGCTCAAGCTACTAATATCTCAGTGGTTTCGCACTTAGCCCACCATTCCTTTATAAGTGATGGTATCACACATAGCCCATCGATCAATAATCAATAAGGTGACATTACACATAGCTTACCGTTATTTACATTCATGGATAATAATTCACAAGTATATCTCTATTTCAAATGTTCATTCAAGAACATCCTCACATGTTCCCATTTTTACTTAACTTTCTACGATACTCGTTCTCATTCACACAGTGCATCAAATACACATACCCACTAGGGGTTCATCATTTATTGAATTCATCTCAATTCAATTCTACACCAACTTGTGCTACTCATAGTACAACCACATACATTCACATATACATTGAATCATTCGAATTGTTAAATAACTCTCTTGAGTCTCATGCACATAGTTCTCGTTGTCACTCTACCCCAATTGGGTTTTACATACTCTAACATATCGATGCCATGTCCCTGACATGGTCTTATACGAATTCTTACACCGAGGCCATATCCCAATATGGTCTTACTCGAGCCTTTAACCATCGTTCTATCGTGCTATACACCTTTCCCATTACTCTAAATTCAATTCTATTGACATCTCATCAAGAGACATTTCATACATTCACATAATAATATACATTCCATACAACATTGGAATACTAAATAAGCTCATACGTAATTTCAACATTTGCACATGAACTTACCTCGATGTCGAAAGAGCCGAAAAGGACTTTTTGCCCACATTTCTCTTTTCATCCGTTCTAGGTCCGAAACTCATTTTCTTAGATCTAGAACATTGAAATTTACTCATTTAATCACTTAATGATCGTATTACAACATAATCTCTATTTAGGCAAAAATGACCATTTTGCCCCTATACTTTGGCAAAATTACGATTTTGCCCCTAGGCTCGTAAATAAATTTTCATCACATTTTCTTGTTAAACAAGCCTAGCTGAACATTTAATCCTCTTACAACTATTCTCAATTCCATCAATTTCATGCCTTAATGAATAAATTACAACTTTTGCATTTTAGTCCCAATTAGGTGTTTTCATGACAACACCTTTCACAAAAGTTGTTTCTCATCATCCTATCATTCATTTTATTTCATAAAAACTCATCAAACAACATAAACTCTCTCATGGAAAGTCCCTAGACTTTCAGCCATATTGCAAACTAGTCCCCTCTTTAGAAAGCTTAAGCTTTAGGGGTCTCAAAAGTACAAAAATTAACATCTAAAGCCATCAAAATCACTTACTTGAGTGAAGAGAAGCTTGCTGAAATCTTCAAGCTTTCAAAGCCCTCCCATGGCTGATATTTTTGGTTGAAAGAGAAGAAATAAAAAGATGATAGCTTTTTGGCTTATTTCATCTTATTTTATTTCTTTTTAAACACCTTACATGACCACATTTAATGTTCTTGTCCCCTTAGCTTACTATGGCCGGCCAACTCACTTAGACAAGGCCAAATTTCTCATTTGGGACCTCCAATTACTAAGCCATAGCTATTTGGTACCTTTAGCCTATAGAATAGAACTTTCGCACTCTATGTGATTTAGTCCTTTTTCACAATTTAGCTAGAAATCGCTAAAATTAAGGCACCAAAATTTTCATGCGTCCTCATAAACATGTTATAACTCATAACATAACATGAAAATAATTTTCTCTAACCTTGAATTAGTGATTCTGAGATCATTGTTCCTACTAGCCCCTAAATCGGGCTGTTACAATTTGCTTCACTCATTGTTATCTGCTTTTGTTTTGATTTTGGACTCACACTAAGCTTGTGTAGCTCACTTATTAGTTCTCCTTTTCAGGTACTCTTATGTTCTGTAGCTAGACTAGGCAGCCGGAGGTCTCAGATGGGTCAGGTTTGAATTAATTAAATAAAGTGATTCTTTAAATCTTAATTCGTGAACTGTTTTGGACTGTTATTAATTATAAGAACTGTGGTATTAACTTTTATTTTGGACTTTCGTAAAGTGTTATTTGGATTGAATTTTTTTGAAATTTGCAGAATTATATTTCTGAATGTTTTAATGTAACTTAAATTACTATTTTGAATCCTGAGTTGTTAAACGGTTTAATTTGGATTTAGCAAACTGTGTTCAAAATGAGATTTTAACTATTCTTTTTGTATAATTGCTTTTGGATCACTGCGGTGATCAATGTAACCTCCGAGATCCGGTCAAACTTCTAGGCCGGGTTTTGGGGTGTTACAAAAGCCCAAAACCAAAACCAAATTTGAAAACTTAGTCTAGAAATATAAATTAACTAACCAAAATAGATCATTTTATGTGAAAACCAATCCGAGTTCCTGCACGCCGTTCGATCCTAAGTAGGAAGTTCACCTGAAACGTATCAAAGAAACGAGTGAGCTAGAAGCCCTGTGTGTGACTTGGCCCATAAGAAGAATTTTATTTAACAAGCACATAAGTAAACGTCATCACAAAATTTTACTTATATAATGTACAAATATCATATCAGAATGTTGTATTACTAGAAACATGTATCAGATCATTATGTCATATTTCCGGCACATATTTCGGATTGAAATATCATATTTTCATAAACATATATAAGACTAGATTGTCAAATTTTCATAAACACATATATCATATTAGAATGTCATATCAGACCAGAACAAATGCAGATACAGATCCTACCCTCATCCGCTACACACCAACTCCGTCCAGCTAATCACACCAGTTAGGACTACAAGAGTCTATCCATCCAATCACACCGGGTCGTGGTGGTATGTCACTCATATATTGTAGTCCTAACATTTTCGGCGGTTAGTATCTAATCACACCGTGCACTGTGGCCGGAACTCCCAAAACAGGTAAAATTTTCCCTTTTTTAATATTTTAATATATATATTATATAGTTTTTAAAAAAAAAATAGAACAAGATAGGAAAATAATAGAAAACAACAGTATTCAGAAATAGAAAAAAAAATAAAAATGAAAAGGAATCGTCCGAAATCACCTCTGCTATTGTTTTTTTTTTGTACATTTCTTGCTTATATCTTGTGTGTGTCTTTTACAGATTCTTTTGGGGTTTATATAGCCCCGAAATAAATAATAATAATAAAATCTGTCTTGCTTGCCATTTCTTTCCTTTTACTGTGTTCTTTCCTTTTTTGTACAGGTCAACGGCGAGGAATCCAGCGAAGAAGCGCGACTCACGCTAACTGTGGCGCGACTGGTGGCTTTGGCGCGAAGAAGGGGCTGCTGCGGCTTGCGGCACAAGTGAAACCTAAGGTTTCAGATTTCTGAAACTAGGTTTGGGCCATCGGGCCATTAGGTTTAGCTGGTTTTGGGCTAATTGGGTTTGGTTTATTGGGTGTAACTGGGCCACGGGCAGTTTATTGGTTTTGGGTTTGGGTTAATTGGCTGTAAAATGGACATTTGGTATTTTTGTTGTTTTTTTATTTTTTTATTTATTTTTTATTTTTTATTTTTTGAATGATATGGGCCCGGGCAAATTGAGCCTATTACAGCTGCCCCTCTTTGCTCATTGTCGTGTAACGAGAATAGAGGAAAGACGATAAAAGGACCCATTTTGCCCGGTCTTGCCGAGCCTTGACTTCTTGGTCCTCATCTTCTCCAAATAGCTTCCAACCCAACTGCAACTTCAAGGGTATTGGAACTGCAACTTTTAGAAGTATTGAACTATAAGTCTGACGGCTTCAATGCGCTTTCACGCAACTTTCGTGGAAGGCAATATCCGCTATCTTTAGTTTGTTCCACTGTAAACTCAGGGATGTCAGACGGGTATCTTCGATATTCTTCGCTGCAATCTCAGGAAAGCCAGATATGCTATTTTTAGTCCGCTCCACTACAACTCCGGGGAAGGCGGTGATATCTTCGACCGCTTCATCGCAACTTCGGGAATGCCGGATCTGCTATTTTAATCTGCTCCATCGCAAACTCGTGGATGCTAGATTGGTATTTTCGATCCGCTTGGCTGCAAAACTCGGAAGACAAGATCTGCTATCCTCAATCGCTTCCATCGCAAACTCGGGGATGCGATCGATGTCTTCGATCTACTTCATCGCAACTTCGGGAATGCCAGATTCGCTATTTTAATCGCTCCATCGCAAACTCGGGGATGCAGATTGGTATCTTCGACCGCCCATTGCAGAAACTCGGGAAGACAAGATCTCGCTATCTTCAATCGCTTCCATCGCAAACTTAGGGATACCGGACTAATGTCTTCGATCGCTTCATCGCAACTTCAGGAATGCCAGATCTGCTATTTTAATCTGCTCCACTGCAAACTCAGGGATGCCAGATTGGTATCTTCGATCCGCTTCGCTGCAAACTCAGGAAGACAAGATCTGCTATCTTCAATCGCTTCCATCGCAAACTCGTGGATACTAGATCTGATGTCTTCGACCGCTTCATCGCAACTTCGGGAATGCGATTTGCTATTTTAATCGCTCCATCAGTAAACTTAGGGATGCAGTTGGTATCTTCAATCGCTTTCACGCAAACTCGGGAAGACAAGATCTCGCTATCTTCAATCGCTTCCATTGCAAACTCGGGGATGCGGACTAGTATCTTCGACCGCTTCACGCAATCTCGGAAGTCAAGATCTGTTACCTTCAATCGCTCCACCGCAAACTCGGGAGACAAGATCTCGATGTCTTCGCCTACTCACGCAACTTCAAGGAGATAAGGCTGAAAGTGTCAGTTTACCTTACTACATTGTCCTATAGAAGACATAACCTGTAGAATGGGTATATGCTTATGTCGAATGATTAGGATGCCCTAATCGAAATGAGTCAAATGCTCCTAATTAGACATGTTATGATATGCAAAAATGTTATGAGAATGCTTCCTATTTTAGGTGTCATCACTCATTTATTTGTCAAGGTTTCATCTTCATTCCTCTCGAAGTGTCAAACATATATGCTCAAATAATTTTCCCCATGGTAATTCTGAGTCCATTCCACTTGAACCTTGGGACATAAGGTTTGTACCTCCCACCGCAACTTCAGGAGAATAACATTTAGTTTCTTCCACCCATCCTATTACCATTCAGAGGTATAAAATTTGTATCATCTTCAATCCATTTAATCTGTTACACTATTCTCTGGGTGTAATGACCAGATGTATGAATGCAGGGTATCTTTTCCTGAGAATAATCCCCTTTTACACTTGGGTTGACATTGCTCGTCATTTGTCGAAATAGTATCACCGATGAAATGTCTTATCCAATAAAAGTCCGAAGAGATAATCATCCTTCAATATTTCCAACCCTTAGGCTTGGTGAGTTCTAAACAATAGTCTGCTTTGATTCTCATATTATTTAGAAGCTTCAGAGTAATATGCGAAACTCCTTTTATGAAAGTATTATTAGTCCATTAATCGTTATGTCAATATAAAATGCTTGAAAAAGATCACAACAATGGACAGAAAGAAATTAATCAGAGCATAGCTCAAACAAATAAGTTAACCAAAGATAACCAAGGCAATAAAGAAAATTGGTAGGGTGTATCTTGAAAAGAATAAAGTAATCAAAGATAGCAAATTCAAAATGGGTAAGATAGAAGCTAGGTGCCCTGGATATCGCGCACTGAGCGCCTCTCTGTACAAACTTCTTGAGGACCATTTTGAGCTTAATACGTATTTAGAGGATCTCGAGTACTTTGTCAATGCCCCAAGACGTAACATACTTCCTCGTTGTTAATTCAGGCATAGCAAGACTACCACATGCCCTATCTTTGATCAAAATTTGAGCCGCCCTTTTCGGGTTTACAGCTCAAAACCCCTTTCTTCGCGGGTTTTCGCCTTGGCCTCTCCTCTTTTTCTTTCTTTTTTTTTTTTTTTTTTTTGAATTTGATCTCAAGGCGCCCTTTGTGGGTTTTCACCTTGGCCTTTCCCCTTTCAGGTAAAATACTTCTTGACTGAACCTGAATTCGCCGAGTTGGACAAGTCTTCGCCATCCATCTCAGTCAATATCAATGCTCCTCTAGAACGGGCCCTTTTTTACTACATAAGGTCTTTCCCCGTTTGGCATCTGCTTTCCTCTGAAATCTTTTTGTATAAGAAATATTTTTTTAACATCAGGTTCCCCTCGTGGAATTCTCTAAGATGAACCTCTTTAACGTAAGCTCGCATCATCTGGCCGTGACAGATAGCTTTTAACCTTTTTTCTTTCGATTAGGTTCAATTGGCAAAACTGTTTCTATTCTAATGAGAAATGTGTTACCCCAGCGAAGGTTCTAACCGACGTTCGATAAGACAAGGTAAATGGTAACTTCTTTATGTCAATATTTACAAGTCTCAGTCATCCTTCCTACAATCCTTATTTTGTTTTTGTTTTTGTTTTTTTGCTGCCTTTACTGCACTGTGACATAGTGTCTGATCTTTAAACAGACTTGTGAACTTTTGGAATTGTCCTTTTTAGCACTCTTTGTCGGAATTGTCCTTTTTAGCACTCTTTGACGGCACCCTTTTTTTGAGAATTTGATAACTATCGACTTTGTAACATTGGCATATGAAGCTACTTCCACCCTCTTAGTGAAGTAGACAATGACCACGACAATGAATCAATGTCGACTAGAAGCTTTTAACGAGATCGACCCCATAATATTCATTCCCCACATATAAAAAATCCTTGAAGAAATAGATGAGGCATATGAGTCTTGTATTCCTCAATATGGCATTTACGACATAACTGAAGCAATCTCCCTTTTATGGTGGATCAATAGTGCCCGAACCTTATGATTAGCATGGCTATTGTAGAACCATTATCATGTTCTTTAAACACTTTTATGGACCTCTTTTAAGATTTTCCCAGGCGTGTCTTGATATGATCGTGTGAAAACATCTTTGAATTCTTGAAAATAACTCAAAGATGTCTTGCCTTATTTCTGTGGTGAGCTAGGCTATAATTTTCACATCCTTTCTAGGCTCATAATATCCACTGACCCTTTGTAGAGTAGGGTCTGTTTTTCATCTCGTTCTACCTTTCTTAACAAATCAGAAGATAGGTCTCTGTCATCTTCAAAGTCCTGAGATCCCTCTAAACACATATCTTACTCGAAAGAAGACTCTGAGTCAGTAGCAGCGTTGCTCACATCGTTGATATCTGGAGACCTATTGTAGGTTCGAAGGAAGATTTCAAAGAATAAATGATTCAAAGAATGATTATTTGTATGGTTATAAATGAAGAATGAAAGAATACTTGAAAGAAAGTCCAAAGAACAAACAAAAGAAGAAAAACTAAGAACAATTTTTTATACAGTATGAAATTGAAAAAAAATAAAAGAATATTTGCTCCAAAAGATGCATTTTATTGAAATAAAAATTTCAGACACGAGCCTATTTCACAAAAGGATTCTTATTGCCTCTAGGCTTAAGGCAACAAGCGTGTTTTGAATATTACTCTAAATTAGCTCTAAAAAATATAAGGATCTCTTCCACAGTCCCATTGTTCAAAATACTCCCAAGTATGTAAGGGCAGACGCTTGGAAAAATCTAGTTCTTTCTTCAGATACGTCGTTAATATTCAGATTTCCCAATATCAGGTCTTGCACTAAAGCCCTGAACTCGATGCATTCTTGAATCTCATAGATCTCACCCTTCATCTAAATGGTTGGGTGACATGATTTTTCGCCTAGAGGATCATTGAATTTGACAATACCCATTTTGACAAGTCTTTCGATCATCTTTTTGAAAGCGGTGCAGTTCTCGATCGAGTGTCCTGTGATTCCCGCATGGTATTCGCATTGAGCGTTCGTGTTGTACCATTTAGGGTATGGAGGTTGTATAGGTTTTAGGTAGAAAGGGGATATTACATGTGCATCAAACAAAATTTGGTACAGCTCCCTATACGTGATTGGGATGGGCGAGAATTAGGATTTTTCTGAGTTCGGTCCTGGATTGGGTTCTTGCCCTGAGAAGACCTGATGGCTAGTAGTTGACCGGCCTATGGTATTCGGTTTTGAATAATCCTTGCTATACGTGCTCGTGTTATTCGCCTCATTTTCTTTTTTCTTCGGGGCCCTTAAAGTATTAACTTGGGAACTCCAGTCTCGCTTTTTCCTTTTGTAACAGTCTTCACATTGTTTCGGGATCTCCACACTAGCCTTCCTTGTTTCTTCTATACTAGGCAGATTAATGACAATGGGATTGGTTGGATTGCCCTCCGGATTGGGACCTGAGCCTATCGAGTAGCTTATTGGTGCCGACATATCGACCTGATGCTGTTGGGGTCTGATAGTAACGGGTACCCCTTTTGGATGTGCGTCTGGTTGAGTCTGGACGCTTATTGGAGTAAAACCTGAGGGATAGACGAGGTCTTCATTATCATCCCCACTGTTGACTACTAGGCCTTTCCTCTCATCAAGCCCTTCAACTAGTAAATGACTTAACTGGCCAATCACATTCTTTTGGAATTCCCGCATATCTTGTTGAATTTTGGTCAATTGCTCTTGCATCTGTATTTTTCTTTGCTCTAATCTCTCTAACCTTTGTTCCATGTTTTCTAGGTTAACTGAATTTTTTTTACCTAATTAGGGTCCTTTTGTAAAAGTCTAATGCAAATGATACAATGTAATGCAAATGCATGAATGCAAGGAGGCATCGATTCCGATTCAACTTCATTTAAAAAACTTTATTAGAAAATAAAATCCTTTACATGAAATGGACTACAAATATGCTTTCGCTCTAAGGCCCAAAGTTTTGATTTTCCCAAACAATAAGGCTAACTCTTGACCACGATCTGACTGTAGCTCATATTTCGTGCTCAATGTATCAGCCTGTACTGCCAAAGTCTGTAGGTGATCAGCTACCTCTCGAATTTGGACTATTGCTTCACCCATGAGATAATCCCGATTTCTAACTTGATCATGAGAATGATGGAGCTCTTGCTTCTAATGCCCTTCTCTTGCTTCAAGATGCTCAATTCGGAGTTCACAATTCTGCAATGCCAATTCTAATTTTTCGATCTTACCCTTCATTTCCTCAATCTTGTTCAGACTTGACTTCAGCTCGTTTGCAAAATTACGGCTTCAATAGTGGTGAAGAGACCGTCCCAGTTCAGTCACTTTAGCCTTTAATCTACATTTCTTATTTGGGCTCTCTGCCAAACTCCTTTCCAGGGCCTCGTTTCGCATCTGCATCTCTTGGAATTTCCTCTCCCAATGGTCAGCTTTGGCCTTTTCCTCCTGAACCTCCTGTTGCCACTGTTTCGAAATTTTTCATTGATAGACGCAGCTTCTTATACTCGGTCTTTAGGCTGTCTAGGTCTTCCTCGACCCTTTTCTTCCCTTTTCTTAACTTATCGGCCTCCAGTTTCTGAACATCCACGTCTAACCTCAGATACATTTTATCTTCTTCCAACTTCTCTATCCTCTTTCCAAGCTCTGAACTCATCTTTTCAAAATCTTGTTTTACAATCTCTAACTCTGATGAGACCACCTGCAAGCATTCCTCTCTTGATCGGGCGCCTTCTTGATTCAGCTCGAGGATGTTATTATTAATCCTTCTAATCCTCCATCCACTATATTCTGGGGTCGTCATTGGGCCTACGAATAATCTCTTCATCCTACGAATCTGATTCCAAGCACCAGAAATCTCCTTAACCCTCTTCTTATAGTTATCCCCTCTGTATGAGAATTCACATTGAGCCAGCCCATGTGTTACTGGTACAAACGGTCTTGATCCATATTGCCTTAGTACGAGCAAATGAGCATACCCAATGGCTCCCCAAATTCCAAGTAAAGGAACCCAGTCAAAACTCCCACACCGATAAAGAATTTCATCGGGAATCATCTAAGGAGCTCTCCACTCGATGTCTTCCTCTTGAAGGTTTTGAAGGAGCGCCATCCAATTTTCCTCGGACACGTCTTCTCTCCTTGGTGTAGCCACTATCTCTTTTAATGGAGAATAATTCTCAGAGAAAACCCGATAAGAGACTTTCTCCACCTTCCAGAAATGACTGTGAAACCAAGCTAATAACAACTGCACGCATCCAATGAACCTACCTTCTCCTGCTCTCTGACATGCATTCAAAGATCTGAACGTCTCGGCTAAGATCGCAGGTACATGTGTGACCCTTTTGTCAAGTCGGTCGAATAAATCAGTCACCGCTTCGTCTATATGTCTGAGAGCTTTAGGGAAAATCACCAAACCGTAAATACACAAGGCAAAGACGTCGACCTTTTCTTTATATCTGGATGTGCTGAGATCAGGTCCCTCAAACTTACCCAAGGAATGCATTTACCTTCACCTTTCTTCTGAATTCTGGCCTCAACCCACTGTTCACTTATCCCGGTGATATTCATTAACTTCTTCACAAAAGTTGGGACACTAGCAGCCCTAGAATAAGCTTTGTCGACTTGGATCCTTGAACAGCGAAACAAGGTCGTATATCGTGGGCACTAAATCTACTTTCTCAAAAGAGAAACAGCTATAAGCAGAATTCCAAAACTAAGTCATAGCCCGGAACAGATGCTTATCTATCTTGAAGTTGAGCAAGTAAGGTAGATCACCATAATTATGATAGAACAACTACTTTGCATCATCATCCCACTGGGTTCATATTCCTTTTAACTCCTGGAGCTCATTTTGTGTGACACTAATATGAGCAAAATCCCGTAGTTCTGACACATACCCTTCAGCTAAGCTATCCCCTTTCTCTAATCGTGTTTGCTCTGACCATATGGGGACGACTGCATTGTCTTCCACTTTATCAAGGAATTCATTCTCCATAACCAGCTTTCTAACTTAGAAACTGACCGTGAATCGATACCTCTTAAAATATGAAATGATATGCACAAAAATTAAAACCCAACAAGTTAGTACCATGGAATAAAATATAAAGCAAGTAAAATAAACAAACACATATCTGGGTAAGTCCTTATGTTTTCTACGTGTGGTTTAGCTCTAAAGTTGAGGTACCCGAACCAGCAGATTCTTCGATCCTCTCCTATTATAGACTCATACGGACCGAGTTCGGTTTAGGGCAATACATTTCCCTATGGCCATGCGGAAGTGAAAACTTCACGAAGACATAGGTACAGATATATCTCAGAAGCAATCCACTAGCCCATGTGGAGGTGAAAACCTCACGAAGGCATAGCTTCTCGCTCCCACTTAAAGGTGCGACCACAACGGTCATGCAATGCAATGCAGAGATGTTTTATAAAATAGACCCACATGCAATAAAAAGGATCATGGTTTTTCAAATCAGACTTTTAAATTTGGACAAAAGGATAAGAAATAATCAATTTTACGGCTTGACTCTCTTATTGTCCCCAGTGGAGTCGCCAAGCTGTCGAAACCATTTTTTAATTTTTTTTTAAAAATAAGGATCGATTTAAAAAAAACGAAAACGGGAGTCGCCACCAATTCCTTTTTGCTTAGGTGTGATTGGATCACCTTATAAAACGTTTTATTTCAAAACATTTATTTTGGTCCACGAAATACAAGAAAACGGGTTCGGGAGTCGGTTACGTACGAGGAAGGGTTAGCACCCTCGTAACGCCCAAAATTTGGTACCTTATTGATAATCTCATGTCCTAGTGTCGAAAATTCGAAAATATTTTAAAATACAATTCCTTTTAAAGAATGTTTGTATAACCCGTTTTGGAATATTAAGATTCCTTTATTCCATAAGGATAAAATATCACATCCAGTACGTTAGGGTGCGACATTTTAACCCTCGAAACTAAGATCGTCCCTTAATTTCCCAAAACACGAAATTAGAAGGATATTTAGTTATTTGGATATACGAAAAACCGAAACCCAGCACGTTAGGGCACAATTTCTCGAACTTCCAATCACGAAACATTGCCTTGTTTTCTGAAATCCTTATCCCGAGATAACAAAACGTCACATCCAGTGAGTTAGGACACGACAATTTTGAATTCTCGAGAATAAGTTTTTATTTAACTTTTAAAAGGAAAGTAATAGGTTCTTTGGACTCGAAGAGGAAAATCGAAACCCAATAAGTTAGGGTACGATTTCTTTCGAACCCTAGAACGCGGAGTGATTTCTTATTTTGAAAATCGGATAAAATGTAGTGATTATAATAAAATGGAAAATGAATTTAAAATAAAATGTAAATCGATTTACAATGATAGCTTGTGTAACGACATGATGATGATAAAATATAATAACAATAAAGGTAGAAATAAAATACAGTAAAGCAAAAGCAAGATAGACAACTGAAATAAAATAAAAGAGAATAGTAACAAAAATGAAAAAATATAGAATAATAATAATAGTAACAAAAATGCAACAATAATAATAAAATATATTAATAAACGAAAAATAAAAAAATAAAAAATATATTAGTAACAATAAAAATAACAATAATAACGAAAATAGCAGCAATAATGTTAATAATAAAATAATAATAATAATAAATATAATAATAATAATAATAATAATAATAGAGTTAGTTATAAATAAAATAATAGTAATAGTAATATCAAAATAATAATTATAATAGTAAAATAATAATAATACTAAATTAGTAATAATAATAGTAATAATAAAATAAATTGTAATGAAAATAATAACTAAAGTAATATTAAAACTAAAAATAGTATTAATAATAAAATAATAGTAATGATATTAAAATTAATAATAATAATAATAAATAATAGTAATAGTAAAAATAAAGGTAATATTAATAATAATGAATAATAATAATAACAATAGAATAAAAATAAAAATAAAAATAATAACGTTAGTAATATTAAAAGTAATAATAATAATAAATACAATGACAATAATGATATTAAAAATAAATAACAATAATGAAATAATGACAACAATAAAAAAATATGAAAAAAGGAGTAAATTAAACTTAAAAATAAAATTTTGAGATAAATTGGGAAGAAAAAGAGAGAGGGAGGATCAAATCGCAGTGCGCAATTGAAATGGAGGGACTGGAACTGTAAATATCCCTTCCCTCCAAAACGCAACACTTTGCTCGGGACTAAATTGGAACAGAAGAAAAATTATGGGGTAAGATTGAAAACAAAAAATGAGTTGTATTTAAAAACAGAAAACGCGGGGGGACCAAATGCGCAATAAAACCATCATTTAAAAAACCCGTGGATCTATCCCCATTCAGGTCGGGTAATTGGGTTGGCCTCCCCAAAACGACGCCGTTTTGGCGTCTGGGGAGGCCCATGAAACGACATCGTTTCTGTCTTCTATAAAAGGCTCATTTTCCATTTTTTTTTATTTTCTGCAGTTGCTTCAAAAAAAATCCCTTTTTCTCTCAAGCCCCGATTTCAAGCCATAAGTCTGGCGAAGCTCCGGCACCGTTCACCGCCGCTCGCCGCCATCGCCGGCCACCGTGAAACTCCCAAAACAGGTAAAATTTTCCCTTTTTTAATATTTTAATATATATATATATATATTATATAGTTTTAAAAAAAACAGAACAAGATAGGAAAATAATAGAAAACAACAGTATTCGAAAATAGAAAAAAAAATAAAAATGAAAAGGAATCGTCTGAAATCACCTCTGCTATTGTTTTTTTTTGTATATTTCTTGCTTGTATCTTGTGTGTCTTTTACAGATTCTTTTGGGGTTTATATAGCCCCGAAATAAATAAATAAAAAATCTGTCTTGCTTGCCATTTCTTTCCTTTTGCTATGTTCTTTCCTTTTTTGTGCAGGTCAACGGCGAGAAATCCGGCGACGAAGCTCGACTCGCGCTAACTGCGGCGCGACTGGTGGCTTTGGCGTGAAGAAGGGGCTACTGGGGCTTGCGGCGCAAGTGAAACCTAAGGTTTCAGATTTCTGAAACTAGGTTTGGGCCATCGGGCCATTAGGTTTAGCTGGTTTTAGGCTAATTGGGTTTGGTTTATTGGGTCAGGGTGTAACTGGGCCACGGGTAGTTTATTGGTTTTGGGTTTGGGTTAATTGGCTGTAAAATGGACTTTAAAATGGACATTTGGTATTTTTGTTGTTTTTTATCATTTATTTATTTTTTGTTTTTTGAATGATATGGGCCCGGGCAAATTGGGCCTATTACACTTAACATTCAAATATACCATTTCCCAAGCCATTCATCAACTTAGCTATTCCAGCTAGCTTACTTGCAACCTTTAACATGCCAAACCATACAAGTTTAAGATCATCATCCTTAATAGCATAAACTTGACCAAATCATGCATCATTTGACTATATGCCATGTTAAACATTCAAGTTCAACCATCACCATATTTACCATATAGCTATCAACTCAAGAATGACCATTTACACACCTAGGTACCCTTATATACATGCCACAATATTTGTGTAACACCCCAAAATTTGTTACATTATGAAAGTAGCGAAAAATCGATAATTTGTCCTCGATGAAGTGAAATAAGGAAATAAAAGTGACAAAAGGATAAAGTTGAGTAATGTCAGAGAAAATTTTAATTAAGAGGTATGTTGAGATACATTAATTTAAAGTAAGGACTAGATCGTAAATATAAGAAAGGTTTGTGGCTCAAGTGTAAATATTTAAAATTTGAGGGATTAAAGTGTAAAAATGAAAAGTTTAAGGAAAAATAGTGAAAATAGCCCAATTTATTATGACACGGAATTGGCATGCATGGATCAAGTTGAGTAAGTGGAGAATTATGAGGGACTAAATCACAATTTTACCAAATTAAGTGATGATATAATGATGGAATTTTGATAGAGCATAAAGGGCAAAATGGTTAATTAGTAAGAGAGAGAATTCTAGAATGTAATGATTATGTTGATGATATTTTAAATTAATTAATTAGATAAATATTATTTTATTAATATTTTAATTAGATATTTTTGAATATTTTATTTAATTAAGGCTAATATAAAAAGAAAGAAAGATGAAAAAAATTCTTCATCTTTCATCCAAGGCTTCCAATGTCTATGAATAGAGAAAGAAAGAAAGTTTTGCTTTCTTTACAATTTGGTCCTTCCACCAAAAATCTACTATTTCACCTAGAAATCAAAAGAATTTCAATAACCACCAAGAAAATCATAAGAAGACTATGGAGAGTAAGAATATCAGTTTAGGTTCAAGAAAATAGAAGTTGGAGGATCTTAGTTTCAAAAGAACAATGTATGGATGTTAAAGTTTAATGTTGTTTTCAATTTTAATAGTGTTAGAAAAGTATAAAGATGATGTTAAAGTAAGGATTACTCATGGAAAAGTATTATGTTTTTGACATGTTGATGAAGAAAGAAGTTGATAAAGTGAATTAAGTGATAAAGAAAAGAGAAGAGCAAGTGGTTTTTTATAGAAAAGAGGTAAGTACCCTTGATTTTACTTGTTATTTAAGGATTAAAATGTGAACTTAGTGAAATATGTAGTAAGCTAGTAAAAAAATGTTTGAAATAATTTAACATGTGAAGTAGGAAAATATAATAAAAGCATAATAGATGTGTTATGTGATTATGAAAAATGCACAAAACATTGAATAAGTGAAATTATGGAAAACATGGAATTTTTTATGATAACAAGAACTAAATTGTAAGACTTGAGAAAATATGTGGTTGAAATAATATAAATGAAATACATAGAAATTATAAGCATATACTATTCCATACTCAATGCATTTTCAAGCTTTCCCATTTCAATTATAATTTATATTGCCCGATGAAACTCTAGTAAAACGGACTCTGATTCACGGGTGAATTAAGTTTCTCATCTGAGTTGAATTACATCAGGTTACCCGTCCGGGCCAAACCCATGTCATATATTACCTGAAAATCCACGAAAAAGATTGGATCTCATTATATAACCCAGGAATCTGCAACAAGGCTAGGTCTTATTATGTTACTCGAGAATCTACAACAAATACAAGATCTCGTTATAATCTATAATAATCTTTGATCAAGCGCGCATATGACCTTATTGGCATGTCAATCGTATCCTGAGCTTTTACTAAGTTCACATGGAAATCAATTGCATATATTTCAGTATCATACCTGTAATCAATCATTTTCATACATTTATACCCTGTAGTTATTCACATGTTTCAATTCAAATCCATTCTAACCATATGTGTTAAACTAGTAGCATATCAATATATACTAAAACATACATATACATTTATGTATCAAATTAAATACAGGTATACATATCACACAAGATGAGTTAGTAAGTTCCATGCGAACTTACCTATTCTAAACACCAAAACGAGTGGATTCTTTAGGGACTAATTCGCAATTTTAGCTTTTCTCCTGTTAGTTCCACTTTGATCCAAATCTTGATCTATAAAATTGTTTTATTTAACCAAATCAATATAAAAAATTTCCATACTATGCCATGGTATGCATGATCCTATATAAATATATTTTTTATTTCCCCTCAAATTTTACATTTTAGTCAATTTAGTCACTAAGTTTAGGATAAACATAACTTTCAATTTCTAGCTTCGAATTAAAATATGATTTCATATATTTCTCATTAGGGACCCTATACTTTCTATTTCTAACTAATTTCATAACAAGTTTTACTTTTATTCAATTTGGTCCTTAACGGAACAAAGTTAATAAACAAGCAAAATTAACTTTACAATCTAGTCATTTTCTTAGTCTAAACTTAAAATCTATCAATTTCAAGTCTAATTCTTCAAGTAATAAACAATGGTAACTCTCTAAAACTTTAAAATTTTATCAAATTGGTACTTGGGCTAGCTAAATCAAGCTCTCATGACCCCAAATCTATAAAATTTACAAGAAAATAACTTGAATTCACTTACTAATTAGTGGTCGAATGTGAAAGCTTCAAAAATGTTTTTTTTTACTTAGTTTTTCTAGGTTTTTATCCACTAACATTTGCCTTTTATACTATAATTAATTTTTAATTACTTAATTTAATTAATTTAATCATGTTTTGATAATACTCTAGAACGACATATTTTTATGTGTTAACTGTATATTTAATTTGAGTATGATCCTACTAATTTGGGCTATTCATGGTCTTTTATCTTTTAGGGACTAAATTGAAGGAAAAAGTAAATTTAAGGGCGAAAAACGTGAATTTAGAGATAAAGTGGGCCAACATGCGACATAGGAAAAAAGGTGGTGTCAAAAATACAAGCATGGAAGACATAAGGACAAAAATGCAAAGAAGAGATATTTTATAAACACAAGACTCTATTTAATTTTTAATTATATTAGGATAATTATTAGATTTTATTATTTAGATTTTATTTTAGCTTTTATCTTTATTTATCTTTAATTATCTTTATTTATCTGTATTTATCTTTTAGAATTTAAGTAGGACTAGACTAGGTTTCCTAGTACTATAAATAGGGGATGGAGTGACTCAAATTTCATATCATCTTTTCTGTAAACACTCCCTCCCCCAAAAAGCTTAGCCTTGTTCTTTTCTTTATTCAATAAAATTCCATTTTTTTAAGTCTATTTCTTTTCCCAAAAGCATGAGCCACTAAATCCATCTAGCCAAAGGTTGTCAAAAATCCCCAAAAAAGGTTCATGAGGCTTAGAATCCGCGCTTAGCCTTCTCAACAAGTATTCATCACTTCTCCGCATTACGGGGCTGACGCTTCCATCCATGTCCCTTCAAAAGTGATATTTCCAACTTGTGCAAGGAACGGCCGCTTTGTATATTTTGGGAAGGTTGCACAGTCGGTTCGTTAGCTTACTGCGTCAGTGGTTGTCGAGCCCAAGAGACAAAATGGCGTGGGATTCGCCATTGGGAAGTGATGATCTAGTGTAAGACGGTCTCACAAGAGCGACGGCTGGCTAGAGTCAGGTTCCTCTAAATTATAAGTCTAAACCCTAAGTAGATCTGGTGGTCATAGGCGTCCTCTTCCACTATAACTGGCTTATTCAGTTCGAGAAGGATCACCTAAAAGCCGAGGATTGAACCCAAAGAGGATCGAGACAACCGGAGGCTGGAATCTCGCCACATAAGAAACTCTCTCTTTTCCCAAACTCTATTTATTTTTATATTCTCTATTTTAATTTTTGAAATTTATTTAATTTCGCAATTTCAATCAACTTTTAATTCTGTCTTTTTTATTCTGTCTTTTTTATTTTTTTCCCTAGGTACGCAGGTTTTCTTGGGCACGATCCTGTCCAGGATCTCACGAAACAAGATATTGTGCAAATCCAGTCCCTGAGGATTTGACCCTACTTCCCTTATACTATTATTTTTATTATTTTTATAGGGATAGGATATATTTGGTGCTTCAACGACGCATCAAATTTTGGCGCCGTTGCCGAGGACTGGCAACGTACTAATCTTGTTTTTTGTTTCTTATGACCAGATCTGCTCTAGGTACTCTTGCGTTTGATTTAGATATTGAAAAGACTGCGAGAGCAAATCGTAAGGAAACAAAGCTAAGGAAAAAGCAGTCAGCGGTGGTTGGGACTCAAAATAACCCACCGCCAGAAATTTAAGTCGACGACGAAGTTGAGTCTAGGGTTAACGAAAACCCTACTCAAACACTTGCAAGAGAAAAAGTAGAAGTTGACTCACTAAAAGAAGTGCTTAACGCTAGGGTTAACGAAAACCTGAATCTAGCACATCAACCAATGGCTCAAACAATTCGACAACTGGCCGAAGCTCCGGCAGAAAAACCGCCATTGTGCATCGCGTATCCTACTATGGATACTGATTTTGAACTGAAGTCAGGTTTAATCCTGTTACTGCCAACTTTTCGTGGGTTGCAAAATGAAAATCCCCACAAGCATATGAAAGAGTTTCATATGGTTTGTCTTAGTATGAAACCTCAAGGGGTAACTGAGGATCAAATCAAATTGCGTGCTTTCCCTTTTTCCCTAGTAGATTTTGCTAGGGAATGGTTATTTTATCTATCCCTGGATCTATTACAACTTGGGTTGATCTTTCTCATTTGTTTGTTTCTCAACAGGTTTTTTCCAGCATCGCGTGCAGTTGAGTTGAGAAGGGAGATCGTAGGAATAAGGCAAAAAGAAGCAGAGTCTCTTTACGACTATTGGGAACGGTTTAAGAAGTTGTGTGCAAGTTGCCCACAACATGGTATAACGGAACAATCTCTTCCCCAGTACTTTTATGAAGGCCTGAAACCCATGGAGATGAATATGGTAGACGCCGCTAGTAGAGGAGCGTTGGTCAACATGACTCCCCAACAAGTAAGGGACTTGATATCCACGATGGCTGCAAATACTCAGCAATTTCGAGCCAATCCTGAGCCCCCTAAAAGGGTTCACCAGCTAAGTAATTCGACCTTAGAAGATAAAGTTGATAGACTTGCTAATATTCTAGATTCTCTTGTTGCAGAAAAAGCAAAACCAGCCCGGCTATGCGGAACCTGTGCTACACCTGAACATACAACGGATGCATGCCCTAGTCTGTATGATGATACTATGGCTCATTTGGATGCTGTGGGAAACTTCTCTGGACCACCACAAAGGTGATATGACCCCTACGCTAATACCTACAACCCAGGATGGAGGGACCATCCTAACTTGAGTTATGGGGCCAGCCCACGGTATAATCATCCATACCAAAATCAGTTTCCACAATAGCCACAAGATTCAGGTACTTCTCTAGAAACTATGGTTAATAAATTAGCAGCTAATGTCCTTGATTTCCAACAGCAAACTCTTAATTTCCAAAAAGAAACGAAGGCATCTATAAGAGAATTGACCATATCAATTGAGAAATTTAACTCTCAAGGGAAGCTACCGTCACAAACAGAACCTAATCCAAGACAACATGTAAATGCAATGACGTTGCGAAGTGGAAAGGTACTGGAACCAATTCCTGACAGAAATCTTGGCCAAGATTCCGCCCAAGAAAAGCCTGAGAACGATGAACAGGTCCGAACGAAACCTCCATTGCCTAAAATTCAACATCCATTTCCAGGAAGGTTATACCAGTGTAGTAAAGGTAAAGAGGACAAGGAGATCCACGAAACATTCAAAAATGTCGAGATCAACGTACCACTGTTGGATGCCATCAAACAAATTCCACGATATGTCAAGTTTCTTAAAGAGCTCTGCACCAACAAGCGAAAATTAACAGGTAATGAAAGGGTAAATGTTGGTGAGAATGTATCCGCAGTGTTACAGCGGAAGATGCCAGCGAAATGCAAAGATAGGGGCATATTCGCAATACCATGAAAAATAGGCCACTTGGGAATAAAAAAGGCTATATGTGATTTAGGGGCCTCCATAAATGTCATGCCTTTTTCTATTTATGAATCACTTAACACGGTTTTTTGACGAAAACAGGTGTTATCATACAGTTGGGGGATAGGTCTGTTGTGCATCCCAAAGGAGTCCTCGAGGACGTATTAGTGAAAGTTAACGAGCTTATTTTCCCTGCAAATTTTTATGTGATAAAAATGGAAGAGGACAAAGCTCTTGGGTCTTCAGACATCTAGTTGGGGCGACCTTTCCTTAGTACTGCAAATACTAAGATTGACGTGCGTAGCGGAACCCTCACGATGGAGTTTGACGGAGGGATCGTAAAGTTTAATGTTTACTATGCTATTAGTCACCCAAGTGAAATCTTGAACGTAAACCGTGTCGACATAATTGACTCATTAGTAGAAAAAACTTTTGAGTCATCTTATGAAGATAAATCTAAAATGATGTTTTATAATTTTTCTATTAATAATTTGTTGGCTTCTATGGATACTAAATTTCTACCTTCTATTATGCAGGCACCAGATCTGAAATTAAAATCACTTCCCGAGCATCTCAAACACACATTTTTGGAGAATGATGAGACCATTGCTGACTTAAAAGGGATTAACCCCTTGACAGGCACACATAAGATTTTCTTGGAGGAAAACACGAAACCAAGGCGAGAGGAGCAAAGACGGTTGAATCTGAATATGGTGGATGTGGTAAAAAAGGAAAATTTCCAAGCCTATATGGACGAAAGAATTCAGCTGGAACAGCCCCAATACTAGTTGAGGTGTCAAGCTAGCGACGTTAAACAAGCGCTTGTTGGGAGGCAACCCAATTTTTTTTTATTCTTTCTTTTTATTTTATTATTTTTTATTTTTTTTGGATATTAATAAATTTCTCTTCTTCTATCTAGGTAAACCGGGGAGAAAAAAAAACTCGGGAATTGGCATACTTTAACAAATAGCCCTTATCCTATCCTTATTCCAACCAGGAATAGTGCATCCCTGCCCCATGACTACCTAAAACCTGCCTCTAAACACTCACCCTTCAGCTAAACACCATTCCTATACACCCCCCAAACCCTAAAAATAAACCCATTTTTACACCAAAAATCCCATCAGCCGTCGCACCTTCTCCCCCACCCCTCCATCACCGATTTCCAGCCACCATGGTGAGAACCCGAAGTCGAGCCGTCGCCGCATGCGTCACCTACCCCATCGCCACCCCTCGCCGCTTCGCCTTCTTCTTCCCTTCCGCACGAAACCACCGCGCCATTGCCCTCCTCTCCGCGTGCGTCGTCCTCTCTGACAGTAATTACACAGGGAGTTCTTCTAAACTTTTTCCACCTATTTGTTTATTTTCTTCCACATCGAGGACAATGTGTTTTAAGTAGGGGGAGGCATTCCTCATTATTTCTGTCATTTATCTGCTATTTTTAGTGTTGTGTTGTTGTTGCTGCTGTCTTATGCTCATTTCTGCCCACATTTAATTTTTTAGAATATTCTGTCTCTTTTCATGCCCAAGATTTTTACCAGGAATTACCCACTGTTTGACCTACAAGCATGATTTTTGTCTTCTGAGAAAATTATGATTTTGCTATAATTGATTTCATCTCCACTGTTTTATTTATATTATGTTAAAATAATTATGATTAATAGAGTTAACACTATTTTGCTTTTAGTAAATTTGATTAAGTCTAAATACAAAGAGGACACTTAATACAATTGCATGCTTAAAATATGTTCATGACTATTAAGGTGGTTGCTGAAACTTATTTTTGACACTTGATTGTTGCTCCTAAGTCCTCCAAAATTAAAATTCCGTTTAATAATAATGTTTCGTGTGTTATGAGTGCAACTTTAAAACGTGACTATTTGAGTAAGTAGGGGTAGGGTGCTTGGGTTGTCATCCTACTTCAGCGTCAAAAGATTGTGTGACGTGTTAGGTAAAACTCCGCTAACCGGAATTAAAATATTTAAGAATGTGTTAATGAGTAACCTGGGGTGAGGTGTTTGGTGTCATCATCTCTCTTCGCGTCAAAGGTTCGATATATTCTTAAGAAAAATATAATAAATTAGGAGTATGTTCAATGAGTAACAGGGGTGGGGTGCTTGGCTGTCATCTCTCTTCGCGTCAAAAGGTTCAATATATTCTTAAGAAAAAATAAATAAATAAATTTAAAAAACTAAAAAGAAAAAAGAAAAAAAAAAGAGATGTATTAATAAAATGTGGGGACTAAAGGTAGAAACAAAAAGGGTGTCTTGGTAGGTTTGGTAAATTATCTAATTTTCATGAAATAATCCAAGTCGATCTTAATTTTTGTGTGTGTTAATTGGAATACTTTTTCAACTTTACTTAAAGCAAGCTAAGGGTTTTCTTTATTTTTCATATGCATTTTGACTAATTTTTATAAAACTTTGGAGTGGTACTTTTTTCATGGCAAATTCTAAATTTCACAGTGGATAGGAACCATACTTGAGGGCAAGCATGGGCTAAGTAGGGGGAATTTGATAATACTCTAGAACGATATATTTTTATGTGTTAATTGTATATTTATTTTGAGTGTGATCCTACTAATTTGGGTTATTTATGGTCTTTTATCTTTTAGGGACTAAATTGAAGGAAAAAGTAAATTTAAGGGCGAAAAGCGTGAATTTGGAGATAAAGTGGGCCAACATGCGACATAGGAAAAAAGGTGGTGCCGAAAATGCAAGCATGGAAGACATAAGGACAAAAATGCAAAGAAGAGATATTTTATAAACACAAGACTCTATTTAATTTTTAATTATATTAGGATAATTGTTAGATATTATTATTTAGATTTTATTTTAGCTTTTATCTTTATTTATCTTTAATTATCTTTATTTATCTGTATTTATCTTTTAGAATTTAAGTAGGATTAGACTAGGTTTCCTAGTACTATAAATAGGGGATGGAGTGACTCAAATTTCATATCATCTTTTCTGTAAACACTCCCTCCCCCAAAAAAGCTTAGTCTTGTTCTTTTCTTTATTCAATAAAATTCCATTTTTTAAAGTCTATTTCTTTTCCCAAAAGCATGAGCCACTAAATCCATCTAGCCAAAGGTTGTCAAAAATCCCCAAAAAAGGTTCATGAGGTTTAGAATCCGCGCTTAGCCTTCTCAACAAGTATTCATCACTTCTCCGCATTACGGGGCTGATGCTTCCGTCCATGTCCCTTCAAAAGTGATCTTTCCAACTTGTGCAAGGAACAACTGCTTTGTATATTTTGGGAATGTTGCACAATCGGTTTGTTAGCTTACTGCGTCAGTAGTTGTCGAGCCCAAGAGACAAAATGGCGTGGGATTCGCCATTGGGAAGTGATGATCTAGTGTAAGACGGTCCCACAGGAGCGACGGTTGGCTAGAGTCAAGTTCCTCTAAATTATAAGTCTAAACCCTAAGTGGAGCTAGTGGTCGTAGGCGTCCTCTTCCACTATAACTGGCTTATTCAGTTCGAGAATGATCACCTAAAAGCCAAGGATTGAACCCAAGGAGGATCGAGACAACCGGAGGCTGGAATCTCGCCACATAAGAAACTCTCTCTTTTCCCAAACTCTGTTTATTTTTATATTCTCTATTTTAATTTTCACAATTTATTTAATTTCACAATTTCAATCAACTTTTAATTCTTTCTTTTTTATTCTGTCTTTTTATTTTTTTCCCAAGTACGCAGGTTTTCTTGGGCACGATTCTGTCCGGGATCTCACGAAACAAGACATTGTGCAAATCCAGTCCCTGAGGATTTGACCCTACTTCCCTTATACTATTCTTTTTATTATTTCTATAGGGATATGATATATTTGGTGCTTCAACGATGCATCATGTTTTAATTAACTTAGTCCATCATTAATCAAGTTTAATGGAAACTTTCATCATCATCCACCAACTTTCATTTAAAGATGGTTTAATTACCATTTTGGACCTTTGGCTAATTGCTATTTAGGTCCTTAAGTTTTTTTATCAATGAAAACTCTATACCGATTGGACTTTTGCAATTTAGTCTCTATGCCTTAATTTAATGCTAATTCGACAAAATTACTCGACCAATCTTCAATCTATTTTTATATTATCCCTGTAAATATTCATATTTGATATTTATGGGCTTGATTTATGGAAATGGGGTTCCAAAATCGTATTTTCTGGTACCACTGAAAATTAAGTCGTTACAAAACTCTTGTCGTATACGTTTGTTTCATTTGCTAAATTCGAACTTAAGAGTTTAAATATCAAACTAGATTACGACAATGAAATAATTTATGTAACAAATTTATAAAAATAATATAATAATTAAATGTGGATTGGGTAAATTGCAACTAAGGTCATTAAACTATTAGTAAGTGTATGTTTTGGTTACTCAACTTTACAAAGTTACAAAATGATCATTGAACTATTCAAAAATTTTCATTTAAGTCATTAGGCTATTAAAATCGTTGTTGTATGGCTTTTTCTATTACAACTACCTGCACCAATTGAAAGCTTTCGTTCCCTTTCTCTTCTACAGTTCATTTTTTTTAAGAAACAACTTTGAACATCGCAAATCTGCAAACTAAATCCAAACAACTTTCTTCTCTGATCTTTAAAACTGACTGCTATATCAACTTGGATCTAAGGTATGTTCTTCTACTCGTTAATGGGTACTGATCCACCATACCGATGGCCAAATCATCACTTGGAGCTTTCTAGCCAGACTTTAAAATAAAAATTTAACAACTCAGTGACTTAAATAAAAAGTTTCAAATAGTTTAGTGACATTCGTGTAACTTTTTGAAGTTGAGCAACCAAAACGTAACTTACAATAGTTTAATGACTTTAGTTGTAGTTTACCCATGTGGATTTGGATGGAATCGTAAAGTTGAAATGATAAAATATCACAATGTTTTGGGTTCAAATCCCATTGTGAGTAATTATCATTCTAGATTTATATGAAATGACAAATATACCCTTAGAATAATATTTGATGCTTTGTAAAAGTAAAGGGGTTTTGGTAATTTCATGACTGAATTGAAACTCGTTTGATGGATGATGCCAACTCAATCAAACACATTATTAAGGTTGAAATGTTCTGATAGTCCTTGTACTTTTCGAAATTTAGGAATTTTGTCCTTTTACTTTTCAAATTTCAAAATCCAAGTCTAACTGCTAGCATTGTTTTTTTTTTTTTTGTTAAATTTGTTGCTGTGACAGTTTAAAATAAAAAAATATTCATTTGGTAGCCATATAATTAAAAAAAATTGTAATTAACCTGAATTTAACCCACAAAAATAACAATATTAACAATTGAACCTAAATTTTAAAATTTTAAAAATAAAAAGACTAAATTCCTAAAAAAACAAATACAAGAACTAAATTCTTAATTTTAAATATTTTAACACAACATTAAATAGGTTAGATTGTTTACAAACCAACCCCACTAATGTTGACATTTGATGATTCTTAAAGTCAAAATTTAAATGTATTAGTCTTTTAAAACTGATCACATCAACCTCACCATGTCTTTGTGATCTCTTCATTGCCACGACAACGAATCTTTGGCGTACTCTTAAGGATTTATTAAATTATGGCATTCACGTGAATGAAAAATTTTATGCATTAAATTTATAAAAAAACATTTAAAAAACTTAAATTAAAATAATAAAAATTTTGATGTCTTGGGTTCAAATCTCGTTATTTATATGTGTTTTTAAAATTTTTATACAAAAATATAAAAAATACGAAAAAAATGCTCTCAAAATAATATTTTTTGTTTTATAAAAGCTAGAACTCCTATCATACGCATATGTGTGTGGAAATCACGAATTTAAAATACAGATTTGTGTTTAAGAATAGCATACTATAAATAATAAAATGTATGGTTTGAAACTAATTAATCATAATAACACATGCAATATGTACGATATTAAAACAAAAAAAAATTAAATTGTGAGTAAAATGAATTTTAAACCCATAAATACATCATATGAACAATATTAAATGCATTACAATTATTTATCATGTTGTCGTCATCAATTGTGAATTAGTATCGAGTTGACTTGTGACATCAACTCAACCGATAATATTACCTAGAAGAAATCCTATCACACGTGTATGCGTGTGAAAACTAATGATTTAGAATATAGATGTGCGTTTAAAAATAACATACAATAAACAATGAAACATGTGGTTTAAAACTAACGAATCACAATAATACATGAAATATGTATGACATTATTAAAAAAAAATCAAAATAAAGCTTTAGTAGAGAGGTAAATTTAAGGTGTGCGAGTTTAAATCCCATTGTATGCATATTTTAATTATGAAAGGACATTTACATAAGTTCCTAACCATCTTGGTACCTAGTTAACCCGTGACACCAACTCAATTTGGGTTTTTATTAATAGTCTAGATAATGAATTTTTGGTAATTTCATACCTGAGTTGGCATCTAGTTTATAGGTGATACGAGCTCAATCAAAATCTTTCTATTATTTAAGAGCCATTTTAACAAAAACCAATAAAAAATTGTATATAATGGGATCTGAACACGCATCAATTGAATTAATAAACCCTTAAATTTACCACTGAATCAAAATTTCATTTTAATATATTTTATACATTTTTATTTTAATATGCACAATTTATTATCCCGTCATTTGTATATATTAACAATGTTGTTAATTGAGTTGGTGTTATAACTTATCTTGACACTAATTCACAACTGATGACAATGCCATGATAAGTAATTGTAGTGCATTTAGTGTTGTTAATCTGATGTATTTATGTTGCTAATTTCATGTGTTATTATGGTTAATTAGTTTCAAACAATACATTTTATTTTTTATTGTAAGTTATTTTTAAAAATATACTTGTTTGTTAAGTCAGTAGTTTCCACATGCATATGCGTTTAATAGGATTTCTAGTATCATTTATCTATTTTATGAATAACTAAATTATGATTGAGCCAAGTAATTTATGTGGAAATATATTTATAAATGGTCTTTATAAATAACAAATTTATAATAAATAAAAAATTTATGTAAACCTAACATTACTTTGATTGAAATATTACGAGTAAAATAAAGAAAACTTTGACGTCTTGAGTTCAAATCTCATCATTTATTTGTTTTTCTAGATTTTATACAAAAATATAATAAATACTTTGAAAATGATATTTGTTGCTTTATAAAAATAATGGGTTTTAAAAAATTTATCACCTAATATTTATGAATTATAACAACTCAGTCAAACTTTTAAATAATATATATATTATTTTTCCATTTTATGAATAAACAAATTATGATACACTATGAGAGAAAAAGTTATGTAAAAATATATTTATAAAAATTTTATATAAAAAAACAATAAAGCTTTATTTTTATTTTTTGGTGAATTATAATAAAAGGATAAAACCTGAACAACAAACGCAATTAACACGACTTGAACCCAAACCACACCTAGGACAGTAAACATCATTGACCATCAAACCATCACATGGGGTTCAAATAAAGCTTTATTTTAATTATAAAGTAGAGGTTTAAGATTTTGATGTCCTAAGATTCAATTATTTTTTTATAGTAAAATACTCTCACAATATTAATTATGATATTCTTAATCAATTTTTAGTTGAATTAATTTTCGGTTGATTTATTATACTAACTTAGAAACTTGAATATAATTAAATTATGACATACCTATAATATCGGTTAAAAACAAATTTTATATAGAAAATTTATATAAAATAACAATAACAATGTTTTAATTGAAATGCTAAAATTGAAAATTTAGAAAGTTGGATGTTTTATGTTCAAGGTCCACAATATAGATTCTTTTAAGATTTATTAATGTATAAAAATTCAAAGATATCTTATAACTTGTTTTAAATTTTAATTTTTTAATATTTTTCTAGATCAAATTAATATTGAATTGATTAGTTACATCAATTTAATTGATCAGATAATTTTTTTAATACAATGCTTACTTTTGTTCATAACTTCCCGAATTCCTAAATCAAATGAAAAAAATCTCAACCCATGTCCTCAAAGTTGCTGAAATAGCAACAGTACCAATTGAATTCAATAGTAAATCCAGGGGGGTGGCGGAAGCCCCGATCCTAATAAAATGAAATTTTTTCTATTTAAACCCCTTTATAGTTTATAAAATTTCAAATTATTAATAGTTAAATTGCACTTTGGCCCCTTTAAAATGATAAAAACTTGATTTAACCCTTTTAACATATAGGCTTAAAATTGTGAAATTATATTTTTACTATCGTAAAAATAAAAAATTTAATTCTAACCCCCAAATAAATTCTAACTTCGCCCCTGATTGAATTAAACCTCAAACAACAATTCAATCGAATACTTAAATAATTAATTAATTCTCTTGAAATAAAAAATAATAATATTTTTGCATATAGTTCAACTGGATTCATGAAGATCTTAATTAAAAAGATAGAGTTACTATCACAGAATTAATTGTCAACATTAATTTTAAGATTTAGGGTTTAAAATTCATTATGTGTCGCTATTGCCAGGTAAAGGATTTCTAAAGCCAAAATTACAAGCAACATTTAAGCACGCGGCGCCAAAATAAAATAAAATAAAATTACAAGCTAATGTAATAATAAAATGGTTAAAACATGTTACAGATCCCCATACTTTTCATATATTTAAATTTTAGTACTTCTATATTTTTAAATAAAAAAAATTCAACCAAAATACGACACAAAAGATGTGTATAATTTGAAAACGATCGAATTGAATTTCAATTTTTTCGAATAAATCCAAAAATTATTTCTTTTAAATATTTTTATTTAAGACATTAAAATATTAGAACATTATACGTATACTTTGCACATTTAATAAATTGAAGATCAAACACAGCACTTCCGTCACAAGTTTTACATTGTCCAGGAAAACATTTAAAAAAAAAAAAAGTTCAATCCAAATCATACAAATTCTAGCTGAGGCTCCAAATGTCACCTGTAAAAAGTACCACAAATGTATCTTGCCATGTTTATAAACATGCCTGAAATAGATACCGAAAACTATACCCTCAGCCCTTTTGGTCAAGAATGGTGTCAACCCTAGACCTCCTAAGATTCTCACATTAAACATGAGTCAATTATACACGAAAAAGTAGTCCATATCACTCAAAGGGTAGAGGAAAAGGTTGCAAACAAGAGGTTTTAACTTCAGACACCGTCGAATACAACCGCTTTAGGGGGTAGCTGCATGAATCAACTGAACTAAATTCTGGGTTCTTAATGAATATGTTCTCACTAAAACGAATGATCAACCCAAAGAAAGTCACAACAAAACAGTACTCGATTATATTTTATTTTCATTCTAAATATAAGATAGCTAAAGAAGAATAAGTGATTATTCCTACACAAAAGCTGCTATAGGAGACTATTTTACTTGGACTGGGGTGTGAATAGGTCAGAAGTATGTCTCTTACGCGAGTATAGTCAAAACTTTCTAAGCTTTTACATGTACTTGGGAGAATCCTAAGAGGTCATATCCCCATACCCGAGTGTCAAATATAGGCATTTAAAGAAAAAGAGTCGGAGCAACATAGGTAGGAAATCATATAGAAGAAAAGAACCAAGTTCCGGAATATAGCAGACAATTATGCAGCAAAAGATACAATAGCATGCTAACATCATAGAATCATTTGAGATATGGTACTAACAGCTAAGAGTTTCAACATGACAAACTGGCTGGCAGCCACTAGAATCCTCCAAAGGTTTCATTCTGCTGCTGGATGAGACTCAAGAAATGGGACTAGGTTGCCGGTGTAAAGCACTGGAATGCTAAAGCTACTGAAATAAGAACAGCAATGCACCTCATAGTTTCATTGTCTAAGAATAAAAAGCTATGTTACTCAGACTTTGGTGTAAATGTCAGAAACAGGTGTGATTACTTTTTTCTATGTTTTTCCATGTCTTTGGAGGGTTATATCCTTGTACCCTTATCTTGAATAAGTGTTGGATATGAGTGATGGAGACGGATACTTCAAGAAAAATGAAGAGTGGGAGCAACCTATACAAAGCAGCTTCACTATGTTATCAATGGCAGGGAAGGGGTGCAGGAGGGCACTGATCAGAGGTAAACGATATCAAAAGAAAGATCAAAAGCCACTGCAAAGGAAAATGCCATGGAAAGAAGGGAAATGTGATATCTAACGAAAAAATTCAACAATTAAAAAACATTCATATCAAAAGCCAGAAGAGTAAATATGGTGGAGATGATGTATGCATGCCATTCTAGGAAACGATGCCATTGTGGATGATGCAAGCATCATTAATGATGTTCATGAGCTATGCAACCATTAATATAGGCATCTGACAACATGATATATGGAATTTGCCAACAAGCTCAACTGATTTTTGATTTCTAAAGGAAGGTGCCTTTAAGAAACATGCATTTCCTGTTTGCAAGGAAAAGTTGCCCAACTGGGGATCATTCAAGATCAGAAAATCATAAGCCAATAGTAAGATAATGATATTATTTCAGTTCACTTGGCAAATCAAGATCCAGGGAAGCAAAAGAGTAGAGTGAATGAGTTACATGCAATCATTATCAAGCAGAAAACAGTCCAAGATGTAGAAGTTATGCAGAATTCCATCAGACATGATGCAAAATTTGCAGCAACGAATGATAATCGAGGTATCAAGAGAAGCTCCGAAAATTTTAGTATGAGATAGAACACAGTATTCAGTTTTTGCATTGACTGATTCACGAAGCAGGAACATGGCACAATATTATGAATAGAAAGAAAGAAACCGAGAACATTCTTCACAGAAGAGTCAATATGCTATTTATTTACGGTAGATCATTTCCCTTTTTCTTTTGATATAGCACTAGAAACAGACCACGGAAAAAGATGATGGGGGAATATTCATCGAAGTATCACATTGTACCATCAATAGGACGATATGAGCAGCAGAGAGCAAGAGAGGGATAGGTAGACATATAATAAACAAACATACTATGAATTTGTTATTTCTAGGAGTAAACATTAAACGCAGAGTATAAAAGTAATGGAAATAAGGACGCCATACCAAGAAAAGATCTGATGTAACAGTTCCCAAGGAATGAAAGATCCTAAGAAGTTGCTAAGATATCACAGATGGAGAATAATAGTTTAAGCAACGAGGAGGGAACCTAACTCCCATGAATGCTAAACCAGCAGCAAGTCTTCCGGAAAGATCTTGAAAGGCATTCTTATGGACGAAATACAGGGAGTTTGGTTGAAGAAAACTAGAATAGGAAGTCATCTCCAAAAAGCAAAACTAAGGGAATGACTGAGGAAACATCTGAGGAAGAAAATTCCAAGATTCTAAACTATTCACCTTCAACTACCAAGATCTTTAAGATTCAAGTAGCCATTATAAATGCTTGGATCAAGTTTTCAGCTTCACGCTTCTGCTGTGGAGTGCCAGTTATAAGAGCCACACGTTCCCCTCGAGAGGATTTGGATTCAGAAATTTCAATCATTGCCCCGGATAACTGAAAGACAGTAAGACAGTGTGAGAATGTCATTCAATCACCTTTCGCACTAATAAAAATAATTCAGTAAACGATACAAAATATTCTCCCAACTTACTACCTAAGGCATCATAGTTAAAACAATAGCTATAAAAGGGGGGGAAAAGAGCCAAAAACCATGTCGTCAATATTCAATTTTTTATCTTCATTCATCTCAATTTTAGGCTTATTCTACAGCTAAATCATCAATAAACTAATAAACCAACCTTTCTTATGTTGGCTAAATTGAGCCCTCCTTTGCCCATCACTTTACCGACTGCATTTGCAGGGATCAATATTTCAAGAGTTGAAGATGCAGGCAAGCTGTATGAAATCCATAAATGGAAGAAACAGATTCAAATTGAAGGTATTAATGTCGGAAGAAAGACTTAAAGCATGAAATCATACAAGCATGATATACCTACCCTCCATAGAGCTTCGATGAATATGAGGACATGGACCCATAGCCGTTTTCCCCCATCTATTAGAGAAGAAAACAGAAATGTCAAGTGAAGAAACTAAAATCAAGACAAGCACAAACAAATTCTAAATCGCATAAAAAATAAAAAAGGAACATGAAATCAAAGAAAACAGGAAGTAATGTATCATAAACAGATGGCAATAACTGAAAACAACAAATAACCATTAAAAACTGCCCCGGAACTGCATCCCAGCTCAAAGCTACCACATATTCAATAAATGGAAGAGAAGCTGAGAGCAAGCATGCAAATGAGACGGAGGAACAAATTTTCGTTGGTAAAATGAAAATTGTAATTTACCCCTAACTATTAAATAAAATTCAACACCCCACTCACCACCCTGACCCAATAAAAGAAGTCTTAACAACATAGCTCAAATGCTTAGATTGAGTGGTAAATCAATCAACAATTATTTAAAAACTTCAGCAGATCAAATTCAATGACCATATTTTAAACTAGTAAAGTTGTTTTAGGGGGAAAATTAATGGTTGATAAAACAAAATTTTATAGCAGCTTACTGCAGGAATGAATCACATTTACAAGTATGATGCATAAAGATGACACCAACATTGACCAGGGCATGAAAAATAAGGATAAAAAACCATAGTTATGATGGTAGCAGTAACAACATCTCCGTAATTACGTACTGGCAGGGTTCCATATCCATAGAGGCTGCTTGAAGAAAGAACACCAAGGTCACTTCCACTTTCGGCCCTTTGATCAAAAGCCAAAGTCGCAACTGGAGGAACAGAAGACAAGAGAGATGATACTGAAAGACTTGCACCACCCGAGTAGAGAGCATCAGCACCTATAGAAGGGTTATGACCACCGTCTTTTTCTTTCAAAACATCATCTCGGAGCCTTAGAACAATCTGTATAAGTGCATCTCTAACACTACTAACTTCTCCAGCAACCTAAAGACACAGAGTTAGCATAGAAAACTGTTCCAATAGAAAGAAAACAAAGACATCACGTGTCTTCAGAGAGAAAGGAAGAGAACAAACCTCAACAAGCTCATCATTGGCATCAGCGCACTTCGGCTTATCCTTTTTTGATATACGTACATCAGCTTTAGTTCTCTTCCGAATTTCATTTATAATAGAACCACCTTTTCCAATAATACAACCAATAACTTTAGATGGAACAAGGAGCCTCATAGTTACAGTTTCGTGATCTTCATCATTAATCTTCCCTTGCAGCAATAGAACAGCTTCAACAGCCATGGATTTTAAATCATCAGGTGACTGTCAAGTCAAGCCACATTAAACACATGAGAAAACCAAGTATATCTACCTAGTTGATGAATTGCAGATAAAATTATGCAGGAATCCAGACCAGAGAAATTGAATCAAGGGCATACCTCTGTAGCTATTACAGTTATAATACAGTCATCGCGATCAGCCTTTGTATCATCAACGTCGATACGAGCACCACTTGCCTGCCTTATACTTTTGATAGTACTCCCTGCCCTTCCAATGACGCGCCCAATCTTGTCAAATGGGCATAGTACTCTGACTACCAATTCTTCAGATCGGGAGGCACCAGAAAACCCCGAAACAAGGGGAAGAGCAGATGAGTACACGGGCCAGGTACTCCCTGTATCACCATATCCTTGAAGATCTGACACATGTGCAGCACCCAATATAGGTGGAACTGATCTAGAAGGAAGAACAGGATCTGGATTCGGATATAAGCCACCTGGTGGATAAATAGGAACGTCTGATGGGATAATGATACTTTGAGCTGGAGGAGCTTCTGCCACTGTTGTCTCAAGAGGGATTTCTTCTCTGGGACTGAACTTGTACATGATTGCAGAAACAGCAAAAAGTGCTTTCTTAACAGCCTCCGGTTCACCAGTTATCTGATCACAGGATAGAGCAAACACTGAAAACTGATCCATGTAGCAAAGAAGATGAATAAAAACAAACTGACATCAAACCACCATGAAGAGAATATATTATAAGAACATGAAGGCAATGCTTTTACAATCTCAATCATAGTATTGACTCACAACACTTTGTGGTAGACTCAATTCCTTGTAATAAGTGAAGCTTGTCTATGGCATTATCTATATTTCATTTTTAAAGTATAGGGATTAGGGAATACATTGGTGATATTAAATTTGACTAACACAACAATAAAAATTCTCACAATCAATGGTTGCTGAATATACAATAATCCATTATTTGCACAAGGAGGGATAAGGCATTCAAACACATCATCAAGCTTGAGAAACAAGAAAATAACCATTTGCAAACACCACAAACCTGAACGAAGTTGTCAAAATCCATGGCACAAGAATGGCTTGGATCACCAGCATCCTTAGCAGTAACTTTAATGTTGGCCCGAGTCTTGCCCCTCAGTTTCTTAATAGTTGAACCCGCCTTCCCAATGATGTTAGAAGATTGGCTAGATGGGACAAGAATTTGGCATTCCTCCCTGTATTTATCTGTCCGTTTCTTTTCAGAATCCCCCATGACAGCAATGGCATTTGCAATCACAGTGTGAACTCGAAGCAGAGCATCTTGAGAAGCACATAACGGCCCTTTGTTATAGAATTCATCCTCTACCTCAATTTCTTCCTTCTCCTTAACAAAACAATATATCGTAATAACCCTATACTTAGAACCAGGGTATGGATCAACCACCTTAACCTTTGCCCTCGTCTCTTGCCTAATCGAATTTATGACTTTACCACCTTTACCAATGACACTCCCAATCACCTCATCAGGGCAAAGTATTCTATAAACAACAAGTTCATTATTGCTTTTATCATCTCTATCATTCAATCTTCTCTTCTGATTCCTACTATCCCCATCATTATCTCTTTGACCTCGATTACGCTTACCACTCTCACCCATTGTATTTTGGTATTAAATTCAACAAAGTCCTGAAACCATAAACTAAAAGTTTTAAGTCCAAAGGAAATCAAATTGAGTCTAAACACAATGCAAGCACATATATACTTATAGTTAATACATTTTCAAGCCTTCTTTTCATATCAAAAACTATTTGCTTGGCTTCTCCCATTGCTTATCGAATTCAAAGCTACTTAACAAATTAAAAACAAAATTGCAGAAAAAATCATAATTTTAATCAAACATAAAGACGCCCAAACCAAAAAAGCACCAGTCAACCAACCGATAAGACAACTACGATATATTCAAGATAGATTAAAACCCTATTTTTTTCATATGAATTTTTTCCAAATAAAATTTTAAAAGAAGGGAAAAACCCTATCACCAAAAAAAAGGGAAATCAAAGGAAAGAATTGGAAAACAGAGATATGAAGGAAAACCCAGTTTGAGGAAGGAAATACAGAATGCTTACCAGACAGATTTTTCAAATTACGAGACAACAGAAAGGAAACCCTTAAACGAAGAAAAAAAGAAGAGGGTTTAGATAGAAAGAGGAAGGGTCCTTAGGTGGAGTTTCCTTGGATTCGCAGTTAACAACAATAATTTCCTAGCGACTTTTTTTTTGGGTAAACTACACAATTAGTCACTAAATTATGGGTAAGGTTTTTTTTCACTTAGCTAAAAAAGTTACAATTTGGTCACTGAATTATTCCAAAGTTTTTATTTAAGTCACCGAATTGTTAAGTTTTTCTTTTTAAAAAGTTCCGCCAACAAGCTTTAAGCAACAATTCGAGAATCGGTACGGTAGATTAGTACCTATCAACGGGTATAAGAATATACCTTAAATACAAGTTGATCTTACAGTCAATATCAAAGATCGGAGAAAAATTGTTTGAATTTTGGTTCGTAAATTTGTGACGTCTAAAGTTATTTCATAAAAAAAAAACTAAACTATAGAAGAGAAGGGGAAAGAGAGCTTTCAATTTGTGCAAAGTGCTAACAAAGAAAGCCATATATATAGCATTGTTTTAAACTGTCCAATGACTTAAATGAAAACTTTTAAATAGTTTAGTGACCAAATTATAACTTTTTTTAGTTAAGTGACTAAAACAAAAACTTACCCATAGTTTAATGACTAATAGTGTAGTTTACCTTTTTTTAACTATAAATAAAAAAAGGGTAAACTACCAAAATAGTCACTTTTATTTCCACCATGTTACATTTTAGTCACTTATATATGAAATGTTATGTTTTAGTCACTTATGTTATCGTGTTGCAACATTTTAATCACTGAGTGTTAATTGCCATTAACAGTGTAATGGTAAGCTAACGTGGCACGTTAAATCATCATTTCAAACAAAAATTTTAGATTAAATTATACATTTGGTCCATATTTTTTTTTTCGTTTTGAGAAAATTAATTTTTTTATGTTAAAATAGATGGAGAATGGAGGAAAATAGAGGGAGAAGTAGAAGAGAATGAAAATTAAAGGAAAAAATTGAAAATTAAAAGAACATAAAAGAAAAAAAATGCTCAAAATGAAAAAATATGGGGACCAATTGTATAATTTAACCTAAAATTTTTGTTTGAACTAATGATTTAACATGCCACGTCAGCTTACCATTAAACTGTTAACGGCAATTAACAGCTCAGTGACTAAAATGTTACAACACGTTAATGTAAATGATTAAAACGTAACATTTCAAGCATAAGTAACTAAAATGTAACCTGTGGGAAAAAAATGACCATTTTGATAGTTTACCCAAAAAGAAAAGCTAATCGCCCAATTCAATGGGCTGAGCTTGGATTAGTTAATTGAACTTAGAAACCCTAAACTCAGTATAGTTAGATGCTTGACTTGTTACTATTGAGAATTCCTCCAAGCCCAAAAATTTAATTAAAAATAGGTTAAATAAGCAATATATTCTTGTACTCTTTACAAATTTTGGATTTAGTCCCTATACCGTTATTTTTAAGAATTTAGTCTCTCTACTTTTCAGATTTTAAAATTTCGGTCCAATTGTTAACATTTTAAAATTATTTTGTTAAATTCAAGTTCATTATAACATCATTTTTTTAGTTACATGGTTACCAAGGGAATTCCTTATTTTTTTTTCATTTCAAAATGTCACATTAATAAATTTAATTAAAAAATTAACAATGTTAAATCTTTTGGACCTAAATTTTGAAATATGAAAACAAGAGGGGTAAATTCCTTGAAACAAAAGTAGAGAGGTTGAATTCCAAATTTCATGAAGAGTATAAGGACTTATGACATATTTTAATCTTAAAATATTAGGTTAATATATGCTCTAAGTTCACGTACTTTTCGTATATTTAATTTTTTTTAATTTTTAGGAATTTAGTTTCTTTATTTTTTAAATTTCAAAATTCATATTCAAAATGTTAACACCATTAAAATTTTCTATTAAATTCACTAGTGTGACATTTTGAAAAAAAAAAAAGATACAAACAAAAAAAATTGACATTATAATAAACTTAAATTTAATAGAATTATTTTAACGATGTTAACAATTGAACTTGTATTTTTAAATTTAGAAGATTTAACTACTAAAATTCTTGAAAGGATCATGTATAAAGACTTTGAGCGTACATTTAACCAAAAAATTAATCTCAAAAAATGAATTTGAGCAGTCATATACGATATCACTATTATACATGGATCTAATTTGATCCGTTCAGTGAACACCACCACCATATGAGATGAGGTTGATATTTTCATTAACTGTTACGATCTTTTTAAGTACCCAAGTTTGACACTTTTTATTCATGTATTATTTGTATTATTTGCATTTTAGGATTCAGAGTTTGCCTCGATTTGGTACTGCTCTCGCGGCTCACATTGAAATAGTGCTTTACCCCTAAATATTCAGTCAACTGCTGCGCCTCAACGCATTTTGGGGAGAACCAGCTAGCTCTGGGTTCAAGTGGCATTTCACCCCTAACCACAACTCATCTGTTGATTATTCAACATCAATCGGTTCAGACCTCCACTTAGTTTCACCTAAGCTTCATCCTGGTCATGGATAGATCACCCAAGTTCAGGTCCATAAGCAATGACAATTGCCCTATGAATACTCGCTTTCGCTATGGCTCCGGTGGGTTCCCTTAACCAAGCTATTGCCTATGAGTCGCCGGCTCATTCTTCAACAGGCACGCGGTCAGAGCCCTGGGCTCCTCCCACTGCTTGGGAGATTACGGTTTCATGTTTTATTTTACTCCCCGACGAGGGTTCTTTTCACCCTCCCCTCACAGTACTACTTCGCTATTGGTCACCCAGGAGTATTTAGCCTTGCAAGGTGGTCCTTGCTGATTCACACGGGATTCTACAACCTCCAATGCAAAATCTATTGATTTTATTAAGGATAAGGTTGCCTATTTGTTTTTCTTTTTTTGGATTTTTTTTGTATTAGTTTTGATTTTCAGATATTTTAATATAATAAAGTAAATTTTAAAATTCATATAATTTATTTTTAAGTATTTTAAATTAAAAAATAATGTTCTCAAATAACTTAGACAATTCAAATATATTTTTACGCAACTCTAAGACCTTTCAAAATTGTTTCTAAGATTTAAAATGCATTTTCAGGTCAAGTATTGAGACTTAATCTTCCAAGTCTCGATACCTCCTCAAACATTTTCTAACTTAGATTTTGAAAAGGGTATAGTGTCAATACCTGACACCTAAGTCTCAAGACTTAGGATGGCTAGTATCGAGACTTATGAAACAGTAAGCAAAAGATAAATGAGAGCAATACAATCTCGAGATTTGTTTATTAAGTCTCGAGACCTCTACATTTCCAATGACTATTTTTCAACCAAGTCTCGATACTTGTCTTGACCCTGCAGACTATGCAAGAGGTTAATTCTTCCAACCACTAGAAACTCTCTCTAAATGTCCAAAAGACATTGAGAGAGTATATGTTCAAGTCAAAAACACTTCAAGACATGTGGGAGCAACATTCAAGCTTAAAAAGATAAAGAGAAAAGTCTTTAAATCTTCATTTTTTCGTTTCTCTTGTAAATATTCTCTAGGAGCTTAGTATGAAATCTTTTATCATTCACATATCCTAGTATTTAGAGCTCAAAATTGTTAACATCCACTTTCTTAGAAGTTGATATCGTGCATTCATCATTTTCACCAACTGTAAATTGGGAGGGTCTTAGTTGAGCCACGAAAACTAATAAGAATTCTAGTTTAACCATAAGAACTAGGAGGAAAGGTTCTATCTAAGTCTTGTGAAAAAGATAGAGTTGTAAATGTTATATATTCTCCTTGAACTTGAAAGGTATCAATTCTTGATATAACATCGATAGTTTAAAAATGTAATTAGAACGTTTTGAACTTTAGTAACCAATTTAAAATAAGAGTCATAGTTTAAGACAATTTAAAATGTAATTGTTTTTTAAACTAAATTATAGAATAAAATTTGAAGACAATTTTTAGTTCAAACTAGTACAACTTCCCACCATGCTTCGTGTCATACCACTTCGTCATGTTCATGGTCTTTTTTTTTGCCAAGACATTTATAAATAGTTGAAGAAAAATCACCATTAACCTTTCAACTACAAATAACTTTTTTTATGCTTGGATACTTGTAAGCATACAAAGGATATGATAGTAAAATAATAAGATAACTATCACATATAAGTATGTAAATTATTTGGACTAATTAATGCCATTATAAAAGTAGATGACCAAATTATATAAATTAAAATATAAAGATTAAATATCAAATGTGAGCATAGTAGAGAAATTGAAACTGTAATTTTACCATCATCTTATAATGATTGAAAAAGGGGAAAAATCATGTTATTAATTAATCCAAATAATCAGTTTAATAAAAAAATTATGTAAAATATTTTATCAGGGTAATCAACAATATTAACGATTTGGACTAAAACCAAATTATTATAGAAATTCAAGTTTAAAGATTAAATCTTAATTTTAGGCCTAGTAGAGGGACCAAAAGTGATATTTGACCAATTTTCTTTAAAATGCAATAAAAAAAATAAAAGAAAAAGATTGAACATGTGTCAAGTAGAGGGACTAAAAGTGGTATTTGACCAATATTGTATGAAATCTAAAAAGAAAGAGAGACTGTGCATGTGTCAAGTGGAGGAGGAGGACCTTCATTTTATATAGTAGTATGTATTAATATTTAAACATGGTGTTGATAAAACTTTTTTAAACCACAAGTCCCAATAAATTTTGTTCCTATGCTTCAAGAAAATATAATATGAATTATATTAACATGTGCCAATAAATTTTTATTTTCAATAAAAGTATATATGTATTTTATTTCTCAATGTATCTACTAAAGTGAGCCTAGTAATTAAATTTTTATATTTTGTAGGCCTATTAAGAGGGTAGATGTTCGCCACGAGTTTTAAAGCTGCTTCATATCCAGGACAAGGATCGAACCCTCGATCACTGATTAAGGTAGAAGAGACCCTTGCCATCTCACGTAACTTCAAGCATATATATTCTCTTATCCTTTAGGGAATCCCTTTTGTATTTTTGCCTTAATTTCATGCCAGAAGGAAGACTCCATATTTAACATTAGGATTCAATTTATATTACATTAATGTAATTTTACATATTTTTATAATTCATATGTGATTAATATTTTAATTAATTGTTAAATTAGAAATATAATATCACTTATAATACACATAAAACTTAAAAATTTGAAAATTAAGTTGCCTTATTTTCTGATTTAAAATTTCATTCTAATTATTAATATAGTTAGTATTTTCTATCAAAATTTATCAACTTAACATGTTGGTTAGACTATTTTTATATGATATTGCATATGATTGATAAAAATAAAGGTGTTAAGTTAACAAATTTTGACAGAAATTACAAACAATGATCATGACTGGACTAGAACTTTTAAATCGAAAAATAAGAGAACTGAATTTTTAACTTTTAATATATAGGGACTAAATCTCAAATTTTGAATAAGTGCAAAGACTAATAGCACATTTTAACCTTTTTTTTAATGTAATTTTAATCCAATTTTACTTCTTCCTTGGGAGGCCCACCATCGAATTGCGGGTCAATGTTTTAAAAGAATTTAATAGGAAAAAAAACAAAATTCCCACAAACCCTGGAATATTTCGAAAAAAATATTGTTGGAAGGAACGGTCATAGATTTCAAATATAAGTCGTAAAAAATTATGAAAAATATCAAAATCAATTTTTAAAGAAACATTAAAATAGAAAAGTGATTAAGGTGCAAGTTTAATATTTGATATTGGTGTTAATTTTATGTATATTATTACGAATTAATCAGGCACCAATTTAATTATGGAAAATACAAAATTAACCTTTTGTATTTCACATAAGTTATATACTTATATTATTTGAGGGTACTTTAGTCTTTTTAATTTAAAATAAAAATAAAAATATATATATGATGAGATTTGACTCCAAAACAGTTACATTAATAAACTTTTAAAATTACCACTCAACCAATACTTTATTTTAATTTATTAATACATTTTAATTTTATTATGCACACTTTATTGCATACATCACTTGTATATCTATACTCACTATTAATAAAACCCCTAACTGGGGTGGTGTCACGGGTTAATCAAGTACCAACTTAGTTAGAAAATTACTAATATATCATTTTCTTAAATGGCAACTACTATTATTTTGATTTTTTTATCTTTTCATACTTTAATTAAATAAAATAACTAAAATCAACATGTCTAGGGATTAAACCCGAGCTTAATAGATTTATAAACAAATTCTTTGTCACTACACTAATAATAATTATTAATTAAACTTGAAAAAAAATTAACTTTTAACATAAAATATTTTCTCTCACCAATTTATATGTCATTTTTAAACATACCTTAGTATTCTTAAAATGAATTTAAATTATTCTAAATTTTATTTTATAATTTATAAAATGAATGCTTATTTATTATTATTATTTTAATTATTAACTCAATATCTTTTATTTTTATGATTTTTTTTAATTTTTTAAAAATATTTTATAATTGAAAATAGGTAGTTAAATTGGTTTTACCACTACCTATCCAATTCTTACCTCAATTATTAACACTACATTTGGTTCGTTGTAATAAAATAAAATTGTAATGGAATTAAGTTATAATCAGTAATTTAACTATTTGGTTGAATAAAATGGAATAAAACTGTTTTTTGGTTCAATGGAATAATTTTGTAATAGCGTAAGGAAAAAAATTAAAATGACCAGAATACCCTTAACGGAATTTTCTAAGTAAATAGATTATTGTTATTAAATTTTAATAAAATTATTATTAAAAATAATTTAATAATATCTTTAATATAATTATTTTAAATTTTTATTTTTATATTAAATTATATTAAAATATTTTGTTTTTACATATTTAAGTTTAAATTTTAAAGGACTAATTTGAAAATTAAATTTTTTTGTTATTTAATATTACATGGAATAGCTATTCATTCCAGTATTACATTCAATTACCCAATAAAACATTATGTAATTCTTTAAATAAATTAATAAAATATAATATTTTTTACTTGACCAATGTGTCATGTAATTACATCTCTCTCCACTGTTATTATTTCAACTCTTTCACATTCAGCTTTCTATCAACTCTCTCTAGATTCCTGGAGACAGCCAAAGGTTTGTTCTTTGTTCTTCATTGATTTTCTATTTGATGATTCATAGATTTCATTTATTTCAAAAGAACATAATTTAAAATCATCATTTAGTTACATATAATTATAGGTCTGAACTCTTGAACTGATTTTTTTTTTTTTTAGATTCTGGTTAAATAATGATTGAAAATATAGCAATAATTGTTATTAGAACATTAGATTTTCAGTTAACTTTGAAACTTTAATCCAAAAGGTGTAATATTTAGGATCATTGATCGTTTTATCTATAATCCTTGCGGTGGAGTTTCATTTTCCACAATATTTGCAGTCACTTCTCACTGGAAAAATTGTAGATTAGTCCTAAATATGTAATGTTTGGGATCGAATTCGATTAGTTTTGAATTGAGTCAATATGGATTAGTTCAATTTAGGTTTCAAAATTTTTGGTTATTTTGGTTCCAGTCAATTTCGGGTTTAAATCAATTTCAGTTTCTATTTATTTTGCAGTTAAATAATTATGGGATTGTTTTAGGTTTCAGTCAAAAAAATTTCGGCTTGTTTGAATTATTTTGAGCTCTGGTCACTTGGATCCATTCAGGTTGGGGTTTTACGGTCGTTGAATATGATCAAATCGGTTTAGGTTGATAGGGTACATGGGTTTTTTTTTTATCACTTTAGAATTAAAGTCTTACGTACTTAAGCATTTGTTGTTTTCATAAACTCTAAATAAATCAATCTGATTTTTCTTTGGAGTTTACATAATTTTGTGTTTGCAGAAAACATTGTAGAAAAAGAAATGGAGATGATAACGAATGTTTCGGAATACGAGGTCATTGCAAAGGAAAAATTGCCCAAGATGGTTTATGATTACTATGCATCTGGTGCCGAGGATCAGTGGACTCTTAAGGAGAATCACAATGCCTTTTCGAGGATCATGTAAGTTTCTATGTTACTCGGATTCGGGCGTGTACTGGTTGAATTCAAGTATATTTAATGTTTTAAAGTCTTCTTTTGGAGGGTCTTTGGAGCGTCATATGTCCGTCCATATTCGTATCCTAATATGTGCCGGAGATGACTGTCGGATATGAGTCCTTGAAATGTTTGTTTGATAGTTTATGTTCTCATATAATGAGGCTCATCTGTTTGTATTGCGGAAAATAGGTTTCGACCTCGCATTCTAATCGATGTTAGCAAGATCGACATGATGACCACCATTTTGGGGTTCAGGATTTCGATGCCGATCATGGTTGCTCCGACTGCTATGCAGAAAATGGCTCACCCTGAAGGTATATATGCAACTGGTTAAAAAACTTCTGGTTTTCATTAACCCTGTGATAGTGTTGTTTGAACAATTAATGGCCACTATGTTCTTGAATGCTTCATTTTGTTCGAAGTATTTGTTTTCGATATATAATACAGACACGAGATATGACCCTAAAAGAATCCTTTATATATGGAAAAACTTAGAAAAATTGAACATAGTTATATCGGGTACATATTTGTATTGACACTCATACTCTCTAGTTTGAGTAGCATAGATAGCTACACATCAAATTGAGTGCGTCCATTGTTGCTGAATATGCTGATTGCCATTGCAAGTTTGGTGATTTCTGAAACTACAACTAATCTGTAGAGGAATGATGTGTTCTAGATGCAAAAAAAGCAAATAAAGTTTAGAATTTATGCTTCCTTTGCATGCATTGCCTATGTTACTCGAATTCAAGGTGTCAGAATTGAGTATATGTCTGACACTTGTATTTTCATTTTTTCTTGTATACTTTTTCATGCACTTAAGAGTGTCCTTGGAGAGCTATATCCCTCATGCATGTTTGAGTATGTGTCAGACATGTGTGTATTTCAAGAAAAATGAAAAATCGAACAATATAGCACATTGCATCATTTGATTCAATTCTTTATGAAATTTGATTGTAGGTAGTTATGGTTGTTCATGGAAAAGGCATTATAATCCCTACCGTAAAGTCAAACAACGGAATTAATGAAGTAATTGCTCTTCTGAAGTAACATTCGTCGATGTCATTATTTGAGCCAGAATGTTGCATTTCACATATTCACAGTTCTTTTTATTCTCTAAAGTCTTCAAATGATTTTAAGACCGTATGTGTATATATACACACATATGTACATGTTATGCTTCATTTTCTCTGAAGTATTTGTATCCAGCTCCTGTATCCAACACATAGACGAACATGGGTATGGGATATAGTTCTCCAAGTATATGAAAAAACCCCTAAAAAGTATTCATACCTATATCGAACACATCATCATATCCTGCACTCATCCTGGAGTTAGAGTATTTATATATGTCTCAATGGCGAACTGTGTTCCTTTATGCAGGAGAATGTGCAACAGCTAGAGCAGCTTCAGATGCTGGAACAATCATGGTTTGCTTTTCTTTGAAACTGATGAATCTATATTAATGGCCTGCATATGGTATGAATCAGAAGCCTGATTTGATCTTCAAAATCGAAATTTAATGAGTTTGTTTATGTTTTTCCCCCATCAGACACTATCAACATATGGAAATTCTAGTGTGGAAGAGGTCGCTTCTACCGGATCTGGCATTCGGTTTTTCCAACTCTATGTGAGTTTTCAGATATCAACTTTGCCTTGCTTGTGATATAATTGTCTGATCTCGGAATGAAACCTTCAACCGGGCACGGGTATATGTCCAATATGGATATGTTTAATTTATTTCCATATTTCAGGTACTCAAAGACAGGAACCTGGTTGCTCAGCTTGTGAGAAGAGCTGAAAGGGCTGGTTTCAAGGCGATTGCCCTAACGGCAGGTACTCCAAGATTCGGCCGCAGGGAAGCTGATATTAAAAATTGGTAAGCATCAAATGCTCAAAGTCAAATGTGAGTGTTGGATATGAATATGTGTCAGATACGGATATGTTCATTTCTTGTAATTTTTTTCATGCATTTAGAGGATTCTTGGAGGTTATATTCAATACCCATGTCCTAATATGTCTCGGATATGAATGGTTTAAGAAAAATGAAGAGTCGAAGCAATATTGTCCCCTGTAAAGAATATGACAATTATGCTGCATGGACTCACTTGCAGATTTACTTTGCCACCATATTTGACATTGAAAAACTTTGAGGGTTTGGACCTTGGCAAAATCGATAAGGTTAGTCTATGTTACTCGGATTTGGGTGTATCCGCCAGAGATGAGTATATGCTTGACACGTATCATATCTCCATACTTATATCTGAGTATATGATGTAGGACACAAACACCGAACACCGATACTTATGAAAATAATCGGAAAACATAAGTTTTAGTTATCCGTTTACTTTTGTTCATCTAATGGTGAGATTATCTTTGCAGACTGATGACTCCGGACTAGCTTCATATGCTGCCAACCAAATTGATCAGTCACTCAGCTGGAAAGTAAGATATTTGTGTTATATTTTGCATCTTCCGGACCGTAAAACATAGGAAATTTTCTCAAGTTCTCTTTCTTGCCAATCAAACAGGATGTGAAGTGGCTTCAAACGATCACATCATTGCCGATTCTAGTTAAGGGTGTTCTTACCGCTGAGGATAGTAAGCAAAGCTGACATTACAGAAACTACCAAAACTCAATGCAACTTCATGTTTTTATTTCTATTTTCTCGGGAAATTTTACTTTGAAATGTTCAATAATGCAGCAAAGCTAGCTATAGAAGCTGGAGCTGCAGGGATCATTGTATCCAATCATGGAGCTCGCCAGCTTGATTATGTACCAGCAACTATTATGGCTTTGGAAGAGGTACATTTTTCCCTTTCCCTTTCGATTTCATTAATGTTTATGTTATTCGTATTCAGGTGTGAGAGTTTCGGATATGAGTATCTATCCAATATGGGTATATTTAATTTTTTTCTCAGTTTGTTTCATGTATTTGGATGATATTTGAAATGGGCCATATCCTTTTACTTTGTCCGGATAGGTGCTAACCATGGTGCTGGACATGGTTACTTTAAAAAATACATATATATATTAAGATCATCTATCAAAGGCTAAAGATGTTTTGAAGTCATTAAGATCATCATTCAATGCTAATGATCATGTCTCATTGTGCCGTATAGTTTCGTTACGGACCTTTGACCCTTTTTTGAGTGTTTTTAACTTGTCATTTTCTGTACGAGTACTCTAGCAATGTTGAAATAACTTATGTTACTTGGATTCAAGTGTGAGTATCGAATATGAGTATGTGTTTAATATAAATTTGTTAATATCTTTTTAAAAAAAATTCATGTAGTCAAAAGATCGTAGAATAAACACAGTCGGAAATAGGTATTCGACACGAATACCTTTTGGAAACATAAAGAATCGATGCCACGTAGCAAATCACTCTTTCTTTTTTGACTTTCATATTTTGGTATTGATGTATTTAATGAAAAGAATTCCAAAATATACATTACTGTTGGACTTCTATGACTTTTTGATCTTACAGGTCGTTAAAGCAGCACAAGATAAAGTTCCGGTTTTCCTCGATGGAGGAGTTCGGCGAGGAACTGATGTCTTTAAGGCATTGGCACTCGGAGCATCGGGAGTATTCGTAAGTATAGATAGATTTTCTTAATCTGTAACACAGTACCGGTTGTGTATAGTCAAAGTAAACATTTAATTACCGGCTTTATACATCAAAATAGTATCCATTTTTTGTTCTTTAAATGAAACCCGAACCCGATAGACCACATTGTATCAAATGTTAACTCATTAACCATTTGGCGATTTTCAGATTGGAAGGCCAGTGGTATTTGCATTGGCTGTGGATGGCGAAGCTGGTGTTGGGAAAGTGCTTCAAATGTTACATGACGAATTAGAGCTGACGATGGCATTAAGTGGTTGTCGATCGCTGAAGGAGATTACTCGAAACCACGTTGTCGCTGATTGGGACCATCCTCGGGTTTTGCCTAGGTTATAAGTTGAGAGCTCTTTAATTTTAATGTAATTTTAATCCAATTTTACTTCTTCCTTGGGAGGCCCACCATCGAATTGCGGGTCAATATTTTCAAAGAATTTAATAGGAAAAAAAAAACAAAATTCCCACAAACCCTGGAATATTTTGAAAAAAATATTGTTGGAAGGAACAGTCATAGATTTCAAATATAAACTGTAAAAAATTATGAAAAATATCAAAATCAATTTTTAAAGAAACATTAAAATAGATAAGTGATTAAGGTGCAAGTTTAATATTTGATATTGGTGTTAATTTTATCTATATTATTAATAAAATCTTTAGGTGTTACGAATTAATCGGGCATTAACTCAATTATAGAAAATACAAAATTAACCTTTCGTATTTCACATAACTTATATTATTTGAGGGTATTTTAGTCTTTTTAATTTAAAATAAAAATAAAAATAAAAATATACATATTATGAGATTTGAATCCAAAACAGTTACATTAATAAACTTTTAAAATTACCACCCAACTAATACTTTATTTTAATTTATTAATATATTTTAATTTTATTATGCACACTTTATTACATACATCACTTGTATATCTATACTCACTATTAATAAAACCCCTAATTGGGGTGGTGTCACGGGTTAATCAAGTACCAACTTAATTAGAAAATTACTAATATATCATTTTCTTAAATGGCAACTACTATTATTTTGACGACTTTTTTATCTTTTCATACTTTTATTAAATAAAATAACTAAAATCAATATGTTTAGGGATTAAACCCGAGCTTAATAGATTTATAAACAAATTCTTTGTCAGTACACTAATAATTATTATTAATTAAACTTGAAAAAAAATTAACTTTTAACATAAAATATTTTCTCTCACCAATTTGTATATCATTTTTAAACATTCCTTAGTATTCTTAAAATGAATTTAAGTTATTCTAAATTTTATTTTATAATTTATAAAATGAATGCTTATTTATTATTATTATTTTAATTATGAACTCAATATCTTTTATTTATGAATTTTTTAAATTTTTTAAAAATATTTTATAATTAAAAATGGGTAGTTAAATTGGTTTTACCACTACCAATCCAATTCTTACCTCAATTATTAACACTACATTTGGTTCGTTGTAATAAAATAAAACTGTAATAGAATAGAGTTATAATCAGTAATTTAACTATTTGGTTGAATAAAATGGAATAGAACTGTTTTTTTGTTGAGTGGAATGATGTTGTAATAGCGTAAGAAAAAAAATTGAAATGACCAGAATACCCTTAACAGAATTTTTTAGGTAGATAGATTATTGTTATTAAATTTTAATAGGATTATTATTAAAAATAAATTAATAAATTAATAAATAATAAATAATTTAATAATATCTTTAATATAATTATTTTAAAATTTTTATTTTTATATTAAATTATATTAAAATATTTTGTTTTTACATATTTAAGTTTAAGTTTTTTAAGGACTAATTTAAAAATTAAATTTTTTTGTTATTCAATATTACATGGAATAATTATTCATTGGTATCACCAAAGAATAGCTATTACAAAAAAACAAGTAATTCGGAAATAATGATCATTCTATTGAGCGAGTATCATGTTTAACAAAACAAAGAAATGATTTTTCCTTCAATGAATAAGGTACCCAATAAAACATTATGTAATTCTTTAAATAAATTAATAAAATATAATATTTTTTACTTGACCAATGTGTCATGTAATTACTTCTCTCTCCACTGTTATTATTTCAACTCTTTCACATTCAGCTTTCTATCAACTCTCTCTAGATTCCTGGAGACAGCCAAAGGTTTGTTCTTTGTTCTTTGTTCTTCATTGATTTTCTATTTGATGATTCATAGATTTCATTTATTTCAAAAGAACATAATTTAAAATCATCATTTAGTTACATATAATTATAGGTCTGAACTCTTGAACTGATTTTTTTTTTTTTTTTAGATTCTGGTTAAATAATGATTGAAAATATAGCAATAATTGTTATTAGAACATTAGATTTTCAGTTAACTTTGGAACTTTAATCCAAAAGGTGTAAGATTTAGGATCATTGATCGTTTTATCTATAATCCTTGCGGTGGAGTTTCATTTTCCACAATATTTGCAGTCACTTCTCACTGGAAAAATTGTAGATTAGTCCTAAATATGTAATGTTTGGGATCGAATTCGATTAGTTTTGGATTGAGTCAATATGGATTATTTCAATTTAGGTTTCAAAATTTTTGGTTATTTTGGTTCCAGTCAATTTCGGGTTTAAATCAATTTCAGTTTCTATTTATTTTGCAGTTAAATAATTATGGGATTGTTTTAGGTTTCAGTAAAAAAAATTTCGGCTTGTTTGGATTATTTTGAGTTCTGGTCACTTGGATCCATTCAGGTTGGGGTTTTACGGTAGTTGAATATGATCAAATCGGTTTAGGTTGATAGGGTACATGGTTTTTTTTTTATCACTTTAGAATTAAAGTCTTATGTACTTAAGCATTTGTTGTTTTCATAAACTCTAAATAAATCAATCTGATTTTTCTTTGGAGTCTACATAATTTTGTGTTTGCAGAAAACATTGTAGAAAAAGAAATGGAGATGATAACGAATGTTTCGGAATACGAGGTCATTGCAAAGGAAAAATTGCCCAAGATGGTTTATGATTACTATGCATCTGGTGCCGAGGATCAGTGGACTCTTAAGGAGAATCGCAATGCCTTTTCGAGGATCATGTAAGTTTCTATGTTACTCGGATTCAGGCGTGTACTGGTTGAATACAAGTATATTTAATGTTTTAAAGTCTTCTTTTGGAGGGTCTTTGGAGCGTCATATGTCCGTCCATATTCGTATCCTCATATGTGCCGGAGATGAGTGTCGGATATGAGTCCTTGAAATGTTTGTTTGATAGTTTATGTTCTCATATAATGAGGCTCATCTGTTTGTATTGTGGAAAATAGGTTTCGACCTCGCATTCTAATCGATGTTAGCAAGATCGACATGATGACCACCATTTTGGGGTTCAGGATTTCGATGCCGATCATGGTTGCTCCGACTGCTATGCAGAAAATGGCTCACCCTGAAGGTATATATGCAACTGGTTTAAAAAATTCTGGTTTTCATTAACCCTGTGATAGTGTTGTTTGAACAATTAATGGCCACTATGTTCTTGAATGCTTCATTTTGTTCGAAGTTTTTGTTTTCGATATATAATACAGACACGAGATATGACCCTAAAAGAATCCTTTATATATGGAAAAACTTAGAAAAATTGAACATAGTTATATCGGGTACATATTTGTATTGACACTCATACTCTCTAGTTTGAGTAGCATAGATGGCTTCTCATCAAATTGAGTGCGTCCATTGTTGCTGAATATGCTGATTGCCATTGCAATTTTGGTGATTTCTGAAACTACAACTAATCTGTAGAGGAATGATGTGTTCTAGATGCAAAAAAAGCAAATAAAGTTTAGAATTTAAGCTTCCTTTGCATGCATTGCCTATGTTACTCAAATTCAAGGTGTCAGAAATGAGTATATGTCTGACACGTGTATTTTCATTTTTTCTTGTATACTTTTTCATGCACTTAAGAGTGTCCTTGGAGAGCTATATCCCTCATGCATGTTTGAGTATGTGTCAGACGTGTGTATTTCAAGAAAAATGAAAAATCGAACAATATAGCACATTGCATCATTTGATTCAATTCTTTATGAAATTTGATTGTAGGTAGTTATGGTTGTTCATGGAAAAGGCATTATAATCTCTACCGTAAAGTCAAACAACGGAATTAATGAAGTAATTGCTCTTCTGAAGTAACATTCGTCGATGTCATTATTTGAGCCAGTATGTTGCATTTCACATATTCAATTCTCTAAAGTCTTCAAATGATTTTAAGACCGTATGTGTATATATACACACATATGTACATGTTATGCTTCATTTTCTCTGAAGTATTTGTATCCAGCTCCTGTATCCAACACATAGACAAACATGGGTATGGGATATAGTTCTCCAAGTATATGACAAAACCCTTAAAAAGTATTCATACCTATATCGAACACATAATCATATCCTGCACTCATCCTGGAGTTAGAGTATTTATATATGTCTCAATGGCGAACTGTGTTCCTTTATGCAGGAGAATGTGCAACAGCTAGAGCAGCTTCAGATGCTGGAACAATCATGGTTTGCTTCTCTTCGTAACTGATGAATCTATATTAATGGCCTGCATATGGTATGAATCAGAAGCCTGATTTGATCTTCAAAATCGAAATTTAATGAGTTTGTTTATGTTTTTCTCCCATCAGACACTATCGACATATGCAAATTCTAGTGTGGAAGAGGTCGCTTCTACCAGATCTGGCATTCGGTTTTTCCAACTCTATGTGAGTTTTCAGATATCAACTTTGCTTTGCTTGTGATATAATTGTCTGATCTCGGAATGAAACCTTCAACCGGGCACGGGTATATGTCCAATATGGATATGTTTAATTTATTTCCAAGATTTCAATCATTACTCATATTTCAGGTACACGAAGACAGGAACCTGGTTGCTCAGCTTGTGAGAAGAGCTGAAAGGGCTGGTTTCAAGGCGATTGCCCTAACGGCAGATACTCCAAGACTCGGCCGCAGGGAAGCTGATATTAAAAATAGGTAAGCATCAAATGCTCAAAGTCAAATGTGAGTGTTGGATATGAATATGTGTCAGATACAGATATGTTCATTTCTTGTAATTTTTTTCATGCATTTAGAGGATTCTTGGAGGTTATATTCAATACCCATGTCCTAATATGTCTCGGATAAGAATGGTTTAAGAAAAATGAAGAGTCGAAGCAATATTGTCCCCTGTAAAGAATATGACAATTATGCTGCATGGACTCACTTGCAGATTTACTTTGCCACCATATTTGACATTGAAAAACTTTGAGGGTTTGGACCTTGGCAAAATCGATAAGGTTAGTCTATGTTACTCGGATTTGGGTGTATCCGCCAGAGATGAGTATATGCTTGACACGTATCATATCTCCATACTTATATCTGAGTATATGTAGGACACAAACACCGAACACCGATACTTATGAAAATAATCGGAAAACATAAGTTTTAGTTATCCGTTTACTTTTGTTCATCTAATGGTGAGATTATCTTTGCAGACTGATGACTCCGGACTAGCTTCATATGCTGCCAACCAAATTGATCAGTCACTCAGCTGGAAAGTAAGATATTTGTGTTATATTTTGCATCTTCCGGACCGTAAAACATAGGAAATTTTCTCAAGTTTTCTTTCTTGCCAATCAAACAGGATGTGAAGTGGCTTCAAACGATCACATCATTGCCGATTCTAGTTAAGGGTGTTCTTACCGCTGAGGATAGTAAGCAAAGCTGACATTACAGAAACTACCAAAACTCAATGCAACTTCATGTTTTTATTTCTATTTTCTCGGGAAATTTTACTTTGAAATGTTCAATAATGCAGCAAAGCTAGCTATAGAAGCTGGAGCTGCAGGGATCATTGTATCCAATCATGGAGCTCGCCAGCTTGATTATGTACCAGCAACTATTATGGCTTTGGAAGAGGTACATTTTTCCCTTTCCCTTTCGATTTCATTAATGTTTATGATATTCGTATTCAGGTGTGAGAGTTTCGGATATGAGTATCTATCCAATATGGGTATATTTAATTTTTTTCTCTGTTTGTTTCATGTATTTGGATGATATTTGAAATGGGCCATATCCTTTTACTTTGTCCGGATAGGTGCTAACCATGGTGCTGGACATGGTTACTTTAAAATATACATATATATATTAAGATCATCTATCAAAGGCTAAAGATGTTTTGAAGTCATTAAGATCATCATTCAATGCTAATGATCATGTCTCATTGTGCATATAGTTTCGTTACGGACCTTTGACCCTTTTTCGAGTGTTTTTAACTTGTCATTTTCTGTACGAGTACTCTAGCAATGTTGAAATAACTTATGTTACTTGGATTCAAGTGTGAGTATCGAATATGAGTATGTGTTTGATATAAATTTGTTAATATCTTTTTAAAAAAATTCATGTAGTCAAAAGATCGTAGAATAATCATAGTCGGAAATAGGTATTCGACACGAATACCTTTTGGAAACATAAAGAATCGATGCCACGTAGCAAATCACTCTTTCTTTTTTGACTTTCATATTTTGGTATTGATGTATTTAATGAAAAGAATTCCAAAATATACATTACTGTTGGACTTCTATGACTTTTTGATCTTACAGGTCGTTAAAGCAGCACAAGATAAAGTTCCAGTTTTCCTCGATGGAGGAGTTCGGCGAGGAACTGATGTCTTTAAGGCATTGGCACTTGGAGCATCGGGAGTATTCGTAAGTATAGATTTTCTTAATCTGTAACACAGTACCGGTTGTGTGTAGTCAAAGTAAACATCTAATTACCGGCTTTATACATCAAAATAGTATCCATTTTTTGTTCTTTAAATGAAACCCGAACCCGATAGACCACATTGTATCAAATGTTAACCCATTAACCATTTGGCGATTTTCAGATTGGAAGGCCAGTGGTATTTGCATTGGCTGTGGATGGCGAAGCTGGTGTTGGGAAAGTGCTTCAAATGTTACATGACGAATTAGAGCTGACGATGGCATTAAGTGGTTGTCGATCGCTGAAGGAGATTACTCGAAACCACGTTGTCGCTGATTGGGACCATCCTCGGGTTTTGCCTAGGTTATAAGTTGAGAGCTCTTATAATTTTGCACGTGATCACAAATGGAGTCTTATTGATTCATTAAATGATTAAAATCCCTTGAATTGTTTGAAGTTTTGAAGGTTTTTGTTAATGTAATTGACGATTTGAGTGTTTTTCTGTTCTCAGTGATCTTATTTGATTATGTAGTAGAAAATAGGGTTGGATGGTTACATTTTTAAAAAAATTCAGGCTTACTCGCTAAAATTATATTACATAAAAGATTAGAAAATAAAAAATAAATGTACCAAAAAAACACATACTAATTAAAACCCATCACAATCATCAAAATCATGTTCTAATAATAAAATAAAATAAATCATGAATCATGTGCTAATAAGAAAATAAATAATTTAATGTTAAAAAGAATCTATGCTTACTTGTGGAAATGGAATAGAAATATTGCCGTTTTTAGCAATAAAGTAAATGTAGTTTCCTTTTTGCATAAGATAGCTTGAGATGCAACAACATTTTCCTTATTTCATAAATAAGCTTGAAATGCAACACCAATCACCATAACAAAAAGGACAATATTCTCCCACAATGTTTCATTTCTTTTTTTGATTTCTCATGATGCCCATTGAAATTCTTACGATTTCTCACCACTATTGCTAGATCTACAATAAATATAATGGATCTTAATATATTCTCTCAAAAGATAACGATGAATAAGCAAGATAAGTACCTAGAATAACCAACCAAAAGTTGTATGCATTTGGCCAACTTCAATTTTTCGCTTGCCATTGTGATAGCTGCTATTAAACATGTTAAATAAGAGTGGATTGTTAGAGCCCTCAAGATTTGTGAGAATACACGATGGATGTGCATTAGAGATGGTCTTTATTTTCACTTTTCCATTTCGCGGCAACAAATGTGACGCTCTATCACTAATTGATTTTCGGATCAAGGATGAATTATTACATGGGTTGCAAGACTCCAATTTCTCCTCGTCCCAATTTCTAGTCACAATATTACATAATTAACTTAAAAATTTATAAACAATTAGTAAAATATTTTCAAGATTGACAAGCATAGTAAATATTTATATTCCAATCCTGAAAGCTTAATTCATCTTGTCCAATTACTCTCTTCAAGGCCTAATGTATTAAACATTAAACCTACCCTTATCCAATTCTTATCTTAAAGGCCCAATGTAAACATTAAACCTACTTTTATGCAATTCCTCCTTTGAAGGCTAAAGTAAATATTAAACCTACCGTTATCCAATTCCTTTGTTCCCACCAACAAAGCCTAAGCTTAAAGTAAACCTTAAACCAATCATTGTCCAATTCGTTTGTCATGACATCTTCTCATCGTCCATCATTGTGGAAAACATCCACATGCTAATTGAACTTGAACTCTTTTGTTGGTTCTTGAGGATCCAAAGGTGTATATCCAAGGTATCCTTCAAGGGTTTTTTTTCTCTCAGCCTCGCCTTCGAACATGTAGGTGTATTGTGTCACAGGCTGATACTTTAATTCCAATCACGTACAACCTTAGACTCGATTCTTTCGTCGGCAAGTCTAAGTTCAACCTTTAATCCTTACATAAAGAAGCTAAGCACACCACTAAACCCAGACAAGCACACAAGGGAGCACAAAATAGTTTGGGAGGATGTGGAAGTGTATTTACTTAAATAACCTAAATTGGCTACAAATGAGGGATGGCTGCCTTCTATATGGGCAAGCCCCTTTGATTCAGTGGTTAAAATTACAACTAATGCCCCTTTGATCTAGAGCTTCCAAAACCTTTTACTCGATTCTAGAAGGGTTCGATCTTCTGATTTTTGGAGTCTTTTGGGACGTTCCGACAATCCCTTGACTCATTGTTATCACATGTGCACCGTTCCAAACTTGTTATAGCACTTGGGGCGACTTTACTCATAGGTGAACCATGACATCTTACACTATGTAGTTGTTCATGTTTCTTGGAGTAGCGCACTTGGTGATGGTGGCAATGTACCAAGACCTCGAAACTCAAGCTTGTTGTTATTGATCTCAACTAGGGAACCTGGTTGCAAGTTTGGAGGGACTTACATATGGAAGAACACTTAGCCGAACTTACTTTTTGGTGCCATACTTTGAGTTGTGGGAAACAGGGTAAGGAAAATAAAGAAATTAAGAGAATAGAAAAGAAAGAGAAATAGTTGGATTGAATTAACAACCTTACTTTAGGCCATTGCGTAAAAAAATATGGTACTAAACATATATTAAGGAAACTTATTTTGTTGAAAAATTTGAAACTGATAATTTTGTGTCAAAGCGAGTGTCCACTCCTTTGCCCACCAAATCTATATGAAGACAATTTCCATATTTAAGGTGTTGGAAATTTATTGAACTGTTTATTTGAGCTATATTGATCATATGGTTGATATCTATCTCATTATGGAATACCATATATCTTAGGGAATATTATATTGGTGATTGGATTGATTCGAAATTACCCAAGATAATCCTTTGGATCGTGATTCTGTTGGATGAGCTGCCAAGAGTTTATATTTACATTATGTGTTATTATTATAATGTATTATTCTTATGTTATTGTTGTTTTAGTGGAATTGATATAGATTTTCATATGGCAAGTCTCGATATTAAGTCTATATATTTGAGAGACTTGTATAGATAATTGTACTGAGAGTTAGGTACTTAATTTATTTTTTGTCAAAATATTATTTTAAAAGTGCTATTTTGATATTAAAACTTTGTGTTGTGGTTTTACTTGCTAAATTCACAATGGGTTAATTTAGTGGTAAAAGTATCGAGTCTCCAAAGTACAAGGGTGAGGGAAATTATCATGATATGTGATTGAGTATGTTCACTTTGTGTAATTGTTGAAGAGAGTGGATATTTCTCATTGAGTTAGGCTCTGCATGTTGGAAAATTTTAGTTCGAAAACAGTTTTCTTGCACAACGAAAAATTAAAATTTTGAAAACCAAACCGGTTTGTGATATTTATAGCAATAAACTTTACCCAAAATCGCACATGTGTTTTTGGCTAGACGGATCCCTGTTGTTCCCGACTTTCAACTGAATGACATTCTCTGCTATTCTTGTACCACGAATTACTTTGAATGTTGGCTCGAATGAATTCGAATCTAACACGGAACCAAAAATTATTTATTTTACTTTCAATGAGAAATTAAATCTCTCTTCAATAGAAACTAATAGAATTGTTATTTCAAAAAATATAATTTATACTTAAAAAATAAATTCTCACTTTTTTTCGGGTGGCAAACACATATTTACAAAGATATTATCCCTTTGTGATATGATGAAACCATGGTTAGTTCCCCATGGTTAAATTTTTACCATTAGTCTTAGTACTTTGTAAAAATTAGGGATTTAGTCCTTATACTTTAATTTGGTCAATTTTAGTTTTTATACTTTTCAAATTGGTCAATTTTAGTCTTTGTACTTTTTGAGTTTTTAAATTTTAGTCTTGACCCAAACAATAGCAGTTAAAATCGTTTGGTTAAATTTAATTACTAGTCCTGGCGTAAAATTGTAAATTTAGTTCATAATCTTCAATTGGATCATTTTAAGTTCCTATACTTTTTCGAATTTTAAAATTTCAGTCTTGATACAAATGACAGTCATTAATCTATTAACTGGATTTTTATTAAGTAATTATGTGGAAATAATAACGTGACATGGCATTTCAGTCATATCAAAATTTGACAACAACATAACTTAATGAATTTAACCGTTATCATGTGGTGAAGACTAAATTTTTAAAAAGAACATTGATTTGAATCAATCAAAATTTTGGACTAAAAAGATTATTAAAAAATTGAGGGAAAAAAAAACAGTTGATAATCTTTAAAGTAGCGTCCAAAATCAAACAAAACTTTTTTTTAATATTTTAAATCAATGGTATAATTTCATTTTTAATCTCTAAAATATGTTCAAAATCTATATAATTTCATTTTTTTTTCTTTTTTACATTTTATAAAAATGGTTAATTTTCAATTTTTGTCCTTCTAAATTGCTTAAATTTAAGATTTAATCTTTACACTTTAATTTCTAACGATCCTTATATTTTTATAATGTTATTAACTAGTGCAAATAGTAAATATCGTTAACTTTTCAATTAAAATGTTACATGATTATATATAATTTGAAAGTGAATTTTTGAATCCAAAAAGTAGAGGGATTAAATTTTTGAAAATAAAAAGTAAGAGGACTAAATTCTAAATGTAGGAAATGTAGAGGCTTAGAGTCATGATTGTTTGAATCAGATTGGTCGATCGGATTGGGAACCAATCGAAGTATTGATCCGAAGATAGGCATCAGACTGATTGATCCGCGAATCAAAATGGACCAATTGAACCAAGCTAAAGAATAGATTGAATTAGTTTTTGTTTTTATTTTTATGACTTTTCAATAATTTCTTTAATCTAACCGTATGAACTGGGCTGACAAATTCAACCACCAATCTAATTCTAAAAATTTTGCTTAAAGTATATTTTAATCTTCAAATTTTTTACTCTATAATTTAATGCATACAAATAATTAAATCAACGTGTAACACGAAGGAGATAATGAAAGCATGGGCTAATTTGGAAACTCACATGGATGATATCTATTCATGATAAGTATAGCATAATTTTGCAACTTTTCAAACTTCTTATCACAATCCTTTTTGACTTTATTTATTATTTATATCCTAATTTCAATTTTTTTCGTTGAAAATTATATTTTTTTTTAAAAAAATTTCTCATCGTAACTGTGTATCTTAAGCAGGGGCGAAGCCAAAACAATTTTTAGGGGGGACCGGATGAAATTTTAATTTTTTATAGTTTATATCTTTATAATTTGTAAAGGATTAAATCAAATTTTTATAATTTTAGGGGGCCAAATTACAATTTTACTTTTACTAATTCAAAATTTTTTAAAAATTTTAAAGGCCTAAATAGTAATTTTACATTTTACCTTCACATCGGCCCTGATCTTAAGTAACTTGTTTTGCAAGAAAAGAAGAAGATATTCCAACGTTAAACACATGCTAACTTTATCACCAAACTTTTACAAACATTCTTTCTTTTACTTGTTTGGTAGGTGGAGATGTGAAATTAAAATTTTTGAATTTTTGAATTTTTATTTAACAAAAAGTATATATTTTATAATTAAATTTAAATAAAATTATATAATAGTAATTTGTGTCCAAATCTAAAGTTGATGGCTCTTCACTTTTCTTTTCTTTTTTGCAAAATTCAACATTATCATCATATTTTTTTACTTTATTTATTATTTATATCTTAATTTCATTTTCTTATTTGAAATTTCTTTTTCATTTTGCAAATTTATTTGTTTTGAATGAAAGATTAATCGCTGGGTTTAATAGAAAATGAAAGAATATATATATATAAAAAAAAAAGGTCTAATTTTACCCTCAATTTTTTTTGGATTTTTGAAATTTAACCCATTTACTTTTAATTTCATAAATTTAATTCCTCTACTTGTTTAAAATCAAGGCCAATTTGGTGATTTCATTACCATATTTTTGTTAAATTTAAATATGTGTTATCACTCGACATCAAATTTTAAATTAAAACAAATTCCTTAATAATATTATCAGTTGAACTTCAAATAAACAAAGAGATTAAATTCTTAAAAATAAAAATAAAATGATTAAATTCAAAATTCAAATAGTGCAGGGATTGGAGGCATAATTCAGCCAATAATTAAAGTTAAATTGAAAAAACAAAAGAAAGGAGAGAGAACAATAATAACAAATCTAAAATTGATGGTTCTTCAAGCTACAATCCATATTTCATACATTAATTTACAAAAATAAGAGATGGAAGGAAAAAAAAAGAAGAAGAGAAAAGCCTCCCAATTCCAAATTCTTGGAAATTGGTAGACAAAAAAGGACGTATAACTTTCAATTTAATTCAATTCAGTCCAATTCCTTCCTTTAATCTACTTTTTTAAATTTGCAAAGATATTTGATGATCATAAGTTATGTTTTAATGGTAAGGGGAGGTAGCTTGGATTCTGTTCTTTCTTTTTTGAAGGAACCTTTGAAGTGATTTCTTCATGGAAAGACCAGCATTAGGGCTACATAATCGAGACGGGGATGTCGATGATGACGATGTCGGTGAATCCGGTTCTGATCTTGTTGGAGTTTTTATTCTTTCATCTGTTTCTTGATTTGCCCTCATTAAAATAGCTCTTGCCTGAAAAATTTCGAATTCGGGTAAGTGTCGGATATTAGAATTATATTCCGTCTTGTTATTTTTCAAATAGGTAAAATTATGATTTTGGTCCCTCTGCTATACCAAAACTAATAGTCTCTACCCTTTAATTTGACATAATTTGATATCTTTTATTTTAATAATATCATCATTTAATCCAAATAGTTAGTTCTGGAAACTATTTCATATAACATATTTTGTGTTTTTTTCTTAAAAAAACTTGATCCAACCAAGGTTTTCTAAATTAGATCAGTGATTGAACCGATCAGACCACCGATTCATCAGTTCGATTGATTTAATTAAAAATTCACAGTAAAAAATAAAAACAAAAAATCAATTTAGATCAATTGATCAAACCTCTTGTTTTGAATCAATACCCTAACTAATTCCTGATTCAACCGATCCAACATAGAAGAAATCCATTTAGCATTAGTTGGAACAAGCCTTTTTAAGGAAAAATTCAAATAAACATTTTAATCGAAAATCGTAAAATTTTAGTTTGATCTCTCTAAAACTATAAAGTTATAAGCTAAATATAAAGGTAAAATTGCATTTTAAACCCCAGAAATTTGCAATTCAATTCCTACCCGTTAATATAAAAAAATTTCGCTCCTCCCCGGCTAATGACATTAAAGTACAGGATAAAACTAAAATAGAGGGACTAAATCCCTGATCCAAACACAATTGAGGAACCAAATAAGGATTAAACCAAAACAGAAAAGGATGAAATTGAAATACCTGAAGCTCTGTAACATCACAAACGCAAACTCTTCCATTATAGAAAATTGTTAGCTGCTGCTGTTGATTTTGTGGGCTTCTTTTGCTCTCTTCCACCCTACATTCACATTAAAAAAACATACAAAATCAATTAATCACTATATGAATTTTGTTTTGCAGAAATAATGAACAACATATATATATATATATATATATATGCACATACATGTTTTGACGATAGCCTGGAAAAATACGTGAAGGAAAAAGCTCCAGTTCCAAGTTGCAGTTTCGTCTCATATTGATGATTAAAAAAAAGAGGGACTAAATTGAATAGATATTGATTTTAAAATATGAAGAAGAAGATGAAGAAATTTGATGTTTGAAGGGGGAAACTTGAAGGACAAAGGGTTTATATATATATGTGTAAACATTTAACACGTGATGAAAATGAGATAGAAAAAAATTAGATTGAAATTTTTTTAAATTTAAGCACGTGGAACATGTATTTTTTAAAAAATTCTATGAATGAGAAAATCAGGCTCGTGTTTTTTGAAATTTTTTAACTTTAAAAGTAAATCTAAATTTACGGATTTGTCGCTATGGCTTTTAAAGTTTATAGCCGTCGGCACTCGGCATAAACTTTTTTTTCTTTTTAATAATTTTTTTTTTTAATTTTTGGGTAAATTCACAAACGATCACTAAACTAATGTGAAGTTATTATTTTGGGTTAAAAAGAAAATTTGCCACCATAGGTTAAATTTACCACACACCTTTTATGTACTTAATTTTTCCAATAAATTTTTAATTTTATTGAATTTTCCACTAATTTTTATTTTTAATTAAATTTAACTATGATTTTGATTATTTCAAAACAATATTTGACAAAGATTGCAAAAAATTATTTTAAAAGTTAACTTATAGAATATTAAGTCGTGGGTGCTCTCTAAAGAGATAAATGACTAATTATAAAATATGTTCTGTTTTCATGGGTGAGAATCAAACCCTCGACCTTAGGATTAAGGGAATTATGGCAAATAATTTTAGAAATCTGTATTTTTTTTTTTTGGTGAATTACAAAAGGAAGATAAAACTCTAATAGCAACGCGATTAACGCAACTCAAACTCACGCCACACTATCAGGCCAACACACAGGGTTAAAAAATCTGCATATTTTAATATACTACAAAACTTAATTTTTATTTTTATAAAATTTTTGAATTATGTTTTTAAATTATGGTTATAATTTTTGAAGTTACTTTTTTCATTTTAAGATGTAATTTATGGAATATACATTAAAATGTAATTTAAGGAAAAATGAATATAAAATGTAATTATGGTCAAATTTTAATTTTGATCCCTCTATTATGCTAAAATTAGGGATTTAATTCTTGGACTTTAATTTGATATGATTTGATTCTTTACTTTTATATAATTTCATTAGTTCGTTAGAATTTTGACTTGAATTTTTTGCTTAAAAACGTCCATTCTAACTCATTATGCTGATATGAAAATTTTTTTAGTGTTAGAAAGATAATTTAAAAAGAAAATCCATTTTAATTGAAATAGTTAACGATATTAGCTATTTCTTAAAAAGAATGTTATCAGTTTGAATTAACTAATAATATTATAAAAGTAGATGGACTGAACTATATCGAATTAAAGTATATGAACTAAATCCTAAAATTGAACATAGTAGAAGGATCAAAACCATAAATTGACCATTTTCTTTTAGACTTTTTATTTTTACTATCTTTCAATTTTACCATATGTAACCCCTCCGCCAGCATAGGCTCGCTTGCAAGGAGACTCATCCAACCAGCCATCACATCGCATTAATTGTGCCCACCATCTTTAACATGGGCGGTGGAAAACCTTCTGTAACCCAATATTAAAGGTGGGTTTGGATTAGCGATTGAGTGTGGTGCGGTGCGTTTAGTTTACTTTTTATTTTACGCTATAGTATCGCTACAGTATCTAATCTCACCGCCACCGCTATTTTTATACTAACCGCAGATAAACGCACCGCCCATCCAAACCCACCTTAAACCTCCTTATAATACTACGTTCTAATCACGTCTTGTCATACCCCATAAAACCATCCCTTATTGATAGCACATCATTCCCAATCAAAACTCAGACACAGTTGGATTAAAATAGAATTAATTAATCGAATTGATCTAATTTGATTATTTGATCGGTGATCAAATTTAATTTAATCGAAATTTAGTTAATGATATTTTAAAATTTCAATTATAAGATAATTTAGATTGAAATCGAATAATTAATCGAATTAACCAAAATAAATAATATATTATATATAATATATATTTTATACTTATTTTAACATTAGCAAATGAATATTAGTGTTTCTAATGTCTCATTTGTTGTTTTCGCATTCGTTTAAAAGTTTTTTGAACTATTAAAAAAGGAAAATAAACATAAGCAATGTATTTTTTTTATATGTTTTATATTTATTTTAACAAAAACAAAACAAAAACATATAAATTCGGTTAACCGATCAAATTAACCGAAATATTTTGATTCAGTTAATGTATTTGAAAAAAACTTCAGCTCGGTCAACGGTTAAAAACTTTTACATTTCGAGTAATTTAGTTAATGATAATTCGATTCGGGTATTAACCGAATCGACCGTTTAAACACCCCTAACACCAACCTTTTCTTCTCCATCAGAATACCACCAAGTCAATACTCCAAAAAATTTGACCAAGTTCCCTTCACTCAATCTCTCAAAAAGCTCTGACTCTAGGCACCTTAACCACCGAATGAATTGTCTTTAGTCACTGATTCCTACGCTCACGGTTGTTTGAACCACGTTGGATTAGTTGATTGGACCAAAAATTGACTGAGTATTGTCTCGAAGAGAGATATTACACCAGTTGATTTGGAACCAACTATCAAACCGGTTGAATCAGATTGTTTATTTATTTTAAAAAAAATGATTTATTTATTAAATCAATTGGACGACAAATCGGTGACCTAACCAGTTAGACCATCAATTTGGTTCCGAAAATCTTACTAAACTCCAACAAGAAGTTCAAAAACATTACTAATGATGAATTGAATATTTTTAGCATAATGTCTTATTTGACTTTCAAATTTTACAAAAAAAAAAAAATCCATTTAGTTTTCATCTCTTTTTGTCCTTAAACTTATGTTGTTTTGTCAAATAACCTTAAAATGAATGGAAAAGTCAACAACGTTAACTTTTTTAACATGGCATCCACATATACACCATGTGCATGCCACGTTAGTAATTAATTAATTTTTTTAAAAGTTTAAAAAATTATACTTTTTAATAATGTTAATAATTTATTTAATAATTTTAAAATTTTTAAATATTAAAAAATTAATTAATTATTGATATGACATCCACATGCCAATCCTTGTATATGCCATGTCAATAAAGTTAACAGACGTTAATTTTTTCATCCATGTTGGGGTGATTTGATAAACAACACAAATTTAAAGGTTAAAAGAGGTGATTAATTAAATAAAAAAATAAATTTATTTTTTTGTAAAGTTAAAGGATCAAATAAATCATTATACCATATATTTTTTCATGAATTCGTAACAGCATGAACTAAAAATTGAATAATATGTTGATAAATTGATAAATCATGAAGCATAACAAAATTACACGTAATTTTAGAATATATTTAATTACAAATAAAAATAATAATGTGGTGTACCATTGTATAACCAAATTTATCAAATAAAATAAAAACCCTACTACTAATATAAAATAAAAAATTCTAAAAATATGACATTTAATTGGTTGGGTAGAGTTTATTATTATTATTATTTCTAATTTAGTTTTTTGAGTATTAAAATATTTTGTTAATTATTAATCTATAATTATGGACTCCATTATTAACTTAATTATATTATATTATATTATATAGTTTATTTAATTTAATTATCATATTATATATCTCACTTTTAATCACATCATATAATAATTTGATTTAATATATATATGTAATTGATCTTATGAATTAATATATTTCTAGAAAACACATTAAATTTTCCATCATGTTAAAAACAAAAGAAATAAAATGCTATATTCATAGCACGTGAATAATGTTTTTATTAATCACATGATTCTTTTATGGGTTTTGATATGAAACTTAGGTGATGGTTTTATGACAAGACTTTGAAGAGGCAAGAAAAGCAAGTGGTTGCATGAATGATTAAAATATGGAATTCAATGAACTCGTGTTGGTATGATGGTTAAGGTGTTCATTATTTCAGGTGTGATCTGGGTTCGAGTTACCTTAATCACGTTGTTGTTAGGGTTCAATTTTAAAAATAATTGAAATTTAATATCTGCCATAAAATATATTTAGACATATGGTCAAGACACATGATGGGACTTAATCGAAATAAATATTGTAACAACCCAATTTCAGTGAAGTCGGAATAGTGGTTTCGTAACCACAAATCCGAGCCGAAAAGATAAAATATTTTAATATTATTAAATGATTAGTAATGTGATAGAATGATTGCATGAGAATTTTGATAAGAAAATTTTATCAATTAGGTGCTTAATTGTAGAAAGGACTAAATTGAATAAAATGTCAAATTTGAATTCTAGTAGCTATAAGGATTAAATAGCTATGGAATTCAAAACTCGAGGTCCTTAAATGGTAATTAGACCATTGATGAAAAATATGTAGATATTTTTGGTGAATCATCCATGGAAAAAATTAGAAAATGTTAAGGACTAAATTGGAAATAGAAAAATTATAAAGATGATAATTAAATTAAAATGAAATATCATCATTTTATATCATATTCTTCAACCTAAAATCTATGGAAACCCTAGGAGAGAGAAAACATGCTTTCCAAGCATAAATTGGTAAGTTCCTATGTTCAATTTTTAGTAATTTTTATATTTTTGATATCGAGAAAGCTTAATTTCTCTATTTGGGGGGTTAATTTGAATAGATATCAAAGTATAGAAAATTTTCCATGGATGAATATGCTGAAATTTAAAAGTTTATGGTAGAAAATGAAAGGTTGTTGATAGATAAACAACTTTTACAAAGGGAAATTTGATGGAAATTTGATTTAGGGACTAAATTGAAAAATGGTAAAACCCATGGAAAATTTTGAGAATACATGTGCTGTAAAAGTTATATTAGAATTTTGTTTAGGCTTGGAATAAGGATTAAATTGCATGAATTTCAATTTCCGAGCCTAGGGACGAAATTGGAATTAATCAAAAGTATAGGGGCAAAATGGTACTTTTGCCTAGATTATAAATTGAGTTCAATAGAATATGAAATGGATTGAATTGATGATTAAATTCATTTATATAGATCCGGAAATACCAAACAAAGAGCTAAATCGAGGAAAGGAAAAGATTTTGGATTAGTAGATTTTAGATACGAACAAATATCAAGGTAAGTTCGTATAACTTAAATGAGTATGGAAATGTATTGATTTGAATATTATATTACATTGATTATGTTATATGAAATCATGTATGTGAATTACATGGATATGGCAATGAACGAAATAATACATGTTTGGAAGATTATTGAAAAAGGGTTGAATTCATTGAATATTGAATTTCGATGGATAAAAAGTTTATTTCCTTGATGAAACTGCATGTGTTGCAGAATGGATTTAGCCCGGACAGGTAATCCGAAATGAGCCTCTCGAGTATATGTTTTAATTAGGATTTAGCCTGTACTGGTAATCCAGAATGAACTCTATAGGGAATTCTTTGGCATATAAAGGATTTAGCCTGGACTGGTAACCGACAAAGCCCTTAGAGTATATGTTACAGCTAGAATTTAGCCTGGACTGGTAATTATGCTGTGTGATATGTGGCTCAAGAGTGTACCTAGAAGGTACTACTGGATATGAATTGACGGGTAATGGAATTGTACACCTCGAGTGTACTACTTGAAATATTCATCGGAAATTCAATGATTCAACGGACAACATACGCATATGGCATGATGAGCTCATCTATGCATATTGGTATATTATGACTAACATGTTGGTTGAGTATGTGTGAATAGGTAAATTACCAAATAGTTGGAAATCATGTTTTGTATAGTTAATATATTGAATGTAATGGTAAGCTTAATTTATGTTATACGAGCTTACTAAGCATAATATGCTTACTAGGTTTTATTTTCCCTGTTTTATAGTGCTCAAAGCTCGGGAAGGTTAGAGATTGGTCAGAGCAAATCATCACACTATCAACCTATCGTTTTGGTATAAATGAAAATCTTATTTTGTTAATGGCATGTATAGGCTAACTAAATTAAATGATGTTGTGTAAGTAATGAATGAAACTTAGCCATTGGAATGGCTAATACACTTATGTTTTGATATATGTTATGGTTGAATCAATACATTAACTAAAATGATAAGTATGAACATCTAATGTTGCAAATTATGTAAATTATATAAAGGTAAGTCATTAAACAAAAATATATGATGAAATGTATTAGTTTGGATGATAGAAATTGACTTGAATTATACTTGTAATTGGTTGGATTATACTTGTAAGTGTTGGTGCAGGAAGATGGAAATTTGGGTGAGAAATGAGGCTAGGAAATGACCTTATTTTATCCACACGGGTAGACACACGGGCGTGTGTCTCACACACGGCCTGGTACGTGGGCATGTTGTCTGGCGGTGTGTCCCCTGCATTTTAATTTTGAAAAATAGAATGTTCAGAATTGAGCATACGAGCAGAGACACGGGCGTGTGTCTCAGCCGTGTGGGTGACACGGCCTTGAACACGGGCGTGTGTCACGGCCGTGTGAAACCTGCACCTAATTCGAATTAAATTAATTAACCACACGGCCTAACACACGGGTGTGTGGCATGGCCATGTGGCACAAGTCAGAGAGCAACCTAAATTGGACATGGCCTGAGGCACGGGCGTGTCTAAGGGTCACATGGGCGTGTGAGCCCTGTACTTTGGAAAAAAAATTGAAATTTTGCGAAAAATTCTTAGAGGTTCCGAATAAGTCCCAACTCAATTCTAATGCTCGTATTGGGCCTCGAGGGTCCATTTAAGGGACGTTCTTAACAATCTCGGTTAATGAATAGTGATTTACGTGATTTATCTGAAAATATTCTGAAAAGTTTCGGTAATACTTTGTAACCCTGTTCCGGCGATGGATTCGGGTCAGGGGTGTTACAAATATGGAGAGAACTTGCATATAGTTTACATAGGGTGAGACTTGAACTCGAATTTTAAAAATTCTAAAACCTCAAACTTACAATTAAACCAAAATTTCATTAAGTATTCCCAATCTTTGGTTTAACAAATTCAAAATATTCATGTTAGCAATCTCCACAATTATTCTCTTGAATCCCCTCTCCCATGCAAGTTGCAAACCATCAAAAGCAACCTAAATTTGTGCTTGCTAAGTTGTAACGACACTAATGTTCCTGCAAAAGCCAAACAACCATTTTCCTTCTGCATCTTGCATGATATCTCCTGAAGAACCATGCCTGGTCGAGACATCAACAACCCCCATGGCCCCATCTGAATTCAGCTTCACCCACCTAAATTAAGTGTCTCTCATTAAACCCGTCTAGTCACTTCAACATTTTGGTTCGCAACCCTTGATGTAGTCACAAAGATTTGTTTTGCCCAAGCTACAATTTGCGTAAGAACTACATTAATACATGAATATCCTACTTTAAAAATGATACCATTTCTATGCTTCCAAGCATTCAAACAAAACACATTAAAAACAACATTCCAAGGGGAGGTACCATCATAGCATAAAGATTCATCACTAACATTATTGCATAACCAATTATATAGAGTGGTGCTTTTCTTTCGAAATTAAATTCCTTCAAACTCTAAGGTTGTTGAACAGTCTTGTAACACCCCTCGTCCGATCCGATTGTCGGGTCTGAGTTACGAAATGCTACATTTGCTTTCGAAGCAACTACAAATAAATACACAGTAAATAATCATTCTCATGTGCAATCAAACATCAATCATGGACAAATTATAATAAACAGTAATTTTCTAGCTTACGTAAGTTCTTTTGTCAACTTGAACACAAAATATGACAAAATTGCAAAGTTTTAGAAGTTTAGGGCCTACGCCATGACGTCATCTTTTCCACGTCGTGCTGTTGCCAAAAAAATATGTCACGTCACGACCTCAAGTCACTCAACATCGTTTACTGTCGGTCAACGTTGCAACGAGGAAGATTAGTCATAGACACATGACCCCTGTTTTTGGAAATAATGCATAATTTGGTCCCTATTCAAGATATGCACATCCACCTATTTGAATCAAGCCATACTGTACCACCATCATCAAGGGAAAATCATGCCATCTCATCCCAACAAGTTACCAAATCAATTTCAAAACCATGACATTTCATGCATTCCATTACAACTTCACCTATGCCAAATTTATTAAAAACATATCTTTCAACTTCAACACATACACCTATGTACAAATTCACATCAATAGCTTCTAAACTTTAAGCATGAACTTCAACGATCATGGATAAGTCACATTCCTTCCCCATTCAACATTTAAACATATTTTATCCCAAACTTCCATCCAACTATGTCAACTTATTAGGCTAACTCAACATTTACATACATACATAATTCATTCATCAAATCTTCATGACATTAACCATGAATCAAATTTACCATTCACCAACACATACCTCATGCATGGAAATGAAACATACCATTTTCAACTAAGCATTTACTTAACTAATTCACATGCCATTACCAACATTCAAAATCACCATCATATATCATATTCATTACAAGTTTTCAACTCATCAAGACTTTTATACAATAAAAATTACACAAATACACTTATATACATGCCACAACCCTAAATTCAAAAATGTTATTATACCATCTAAAAAGTGCCACTGTTAGCTACTTAAAAGTTAGGTGACTAAAAAGTAATTTCAAATACATTAGTGATCAAATTGTAATTTTTTTAATTAAGTGAACAAAACAAAAACTTACGCATAATTAAGTGACTAGTAGTGTATCATACCCTTAAAAGAAAGATATAAATCTGAACTTGAAACCTTAAAAAATTATGAACTTGAAACCTTAAAAAATTAATAAACAAGTTTCAGCCACTTGTTTCCAGTTCGATCAATCTAATCGATTTGTCCGGTTCAATTGAATAAATTATTTTTTAAAAATAAAAATATTTTTAAAAGAAAATGAAACTAGTTCAACTGATTTACAAGGCCAACCGATCCAACCCCTTATTCTAAAAACAATACTTATAGATCGATTAAAATAAACCAACAAAATCGCCAAGTTGCAATCAATACCATTGTAAGTGAGTTGCAACTGATTATACAATTGACAGCGCTGATAATATTCAATGATAATAACAAAATTTAATATGTAATTATAGAAAATATTTTTAATATAAAAATAGACTAAACAGGAAAGTGACTCAACTCAATAGACTTGACCCGTATTAATAATTTTATATTCAAATCGATAAACATTTAAAATATTTTAATTGAGTTCTCAAAGCAGCACTATTATAATAATTCAGTCTTTCCATCAATTTGATCATTAGCTTAAGCGTTAAGTGTCACCTCAAACTTGAAGAGAAACACATATAAACCACATGAATCAAATTATAAACATGTGTATGTACTATATAGACAACCTAACTCTAACTTATTAATAAAAAAATTCGATTTCTTAAATTTTATTGACGTTGTCCATTTTTATAACATGTTAGATTCGAACCGTCAATGTGGTAGGTACAAACGTGTTTTTAATTTAATCCACATGTTTTAAATAGGTTTAGCATCATATTCATACTGCTATTTAATGCCTAAATTAATGGTTAGGTTGATTGATACGATATTAATGCTTGGAGGATTCAGCTAGAATATTTTAAAGTTTAGAACCCAACATAAAAATTTCAACCATAGTTTGAGGACGTTTTGTTAAATTAAACGAAAAATTTCTCAAACCGTGACTAAATTTATTTAGGTCGTGAAAGATGCTTTTGATAATGAAAGATGAGAAGCCATTTGAGCCGTAGATTTCGGAAGTTAGGCTAACGAAGGGTAGCAATCGCGTGTGGTCGTAATCATCTTAATGAACCCCACCTAACAGCTTAGAAGATATGGCTTAACAATGAATCGAACGGCTCTAGTTTTGTTCTGATTGGGGCCCACCAATCCATCACGACAGCATTTTTCTCCCATGTGACCGCGCCGTGTACCCCACGCCCTACAACTGCACGTGAAAGACTCGTGGGGATTTTATTCTTTCTTTCGGTTTTTTTTAAGTTAATGTATTATCCCAAAATTTCTATTTCTAGCAATTTCACAATTTTCATGCAATGTTTTGCATTTTTTAACTTTTTAAAGTTTATGATTTGATTTTTCTTTTGAAAGATTTCTAATTTTAGCAATTGAAGTTTCGTGTGTCTGGTTATTTGTCCAAACCTGAAGGTCCGTTTAAAATTAGGGAGGATTTGGGTAAAAATATTAGTTTCAAAAAATGGGCTTAGACAAAAAAAAATAGGCCTACTTAAAATATGGTTCGGGTTTGAACATTTAAGGCCCGGCCCATTTTTAAGTTTATAATATTTTATATTATGTTATTTTTATATATTATGTAATTTAGAATACATTAAGAAAATAAACCTATTTTAAATATATAATACTACTCTAATGTAAAAATTAAAATAATGTTAAGATGATTATATAAAAATTTTCAATAAATAAAAAATTGTATAAAATTATTAAATGTTAAAATAAAATAAAATAAATATTTTTAAAAAATAATATGGACGGGCCTAAAATGGGCTTGGGTTAGTTTTTTACAAATATGGACGGGTTTGGATAAAATTTTAAGACATATTTCGGGCCGGGTTTGGATTGGGCAAGCATAAAGTATGTTAATATCATGCCTAGGCCCGAGTTGAACCCGACCCGGCCCATGAGCAACTCTATTCCACACTTATTTTAATGGATTAATTAGTTTGATTTTTTTTTTACATTTTTATATAAAATCAATAAAAACTATCATAATACCAAATATTCTTTTGATAAATATATCTTGCTAAAATTTCACCCGATTTTATTATAAACTTCTAGTAAATATATATTTTCACTAACTTAGTAGATGTTCCATAATATAGTATTATTTAAATTAATTTATCCTATTAGAAAGTCCTTAAAAAACATAAAATCTATTTTTAAGATAGAAATTTTGAGTTATCCACAAATTGATTTGTTCACGGGAGTGGTAAGGCAAAGCTAGAAATTTTTTGAGTATCGAGATAATACTATAAAATTTTATGAGGTTGAAGTCAAAAACTTTTGTTAAAAGATATTAAAATGAATTGCTAATTTTTTTTTGGAGGGTCAAAAATGCAAAATTTTCATTATTTAAAGGCATAAAAGAGCTTAATTGAATAAATAAGTATCTAGACGGGCTTAAGTTAAAAATTACTCTGTTTAATCAAGGGATGCAAGACCCTTTCTTGCTTTTGCCACATCAGTTCAGCAAATAAGAATCAGTAATCAAGGGATTCAATCAACAGTATATCACTAACGGGCAAATTCAGAGGAGTAATTGGAGCAAGGAGGATTTGATTAATAAGGGGCTGGTGAATGGGCCTATGGATTTGGTCTTAGAAAAGGAAAATGACCCAGTTGCAATATTGGAAGGAAAGAAACGACAGAGGATTATGGAAGGCCCATTTGTCTCACTGGATTCAGATGTTGGGAACAGTTCTTCGGTTTTATCGGCTAGCTCTGGTGAACAGAGCAGCCGGGAGCAATGAAAATCCTAAGCTGGAATGTTCGTGGGTTGGGAAGACCACGGACTGTTATAAGGCTAAAAAATAAGTTGCGAGCCATTAATCCCCGAATTTTGTTTATTATTGAAACAAAATTAAGTGCTAAGAAGATAGAGTTGGTCAGATTGAAGTGCGTCTTTGAAAATGGCATTGATATTGGGGCGATGGGTTCTAGAGATGGATTGTCTTTGGGCTGGAAAGGGAATTCGTTGGTCAGTCTTAAGAGCTTCTCTTCCTTTCATATTGACGTTGAGGTGCAAGATAATGATTGTGGTGCTAAATGGCGATTAACGGGGTTCTATGGAAACCCGGATGAACGGTGCAGGGGTGCGTCTTGGGATTTACTTAGACAGTTAAGATACGACCACAGTATCCCTTAGGTTGTCTTGAGGGATTTCAACGAGATCGCAAATTCCTTTGAGAAGAAAGGTGGACGCCTTCGATCAGAACGTCAGATGTTGGCCTTCCGTACGGTATTAGAGGAATGCAATCTTAATAATCTCGGTTTCATGGGTCGATGGTTCACGTGGGAAAGAGGTAGAGTCATTTCCACTAATATAAGAGAACGATTGGACCGTGGAGTCGCTACGCTTAATTGGATGGAGCTTTTCCCAAGTTATCAGGTTGAACATTTGAATCATTCTTTTTCTGATCACTGTCCTATTCTTCTAGATACCATGGGAGGGAGACGGAATGACCAAAGGAGCAATGCAAAGATGTTTCGGTTTGAGGCCAAATGGTGTTTAGAGAATTCCTTTGAGGGAATGGTTAGAAGATGGTGGGAAGAAACCTCTGGGAGTATACCGAACAAGCTAGAGAATATGGGTCATCAAATGAAACACCCCAAACTCGGCCCACGAGCTTTGACCAGATTTGGTATGTTCCTCAAGTAAACCGGTTCAAAATTCTTTTGTTCTTAGGAAAACTTGTGTGATTTTAAGAAAAATATTGTTTTGGGTTGGGCTTGTGTTGAAAACAGGTTCGTTTTATATTGAAATCCCTTTTATCTTAAGTGACAAAATATTTAGGGTTTAGTTTAAAAGAAATTTTAATTAAATTTTAATAGATAAGATTCATAATCATAATAAATAAAAATAAGTAAAGTAAACCACAATGGCCTTATTATATCAATGATCCCAAAGTAAAACTTAAAATACTTAAAATAAATTGAAAGTCCAAATCATAAATTTCTTGCTATGCATGGCCACCTTTAAGCTCCTGCCGACCCGGTCCATTACTGCTCATCACCTGAAAAATATTCCCCAAACGGGGTGAGTCAACAGACTCAATGTGTACACAACACTAGTCATAATAGAATCAGGCATGCAAATGATACACATTCAAATCATAGAATACAATTAATGATGCATTCCCAAACCCAAACCTAATTAACCATCCGCTACACACCACGTGCTGCCGCCACCACACCGTAGGGACTACTAAGTCAACCCTCCATCCGCTACACACCATCAAGGCGATCCATCTGCAATGACGCGTGCTCATCGCCCATATAATTTGTGTCATTAGACACCATATTCAAATAATGTAACCGAAGTTACCAAATTGAGATAATGTAACCGAAGTTACCATATTCAAATTTTGTGACCGTAGTCACCATATTCCGTTGGTGAGACCGAAGTCAACACCTTCTTCCCCTTTCACATAGATCCCGAATGCCCCATATATTTTATATCATGCATAACATTTTTAATTTCTCATTATTCACATGTAACAATATACATATTCATAATCCTATCAAAAGTAGGAAGCGTGCACAGGTACTTTTACCATATTTATGGTACTTAGCCATATTCACATTCTTATGCATATTCATATGTTAAAATAATTGCCATATGATATATCGAAAGTTAGTGTGAGTACACACATTCTTAATAATACATTTAATTTAAACATAGCCATGAACTGTCAAAACTTAGGGTAGGGTACACACTGATTTGCTTAACGAATTCCTTGAAATCCAGAAATCGATCATCGCCTTAGATCTCAAATTCCTACATTTGATTAATCACTTACTAATTTAATAAAAAGCCATTCGGCCATAAATCCAAATCCTAGTAGGATTAGTATTCTTAAAACTTACCTTGAAATTCTCAAATCCCAAAATCCTTGTATCCCTCTGTGAAATCCCTATAACTACATGTTAGATCAATTTCTAACATTTATTCACAACAAATAACCCTTAGCCGTATGTTAAATATGACTTACCTTAGATTCTTAAATCCCAAAATTCACTTAGAATAACTAGGGAACACGCGAACTTATGGTGTACCTTGGAAAAGAACTTCTCCTTCCTTGTAGTCGACACTTAGTAAATCCCGAAAGATCTCTTGACAATGAGATATTAAGGGTATTAGAATCTTAATTTCGACAGACCTTAAAAGAAATAGAATGAGAATCTAACCTAATCTTACCCTTCTTGAAGAATTCGATGGAACTCTTGCTTGAACCCTTAGCGATGATTCGGCTATGGCTTTGATGTGGATAACAATTTTGGCTCTTGAGGCTTAGTGAGAAATCGACTAGGGCTATTGGTATCTTGGCTTTTGATTGTGTTTGTAATAGAAGAAGAAAAGAAAAGAGAAAAAGAGAATAATGGCGAGAAAATTCAAGAGAGAGAGAAGAGGAGAAACTTTAGAGAATTTTGCAGAGGTTTTCTTGAAAAGAAAAGAATGAATGAAGAATAGCCTTACTCTTCCTTTTATAGCCAAAATTATTAGCTAGAGTCCTTTACTTGGCCACCACTCTTCTATTTTGATAGCTTTATCCCTTGATTTATCACTTTAATAAAACTTAATCCAATAATTATCTCTTATCTCTTAATAAAAATAATACTAATAATAATCCTCTTTTATCTCTTCCTTATCTATCAAAATAAAAGAAATAATATCCACATTTATCTCTTGAAAATAATCTAAAATAAATCCATTATTTATCCCTTATTTATCCACCCTTTATCTCTTTTATTTAAAAGATAAAAGCCTTTAATCCATCAATTATCTCCTCAATTTTCTTAAAAGAAAATCCTTTATTTATCACTTATTATTCACATATTTATGCAAATAAAACTCTTCCTTTTCTAGAAACCCATGCCGTCCACCTCGCCTATCTGGAAGCAAAAATAAAACTTATTTATTTGCTTCTCAAGTGACTCGAACTCAGGCCTATTTCCCTGCATGTGACGCCACTTCCTTAGGCCCTAAGTGGCATCTTCAGGCCACTTTTCCAAGCCTGTTTGTGTGTCAAACTTCTCCAACTTTTTCTTTTAAGGCCCTCTAGCCCTTATTTCCTATTTTGAACTTTAAAATTTGACATTTCGGCATCATTTCTAAGTTTCCTAAAATTTTCGATCGGCTCTTTTTTGACCATTTTCTTACATTTCCAGTTTCAGAAATGTTCACTTTCCATTTTGAAACATTTCCAAAAATGTTCGAGTTTCAAAAATGTTCAAGTTTCCAAAAATGTTCATTTCCATTTCTATGCATTTCTAGAATTCCAAAAATACCAAAAATTTATTCATAGTGCTTAAGACTTGTCATTTCGTACAATTAAACTAAAAATGCATAGGCCCTTTTCAGGATGTTACATCAAATGCAAAATTGGAGCAAAACCAGAAGCAGAGAAGAGAAGAGATATTGGGTAATTTTAGAAGAAAGATTGAATTGTCTTTACAATCAGGATATCTCGGATGATAACTTAGCAGATATCGTGGAGGTCCAACTGAGGCTTAACTTGGAGGCTGATAAGGAAGAGTTATATTGGGCGCAACGGGCCCGTGTTAGTTGGCTAAAGAATGGTGACCGGAACACCAGTTTTTTTCACAAGATTTCCGCCCAACGTCAGTTTCGTGGTCGAATCTTTGAGTTGGAAAACGAGATTGGTGTAAGGTATACATCGTCTGAGGAGATGATAAAAATTGCCTCGGGTTATTTTGAAAAGCTTTTTACAGCCTCTGAGATGGGATTGGATGATCATCTATTTAGACTTGTAGAAAAAAGAGTTACTGACAGTATGAACGATTCCTTACTTAAGTAGTTCACGGAAGAGGATATTAGCCATGCAGTTAAAATGATGACGCCATTGAAAGCCCCCGGGGTCGACGGGTTTCCCGCAATTTTCTTCCAACGATACTGGCATATTATTGGACCGGAGATTACTAGTTATCGCCTTGCTATTCTGAATGGTCAGATGGAAATTGGTGATATCAATAAAACACGCATTGTGTTGATCCCTAAAGTTGATAAGCCGAAAAATATGTCTCAATTCAGACCCATAAGCCTTTGTAATGTTGTTTACAAAATTATTGCGAAAGTCCTGGTCAATCGCATGAGTGACATTTTGGGTGATTGTATTAATGAAGCTCAGGGCGCTTTTATCCCAGGGAGACTCATTTTAGATAATGTGTTGATCGCTTATGAGGTTCTTCATTCTCTCAAGATGAAGAAGTGTGGCAAGAAAGGGAATTTTGCTCTTAAGTTGGACATGAGTAAGGCGTATGACCGAGTGGAATGAGATTTTTTGGCCGGGATGATGAAGTCTTTGGGATTCCATGAAGACTGAATTGTTCTAATCATGAGATGTGTATGTTCAGTTTCCTATTCTGTTTGCCTTAATGGTATGAGCAATGATTGGTTTTCGCCATCAAGAGGCCTGAGACAAGGAGATCCTCGGCCTTATCACATTTCGATTTGTCTTTGAGGGTTTTCTACGCTCGCAAGATGCTAAACAGAGAGGTTGTATGGGGGGCGCACCTATTGGTAGGGGAAGATTTTCTATTAACCATCTATTTTTTGCATATGATTGCATCCTTTTTGGAGATGCCACACATGAAGGGGCCAGAACAGTTCGTGATGTCATTCGAGAGTATGAGCTGATCTCAGGGCAGAGGGTGAACTATGACAAGTCCTTAATTTATTTCGGTGCTAATGTGAGCGTTGAGGTCAAGTAGGAGATTACAAGCTTATTGGAAGTTCGGGTGGCCTCAAGTCCTGAAAAGTACCTAGGTTTGCCTATGATGGTGTGTCGAAGGAAAACATGGGCTTTTGCTAATTTCATCGATAGATTCAGAAAACGAGTTGAAGGGTGGAGTCTACGCTATCTATCAATGGGTGGTAAGAAGGTCTTTATTAAATATGTTTTGTAGGCAACGCCTCTTTATGCTATGCAATGTTTCCTCTTCCTAAAAAGCTTATGTCGAAAGCTTGAAAACATTATGAACAGTTTTTGGTGGGCTAACAATAAAACGCTGAAGGGTATCCACTGGAGTTGTTGGGAAATGCTTTGTAAACCGAAGTACAATGGTGGCCTTGGTTTTAAAATTTTGTTTTTGTTTAATAAGACATTATTAGCAAAACAAGTTTGGCGTATTTTATCTCAGCCTCAGTGCCTTTTAGCCAGAGTTTTAAAATCTCGTTATTTCCCGTTTACAGATATATTAGCAGCAAAAGTTGGTTCTTACCCTTCACTTACCTGGCGAAGCATTTGTAGCGCTCGAGAGCTGATTGAAGAAGGTGTGCTGTGGCGGGTTGGTAAGAGAGATTGTATCAATATCTGGAATGACCCTTGGCTACCTGGAAGAGAGAATAACAGGGTATCAGTTCAAGAGATTAGGCCAATGTGGACAACTGTTAATCAACTCATTGAGGCTGACACTAATACCTGGAATAGAAAGTTGATCTGTAATCTAGTTGATGAGAATACAACAATCCAAATTCTTGCTATCCCGATCTCCGGGAGTAGAACGGAGGACACATTAGTTTGGAAATATGAAGGGTCCGAGGATTACATGGTGAAGAGTGGATGTCGAGTCCTAGCTACTTCTCTCGCACAGACTAATGCATAGAATTCTAATGGGGATGATTACAAAGATTTTTACAAAGCTCTTTGGTCGTTGAATATCCCAAAAAAGATCAAAATACACAACTGGAGGATGTTTAATAATCTGCTACCCCATTTTAGTAATCTGGCGCGAAGAACGTTGACTGTGGATGCTGTTTGTCCGCTGTGTAAGGCAGATCTGGAAGATTCAAATCACTTGCTGTGGTATTGCGGTACTTTGCAGTGCGTGTGGTCCTTCTTACAGGTTAAGATTCCGATTCTTGAAGATTCGTTGTGTGGCAAGATGCGTTTTGCTAGAACTTTCTCTACAGCAGACGACGAACAAAAATGCATTATTATAATTTCATCATGGAGTCTATGGTTTCGACGAAATAAATTAATCCACGAAGGGGTTAAATTTTTATTACAAGAGGTGTTGGGATTTATTCGGGGTTATGTACAAGAACTCAATATAAATTAAGAGAACCTCCATTCTCCTTTCAGACCTATGACAAAGGACTTATGGAGGCCTCCGGATAAAGGATTCATTAAGATTAATTTTGATGCGTCTTTCCAAAAAGATGACAGATTAGCCACAACAGCAGCTATAGCCAGAGATTCTACATGAGAAATTATAGGGGCAGAAACTTATCTCATTGAGAATGTGGCAGACTCATTTGTGGCGGAAGCAAGGGCTTGTGAAAGGGCCTTAATCTTTGCAGCAACGATGGGCTTTCGGCGCTTGGTCGTGGAAGGAGACTCTCTGTCAGTCATTAAAAGCATTAAGAAAAAGGGTCAAGATAAATCGGTACTCAGGCCGATTACACAACATATCTGTCAAATGGGTTTGAGTTTTGAAGAGGTTTCTTACTTTTTTGTGCCCCGAACTGTCAATGGAGTGGCTCACACCCTGGCGCTGGAAGGTAGGAGGAACAAGTTCTATGGTGGTTGGGTTAATGGTGTACCAGATTCGGTGATGCGGCTCGTGTTGAAGGATCGATTGGAGTGGAATATGGGTCACTAGGGTTCTATTACTCTGCTTTGTTCTTGGAGAAGGTTCGACGAATCTCCATGCGCTGTTCAAAGCTTTCGTCCTTTTTTTTTCAAATCGTTCTTTGATCTCTGTTGATGGAGGGCATTCCCATGGCTAACATTTTGGTTCTCGAAAAGACGTGGTGTTTGGCTCAAGACGTTTTCTCTGTTCTGTTTATTTTCCCAAGTTTCTTTATTGTTTGTTGCTGCCAACTATTTTCTTTTATGTTCTGACATTTTGTCTCCTCATGTTGCTGTGTTTCTTAGATTTTGTTTTTGCTTTGATTTGAGCCAGGCCTAATAATTTCAGCCCATTTACTTCAAAAAAAAGAATCAGTTTGGTGGATTGGTTGGATCGAAAATCAGGTGAAATACTGATATAAAATAAGGGATTAGACCGGTTGATTTCGTGAACCAATTAAACTGATTTCATTTACTTCTAAAAATATTTTTATTTTTTAAAAATAATTTATTCAATTGAACCGAACAAAATCATTCAAATTGAGAAAAAGTGATTTGACTAGTTCAACCACCAGTCAAATTCTAAAAACATTGATAACAATTTTATAAAAACTTTATCTATTTTTGAAAATTTTATCTATTTTATTTAATTTTTAGATTTTTATGTATTTTTAAAAAGAAATTCAATTTTTATCATTTAATATAGAATCGAGGTCAAATTGAAAAAAATATAAAATTTGAGGACTAAAATTGTTATTATACTAACTAAAAAGGTGCCACTATTAGTACGTTAACAGTTAGGTGACAAAAACATAAATTTGAAAACTTTAGTGGCCAAATTGTATTTTTTTAATTAAGTTACCAAAAACGAAAATTTACCCATAATTGAGTAACTAATAATATAGTTTACCCTGTCAATTGAGTATTAACTTGATTGGTATAAGCATTGTTGTCAATGCTGGAGGACGTGGGTTCGAGTGTGCTGAAGCGTATTATCTTCCTATTTATAGGTTGGGAAGAAGCTATGGGTAGTTCTAGGCATTGTATCAAAAAAATCAAATATAATAAAAACTTATAATGAAATTATTCAAAATAATAATAATATAGTTTACCCATTTTCCAAATATTGTATAAATTATAAAAAATAAATGTAGGAGCCCAATTTTGACCGGACTAAAATAAACCAGAATAAAAAATAATAAATAAATAATGTACAGTCCATTTACAATAAATGGGCCTGAAGCCCGAATCAAATACTGACCCACTGTTCTACCCATTACTCCTAAATGGACCCAATACCCCATTACACCCGCCCAAGCGGACGACCCAAACTAATAGGGCCCAAACATCAAGCAATCTCGGGAGACTAGGGGTTCCGAGAAACCCTAGGCGTCGCAACACCAACGCCGCAATCGGCTCCACCTCAATCGTCGCGCCGCAAGCAGCAGGATCCCAACGGTGCGTGCCACCATCAACGCACACGAACCCCACATCGCGCCATCGTCGCCAAGATCTTCGTTTACTGCAAAAAAAGAAAGGAAAGAAAACAAGCAAACAAATGGCAGCGACAAAGTTTTCCTTTTTTATTTTCATTTTTTAGGCTATAAAAAGCTGTTGTAAAACACAGTAAAGGAGGAAAAAACACGATTATAGATCTGAGATATTATCACAAAACGAGAGAGAAATACCTACACAAAAAAACACGAATCGGTACAAAGAGTAGGTCGAAAGCATTGTCAAAAACTCGAGAGAAATAAAAAAAACCGAGTTCACTGATGTGATTTTCTTAAGTTTCATTCTACATTTATTTTATTATTTTTATTTCTCTATCTATTGCATGAATAACCTTTGTTGAAAAGTAAAAGGAAGGAGTTTACCTTCTCAAAACGCGCGAAGCGTCGACCTAGACCCTCCGGCCACCGCCACGGAGGCGCGTGTGCGAGTGGCCTGCATTTAACACAGCGAAAGGACACAGCTTTTCCTCTTCTCTCGGAGGATTTTCTAACCTTTTTTAAAAAGCGTTAAAACTAATGATTTTTTTTTTAAAAAACTAATATTTATATGTGAAAGCAAACGGCGCCGTTTTGGCGAAGCAGGATTCGCGCGTCGACCCGGATCCGAACAAGGGTCCGCGTGTTTTTTTTTTAAAATAGAAAAATTACTCTTTTGATCCCTCCGCTATTTTATTTAATTAAATTACGTCCTATTAACTAATTCAATATTTTTTAAAATTAACCCTGGAAATCTGTTTATATTTCAATTTAATCCTTTTTTTTCTCTCTTTTAATTTTTTTTTTTAAATTTTGATATTAATTTATGTATTATATTAAATATTTTATAATAATTATCTATATTAATTTATTAAATTGTAAATATCTATTATTTTGTCTTATTATTACATATTATTTTAGCATATATATATATATAAATATTATGTTATTTTTTAGTGCTACATATTATATAATATTATAATTATTTATAATGTGTTCATTTTTTAATATTTTTTTTATTTTTTTTAAAATCATTATATATTTCTTTAACACATTGTTTATATTGTTGTTCTTTTTATCTATTTAAATTTGTATGAAATATGTTCATAGTTAATTGTATTGTTCATTATATTTGTCTAATCCTCATTAAATATTTGTAAATGGCTTTAGTATAGGAATTATTATTTCCTGTATTTTGTATAATATGTTATTGTTTATATTAAATGTTAATGCATTGTAATTGCCTTTAATATGTATGTTGATAGTATATAAACACAATGTTGTTACATGGTTGTTATTTAAATAGAAAATCTATTTTTGCAAAACCATTATATATATTTTTAAGAAGGTTTTTAAAATAAGGCAATGTTTTGGTATTTAGAAGTTCGGGAAATAGTGCCCTAACGTATTGGGTTGCGATTTTTCGTTTGGCTAAATAACTAAACACCCTTTTCAAGTTTTGTAAACCATGAGATGATTTTGATTACGAAGGTTCTTAAATATCGTGTCCTGTTGTACTGGATGTGATGTTTATATCCCTTCGAAACAAGAAAGTCTCAAATTTTAACCTAAATTGCTCGAAGTTTTTTTTTTAAGAAATCATATTTTTGAATACTTTTAAACTTCAAACATTTGGACATGATTTTATCGATTAGGTACCAATTTTTTGGGCGTTACGAGGGTGCTAACCCTTCCTCGTACGTAACCGACTCCCGAACCCGTTTTCTTGTTTTTCGTAGACCAAAATTAAATGTTTTAAAATAAAACGTTTTACAAGGTGATCCAATCACACCTAAGTAAAAAGGGATTGGTGGCGACTCCCATTTTGTTTTTAAAGTCGATCCCCATTTTTCTAAACCCGATTTTAAAAATGGTTTCGACAGCTTGGCGACTCCGCTGGGGACTAAGAGAGTCAGGCCGTAAAATTGATAATTTCATGTCCTTTTGTTTGAATTTAAAATTCTGATTTTAAAAATATGATCCTTTTATTGCATGATGTTTTAAAAATATAGCTCTGCATTGCACTACATGACCGTCGTGTTCACACCCTTAAGTGAGAGTGAGAAGCTACTCCTTCGTGAGGTTTTCACCTTCGTGCAGGATAGTGAATCGCTTCCGGGATACATCCGTACCTATGTCTTCGTGAGGTTTTCACCTCCGCATAGCCATAGGGAAATGTATTCCCCTGAACCAAACTCGGTCCATATGAGCCTATAATGGATGAGGATCGAGGAATCTGCTGGTTCGGGTACCTCAACTTTAGAGCTAAACCCTAGTGGTCACCCTGATAGGTTCTATGTTATTTATTTTTCCTATACTAACGGGTTTTCTTTTGTTTTGATTGCATTGCATTCATATCATAGAAAAGAGGTGTTGATCTCAAATTTGATTACTAAATAGAAAAGTTTGTCATAAGAAAACGAGTTTTTTGATAAAGTGGATTATAATACGGTCTTGTCCGAATATAGTCTAAGTGAACACAACAAGAGATGACTGATAGCCGGCGAAGGAATACAAGACTTTATTATCCGAGGATTCAAGCTGACAAAGACTAATCGAGAATCACCACGTCTCAATTTTCTTGAAGAAGCTAACGAGTATTATGGAGCAGTGAGTCACATCCCAGATCAAGCAAAAAGGAGCTAGAGGAGGCATCTATTAGAAGTTTGCAAGACTTGACTTTTGCGAAGAAGGGATTCATGTTTTCACTTGGACTATGAGGATAAGGTCGTGTATGCGATCCATTTTATGTAAAGAAATTTGCTTTCTAGAAAAGTTTTTCTAATGTAACTGAATTCAGAATCAACGCATCTCTCTCTTTGCATTCATGCATTTGCATTACATAACATCATATACATTCAAGTCTATAGAGAGAGTCTAATTAGTTTAAATTATAGGAGAGAGAGAGAAAGAAAATCTGGAAGCTGAACACCCTTACGGTACAAGAGCTAAGTCAAGGAAAATGGACCAGAGAATGCAAAGCAATCCAAAAAGAGATATGCAGGACCGGATGCAGTGAGAGCAGATAGCCAAGCTCCAAAGAAGAGATGAGGACCAGCTATTGGAGGCCCAAAGAACATGATGGCCCAAATGGCCCGGATGATGAGTGGGATAATAGACAAGGGAAAGGGTCTCATAGTCAATGCTGAAGACAATAAGGATTTCCCTAGGGGATTCACTCCACCACATGTGCAAACACAACCTGAGGAGTATCCCAGGAGGCCACCTGTCATAATTAGGCCTCAGCAAGGGCAAGCTGACACTAGAGTGCCCATGAATTTTCAAGTTGGCTCAGGATCCAACCCAGGAGATAACCCTGCTAACCCCGATTTAGATATAGCAGAAAGGGAAGGGATGAGAACCAAATCTTTAAGGAAGTTGAAGGATCATTGTAGATGGCTGGAAGAAAAGTTTTAGGCTTTGGAAAATACTGATTATCACCATGGTATGGACGCAAAAGACTTGAGTTTGGTTTCAGATTTGGTGCTTCCTCATAAGTTCAAGATGCCAGAGTTTAAGAAGTATAATGGAACTAGTTGCCCTGAAGCCCACATCACTATGTTTTGTAGACGGATGACTGGCTACGTGAACAATGATCAACTTCTGATTCATTGTTTCCAAGACAGTTTGGTGGGGGCAGCGTCTAGATGGTACAATCAGCTCAACCGTGCTAACATTAGCTCTTGGAGAGACTTGACCCAAGCCTTCATGAGGCAGTACAATCATGTCACAGACATGACGCCTGACCGAATCATGTTGCAAAACATGGAAAAGAAATCAAACGAGAGTTTCAGGCAATACGCACAAAGATGGAGGGAAGTTGTCATGCAAGTTCAACCGCCTCTCTTGGAAAAGGAAACCACTATGTTGTTTATCAACACTTTAAATGCACCTTTTATCACCCATATGATAGGAAGCACCACTAAAAGCTTTGCGGATATAGTCATGGCGGGTGAAATGATAGAAAATGCCATAAGGGGTGGCAAGATTGAAGTGGGAGAAACTACTAGAAGGTCTACCCCTAGGAAAAAGGATGACGAGGTGAATAATGCGAGTACATACAACAAAGGGTACTCAAAGGTAGTCACTGTTAGCCAACCGAAAGTGGTTACGGCTGGGCAACAAGAGTAGATGAGAAAAGAATCAGGCCCTAGACAAAATTTCGAAAAGCTCCAATTTACGCCAATTCCAATGACATATAAGGAGCTATATCATACTTTATTAGAAGCACGTGTGGTGTCCCCATATTATCTTCAGCCGTTACAACCCCCATATCCTAAATGGTATGATTCCAATGCTAAATGTGATTACCACGCAGGAATAACGGGGCATTCAATAGAAAATTGCACTGCCTTCAAAAAGGTAGTTGAGAGACTTCTTAAGATGGGGGTTGTCAAGCTTGATGATACACCTAGTATGGAGAATCCATTACCCAATCATGGAGACAAGAAAGTTGTGATCCCTTGAAGAAATTGAAAGCGAAGAGGGAATCGGGGAATAAAAATTTCCAAGTCCTTACATACTTGGGAAGTTTTTGAACAATGGAACTGTGGAAAGGGTCATTGTATTTTTAGAGTGGATTTAGAGTAATATTTGAAACACGCTTGTTGCCTTAAGCCTAGAGGCAATAAGAACCCTTTTGTGAAATAGGCTTGTGTTCTGAAATTTTATTTCAATAAAAATGCATCTGTTTGAGCACATATTTTTTTTTATACTGTACATTCTTTTGTTTTTAGAATATTCTTTCATTCTTTATTCATGACCATACCAATAATCATCCTTAGAATCATTTATTCTTTGGATTTGTTCGCTTTCGTACCTAGGTACCCAGATATCAACGTCATGAGTGACATTATTACTGACTCCCTTTTTGAACAAGATATGGGTCTAGGGGATCTCAGGATTTTGAAGATGACAGAGATTGTGACATATCTTCTGACTTGTTAAGAATGATTTAACAAGATGAAAAACAGACCTTACTCTACAAAGGGTCATTGGATATTGTGAACTTAGGAAAGGAGTGAGGATTGTAGCCTAGCTCATCACAGAAATAAGGCGAGACATTATTGAGTTATCTTCGAGAATTAAAAGATGTTTTCGCACGATCATATCAGGATATGCCTGGACTAATAAGACGCGGGCTAAACAAGAGGATGAGGCACTGTCAGTCTACCATGGAAGGGGATTGCATCAGTCATACCACAAATACTGAATTGAAGAAGACGAGATTTATGTGACTCTTTTATTTTCTTCACAGACTTTTCTATATATGGGGTATGGATATTATGGGGCCAATCTCGCCAAACGCTTCTAGTTGACATCAATTTACCGTCATGGTCGTCGTCTACTTCACTAAGAGAGTAGAAGTAGCTTCATATGACAATGTTTCAAAGTCGAAGTCATCAAATTTAAAAAAAAAAAGAAGAGGAAGAATAAAGGAAAAGATCATATGCTAGAAAATGCCATAAAGGATCGCGTTTAAATAACTGTACAAAATCAAAGTTTACAGTTTGTCCAAAGATCAGGCAACATATCACAGTGCAATATAAGTTGCCAAAAAAAAAGGGGTGACTAAGACTTGTAAGGATTGGCATAAGAAGTTACCATCTACCCTCTGTTTTATTGAACATTGGCCAGAACCTTCACTGGGGAAACATCTTACCCATTATGGAATTGAAGCGTTTTTTGCCAATTGAACCTAATCGAAGAAAAGGTTAAAAGCTATCCATCACGGTCGGATGATGCGAGCTTACGACAAAGAGGTTCATCCTAGAGAATTCCACAAGGAGAACCTGATGTTGAAACATATTTTTCCTCTACAAAACGATTTTAGAGGAAAGCATATGCCAAACTGAGAAGGACTTATGAAGGGCCTGTTCTGGAAGAGCATTGATATTGACCGAAACGGATGGCAAAGACTTGCCCAATCCGATGAATTCAAGTTCAGTCAAGAAATATTTTACCTAAAAGAGGAAAGATCAAGGTGAAAACCCGTAAAGAGCGCCTCAAAAAAAAGAAAAAAAAGGAAAAAAAGAAAAGAAAAAGGAGAGGCCAAGGCAAAAACCCGCAAAGGGCGCTTTGAGACCAAAGGGGATTTGAGTTGAAAACCCGAAAAGGACGGCTCAAATTTTGACCAAAAAGTGGGGCATACAGTAGTCTTGCTACATTTGAATTAACAACGAGGAAGTATGTTACATCTTGGGGGCATCGACAGAGTACCCCGGATCTCCTAAACACATATTGAGCTTAAAATGGTCCTCAAAAAGTTGGAACAAAGAAGCTCAGGCTGCGATATTTGGGGCACCTAGTTTCCCATTTTACCCATTTTAAATCATTGATTACTTTATTCTTTTCAAAGAAACACCCCAATTAATTATCTTCTATAGCCTTTATTCTTTTTAAGATATACCAATCAATTTTTATTTATTGCCTTGGTTATCTTTGATTAGCTTATTTGTTTCGAGCTATGCTCCTGATTAATTTCTTTCTTGTCCATTGCTGTAATCTTTTTCAAGCATTTTATATTGAAATAACGATTAATGGACTAATAACACTTTCATAAAAGGAGTTTCGCATATTACTCTAGAAGCTTCTAAATAATATGAGGAATCTGAAACATGACTATTGTTCAAAACTCACCAAGCCTAAGGGCTGGAAACATTGAAAAATGATTATCTCTTCGGATTCTTATGGGATAAGACAATTTTGTTGGTGATAATATATCGGCAAATGACGAATAAGGCCAATCTATGTGTAAAAAGGGATCATTGTCGGGATACCCTGCATTCATTGTAAATCTCAGACTCATACATCTGGTCATTACACTTAGGGAATGGTGTAACAGATTGAAAGTGATACAAGTTCTGTACCCCTGAGTGGTAACAGAGATAAGGAAGAAACCAAATGTCATTCCCCTGAAGTTGCAGTGGGAGATACCAACTTTATGTCTCAAGATCCAAGCAGGGCTGACTCGGAAATTACATTGGGACAAGCTGGTCAAGCAAAACGTGATTAATGAACAAAAATGAAAAACAAATGAGTGATAACACCTAGAGTAGGAATCATACTCATAATATTTTTATATCATAGCAAATTTCATTAGGTGCATTTGATTCATTCCGGTCATTGCATTCTAATCCTAATCATTTTCATGACATGTTGCATTCATGTCACTCATAACACATGAAACCGAGTCTACAGGATATGTCCTTCGGTAGACGGTGTAGCGATATCGGTGAAGTTTCAGATCTTATCTTTCTAAAGTTGTAGGAAGTAGATCGAAGGCGTTTTAGTCTTATCTCACTGAAGTTGCAGTGGAGTAGACTAAAAACAGAAGATTTTATCTCCCTGAAGTTGCAGTGGAGCAAATCGAAAGTAGAAGATCTTATCTTTCTAAAGTTGTAGGAAGCAGATCGAAGACGTTTAGTCTTATCTCCTAAGGTTGCAGTGAGTAGACTAAAAGCAGAAGATTTTATCTCCCGAAGTTGCAAAGTGGAGCAAATCAAAGAGTAAGATCTTATCTTTCTAAAGTTGTAGGAAGCAGATTGAAGACGTTTTAGTCTTATCTCCCGAGGTTGCAGTGAGTAGACTAAAAAGTAAGATTTTATCTCCCTGAAGTTGCAGTGGAGCAAATCGAGAGCAGAAGATCTTATATTCCTAAAGTTGTAGGAAGCAGATCAAAGACGTTTTAGTCTTATCTCCCTGAGGTTGTAGCGGAGTAGACTAAAAACAGAAGATTTTATCTCCCTGAAGTTGCAGTGGAGCAAATCAAAACCAGAAGATCTTATTTTCCTGAAGTTGTAGGAAGCAGATCGAAGACGTTTTAGTCTTATCTCCCTGAGGTTGCAGCGGAGTAGACTAAAAACAAAAGATTTTATCTCTCTAAAGTTGCAGTGGAGCAAATCGAAAGCAAAAGATTTTATCTTCCTAAAGTTGTAGGAAGCAGATCGAAGACGTTTTAGGCTTATCTCCCTGAGGTTGCAGTGGAGTAGACTACAAACTGAAGATTTTGTCTCCCTGAAGTTGCAGTGGAGCAAATCGAAAGCAGAAGATCTTATCTTCCTAAAGTTGTAGGAAGCAAATCGAAGTTATTTTAGTCTTATATCCCTGAGGTTGCAGCGGAGTAGACTAAAAATGGAAGATTTTATCTCCATGAAGTTGTAGTGGAGCAAATCGAAAGTAAAAGATCTTATCTTCTTGAAGTTTTAGGAAGCAGATCGAAGACGTTGTAGTCTTATCTCCCTGAAGTTGCAGTGGAGTAGACTAAAAACAAAAGATTTTATCTCCCTGACGTTGCAGTGGAGTAGATTGAAGAAAGAAGATCTTATCTTCCTGAAATTGCAGGAAGCAGATCAAAAGAAGATTTCAGCCTTATCTCCCTGAAGTTGTAGGGAGTAGACTGAAGACAGAAGATCTTATCTTCCTGAAGTTGTAGGAAGTAGATCAAAGACAGAAGATCTTATCTTCCTGAAGTTGTAGGAAGTGGATCGAAAAGAATTTCAGCCTTATCTCCCTAAAGTTGTAGGGAGTAGACTGAAGACAGCAGATCTGGCAATTCCTGAAGTTGTAGGAAGATGATCGAAGACATTAGTCTGACGAACCCTGAATTTGCAGTGGAGCAGATCAAAAGATAGTGGATACTGCCTTCATGAAGTTGAAGCTATCAATCAAGATGAAATTACCAGTACCGTTAAAGTTGCAGTGGAGCGGGAGCCATTTGAAGAAGATAAGGATCAAGAAGTCGAGGCTTGGCCAAGACCGGTCAAAATTGGTCCTTTTATAGTCTTTGCTCTATTATCGTTACACGACAATGAGCAAAGAGGGGCAGCTGTAGGAGCCCAATTTTGACCGGGCTAAAATAAACCAGAATAAAAAATAATAAATAAATAATGTACAGTCCATTTACAATAAATGGGCCTGAAGCCCAAATCAAATACTGACCCACTGTTCTACCCATTACTCCTAAACAGACCCAATACCCCATTACACCCGACCCAGACGGACGACCCAAACTAATAGGGCCCAAACATCAAGCAATCTCAAGAGACCTAGGGTTCCTGAGAAACCCTAGGCGCCGCAACACCAACGCCGCAATCAGCTCCACCTCAATCGTCGCGCCGCAAGCAACAGGATCCCAACGGTCGCACCACCATCAACGTGCACGAACCCCACGTCGCGCCATCGTCGCCAAGATCTTCGTTTACCTGCAAAAGAAAGGAAAGAAAAACAAGCAGCAAATGGCAACAGCAAAGTTTTCCTTTTTTATTTTCATTTTTTTAGGCTATAAAAAGCCTGTTGTAAAACCTGTAAATGAGGAAAAAAAAACACAGTTATAGATACAGATATTATCACAAAACACAGAGAGAAATACCTACACAAAAAAACACGAATCGGTACAAAGAGTAGGTCGAAAGCATTGTCAAAAACTCAGAGAAATAAAAAATCGAGTTCACCGAGGTGATTTTCTTAAGTTTCATTCTGTTTATTTTATTATTTTTTATTTCTCTATCTATTGCATGAATAACCACTGTTGAAAAAGTAAAAAAAGAAGGAGTTTACCTTCTCGAAAACGCGGAAACCGTCGACCTAGACCTCCGGCCACCGGCCACGGAGGCGCGTGTGCGAGTGGCCTGCATTTAACACAGCGTAAAGGACGCAGCTTTCCCTCTTCTCTCAGAGGATTTTCTAACCTTTTTTTAAAAACTGTTAAAACTAATGATTTTTTTTTAGAAAACTAATATTTATAGGTGAAAGCAAACGGCACCGTTTTAGCGAAAGCGAGGATCCGCGTCGACCGGATCCAACAAAGGGTCCGCGTTTTTTTTAAATGGAAAAATTACTCTTTTGATCCTCCGCTATTTTATTTAATTAAATTACGTCCTATTAACTAATTCAATGTTTTTTAAATTAACCACGGAAATGCATTTATATTTCAATTTAATCCTTTTTTTTTCTCTCTTTTAATTTTTTTAAATTTTGATATTAATTTATGTATTATATTAAATATTTATAATAATTATCTATATTAATTTATTAAATTGTAAATATCTATTATTTTGTCTTATTATTACATATTATTTTAGCATATATATATATAAATATTATGTTATTTTTTAGTGCTACATATTATATAATATTATAATTATTTATAATGTGTTCATTTTTTAATATTTTTTTTATTTTTTTTAAAATCATTATATATTTCTTTAACACATTGTTTATATTGTTGTTCTTTTTATCTATTTAAATTTGTATGAAATATGTTCATAGTTAATTGTATTGTTCATTATATTTGTCTAATCCTCATTAAATATTTGTAAATGGCTTTAGTATAGGAATTATTATTTCCTGCATTTTGTATAATATGTTATTGTTTATATTAAATGTTAATGCATTGTAATTGCCTTTAATATGTATGTTGATAGTATATAAACACAATGTTGTTACATGGTTGTTATTTAAATAGAAAATCCATTTTTGCAAAACCATTATATATTTTTTTAAGAAGGTTTTTAAAATAAGGCAATGTTTTGGTATTTAGAAGTTCGGGAAATAGTGCCCTAACGTACTGGGTTGCGATTTTTCGTTTGGCTAAATAACTAAACACCCTTTTCAAGTTTTGTAAATCATGAGATGATTTTGATTACTGAAGGTTCTTAAATATCGTGTCTGACGACGCATGGATGTGATGTTTATATCCCTTGAAACAAGAAAGTCTCAAATTTTAACCTAATTTGCTCGAAGTTTTTTTTAAGAAATCATATTTTTGAATACTTTTAAACTTCAAATATTTGGACATGATTTTATCGATTAGGTACCAATTTTTTGGGCGTTATGAGAGTGCTAACCCTTCCTCGTACTTAACCGACTCCCGAACCCGTTTTCTTGTTTTTCGTAGACCAAAATTAAATGTTTTAAAATAAAACGTTTTACAAGGTGATCCAATCACACCTAAGTAAAAATGGATTGGTGGTGACTCCCATTTTATTTTTAAAGTCGATCCCTATTTTTCTAAACCCGATTTTAAAAATGGTTTCGACAATAAATATTTATTATAATAGAGATTAAAAAGAAAAAAAAGTGTAACTGTCATAGTTGAAATCATTAATTGTGGCTATTAAAATGGCAGACAAAACATGTGTTGTTAACTACAAAGACAAAAGACTAGAAACGGTCAATAAGTTCGGAAAGGAGATTAGTGAAGCCGAAAGGCAAGTAATAAGGCATAAATTATTAAACATAATTAAAATATGGGTAAATTACGCCCAAGTTTATTACTGTTTACATTTTGATCACTCGATTTAAAAATAATTATAAAATGATTATTGAACTATTTGAAAATTTTTATATAAGTCATTGAACTAAGTTTTTATCTAAGTTGTTAGACTGTTAAGTTTTTTTTAAGAAAAAAGCTAAATTAGCGAGCCCCAAGTGACGATTTAACAATCGGTATGGTGGAACAGTACCCATCGATAAGTAGAAGAACATACCTTAGATCTAAGCTGGTCAGATGATTAGTGTTGGAGATCGAAGAAAAAATATGTTTGAATTTTGGTTCATAGATTTGTGACATTTAAAGTTGTTTTATGAAAAAAAAAAAAAAACTAAACTTTGAAGAGAAGGGGACGGAGCGCTTTCGGTTGGCGCAAGCGGTACAAACAAAGAAGGCCATACAACAACCATTTCACAACCCAATGACTTATATGAAAATTTTCGAATAATTAAGTGATCATTTTGTAATTTTTTAAAGTTGAGTGATTAAAACGTAAACTTATTAATAATTTAGTGATCTTAAATGTAATTTTTCCATTAAATATAATAACTGAAGAAAAAAAAATATTGAGTGAAAATAATAATTTGATTTTTTTTTTTTGAAAAAATAACTAGGTGATTGCCATTAATAAGGAAAAATGAATCAAACGTGCATGAATGCGATGTGTCTTAAGCTGCCCCTCACCATTAATCATTGGGTGTCCCAATAAAAGAAAAATTGAAGCAAAGAGACTACCGAAAGGACTTCAAATGTCCAAAAAACCTTTCCTAATCAAAACCTTAAAAACATTTATGTATTTGACAGAAAACCATCATGGAGTAATCCCATGGAATCTTCCCAAGTGACGTTTCAACAGTCAAGCAACTCATCCATCCATCCACTTCCATTGATGTCTATCATGTTTTAAGTCTATACTAGTTAGGCCTTTAATGGAACATTCTGTGAAAAGGAAATCGTCGGAAGTTATGATCTTTGATCTTCCAATACATTTCCCTCGCCGATTAAACATCTTTTATCTTCGTTGGTTGCTATTGTGGCTTTTGGAGGGGCTTCTTCGATCCAAAGCCTTGGCTCCGTCCACTATCTCCCTTTCTCAGCCAAAGCATGCGCCGAGTGGTTCGCCTTCCATCCGATAAAAATGCTTCATTTGTTTAATGTTAATGGAACTTTTAGTTTTATATTAGGGTAAATTACACCAACAGTCACCCAACTTTGGGGTAACTGACAAAACAGTCACCTAGGTTTCATTTCAGTCACTCAACTTTTGAAAAGTTACAAAACAGTCACTAATTAATAGTTACCGTTAGGATGTTAACAGAATTGCTGACATGGCAAGTTTACCAGCTGATGTGGCAAGTTGACTTGCCACGTTGGTGAAACAGCTCCATTTTCCTCTTCTTCTTCTTCTTTTTCTTCTTCTTCTTCTTATTGCCTTAATTTCAGTTCCCAATTTTTGTAACTGGTTATGGCAGATGATACATATGACCACGAAATAGCATAAAATTAAAGGAATATAACTAAGAAAGACCTATATCGTTTATTAGAATAGCAAAAGAAACTAAAGGTATTCAAATGAACACACATTTCATTGTTGCACTTGAAAATGGAAAAGATTAACAAGAAAGATTCAGTTGTTATTTCTAAAGCTTCAACAACCATGTTTGACGGCTAACAGACATATTAAGCAACAGCTTCTGCGAAATCCGTAATTATGCCTTCCTATCGCTAATCTCGAGTAAGCAACCAACTAATCTAAGTTATGACAGAGAAGAATACTGATAAAGAAAATATCTCAACATATATTCTATTATTTTGGTGTCTTAAGCTTTTCCCAGAAGAAGGTTCAATTTTTCATTATACTGATTTTAATAAATTGAAGCTTTTTCTTCATAACAATACACAAATCTCTGAAGGAACACATTCTCTGAACTTGCAAACAATGTCATCAACCCCGATACTTTTGCAAGTAAACCCTTTGATATAAGATCTTTAACAAACAAACCCCTTGGAACAATTCTCTTCTCCAAGCTCAATCCTAGCAAATAGGGTTGCTTAGCAACAAATGAAGCCTTGAATCCCATTACATTCACAAGGAAATCCATCAATGCTTTAATTCTACCCTCAGAAGCTGCCATTACCAAGGGATGATTCTTAAAAGCATCTAAAATCTCTTCCTCAGACCAACCACATTTCTTATAAACATCAAACTTTGTCTCCCAAGTGGATTTGCTCATTGAACCCAAAACAAGAATGACTAAAATAAAAGTAAACCTCTCAGGACTGAACCCCATTTGCTTTACTTTCTCTACAATCTCTTTGAATTGAATTGGAGTATAAAAGAATGTTTTAGGAACCCGACGAAATCCTTTAACTATGTTAAACTCAGGCACTCCATTTTGTCTCAAAACATTACTATTAGGCAAAATGTAAGAATCGAAATCATACAAAAGCATACGAGGAAACAAATTTAGAACACCAAGGATATCGTTATTGGACTGAAGTAGATCGCAAAGGAAGTTAAAAGAAGCGATAATTCTATTCTCTAAGCTAAGAATAAGAAGGGATGGACATTTAGATAAACACTTGGCAAGATCAGAGCTTGAAATGCCTTTGGAGTTCAAAAAAGTGATTTTGGGCAAAAGGGTTTTCTCAACATCAGATGCAAGCACACATGGCCGCCTCTTAATGAGGGTTGCGATTTAGGTTTTCGAGAATCCATGGTTCTTTAACAAGGCGATGACGGAATCGGGTTTATTCGGGGATTTGAAGTTGACGTATTTGGAGGCTGAAATGGCGGATTCTGGGGATAACCACGCTTTTTTATGAGGTAAGAGGCTGTAAACGATTGTTGATTTGCAATGGTTGAGATGGATTTGAGAGAGAATGAAAACGATGGGTTGTTTCGAAAAATGTATAAAAGATTGTAGGTTTTGAAAGCTTTGAACTCATTGGGTCTCCCGGATTGTTTTAGGGAGAAAACAAAAAATTGGGAACTGAAATTAAGGCAAGAAGAAGAAGAAGAAAAGGATAATGGAGCTGCTTCACCAACGTGGCAAGTCAACTTGCCACATCAGCTGGTAACTTGCCATGTCAGCAATTCCGTTAACACTCTAACGGTAACTGTTAATTAGTGACTGTTTTGTAACTTTTTGAAAGTTGAGTGACTGAAATGAAACCTAGGTGACTATTTTGTCAGTTACCCCAAAGTTGAGTGACTGTTGGTGTAATTTACCCTTTATATTATTCAAATATTAGAAAAATTATAATTTAAAGTCATAAATATTTAGCCTTCAATATTTATAATTTTTGTCAATTTCACATTTATTTCTTTTTAGCTAAATATGACAATTAATCCTTTAAAAAGAGTCAAATATTTTTTTTCTAACAAATTTGTTGACTAAAACATTATTTTTTGGCTTAAGGCTATAAAAAGCCCCTCTTTTTTTTTTTGCACTCATTTGGGTACTTGAACTTTCAAAATCCGTCAAAAAGGCCCTTAAACTTATTTAAAAAAAAAAGCAATTAAGCCCATGTTTTTTTTCTATTCAATTGGGTACTTGAACTTTCAAAATGCATAAAAAAGAACATCAAAATTTTTCAAAAAAACATTAAGCCCATGCTCTTATTAAAAATTATAAAAAATATTAAATTTTAAAAAAAATATTAAATTTTAATAAAAATATTAAAAATTATATTTTTTATAAAAATCATAAAAAATAATGTAAAATTTTATAAAAATCATAAAAAATTGATGACCCCTAGTAATTTTCAATTAAAGTCGTCACGTGCAACACAACGTGACATGTGGCGAAAAATGATAAAAAAATAAAAATCAATAAAAGTTATAGAAAAATTATAAAATGCTTCTTTTGGTACGATAAATTTCATAATTTTTTTTACGAAATTTATATTTCTTTAAATTTTGTATAACTTATAAAATTTTATAATTTTTTTATATTTCTATATATTTTATAATTTTGTACAATTTTTTTACGATTTTTATATTTTTTTCTAATTATTAATAAATTTTTAATATTTGAATTTTTATTAAAAGTTAATAATATTTATAGATTTTATTAATTTTAATAATATTTTTTTATAATTTTTAATAAAAGCAGGGGCTTAATTGCTTTTCTTGAAAAAAAAAATTCAGGGTATTTTTTATACATTTTGAAAGTTCAAGTACCTAATTGAGTGCAAAAAAAAGATAGGGGCTTAACTGCTTTTTTTGAAAAAGGTTTGAGAGCTTTTTTGATGCATTTTTAAAGTTCAAGTACCCAAACGAGTGTAAAAAAAAAACAAAGACTTAATTGTTTTTTTTTTTAAAGTTTGAGGGCTTTTTGCACCCTTAAGCCTTAATTTTTTAACGATATTAATGTGATAGTGGCAACCTGTGTGGTAATCCACATATACTTCATGCTAATTGTAATAGGCCAATTTAGCCCGGGCCCAATACAATAATAATAATAATAATAAACCCAAAATAATAAAACAAAATCCAAGTTCAGTCCAAAATATATCATTTGGCCCGATCGGAATGACCCAATACTTGAAAAGATTGAAGATCCATCTACAAGCTTGACGTATATGAGAACACAATCTTCAAGGATATGCAATCTTAGATATGATATGCAAATCTTAGATATGATATGTAATCCTAGAATATATGGTATGCAATCTTAGAAGATATGATATGCAATCTTAGATATGATATGCAAATCTTAGATATGATATGCAATCTTAGAAGATATGGTATGCAATCTTAGAAGATATGATTTTGTAATCTTAGAGATTTAATTTGTAGATACCTTTTAATCTTGGCCGCTAATGTAATTGATCTGTACCGTTGGATTTGGGGAGGCTCAACTATAAATAGAGGCCTCTCCCTTCATTGTAAAAGGGACTGGAGTTTTGTGGAAGCAATAAGAATTCTTGAGAGCATTCACTCAAATTTCTCTCCCTCTTGCGTTCTTATTTTCTATTGTTTGTTCTTATTTTATTCTTCATTCATCTTCGTTTTTTCAACCTTTTTTATTTATCCATTTAATTGTTTAATTATTAATTATTCCTTTTATTTTATTCGTTTATTTATTATTTCTGTATAGAGATTTATTTTATTTTCACACTTTTGCAAATTTGTATTTTATTTATTTATTCCAAATTTTTATGTGGTATTTATTTCAAGCTGTTTTATTTTATTATTTTTGATATTACTTATTTTAAATAGTTTTATTTTGATTAAGTTTTTTTTATATTATTACTTTAAATTATCTTATATATCATTCATTTTTCTTATTGTTTTATATAACGATTATTTTAAAGTGGTTTTATTTTATATCATTTTAAACTGTTTTATATTATCTATTTTAAGTTTTCGTATATTGTTTATTTTAAACTTATACGTATCTTTTTAGGATTTGTCACATATCATTTTCTTTAATTCATTTTGTATATTATTTATTTAGATTGATATATATATATTGTTTTTATATATTACTTATTTAAACTTACTTCTTATATAATATTTATTTTAAAATTCATTTATATATTACTATTTCATATATTATTTATTTTTATCTTTTTTTGGATTTATTTCAAACTTTTACATATATTACCTACTTTAAAATTTTTATACATGAATTTATTTTTAAATTGCTTTTTATTGTCGATTTCAAAATCCTTTTCTTTCACATTATTTGTTTTAACATTGTCCATTATTATTTGAAAGCTTGGTACATTTTGTTTTTATTTGTTTTTTAGATTTGTTATTTTTTTAAAAAAAAAATTCATTAATCTTTATTTATTAATGTGGCCAAATATACCTTCATATTTCAAAAGCCATGATTTTTTTTTAAATTTAAAAATAAGGCAATATTCGATATTTGGGAGTTTTGAGAAAATCGTGCCCTAACTTACTGGGTTTCGATTTTTCTCATTAAGTCCAAATGATCGAGTACCCTTTTTGAAATTAAAACATATGAATTTTTAAATAAAAAACCTATTCTCGGGAATTTAAGATGTTGTGTCCTAACTCACTGGATGCGACGTTTTGTCATCTCGAGGCAAGGATTTCTAGAAAGCAAAGGATATTCGGTGTTTGGAAAATTCGAAAGATCGTGCTCTAACTTACTGAGTTTCGATTTTTCTTTTAAAATCCAAATAATTGAATGTCCATTTAAAATTAAAGGACATAATTTTTAAAAATCAAAAGGATCGTGTTTTAAAATCTTTTCAAATTTTTGACATTAGGACATTAATTAATCAATTAGGTACCAATTTTTGGGCGTTACGAGGGTGCTAATCCTTCCTCGTGCGTAACCGACTCCCGGGCCCGTTTTCTCGAATTTTGTAGACCAAAATCATTATTTTAATAAATCAAAATGTTTTATTAAAATGATTAATCTCAAGGTGACCCGATCACACCTCGAAAAAAGATTGGTGGCTACTCCTTTTTCGTTTTTAAAGTCGATCCCCGTTTTTTCAAAATAAAAAAATGGTTTCGACACTAATTTTTATGAAAACGGAACACATTTCATGGCCAACTACTTACCTCTTCGGAAAGCACCTACTGTGAAGGATTAGTCATTGCTACAAATAGTGGATACCTCGATTCCAACAAAATAAAAATATAAATGTGCTTAAGCAAAGTATATGAATTTAAGAATATATATAACAAAAAAAATAAATTATTTTGTATATTGTTAATGGAATAAAAAAAACTTGATAACATATGTCCTTATCTATAATCTATATAAAATTAGGAGACTTAAAAAAAATTTAACTGACAAGTATAACTTTTGTTGTTTATTATATTACTAATTATGTCATTATAATATTTATCACTTAAATTAATAATTTTAATTTTACTAAAATATTTTATCAAATAAGTATATTTAATAAGAAGATATTTCGTGTTTATAAATAAGAATTTTGATTTTGTTAAAAGTTATCTATAATATATATAAGAATAATATTTGGTACACTGTAGTGGAGGTTAGAGGGTTGAAAAGTATCTTATAGGGATATATAAAATATTAAAAAATAAATATATAAAAAAAGAGACACATGACAAATTTTTAAAGCTACTTGTGAAATAAAAAACTTACACTACCAGTAGTTTCAAATAGGAATCTAAATGGGGTGTGGCCAAGTGGTAAGGCAACGAGTTTTGGTCTCATTATGCAGACGTTCGAATCCTTCCGTCCCAGTGTGTAACACCCCTTACCCGAGACCGTTGCCGGAGTCGAGCACGAGGCATTACTAGACTTAACTTACTAGTTTGGGACATAAAAATTGAAACTGTCTATCTACGTCATGTTCACTAAATTGACTATAACTCGAGTTACGAAACTCGAAATTTAGATCCGTAAATTTTTCCTGAAACTAGACTCATATATCTTCTTACTATAATTTTTCCAGAATTTTTGGCGTGGCCAATTAGTACAGTTTATTAGTTAAAGTCTCCCCTGTTACACAGACCGACAGTTCTGACCCCTCTGCACTAAAAAACAATTATCTCATAATATACAACTCTTTTGCCTACACCGTTTCTTTCATATAAAAATAGACTCAATAAGATTTAATTCTATATCTCATACAAACCCTAATTCCACTTATAATATTTTTAGTGATTTTTCAAAATCACGTCAAAGTTGCTGTCCAAACTGTTCCCCTGCATATACTTACATAATTTCTTTCTAATAACTACCAACTAGGCATTACATGATATCCAAAACATGCTCTTAATTAGCCATTTTAATAGCTAATCACTACCAAACATTTACAAGCCAATCTTAAGCCATATAATAAGGTTATACACACATGATAGCTAAGTCCCTATACATGCCATAACTTAAAGCGTCGAGTCACAAAATACCAATATAATCCTTTGATAGTGTGTAACGATCTCAGCGTCCTTTCGATCCCCGAGTTGGCTTGTAATACTATAAAAAAAAATAAAGAATGGGAGTAAGCATAAAGCTTTGTAAGTTTACAAGTAAATAAATAACAACATTCTTAATGGATTATCTTATACTTTTATTATCAAGATCACTTAAGCTTTTAATTCAATATACTTAAACTTGTATTCTTACTTGCACCTTTTAACATGAATTTATCTTACCTTACCTTTTTCGCTTGAACTTGTCTTACCTTTACTTTGGTATACTCTTTGAATTTTCCCGTTGAACCACTTGGAATACTAAGGATACACGGGTGCCTTCCTTTTGAAACTTAACCATTGCCATGTCTTGACATGGTCTTACGTGGTATCCTTGCCTTATAAACTCACCAATGCCATGCCTTGGCATGGTCTTACATGGGACCTTTGCCTTATAGTAACTTATCAATGCCATGCCTTGGCATGGTCTTACATGATTTCCTTAATCCCTAATGTCATGACATTTGTATCCTACACATTCCTAAGGTTCAACCGGAACTTTCTGAAATTGTTTCTCCGTCAATTCATGCTTGAGTCTTTAAATAATAAATTTACAGAATAATATGTAAATGCTGGAATTTAATAATATTAATTGTAAAATAATAGAATATTGCATTTATTTATCGCAAACTTACTCTCGAAACAAAATACGATAAACTATATCGATTTAGTCCACTATCTTTTCTTTCCCGATCTAACTCGGATTTCGTTCTTCTTGATCTATAATAGCAAATTTAGCTTATTTAATACTCACATTTATCAAAACAGTCCTTAACTCTAACTTTGGCAAAATTACGATTTTGCCCTTAAACTTTTACATATTTACACATTTTCCCCAAAGCTCGGAAATTAAACTTTATCCCTTATTCTTATGTTTTATGACATGCTGATCATTTTTCCCTTCTATGACAACATCAAATTCTCACTCTAACATGTACTTATGAACATTAGGTATTTTTACCGATTAAGCCGTTTTACCCGTTTTCACTTAAAATCGCTTAGCAAAAGTTGTTTAACATAATTTCAGACTTCATATTCTATCATAAAACATCAAAATAAACACATTTCACCTATGGGTATTTTTCCAAATATGAACCCTAGGTTAAATTATTGCTAGATTAAGCTAAATCAGTTACTAGGAACTCTAAAAACGTAAAGAACATTAAAAGCGGGGCTTGGAATCACTTACTATGGAACTTGGAAGCTTGAAACAGACCCTAGCTATGGAGAACCCTTGAAATTTCGTCCTAATGAAGAAGATGAGCATATTTTGCCATCTTTTTCCCTTTAATTTCTTTTTATTACCAAATGACTAAATTACCCTTCATTAAAAACTTTGGTTCTTTCTACCTATATATGTCCATTTTGTCCATGAAAGCCTAATGGTATAATTACCATTTAAGGAACTCTACTTCAATTATGCTCTTCAATTAAATCCTTTAACACCTAAAACTCATATTTATCAACTTTTACAATTAAGTCCTAATAGGCAAATTAGACATGCAATTCATGAAATTTTCTATCGATATTCTAACACATGCATCTAATCACTCAATAAATCATAATAATTAATCGTAATAACCTTATCCATCTCGAATTCATGGTTTCGCAACCACTATTCTGTTTAGGCCCTATTTCGGGATGTTACATTTCTCCCCCTTTTTAGGGATTTTTCGTCCCCAGAAAATCTTACAGAAAGAGATTTGGGTATTGTTTTACGCATAGTCTCTTCGAGCTCCCATGTAGCTTCTTCTATCCCATGCCTATTCCATAATACTTTCACAAGTGCAATACTTTTGTTCCTTAATTGCTTAACCTCTCGAGCTAGAATTTTTACTAGGTTCCTCACCGTAAGTCATATCTGTTTGAATCTCAACCTCTGTCTCGCGAAATTACATGCGATGGATCTCGAGCGATAACGACGTAGCATAGACACATGAAACAAATTGTGAATCTTCTCTAATTTAGTCGGCAAAGCTAACCGATATGCCAATGGCCCAACTCTCTCGATCACCTCAAAGCGGTCCAATAAAGCGGGGACTTAATTTGCCTTTCCCGCGCCAAATCGAGAACTTTCTTCCAAGGGGATACTTTTAAGAATACCCTATCACCAACTTGAAATTCAATTTCTTTTCTTTTCAAATCTGCATAGGATTTCTGTCTATCTGAGGCTGCTTTCAAGCAATCTCTGATGACCTTTACTTTCTCTTCTGTTTCTTTGACTAGATCAACCCCGTAAATCTGATTTTCCTTAAGCTCTGTCCAATACAAAGGTGTGCGACATTTACGTCCATACAAAGCTTCATAAGGTGCCATCTTTAGACTCGATTGGTAACTATTATTGTAGGCAAACTCTATTAACGGCAAATATTTCTCCCAACTACCTTGAAATTCCAATACACAACATCTAAGCATATCTTCAAGTACCTGAATAACTCTCTCTGATTGACCATCAGTCTGTGGATGGAAAGCTGTACTAAAACTCAACTTTGTACCCAAAGCTTCCTGCAATTTCTTCCAAAACCGTGAAGTAAATCTCGGATCTCTATCTGAGATAATCGATAACGGTACTCTATGTAGTCGACTATTTCGAAATATACAACTCACCAACTTGCCAAGTGAATAATCCATACGAACTGGAATAAAATGAGGTGACCGTTAACTTATCAATCACAACCCATCTGCATCTTTCTTTCTCGGTGTCAAAGGAAATCTGTCACAAAATCCATAGTAACTCGGTCCCATTTCCACTCGGGAACTAATACAGCCGCAATAAAAACTGAAGGTACACGATGTTCGGCTTTTACTGTTGACAGATCAAACATCTAGAAACAAACTACGAAATATCTCTTTTCATTCCTTTCCACCAATACATTTTCTTCAAATCATTATACATCTTTATACTACTCGGGTGAATAGACAAAAAGCGCTATGTGCTTCTGTAAGAATTTTGAATAATTTCATCATTCTTGGGTACACATACTCTATCTCTGAACATCAAACAACCGTCAGAACCAATCTGAAAATCAGACTCTACACCTGACTCGCACTGAACTCTTTTGGCTTGCAACTCACTGTCATTCTTCTGAGCTTCACAAATTTCTTCAAGAAACGTCGGTTTAGCTCTCAACTCAGCTAAAATAGAACCATCATCTGATAAGGCCAAACTAGTGTGCAAAGCTCTCAATGCAAATAATGATTTTCTACTCAAAGCATCAGCAACAACGTTTGCCTTACCCGAGTGATAATCGATCACTAGCTCATAATCTTTAATCAACTCTAGCCATCTTCTTTGTCTCAAGTTCAGATCTTTCTGAGTCATCAAGTATTTCAAACTTTTATGATCAGTGAATATTCGGCATTTCTCACCATACAAGTGATGTCTCCAAATTTTTAATGCAAATACAATAGCGGCTAGCTCTAAATCATGTGTCGGATAATTTTTCTCATGTGGTTTTAAGCGTCAGAGGCATAAGCAATTACCCTTCCTTTCGCATAAGTACACGGCCTAGTCCATTTAAGGATGCATCATCTGTAAATCACAAACTCTTTACAGGTTACGGTTGTACTAAGACAGGAGCTTGATCAACAATGCCTTTAACTTGTCGAAACTCACGACACTTCTCGGTCCATTCAAACTTGACATCTTTCAGTAGCAATCTTGTCAATGGAGTAGCTATCATGGAAAATCCTCTACAAATCGTCTATAATAACTGCAAGACCAAGAAAACTTCTCGACCTGACGATACATTCCGGGAGGCTTCCAACCAACAATGGCTAAAATCTTACTCGGATAAACTTTAATACCTTCACCTGAGACAATATGTCCAAGAAAACAAACTTCCTGTGACCAGAACTCACTTTTGCTGAACTTGGCATACAACTGATTATCTCTCAAAATCTGTAAAACTGTTCTCAAATGCTCTGCATGCTCAGTCTCATCATGAGAATAAATCAAGATGTCATCAATGAACACAACTACAAACTTGTCTAAATAAGGTCTAAAAATTCGGTTCATTAAATCCATAAAAATGGCAGGAGCATTGGTCAAGCCAAATGGCATCACAAGAAACTCATAGTGACCATACCTAGTTCGAAAAGCAGTTTTCGGAACATCTGACTCTTTAACTCGCAACTGATAGTATCCAGATCTCAAATCTATCTTAGAGAACACAGTGGCTCCTTTCAATTGATCAAACAAATCATCTATTCTAGGCAGTGGATATTTGTTCTTGATGGTTACCTTGTTAAGCTGCTGATAGTCTATGCACAATCTCATAGAACCGTCCTTCTTTTTCACAAATAACACTGGTGCTCCCCATGGTGAATAACTAGGTCTTACAAAGCCTTTATCAGTTAATTCCTGTAGCTGAGCTTTTAATTCTTTCAATTCTATTGAAGTCATTCTATAATGAGCAATAGAAATAGGTGTGGTACCTGGAATCAATTCAATACCAAACTCAACTTCTCGATGAGATAGGCAGGCAAACCGTAGTTCTTAGGGAACACATCAAGAAACTCATTTACCACAGGCACTGATTCAATTTTCAACTCTGGATCTTTAGTATTCAACACAAAAGCAAGATAAGCTTCACATCCTTTCCTCAAATATTTCTGAGCAGACATAATAGAAATCATGGAAATTGAACTACCTGACTCATCTGAATTAACCCGAAGGATCTCACCATTTTCACGTTTCAACTCAATGAATTTCTTTCCACAATTCACTATCACATCATGTGTAGTTAACCAATCCATACCAAGAATCACATCAAACTCATCAAACGGCAATAGCATGAGATTGGCCGGAAAACAGTAACCTCTAATCATCAAAGGGCAATTTCTACATACTTTGTTTACTAACACATGCTGACCTAATGGATTCGATACTTTAATCACAATTTCCGTAAACTCTATGGGCATGTTCATACTAGGTATTAATTTCATGCAAACATAGGAATGGGTTGAACCCGGATCAATCAAAGCAATAACATTAACATCATGAAGAGAAAATGTACCCGTAATTACGTCGGGGAAGGATGCCTCTTCACGAGCACGTATAGCATAAGTCATTGCGGGTGCTCTAACATCCGATCTCGTTTAGTATCTCTAAATGTACCTCTACCGCCCTTACTCCGGATTTCTCTCGAGATCTGCGCTCTAACGGGGCATTGCACGATCTTGCACTCGGTATTACTTCTCTTTTAACCATTTCGGGACATTCTCGAATGAAATGATCCGGTGCACCACATCGAAAACAGCCAATCTCAGTTGCTCGACATTGACCTGGATGACGTCGACCACATTGAGGACACTCGGGTCTATCGGTGAATCGCCAACACTCGCAATCGAAGTGGTTTGAGCTTTCGGATCCATAAATCTTCTACCTCTGTTTGGCTAGAATACCTGGCTGAAAAATTAGATCTCGTAGAAAACTCTCTAGGCCTCTTGGATGTAGACTGAAATGACTTGCTCATCTGCCTTTTCTTCTTATCTTGCATCTCAAACAACTCTTCTGCCTTACAGGCTCGGTCAACTAAAACAACAAACTCCTTTATCTCTAATACACCAACTGACAGTCGGATATCATCATTGAGCCCATCCTCAAATCTTTTACACATGATAGCTTCTGTAGACACACACTCTCGAGCATAATTGCTAAGTCCGGACGAATTCACGTTCATACTCGATCCACGATCATCTTACTAATCTGTTTTAACTCAAGGAACTCTTTTTTCTTTTCGGTCAATAAACCTCTGACTGATGTACTTCTTACGGAACTCCTCCTGAAAGAAATCCCAAGTAACTCTTTCTTTCGGTACTACTGACACAAGTGTCTTCCACCACTGATAGGCCGAATCTCTAAGAAGTGATACTACACATTTAATACACTCTTCCGGTGTGCAGGACAACTCATCAAAAACTCTGATAGTGTTCTCGAGCCAAAATTCAGCTATCTCTGCATCATCATCTTTGGTAGCCCGAAACTCCTCGGCCCCTTGTTTTCTAATCTTGTCAACGGGTGGCTTCTCTCTTCTAACTGTATCTGTGACTGGAGAAGTTACATGGGTAGTCTGAGGATCATGAGGGGGTGGAGGTCTAACAGCCGGGTTCGTACGAACGAACTCAGCAAACCATTCATTCATAGCTTGGAAGAAGGCTTCTCGAGCCCCTCCTCCCTGACTAACTGTAACGGGCCTTTCACGACTATCTTGTGGCACCGTCCCTTCAGCGGGAGTGGGTACACTACTCTCTACATCATCTACACCAGCTCGTTCGGGATCCATAACTATAAAAGAAAAAAAACATTTTTAAATCGTCAAGAGTCGTCACACTATCAAAATATAAGTATGGCATGTATAGTTAGACTCTTTCTCATACTGAATATTCCGAGAATCGACTAAACTCTCGCTCTGATACCAATAAATGTAACACCCCTTACCCGAGACCGTTGCCGGAGTCGAGCACGAGGCATTACTAGACTTAACTTACTAGTTCGGGACATAAAAATTGAAACTGTCTATCTACGTCATGTTCACTAAATTGACTATAACTCGAGTTACGAAACTCGAAATTTAGATCCGTAAATTTTTCCTAAAACTAGACTCATATATATTCTTACTATAATTTTTCCAGAATTTTTGGCGTGGCCAATTAGTACAGTTTATTAGTTAAAGTCTCCCCTGTTACACAGACCGACAGTTCTAACCCCTCTGCACTAAAAAACAATTATCTCATAATATACAACTCTTTTGCCTACACCGTTTCTTTCATATAAAAATAGACTCAATAAGATTTAATTCTATATCTCATACAAACCCTAATTCCACTTATAATATTTTTAGTGATTTTTCAAAATCACGTCAAAGTTGCTGTCCAAACTGTTCCCCTGCATATACTTACATAATTTCTTTCTAATAACTACCAACTAGGCATTACATGATATCCAAAACATGCTCTTAATTAGCCATTTTAATAGCTAATCACTACCAAACATTTACAAGCCAATCTTAAGCCATATAATAAGGTTATACACACATGATAGCTAAGTCCCTATACATGCCATAACTTAAAACGTCGAGTCACAAAATACCAATATAATCCTTTGATAGTGTGTAACGATCTCCGACGTCCTTTCGATTCCCGAGTTGGCTTGTAATACTATAAAAAAAAATAAAGAATGGGAGTAAGCATAAAGCTTTGTAAGTTTACAAGTAAATAAATAACAACATTCTTAATGGATTATCTTATACTTTTATTATCAAGATCACTTAAGCTTTTAATTCAATATACTTAAACTTGTATTCTTACCTGTACCTTTTAACATGAATTTATCTTACCTTACCTTTTTCGCTTGAACTTGTCTTACCTTTACTTTGGTATACTCTTTGAATTTTCCCGTTGAACCACTTGGAATACTAAGGATACACGGGTGCCTTCCTTTTGAAACTTAACCATTGCCATGTCTTGACATGGTCTTACGTGGTATCCTTGCCTTATAAACTCACCAATGCCATGCCTTGGCATGGTCTTACATGGGACCTTTGCCTTATAGTAACTTATCAATGCCATGCCTTGGCATGGTCTTACATGATTTCCTTAATCCCTAATGTCATGACATTTGTATCCTACACATTCCTAAGGTTCAATCGGAACTTTCTGAAATTGTTTCTCCGTCAATTCATGATTGAGTCTTTAAATAATAAATTTACAGAATAATATGTAAATGCTGGAATTTAATAATATTAATTGTAAAATAATAGAATATTGCATTTATTTACTACAAACTTACCTCGAAACAAAATACGATAAACTATATCGATTTAGTCCACTATCTTTTTCTTTCCCTGATCTAACTCCGGATTTCGTTCTTCTTGATCTATAATAGCAAATTTAGCTTATTTAATACTCACATTTATCAAAACAGTCCTTAACTCTAACTTTGGCAAAATTACGATTTTGCCCCTAAACTTTTACATATTTACACATTTTCCCCAAAGCTCGGAAATTAAACTTTATCCCTTATTCTTATGTTTTATGACATGCTGATCATTTTTCCCTTCTATGACAACATCAAATTCTCACTCTAACATGTACTTATGAACATTAGGTATTTTTACCGATTAATCCGTTTTACCCGTTTTCACTTAAAATCGCTTAGCAAAAGTTGTTTAACATAATTTCAGACTTCATATTCTATCATAAAACATCAAAATAAACACATTTCACCTATGGGTATTTTTCCAAATATGAACCCTAGGTTAAATTATTGCTAGATTAAGCTAAATCAAGTTACAGGGACTCAAAAACGTAAAGAACATTAAAAACGGGCTTGGAATCACTTACTATGGAACTTGGAAGCTTGAAACAGACCCTAGCTATGGAGAACCCTTGAAATTTCGTCCTAATGAAGAAGATGAGCATATTTTGCCATCTTTTTTCCCTTTAATTTCTTTTTATTACCAAATGACTAAATTACCCTTCATTAAAAACTTTGGTTCTTTCTACCTATATATGTCCATTTTTGTCCATGAAAGCCTAATGGTATAATTACCATTTAAGGAACTCTACTTCAATTATGCTCTTCAATTAAATCCTTTAACACCTAAAACTCATATTTATCAACTTTTACAATTAAGTCCTAATAGGCAAATTAGACATGCAATTCATGAAATTTTCTATCGATATTCTAACACATGCATCTAATCACTCAATAAATCATAATAATTAATCGTAATAACCTTATCCATCTCGAATTCATGGTTTCGCAACCACTATTCTGTTTAGGCCCTATTTCGGGATGTTACACAGTGTATTCTCTATTTTATATATCAGAATAACCATATCCGAATCTAAATTGCTCTTTTTTTTTTGTTTTTAATAACCTTCTTTCTATCAATCAAATATTGGAGAAAATGTGATTCTTGCTTTTGATTTTTAATGACTTCTTAAAATTGGCACTAGAACAACTGTGAGATTGTCAAATGCTAACCCACATTTATAAAAGCATTAGTTTCGAAAAACTTTTGAATTGACTAATATATCATTTATAGTTGATTATATTACTAAAATTTTCATTTTAAATATTTTTTATTTATAATATTTATCATATTTATAGATTAAATTTTGATTTTAAAAATATAATTGGATAAATAAATTTACTTGAAAAAATTATCATATTTATAAATAAGAATTCTTAATCTATTAAAATACTTTTATTAAATGAAATTATTTAAAAATAAATAAGAAGTTAAATTTTATATTAAATTAAATATAAAGTAAAAAAAGCATTAACTTTAAATAGCAAATTTTAATTATCTAATATAATAATTAACTTTATATTATATATAAACTCTAATCTAATATATTATATGTAATGACCCGGATTTTTAACAGTATCGGAAAGTTCGGTTTCAAACCGAATTTATTGTGTTGAGATAGTAGAGAATTAAAATAGAATAACTACGTGTCGAGTATGGAATTGAGGGTTGAAATTAATAAGTGATACTCAATTAAAACAATTAATAAAAATAATACAAAGACTAAATTACTTAGTAACAAAAACGAATGGAAATTGATTTAAAATTTAGCGGGGCCTTAAGTGATAAATTTGCCAAGGATGTGATAGCAATTAAACCAATACTAAGTTCGTTTAGACAATTAAAATGATCATGGCCGTCAAATTCCATTAAGCTATCTATATCATACCTTTAACCATTGATTATTAATTATTAATTTTTATTATTAACTAAAGCTAATATTGATAACTAGATGGCGGAAGCAAAGAGAAAGATCATGATAGGAATGAGTTAAAAATGTGATAAGAGATTGTTGATTTAAGTTTAAATTTCATTTAAGTAATTTAGTTGATTACGAGTATTAGGGACCTAATTGTAAGGGTTGAAAATTTTAAGGTTTGAAAATAAATAATGGTTGTAGGAGGTCCTTGTACTATATTTTTAAGGTCAGATTTAAATTTGATTGGGTAAATTGTGATATACGAGTGTTTCGAATATTAGGTCTTGTAGGGATTAAAACAAATAGAATGCATTCATGTTTAATTGTTATATTTCTATGTCTGAATTGTATAATTAATGAATTTTTTGTATTTGAATTTATCGTACGTAACTAAAGACAACATCGGAATATGATGGGCATCGAAACCACCAAATAAAAATTCTTATGACAAAATAATACGAAATAACAGTATAGAGTAGTAAGGTCGAACCCACAGGGATTGATTATCTAATTTCGCCTTTTCTTATGAATAAAATTACTATCGCGACAATAGTCGTGCCCACGACTCGTGATAAGCTTGCTGGAAAAAAAAAACAAAAGGGGAATGAAATTGTTGGGAAGTAAATAAAATGAAATAGCAACAAATAATAATTATATTAATCAAAAATAAAATAAGTAAATGGAGTTGAACTTCGTAAGCAATAATATAAAGTCTTAGCCTTAGACTCGGATCAACGGCCTCAACCGCGTGGGTTGTTTAAATCTGATCACTATCTCTCTTGATGAAAATCCCACTAGTATGACCCTGCCAAGATACGTCAATTTGTTCGCGAGAATCCGAATACAGCATGGCCGACTCGACTTCCCAACTGTACGCCAAACAACTCCAACCCAACGCGTGCTTTTTGAATTGAAACTGAATTGACTTTAAGGGACGAATTTGTACTATCCCATATTCCGGAGATATGGTAAATACCATTATGAAAGATTTTTAGTACGGATTCATTTCTCACGATTCTTACTAGAACGAATACTGGGCTAAAACTAAGTAGAAGTTTAGTAAAGCATGAAATTAATCATGTTTTGTTGGTGGATGTAAATGGATTTAATATATATGGTAGAAGGTGGAAAGGGAAGGGATTTGGAAATCAATTAAACATAATTTGTAAAAGGAAATATGAAAGGAAAATGGCAGAATGTTTATTCAAAGGAAAGAAAAATGGTTACAGACGTATGAAAGAAATAAATATTGCTCTGTATTTCCGGTGTATTCAAGTGTGTTTTCCAAATGCCACCACACACCCTATTTATATACATATCATATATTAAAATTAGCCTAACTCACCTAACAACTAATTACATGAAATCACATTCATATCAGATTTTTCTTTCTTTCTAAATTTGGCTTTTACAAAGTCAAAAATCTGATCAGCCCTTAAATGTCCTCAAATTTCTGATTCGACCCCCTTTTTTATTGCTTGTTGGGCCTAGCAAATGGGCCTAAACTTTTTGTTGGGCCAGCCCGAACCCGGCCCGACTCGTGGACACCTCTAGTATTAGTTGGAATGATGATTTTTAATGAAGAATGGTAAGTGAGTATGTATTTGTTACCTTCATTATGATACTATAAGTTATGATATAATTTATATGAGTTAAGTATCTATGCGAGGGATTAGTTATGACATTATAATTAAATTATAATGGATAAATCATTAATGATTTGGTATAATTATACGTGACATACGAATTATGATATAATGAAATTTTACTACGTGTTTTAGGTGTTGTTATGATGAATAATAATAATGTGATATGCTAAACGGTTGGACTTAGTTTAAATGATACATTTTATTAGTATGTTCATTTACTTAATGTTTTATATTTTAAAATCAAATTATGTCAGTATAATTGAGCTTTCAATGCTCAGCGTGTGAATATGTTTGTTTTTGTGTATAAGTAATAGGTAAATTTTGAGTGGTACATGAGAATCGAGAGCATCTAAAGATCTGCCTCTCAACTCAGCTTATGTTTGTTATCTTCGCTTTGAACCTAGTTATAAATGACATGTAACTAGGTTAATAGGTTGAGTTATAAGTCAAACTTGTTACTTTGACATATGTTATGTCTTGGACCATGAAATTTCACTTGTTGAATTTCAATAGTAGGTTCATGGTTTAGTATGCATGTTTATTAAGATACTTATACAACTACGTTAAGTTGTCATATATTGATTGCTATGCTTTTGGAACGTATTGATAAACTTTTTAATGTTAATTTGATGTTTATGGAATAGGTGTAATATTGGCCTATGTTAGGTGGGGAATGATCACCATTAGTATGCTTTAAAATGTTTATTTTAGACATCTAGAGTATGTCTTGAGAAAAATATCATTTAGGGGACTTTTTCTGGGCAGTGGTCTCGAAATTGAACGAACATGTCTCAGACATAAGATGCCGAGTTTAGAGGCAAGGAGATTATTGTCTTTGAGACCATAAAACATCAAAGCTAAGAGTCTAAAACAAGGGAGACATCTTTTGAGACAAGATTTTACTATCTCGAGACACACTATTGAATTTTAATATTATGAGTTTGGGTTTGAATCTTAACCCTATGTTTGACCCCGTAAAATTCCAAAATGCTTTAAATGAAACTAGTGAACATCTATGGTGCTTGTTTATGATTAATTTTTTTTTAATGCTATATTTGAATTATCAAAATAATCAATATATTTTAATTACGTTTATTAGTTATTATTTTGAGTAATATTGATTTGTATTAATTATATGAAGTAAAATTATACATACAAATATTTTAATTATGATTTGAAATTTTTTATTATTATAATATTTAAATTGTTAGATAAGCATTACACTTATAACAATAATTAAAAAAAATTATCCGACAAAATTATGCACAATGCATGTGACTTTAAAAACTAGTAATATATTAAAAAATAATAAAAAATAAAAATAAATGCAATTTTTTTTATTCTACGTAACGCAACAAGATAATTTATATTATATTTGAGTTCTTTTAATTAAGTTGGTATCATAATTCAATCGAACATCAACTCAGTTGAAAAATAACAGTCTTATTATAAAATAATAAATATAACTATGAGGGTATTTTTACCTTTTTATATTGTATATCTATAAAAATCAATTTAAACCCAAAATATAACTTAAAGCATAATCCCACATGCTAGGATTTGAACAACTTCGCCACATTTAATTTCCATATAATTTTATAATAAATATATGTGATATGTAAACTTTTTTTTCACTCACAATTTGTAAGTGTGCCACAATTTAGTAATAACAATAATAAAAGTTTAATGCATTATTAAGTATTTAAGTTTGACACATTTTTTAATGCGGTACTTGTGTTTTTTGTTGTCTAATGTGGTACTTGTATTTGGTAAAAGTTATATATTTTTACTACTTGAAGGTAATTGTGTTAACTTTTTATTGTTTAATTCAGGTTTTAGAGTTAATTTGATGAAAATTAATAATAATAATAGTAGTAGTAATAATAATAATAATAATAATAATAGCAAATAACTTTGACCAAATCAACCCTAAAACTCGGAAAAAATCACAACTATCAAACTATATTTAACAAATTAGATAAAGTCACAATTAGCACTGAATTTATTTTATTAGCAAAATCATAAAAATTAAAACTTAATAATATTAGTAATTAATTTCATCAAATCAACTCTAAACTCTAAATTAAACATAGGAAAATTAACACCTTTATATGTGCTAATAAGAAGGAAAATACATTAAAAGTACATGGGTAGTTCTTGTATTATAAGGATTTGATCAAATTAGTCCTTATACTATTAAAAAGAACCAAATAAGTCCAAATTGTAACAAAGGCAATATTTACTATATAAAATATATCTTGAAAATTATTATTTTTTCAATTGCAGTTCAATTCCTAACAAAATGTTTCATTTACAGAACCATAAACACTTTAAAAACATTAACTTTGTTAAATAGTAAATGATATTTTTTAAAATATTAAATATTAAATCTACTCCAATTTGATCTTAATTGATTCTTTTTAAAACTAAATTGATTAAATTAATCTATTTAATAATATAGGACTAATTTGATTAGGTCCCTATAATAGAGGGACCTCTCAAGTAGTATGTTGTTCTAAGCCTCAACCGTTGTGAATATGGGTTCGGCCTGCAAAATTTAAGATCCAAACTTGGATTTAATTTGGGTTGGCCGTAAAATTCAAGGTCCACCTTTTAGTTTTTTTTAAATATGTTATAAGTCCCTGTACTCTTTTTTAATTTGAAATTTAATCCTTTTACTTTTATTTTCTAGAATTTAGTTGATGTACTTTTTAGATTTTAAAATTCAGCTTGAATTGTTAATGCGGTTAATTTTTTGGTTAAATTTATTGGTGTAATATTTTAAAATAAAAAAGTACATCAACTAAATTCTAGTGATAATAGTTGGAACTGAATTTTGAAATTGTTTTAGACTAAATTTTAAATTTGGAAGAATAGAGAGATGTATGAGAATATTTCATTTTTTTTTTTTTTTTGAATGAGAGCCAATTTCTATCCCTTAAATAAAATTTTCTCAACCGCCATGGTTAACAATTCTCAGAGAAAATGTAGATGAAATAGGGAATTATTTTGCTCGAAACCCATTAATTTCATCCGGTACTCAACAGCTCTGTACAACTAGGCATGCCGTTTCTTCAAGAATTTTCAGGTGGTAAGGAAATTTATTTCGTTGTTTCGATGGTTTTAATGGTTATTTTCTTTACCTTTTTTGATTGACCTGAGATTATTGGGATTTTTTTTTTAGAATTTAATTTTCTTTAAATTTTCTGTTCATGGAAAATTAATCTGTTGTTTCTCGGAAAGTGAAAAAAAACGAAATGGTTGAGTTTGCTTTGTTCTTCATTATGACATATATATAATATTAGGCTTATTAGCTTATGTTGGATGCAAAGTCATCTTATTTATTGAAGCTTTGATGAAATTAAATTTGCCCTTATTAAACAATGACCAATAATTCCTAATTAGCTAAGGAAAATGAAAATCTATGTTACTCGGATTTGAGTGTGAGTGTCACCTATAGATATACGGAGTTGATACATCTATGTTCTTTTCGCGTATTTGAGTGTGTGTGTGTCGCCTATAGGTATAAATGGCTGATACATTTATGTTCTCTTCGCGTATTTGAGTCTAAGTGTCGCCTATAGATATTCTTGGCTGATACATTTATGTTCTTTTCGTGTATTTGGAAGGTTGTTAGAGGATCATATCTCCTTTGAAAATGTGTTGTATAAGGGTACTTAAAAAGAAAAAAAATGAATAGTCGGAACAACATAGGAAAAATATTTACATCTTCTCATTTATTTGATTGTGAAAGTTAATGAACAATGGGATATGAATGTCTTTCTGGATATTTGATGTTTGGTAATAAGTTTTTTATTTATTTATGATCTACCGATAGGTGCCCTTTGTTAGAGGATCATATCTCCTTTGGAAATGTGTTGGATAGGGATACTTAAAAAGAAAAACGAATAGTCGAAATAACACAGGAAAAAAGTTACATCTTCCCATTTATTTGATTGTGAAAGTAAAGGAACAATGGGATATGATCTATTAAGGTGTTGAAGTTATTGAATGTCTTTCTGAATATTTAATGGCTGGTAATAAGCTATTCGTTTATTTATGATCTACCGGTAGGTGCTCTTTGTTAGAGGATCATATCTCCTTCGAAAATGTGTTGGATAGGGTTTACTTAAAAAGAAAAACGAATAGTCGGAACAACATAGGAAATTTTTTTTACATCTTTCCCATTTATTTGATTGTGAAAGTGAATGAAGTTGAACAATGAAATATAATTTTTTGAGGTGATGAAGTTATTGAACGTCTTTCTGCATATTTGATGTCAGGTAATAAGCTATTGGTTTATTTCTGATCTACCAATTGGTGCCATTGTATAAGAATACAAGTATCATTTCAATTACTTTTTGGTTTTTGACTAAGTGCTGGTATTTTCTTGTCTGAAGTTCTAAATCTTGCCTTTTTTCTTTGGCTATGCGTGATTTCAATATTCGATAGGTATTGGCTATGAACAATTGTTGGTTCCTCTTTTAGTGGGACTTTTATTGCCTTGGTCATCCTTATTGTGGTAAGTAAATTGTTTATACATTCTTATCATTCGTTCCGAACCAAATCCCTCTTTTTGTTTTGCAGTTTCCTCATGTTTTTTCCTATCATTTTATAACTGATCCATATTAGTAAGATATCAACAACTGTTTTAGTGGAATATGATTATAGTTATGAAGGACTAGTGAATAGCTGGATTGGGTTATGGTGATTTTCTCTATAAGATGTTTTCCGAGTACGAATAAAACATAGTTACTTACAGCTTCTGTTTAAGTTTGAAGTAGTTTAGTTATGTATAGTCCAATGTGGATTATAATATCTTTAGTTCTATTAATGTCTTAACACAAATATGTATTTTACATAAAACATCCTCTATACTCTTTCAACTTATTTATTGAACATTTGTCGATGTCTGTGAGAAAACCTTCTTTTAGCTGCAATTTGAGAAAGAGGAACGTTAATCTTGATACGTGAACATCGGATAAACATAAAATTTACGTATGAAACTTGGCCTTAAGGAGTTGATTGTTAAGCTTGTTATGGATTGATTGACTGGTTGCTGTTCGTTTTCTTTAGGAAAATCAGAAGACGAGCATGTATTTGACATGATATTATGTCCATGGAACGTAGATATGACATTGAGAGCAGGCCTTGAATGCATTGGGCTTTCTTTTATGTTTTTGCATGTTCCGGAACTACCCCTTAACTGAAACTGAAAATCTCTGGTGCCAGATTGTTTCATAACTTTTTGATAGTTGGTGCCACTCTACGTGGTCGCATTTGTTTCGCCAGATTTGATTCTCTGCATGGCCATTTATGACTTTTCGAAACGTGGGTTATTGTGGACAAGGCTGCTTGAAAGCTGTTTCAACAAGGTTCTTTCCTATGTCAACTTTTTTTTTCTCCCCGTTTTTTCTTTCTTTGATTGGATGTCTTAAATGGCTTTTATTGCAAATTCTTATTTACATTAATTGGTGTAAACTTCTATGGCATCTCTTCGCTGTGAAAACGTTATAAAATGGAGTTAGAAACGGGACCATTCTTCAACATCACAAAATTTTTCCTATAGCTTTCTAGTTGCTACCATGAATTTCCTTTTGCCTAGAGACGATTCCGAGGAGCATGCAGGTACTAAAACATGCTTCTATTGCAACAAAGTTTTTAGCAGCCATCGAGCTTTAGGTGGCCACCTTAGGATTCATCAAGATGGTAGGATTTTGAGGGCCCTGAATTACCCTGGTCGTTCCGGTAGTTCTGTGAACAATACCGGGAATCCTCCTGCATCCCTACCAAACAGCCAACTGAACTCCTTTGCCAGTTTTAACAGCCTGAGTGCGATCACTTCTAATTCTGTGAACAATTCTGGGAACCCTCCTGCATCCCTACCGAACAGCCAACCAAACTCCTCTTCCAGTTTTAACAGCCCAACCCAGTTCAGTACTAGTTCCATGAACAATACTGGGAACTCTCCTGCATCCCTACCGAACAACCAACTGAACTCTACTGCTTTTAACAGCCCAACTCTGCTCCCTGCAGCACACCTGGCATGTGACTTCTCTTGGATGATCTACTTGAATGAAACGAACCAGGTAAGTAGGAACCAGTTCATTGGCGGCTCTTCCGGAGTTCCTCTAATTCCGGTTATCTTGTCTCCTGACTTCTCCTATGGCTACAATTATGGTGCAACTTATCACCATAACAGTCTTGCTTCACGAGCATTTGCTCCTGTTGGCAGCAATGTGGACTTCCCGTATGTCTGCAGTTCTTGTGCAGCTTATTACCATAACATTTTGGCTTCGAGAGCATTTGTTCCAGTTGGCATGATCGCAGCCATGCCTTCTGCTGCATTTGCTTTGTCCGGTAGTGTTGTAGCCCCTGGTTTTCTTGTAGATTCTTCTTTATTTTTGGGTTCAAATGGAGTTCGTCAGTTTAATACCAATGAATTTCAGATTAGCCAGGTTACTCTGTCACCATCCTTCGGAAACGCCTTGCCAAACGTTCAAGCTCAAAATGCTGGTAAGCTTCGAAATCCTACCTTTGCTATAACTAACCCCCGGCCTTGGTTTCGGGTCATCTCTGTTGTCTGTCTTCAATGAACCTATTGCTGTTTGTGCCTTTCTCCAGGTCCTCCAAGCGCGGGTTCAGCTAATGTTGGTCGATCTGAGAGGAGAAGTTCGGGTAAGAGGTCCCGTGAAGCTGACAGATCCAGGAATGCCGAGACTTCAAATGCATCAAGAAGGCCTAGGATTGCTCCCAACGAACATGTGGAACCAGAGAATCGTCCTAAAAAAGAGCTTCAACTCTTCGTGGATGTTGTTGTTCCAAGTTCTTCATCCGAAGCTAGTTCCAGTGCCGAGGAGGAAGATCCGGTAGATATGGATTTGTCTCTCCATCTCTAGGCTTGTGTGTTTTCTCCCTATGATAAAGAAGCAATAGTAGTATAAAATAAAGTAGTCTCGTATCCTCCCCACCCCACCCCCCCCAAAAAAAAGAAAAGAAAAAGCCGCGTATATGTAATGGTACTATGCATCATCGAACTGTATACATTTTTCTTGTTAAGTTGGAACTTGTTTTTACAATTGCTTTTTCTAGAATCATATAGACATGAGAGAGGGGAAACAATCAGAACCGGAAACCCTTTCCGGACTTAGCTCCGAACGTAGATGCAACGAAACAAGCTTAGATAGATGTTTAACTTTTAGCATTATCACCTATAGTTACCGTCCTATCCTTTCATATCGGAATATGGTAACTGTTCTATGTGCTTGGAAGATATTAGATAAAAATGTTCAATGTGATGTGAGCTCTGGAAAAAGATTAACCTGTTATCTCTAGAGTAACTTTTATTCATTGACCAACGGTCCTTCAACTCGGCTTTATTGGACCACAAAAACCGATTTTCGTCAGCTTACTATGCTTTTGCTCCAAATGTAATACAAAATATCATTTGGTGCCATCTAGTGAAGGTTTTACCTCAGCATCTGTTTTGCCATTGTCTTTTTTCGGTTGATAGGAATTTTGAATTTGGTCTCGCAAAGAGGGTTTTATTACTATTATATCGAATTAAATTCTAATGTATAACCTTTAGGATAGTGACATTTTCATTCACTTCAACAAAAACTCATCTTTAATAGCACATTGCTATAGGATTTAAAGCCGATTTTAATTCTAAATAATTCACAAATTAAACAAATAACTCAATCCGTAAACAAATCTCTATTGTAGCTTAAGGCTGAAGAAAAGATTGCCAACTATATTATTATTATTTAGCCTAATCCACGCGTTTGGCAATTGGGTTATTTTTTAACAATTGCATGGGCAAAAGAAACATTTATTATAGTTCTGAATTCCAACACCCGCAGTAAAAGCGCGTGTACAACAAACCTACTGCTTATACTTTTCTTGACGCCTGTTGCAAACTGGAAAGGTTAAAATTTATCATCAGTCCCTGTACTTTTTATAGATTTAGAATTTAGTTCTTATATTTTTATATTTAAGAATTTAGTCATTTTACTGTTAAACTTTTTGTAATATTTATTGGTGTGACATTTTGGAGTAAAAAAAATACTCACTTGTAGCAATGTAATTAAAACATGACGTTGTAATGAACTTGAATTTAACAAAATAATTTTAATAGTGTTAACATTTGAACTTGAATATTGAAATTTGAAAAGTAGAGTGACTAAATTCCTAAAAATAAAAAGGTAAATTGCATCCAAGGTCACTAAACTATAAGTTTACGTTTTGGTCACTTAATTTCAAAAAGTTACAAAACAGTCATTAAACTATTCGAAAATTTTTATTTAAGTCATCGGGATGTTAAAATTGTTGTTGTATGGTCTTTTTTGTTTGCATCGTTTGCACCAATCGAAAACTCTCAATTCCCTTCTTTTCTATAGTTTAATTTTTTTTATATAAAATAGTTTTCAACGTTATGAATCTTCGAACCAAAATCCACATAACTTTCTACTCTAATATCCGACACTAACCATCAGATCGACTTGGATTTAAAGTATATACTTCTACTCGTCGATGGAACTGATCCACCATAAGAATTGCTACTTGGAGCCTGTAAGCTGGACCTTTTAAAAAAAAAAGAACAAAAAAAACTTAGCAGTCCAGTGAACTAAATGAAAACTTTCAAATAGTTCAGTTACTATTTTGTAACTTTTTGAAGTTGAGTAACCAAAATATAAACTTACTAATAGTTTTAGTGACCTTAGGTGTAGTTTACCTATACTTTTCTTGACCCCTGTTGGAAATTAAAAACGCTAAAATATGTCATAGGCCTTTGTACTCTTCATAAATTTAGAATTTAGTACCTATACTTTTATTTTCAGGAAGTTAGCCTCTACTTTTCAGATTTCAAAATTCAGGTCTAATTTTTTAACATTTCTAAATTTGTTAGTGTGACATTTTGGAATAAAAAATTCACTTGGTAATAATGTAACTAAAAAATAATGTTGTAATGAACTAGAATTTAACAAAATAATTTTAACAATGTTAATAGTTGGATCTGAATTTTGAAATATGAAAAGTAGAGGGACTAAATTCCTAAAAAAAGAGAGGATAAACTACATCCAAGGTCACTAAACTATTAGTATGTTTATGTTTTGGTCACTAAATTATTAGTAAATTTACGTTTCGATCACTCAACTTCAAAAAGTTACAAAATGACCACTAAACTATTTAAAAGTTTTCATTTAAGTCACCGAATTGTTAAAATCATTGTTGTATGGCCTTCTTTGTTCACACTACCTGCACCAATTGAAAGTTCTTCTTTTCCTTCTCTTTTACAATTCTTTTTTTTATGAAACAGTTCTGAACGTCACGAATTTGCAAACTAAAATCTAAATAACTTTATTCTTCGATCTTGACACTGATTGTCAGATTGACTTGGATCTAATGTATGTTCTTCTACTCAACGATGGGTATTGATCCATTACATTGATCGTCGAATTGTCTCTTAAAGCTCGCTAGGCGAACATTTTTTAAGAAAAACTTAACAGTTTAAAGACGTAAATAAAAACTTTCGAATAATTTAGTGACTTAAATAAATTTTTTTTCTAATAATTCAAGGATCATTTATAACTTATTGAAATTGAGTAACTAAAACATAAATTTATTAATAGTTTAAGAACTGTAGATGTAATTTGCTCAAAATAAAAGTACATGAACTAAAGGAAGATTGTATCGGCACTTGTGACAGATTTTAACCAATTGGAAATTACTTAGCGCGTGGATTTCAATTTAGCCTTTTAGACCAGAAACAGATTCATTATCATCAACCCTTTGGTTTTTTTTTTTTTTTTTTTTTTTTTAAATATAAAAATCGAATACCTTTGATATTAAGGTGTAATACTGCAAAATAGTCATTGCAGAAAACCAGCTTTAAATCCCATAAAAAGAGCTCACCATCTTTAATGGAAACTGTTCAAGGAAAATCCCTTATTTTGTAAGTTTTTTTCATATCTTTTCATTTTTCTTTGTGATTTATGGGTTTATTTTGAAGTTATTTAGGGTGAAATATTTTCTCTGTTTAGTCTCTTTTTCTGTATTATCAATCTCTTCAGACCCTTAATTGCTTCATTTTCTATGAATTAGATTACTGGGTTTTTGGTTTTGTTATTGTATATGAAGAAAAGTTAATATTTTCTTTGGGGGGGGTATTCAAGTTGTGGAATATTGAAAGTGATTGTTGGTATCTTGATAGGTGAGTGTATATAAAGAGAAAAAGAGTTGAAATTGTTGCTTTTGATGCATAGGAATTTGATTTTGGCTCATTTAGGAAGGGGATGTGATTTTGATAAAATTTTTAGGGTTTTGCTGTGATTGTGGAAGAACAAGGGATAGTTTATGTTGTTGAAATATTAAGTAAGGATAGTTGGGAATTTGAAGATTAAACAAGGTTCTTTGGGTAGTCTTTTCAAGGGTTTTAGATCTTTGTTGTTTCCGGGAGAAAGATGCAAAGGGTTCGGTTTTCGTCCCAAAAGGCGCCCGTTCATAAGTTAGGAGATTCTCAGATGACATTATCCCCCAAATTTAGATTAGCTGTGATTCAGTCTTCATTGTTGAATCCTTCATTAGAGTTTGAGTTGTCTCTTCAAGGAGAACCACTTATCCCGGGCCTTCCCGATGATGTGGCTCTTAATTGTCTCCTCCGGCTTCCAGTTGAGAACCATGGAGCTTGTAGAGTTGTCTGCAAGCGATGGCATCTTCTGCTTGGTAATAAAGAGCGATTTTTCACTCGAAGGAAGGAACTCGGTTTCAAAGACCCTTGGCTCTTTGTGTTCGCCTTCCACAAATGCACAGGGAAAATCCAATGGCAAGTTCTCGACCTTACTCACTTCTCATGGCATACCATCCCAGCGATGCCGTGCAAAGACAAAGTTTGTCCCCATGGTTTTAGGTGTGTTTCGATTCCTCATGAGGGTTCTCTATTTGTTTGTGGGGGTATGGTCTCTGATGTGGATTGCCCCCTTGACATGGTGTTGAAGTATGAAATTCATAAAAACCGTTGGACTGTGATGAATAAGATGAATACTGCTAGATCGTTTTTTGCTAGTGAAGTGATTAATGGTATGATATATGTTGCTGGGGGAAACAGTGGAGATCTTTTCGAGCTTGACTCAGCCGAGGTTTTAGATCCTGAAAAGGGGAATTGGCACTCAATTGCAAGCATGGGGACAAATATGGCATCTTATGATTCTGCAGTTCTCAATGGAAAACTTCTTGTGACCGAAGGCTGGTTGTGGCCGTTTTTCGTCTCTCCGAGGGGTCAGGTTTACGATCCAAGAACTAATAATTGGGAAAGTATGGCTGTAGGTTTGAGAGAAGGCTGGACCGGGTCAAGTGTAGTGGTCTATGGTCACTTGTTTGTTGTTTCTGAGCTTGAAAGAATGAAGCTTAAGGTTTATGATCCCGACAGTGATTCTTGGGAAACAATCGAAGGTCCCCCATTACCGGAGCAGATACGCAAACCTTTTGCTGTCAATGCATGCGATAATAAAATATATGTCGTTGGTCGGAACCTTCACGTTGCTGTGGGCTATATCTCGAGCCTGAACCAAACAAGCAACTCAGAGAAGAAGTGGAACTTCAGAGTTCGGTGGCTTGTTATTGACGCCCCAGATCGTTTATCGGACTTGACACCCTCGAGTTCTCAGGTTCTTTTTGCTTAGCTCCTCAAGTATCATATGTTGTTCAATAAATTGTAATTATACAAAGATTACAAAGTCTGTAGAGTTGGAATGACTGTGTGTTTATTATGCATCATCCATACTTTTTTGTGCTCTTTGGTTGTCTCGGTACTAATTGCTAGATCGATATGTTTTCCGATCTTGTCCTGTATGAAATATTGTCTATAATATATAGAATCACGCTAAAGAACTAGGCAGAAAAGGAAAATTATAGGCTTAGACCATGTTATTTCAGACATTTGTTGGCTTGGTTGATGAGCAGAAAGGATGATGGTCCTTTCTTTACTGAATTTCTATACTATTGGACTCAGACTCGGGTGAGTGTAGGTTTTAAGCTTTTTTAATGTATTTAGAAGTATACTTACACGAAGGGTAAATATACATTTTGGTATCTGAACTTGGCTTCAAGGTTCAAATTGATACCTAGGTTTTTTTTTTTTTTTTGGTCCAATTAGGTACTTGAACTTGATTTCTTGGTTCAAATTGGTACTTGAATTTGGCTTTTTGATCCAAATTAGTAGTTATGATAAACGACTTATTTGAACCAATTTGAACTATGAAACCAAGTTAGGCACTAATTTGAACCAAAACGCCAGGTTCAAGTACTTAATTAGACCAAAAAGAGTTTAGGTATCTAATTGGATAAAAGAAACTTTAGGTACCAATTTGAACTTTGAAACCAAGTTCAAGTACCAAAATGTATATTTACCCTTACATGAACTATTTGAATTTAGGAACTGTTGTTTATATTTGTTGATGTATTTGGGAAATTGTGTAATTGGATTTGAGAGAACAATTTGGAGATATTATTGGGATTTTGATGATCACTTGAGTTTTAATTAATTTTAAAACAATAAGAGATGATAAGAGTTTATTTTGTTATACTTACAGGGAAATGAGAATCCTTTTTTTTTCTTTGAAAACAAGTTATCAATTGTAATCCAAATATTCCTTCTGGCTTTTCCAAGACTTCATTGTTCATGTTCAGGGTTTCGGGTTGCTTTAGCTAATAATGTCATCTTCAAGGCTTGATTTTGCGTTCTCTCTTTAGAACTACAATATGTTTCAGCTTTTCAAGACTTCATTTTAATTCATAATTAAAAAAAAATTACATGGCATCGTTTAGACTTATTCAAGAGTTAAGTTACTTGCGTGATACATTAAGTCTTAGTATTGGATAAATTGTTCGAATGAGATAAATATCAAAATTATATATGAAATTTGACTCAATGTATAATGTCATACATAAATTTTAATTTTGTGTGGTTTTATACATGAAATTTTAATTTGATCTAATTAACATCATTTTACATAAAAATAAATATATGTCGTCATTTTTTTAAATGTATATAATTAAATTAAAATTAAAGTTTCATTTATACAGATTAATCATAATTCAAGATTTACGTGTGTAATTACATTAAATTAAAGTTTACTAATACGTGATATCTTTTTTCGAATTTAGTCTACTCACAAAAGTTTTTCTTTAAATAATTTAGGACAGGATGTTTAAAAAAATAGTCACCATAGAACAAACATTAATTAGTGAGCACCACACCAGCTATCTAAAGTAACAAATTTGGTTCAAATGTAACGCTTTTTTTTCATAAATTTATGTTGGAATTTGGAATTTTTTATATTATCCTTTAAATTGAGGGAAAACATGTTTAAATGTACTTGAAATTACATTCTCTTAATTGTTGTAATATCAACGGTGTTATATTCGGATTTAGTATATATATTGTACAAATAAAAATAATCATCTATATATGTCATCCTTTTATTTACTATGCACGGATTAATTAAAATATATTATATTTATTTGTTGAAAATTTAGTACAAAATTTATAAGGTTTGAGAAAGTGAAAACAATATAATATAAATGTTTTAACTTTCAAAATTTTGTTTTTTTTATTTGTATTAATATCAATATAAATTAAAAAAATTAATATGTAAAATTAATTAATGATATATAACAAAGTAATCAAAATTTTATAATTCAAAATTTAGTGGTGAATTAGGTAATTTTAATATAATATTAATTTTATATGTCAATGTAATAATAATAACAATAATCAAAGCATAAATAGGGTTAACATATTGCAAGTTTCTATTTATTCTCCTGCAATTTTCATCTATAGTTGGATAACTATTAAACATTAAATATAGATTCGCCTCTAAAATAATTTCATAAGTATCACGAATTGCTAACTTATTATGCATAGATTTGTACCTTATATATATACTTCAAAGCTACTGATGATAGAAAATAATCTCATTATAGGTTCTGATCATATCTACTCTTTTTAACACAATGTTTAGAATTACCCATAGCCCCTCCCCAACCCATTAATAGAAGGATAATGCGCTTTACCGCACTCGAACCCATGTCTTTTTACATTGCTAACAATGCACATGCCGGTCGAGATAGAAAACTTAAAATTACCTATAAAATTTTTTAAAAAAAATGTTGAACTTTGATTTAAGGGAATCAAATGCGAAATATGTTTTTGAAGGATAAGAGATATAACGCAAAATGTTATACCTGGCATACCTTTTATATTTTTACTCAAATTAATGATAAAATGTCTATCAAAGTATTAAAGGAAAAAAATAAATATTGCATATGTGTTAACTTCGGAGGCGGTTGAACTTATAATGATTACGAAAATATACTTTTAAGTACCTGATTCAATAAAAAAAAAAATTAACACTTAACTCAAAAAAATTATATAATTTGAGGGCTGATCATTCAATTAAGCTTTTTCCCTTATGACTTTGTAATAATCTGAATGTTTGATGATTGTTGACTTACTCCTTATTTTTATCTTGAGAATGCGTATGTATTTATCTCTCTATTCCTTACGATTAAAAATGTATATTCAACTACGAGAGTTAGGTGAGATGGCAAGAGCCTTTCTTATTTTAACCAGTGGTCGAGGGTTTGATCCTCAACCTATGTATTGAGCAGCTTTAAAACTTGTGGCTAGCATCTATCCTCTTAATGGGCTTACAGAATGTGGAGAATTAATTATTGAGCTCGCTCCAATAAATATATTGAGAAATGAGAAAGTATGACCATCAATATATTTGTTACTAAATTGATAATTTTGACTTGTACTAATTTGTTGACTATTTTATAATTTGGAATAAGTAAATGTATAATTTTAACGAAAAAGGGAATCGGATAAACTATGGTAGAGTCCATTTGAGGAGACTTGGAAGTGTTTGATGTAAGTAGGATTCTTGTGGCTAAGGATAAAAGTCAATTTAATCAGTTAAGGAAGTCATTTCAATCGAACAATTACCCAAAGATAAATCAAGTTTGAAACGCGTCGATTGAGTCTTAATTCAATTGGTATGAGCATTATTGTTAATACAGGAGAATGCAAGTTTGAGTGCGCTAAAGCGCATTATCCTCCTATTTATGAGTTAGAGAGGCTATGCGTAGTTCTAAGTATTGTGTAAAAAAAATAGATATAATCAAAACCTATAGTGAAGATTGTTTAAGAAAATCAAACTCAAAATACTAGATAATGATGTGATATTATCCTTGATTTATCATTGTATTAAGAGTCTATATTACTGCGAATATAAGATAGTAGACTCATTTGTAACTAGGTTTCGAGGGGTTTACTCTGTTCATTCTAGCAAAATTTTGTTGGGTTGATATGTTCGGTGTTTATTGAAAAGATTTGTAAATGAGGATATTTGAGAAGAGTAAGTACAAACAATTGTACAATAGTGGGATTTTATTGTCCTTGTGAGAATTGGATACATAGGATTGTAATCATTGATGGTATTGGGAAATTGAGTAGTGAATTCATTCTTCGTAAAGTAGGCGTAAAAAGTTTTATTCACTCGTTACTTTTTTTACTTTTCTATTCTACTTTACAATATGATTTTGTAAAAAATATCATCACTTTCAAATGTAAAGTTGGACAACTACAAACCAATTTAATTTTTTATATGATAATTATTTGATACACTAATAGTTTAGTTTTTTTTTTTTAATTCTACAACTAGGAAAAGTCATCACTTGCTCTTAATTGATATTATATATATACTAGACCTACTCATGGGCCAAGCGACCCGTGCAAGCATAAAGACCCGCTCAAAAGTTGGGAGAATTTGGATAAAAATATCTAGACCTACTTAAAAGAGGGTTTGGACAAAAATATTAAGCCCGAAAAATGGACTTGGGCAAAAAAATTAGATCTGTTTAAAATATTGGTCGGGCTTGGGTTTGAACATTCAAGGCTTAAGCTCGAGCTTGACTCAGCTCGTTTTTAAGTTTGTAATGTTTTATATTATGTTATTTTTATATATTATATAATTTATAGCATATAACAAATAAATCGATAGTAGTACATAATACTACAATAATGTAAACATTAAAAATATTAAGATGACTATATATATAATTTTAATAAATAAAAATATTAAATTAAAAATAATATAAAAACATTTTTTAAATTTTTTTAAAAAATAATATGGACGGGCCTAAAATGAGCTTGAGCCATTTACAAATATGAGCGGGTTTAGGCAAAATTTTAAGTTTATTTTTTGAGTTGCGCCAAGTATCACGAGGCTAGAACTTAAATATGACAAACCGCACGTCCTTAGGCGATTTCTCTGCTTCAAATTTGTCTAGCCTAACACTCGAAAAGTGAGAATACTCCCAGAAATTCTCTAAGGCATAAAAAAATATAGCGGAAGCAACTCAAAACGAAAAGAGTAACAAAAGAGTTGAAAAGCCACAAGAAAGCAATGTACCAAATGTTTGAGTAAATGCTCTCAATATATTCTTTAACTTAAAAATAAAGTAATGAAGGGGGGGATCTCTATTTATAGTTGACATCCCCCAGATCCAACGGTATAGATTGAGTTACATCGACAGTCAAGATTAGAGCCTATCTATAATTGAGAGTCCTAAAGGACTTAAACTCTATAAATATTTTATCCTTAAGATTTGTATTAATTGCTCTGGTAATTCTAGTTTTGTATTGGGCCACCAAGACTTCAAATCGAGCTAGTTCATGTGGGTCAAATGAGCTCCATTTAATAAATTAATCTCTATGGGACGTTTTGTGCGCAATGATCACGAGCTTTGATCCACGACTCGTGAGACAAGCATAAAATGTATTAATATCATGTTTAGGCTCAACTCGAACCTGACCCGACTCATTAACACCTCTAATCAATATATATATATATATATATATAAAGTAACATATTGAAACAATTAAGGTAATTTTTAGTTCCAGATTAGTTCTCCTTTTTCCAAGTGTCACCATTAAATGGTTGACATATTAGTAAATTGACTTTAATAATAGTGTGGGTCTCATTTGTTGTATTTAAATTTTGTTTAAATTAATTAAATTTGTTAACAACAAAAATTTGTTTATATAAATTAAAATATTTATCATTTAACCTAATAAATGATTCACATCATAAAGTTCTTTTCTAATTGATATCTTTAATGCTTTAGTTATGTAGTAATAGTGGTTGATTATTTTTTTAAAATTGTATTTTTATCCTACAATTTATAAAAATAAAAATAACTTAATATAAAAATATTTTAATATATTTTAATTAATAAATATAATAAATTCATACAGTAAAAGGGTATGTAAACTAATATATTACATACAAGGTATAAACACATGAATTTTTTTATGTGGAGTATTTTATATTACGGCAAGTGGCACATTCTATGATTGACACATAAGCGTTTTTGACACATGGCACACTACCGTGCATATAAAATTAGTAAGAAAATTAGTATATACTGTAACAATATAAAGTTAAAAAAATGAAACAAATAGTTATATTCACATTACCGTTTTTGACACATGGCACACTTATTTACAATTTGGGTAAAATTTTCTTTTGCACCTTGCCTTTTAATTTTTCAGTTATTTCAGGCTTTTTATTTAAATTTTTTCTTTATAATATTTTATATGTTAAACGTAAAATTGATTTTAAATGAATTATCTCTTCACTTTAATATTTTACTTAATTGGTTAACTGCTAATGTTATAATATTAAAATTAATAAATACTAAATTAAGCTTAAAATATTAATAATATTTATCAAATTAAATTTAATAATATGTACAATAAATAACCTGTAATGAATTATTAATAATATTATTTAAATTATAATTGTAATATTCAAACCATGATAAAATTTTGTATTATTTTAATATTAAATATTTTAAAATAAAATAAAATAAAAATAATTGATTCTAAATTAGTTAAAAAAAATTAAAATATTTTATAATTATATTAATTTTTCAATTTATTAACTATTTTTTATGTTATAAAAATATTATAAATTTATTATACACAAATGACCCATAAGAATACAAACTAATTTCAAATATATAAAAATAAATAAACAAATCATAAAACCGAATTTTTAACTAATGAAATTTTTATTAAAGAAACTTTACTTACAAAATAAAAACTCCACCAAATAATAATCCAACTACCATACCACAAAATTTGTACTTACTTGATCTCATGGGCAAACACCTCATATCCTCAAACACTTATTATTACACATTAAGATATTTTTATGGAACAAATTAAAATTTTGTAATTTTGGATGTCGAAACTTTTTTTTTGAGTTCGACTTTTATTTAAAAAAAATGAAAATGGGAGTCGCCACCAATCCTTTTTCATGAGGTGTGATCGGATCACCTCGTAAATTGATCATTTTTAATAAATGGCTCGATTTACTAAAACAACGGTTTTGGTCTACAAAATTCAGGAAATGGGTTCGGGAGTCGGTTACGTACGAGGAAGGATTAGCACCCTCGTTACGCCCAAAATTGGTACCTAATTAATTACTTGATGTCTTTAGTGTCGAAAATTGGAAATTTAAAAAGAATTCAAAATACGATCCCTTATTAAGTCATTACTTAACTAAATTAATTTTCACCAAAAGGGCTTATTTCAAGTTGTTCGAAAAGAAAGGATCATGTCCCGTAAGTTAGGACACAATACCTTAAACTCTCGAGAACTAGAATAAATGCCGATTGAACGTTACTTAAATCTCATTTTTCATTTATTTTAAAGTAAATATTAATATCTCAGTTTTAGAAGGAAGCCATATTCTGTGAGTTAGGAACACAATTTTTCTAATTCCAAAATAACGAACATTTGCTTCGGTTAAAAAATTTCCCTTTTTATGCATTGCGTGAAAAAATGAACGTAATACGTAATGTGATATGCATTTAGTTTATTCGGGCTTAATATACAAATGGATAATTTTAAACCTAATGTTTGATATAGTGATAATGAAATAATTTCAAATGGATATGTGGGTAGAAGGATAAACAATAAATAAATAAGGAATACTATAATAATATAATTATAGTTAATATTAATAATCGCATCATAATAAAGCTAAAATAAATGAGGTAATTTAAAATATGTAAAAAAATAAAAAATAAAAGTGAAAGATGCTAAATAATGAACGTAAATGTAAATGACATGTAAAAATATAAATAAATAATGGACGAAATATGTACAAATAATGAACGAAAAATGTATAAATATAAATATAAATATAAATAATATAAAATTTAAAATAAAAGTAAAGCGACAATAAATACATAAACAATAGGTAAATAATAATAGTAAAATTTCATGAAAGGCTAAGATTAAATATATAAGGGACCGCATCGAAATTTAAATAAAATTGCAGGTATAAATCATAATAAAAAAATAATAAAAATAAAGGACCAAGGTGAAATGTGCGAAAAGGAGGAAGGACTAACTGGAAAATATCCCAAATCTCTTAAAAGCACCGTTACCAGAAGACCAAATGGTCAGAGGACTGAAATAAAAAAATAAAAAAATTAAATGGATAATTTTTTTAAAAAAAGGAAAAAGGATAAAATAGGACCTAATTGAAACCAACTGTAAAAGCGGAAGGACCCCTGGAACAATTAGACCCCCATGTCAAAAAACGCACGGATCCTACATGGTTCGGTTCGGGTCGGGTCGGATCAATTCGGGTTCAAAACGAAGCCGTTTTGGCGTCTGAAGCAAAAGCCCAAAACGACACCGTTTTGAGGGCTTATATAAGTGAAAAAAAAACAACAAAAATTTCATTTCAAGCACCAGTTTTTAAAAAATAATAATCTGAAAACCTCTTTTATTCTCTCCAAGCCTCCCCACTTTCGGCCCTGACATCAGCAAGCCTCCGTCGTGATGGCCGCCAGTCACCGGCGACGGCTCCGCCGTCCACGGTGGCCGAAAAAATACGAAAACCCTTTTTTTTCGATCGTTTGGCTCCCAAACACCGGATCTAAAGGCTAAAAGCCTTAAGAGGTAAAAAAAACAAAAAAAAAGCTTCGATCTTTTTCTTTTTTTGTTCTCCTTTTATATATATATATATATATATGATTTTTTTCTTTCAAATAAATAAACACAAAAAATCACCTTTGAAGTTTTTTTTTTGTATTTCGATTGCTTTTTTTTAAAAAAAAAATCCCCCCTTACAATCGGTTTTTGTTGTGGCTTTATAGCCGATTACAATATCACATGTTTTTGATACTGTTTGCTACTGTTCGTCTGCTATTTCTGCTTTTCTTTTCCGTCTCTTTCTTCTTGCTTTGTTTGCAGGTCTTGGCGAGGTCAATGGAGAGGAGAGAAGGGTTGCCTTTGCCGTTTTGGTGCAATGGCGCCGGTGGCGTCAGGCCTCGGGACGAGGTGCCTCAGGCGGCGCAAGAGGAGCGGCGGCTAGGGTTTTTAGTTTTACTGAAAATAGTTTAGGTTGTGGGCCATTTGGGCTTTAGGGTTTTTTTTTTTAATTTCGGGCTGTTTGTAGTTTTTGGGTTTGGGTTTATAATTTATTTTTGGTTTTGTTTAGGGCCCGAACAAAATTGGGCCCTTACATTGGACATTACAAATTAAGATATTTTTATGATACAAATCCATACTATTTATACTCGAGGTTGTTGGAACATGAGTATATTCAAAAAATTTTAAAAGTTTATAATTTTAGACTTTAAACCCATTAAAATTATTAATAAGTTTACATTTTGGTCACTCATTTTCAAAAAGTTACAAAAATGATCATTGAACTATTCGAAAGTTTTTATTTAAATTAATGAACTATTGAAAAGTTTTTATTTAATTGGCCTTTAGAAAAAGGTTTAGCTAACGAGCTCCAAGGAGCGACTCAGCAATCGGTACGGTGGATCAATACCCATATACAAGTAGAAGAACATACCTTAGATCTACGTCGATCTGATGGTCAGTGTCTAAAATCAAAAAAGGAAGTTGTTTAGATTTTGGTTGATAGAAGCTGTTTCATGAAAATAAAACTGAACTGTAGAAGAGTAAGGAAATGAGAGCTTTCTATTGGTATAGGTGGTGCAAACAGATAAGGCCATACAACAACGATTTTAACAGCCCAATGACTTAAATAAAAACTTTCAGATAGTTTAGTAATCATTTTGCAACTTTTTGAAGTTGAGTGGCCAAAACATAAATTTACTAATAGTTTAATGACCATGTGTATAGTTTACCCATAATTTTATGTGCATGGATGGATATTTAAAAGTACACATATATAACTGTTATAATAAACGTCGATAATGACAGTAGAACGATCACAAAGTAATAAGAACAGAAAAATAATAACACACAGATTTTACGTGAAAACCCTTTTAGGAAAAAACCATGGTTAGAGGAGAAGAAATTCACTAATGTTGAAAAAAGAATGATACAAGAGAAGTTTCAACTACATCTATTTAAGGGTTGAAAAACCATGTTCTAATCAAAGTCAAGAAGTATAATTCTATACAGACTCAACTTGTGCGGTATGGTTTGTATTTTGCCATTGCATTTATTTCTTCAACCTGTTTTAATCAAAGTCAAATAGAAGAAGTATAGTTCTATACGCCCCCACAGATCCCCTTATTTTGCCACTATATTTATTTCTTTAACAAGTGCCAGGATTTGAGTCACACAATCTCTAACAATAACCACGGGAGTTAGGTGAGATGGCAAGGTCTCTCCTACCTTAACCAGTGATCGAGGGTTCGATCCTCACCCTAGGTATGGAACAGCTTTAAAACTCGTGGCTAGCATCTACCCCTTTAATGGGCTACAGAATGCGGAGAATTAATTATTAGACTCGTTTCGATAGATGCTTTGAAAAATCAAAAAAGAAAGTACACATATATACGCTCAAATCCAAATATTTTAAAATAAAAATGAGAAGTATATGGATATAAATATGGAGTTGAGACAAATTCTAGTGAATATAGTTAGTTTGCAATAGTGCCCATTGTCCCCTTTCGGTTAAATGAGGTTAAAAATAAGGAAAGATATTAAAGCAAATAGGAATAGAAGCAATGTTTTTGATGTCTCCTCATAATAAAACATAATAAGACCACTTGAGGCTACAATTCTTTTGAATAATTGTGAAAGCACAAAGGCATTGATATGACCTCTATTTATCTTCTTGCCTACTCCAATATCCCATTTAGTCAAATGGCCTTGACTAGTTTGTGAATGACTATAATATCCTTCTAAAAGAATTGGCCTAAACACTTGCTTCCATAAACTAACTTCCATTAGCTAAAATCTAAGCTATAGAACACAAAGAGGTCCTAGTTTGAAAATAAAAAGGTTATAAATATTAAATTCGAATTTAAAATCAAATAAATGTCACATCATAAGTGTTAATTTATGAATTATTAAGTTCATCTAAATCAGCAAATATATGAATTATTGAAATCATGATGTTTTATAAAAAATTGTTTGGAGCAATTGTTAAATTTCCTGTCGGACACTTAAATAACATGAGTTTAAATTTTGTCATTCTTTTTTTCTTTCTCTCAATATTGTAATAAAAAAAAATTCAAACCTTTCAAACTATTAACTAACACGAGCTCTTTTTATTTAAAAAAAATGAGTTTAGGTCAAGGTAGGGTTTAGATCAAACCCGCACCATACTACTCAAGAAATTTACATACCCATATTTTATTTTAATTAGAATTTTTTTAAATTTTTGTAAGACTTTATAGCTTTTTAACTATCTTTGGTATATTTTAAATATGTATTTAATTTAATTTTGTAAAAGTTAAAATAGTATAAAAAAATTGTGATATTTTTGTCGATTTAGTCTTAGTTCAATTGGTATTGGCATTATCGCCAGTGTAGTAACCCATTTTGCCCGGCCCATAAAACCAGAATAAAAAAAACAGAAAATAAATAAACCAATGTTGTTTAAACAGTCCTTTTATAGCAGTCCAAAACCAATTGGCAGACCCAACAGACCTTTAGCCCAAATGTAATTTACTCGTGGCCCAATTACACTTATTACCCAAACAGATACTACTAGACCCAAACCAAACCCGATTACCCATTACACCTGAGCCTAGCACCCGATTAGCCCAAAAACTACGGGGCCCAAAAGGTCCAAAACCTAAATCAAGGTTCTGAAACCCTAAGTTCCCTCGCGCCGCAAGCCAGCAGGATTCCATTTGTCGCGCCGCAATTGCTCCAGTAGCCCTCGATCATGCCTCAATCGTCACGCCATCGATTCGCGCCGCAGTTAGCGCGCCTCGCCACTGCCAGATTCGTCGCCTTCAACCTGCAAAAAAAAGGAAAGCTCCAAAGCAGAAAAAGAAAAAAGTAGCAACAGATCATAGCAAATATGGAAAGAAATCTTTCTTTCCTTTTCTTTTTTTTTTCATTTTATGGGTTATAAAAACCCATAGTAATTTGTAATAGACACACCATACGGATACGAAAAAAAAAACAGAAACACAAATACCCAAAATCAGTGAATACAAAAATTTTTAGAAAGTTCGAAGGAATAAAAGTCAGATTTGGCAGAAGGTAATTTCCTCTTAGTATTTCATTCTGTTATTTGTTTTTTTTTACATATATATATTTGCGCATATAACCACTGTTTAAAAAGTATAAAAAAAGGGGATTACCTTTCGAAAGACGAGGAAGAACGGAGGTTTTTTAGGCCTCCGGCCACCGGCCACGGAGGCGCGTGGCCCAGAAACCGGTGATCGAAGCTCAGGCGAGAGGACGAATATTTCAGAGAGTTTTCCAGATTTTTTTTTCTTTTTTTTTACAAATTGTGTTTAAATGAATTTTTTTTGAAAGAAAACTAACTTTTATATACAAAACGGAACGGCGTCGTTTTCGTCTAGCAAGACCCGCGCGTTGACCAGGAGACCTGAACAAGATCAGCGTGTTTTTGGGAAAATGGGAAATTTATCCCTTTAGTCCCTCCGCATTATTCCAGTTTTATAATTAAGTCCATTTATTTTCCTTTATTTATAATTTGATCCCTTTATATTTGTTTTTATTGTTATTTGATCTAGGTTTCTTCATTTATTTTAAAAAAAAAAAACCTTTTAGATTTAAATTATTCTAATATTATATTGAAATATTTTATTATTATTATTTTTTAAAATTATTTGTATATTAATCTATTAATAGTATAAATATATATATACTTTTTACTATCTTCATATTTAATTATTATCATGTATATTATTTTACTTATTTAATAACTTATATATTATATCTTTATTATATTATATTTTGTATATTATATAGTATTATGTTACATTATTTTATTTTATATGAAATTTATTTAATTTATTTTATATAATTTTATAATTAATATATTACATATATATATTATTAATTATTTTATTTAATATTTTTTATTACATATTATTTTTATATATTAATACTATATATATTTTATAAATTTTAAGCATTGTTTGATTATTCATTTTGTATATACATATTTTCTTTTATTATTTATTCATATCTAATCTTGCATGAAAAGTTCATATTTATTTAGTATTTTTAATTGTTTTATATATTGCTTTATATATTTGTTCATGCAATGCCCTTTTATTATTTTTTATTTCATGATTACCTCAGTGTAGTTATTTTAGTTGTATCCTATATTATCTATATTAAATGTTAATATATTAATTCCTTTTAATATTTATGTATAAACGCAATGTTGTCACATAGATTATTGTTTAAAATAAAAAATACATTTTTACAAAATTAATATTTTATTTAAAGGTTTTTAAAATAAGGCAATGTTTTGGTATTTAGAAATTCGGGAAATAATGTCTAATCGTGCTGGGTGTCGATTTTTTCGTTTGACTAAATAACTAAATATCCTTTTAACAAGTTTTATAAATTATGAGATGATCTTAGTTACGAGGGTTTAAAAATATCATGTCCAGTCGTGCTGGATGTGATGTTTATATTCCTTCGGATCGAAAAAATCTCAAATTTTAAATCAAAATTACTCGAAGTTTTATAAATTATGAGATGATCTTAGTTACGAGGGTTTAAAAAATATCGTGTCCAATCGTGCTGGATGTGATGTTTATAATCTTTCGAATCGAAGAACTCTCATATTTTAAATCAAATTGTTCATAGTTTTTTTTGAAATCATATTTTTAAATGCTTTTAAATTTCAAACATTTGGACATAATTTTATCGATTAGGTACCAATTTTTGGGCGTTATGAGGGTGCTAACCCTTTCTCATACGTAATCGACTCCCGAACCTGTTTTCTGGTTTTTTGTAGACCAAAATTAAATGTTTTAAATAAAACGTTTTACAAGGTGATCCAATCACACCTAAGTAAAAAGGGATTGGTGGCGACTCCCATTTTCGTTTTTAAAGGTCGACCCCGTTTTCTAAAACTTTTAAAATGGTTTCGACAGCTTGGCGACTCCGCTGGGGATAAAATAAGAGAGTTAAGCCGAAAAATCGATTAGTTATTGTCCAAATGTTGAAAATTTGAAAGTCGGATTTGAAAAGTCATGATTTTGTTCTTTTATTGCATGTGATTCTATTTTATAAAATGTTTCTGCATTGCACTACATGACCGTCGTAGTCGCGCCTTTAAGTGGGAGCGAGAAGCTATGCCTTCGTGAGGTTTTTACCTCCGCATGGGCTAGTGGACTGCTTCCGGAATACATCCGTACCTATGTCTCCGTGAGGTTTTCACCTCCGCATGGCCATAGGGAAATGTATTCCCCTGAACCGAACTCGGTCCGTATGAGCCTATAATGGGTGGGGATCGAGGAATCTGCTGGTTTAGGTACCTCAACTTTAGAACTAAACCGCATTTAGTAAACCTTAAGAACTTACCTTAGGTAGAGCGATCCCAAATTTTAGTAGTTACCCAGATAGGTGTGTTTATTTCACTTGCTTTATGTTTTATTCTGCGATACTAACTCGTGGTGTTTCATTTTTTGTGCATGTCATTTCATTTTTCTAGAGGTATCGATTCACGGTCAGTTTTTAAGTTAGAAAGCTGGTTATGGAGAACGAATTCCTTGATAAAGTGGAAGACAATACAGCCGTTCGCGCTTGGTCGGAGCAAACATAATTAGAGAAGGGGGATAGCTTAATTGACGGGTATATATCTAAACTTTGGGATTTTACTCGTATTAGTATTACGCAAAATGAGTTTAGAGAATTGAAGGATATATGGTTTCAATGGGGTGATGAGGCAAAACAGTCGTTTTATCGTGATTTTGGTGATCTACTGTAAGCATTCATGCACTTGCATAAAGTATTTTGGGGTTGGTTGCGCAGAGAAGGAAGACTGATTTTGTTACGACCGAAGTCTTATCGCAACTTATTTGTCTGATGATTTACCGATCTTGTACGCACGTCACGTCGGCTATCTTTGCGTACCATTATCTGATCCAGCGATTTTAAAGCGCAATGTGTCTATACAGCAGATTACCGTATTGCATTGTACTGCATATACGCCAGCTCTGCTGTGTATTAATATCTGAGTGGCTTAGTCCACATGCATGGTGTGTAGGGTTGGATAGGCCTTTCGAGGTCCTATGTGGTGTGTTTGGTAGGATGAGCTTAATCTGCTCTTATGGGGTGTGATCGGGGGACGGAGAGGGGTGTTGGCTGGACGAGTGGGTTTTATTACTTGATTGCATTCATACGCATCTGTTCGAGTGTTCTGGGTGAAGATTATTTGACTGTGTTATATCTGATTGAATAACATTTGTGACTGAGTATCTGTGTGTGACATGGTGTACTTAAATTATTTCATTCTATTGGGACGTTGGTTCCAAGTTCACTTTTTGTTTCTGTGTATATCTGTATGTATGTTTCACTTTCAAATCGGTTTCCAAAAATCTGTTGTTATTCATTTTGAACTCACACTGAGCTCATGTAGCTCACCATCTTAGTGTTTCCCTTTGCAGGTACGTTTCTAAACTCTGACGCTGGACGCGGTATGCGGAGGTCTCGGACAGTCTCGGTTTAAAATAGGCTTTAATAGTATTTTATCAATTTCTGAGTTTATAATTAAACCCCTCGAACTGTAAGAACTGTTTTGAAAACTGTGGTATGATGTTTTATGTTTTACGTAAGAAAATGTCATTGGGAGTGTATTTTCTGTTGAGAAATCAGGAATATATACCTGAAAATTTTACGTGACTTTAATATTGTAATGTTTTTCGGTTTGTTAAACTAAAACTTTCCTTCGATCACTTCGGTGGTCAATGTAACCTTCAGGATTTGGTTCAAACTTTTAGGTCGGGCCTAGGGTGGTACATTTAGTAGTATCAGAGCCAGGTTTGCAAAAACTCGGCATGTGTTTCTACGTATCCGTGTGCGCACGTGGTTGTTTTGAAAAAAAGGAAATTTTGAGAAACTATACCACAGTAAGTTGAAATGATTTATGTTTTGGAAATGTTTTACGAAAATGAAATGTCTGAGACTCAGATGCTGGTCTAGGTGGAAATTCGAAACTGTGATTTTAGAAATGTAGTTTTTGCATTTATTTTGTTTTGTGTTTGTTTTCTGAAAATGTAGTTATTCTAAGTTAACCACAAGACGGATATGGATTCTGAAGGTAAGCAAGATCGCGAGGAGTCATCTGCTTCTCTGGGACGTGTGTTTGTTCAGGAGTCAGAGGACAATGTGATTCTGCTATCTTCGGGTAGCGATAGCCCGGAGCTTGGTACTGAGGCATTGACTTAGGTGGTGAGGGAAGTGCTAGAAAAAGTGTTTGAGGCTAGGATAATATGGAATAGTGAAACGCTTCAAGCTAGGTGCGTAGGTTGTAGGAGGAAAAGAGATCACAGTCCCCTGAGGTTAGAGCCTTGTTCTGCGAAGCGTGTTAGAACGTATTTGAGTGGCAATAGCGATTTTGCGGTGGGTGCCAGTGGTGGTGCGAGCGCTCCGTTTTGTTAGCACTGTAAGAAGCACCATCCGGGCAATTAATAGAAAAAAGCGGGAGCATGTCTTCGATGCGGGTCCACAAAGCATCGAATTCGGGAGTGTCCTCGACGACTTTGAGACAGGTATGGTTGCGAATGTTTCGACATTTTGGTTGGAGCATAGTAATTGTGTATGATAGGACAACTGTGTATCTGCTTCAGTGGTTAAGTGTTCTGGTTGTGTGAGGTCTTGAGTTCAAGTCTAGCGAGGTAGCGCTTTGGGACTAGAGTGTGCAGCGAGAGCGTAGTGGTGTAGTTTGTGTTATACCACTATTCTGCTAGTTGGAAATTTTGGGGACGAAATTTTTTTAAGGAGGGGTGAGTTGTAACACCCTGAATTTTGGGGTTAGAAGTTTTGAGTTTTGTGGTTAGGGTCAGTGAGAAGGTTGCACTATTGTGTTTAGTTGTGCGTTTAAGTGACAGAATGGGCCTGCTGGTTTGGTGGTTGAGTGAGTGTTAGTGAACCTCTGAGTTCTGGGTTCGAGCCCTTGTGTGTGCGTTTTGGGTGATATATTTTTATATTGTTAAATAGTGGACTTGTTTTAGTTTTAAAATATAATTATTAGTTTTATTTTTATTTTTATTTTTCTCTCTAGACGTTCTCTTTTTTTTTTCTTTTTGTTTGTTTCTTCTTCTTTTCTTTTTTGAAAGCGGTGGGGGTTGTGGTTTATGGAGAGCTTCGATTTTTTGGCCATCGAGTCGGGTTCTGGACGTCTCTGGTCGCGATTCAGGTGTGGGATTCGAACCTTATCTATTCTATTTTATTTTACGAACTATTTTTCGGCATTTCTTAAGTGTGCGCTAACCCGTTGATTTTGGGTGAATATTATTTGACTGTGTTCTGTCTGATTGAATAACATTTGTGACTGAGTATATGTGTGTGACATGGTGTGCTTAAATTGTTTCATTCTGTTGGGACATTGGTTCTAAGTTCACTTTCTGTTTCTGTGTATATCTGTATGTATGTTTCGCTTTCAAATCGATTTTCGAAAATCTATTGTTATTCATTTGGAACTCACACTGAGCTCATGTAGCTCACACTCTTAGTGTTTCCCTTTGCAGGTACGTTTCTGAACTCTGACGCTGGACGCGGTATGCGGAGGTCTAGGACAGTCTCGGTTTAAAATAGGCTTTAATAGTATTTTATCAATTTCTGAGTTTATAATTAAACCCATCGAACTGTAAGAACTATTTTGAAAACTGTGGTATGAAGTTTTATGTTTTACGCACGAAAATGTCATTGGGATTGTATTTTTTGTTGAAAAATCATGAATATATACCTGAGAATTTTACGTGACTTTAATATTGCAATGTTTTTCGGTTTGTTAAACTAAAACTTTTCTTCGATCACTTCGGTGGTCAATGTAACCTCCGGGATTTGGTTCAAACTTCTAGGCCGGGCCTAGGGTGTTGCAGAGCATGATTTGTATGATCTATATACGATATGTTAGAATAGGAAAATTGGTATGAAGCCACGAAATAGTATGTGTGGATAGGTGTCAGTCATATGTAGGTCTTGGGCATGTTTTGTTATCTTTGTAATTGAGTCTTGATTTTTATGCTATGCAATGGGAATCCTTAAATGCTATGAAATGACTTGAAATTTTGCATGATTAAGCCTTATATGGATAATTCCATAATTTTACTCTCGATTTTACAAAAAGGTTTTACTAAATATTTTACTAAATTTATGATTTAGTCTTTGAACTTCACTTTAAAAATTAAATGAGTTTTACTTATCAGTTCTGGTATTTTCTTTCAATTATTGCCTTTATTAAATTGTTTTATATTGTATATATGATTTAATTGTTGGATTATGAATGTTACTTATGTCATATGTTAAATGACGATTTCACCCTTGATGTTGGTCTGATCAAGAGTAGCATTGTAGAATCATGTTTTTTTTAGAGTTGTATGTTTACCTTGAACTATATGATTGATGAATATGCATGTATATAAATTTGTGTGGTGTGATTGGTGGTTGTATGGAGGTCATGTAAGTGACTAATGTAACGTTCTAGATTTGGGTCGGTTTATCCCAGTTGGGTTTGGGGCACCACATTTGGTCAGGTTTGTGAACCAAGAGTGGTCATGCCCCAATGTATAAGCTTATCATTATGCGTTTGTTAAATAAGGAAAGTTACTGGTCAATAGTTAAAGCGCTAGAGCCCTTTCCAAAAACCCAAGTTCGAGCCATCCTTCTTCTTTTTATTTCGTAGTTTCGTCAAATGCGCCCCAAAATATATATATACAATTAAGTGTCTAAAGTAAACAAGAAATGAGCAATAGGCTCAATGGTCAAAGCGTTAGTACTCCTGGAGATCCTAGGTTCGAGTCTCCTCCTCCTTCCCCTCTTCATTTTAATTTCAAGTTTGGCAAAACTTGGGAAAATTGCATGTGTCGCCCTAGGGTTTACAAACCCTAAGAATTTAACCAGTTCTTTCCTGATTAGAATTCATATATTTCCCTTCCTCAAAATTCTAATAGAATTAGAATTCCACCATCTTTTTCTCTTCTTTTCCTAATTAGATTTTCATATTGCCCCTTTTCAAATCCTAATAGAATTTGCTCTCCATCTTTCTTTTTCTTTTCATTCCTTTTTCTTTACATCATATTTTCATCCTAATTGTGGATAATTATTTTACTTTCCTTAATCAAATAATCCTTCATTCAATCGTTCTCTCTAACGATTTTGTAATTGTCGTCAATAGCATCCCTACCTTTGCCAAAAATTGGTAAGTACATCTCGTTTTCGATGTTTAAATCCAGAGTTTTTGTAATATTACTATCCAACGCTAACCTTACGTTTGATTAATCAACCTTTTACGGTTCTTGCCAAATCTTTTGGTAATCTTGTTAAATCTTGAAACCAATTGTTAATTCGGGTGTAAATGTCGTTTGAAGGATCAGATTTAGGTGAATCGAACCAAAATCGAGCGTAAGGAACGTCGATCAGACCCCCGGTGAAAGGTGTGTGTTCTTTTACAAGTGAACTGGGGCAAATTGTGTGTAGGTTTAGGGCCATACGGTCTCCCATATGGGCATGTGGACCACACGACCATATGCCATTTTTACGTTAGGGTACTTCATTTTACACACGGCCAAGAACCTTCCACATGGCCTGCTACACGGTCATGTCTTTCCTGTAAGGTAATTTTTACGTTTGCCACACAGCCATAGTCTGTTACACGACCTGGCCACACGGCCATGTAATCCTTCCACACGGCTTATAACTTCTCACACAGCCGTGTGACCTCTATTTTACAGTTTTACCCAAAATTTTATAAATTATTCAGTTTAGTCCCTGTATAATCCCCAGATTATTTTTAGGTATTTTATTCACTCGATTGAGTCCCTGATATTATGAACATGCTAGAATCTGTGAGTTGATGATTGAATTGCTACTATATAATGATGGTATGTGAATATTACATGTTTACTGTCACTATTTTTCTGATGAACTAATACTATTATTCTTACCACTATATTATCGATTGCATGTTCAGCATGCCTACTGTTACTGTTGAACCGATTACATGTTAAGCATGTCTACTGCTACTGTTGAATTGAATACATGTTATGCATGTCTATTGTTTTTACATGATACTGTTACAAGCATGTCATACTGCATTGCATGGGGTAGGACGATTGAAATGAGGAAGTACTGGCAGTTTAATAATCTAGAACACTGGTGGTTTATCTACAAATTACTGGTAGCTTGTCTGCAAACTTTTTAAACTGAAAATATTGGTGGTTCATACACAATTTTTACTTCTACTAGTTTATCTGCAAATACTGATGGTTCATCCACAAACTAGAGTGTTATTGGTTGGAAGAGTTCTGGGGAACTCTTACTGTGAAGTGCAGCGGAGTATGGGTAGGAACTTTCTTGTTATTTATACATTGCATATACATTCATAAGCATGCTCGAATGAACTGTCAAATTCTGCTATGCTATACGATCGCAATTGTAATGAGAACTATTATTTAGTATGCTTTGTTTATTGGTTCGCACTGGTTTACTTGTGATCGGACTCACACTGAGCTTTTTAAGCTCACTCCCCCTTTAATTTTCATGTTTATAGATAACCCACTAGGTTAGGACGCAGTCTCAACATCCAGAAGGTCTCAGCTCGGATCATTTTTTAAGAATATTTTAGATTTATTATTTGAATATTTCCGTTATTCAGAATTGTATTGTTTTATTTTTGAACTGTAGCATGAGACTTAGGTTCTGGGTTTTATATAGCATGCATGACATTTATTTTGATTATAGGAGGTAGGAATATGGGTTTTAATTAATTATGCATGAAATATGGTTTTTATCAAAACTATGTTCGATATCACTTTTTTGTTGTATGACTAAGTAAATGAGGTTTGAAAAATATATACATTTATAATTCTAGAATTCAAATTTTGCAAAACAATCATTAACATCAACCAATTTTTGAAACTAAATTGTAACCCTTTTGAAACACACCAAGTTTGCTTCAAAAATTAAAGCAAACATTTTAAACAACGGTTTTTAAACTCCAATAGTTCTGCTAGGCCATTTCGGTGGTCAATGTAATCTTCTGAATTTGGGCTTAACGTCTAGGCCGGGTTGGGGAGGTTACAGAAGGAATGGTTTAAAAATACAATGATCAAACTTTGGACTTAACGATAATTAACTTGAACCCATATAAGTTTTACGCTAGACCAATGACTTGATCGATTTACAACCCAAACTCTTGTCAATTTATTTGATAATATGTTGTGTTATAAATGATAAGCTAATGAAGAAGTTGAAGAAAGTGATATTAAATTATGGATTGGATTGTGATAGTGAAAAGAGGTGAGAGGATTCATGCACTTGGGATGGTAAAAGGAAGCTCTTCTGTAAGGGTGAGTATAGCTAATGTCCAAGCCCTTTCCTTTTCAAAATGATCTCCACTTTGTATATATAATATTGTGGGGAAGGAAGTGGGACATAACCATCAAGCTCTCTATAGTTAGATAACCTTTCAATCACTTCCCAAACACCAAAGATACAATTAAGTTTGACAATTGCTAGAGAGCATTAAGATTATAGGATATCATAAGATAATGACAATCAAAATCACTTTGATAAAAGATTTCCCCCTAATCTTATCAATAAATATCACTTGATAAAAGATTTTCTCTCTTTTCATTGGTAATAGGTATATATATACAGGAGTGAATGCATAAATGTTTTAGAGGTAGAATTGAATTGTAAATTTTTTAAAGATCAAAATATAATTTTATCATATATTAATTTATGATGTCATCATTTTAAGGGGCCTAAACAAAAAGTTTTTCATTTGGGGGGCAAAATGCAATTTTACTATATTAACTTATAAATTTATTATTTATGAATGAGCTAAATTATAATTTTTTTTTTCATTTTTGAGGTGCCAAGGCCCCTACTTTCCCCTTATTTTCACCCCTGTATATACACTAGTTATCACAATGTCACATCCATTACATTATGTTGGTGAAAAAATTCTTTAGTTTATTTAATTAAATACGATTTTAACCATCTAGGTTTGTAAAAGCGGACATGGTAGGAAGAACAAAAGATAAATACAGTTGTGATCCATTTTTGATTGGCTAAATTTTAAAAAAATAAATATAAAATGCCTATTTTTTAGAAGTCTTTTCCAAAATTTTGGGACTAATTATTCAAATTTTTTAATTTTTTTAGTTTTAAAAATATTTTATAATTTTATTAATATCATATATATATATATATATATATATATTATATTATATTACAAGGTCCTAGGTCTCAGCTAACATGACGACCTAATTTTTTGACATGTGACATACTTATTTTATCGACACATGGCAACACAATCTCTCTATATATCTATTTTTTTTAAATTAATAGAAAATAATATTTTAAATTTATAATCTATTTTAAAATTAATAGAAGATAAATTTAAAGTTATAATAACTAGATCTTACGCCCCACTTTTATTGAGATGTCAATAATTAATTAAAAATAAATTTATCTTATAATTATTTTAGTATTTATGCAAATAAATTTAGAAATATATTCAAATGAAATACAATAAACTAATAAATCAAAACCTAAAATAATTATATAATTCGTGAAACCCCTTTAAATATTTCCAACGGATCCCTAAAATTAAATCATTTAAATAATACAAATAAACTCTCAAGTGATACTAATACAAAAAAATAGTTCAAATACAATCCAAAAAAAATATACGCAACGTAAATAAATAGATAGTCCAAATATATATAATAAATTAACTCATAATAAATTTATATAAACTTAATTAATACACGTAATATGTGTATATATAGTAAACATTAATGTATATTAAATTAATTAACATATAAATTAGTATAATAATATTAAAATATAAAATTAAATATTATATAATGTTGATGAAAGACTTTCTGTTTATTAATCAATACTATACGTAAAATTTATTAATTTCAATTACTTATTTAAAATAAATTCAAATTAATGATGAATAATTATATTATATATATGATTTTTACTAAAAATATTTTAAATTACCATACTATTAAATAATTAAAATACTTTTTTTTACCAAATTATCTAAAAATATTAAATAATTATGTTTTAAAATCCTATTAATTCTTTTTAAAAAATTACCATATTATTTTTAAAAAATTAAAATATGGTTTTTTTTTTAAAAGGTTAAAGTGCAAATTCACCATCACACAATAGATAAATATTGAAATTCCCCACTATACTTTATTTTTATTGATATTTGCAGTTATTTTTTTTAAATATGAGTAAATTTTACACTCAATTTTTATGTTATTGAATTTTACCCCTAAACTTTAAATTGTATTAATTTTTTCCACCAACTTTCATTTTTTAAAATAAATTCTATTACTCAATATTAATTTTGAATATTTGAAAACAAATTTTAATAATAAAACTTCTTTCAAATATTTTATTTCAATAGGTAATTTATAAAAAAATAAAAAAATAAAAAAATTAGCTTATAATTTTTAAAATTAAAGAAATAAATACTTGAAAAATAATATATATATATATAAAGTAAATTTATATTTTATAAAATAACCATTTTTATTAATTTTGAAATATATTTTTACTTATTGATGTTAAATATTAAGATAAAATACAAAAAAATAATTTTATTAAATTATTTTCTAAGTTATTTTAAATTAAAATTGAGTTGAAAATTTCAATCAAAAATCAAATTTTAGAGACAAAATTCAATCAAATAAATGTAAAGTGGCAAACTTTAATATAGAGTTAAAGCATACCGGTAAATTTACTTTTAATTTATAGGCACAATGATAATTATCAATTAAAGTAAAATATAGTGGCAAATTTCAATTTCACCTAAAATATAGTGCAAATTTTGCACATAAAAATGTACTTTTAAAATTTAGTGGTAAACTTTTTTTTAATTACAATATGTTTTATTAATGCATACAATCAATCGTAAGAAAATTAGTATATATAATATTACAAGGCTTTGCCGATTAAGTCCTAACTCGGTTGGCATTGACATTATTGCTTATACAGGAGGACGTGGGTTTGAGCGTGCTGAAGCGCATTTATCCTCCTATTAAAGGGTTGGGAGAGACTATAGGTAGTTCTAGGTATTTGTATAAAAAAAAATTACAAGGCCTTAGGTCCTAAGTAACATGGAGACTTAATTTATTGACACGTGGCATGCATATTGTGATGACACGTGGAAATTGTGTTATTTACCTCTATTTTTTGTTAATTTAAAATTATATTATAATTTTAAAATTATACTACATTATTTGAATAATATCAATAATTTTAATTTTTAAGTATTTAAAATACATAAATTACACACTTTTTATGCATAAGTTTCATAAAATTGATAAAATTTTAACAATTACAAATAACGTCATATTAATAAATCAAAAATTAAGTTTATAAAATAATTAAATATTTGAAAACTTTTAAATAATATTATTTATATATTTAAAATAATTAACTTTATTATCAATTAAAAGTAAAGATATCAATAACAAAAATTATTATTTAAGTATAAAATTAAAACCAAATTTTAAATAATAATAATTAAAATCAAATCTTTATTTTAAATAATAATATTTTAATTAAATTAATAAAAATGAAAAATTATCGTTTATTATTTAATTTTAATCAACGATGGAAGTATTGAGGATAAAATGTTTTATAGAACAAAAGGAGGAAGAAGAAATGACACAAGGAAGAGAATAAATTTGTTATGTATTTTATTCTATTAAAGAGTACTTATATATATACACATGCATGCTAGGGTTCATTCCAAAAGTAAAGAAAATCAAATCAAATCCTTATAAATATTATAACTCCCAAAATCCAGCCTAGACGTTAAGACCGAATTCGGGAGATTACATCGGTCACCGAAATGGCCTAGTGACAATCAAAGTTTATAAAACTGTTGTTTAAATCATTTGCTTGATTTTGAAGAAAAACTTATCATGTTATTTTCATTTTACTAAAAGATATAATTTTCCCAAAAACATTGGAATTTAGAGTTTACTTAGTAAAAGTCGATTTCCACTTTTTATATGTTTTTCAAATCTCATTTACATAACAATGCAATGGAAAAGTGGTATTCAATCGTAGTTTTAATGAAAACTAGATGTTCATGCATGTTTAAAACAAAATTCATGTTTCGATAGCCTAAACAACTATAATGTCATGCGTGCCAAATAAACCCAAAATATAAGTTTCATGCCACAATTCAAATAAAATAATACAGTTCCAACCATCAGAATTTATAATATAAGGTCCAAAAAACACTATTCGAGTCGAGCCTTCCGGATGCCATGTCCACATCCTAACCTGTTGGGTTATCTGCAAAGATGGAAATTGAAGGGGGAGAGCTTAAGAAGATCAATGTGCATTCAATCACAAGAAAATCAATGTGAAATAGTAGGCGTAGCATACAAAATAACAATTCTTAGAATAACCACATTCGTATAGCAATTCACAATTCATAGTATCGATTTTTCAAATTAACACGTCACTAAAATATTTTAGAAATCATAGTTTTATATGCACATGATTATGAATGGCAATGCAATTTTAGTTTATCAGAAAAGGTCCTATTCAACTCCGCTACACACCACACTATGAGTTCCCTAGAACTCATTCAACCTTATACACTGGGTTGTGGATAAACCACCACTAGTTCGCAGATAAACTGCCACTTTGTTTGTAAAAATTGTGGGTAAACTACTAGTAATTTCAGATAAAAACATTTGCAGATAACTTGTCACTTGGTTCGTGGATGAACCACATATTTGCAGATAAAAATTGCCACTGGGTTGTGGATGCACAACATATTTGTAGATAAAAACTACCACTGGGTTTGTGGACAAGCCACCACTGTTTGCAAATTATTAAGCTGCAACTCTTCCTTCGTACATATCGTCCCACCCCATGCAATGCAATATGACATGCTTTGTAATAAAACAATTCAACACTAGCAGTAGTCATGCTTAACATGTATTCAATTCAACACTAGCAGTAGACATGATTTATCATGTACTCAGTAGGGTGGTAACCATATTAACACTAACGATTTATTAGTATCACATTGACAGTATGCATGTAATATTCACTTCTCGTATGATATAACAATAGCACTTTAGTCACTAAATCAAAAATTCTAGAATAAACACATTATCGGAGACTTAATTGAGTGAATAAAAACTCTAAAAGTAACTCAAGGAATATACATGGACTAAACTAAACATATCAAAAATTTCTGGACAAAACTATAAAACAGGGGTCACACGGCCATGTGAGGGTCTCATGGTCGTGTGGAAGGGTTACACGACCGTGTAACAGACTGTGACCGTGTGATAAACGTTAAAATTATCCTACAGGAAGGACACAGTCGTGTGGCAGGCCATGCGGAAGAGTTGTGGTCATGTGGTTCACGAACTAGCATAGGGTTTACAGGGGCACATGGCCTTGTGGTGGTCGTGTGGTCCACACACCCGTGTGGGAGATCATATGGCCCTAATCCTACACACGATCATCACTGAATCACTTGGAAAAGAACACACACATTTCACAAGGGGTCCGATCGACGTTGCTCACGCCTGATTCTAATCTGATACACCTAAATTTGGTCCTTTAACGACAAATATACTCAATTAACGATCGGTGTCAAGGTTAGCAAGATTTATGAAATATTTGACAATAACCGTAAAATATTGATTAATCAAACGAAAGATCTACGTGGAATAACGATGTTACGAAATTACGAGTTCTACTTATTGAAACTAATGCACTTATCGATCTTTGATGAAATATGGATGTTATTGATGACAATTTCAACAACCGGTAGAAAAAAGATTGAATGGGGAATGATTTGATATGAAAAAGGAAAATAAAATGAGAAAAAATAGAAAAGATGAGGAGAACTTTTACTAGGATTTGAAAAAAGGCAAACCTAATCCAATTGAGAGAAGGATGGTTAAATAGTTAGGGTTTGAAACTTTAGGGGCATCACTTGCAATTTCTCCAAAGTTAGCCGAATTTCAAAAGAGAATGGAAAGGAAGGGAGTAGCTTGAACCTAAGATCACTTAGGAGGAAAGCTTAACTCTTAACCATTAAAAATTAAGCCTATCTTTTACTTAATCTTTATTCCTAACCGTATATATTTTAGTTGTGACTTTTACCCTAGATTGCTGAAAATAAAAGAAAAGAAATGGGAGTAAGGGAGCTTAAACCTAGGTCTCTAAGGAGGACTTTCTAACACTTAGCCACTAGGCCTAACTCATTTCTTATTTATCTATTTCAATTAACCCCCTATATTTCGGGGCGTGACAAATATGTTATGTAATCTCTTATAATTCTACTATATGAATATTACACATTCTTTAACAATATTATTAAATATAAATATGTATGTTTAATAATATTTTAGATAAATATTTTAATATTTTAAAAATTAAATCTACAATTTATTATTATAATAATATTTGGCTCAATTCAAGTTAATTTTTATATAAAAATCATGTTACTCAAAATAGACTCTTTTCACAAATTGACATACACTTTTAAAAGGAAAAGTCAATTTTTAGAAAGAAAAAAAAAAGGATTTATTTTTCATTGATTGAGTCATTTTCCATGAAACAAATATAGGTAAGTCATCTTTCATAAAATAAACACACCCTAAATTACCTTGTTTATACTGATATGAGATTGAATTGTTCCTTAATCCTTACCTTATAGTTTATTTACGAAAATAGTTAAAATTGTTATCAATTGTCCTAGTTTTTTATGGCGGTAAATTACACCAAAGGTCACTAAACTATAAGTAAGTTTACGTTTTGATCACTTAACTTCAAAAAGTTAAAAAATGGTCATTGAACTATTCAAAAGCTTTCAAGGAGGAAAGTCTTAGTGAGAGAGTGATCTAGATTGTGTATAGGACTAAGGTTACAACTTGGTAAGTGAATTAGATTTCAATCACATCTTATACAAGTTGGTTTATAGTAGATTACTCTCTGAGCAAAGCCTCGCATACATAAGAAGTTTTTAAATTGTATAATCATATTTTTGTGTCCATCTCTTATTTTATATTTATAGTTAATTTATAGTTATTGTTACTCTCTGAGCAAGGCCTCAATTGCAACCGAATGAAAATCCGGAAGGTAAAATCAACAAATTCACATAGGTAATATATAGCTGATAAACTTACATTTAAAGCCTGTAAAAAGAACAATCCAATCTATTTGCGTTCCATATCTATGGCAAGTGGAGTCAACATTTTCGACAAAAGAAAAAAAAAAACCCTAAGTTTTTAAAGCTAAAATAGTGGGGAATTTGATGCCATTAATGGCCAGTAGTTGAAGCCTTTTCGAACAAACCAAGCCTATAATCACCCAACCTTGACTTATAAGCTGAAGCCTTGTATTCTCTCCATGTGAACTCATTGTACAAGCTCTCTTCACCTTTGGCCATTAGTGAAGGCAATGGCCTTATGGTTTCACTTAAAGGTGGACCTACAAAATATATCATTGAAATTCTTGGTTTTAGTGAGTTTGTCATTACCCTATGCCTCACACTTTTAAGCCTCCCATTTGTCATCACCTGCCCAAGAAGAATAGAAAATTAAGAAGAAATTTTTAAATTTTTTTTATAGAGAATTGATATACAAATTAAATGGTTAAAATTTTTCATAAGTGTATGTACTCTTCGTAATTAAGAATTTAATCCTTAAATTTTTACTTTTAGAAATTTAGTCTCTCTACTTTTCAGATTTCAGATATCTGGTCCAATTGTTAACACTGTTAACTTTTTTTGTTAAATTCAAGTCCATTACAACGTCATTTTTATAGTTATATTGATACCAAGTGAGTTTTTTTTTTTAATTTCAAAATGTTACACCAACAAATTTAACCAAAAAAAAGTAACAGTATTAACAATTGAACCTGAATTTTGAAATCTGAAAGTAGAGGGATTAAATTCTTAAAAATAAAAGTAAATGATTAAATTCCAAATCTATAAAGAGTGCAGGATCTATGGCATATTTTAACCAACTTAAATATGATTTTGGTTGAAATTAAAAATAATTATGGTGTTTTAGGTTTAAATCACATTATGTGAATGTAATTTTGTAGATTTTATATAAATATATGAAAGGATAAAAATACCTTCAAAATAATATTATCGCTTAATTTCACAACTGAATTGAGATTCGATTGACGGGTGATATCAATTTAGTTAAATTCTTAAATAATAGTACAATTCTGGATGCAAAAGTAGTAAGATAAAAAAAAGTATTAAAGATATTAATAGAAAGTATATTTAAGATAATCCTTTTTTAACATAACATAAATGAGAGATAGAAAGAGAAAAGAAAAAATGTTCTAAATATTTTTATTTTCAAATTGAAAAAAAAAAACTTTTATAAAGAAATAAGGAATAGAACTTATTAAAATAGTGAAGGTATCAGCTTAATTTTATTGAAGATTAATTGTATTGATTTAAAATTTTACGTGCATAATAAATATTATTATATTGATAAATTTATTAAAGTTATAATCATATAAAAATATTAAAATAAAAAATTTAAAAAATAAGTTCATTTAAAATTTGAGCTTAACATTGAAGGGCTGAACTTGGCACAAACCTGACCATTACTCGATTTTATGATATGTTTTTTATTATTTTTATATAGTTTATCTTATATGACAATTAAACATATAATTACTAAATAGTACATAAAATTAATATTTATGTTAAAAAAACTAAATTATATCATATTCACGATATAGATAAAAAAATTGTAACAAATATATTTATAAAATATTGATATAAAAAACAAAGAGTAAAGTTAAGATATTGAAAACTATGATACATTAAGTTTAAATTTAATTATGTGTATTTTTCTAGATTTTACATAAAATAAAAAATAACAAAAATGCCCTTGTAGCAATAGTTGCTACTTCATAAAAAAAAAAAAAAGAGAGTATTTTTGGTGATTTTTCAACTGAGTTGAACCCCTACAATGTGAGTGAAAAAAATTATGTAACATATATATCTATAAAAGAATTATATAAAAAAATAAATGAGGTTTTGGTTGAAATGACAAAGTTAAAATGTTAAAATTTACAATGTCTTGGGCTCAAATCTTGTCATATGTATATTTTTTTATAAAAATATATAAAAAGACAAAAATACCCACGAAAAATATTTGTTGCTTTATAAAATGGTAGGGTATTTGGTAATTTTCTAATTGAGTTGAGACCTAGTTAATAGGTAACACCGATTCAATCAAGCACATTATAATAGTAAGTACTAGATTTTGTCACACCCAGATAGAATATTATCTTTTAAAATTCAATAATGAAGATAGGTGGAATGGTAACGAAATTGTATTTTAATATTATTAAACATATGTTCAATTTTTGAATTTTTAATTAATTCTTTTATTTAAAAATGATATAAAAGTATGAAAAGATAAAAATATCATCATAACAATCTTAATTATAATTTAAAAAGGAGTACTTTTATAATTTTATAACTGAATTGATCATAACTCAATACATCAACTCAGTAAAACGATTAAATAAATAATCATGTCTAAAATAATTTAGACTTAACTATTTATAATATAGACAAACTTGAACTCCATCATATATTAAAATGTATACATAGTTGGCAGTGGTGGAGCTAGGGGTTTGGTTGGGGTCGGCCGCTAAAAATACATTTTAACCCCTTAAAAATGATAAAAAATTAATTTAATTTTTTAAAAATTATAAAAGTATAAGTTATTAAAATGATAAAATTATATTTTTATTATAGTAAAACTATATAATTTAATTTTCGCACCAATTTTTTTTTTTTTTTTTTGACTCCACGGCTAATAGTTGGCAGTAATAATATACCTGCAAAGCATCACCAACAGTGACAAAGAAGGAGGTGTGATCAGGTGGGACTGAAACCCAAGTCCCATCTTTAAGACATATTTGCAGTCCCGACGTGTTGTTGGATTTTAGTAGTGATATTATTTGTGGGTCGGTGTGTTCCCCGAACCCTATCATTTTCCTTCCGCTCAATGCCTGCAGGTCTTGGCTAATCGGGTAATGGTTTAGCCTCAAACACCAGTCACTCTCCTCTCTCAGCATCTTACTCCACACATCCCTTTGCTCAATCCCCAACCCTTCCGCCATTAGCTCCACCACCTCGTACGCCACCGCCTTCACTTCCATCACATAATCCTTCACCGCTGACCTGTTTCATGATAATATTATGAAATAACGATCAGATGCAATAATAAGTCACAATTGGATGAGACACCTACTAACAATACCTGAGTTATATAAAATAAAATAAAATAAAATAAAAGTTATGATCTTTGTGGGAAACTTGTAAAAGTTTTAAGTCAAAATATATTGAAAGGTAGAGTTATCTTTCCAAAATTAAATATTTGTATGATATTTAGTGGGCTTCAAAAATGAATGTGAAAAAAAAAATAATCTCATTTAAAATATGAATTGAACTTAATTTGACTCAATCAATTTTATTAATTTTATAATATATTTTTTCCTTTACCTTTTTATATATCATATGAAATTTAAATATCGTAGTGTAGATATAAAAAAAAAAATTTAATTGTTTGTTGTTAAGTTAGGAAAATAGTTAATATTTAGACTAAAAAGATGCATTTTGCAAGGTAGAATAGATAGTCTAGAATTATAAAAAAAAAAGTGCAAGGACTTCCTAAACAATTTACCCAAACATTTTACCGGGAAATTTCTGGGTTTTGATCGGTGTTGATAAGGAGATATTCAATCCATCCCACATCACCATTGGGTCCAATCCCTTTAGTACCGTAACCAAAGGGGTTGGGCGGACCGGCTTTGTCTTTCACAGACCGGGGAAGATTAAAGAAGCTAAGAGCTTCGGCTTCTAATCTGGCTATGGTTTCCATAGGAACGCCATGGTTAAGCAGCTTGAAGAACCCAAACTCCTGGCAAGCTTGAATTATCAACGTTTTGGCCTTTGGGTCTCTTAAGTTTATGGATGGGATTCCTTTGAAAACACTAATCCTCGGCTTGCATGTCTTGATCGATGCGTAATGGTCATCTAATGGTGCTGGCTTTGATAAAACAACCATCCTCATATAATAATATGTGTGTGTGTTATAATATATGAAATTAAAGAGAAAGCAAAGGAAGTTTTATATAAAAGAATTGATAGAATGATAGGAATGGAGTGATTTGTAAGAGGGATTTCTTATGGGATCTAAAAGAGGTGAGGGATTAAGGATTTATATAGGAGTTGTAATATACTAATTTAATAATATTATTTTGTAATTTCTAGTTTGGGATATGAATTTATCATTTTTTTTTAATTTAGTTTTTACTTCTTTTTCCAATATTAATCCTTCAATTTTTATTAATTTTGTGGTTCAATAATGTGATACTATGAAATTAGGACTACGAGATTATATTACATCATCACTTAAATTTTTATTACAAAATTATAATTTTTAAGTAATAACGTGACACTATATCAAAGTCACATCACCGCATGGACCAAGACCAAAAAGGTTCTCAAGTTTTGGAATTAATATAAACAATAAAAAAGATTTAAGGACGAAACTGAAAAAAATTGCCAATAATTTCGTCGGTCTTCAACTTAGTTAAATTTGAAATTTAATTTTTACAACATCAACTAACAAAATATTTTAATTTGTTAATTATCTTCATTATTAATCATAATTGATTGGATTTATTGCGTTGATGGTCGTGCTAAGTATGTCATAATTCAAAACTCAATTTAAATTTTTTGGGTATAACGATTTATTCGGCCCTTTAACTTTATAAAAGTATTATTTTAGTTCTTCATTTAATTTTTTGTTTCTTTTAGTCTTTAAAATTATATTATTTGTCAAATCACCTCAAAATAGATGGAAAAGTTAACATTTGTTAACTTTGCTGTCGTGGCATACACGTGCTACGTTAGCAATTAATTAAATTTAAAAAATATTAAAATATTAAAAAATATTTTTTACAATTTTATGTTTTTAATAATTTTTATTTTATAATTTTTAAAAAAATTATATATTTTTTTAAATTTAAAAAACTTAATTAATTGTTGATGTGGTTAAAAAACATCAACTTTTTCATCCATTTTGGGGTAATTTGACAAACAACACAAGTTTAAGGATTAAAAAAGACGTAAAAGTAAATAAATGACTAAAATGATTATTATTTTTTAAATTGGAGGGCTAAATGTTATGCCTATTTTTGTTTTAAGAGAGGGACCATTTGGCCTTATGCTATCTTGTTTAGAAATTTATGCAATTTATTCAAGATCTGTCTGAACAGCACAGAGTAATTCAATGAAAGTGTAATTATTAGGCTAGTTATTACACTCTTTTTGTAATTACACAGTTATGTAATTTACATTTTAAAAAGAATTACTGACTATAAAAAATTATTAGTATTACAAAATAAAATCTAAATAATTATAAAAAATTAAAATCAAATTATCATAACTATATTATGTTTAGTCTAAAAAAAGTAGTTGATAATACGATTATTAATAAAAATAATAAGAAAAATAAACATCATATGCAATTTTATCTAATTATTCTAGTGTATGTTTGTTGAGTTATTCCCTCTTTAATATTTAACATATGCTCCTTATCATCATTTGTTGCTCATTGACCGTGTTCATCATCATCTAAATTTGAATATGCATCATTAATATTGTCAATATCTCCTTTTTGCATGTGTTCTTTAAAGTATGGATTCTATCAATTCCACCTATGATTGAAGTTATGAAATATGCAACATACTAATACGATCTAACCTTGTTTTTTATACTATACTATACTAAGTTAATGTTGTTAATATAAAAAAAATATATATTTTTAGAACAACAAACTTCTTCTCAGCCTCGTATCGAAGCCTTGAATGTCTCAAATTAAAGAGTTCACAAGTTATCTATTGTGCTTGTGTATGACACCATTCTTTTAAACAATACTATATCACACAATATGGTGCAATAAAACATTTTCTATTTGCATAATTAACATCGACCTTATACTCCTTTTTATAATACATAAATTAAGGTAAAAATAATATAAAATTTATAGCATATAAGCTTTATAAAATAGGTTTTATAAATTGTTCAAAACTTTCATAACATTTCTTATAAATAATATAATTTTTCATAACTTTAGAAAGTTATTTTTTTATAAATAAGTTATGATAAAAAAAATATAACATTTTTACATTGTTATGATTAAGTATATTATTTTTATAACATATAGTATGGACACATAAATAAGTTATGTCCATACTTATTGACTAGGCTTAATGGTTAAGTAGTTAGTGCACTCCTTAGAGATCTTAGGTTTAAGCCACTCCTTTCTTTCTTTTCTACTTTTATTTTCAGCAACCTTAGATGAAAGCCAAAATGAATAAATGCTGTCAAGGATAAAACATAGTAAAAAATAGGCCTTAGGCTTAATGGTTAATACTCTAGTTCTCCTTTGTTTGCCCAAGTTTGAGTCGCTCCATCTCCAAAACTATTTTTTCTTTCTTTCTTTTAATTTTCGGCCTAAAACTTTGGGAAAATTACCTTTATCGCCCTAGGGATTCCAAACACTAACCTATTTAACCATTCATTTCCCAATTGAACTAGATTTAACAAGACCTCCTCTCATCTTTTCTATTTCCTCTCCTATTTCTTCACTTCTCTTTCATTTGCATAAAATTTTACATCTTTTTATTACTGAATATTTTTGCTTTTCGAATCAAAATCAAACCCCGTTTGACTCGTTTTTCCTATTGGTGGTCAATTTCGGCATTGATAGCACTCGTTTCTTTTCATCCAAGTTCGGTAAGTACATTTCAATCTCGGTGTTTAATCTCAAATTTATGTAGAACTCATATCCACGTTAATCTTGTAATCCGGTTACACAATCTTTCTCGGTTCTTGTCGAATCTTTCAACAATCTTGACAAATCTTGAAATCAATCATTAACTCGTGTATAAATGTCGTTTGAAGGACCTGTTTTAGGTGGATCGAATCATATTTGAACGCGTGGAACGTTGATCGTGCTCCCGGTCAAAGGTGTGTGTTCTTTTAGAATCGGGGCAAACTGCGGTTAAAAATAGGGCCACACGGGCATGTGGACCACATGACCCCTCACACGGCCATGTGCCTCTGAAACCCTAGGCTAGTTCGAATCTCTCACGGCCAAGAACTTTCCACACGACTTGCCACACTATCGTGTCTCCACTATAGCCTAATTTTGCAATTTCCACATGACCACAGTCTATTACATAGCATTACCACACGATCGTGTAACCCTTGCATACGGCTTAGAGCCTCTCACACGGCTGTGTGACCCCTGATTTACATTTTTTCCCAGAATTTGTGAATTGTTCAGTTTAGTCCCTGAATAGTCCCCAAACTATTTTTAGTATTTATCTCGTTCAATTGAGTCCCTAGTATTATGAATAATGTTGGAATCCATGATCTGATTGACCAAATTGTTACTGTAAATGCATGATATGTGATTGGTACATGTTTACTGTTATTGGATTATTGATATACTATTACTGTTACTCGTACCACTGTGTTTTCGATTGCATGATCAACATGACTACTATTACTGATAAATTGAATACATGTCATACATGTCTACTACTACTATTAATCTGTTTACATGCTAAACATGTTTACCATTTCTGTATTGTATTGTTATTGGCATGTCATATTGCATTGCATGGGGTGGGACGCTTTGAAAGGAGGAAGTATTGGTAGTTTATCTGCAAACATTGGTTGTTTATCCACAAACATACTGGTAGTTTTTATCTGCAAACACGTTGTGCATTCACAACCTACTGGTAGCGTATTAACTTGCAAACACTGGTGGTTTATCCAGAAACATACTGACAACTTTTATATGCAAATACGTTGTGCATTCACAACCTACTGGCAATGTATTAACCTACAAACATTGGTGGTTTAACCACAAATTTACTGGCATCTTTTATCTGCAAACCCGTTGTGTATTCACAACTACTAGCAGCGTATTAACCTGCAAAACTAGTAGTTCATCCACAAACTGGAGTGTCTGGGTTAAAAAGTTCTGGGGAACTCTTCCTGTGGAGTGTCGCGGTGGAGTAGGACCCTTTTCTTTTTTGTTAAACTGAAATTGCTTTGCACCATCACGCATAAGCATGCTCAAATGTACTGTCAAATTCTGCTATACTATATGGTAGTTACTGTACTAAAAACTATTATTATGTATGCTTGGTTTATTTTTCTTGTAATGGAATTCACACGAAGCTTCATAGCTCACTCCCATTTTATTTTCATCTCTACAGATAATCCACCAGGTTAGGATGCGGACACGACATCCGGAGGGTCTTGGCTCGATTTTGATTTATTACAATACTTTAGGTTTATTATTTGGTATTTTTATTTAGAGACCGTAATGCTTTATTTTTGAACTGTGGCATGGAACTTAGGATTTGAGTTTTCTTTTCTTATAGCATGCATGACTTTTATTTCGTTTTTTTAATGTTGAAACATGAGTTTTAATTAATTATGCATGAAAGATAAATTTTATTAAAACTAAGTAAATATCATTTTTTCCGCTGCTAAATTCTAAACAAATTTTGAGTAATAAACAAATCAGTTATTAACTAAGTTTTTAAAAGGTAAACATCGTTACAAGAAAAATGTTTTACACCCAAATCCGATTATTAGCTGGCTTTCCAAACATTACCTCAATAAAGAAATGAAAAAAGAAAGTATAAACCCGTTTAAGAGTCCAATTATTCAGTCTAATTTAAACCATTATTATTAATTAAAAATTATTTTTATTTGAATATAACTAAAGAATTATACAAATATTATTAAAATTTTTAAAAATAAATTCGAATCCAATCAATATGAACCTAGATAAAGAATGAAAATAAAATTTGAATGGTGGATAAAATCCTGGTTGTTTGAACCAGATCGGACAAGTTGATCAGTTTGATCGGATCGAGAGTTAGTTAGGATATCGATTATAAGAGAAACATTAGGGTGGTTGACCTACAACTCGATAAAAATCGATTGAACTGGACTAAAATTTTGTTTCAAAAATTCTTTATTTGTTAGTATATTTTTTATTTTTTTATGATTTTTTATGATTATTTAATCAAATTGATGAACTGGTGACCCAATCTCTTTAACCACCTGTCTGAAGTTGAAAACTTTAGATAAAGCAAACCAAGACAAAAAGTAAAAGTGTTGAAGTCTAATATTCATATTTGAACATATTAAATATATATTTTTTTATGTAATTTTTTTTATTAATTTCGCATTTTAAATTTTTATTAGAGATAGGAAATAGAAATTATATAAAGGTTGAATTCATGATTAATATCAATTAAAATTTTGAACGCAAGTCCTTGATTATTATACCAATGATTTATAGGGACGAATTTAACCCTCAAAAATGGAAAAATTGCTATACAATTCCTTAAGAAATGTCTAAATTATAAATTAATATATTATTAAATTACACTTTAATCTTCAAAAATGAGAAAAAAATGTTAAGTCCCTTTAAAAATATTTTAATAATTAATTGATATATGATAAATTTATATTTTGACTTCTCAAAATTTTATAACTCAATTCCGACATCTTAAAAAATTTTGGATACACCCTAATCTTTTACAACAATATTTCATTATAGCAACCAAATTTGCTATAGAACCACTTTTTTTTTAATATTTTATAAGAGCGTTCGTCCATAACAACGACTACAATTATGAAGTATATTATTTATTAAATTATTTTTCTATAACAGTCTATTATCTCAATTTTTAATTAAATTAATTCTATTATTAAGTGAAGTAAAACACATAAATTTTAGTTAATATATTATTTTAATAAAATGTTTAAATTTTATAAGATAAAAATATATTCGTCATATTTTATTAAGGGTTAGTATTTGATACACTAACAGTATATTTTTTTTTCCACAAGTAACCTTAAAAAATTGGCATGTCTCTTTTTTAAATATTTTTCTATACTCCTAAGTGTATCAATTATTTTCCCTTTTATTAAATGAAAACAATCATTGATAAATAAAAATTACATTTATAATTTTTATAATTTTTAATTTAAAAATTAAAAACAACTAAAAATATGATCTGAAGTTAAGATATATTAATGTGGCACTTTGAAATTGTGCCACATATATTTTTTTTATAAAATTATATTTTTTTAATATTTTCTGTATTTCTTTGATTTTTTTAATAAATTTTTAACAATTTTCGGTTCACGATGTGGTTGATTTTCAAAATTTTAAAAACTAAATTGAAAAATTATGAAACTTAATGCTAATCCCTATTTAAAACCACAAAATCTAGTCAGACTGAGTTAACTAAAAGATTTAAAGTAATCCAACCCGACCCGATCCAGTGATCCGTTTACGAAGCCTAGGCCCTAGGGTTCTTTATATGTCAAAGAGCTTGAAGTATATATAAGTCAAAGTAAAAAACCCTAGCTTCCTTCATCTCCTACATCGAGCGAAAAGAGTAAGAGACAACAATGGTTACTTTCCGGGTAAGTTGTCAACGCTTCGGTTTTATCTGATCTACCCCAGCGGCCCTCTCAATTTCCCTACTTTTTTTACTTCGATTTTCTACGATTTCTCCTCGTTTTGTTGTTTTTTTTTTTTTAAATTTTATGCTGAAATTTAGTTTCGATTTTGCGATGTTATTAATGGGTTTTGATCCATTAGAATGTTTGGGTTTTCATTTCTTTGAAATTTAGTAGTAAACTATGGGATAAAAGAGCTTCATTTCCTTAGCTGCCAAATGGAGGAGTAATGCTTTTAAGCTGTTTGAATTAATGCCACAGAAAAAAAAAAAAGATTTTTTATATTGGTTTTGTTTATGGTTGCAGTTTCACCAGTACCAGGTTGTTGGGAGGGCTCTTCCAACGGAGAACGATGAGCAACCTAAGATTTACAGGATGAAGCTCTGGGCCACCAATGAGGTTCGGGCCAAATCCAAGTTCTGGTTAGTCATTATTTTCATTTCTATATGTGAATCTTCTTTTTTTTTTTTTTTTTGGGGGGGGGGTTAATTTAATCCCCATTTTATTGAAGTTGTTGATTTGAGTGTTTGTTCTTGAATATTCATCAGGTACTTCTTGAGAAAGCTGAAGAAGGTTAAGAAGAGCAATGGGCAAGTCCTTGCCATCAATGAGGTAAAAATGCTTAGTGATATCCATTTGATGATTCTCTATTTATGAAGTAATTTGATGCTTAAGAAACATCCTTTTCATTGTATGCTTGAATTTCTTGTTAGACTCCTAGGGTCCTTTTTTTAGTATCGGAATCTATGTTGTGTCATTTAGTTTATCTGTTGAATTTAGATGGGGGTTTTATGTTTTTATGCTATTGTCTTTAACTTTGCTCTGTTTTAGTAGTGTTTGAAACTATGTTGTGCGACTCACCAGCTTTTAGTTTATGTCTGTGCAATTTAGATGCGTAATTCATGTTTTATAGGCTATTTTCTTTAAATTTGCCCTGTGATAAGTTAAGAAATTAGATATGAAAGAAACATCTAATCTTAAGGCTTTCATGCCGGTTGTGTTTAACTGGAATTTATGATCATCTTGAATATAAAATTTCTGTTCTTTTATGGTTTTTGTTTTTCATTGTATAATAGAACTTTCTATAGTTCATCTTTGCTTTGCAATTAACCATCAAATGGAAGGTGGAAATATTGATTTGGTAAAAAAAAAAAGATTACACATTACATGTTTAAGATTTTGAACTCAAAAGTGGTTTTTGGAACCTAAGTTGATTTGAAATATTTGATAACAAGATGATGTCAATTACAACATCTTTCTTATCTCCTAGGCTACATTGCTTTGACTCTTTGTTTTCTTGAATTACTTGTGTCTGACACCCGTATCAACTTGATATGGGGATATGATCACATACTCATGTTTGAAACACCCGAATTTGAGTAACATTGCTTTTCTTGTTGATCACAAATCGTTTAGATTCTGCTTTTGGGGGGAGAGGGGAGTTAATATTTGATTAATGTCGCGTATTGATTGTCTAATATGCCAAAAGGGACTTGAATTCTGATACATTAATTGATTTTGTTTTCAATACCCATTCTTCAGATTTTTGAGAAGAACCCTACCAAGATCAAGAATTACGGTATCTGGCTCCGTTATCAAAGCCGTACTGGTTATCACAACATGTACAAGGAATACCGTGACACTACTTTGAATGGAGCTGTTGAACAGATGTACGCCGAGATGGCTTCTCGTCACAGAGTCAGGTTCCCTTGCATCCAAATTATCAAGACGGCGACCATCCCAGCTAAGCTATGCAAGCGGGACAGCACGAAGCAGTTCCACAACTCGAAAATCAAGTTCCCATTGGTATTCAAGAAGGTGAGACCACCTACCAGGAAGCTGAAAACAACTTACAAGGCATCGAAGCCCAACTTGTTTATGTAATTTGTTTTATCATTTGATGAGAAATTTTTGTTAGTGAAATCATATCAGTTTGTTGATCAGATATTGTCTTTCATTTGAAAAGGTTGGAACTTTTGTTTGTTTGGGTTTTTCAGTATTTCATTTTTGTTTAATCAAATCGCCCAAAAAAGTTTGCATATTAAGCCACTCTCAATGTCTCAATTGATTTTGGTTTGGATATTTGGATAAATCCTTTATTTCAACTTGCTTTTACTTGTTAGATAATCGAATTTGATTATAATTATTTACTTTTTTACTATTAAGAATATTTTAGAGTTATGTATGACAAATTTCTATTTGTTTTCAACTTCAAGCTTAAAGTTTAATTTGTTTTAAAAAAACATTAAAATAATAAAAATATTTAAATAATTCTATGCATTATGCATGACAAGTGTTAAACAAATTTGTTATTCTTTTAGATATTTTAATATTATAATATTATTTTATGGATCTAATAATAATATAAAAAATTTAAATGTAAGGGTGTGTTTGATAAATCATTAAGAATTATCCTTTTATAGAAAAAGAAATTTTACAATATTTAATTTTTAAAAAAAATATGTTTGATAACCATAATAATTTTTTACTTAATTTAATATTGGCTTTGAGATGCTTATTTAAGAAAAGTTTGAAATGCTCATTCAAGAAAAGGTACAAATATGATATGTGGCTTTAGGTGAAATGGAAAGTTTAACATAGGATGAGCGAGATGTTGCGTTGAGAAAAATTCGTGATCATCCAACGTAAATTTTCATTTTCTTAAGTTTACCACCTTCTATGGGCTTAGCTTGGGCGAGAAGATTTATTTACCCATTAAAGATTATAATTGTGGTGGTAGATGAATATAACTTTTTGTATATATAATCGTAGGATCAAATTATGACATGAAAGTAGGCCATAAAATGTTGTCACTTTTTGTACGTGTGAATTATAAGATAAAAATAATGGTTGTACTAATGGATTAATATAACTTTTTGTATATGTCATCATAGGATGGAAGCATGTAATAAATGGTAGTCACTTTTGGTATGTAAAAATTATATATCTTTGATTATGACATAGAAGCATGTCATATTAGATTCTAACTTTTTTGTATTTGTAACTATAAGCTTAGGTGACCAATTATAATTCTCAACTAGTCTCAATCTTAAACATTGATTCCTCCCCAATCTGCATAGTGAATCCACTAATTCATCTAGCACAATGGTTTCGAAGCACCTCTCCAATCGAAATAGAACCATGAGGAACTAAAACTACACCATCGGTGTTGAGTTTTATCCACCCTCATTCTCGCTCTAAAATTTTTAATCAAATATTGATACATTAATTTAATCTTATGTTAATTCACTTAACCCTATGTATTTTATTGCTATGTGGTTAGAAAGTTTTAGTTGTATCAATTTCATCATGACAAAATCAAATATTAGATTTCTCCTTTGCCATTTTTAATCAGAATTGATAGTACAGACAAAAACTTAACTTTTAATATTAATTCTCAGACTACTTTTTTAAGGTAAAATTAATATATTTTTATCCATCCAATGTCCAGTTACCTAAAATACAATAAAAAATATTCATGTTTGATAAAAAAATATTTATTAAAAGGTATATTGATCATTTGTGCATTTAAATATTTTTAGATATTTTTATTTTTTTTCAAAAAATAAAGGGTATATTGATCATTTAAGCCTTTTAATATATTTGGATAGTTTTATAAAAAATTTAAAAAGGTATATTGATCATTTCATTCTTTCAACATTTATTTTTTTAATATTTTATATTTTTACAAAAAAAAAAAAAAAAAACTGTTAATGGGCATATTGATCACTTCTGCCTTTTTATTAGTTTATTAGAGCGTCTCTTCCTTTGAACCAAATATAGGAATATTATCATTATATTCATTCCATTCCATCAAACTAAACTATTGTAATACTCATTCTATTTCATTTCCATCCCCAAAGAATAGCAGTTCATTACGTTTGATTCCATAATAGCGGACCAAACATATTGTTATGATTTTATTTTAAAAAATATATATTTAAAATAAACTATATCTTTATTTTTGTTAAAAATAATATATTCAAAGTATTCTATTTAATTTTTATCCAAAATAATATAAAATATCATATTAATAAAATTAAAATTATCAAATAAGTATTGACCACAAAAATTATCAAGTAATTTTTATAAATCAAGATTTACTATTATCAAACAACATAATTTTATTCGACACATAATGTTTACTAATATAATAAACAATTCTATAATAAATTCTATACTAAAATTTTTCATTATTTAATTTTTGAGTTTATCAAACAATACTTAAATCATAAAAATTGTAAAATTAAAGGATTTGGAAAGAAAATCACATAAAAATTAACTAGAATTTTTAAATTAAGTAATTATAATTTTTTATACCTTTTTTGATTTGATTATAAAAAAAATATTTTATTAAAAATATTTTCATAAACCATAAAACATTAAAGCAAGGCTTACTATATAATATATATTTATACTATTAATAAAATCTCTAACTTAGTTGGTGTCACGAGTTAATTAGTTACCAACTCGATTAGGAAATGACTAATATGCCTTTTTATAAAATTACTACTATTATTATTTTGATAACATTTTTGTCTTTTCATATTTTTATATAGTTTTAAAATAAAAGAACTAAAATTAGCATGTCTAAGGATGGAACCCGTGTTTAATATATTTATAAACAATTTTTTTACCATTACACAATAATAATTCCTAAGTAAACTTAAAAAACATTAACTTTTAACATAAAATGTTACCTCACCAAATTTATGTATATAGATAATATCACTGATTACGTTTGTGTCACAAGTCAACTCGATATTTAATTTTAAAAAAATAGAATTTTAATATTGAATTTTCTTTTCACTAACTGGATAACTTTTTGATGTGCTATAGAAAAATGAAAATACCAAGACAAACAATTGGAATGCATTTAATATTCTTAATTTGATGTATTTACCTATTTCAATTTTCTTTTACTTACATGTTAAACTATTTTTTATTTTAGTTTCATACATATTGCATATGCGTTGTTATTATTATTAATTTCAAACCTTACGTTTCATTATTTATTATATGTTATTTTTAGATAAATATATGTGTTCTAAATACATGGTTAGGCGCTACCTTTCTGATCCCATGCATATTGTCCCTGTTGAGGAGATTGAGGTTAGGCCAGACTTGACCTTTGAGGAGGAGCCAGTTCAGGTTCTGGATCATGACGTTAAGGTTCTGAGGAAGAAGTCCATTCAACTGGTGAAGGTTCTGTGGCGTAATCATAGCACTGAGGAAGCTACGTGGGAACATGAGGATGTGATGCGTCAGCAGTATCCTCACCTTTTCTTACCAGGTAAATTTCGAGGACGAAATTTTCTTTTAGGGGGTAGAGTTGTAACTCCCCAAAATTCCTATTTTTGTTATTGTGAAAATGTGACACAAATCTGTATCTGCTTCAGTGGTTAAGTGTTCTGGGTATGTGTGAGAGGTCCCAAGTTCAAGCCGTGTCATTGGCAAAATTTTGGTATTTCTTCTAAATCAAGCCATATCTCTGGTCAGTAGGCTTAAGTTTAATTATTTGCAAATTTATGTCAAAATGGGCCTGTTAGTCTGGTGGTTAAGTGGAGTCTTGGGTGATGGAGGTCCTGTGTTCGATTCTCAACGTTGGCGAGGGGGTGGAATTTTTGCTCTTAATTTCGGCTAGAGTTGTGTTGATGTTGGACTCCGAGTAGTGGGATGTTAGTAGGATTTAAGGGAGAAAAATAAGGGTTTTGATGTAGTAGGGATTTGGTAAAACTCTCCTATTCTCCAAAGTTCTCTCTAAAGGAAACTAACGTTCCTTTTGCTCTCTGCCATTTCTTATTTTTTCTCTTTTTTATTTTTTTGTTTGCCGCCGCCTCTTTTGTCCCTTCTTGCTGCTGAAATTTTGCTGTAATTCCTCGTCTCTCTGCCTTGTTATCTCCCTAATCCAACTTCTTCTTCTTTTATTCTTTTTTTTGTTTCTCTTCCGTTGTTGGCTTTTGTCTGCGATAGCTCGGTAAGTTTTGGTATTTGTTGAATTCTAATATTATTCTGAATACTGGTTAAGGAGGGGTTTTGTTGCTGTTTAGGAGTTAATCGAGGGGTTAGAGATCAGCCATTAACGTTTTAAGGGTGCGGAGTTCTTGTTATTCGAGCTAAGGTAAGGATTTTGATGGGTGGAAGTCATTTGTCACGTTATAACTTCGTTTAATTTTCTTAAGTATCACTAAAATTGGACTCTGGATTATTGATTATAGGTTCTGGAGTGCTCGGGGATCGTCTTAGCTTCAAACAAAACCAGGTGTGTACTCGAAAACATAAAAAATAGGGTTTCGACAAAAGTCGAAAACCCCACTGTCGATGCCACACGGGCGTGTGGTTGCCCGTGTGGTAGGCCGTGTGCCATAACACGGGCGTGTGATCGACGAGGCTAGACCGTGAGCACAAGACACGGTCGTGTGATGGCCAGGTAAGCCGTGTGCAACACACGGGTAGTCCACACGGGCGTGTGGGATTTTGGGCCAGGCTGTGTGATTCACACGGACAAGGCCAATTTTGGCCAAGCCACATGGGCGTGTGAGCCCATTTATCTGAAATGATTCCTAGGGTTGCACGGGTCACCCAAGTCGACTGTGAACCTACTGTAGGGTCGGTAAGCGTTACCTAGACCCCTAAATGTATGACATATTGTATATTTGCATTGCATTGGGTTGGGATGATGATATTTGGAGGAAGTGTACTGAAAGGCTTTAAGCCTAATACCTAGTAGCTCAGCTGCAATATACTGAATATGTGCTGCATTCGGTACTACTTGGAGTGTAGGGATGGGTGGGTGTTCTAAACCCCACATGGAGTGTAGGAATGGACGGAGATGGTGTGTAGATGTTGGTGGGTAGGACTCTGTTCACTGATTACTGTATGTATTACTGTTATTGTGATGGACTAAAGCCCTAATGCATATCTGATACTGAACTGAAATGGGCTAAGGCCCAAACTACTACTGAAACTATAATGGGCTTAGGCCCTAGACTGCATTTGACTGTTTACTGCTAATTAACTGTATGCATGTTTCTGTGGGGATTACACACTGAGTTTACGTAAACTCACCCCTTCCTGTTAATTTGTACAGGTAATCCCCAGACTTGACGGTTCGGTGCAGCGGAGGACTCAACGGTGGCCACACATATTTTAAATTGCTTACTTTCGTTTATGGTTTTATTTGTTTATGGGGTATTTTTATGTAGTTGGACTTTATGGACTGTTTTGCTTTAACTTTGGAAATTTTAACTGCTTTTACGGGCTTACAACTACAACCTTAACAAAATACGGATTTTCTAAAAACTAAGGTTTTCCATAAAATGAACGATTCTACTTAAAAATGAATGATTTCCAAAGCTTCTGCTAAAAATATAAGTTTGAGACAAATCAATGAACATGCGTTATTTATTTATTTATTTTATTTTATTTGAGTTAATCAAATGTTAACAAACGGAAATGGTTTATCGTCAATTTAGTTTTCAATCACCCTATCATGTGACATCGCCAGATCCGTCCGTAACGTCTAGGCCGGGTTTGGGGGTGTTACAGTCATTTTGACAAAATATGCAAATATTAGTGACCAAATTTATCATTAAGCCTAATTTTTATAACACTTATGCTTGAGTGCTCAAGTATGTGTCGTTGCAAAAATAATACAAAATTTATAATATAGTTTTTATAGTCCTAATTTGTTATTTAATAAAAAATTGTCATACAATTAATACATAAATATTATTATGGGATTTTTTTATCTTTCTATATAAAATCAATAAAAGTCCACACTGGCAGGACAATATACCAATTTCCATGCGTGGGATTCGTTTAAAGATTTAAATGAAGAATTCGAACAAATCTTAGGAACAGTTGTCGAGTAAGAAGATAGATTTAGGTTTTTGTTTACTTTTTTAGTTTAACTAGATTTTCCACCAAAAAAAAAAAGTCTACACTTAACAAGTTTCGACATCAAAATATTAAAACAATCAACTTTATCATTTCAACCAAAATTTTATTTAATTTTTATATAAACTTTTAACAATTATATATTTTTCAGAGGAATATTTTTTTCTTCAAATTTAATATTATATTAAACATCTAATATAAAATTTAATATTATATATTTTTTATTTAATTTTTTTGTTTTTTTTTCTTCTAATTTTGGAGAGAAATGAAGTAGAATGGTGATTCCCAAATCTGATAAATTTAACCAAACTAATAAATTTCTGACTATGGTTTCATGACATGTGATATTACATGTAATGAAATAAATCAAATAATTGATCTCGCTTCCATTGTTTTTTCAATTTAGTGCTTAAAAAATCAAAATATTATTATACATTTATTAAATAAAGATAAAATATGTGATTTGTCTCTTAAAAAAAACCAGCCCATTAATATATATAATAATAAATAAGGGTAAACTACACCTATTGTCCCTAAACTTTATTTAAAATTACATTTCAATCATTCAACTTTCAAAAGTTACAAAATAATCACTAATGTTATCAAACTGTTACACTTTTGCCATTCGGCCGTTCAATTCAGTTAAAAAAGTAATGCTGCACTTTAAGCTAAAAGGGTTAATAACTAATTTGGTCCCTAGGTATAGATAAAAATCATTTTGACATTATTAAAATTTTCTTCACAATAATTGTAAAAAAATTAGAAAATGTAACAATAAATAAAAAATTCATATAAAAAATCAATTACAGCTAGGAAATACCAAGAATTTTGTAGCTAAATTTTCTACATCCATAAAAAATTACAGTTTTTTAAATTTCACAAAAACAAAGCATAATATCCATTCACTTTGATCCTACTCGTTTTTTTCATTTATTTTTTTGTTTTACATTTTCTTCATTTTCATTTTTCTTTACCTTTTTTTTTTCTTTTTTCATGTAGATCGATGTCGGCTCTGCTCTTCTCAAATCATTAATATATATATATATATATATATATATGTTATTTATAGCTAGAAGTAAAATATTGACTTGAAACTTGATAAAAGAAATGGTGGGTTTGGAGGAGAAAAAGAGAACTTTGTATTATAAATTTTAAAAAATCTAAAATTTCAAAACTGAAAGTTACTCAAAAATCCAATCAATCTCGTAACTAAAGTTACAGAAAAGAAATTATGGGATTAGAAAAGTAGGGTGTTTTGTATTATAAATTTAAAAGAAAAAATCTCAAATTAAAAAAAAAAAAAACTTACCAAAGAACCTAGACAATGTAATAGAACATTTTGTTATTCTTTCTTAATCTTTTCTCTCTCTTTTTTCATAATTATCTAAAAAATCTTGCAAATAGGCCGTTAATGGTAGAAGTTTTTACTATTCTCATGAATGAAAGCAATATTGCAAGCCTAGATTTTGTTTCTTGACAACTCGAGCAACAACAATTGATCTAATTGCGGAATCTGAATATTGTATTTAATTGTATTTTTCTAGAGCTTTTAGGAAAAATAAAACAAAAAAAATTTGCAAAGCAGCTTTTGAGTAAAACAACGTGAAGTCGTTGATGTGATTGAAAATGTTAATCAATGATGGAAAACAAATGGAGCTTAGTATGAAGATTTTAAGATTCTTTTTATATGATAAAAATTTACAAGAAATGTTAGTTTGAGAATTTTTTTTTTAAAGATTTATATATATTTAAATATCTAAATTTTTTTTTTTTAAAATATGATTTTTAATTATTTTTATAAATTTTTTAATAAACTTTAGTCTAAGATTTTTAAATTTTTGTTACAATTATTGTTAAGAAAATTTTAAAAATATCAAAATGATTTTTAACTATAGCTCAGGGACCAAATTAGCTATTAACCCTTTGACTTAAGGTGCAACGTTATATTTTTTAACGGAAGTTAACCGTCAGAGTGATAAAAATGTAACAATTTGATAACGTTAGTGACTGTTTTATAACTTTTGAAAGTTAGATGATCGAAATATAAATTTAAACAAAATTTATAGACAATTAATGTAGTTTACCCAATAAATAATTATCATTAAAATTTATCTTTCACTTAAAATAATTAATTATTTTCATTTTAATTTATTTTTATTTCAAAATACAATTATTAATAATGAACACTATTATTCAAAAGAAAAGTTGCTTCTAATGAGTGATAAGAATTTTAATACCAAACTAAAAACCACACATTCATCCCTATGGTACCGATAACCTTAACACTAATATAAAGCACGTGCTTTAATTCATGTAAAAAAAATCATCCTCCATAACCAATTTTAATTAATATATATTTTTTATTAAATTAAATAGAAATTATAAATAAATTTCATGTTTTTATTTGATACACTGTGACGGTTTTTTTAACTCTACAAGTAAAATTAAAAAAAATTATTAATATTTCATTTGTTTGTTTTATTTATTTAAATATCAATGGGGCAACTTTTTAAAGCACATAATAAAAAATAATAAGATTTCTTTTCATAGTTTTATTTTTAACTCACGAAAATGGGTTCATAAGTTAGATTATGTGACACATGGAAAAAATATAATATATATAACTAATTTGTTATCTATGCGATGTAGGAGTTTGATTGTATATATAAATTAAAATATATTATATCTTTTTTTTAAAAAATTGTTATAAATTTGTAATGTAGTAATATTATGATTGAGAAAATAAAAAAAATAAAAAAAATCTAAATGTTTATTTTTTCAAAATCCTTATAATTTGTATTATAATCAATATAAATTAAGAAAAATTAATATTTAAAATAAACTTGAATTAATTACTAATATTCATCAAAGTGATAAAAAAAATTAAAAGTTAAAAAAATTATATAATTATTTAAAAATGATATATCCACAATAGTATTGAATGCAAGAACTTGTTAATATTATTGTGGGTAATAACTTGAAAAGTTATTTTTATTTTAATTTAGTTCATAAATTAATTGTAGTTAAAAATAAAATATACTTAATAATTTTATATAATTTTTTTTTTGAATAAACATATTGACTGGGCTTTTATTACTAAAACAAATACCAAATATCATCCAAAATCAACATGTCGAAATCATTTTTTTATCGAGTTTTGAAAAACGGGAATCGACTTTAAAAATATGGAAATGGAGTCGCCACCGATCTTTTTTGATGAGGTGTGATCGAATCACCTTGAGATGGATTCTTTTAATAAAACATTTTTATTAAAACAATAATTTTGGTCTACAAAAACTCGAGAAAACAGGTTCGGGAGTCGGTTACGTACGAGGAAGGGTTAGCACCCTCGTAGCGCCCAAAATTGGTACCTAATTGATTATTTAATTTCTTGATGTCGAAAATTTGAAAAGATTCTAGAGTACGATCCATTTACTTAAGATATATTTGGACAGAATCATATTGGATGCCAAAGCTTCTTAATTCGAAGAAATAAAATGCCATACTCAGTAAGTTAGGGCACAACATCTTATATTCTCGAAATTAGATTTATCCTTCGATATTCAATACTCGTACATTTAAAAATAAGAAGGATATTCCATTATTTGGGTCAAATGAAAAATCACAACCCAGTAAGTTAGGGCACTATTTTTTAAAATTCTCGAATACGAAATATTGTGAAACACCCCACACCCGGCCCACGTGCCTGGACCGGATCTGGTATGTTCCTTAAGTAAACCGGTTTTCGAATTCTTCATTACTTAGAGAAAATTTGTAAAATTTTAGGAAATATTGTTTTGGATTGGGCTTAGGTTGGGAAACCCATTTAACTAATTTAAAAATCCAATTTTATTAAGGTGACAAAATAATTTTCTTTAGGTTTATAAAAAATATATTTCACTTAAAATTTAATCCAACAATCGTTTGTAACAAAATAATTAAAAATAAAGCAGAAATAAAGAAAATCCACTTGGGCCTTATGGCCTCATTACATCAATCAAAACCCCAAAAATAATAAAATTTAAGTACTTAATATAAATAACAGTCCCAAGTAATAAAAGTCTTTCCTTGCTATGCATGGCCACCTTTAGCTCCTGCCGACCCGGTCCATTACTGATCATCTCCTGAAAAAATATTCCCCAACGGGGTGAGTCAACAGACTCAATGTGTACACAAACTAACATTCAACAATTCAGGCATACATGTTCATATCAAAGACATATTCATATAAAATAAATGATGCAACCCAAACCCAAGCCTATTTGTCCATCCGCTACACACCACCCGTACCTGCCAATCACACCGTGGGGACTACTAAGTCAACCCTCCATCCGCTACACAACATCGAAGGCAGTCGCTGCAGTCGACGTGCTCATCGCCCATATAATTTGTGTCATTAGACACCATATTCAAATAATGTAACCGAAGTTACCAAATTCGAGATAATGTAACCGGTTACCATATTCAAATTCCGTGACCGTAGTCACCATATTCCGTTGGTGAGACCGAAGTCAACACCTTCTTCCCCTTTCACATATATCCCGAATGCCCCATATATTTTATCATCATGCATAACATACTTAATTTCTCATTATTCACATGTAACAATATACATATTCAAAATCCTATCAAAAGTAGGAAACGTACCTGGGTACTTTTACCATATTTATGGTACTTAGCCATATTCACATTCTTATGCATATTCATATATTAAAATAACCGCCATATGATATATCGAAAGTTAGTGTGAGTACACACCTGATTTGCTTATTAGATTCCTTGAAATCCCGAAGAACGATCTACCGATCTAAAGTTTAGATCTGTTAATTCCTATATTCGGCCCATCATACAAAAACACATTAATAACCTTTTCGATTTTAAAACCAAATCCCAATAGGAATGGTATTACTAATACTTACCTTGTTTGCCGATTGGATTGATCAAGTTCCCAAAAATTACTAGTATCCCTTTTCCTTGAAATCGGCTAACACTAAATCATGTAATTTTGTCAGTTTCTGACTTTTGGATTAATGAAAAATAATTCTAAATACCAAAAATAAGCCTTGGCCGATTAGATCTATGTACTTACCTTACGCTTTCCAAATCAAGAGGATTCCTTGCCCCTATATATCTGTCGAAATCTTCATGTTAGATTTAATCTAACATATACATCATAACCTTTAATCAAATAAATTTATCTTACCTTAGATCCTTGATCCTTATATTCGACAGCTTGTAGACCCCTTTAGATGTCGTAGTTGATTGCTCCTTTACTTAGAATCAACAAAGATTCGGCTTTGACAAAGAGAAACAGAGAAGAAAATAGAAGAAGAGGAGATGGATTTTGCTTAAAGAAAATTCAGAGAGAGAGGGAGAGAGCTAGGAAAATTTCGGCACAGAGGAAGAGAAAGCAAACGTTGATGAGTAGCCCTCCCGCCTCCTTTTATAGCCGAAATTATCAGCCTAGGAGTCCCTTACTTGGCCACCACTCCTCTTTTGATAATATTATCTCTTTTATTTAAAAGATAAAAGCCTTTAATCCATCAATTATCTCCTCAATTTTCTTAAAAGAAAATACTTTATTTATCACTTATTATTCACATATTTATGCAAATAAAACTCTTCCTTTTCTAGAAACCCATGCCGTCCACCTCAGCCTTCTGGAAGCAAAAATAAAACTTATTTATTTGCTTCTCAAGTGACTCGAACTCAGGCCTATTTCCCTGCATGTGACGCCACTTCCTTAGGCCCTAAGTGGCATCTTCAGGCCACTTTTCCAAGCCTGTTTGTGTGTCAAACTTCTCCAACTTTTTCTTTTAAGGCCCTCTAGCCCTTATTTCCTATTTTGAACTTTAAAATTTGACATTTCGGCATCATTTCTAAGTTTCCTAAAATTTTCGATCGGCTCTGTTTGCTGACCATTTTCTTACATTTCCAGGTTTCCAGAAATGTTCAGGTTTCCAAAATGTTCAGGTTTCCAAAATGTTCAGGTTTCCAAAATGTTCAAGTTTCATTTCTATGCATTTCTAGAATTCCAAAAATACCAAAAATTTATTCATAGTGCTTAAGACTTGTCATTTCGTACAATTAAACCAAAAATGCATAGGCCCTTTTCAGGATGTTACATATTGCCTTTGTTCTTTTGAAATTCTTATCTCGAGATGATAAAATATCACACCCAGTAAGTTAGGGCGCAATGTCTCAAATTCCCGAGAATAAGTTTTATATTTGAAATATTATGCATTTTGATTTAAGCGAGAAAGGATACTCGGTTGCTAGATTTTAACGAGGAGAATCGGAACTCAGTAAGTTAGAGCACGATTTTCTCGAAACCTCTAAACACGAGCATTGCCTTATTTAAAAAAAAATCTTTGAATGGAATGATGTTTAAACTTAAACGACATTAAACTCGACTTTTAATGAAATACAATGGAATAATAATATACAAAGTAAGATATTAATACATACATCAAATATTGCAATGATGAATCACAAATAATTAATAGTTACAAATTAATAATTTATCATCCATACAAGAGCAATAATCATATAACACAATTTCGATATTAGCAATTGAAGAAAATGGAGCAAAATGATATATAACCAATCATAGGAAATGAACCTAAATTCAATCATAAATAAGTTTAAGACAAATAATGTAAAAAATAGTTTTAAAAGATAGATAAATAAAATCTAAAATAAAGCACATAAAATAATTTAATATAAAAGATATGAAAAATTTAAAACGATATATACAAGAGAAAATTATGATATACAACAATTTTAAAGGAATAATATATATAAAAAGCAACAAACTATATAATATGAAAACAATCTAAAATAAATAATATTAAAACATGTTAAAATAAATAATACATATAAACAATAATTAAAAAAAACAAATAGTATAAATATTTTTTATATCATATGATAAAATAATTCAAAATCTAATTAATAAATAAGTTAAACAAAAAAAGGTAAGGATTGTATATGAAAACAAAGAAAAGGTACTTAATTGAAGCAAAATAAAATTAAAAGACTAAAAAATCATTTTTACATATGCGGGGATCAAAAAAAGAAATTACAGTAAACTATTGGGGCTAAACCAGCAAATATTTCCGTGGTTCCAAACGCAGCGTATAGACTAGATTGAATCGAGATAACGCAGAAATTACGAGGACCAATTAAGGAATAAAAGCAATGTATAACAAGTCTAATCAAAAGACAAAGACAACACGGAGGACTCATTGCGCAAATTTTCCATTCTGCGGAAACACGCGGATCCTGAATGGACATCGGGTCGGGTCGAAACGGGTCAGTGGATATTGGCCAACACGGCACCATTTTAGAGCCACTGAAACAGGCCTAAACGGTGCCGTTTCGTGCGCCTTAATAAAGAACAAACTAAAATCTAATTCTAAGTTGTTTAGCCACTTAAAACAGAAAGAAAAAAAACAGTTTAACCTCCCTCCGGATCTCTCCTCAATCCACCGCCTCCAAACAAACGCCAATGACCATCCGACTACCCTACACTAGCGACGACGTCGGATGGAGACCGAGTATAACCTCTTCGCTACTTATACGCTAAAATATTTTACTCCCAAATCCCCATTCCGGCTTCAATTTCGACGAAGCAAATAGGAATCCGGCGACGGTAAAAAAAACAGGTAAGTACTCTTTCCCTTTTATTTTGTTTATTTTCGCATGCAGAAAAGAAAAATCGAAAGCTAATAGAACCAGATTTAAGAAACTGGAAGAAATTGAAAACAAGAAAAAACCTTTGAATTTCTCTTTTTGATTTTTGTATTTCTCTGAATCCTTTTTTGTATTCGTAAAAAAAAATGTCCCCCTTACAAATGGTTGCTTCGGTTTTTATAACCGAAAAGAAGAGAAAAATAAAAAAAAATGAAAATTACAACTGTTTTTCGTTTGTTTTCTCTGCTACTCGTTTGTTGTTTTTGCAAGTACGAATGATGCGTACGTGGCGTATGGAGGCACGTGGACGCTGCGAGGCACGCGTGAGATTTGTTCGTGGGAACCTGAAACGATAAGCGTGTATAGCACGCGGGAAGTCAAAGGGGCGCGCGTGGGGGTGGCTTGTTGTTGGGGGCTTGCGGCGCATGGAAGTGACAGAAACCCTAGGGTTTCTGTTTGTTCTAAAAATTTTGGGCTAATCGGGCCAGGTTTTGCATTGGACTTGGTTTATTGATTTGTAATGGACTGATGGACTTTATTAAATTTTTTTAATCTGATTTCTTTCTTGGTTTTTTGGTTAATGGGCTTCAAATGGGCCGGGCGAAAATTGGGTCTTACAGCTGCCCCTATTTGCTCATTGTCATGTAATGAGAATAGAGCAAAGACTTCAAAAAGAGCCAATTTTGTCCGGTCAAGCCTCATTCAGTGCTTTTCTTCTTCGAGTAGCTTCGTTCCATCCCGCTACATCTTCAGGGGCCTGAGAACTAGCGCTTCAATCTGCTCCAATGTAATTTCAGGGAGACGAGATTTGTAGCTTCGATCTACTCCACTAGAACTTCGAGGAGATGAGAATTCAGAGAGAAGAGATTCGTAACCTCAATCTTCTCTGCTGAAACTTCAAATAAATACGGACTGATCCTCATTGTAAACTCAGGGATGAGGGATTTGTAGCCTCAACCTACTCCACTGGAACTTTGAGGAGATAGAAATTCAGGGAGAAGAGATTCGTAACCTCAATCTTCTCTGCTGAAACTTCAGTGGAAATACTGGGTGATCCTCATTGTAAACTCGGGAGGAGAGGATTTGTAGCCTCAACCTACTCCACCTGGAACTTCGAGGAGATAGAAATTCGGGGAGAAGAGATTCGTAACCTCAATCTTCTCTGCTGAAACTTCAGGGAAATACGGACTAATCCTCATTGTAAACTCAGGAAGGAGGGATTTGTAGCCTCAACCTACTCCACTGGAACTTCGAGGAGATAGAAATTCAGGGAGAAGAGATTCGTAACCTCAATCTTCTCTGCTGAAACTTCAGGGAAATACGGACTAATCCTCATTGTAAACTCAGGGAGGAGGGATTTGTAGCCTCAACCTACTCTTCGAGGAAATAAGACTTGTATGGCTTCGATCTACTCCTGCAACTTCAGGACTACCAGATCTGCTATCTTCAATCTGCTTCACTCAGGAGAGCAAGATATTCGAATTCATCGATGTTGCGACAACGTCTTCTCAGGGACTGTCTTGTAAAATCGGTTTTGTGTTTATGCTTATGCAAAATGGTTAGGATGCAATGACTAGAATGAATCTAATGCTCCTGACTAAATGTATTATGGACGACATTTGTATGAATGCAGAATGTCATGAGAATAGTCTTTTTACAAAGGTTAAGATGCAATGATCAGAATGAATCAAATGCCCCTAAATAGATGTGTCTTATGGATGACATTTGTATGAATGCAGAATGTCATGAAAATGATTTCTTACAATGATTAGGATGCAATGATCGGAATGAATCAAATGCTCCTAAATGTGTTTTGCATGAATGCAGAATTTCATGAGAACGATCCCTGCTTAAGGTGTCATCGTTCATTGTTCATCAGGGTAATATGCTGCCATCTTGTTCGGCTGGCATTCTCGACAGAAAACTCAAGAAAACAAATATCTTGCTCAACAGACTTGCCCCATTGTAACTTCAGGGTTCATCTCATTGTGACTTAGGGGTATAGGATCTGAATCTCTTCCCATTTATCCCACTACGACTAGGGGTATAGGGCCTGTAGCTTGTTCCATCAACTGATCACTCTCCGGGTGACCCAATCAGATGTGTATGCATGATGCTCGCGTGAATGCAGAATATCAATTTTTTCGAGAATGATCCCTATTTTACACTTGGGTTAACGATGCCCACTGACGCAATATCTTGTTATTTGCTCAACCACCATTTTTAACAAAAATTCGAAGAGATAACTTTAATTTAGACTCCTCCTTAAACTTGGTGAGTTTTAAACGATAGTCCTGTTTCGAGTTCTTGTATTATTCGGAAGCTTCCAGAGTAATATGTGAAACTCCTTTTATGAAAGTATTATTAGTCCACTAATTGTTATTTCAATGCAGAATGCCTGAAAAAGATTATAACTATGGACAAGGAGGAAATTAATTAAGAGCATAGCTCGAAACAAATAAGTTAATCAAAGCTAGCAAGCGCAATTAAGTAGGGAATTTATTAAAGGCGTATATTGAAAAGAATGAGGTAATCAAAGATAGCAAATTCAAAAATGGATAAGATGGAAAACTAGGTGCCCCAGATATCGCAGCCTGAGCTTCTCTGTTCAAACTTCTTGAGGACCATTTTAAGCTCAATATGTATTTAAGGAATCCGGAGTACTTTGTCGATGCCTCAAAACGCAGCATACTTCTTCATTGCTAATTCAGGCATGGCAAGACTGCTGTATGCCCCCCATTTGATCAAAATTTGAGCCGCCCTTTTCGGGTTTTCAACTCAAATCCCATTTTAGTCTCAAAGCGCCCTTTGCGGGTTTTCGCCTTGGCCTCTCCTTTTTCCCCTTTTTTTTCACGGAAAATTTCTATTTCCTTTTTTTTTTTTGAATTCACCGGATTGGGCAGGTCCCTGCCATCCATTTGGTCAATGTTTCCAGAACAGACTTTCTCACTACACAAAGTCTTTTCTAGTTTGGCCTCCATTTTTTTAAATCCTTTTGTATATGAGGGATCTTGTTCAATATCAGGTCCGCCTTTGTGAATTTTCTAGGATGAATCTCTTGGTCGCAAACCCGCATCATTTGACTGTACCGGATAGCTATCAACTTTTCCTCACGAATTTGATTAATCATGTCAGGATTGGATCCATTCTGCCTCATCCAACTTCAGTTATGATAAAACTCGAAACAAAGGAACTTCGACTTCAATGGACGAAATCAATGAGAAATGTGTTGCCCTCTTTTGATAAGCATAGAGGGTAAATAGTAACTTCTGTACACCAATCTTTACAAGTCTCGGTCCCTTTTTGATCTTTTGTTTTTCTTTTTGGTTGCATTTGTCTTTGTGACCGTGATGTGGCTTTGATCTTCTTGAATAGACCGCAAACTTTTGACATTGTGCGGTTAAATATGATCTTTTCGATATTTTTCTTCTTCTTCTTCTTCTTCTTCTTCTTCTTTTCTTTTTTGTTCCGATGACTATCGACTTTGTAATATTGGCATATGAATCGACTTTTACCATCTTAGTGAAGTAAACGACATCTAAAAAAGTGAATCGATGTTGGCTAGAAGCTTTTGATGAGACTGGCTTGGTAACATCCCACATATAGGAAATCTTATTTCTGCATTGAGCGGGGCTTTGATCTTTATCTCCTTTCTTGGCTCGCGACGTAGGATCTGTTTTTCATCCAGTATTAACAAATCAGAAGATATGTTGCAATTTCTGTCATCTTCAAAGTCCTTAGATCCCCTAGACTCATATCTCATTCAAAAAGGGAGTCTGTAACAACGTCGCCCATGTCATTGATATCTGGGGACCCATTGTGGGTACGAAGGTAAATTCCAAGAATGATTATTTATATGGCATGGTCATGAATAAAGAATGAAAGAATATTTTAAAATGTAAAGAATAAAATGTAAAGAAAAATATTTGCTTAAAATGATGCATTTTATTGAAATAAAAATTCTGGACACAAGCCTATTTCACAAAAAGATTCTTGTTGCTTCTAGGCTTAAAGCAACAAGCATGTTTTGAATATTGCTCTAGATTAACTCCAAAAATACAAGGATCTCTTCCGTAATTCCATTGCTCAAAACATCTTAAGTACGTAAAGGCAGAAGCTTGGAGAAGTCTGCTCCCTAGTTCACCCTCCAAATACGTCATTAATGTTCAAATTCACCAGTATCAGGTTTTGCATTAGAGCCCTGGACTTGATGTACTCCTGATCTCATGCCCCCATTCATCATGGTACTCACAATAGTTATCCCTTTAACAGTATGGTTGAGTAACGGATTTTCTGCACCAGAGAGATCATCAAATCTTATAACTCCTATTTTGATGAATCTTTCAACCAACTTCTTGAAAGCAAGGTAACCTTCTATTGAATGTCCTGTAATCCCGGCATGATACTCACATTGAGCATTTGGGTCATACCATTTGGGGTATGGAGATTGCATTAGTTTCAGGTAATGAGGAGCTACAGCATGCATATCAAATAAGCTCTGGTATAACTCCCTATATGTCATTGGAATAGGAGTGAACTGAAGCTTCTATGTATTCGTCCTTTGCCTAGATTCATTCTTAGAAGGAGTCGGAAGGTTTGTGGTTGTCATCCTTGGTGATCTCACAGTAACTTGCTTTGAATAACCTTTACTGTATGCTCCCACATTGTTTGCCTCATTTTCTTTCTTCTTCAGGCCTTTAAGGTCCATTCTTCTTTGTTTCTACTGAGCCATGTGCCCCTGAGATTGACTCGATCCTCCCCTGTATTAAAACCTAAACCCTTTGGGAACTTCAACAATGCCGAGGTATCACCTGAAATCGGGGCTTGATAATGATGGGTGCCCCTTGTGAATGCGCGTCTGGTTGGGCCGAGACACTTATCGGAGAATAAACGATCTCTTCATCATCATCCACACTGTCGACCATTGGGTCACTCCCTTTTCTAAGCCTTCGGCTAGTAATCGGGTTAATCGGCACATCATATTCATTTGATCTCGCATATCCTGCTTTGGATTTGGTCAATTGCTCTCGCATTTGTATTTGCCTTTGCTCTAATCTCTCCATCTTTCGTTCCATGTTTTCCAGGTTAACTGAAATAATTTTTAATTAATCAGGGTCCTCTCATGAAATCTAATGCATGTGATGTAATGCTGTATGCAATGCAAAAGGAACCGATTCTGATTCAATTCCATTTAGGAAACTTTATTTGAAAACAAAGCTCTTTACATAAAGCGGATTACAAATATACAGACATCCGTATTGTCTTCCGTTTTATCAAGAAAGTCGATTTCCATGTCGAGCTCCCTAATTTAGCAACCGAACCCGAATCGACACCCCTCTCTAATATGAAAATGCATGCAAAGCAACAAAAATAAAACAAATAGTCAGTACGATAGAAACGAAATTCAAAACATGTAAAATATTCAAGCACCTATTGGGTGACCCTAGGGTTTATCATAACTCTATCTGGGGTAGGCTCTTAGGGCCTTTTACATGCAGTTTGAGTTCTAAAGTTGAGGGTACCTGAACCAGCAGATTCCTCAATCCTCACCCATTATAGGCTCATATGGATCGAGTTTGGTTTGTGGAATACATTTCCCTATGGCTGCACGGAGATGAAAATCTCACGAAGACATAGGTACGGATGTATCCCGGAAGTGATTCACTATCCTGCACGGAGGTGAAAACCTCACGAAGGAGTAGCTTCTCACTCCCACTTAAAGTTGTGACCCAGCGGTCATGCAATATGATGCAAAGTACTCTACAAGACTCGAACCACAGCAATGAGATGACGCAAGCGAATGCAATAAAAGCATCGTAATTTTTCAAATCAAATTTTTAATTTTCGACAAAAGGACAGAAATTAATCAATTTATGGCCTGACTCTCAACCCGTCCCCAGTGGAGTCGCCAAGCTGTCGAAACCATTTTTTATCGAGTTTTGAAAAACGGGAATCGACTTTAAAAATATGGAAATGGAGTCGCCACCGATCTTTTTTGATGAGGTGTGATCGGATCACCTTGAGATGGATTATTTTAATAAAACATTTTTATTAAAACAATAATTTTGGTCTACAAAAACTCGAGAAAACAGTTCGGGAGTCGATTACATGACGAGGAAGGGTTAGCACCCCGTAGCGCCCAAAATTGGTACCTAATTGATTATTTAATGTCTTGATGTCAAAAATTTGAAAAGATTTCTAAGTACGATCCATTTACTTAAGATATATTTGGACAGAATCATATTGGATGCCAAAGCTTCTTATTTCAAGAAATAAAATGCCATACTCAAGATAAGTTAGGGCATAACATCTTATATTCTCGAAATTAGATTTATCCTTCGACATTCAATACTCGTACATTTAAAAATAAGAAGGATATTCCATTATTTGGGTCAAATGAAAATCACAAACCAATAAGTTAGGGCACTATTTTTCAAAATTCCGAATACGGAATATTGCCTTTGTTCTTTTGAAATTCTTATCTCGAGATGATAAAATATCACACCCAGTAAGTTAGGGTGCAATGTCTCAAATTCCCGAGAATAAGTTTTATATTTGAAATATTATGCATTTTGATTTAAGCGAGAAAGGATACTCGGTTGCTAGGTTTTAACGAGGAGAATCGGAACTCAGTAAGTTAGAGCACGATTTTCTCGAAACCTCTAAACACGAGAATTGCCTTATTTAAAAAAAAAATCTTTGAATGGAATGATGTTTAAACTTAAACGACATTAAACTCGACTTTTAATGAAATACAATGGAATAATAATATCCAAAGTAAGATATTAATACATACATCAAATATTGCAATGATGAATCACAAATAATTAATAGTTACAAATTAACAATTTATCATCCATACAAGAGCAATAATCATATAACACAATTTCGATATTAGCAATTGAAGAAAATGGAGCAAAATGATATATAACTAATCATAGGAAATGAACCTAAATCCAATCATAAATAAGTTTAAGACAAATAATGTAGAAAATAGTTTTAAAAGATAGATAAATAAAATCTAAAATAAAGCACATAAAATAATTTAATATAAAAGATATGAAAAATTTAAAACGATATATACAAGAGAAAATTATGATATACAACAATTTTAAAGGAATAATATATATAAAAAGGAACAAACTATATAATATGAAAACAATCTAAAATAAATAATATTAAAACATGTTAAAATAAATAATACATATAAACAATAATTAAAAAAAACAAATAGTATAAATATTTTTTATATCATATGATAAAATAATTCAAAATCTAATTAATAAATAAGTTAAACAAAAAAAGGTAAGGATTGTATATGAAAACAAAGAAAAGGTACTTAATTGAAGCAAAATAAAATTAAAAGACTAAAAAAATCATTTTTACATATGCGGGGATCAAAAAGAAATTCGCGTAAACTATTGGGGGCTAAACCAGCAAATATTTCCGTGGTTCCAAACGCAGCGTATAGACTAGATTGAATCGAGATAACGCGTAAATTACAGGGACCAATTAAGGAATAAAAGCAATGTATAACAAGTCTAATCAAAAGACAGCACAACACAGAGGGACTCATTGTGCAAATTTTCCATTCTGCAGAAACACGCGGATCCTGAATGGACATCGGGTCGGGTCGAAACGGGTCAGTGGATATTGGCCAACACGGCACCATTTTAGAGCCACTGAAACAGGCCTAAACGGTGCCGTTTCGTGTGCCTTAATAAAGAAAAACTAAAATCTAATTCTAAGTTGTTTAGCCACTTAAAACAGAAAGAAAAAAAAAAGTTTAACCTCCCTCCGGATCTCTCCTCAATCCACCGCCTCCAAACAAACGCCGATGACCATCCGACTACCCTACACTAGCGACGACGTCGGATGGAGACCGAGTATAACCTCTTCGCTACTTATACGCTAAAATATTTTACTCCCAAATCCCCATTCCGGCTTCGATTTCGACGAAGCAAATAGGAATCCGGCGACGGTAAAAAAAATAGGTAAGTACTCTTTCCCTTTTATTTTGTTTATTTTCGCATGCAGAAAAAAAAATCGAAAGCTAATAGAACCAGATTTAAGAAATTTGAAGAAATTGAAAACAAGAAAAAACCTTTGAATTTCTCTTTTTGATTTCTGTATTTCTCTGAATCCTTTTTTGTATTCGTAAAAAAAAAATATCCCCCTTACAAATGGTTGCTTCGGTTTTTATAACCGAAAAGAAGAGAAAAATAAAAAAAATGAAAATTACAACTGTTTTTCGTTTGTTTTCTCTGCTGCTCGTTTGTTGTTTTCGCAGGTACGAATGATGCGGACGTGGCGTACGGAGGCGCGTGGACGCTGCGAGGCGCGCGTGGGATCTGTTCGTGGGAACCTGAAATGGTGCGCGTGTATAGCACGTGGGATGTCAAAGGGGCGCGCGTGGGGGTGGCTTGCTGTTGGGGGCTTGCGGCGCATGGAAGTGACAGAAACCCTAGGGTTTCTGTTTGTTCTAAAAATTTTGGGCTAATCGGGCCAGGTTTTGCATTGGGCTTGGTTTATTGATTTGTAATGGACTGATGGACTTTATTAAATTTTTTTAATCTGATTTTTTTCTTGGTTTTTTGGTTAATGGGCTTCAAATGGGCCGGGCGAAAATTGGGTCTTACAACAAATATGAGAAAAGTCCACTGAGGCGAGGCCCAAAACTAAACAAACAAAACAGAAAAAAACCCAAAGAAACGAGACCCAAAACACTAAACATAACATAATAGAAAAAGACTCTTCGGTATTACCGAAGCACCAACAGATGAGCATTAAAAAATAAAACCAATCACCGACACTTTTGCCCAATCAAAACGCCTGGAAACCCTTCACGATTCTCTCTCTTCATAATGCTTATCAGAAATGACGGTTTCCATTTTCTGAAAAGCCATTCCCAACTAGTTCTTCATTTCTATGGCTTTCCTTTCTAAACTGCTGCTGGAAGACCCTTTTCAGTCTGGCTCACGCACCGATTCCCTGAGTCTCTGATTCTCGGCATACTCCGGTACTCTCCCTTCCAGGTAAATCCCTACTTTACTCTTCAGAGATTCTGTTGCAATTTCGTGGGCGAGTGTATTCGCTGATCTTGGTATGTGTTTGAAGACGAAAGGCTTAGATCTGTATACCATCTGTTTAATATCTGAAATAGAGGCTCCTAACAATGATTTGTCTTGATCTCTACTTTTGCATTTGTTGATTACATTTAAAGAGTCTCCTTCAATGATAACCTCTGACCACATGTTTTCCACTCCCATCCTAACCACTTTCCGGTATGCCAGTGCTTCAGCAGCAAAAGCCGAGGGTACCCCTTTGTGTATCTCAGAACATGAGAATAGAATGGCCCCTTCAGTATTCTGTATTACGATTCCAGAGGCCGAAATGCTGTTGTGTCCATCGAAAGCTCCATCAAAATTGATTTTAATGGTTCCTCGAGGTGGGTGTCTCCATTTTTGCTTTACTTCTGTTTGCGTTAATTTTTTCCTCTCCAAACCATCAAGCTCTGCAATGTAACTGATGACAAAGTTCCCGATTTCTGTCCTAGTACTCACCTTTTTCTCATGTATTCTTAGGTTCCTATCACCCCATATGGCCCAAAGTGCGCAGCAGAAGAGACGCCATGCTCGTGGGTTACACTGCTCAAAAACCCAGATAAGCCACTCTTCAAAATTCCAATTCTCATGTAGTAGCACATCTTGTAGTAGCAATGTTGACCAAGTTTCCTTTGTGAGAGGACACTCTCGGAAGAGGTGGTCTATCGTCTCAGCTTGTTCCCCACATCTTGGGCAAGTTGAATCAATGGCGAGTTTCTTGTGTTGCAGATTTACTCTTGTAGGCAAGAAATTTCATGTAATTTTCCATACTGTAATCTTGATTTTTGTTGGAAGGTTCAGGAGCCATAGTTTTTTGTAGAGGTTTCTGTAGCTGGTTTGTAAAGCATAAGCTCTAGGAAATTCATCAGTAGTCTATAATAGTTTATAAGCACTGCGGACTGAAAAAACCCCTGACGCCTCACCTCCCCATACCAAGTAGTCATCGTGTGGGACGTCTGCCAGCAGAATTTGGAGGATTCGAACAGCGTCTTCCTCAGCAAAGGTATCTTCGATTAAATCCTCTTTCCATATTCTCTCATTATCATCAATCAACGTACTTACAAAATGATCACGCATCGACTCAACCTCTGTTAATAATCTGAAATTAGAACCATTCGGAATCCATGTATCGTAATTAATAGAAATATTATTGCCAGTACCAACACGCCATATTAAACCATTTCTCAAGACGTCTTTTGTAGCCCATATGCTCTTCCAAGTGTAAGAGCTCGAATTTCCCAATCTTGAATTTAATAACTGCTCATCTGGAAAATATTTGGCTTTCAAAACTTTTGTTACTAAAGATTCCGTATTATTCATAATCCTCCAGCCTTGTTTCGCCAAGAGAGAAATATTGAACTTAGCCATGTTTCTGAATCCCATACCTCCCTCCTCCTTAGATCTGCACATAAACTTCCATTGACACCAATGTATCCCTCTCCGTCCCCTATCATGCTACCACCAGTATCTCGCAAAAATATTCTCCAACTCCCCACAAAGCGACTTTGGTAACAGAAAGCACGTCATAGCATATGTTGGAATTGCTTGGAGCACTGACTTAATGAAAACCTCCTTCCCCCCTTGGGATAGGTACCGTGAGCTCCAATGACTAATCCTATGATTAACCCTGTCCTTTAGAATCTGAAACGACGCCTTCCTTCTTTTACCTATCACACTAGGAAGACCCAAGTACTTCTCAATATTTGTAGAGCGTCTCATCCCCAAAACATCCGTTATTTTTTCTTTAACTCCTTCTTGGGTGTTTGAGCTGAAGAAAATGGTCGATTTATTGAAATTCACACACTGGCCCGAACATTGTTCATACTATTTCAAAATTGATTTTAAGACAATCGCTCGTTCTTTTGTGGATTCCCCAAACAATAAACAATCATCCGCAAACAAAAGATGTGATATTTCTGGTCCCCTCCAACTTGCTTTGACTCCTTTAATAACCCCCTCTCCAACTGCTTGTCTAATTAAAGCCGAAAGACCCTCACTACAAATCAAAAAGAGATAAGGGCTAAGCGGGTCACTTTGACGTAATCCTCTGGTGGGATGGAAAACTCTGCCTCTATTTCCATTGATGTTTACTGTATAAGAAATTGTTGAGACGCATTTCATAACTAAGGTTACCCATCTCTCTGCAAACCCCATTTTAAGCATCACTTTTTCCAAGTAACTCCATTCAACTCGATCATAGGCTTTGCTCATATCAAGTTTTACCGCCATAAGCCCTTTTTTTCCCGAACGCTTCTGCCGCAATGTATGTAGAATCTCATAGGCAATCAACACATTATCTGAAATTAATCTGCCTGGAACAAAAGCGCTTTGAGCACTATCAATGCATTTTCCAATAAAATCATGAAGTTTGTTTGCAATTGTTTTAGCCACCAATTTGTATAAGATTGTGCAAAGACTAATAGGTCGAAAATCAACAAGATTTGTAGGGTGTGAGGATTTTGGGATTAACACAATATCTGTTCTATTTGTAGACTCGAAATCCTTACCCTCATTCAACACTCCAAGATAGAAAGCCTCAACATCTTTCCCCACGATGTACCAGTATTTTTGAAAAAATAGAGCTGGAAAACCATCGAAGCCTGGTGCTTTAGTTGGACCCATCCCTTTAAGTGCTTTCTGAATTTCCTCCACCGAATATGCTGAAAGTAAAGCTGAATTGATTTCAGAAGATATATTAGTACCTATACCTTCTAAAAGATATGTTAAGTCTCCCACTCCCTTCGTTGAGAAAAGATTTTGGAAATAATTCGAGGCTATTTCATTTATTTCTAGATCATCAGTAACTTCCTGCCCTTCCTCTGATTCCAGTCTACTGATTGTGTTTATCCTCCTTCGAGCTGAAGCATATTTGTGAAAGAATGCTGAATTTCGATCTCCCAAAAGTAGCCAGTTAGCCCTTGCTCGATGTTCCCAATACATTTCATCCTTATCAATCTCCATATTTAAGTTAATTCTGGTATCAATAATTTTCTCCATTGTATCATCATTCCTCTCTCCCTCTAATAAAAACCCCAATTCTTTTGTGAGCTCCTTCTTCAAAATAAACTTGAATTAATTACTAATAATCATCAAAGTGATAAAAAAAATTAAAAGTTAAAAAAATTATATAATTATTTAAAAATGATATATCCACAATAGTATTGAATGCAAGAACTTGTTAATATTATTGTGGGTAATAACTTGAAAAGTTATTTTTATTTTAATTTAGTTCACAAATTAATTGTAGTTAAAAATAAAATATACTTAATAATTTTATATAATTATTTTAAAATCTACACTATTGTTAAAGATAAAATTTTAATAAGATTGTAAAATTTAGGCCATATATTAAGTTTTTTTTTATTATAAAGTTTTAAAGAAGTATATTTAAAAAGTTGTAATTTTCTTTCGCCAACTAATGTTGTAAAATCTTAGTGTTAGAAGTTTTTATGAAAGATAGTTAAAATTTTTAGATGATATATTAAAAGTTATTAAATTGTTATATTCCACTCAATTTAGACACGTACTTTTAGAGGATATCAAATGGACACCTAAAGACGATGTCCCACTTCCCGTTTTCTAGCTCATTCTTAATTACTTAATCTTCTAGTCTAGCCACCCACTATGAGACCACCCGTTAATAGAAGAAACGTCACATTTCATCAAACTATTCACTATTATACTCGGACCACCCATTTTTAAGTGTGAACACTCTTTTTAAGGACCACTGGGGTTCACCTGAGCATAATAACCTCGTACTCTCTCAAAAGGAATAACAAAATAGACCACACCATAAACATCCCCCACGCACTCCATGATGATAACTACCCTACCATGTTACTACTACTAGATAAGAAGACTTTTCTTATAAATCCCTTTAGATCCAAGGACAAGAGATCTCCTCCCCCATTAATAATCTTAATCTCTTACTTTAAGCATACAATCCTCCTAGCTTTCACAGTAGCCTTCCTTTCCTCTTGTTTATTTTCGGCTCTTCGTCTGTTTAGGTAAATTGGCCCTGCATTGTCACATTCTCCCTACATTTTCCCAATACCTTTTATTGAAGGATGTTAAAAGTTATTAATTTTATAAAATTTCAATTTTATGATGAAGGATGCGTAACTCAAAGAACAATGCCACTTGTAAAATAAAGAATTACTCCATTTAAGTTGTTTCCTAAACCATATGAAAACTTTAGTTTGGATAACATGAATAAATTTGGAAAACATTTTAAGGGTCGGAATTGAATCATAAATTTTTTGAGCAATCAAAGTGTGATTTTATCATATATTAACTCATGATTTTATTATTTTTGAAATGACTAAATAGAAATCTTTTCATTTTGGAGGGTCAAAATATAATTTTACGATATATAAACTTTTAATTTTATCATTTATGAAATAACTAAAAAGCAATTTTCCATTTTTTAGGGCCATTGCTATTCACTCATGTTAGATAATATATATTATTATATTAATATAGAAAATATTCTAGATCGATAGGATAGAAATATTAAATCGGTTAAAAATTTTACATGTATGATAAATATAAATATATTGATGAATTCAACTGTTGGATTGTTAATGTATATATAATTATTTCAACACTATAGATCAAACCAACATTTAATCTAAGGATCTTAAATCCCAACTTATCCATTCACCATTTTAATTTTTTAAAAAAAAATCATACTTTAACTATTTAATTAAAAACAAAAGTAAAATAACATAAATATTCTTATAACAAAATTTGTTACTTTTAAATTTTGTTTTTTTAGTAATTTCTTAATTGTATTGATGTCTAGTTGATTCGTGTTATCAACTCAACGAGGGACTTATATATAGAGATATAAATAGATACATATATTTATAGATTATTTTTAAAGTTATATCACATTTAACCCCTAAACTTTAAACAAATTGCAATATGGTATCTATACTAAAAATGTTATAATGAAAATGTTAAGCTTTTCTAGAGAAAGAAAATAAAAAATAAAAAAATAAATTTTAGAGCCAGAGAGAGGGGTTTGGACTCTTGAGTCAAAGAAAGAGCAAAGAGAAAAGGTGGATTTTGAGGAAAGAAGAAAATGGCATAAAAATAAATCGGTATAAGTATTACAGAGACCGTTATATTAGGATTTAGATTGCATTTTGTTTTCTTTATTTAAAAAATAGATAAATTAATCTGAATACATTAGATCAAAGAGTAAATTGATTTTTTCTGTAAAAAAATTATATTCATTTATACTGTTAAAAACTAGCGTGGTTGATGGAAAAACCAAACAGTGACACATAGTGTGTCACATGTACATCATGTTGACGTACATGGACCATGTTTAACAGTAAAAATGGATGAAATTTATAATAGAAAGACTAGTTTGCTCTTTCATCAACGTGCATGGACTAATTTATCCATTTTTTGAGTAGAGAAAGCGAGATGCAACCTGACTCTTAATATAATGGCCTCCGTGATACTATTACGAAATTAATACAAACCTCCCCAAGTCATCATATAACCCAATGTAGTGTAAGATCAAATTTTAATAGAATTAAGGGTTAAGCTTAATTGCATCACAAAATCGAAGTACACACTTTTTTAATACAAATGCCAGATTCAACGTTCTCCTAAAATTTAAAAGCTAAATGTCATACTAACCTTTTTTTTTATTATAATCAAATATAAAATATATATTTTTGGTAATATCAAATGTTATATAATAGTTTGTGAATTTTTTTTAAAAAAAAACTAAATGTAATAGGCTAATTTTGGCCTGGTCTAGTTTGAAAAATAAAATCCCAAAAAATAAAATAATAATAATTAAAAGTCTAAAAGTGTTAGCAGTCTATTTACAAATAACCCAAATTAAAACCCAATTACAAACCCAAATTAGCCCAGGCCTAAACTAAACCCTAACCCACAAAACTAAACACTTTTAGCCCAAAAAAACCCTAGCCACCAAGCCTTGCTGCCGCCGCTCCTAGCAGCCACCTAAGCCTGCCCCTGGCCACCGCACGCCTCTGGCACCTCCACGCGCGTCTGACACCTGCAAAGCAAGAAGAACACGCAACAGAGGCCAACAAGCAGTAGAAACAAGTAGAAAATGACAAAAATAGAGAAGCAAATAGTTTGTAATTGTCTATAAAAAGAACAATAGGCATTTTTTTGTATCTTCTGCTATTTTTTACGAACGCACAAGCAAATCATAAAAAATAAAACTGAAGTTTTAAAAGGTTTTGCTTTGTTCTTTTTTTCTTTTTTTCTTCCTTTCGTTTTCTGTTTATCTTTGTTCTTATGTTATTTCATTTATTTCTTTTTTTAAAAATCCACAATAACAAAAAGAGGGAAAAGAAATGAGGACCTGAAGGGGTCGGTATTCGCCGCCGAGAACCGCATCTGACGGGGGGAGAAACGAGACGTTTCTCGCTTCTTCGCCGAGTTAGGGTGGGTTTTCGGGGTTTTCGACCTCAGATCTATGTTCTACACGTGAGGGGACTCCTAAAAAGGGATTTTGGGTTTTCCGGCCACCGCATACGGCGGTCGCCGGCGGTGGTTCGACGCCGGAATTTTGGTCGGAGGCTTGCTAGACCAAAGAGGGAGAGAGAGCTTTTTGGAAATTTTTGAAAGTTTTTTTTTTTGAAATAAGTGTTAAAAGTGATTTTTTTTGTTAAAAATTTTGCTTAAATAGAGGGCTAAAACGACGTCGTTTTGGCTCGGGTCTTTAAACCCCAAAATGGCGCCGTTTCATGCTTAGCCCGTGCGCGACCTGACCCGCTTCCTCAGGATCCGCGTGTTTCTATTGGACGGGCTATTTGCGAGCGCGATCCCCCCGCTTTTGCAGCGCTTTGCAATTTAGTCCTTATTTGTTTTGTTTACTTTTTTTTATTTTTAATTTTACCGCATACTTTTATTTTCGTTGCATTCTGGCCCATATTGAAACGCTGCGCAAAAGGAATGAGAATAATTTCCCATTTGGTCCCTCCGTTTATCCACGCGTTACGATTAAGTCCTTCCCCTTATTTTCATTTCAAATTTCGGCCCAAAAACTCTGTTTAAATTTCAAACTAATCCTAGGCTTTTGCCTCATCACAATTTAGGCCCTTTAATTTCATTTTAATTTCGATTTGATCCTCATTTCAATTCCACCACTCTTGAATTTATTTTCTACATGTTATTTCGTTTGTTATTTATTTATTTTTATATCATTTTTTATTATTACCTTCTTATTTATTTATTGTTCTTAATTTTTTTATTGATTTATTTCCTTATTGTTTTTATATTACTTTATTTATTATTTGGCTTATTTGCTTATTGCTCTTATTTTTTAGTTGATTTATTTTTATTGTGCATTGTTATTCTATTGCATTTATATTTATTTTATTTTACTTATTTATTTATTTATTTTAATTTTACTCCTTTATTATCACAAGCTTATCACCTATTGTTATTTTATTAATATTTACTTGTATATTACCCTTTTTATATTATTTGTGCTTTACATGCATACATATTATTGATATTTTATATTTTTTATTATTGCTATTAGTACTATTATTATATTATTGTTATATCATTAATTTTTACCAAATATGTCAACAAATCTCTTAAAAAATCGGCAATGTTCTATATCCGAATGACTCGATAAAATCGTGCCCTAACTTATGGGGTTTCGATTCTTCTCGTTAAATTCGAATAATTGAATATCCTCTCAAAAATTAAAACGCGTAAGATTTCAAATAAAAATCAAAGACCAAATTATTCTCCAAGATTCGAAATGTCGTGTCCTAACTTACTGGATGTGACGTTTCGTTGCCTCGAAATAAGAAGGTCTTTAATATATTTTCGACTTGTTTAAACATTTCAAAATAAAATATACATAATGCAAAGAAGGATCGTAGTTCAATTTCTTTTCGAGTTTTCGATTTTCGACGTAAAGACATCAATTAATCAACTAGGTACCAATTTTGGGCGTATCGAGGGTGCTAATCCTTCCTCGTGCGTAACCGACTCCCGAACCCATTTTCTATATTTCGTAGACCAAAAATCATCGTTTTAGTAAAATTCAAATTTTATTAAAATGATTGAATTACGAGGTGACTCGATCACACCTCATCAAAAAGGATTGGTGGCGACTCCCGTTTTTGTTTTCATTTTCAAAATCAAAGTCGACCCCGTTTTCCAACGAAAAATGGTTTCGACAGCTTGGCGACTCCGCTGGGGACAAAATAAGAGAGTCAAGCCACAAGATTATTTATTGTCTTTTTGTCGAAAATTGATAATTCGGTTTAAATTTACAATCCTTTCGTTGCATTTCATCCGTCTTTGTTACGATATTCATCATTGTGGTTTATAATTGCTGTGTTGGTTTAAGTTTTGGTATCTTTCTGCACATTTCATCGCATGATCGGTCGATCTTACCCTTTTAAGTGGGAGTGAGAAACTATTCCTTCGTGAGGTTTTCACCTCCGTGTAGGATAGTGGATCTCTTTCGGGATACATCCGTACCTATGTCTTCGTGAGATTTTCATCTCCGTGTAGCCATAAGGAAAGGTATTCCCCTGAACTGAACTCGGTCCATATGAGCCTATAATGGGTGAAGATCGAGGAATCTGCCGGTTCGGGTACCTTTTCTTTAGAACTGAACCCCATATAGCGAGCCTTAAGAGCCCACCCTAGGTAGAACCACTTCAAACCCCTAGTGGTCATCCAAATAGGTGCTCTATTTGTTATTGATGTTTTTGTACTGACGTATTTTCTTTGTTTCGATTATGATTGCATTGCATTTTCATCATAAAAAAGAGGTGTTGATTCACGTTCAGTTGCTAAATAGAGAGCTTGTCATGGAAAATAGATTTCTTGATAAAGTGGAGGATAATACGACCTTCTGAATATGGTCCAAGTAAATACAATGAGAGAAGGGTGATAATTTAACGGAGGAGTACACGACTTCGCTTCGTTACCCGAGAATTCAAGCTAACAAAGATTATTCGAGAGCCGTTAAGGAAGCTAACAAGCATCACAGGGATGAGTGAGTAATGGGTCGCAGCCCGGATCAAGCAAAAAGGAGCTAGTAGAGGCATCCATTGGAAAATTCGCGAGATTTGATCTTAGTACACCCAGATATGAAGAAAAGGATCAATGTCTTCGCTTTGAGCATTTACAGGCTGGATGTTTTCCCTAAAGAACTAGGGTACGTGAACGAGGAAATTTCAGATTTGTTCGATAGACTTGACAAGAGGGTCACGCCCATCCCTGTAATTTTGGCTGAAACATTTCGATCTTTGAATGCATGTTGAAGAGCGGATGAAAAAAGATTCATTGGATGTGCGCAACTTTTATTGGCTGGGTTTCATAGCCGCTTTTGGAGGGTGAAAAGGGTTTCTTATCAAGTATTCTTTGAGAACTACTCTCCATTGAAAGAATTAGTTGCTCAAATACAAGAGGTGGCCAATCATTGGCAAACCATAACGATTCAAGCTGAAGTGCTAAGTTTGAAGTGAATAAGAATCAAATTAGAGTTAGGAGTTAACCTGGCTTCCATGGAAGGTTAAGGCCTCGAGCATTAGGGCAAGGCCGTATATGTAATCTGTTTTATGTAAATAAATTTGTTTTCTAGAAAAGTTGTTCTAATGGAATTGAATCCAGAATCAACGCCTCTTTTTCTTTTTGCATTCATCACATGCATTTGCATTGCAATTCATCACATGCATTAGATTTTCACAAAAGGACCCTAATTAGGTAAAATTATTTCAGCTAACTTGGAAACTGACAAAAGTCTACTGAACTGAGCATCGTTACGGTACTCACGCAAGAAAAAAAGTAATGGACCGAAGGTTGGAAAGAATAGAGTGTCAAAACCGTGTGTGATTAGTCAGTGTCGACCACGGGTGAAAGGCACGGACGTGTGATAGGGTACACGGGCGTGTTCTCAAAATGCATGGGCGTGTGCCTTAACTGTGGGAAAATTGGCAGAATACTGGGTTTTCAGGCACGGTCTAGGGACATGGGCGTGTGTGTCTATGCACGGGCGTGTCTAATCTTGCACGGGCGTGTAGGACCTGTCTGGAAGAAAAAAAATTTAAGGTTGGAAAAAGTTTCGGATTAGTCTTGAGAGCCTTCGTATGTATGAGTGAGGTCTCGTAAGTCGAGGCGGAGAGTATAGAGAGTAATTACGTTGAGCCTATGTGGCGATCAAGTGGTTTGAGTTCGGTAACGCCTCGGGCCCGGTCTCCGGCGTAGAACCCGGGTAATGGGTGTTACATAGAGCAAATACAAATACAGATGCATGAGCAATTGACCAAAATTCAACAAGAGATGCAGGAACAAATGCTAGAATTCCAAAGGAATATGATAGGCCAGTTAACCCAGTTACTAGCCGGAGGACTTTAAAAAATGAGTGGCTCAGTGGTCAACAGTGGGGATGATAATGAAGACCTCATTTATTCCCCAGGTTTTTTCCCAATAAGTGTCCCGACCTAACCAGACACGCATTCGTATGGGGTACCCGTCATTATCGGACCCCAATGTCAGACTGATACCTCGACCCTGTTGAACTTTCCGATGGGTTCAGGTTTTAACCCGAAGGATGATCGAGCCAAATTGGTTGTTCTGGCAGAAACAAAGAAAAAGGGAGAGTGGACTTTAAAGGCCCCGAAGAAGAATGAAAAGGAAGCGAATAGTACGAGTAGGTATAACAAGGGCCATTCGGAGCCGATTACAGTAAGCCAGCCAAAAACGATAACTACCAACCATCAGGTCTCCCCAAGGCAAGAACCCAATCCAAGATCGAACTCAGAAAAACCCCAGTTCGTACCCATCCCAATCACGTATAGGGAGTTGTACCAAATTTTGATTGACGCACATGTTGTATCCCTTTTTTATGTAGAACAAATACGGCCCCCATATCCCAAATGGTACGACATAAATTCCCAATACGAATACCATGGGGGAATTACAGGGTATTCGATCGAGAACTGCGTCGCTTTTAAAAAGATAATCGAAAGACTCATCAAGTTGGTTATCGTAAAATTCGATGATCCCTCTGGTGTAGAAATCCGTTACCCAACCTTTCTGTTAAAGGGGTAAACATTGTGAGTTCCATGATAGATAGGGGCATGAGATCCAAGAATGCATCGAGCTCAGGGCCCTAGTGTAAGGCCTGATGGATAATAAATTAAAGAAGATCAAAGGCCCGGTGGGAACGTTGGAGAATCTAAACATTAACGACATATTCGAATAGGGAACCGGGGAATAGACTTTTCCAAGCTCCTGCCTTTACGTACTTGGGGTGTTTTGAACAATGGGACTGTGGAAGAGATCCTTGTATTTTTAGAGTTAATCTAAAGTAATATTCAAAACACGCTTGTTGTTTTAAGCCTAGAGGCAATAAGAATCCTTTTGTGAAATAGGCTTGTGTTAAAAATCTTTATTTCAAAAAAAATGTATCTTTTTGAGCAAATATTCTTTTATTCTCTATATATTCTTTGGTTCTTTGGACTCTCTTTCAAATATGCTTTTATTCTTCATTCATGATTATACCATACAAATAATCATCCTTAGAATCATTTAATCGTTAGAATCTGCCTTCGTACCTACAACAGGTCCCCATATATCAATGATGTGAGCGACACTGTCATTGACTCAGAGTCTCCTTTTCGGTGAGATATGTGTTTAGGGGGATCTTAGGACTTTGAAGATGACAAAGATTGTAACTTATCTCCTGATTTGTTAAGAATAGTAGAACAAGATGAAGAATATATCCTACTCTGCAAAGGGTCAGTGGGCATTGCGAGCCTAGGAAAGAGTTGAATATCGAAGCCTAGCTCACCACAAAGACAAAGCGAGACATCATTGAGTTATTCCCAATTCAAGGATGTTTTCGCATGATATGCCTAGGCTACTAAGACGTATAGATGCGGTTAAAGCTAAGGAAATATTAGAAGAGGTCCATAAGTGTGTATGAAGAATACATGCTAATGGTTTTACAATGGCCAGGCAAATCATGAGGTTCGGATACTGCTGGTCTACCATGGAAGGGGATCGCATCAGTTATGCCGTAAATGCCAAATTTATCAAGACAAGATTCAAGTGCCTCCTTCATTTCTTCATAGACTTTCTCTATGTGGGGCATGGATGTCAGTGGGCCGATCATGCCAAAAGCTTCTAAAGAGTATCGATTCATCTTTGTGGTCGTCGATTACTTCACCAAGTGGGCGAAAGCTGCTTCATATGTCGATGTTACAAAGTCGACAGTCAGCAAATTATATGTCGGTATGGAATCCCAAAAAGGGATCATATCTGACGATGCATTAAATTTGAACAACAGCACGACATTAGAAGTTCGCAGTCTGTTCAAGATTAAACATCGTATCGCACCAAAACGAACGGTAAAAAAAAAGGACATGAGGAAAATGATTGAGACTCATAAAGATTGGCATCTGTGCTTGTCGAACATTTGTTAGGACCCCTACCGGGGCAACGCTTTCCTCATTGATTTATGGAATAGAGGCAGTTTTGTCCATTGAAGTCAAGATTTATTCCCTCCGAGTTTTGTTAGAGTTTGAGTTGGATGAAACAAAATAGATCTAATTTCGATATGATCAAGTAAACCTGATTGAAGAAAAGATGTTGAAAGCTATCTGAGATTATAACGAAAAGGTTCGCCCTAGAGAATTCCATAAAGGAGACTTAATTTTGAAAAGGATCCTTCCCATACACAAGGACTTCTGAGAAAAGTGGATGCCAAACTGGGAAGGACCTTATGAGATAAAGAAGACATTCTCTGGAAAAGCGTTGATTTGATCGAGAGGGATAACAAGGACTTGCCTAATCCTATGAGTTCAAATCAAGAAATATTTTAGTAAAAAAGAAAAGAAGAAAAAGAAGAAGATAAAAAGAAAAGAAAAAAAAAAAGAAAAAGAAGAAGATAAAAAGAAAAGAAAAGAAAAGAGAAGAAAGAAAAGAAAAGGAAAAGGAGAGGCCAAGGCGAAAACCCGCAAAGGGCGTCTTGAGACCAAAGGGGTTTTGAATTGACCCGCGAAAGGGCAATTCAAATTTTGATCAAAAGATGGGGCATGCGGTAGTCTCGCTTCCTCCGAATTAACAAGAATGAGAGATGTTAAGCCTTGAGACCAAAGGGGTTTTGAATTGAAAACCCGTAAAAGGCAATTCAAATTTTGATTAAAGGAGGGCATGCGGTAGTCTTGCGATGCCTGAATTAACAAAGAAGAACTATGCTACATCTTAGGGTATCAAAAGAGTACTCTAGATCCCCTAAACACAGATTGAGCTTAAAATGGTCTTCAAGAAGTTGGTACAGAGAAGCTCAAGCTGCGATATCTGGGGCACCTTACTTTCTATTTTACCCATTTTGAATTTGCTATCTTTGATTATCTTATTCTTTTCAAGATACGTCCCTGTAAATTTCCTTCTTAAATTGCATTTGCTATCCTTGATTAACTTACTTGCTTCGAGCTATGCTCCTAATTAATTTCCTTTCGGTCTATTGTTATGATCTTTTTCAAGCATTTTGCATTGAAATAATGATTAGTGGACTAATAATACTTTCATAAAAGGAGTTTCGCATATTACTTTGGAAGCTTCTAAATAATACAAGAATCTGAAACAGAACTATTGTTTAGAACTCACCAAGCTTAAGGTTTGGAAATATTAGAGAAATATGATTATCTCTTTAGACTTTTTATTGGTTGAACAAAAAGACAAGACATTTCGTCGGTGATACAACCTCGGCAAATAACGAGCAATATCAACCCAAGTGTACAAAGGGATCATTCTCGGGAAAAGAAAAATGATACTCTGCATTTATGCAAATATCAGGTATATACATCTAGTCATTACACCCAGCGAATGGTGTAACAGATCAAATTAATTGAAGATGATACAAATTCTATACCTCGGAGTTGTAGCAGGATGGATGGAAGAAACAAAATGTTATTCTCCTGAAGTTGCAGTAGAAGGTACAAATTTTATGTCCCAGAAGGTATAGTGGAAGGGACTCTGAAATTACAACGGGGCAAGCTTGCTGAGCAGAATATGATTGTTTCTTTGGGTTTTCTATCAAGAATACCAGTTAAACAAGATGGCAGCATAATACGTCAGTGATAATGCCTTGATGAACAACGAGCGATTATACCTTAAGAATTTAAAAAAGGATCATTCTCATTTCTGTATTCATCATTCATAACACATCTAGTTAGGAGCATTTGATTCATTTCGATCATAGCATCCTAATCATTTGGCATAAGCATAGATACATGAAACTGATTCTACAAATCATGTCCCTAGAGGATGGTGTAGCAACATCGGTGAATTCACAGATCTTATCTCCATGAGGTAGCAATGGAGTAGATCGAAGATGGCGAATCTTATCTCCATGAGGTAGCAATGGAGCAGATTTAAGCCACCAGCCTTATCTCCCTGAAGCGGTAGTGGAGCAGACTGAAGATTGTAGATCTTATCCCCGAGTAGCAGTGGAGCAGATCGAAGACGGCAAATCTTATCTCCATGAGGTAGCAATGGAGCAGATTTAAACCACCAGCCTTATCTCCCTGAAGCAGCAGTGGAGCAGACTGAAGATTGTAGATCTTATCTCCATGAGGTAGCAATGGAGCAGATCGAAGACGGCGAATCTTATCTCCATGAGGTAGCAATGGAATAGATTTAAGCCACCAGTTTTATCTCCCTAAAGCGGCAGTGGAGCAGACTGAAGATTGTAGATCTTATCTCCCCGAGCAGCAGTGGAGCAGATCGAAGACGGCGAATCTTATCTCCATGAGGTAGCAATGGAGCAGATTTAAGCCACCAGCCTTATCTCTCTGAAGCGGAAGTAGAGCAGACTGAAGATTGTAGATCTTATCTCTATGAGGTAGCAATGGAGCAGATCGAAGACGGCGAATCTTATCTCCATGAGGTAGCAATGGAATAGATTTAAGCCACCAGCCTTATCTCCCTGAAGCGGCAGTGGAGCAGACTGAAGATTGTAGATCTTATCCCCGAGCAGCAGTGGAGCAGATCGAAGACGGCGAATCTTATCTCCATGAGGTAGCAATAGAGCAGATTTAAGCCACCAGCCTTATCTCCCTAAAGCGGCAGTGGAGCAGACTGAAGATTGTAGATCTTATCTCCATGAGGTAGCAATGGAGCAGATCGAAGACGGCGAATCTTATCTCCATGAGGTAGCAATGGAATAGATTTAAGCCACCAGTCTTATCTCCCTGAAGCGGCAGTGGAGCAGATTGAAGATTGTAGATCTTATCTCCTCGAGCGATGAGTGGAGCGGATCGAAGACGGCGAATCTTATCTCCATGAGGTAGCAATGAGCGATTTAAGCCACCACCTTATCTCCCGGCGGCGAAGGAGTAGATCAAGATTGTAGATCTTATCTCCATGAGGTAGCAATGGAGCATATCGAAGACGGCGAATCTTATCTCCATGAGGTAGCAATGGAGCAGATTGAAGCCATCAGCCTATTCTCCCTAAAATAGCAGTGGGGCAGACTGAAATTACCAATTCTTATCTCTTTGAAGTTCCAGTGGAGTAGATCGAAGCTACAAATCTCTTCTCCCTGAAACTACATTAGAGCGGATCGAAGCACTAATTCCTATACCTCTGAAGATACAGTGGATTGGAATGAGGTTACTTGAAGAAGAAGAAAAGAAGCACCGAGGCTCAGTAGGTCCAGGAAAAATTGGCCCTTTTATAGTCTTTACTCCATTCTCGTTACACGACAACGAGCAAAGAGGGGCGGTTGTAATAGGCCAATTTTGTCCTGGTCTAGTTTGAAAAATGAAACCCCAAAATAATAATAATAATTAAAAGTCCAAAAGTGTTAGCAATCCATTTACAAATAACCCAAATTAAAACCCAATTACAAACCCAAATTAGCCCAGGCCTAAACTAAACCCTAGCCCACCAAACTAAACACTTTCAGCCAAACAAAAAAAAGAAAACCCTAGCAACCAAGCCTTGCTGCCGCCGCTCCTAGCTGTGACCACCTAAGCACCCGCCGCCGACTCTCGACACCTCCACGCGCGTCGACACACGCAAAACAAGAAGAACACGCAACAGAGGCCAACAAGCGGTAGAAACAAGTAGAAAAGGACAAAAATAGAGAAGCAAATAGTTTGTAATTGTCTATAAAAACAACAATAGGCATTTTTTTGTATCTTTCGCTATTTTTTACTGAACGCTCAAGCAAATCAAAAAATAAAGCGAAGTTTTAAAAGGTTTTGCTTTGTTCTTTTTTCTTTTTTTCTTCCTTTTCGTTTTCTGTTTATCTTTGTTCTTATGTTATTTTATTTATTTTCTTTTTTTAAATCCATAATAACAAAAAGAGGGAAAAGAAATGCGGAGGCAAGAGGGGTCAGTATTCGCCACGAGAACCGTGATCTCGACGAGGGGAGAAATGAAATGTTTCTCGCTTCTTCGCCGAGTTAGGGTGGGTTTTGGGGTTTCGACCTCGAGATCTATGTTCTACACGTGAGGGGACTCCTAAAAAGGATTTTGGGTTTTCCGCCACCGCGCATACATCTGGCGGCGTCGGTGGTGGTTCGGGGCCAGAATTTTGGTCGGAGGCTGGCCGGACCAAAGAGGGAGAGAGAGCTTTTTGAAAATTTTTGAAAGTTTTTTTTTTTGAAACAAGTGTTAAAGTGATTTTTTTTTTGTTAAAAATTTTGCTTAAATAGAGGGCTAAAACGACGTCGTTTTGGCTCGGATCTTTAAACCCCAAAACGGCACCATTTCATGCTTAGCCCATGCGCGACCCGACCCGCTTCCTCAGGATCCGCGTGTTTCTATTGGACGGGCTATTTGCGCGCGCGATCCCCCCGCTTTTGCAGCGCCTTGCAATTTAGTCCTTATTTGTTTTGTTTACTTTTTTTATTTTTAATTTTACCGCATACTTTTATTTTCGTTGCATTCTGGCCCATATTGAAACGTTGCGCAAAAGGAATGAAAATAATTTCCCATTTGGTCCCTCTATTTATCCACGCGTTACGATTAAGTCATTCCCCTTATTTTCATTTCAAATTTCGACCCAAAAACTCTGTTTAAATTTCAAACTAATCCTAGGCTTTTGCCTCATCACGATTTAGGCCCTTTAATTTCATTTTAATTTCGATTTGATCCTCATTTCAATTCCACCACTCTTGAATTTATTTTCTACATGTTATTTCGTTTGTTATTTATTTATTTTTATATCGTTTTTTTATTATTACCTTCTTATTTATTTATTGTTCTTAATTTTTTTATTGATTTATTTCCTTATTGTTTTTATATTACTTTATTTATTATTTGGCTTATTTGCTTATTGCTCTTTTTTTTAGTTGATTTATTTTTATTGTGCATTGTTATTCTATTGTATTTATATTTATTTTATTTTACTTATTTATTTATTTTAATTTTACTCCTTTATTATCACAAGCTTATCACCTATTGTTATTTTATTAATATTTACTTGTATATTACCCTTTTTATATTATTTGTGCTTTACATGCATACATATTATTGATATTTTATATTCATTATTATTATTGCTATTAGTACTATTATTATATTGTTATATCATTAATTTTTACCAAATATGTCAACAAATCTCTTAAAAAATCGGCAATGTTCTATATCTGAATGACTCGATAAAATCATGCCCTAACTTATGGGGTTTCGATTCTTCTCGTTAAATTCGAATAATTGAATATCCTCTCAAAAATTAAAACGCGTAAGATTTCAAATAAAAATCAAAGACCAAATTATTCTCCAAGATTCAAAATGTCGTGTCCTAACTTACTGGATGTGACGTTTCGTTGCCTCGAAATAAGGTCTTTAATATATTTTCGACTTGTTTAAATATTTCAAAATAAAATATACATAATGCAAAGAAGGATCGTAGTTTAATTTCTTTTCGAGTTTTCGATTTTCGACGTAAAGACATCAATTAATCAACTAGGTACCAATTTTGGGCGTATCGAGGGTGCTAATCCTTCCTCGTGCGTAACCGACTCCCGAACTCATTTTCTATATTTCGTAGACCAAAAATTGTCGTTTTAGTAAAATTCAAATTTTATTAAAATGATTGAATTACGAGGTGACCCGATCACACCTCATCAAAAAGGATTAGTGGCGACTCCCGTTTTCGTTTTCATTTTCAAAATCAAAGTCGACCCCATTTTCCAACAAAAAATGATTTCGACACTAAAATTAGGCTTTAACTAATGCCATCAATGATACGGTGAAGCTATCATACAAACATTTATAGGAACAAGTAGTAAATGACATGGTTTATCACCATGGCCACAAACTCTATTTAAACCCACAAGAGTGGGTTTCTAGTGGCATCAAATCATAGCATAGGCCTCTTTTCTTCACCATGGTTTTCAATTTCAAAGCTCTAATGTTTTTAATGGCTACTCTTTTGCTGGTTTCCATGATAGTATGTGCCTTAGACCTTTATCATTCTCTCTTCAAAAACTCATCAACAATGGTTTTTTTTTCTTTGTTAATGTTATCTAACTCTATACATCTTTTTTATAGGTTGAATCCAATGAGAAGGAAGAGAAGGTTGAAGAACTTTTTTTTCTATATAAATTAGTATTTGGAATTCTAATACTTTTTTCCTTAACTTTCTTTTATTTTTAATTTTAGAAATTTAATTGATAATTTTGACTTCACTTAAATTTGAATGGGTTAATATATGTGTTAGTAGTTTGCACTGTTAGCACACTGAGAGTCCTTTTAGATGGGTGTTTACTTCCAGTGTATTTAATTTTTTTTTATTTCACGCTACAATATCTTTACACTAATCGTAGATAAACACGTCGCCTATCCAAAAATGTTCTAAGTATGTGGAAATATTTATTGGGTTATATATATATGGTCAAAAGATTGGTACTTGGACCAAAAGCTTGTGTTTGGTGGTAAAACATTTTTTTCAATTAATTATTTTTATTTTTTGAAATAATTCTAATAATTACTATTTTTATTTTTATTATCAAAAGTTGCATCTGAATCATTATATTGAAATAACGCAACTTTTTGAAAAGTTTCAAATGAAAAAACATAATTATCAATTGAAGGTGTTGTGTTATGAAAAAACATATCTTGTTCCCTAAAGTATGTATAAAGAGACACATTTTGATGTTCAACCATTCAATGCCTATATACGAATCAAATTATGTCATTTTCACTCTTCTACTTATGTTGTTTTATGACTTATTGCATCCTAAAGGTAAAATAAAGCCTTAAGGAAAGTGCTTCATTCCTCAAGGCTCGTTTTAATTTCACTTAATTTTGTTTCTTGTTTCACAAGTTTTCTTTCAATACATTTTGCCCCTAAACTTTTGGTCCCTAATTTTTTTGGACCTAATTGATACCTGAACTTGTATTTCGTTAATCAAGTTAGTACTTTCGCACTAACACTGTTAGTTTGTGTTGATGTGGCACTAGTACCCAATTTGATGGTACCATGTGGCAGCCTTTCAATATGTCATGTTACAACATAAATTAAAAAATATAAAATATCATATATTTTATAAAAAAAAGTATTTTTTATTTATGTCTGCCACGTGGTACCATCGGATTGGCTAGTAGCGCCACTTTAGTAGAAACTAACGATGTTAGTGCGGAGGTACCAATCTAGTTGACGGAATACAAGTTCAAGTATAAGCTAGGTCTAAAAAATTAGACACTAACTAGGTACAAATGGACAAGTTTAGGGGCTAAATATATATTAACCCAATTTGAATATATTATTTATTAAACAATTTTAAATCAAACCTTTGAGTATTATCATATCATATATTCAAATTTAATAAAAATTCATTAATAACGTTATCAACTGAATTTTAATTTTCAAAACAGACAAATGGTTTTCAACTGAATTTTAAATTTTAAATCAAATAAATAAAGCAGTATAGGGTTTAAATTAAGAAATAAAAGTAGAGTGACTAAATTTTAAAAATTCAAAAATGACAGGGACTGAGCCATAATTAGACCTTTCCTTTTTTGTTTTATCTTTGAGTTATTGAATGTTGATTGTTTACTAAAATATTTGCAAATTATCTGCAGATAAAATATGTTGGCGGTTTCCCATATAAGCCACCAACATCTCCACTAAACCCACCATCGCCATCTCACAAGACAAAAAAGGGTAAAAACTTGAGTTTTTTGGGGTTATATTTGTAAAATGGCTCCTGAACTATATCCCAATTTTTAGATTGGTCCTTAAAGTTTTTTGTTTGTCAAAAATGGTAATTGAACTATCAATTTTATTCCAGTTTACCCAAAAATGTACAACACCCAATAAGAATAAGCCACATCGCATTCTTATTGGTTGGCATTATTTTTTGAATAAACTAAGATAAAATTGATAGTTTAAACACCACTTCTGAAAAACAAAAAACTTTAAAGATCAATCTTAAAATTGTGGTAAAAAGACTCTTCAGTCTCTCAATTTCGATAGAGTAAATTTATCCATTTAAAAAAAAAAATCGGAGTAATTTAATCCTTATCAATTTTGAAAGTGAACAATTAAAGATAATTAATAACGGTGTTAATATTTTTCGTCAATTATACATAATTTTGATCGATATAATAAATTTAGCTCTCAAAGTTTGCACATTTTGTCAATTTGGTCGATTTAACAAATTTACCCACAACATTTGTGCGTCTGTTGAGATTAAATTTGTTGGGGGCTTTTAGAATTAAGGTCAAGTTGACAAAATATGTGAAAATTAATGGCTAAATTTGTTATTATACCAATCAAAATTATGCACAATTAAAGCAAGACATTAACGCCTTGATTAATTATCCTTAATTATTCACTTTCGAAATTGACAATAATTAAATTGCTCTAATTTTTTTAAAAACACTAATTTATTTAATATCGAAATTGAAAAAGCTCATAGAAGTTTTTTTTACCTAAAATTGGGTATAATTCAGAGGTAAATTTATTAATAAAGAATGATTTAGTTGGAGAATATAGACTAAATCTACAATTTTACGCATAATACAAGACTAATAGTAGAATTTAATCAAATAGATTTAACTGTTACCGTTTAGTCAGGACTAAAATTTTAAAAATCAAAATGTGTAGGAACTAAAATTGATTAATCAAATTAAAATATAGATACTAAATAGTTGACGAAATAATTATCTTATTCTTTGGTATTAATATTATATTTTGGTAAAGCTAAATTTCACTGAAAAACTAAAAAAAAACAATAAAAATATTAAAATCACAAAGTATTTACCGATCGATCGGTTAATGAAAAACTAATCTTTTTTATTTAAGAGAAGTATATTATTAATATAAAAAAATTTATTTTAAATGTTAAATTGAATAAACATATTAAAGTTTTTTTTAAAATGATTTGAGCATTAAAGTAATAATTTTTCAGAAAGGTAATATCGAATCATATTCGAATAATAATAACACTTACAAATATCGAAGATTATGGGGATAATATAATATTATGATATTATTATTATTTAAATTTTGTTTGTAAGTTTTTTATACCGTGCGACGCAAACTTTCTTCAAACTATTTTTTATCTAGTTGTTCTTTATTTAATGTAAGTGAAAAATATTTTGTGGGTTTATTTTTGAAAAGGAAGTCAAATTTTAACACTTTTTATTTTATTTTATTTCATAAGGTACCTTAATAGAGCGAGCCTAGTAATTAATTTTTCGCATTCTGTAGGCCCATTAAGGGGGCAGATGCTGGCCACGAGTTTTAAAGCTGCTTCATAATCAGGGTGAGGATCGAACCCTCGACCACTGGTTAAGAAATTTCAACACTTTTTTAATCATTATTATTAGATGTGTTTATTAATTTATTATAAATATCTTTCATATGTATCATGAACCATTATCATAATTGATCCATATTGCTTTACTATTTTTTTCAATTTAATATTATAATTTATTTTTTATATTGTTCCAAATTTGTATATTATTTTTAGTAGGTTTATATATTAATTCGATGTTTAATTGATTTTTTTAGTTAAATATTGATTTTATGTTTGATTTAAATTATTTTATCTAATTACTTATCGTTTTACTATCGGTTGTTTTTTTTTTCATTACTTTTAAAATGGTATTTTATTTTTTGATTTATTTTAAATATTAATTAAATTTATTGTAAATTAAACAAATCTTCATTTAATTAGTAAGAATTTTTTTTTTGATATTCTAAAAGTATATTAGATAATGAATTTAAAAAAAATAAACACATAAAATCTCATACAACGTACGTAAAACTAAAAATTAATAAATTTAAAATAATGAAAGCAGAAGCATAGCTAGGGGGCTGGCAGGGGCCCCAACCCCCCCTAAAATGAAAAATTATTATTTAGGCCCTTTAAAAAATTTTAAAATTATAAATTAGTAAAGGTAAAATTGCACTTTGGTCCCCCTTAAAATTATAAAAATTCGATTTAATCCTTTAAAAATTATAAAGATATAGACTATAAAAAGTTAAAATTTCATTCGGCCCCCTAAAAAATTATTCTGGCTTCGTCCCTAGATGAAAGGTTTGTAGCACCCCAAACCCGGCCTAGACGTTATGGCCGAATCTGGCGATGTCACATGATAGTGCTTTGGAAAATGTAACTGCGTTAAAACCATTTTTAGGTATCTTAGGCTATCGTCAAAATGTGTCGTTGATTTATTCATTATCCATTTTTCAAAACTTTATACGTTGCGAAAGCTTTTAAAACGATTTACGAGGTCGGACGTATTTTTGATAAAACCTTTGTTTATTTTGAAAACTCGCGTCTTGTCCTACTGCTAGCAGTTTATGAAATAATCATCCCAAGTTTTAAACTAAAATCCGACAGGCCTTATTACATAAAATTTACCCAAATATAACCACATCAGAATTAAAAATAAACCATAAATAAGTATCCGAACGTTGGTCACTGCGAGTCCTCCACGCTCGATCCGTCTCTTCTTTGGGGATTACCCGAATAGATTAAACAGAAAAGGGTGAGTTTTCGCAAACTCAGTGTGTAAACCCCACAGAAAACATACACACAGTAACATCGGATAATGGACATAATTTTCACAATTCGGTCCGAGCCCATTCTGTAAACGGTGTGGACTTTAGCCCACTCTCGAATCTGTAATCGGACATAATACAGGCCTTAGCCCATTTCTGCATGAATATGCAGAAAACAGAGTCCTACCCACCAACCTCTACACACCAACTCCGTCCAACCCTACACACCATGTGGGGATAAAATCAACCCACCCAGCCCTACACACCATGTCATACCGAATGCGGCACATAATCAGATATTTGCAGCTGAGCTACCAGATAACAGGCTTAAGAGCCTTTTAGATACTTCCTACAATCATAATCAACCCACCCCGATGCAATGCAACATACAAGAATGACATGCTATTATGCAATTAAAACTCATATATTCAGATCAGTATACATGCTCAGTACATAAATCAGACAGGCCGATCATTCATTTAGGGCCTAAGTATCGCTTACCGACCCTAAGGTAGGTCCACAGTCGACTTGGGCGACCCATGTAACCTTACAGAGTTTTCAGAAAAATGGGCTCACACGCCCATGTGGCCTACCCGTGTGGCCCACTCGGCCCAAATTGGCCTTGGCCGTGTGGATTACACGGCCTGGCCCAGAATTCTACATGAACGTGTGGTGCACCCGTATGGGACCACACGCCCATGTGGCCCACCCGACCCAATTGGTCGGGCCTGTGTCTCACACACGGCCTCGCTCGACCCTCACACGGCCGTGTGGTGACTTACAGTCTTGCACACGGCCTACCACACGGGCGACCACACGCCCGTGTGGCATTGACAGTAAGGTTTTTAGCTTTTGCCAAAACCTTATTTTCTGCGTTTTCGGGTACACACCTGGTATCGAATCGACGCTAAAGCAACCACGAGCGCTCCAGAACCTAAAAATCCATAATCCAAACCCGATTTTAGTGATACTAATGAAATCTTAACGAAACCTATAACGAGGTATTCAGTCTTTACCAATAAAACCTTACCCTCGAGCAAGAACAGGAAATCCACGCACTTTAAAAATGTCTACGACCAACCTTCAGCCCTTCGATTAATCCCTAACATCAACGAAACCCTTCATTAACACTTGACCTCAACAAGTTAAGGTTTACAAAACTAAACTTACCGAATACGTAAAGTCCACGATGCACAAGTGAATCGAAAAGCAAAGAAACGGAAGAGGGAAAGGATGAAGGGAGAACAAAATTTCGGCAAAAAGGAATTGGGGAAGGAGGAAGATAGGGCCGAATTTTGCTATTGTTGGGGAGAGGAAAACTGAACAGATTTTTTGATATTCCCCCTATCATCTCCCCAAATCTCTCCTTACTATCAGATTTTTAATCCAACACAAACTCTTTGGACGTGACAAACAAAAATAATGCTCATGTCACAACTCGAACACAAGACCCTTTTCCATCCCAACACTCCTCCTAACCACCAGACCAACAGGCCCATTCTGACATGTTCTTACAAACAAATACTTATAAGCCTACTAACCAAAGTTTGGGCTTTATTCATAAAAATACCAAAATTTACCCAAGTTGAGACTTGAACTTGAGACCTCTCACACACAACCAGAACACATAACCACTGAAGCAGATACACAGTTGTGTGTCGAAATTACAAAAGTCGAAATTAATGAAAAATTGGGGCGTTACAAGGTTAGTTTTTAGGGTTTGTTCTCAAGTGAACAAGAACATGCTTAGCCGGTTTATGACCGGCAGAGAGATTTGTTAGAGACATGGGATTTCAATGGGTAGATCTCGAAGGAGATTCTAGATCTATCATAAAAAAAAAACTAGGTTACAGGGAAGAAGAAGACAATTCATTGAGTAGTGCCTACATATTATGGGAAGGACTATTTACTTAAGTTCAAAAGTTCACCCAAAATTTAAAATGATTTTTAAGGTCATTAATTTTGTTGAGTTTTTCTAAACGTTGTGTAACGACTCTCTACCCTTTGTTAATTTAACCGACTGATTTTTCTTTAAAATTTAAAATCATAAATAATAAAATGGGAAAATTCTTTAATTTATTTTGGGGTTTTTTATTTCTATTTTTAGAGAGGGATGAAATTAAATGAAGTCCAATGGTGATTCGCAAATCTAATAAATCAAAACCAAGCTGAAAAATTTCTAACTATTGTTTAGGGTTTAGGGTTTAATATTTGACGGTAAACAATTGCTTAAATTAAAAATGCAATGTAATAATGATGGTCGGTATAGTAATTGATATTACTCGTATCGGTTGGTGTTAGGATCGACCCGATTAAGCAGCGAACAAGTAATAATAGCGGAATAAATTGAGAAATTGGACAAACAAATTTAACGTGGAAAAACCCCTCCAAAGAGGATAAAAAACCATGGGCAAAGATAATTTTGCTATAATGGCAACAGAACGAAGAGTACAAAAGATGGAGATAAAAACTAAACCCTGAAAACCCGAAAACAAAGAACCCTCAAAACGTAAACACAAAATTCTCTAAATGTGTTATGAGTTCTAATATCTAATGGGTGTTTTTTATAAGGTTGTAAAAGAGCCTATTTATAGGCTAAATTTATAGGTCAAATAATAATAAAATAATCTAACTAATCAGTGTTTGATTGAAACAAATAAACAGAGTTTAACTAGAAGATTACTTCTCAAATTTGACTGAAATAGGAGTCATAATTAACAAATCTCCACCTTGACTCATATTTCCACAATGCCATCTTTGCCAAAGCCCGCCACGAGCCTATCTTGAACCATACAGGAATTAAGCGAGTCGAATCGTGCTTAGAAAGCGGAAGACTTCTAGCCTTCGACTTGTACACTGCCAAATCAAAACTAACCCGAGTTTGATTTTCACGAACATAGTGCCCTAACTTTTCAAAACCTGCATCCAAAAGAGAACCTCTCTTCAATGAAACGGTCATACCTTTTTCCCTCCTATGACCAAGTTGTCTCCGCTCTGAATGAGTTGACTTCGACTCAGAATCGGACGAGGACGTCCGATTTCACCCCGGTCACTATAGAACCTTCGCAATATAGAGAGGCGCCGGTTCTTTTACCTTTTAACAAAGCGAGAGCTCTACGAGATACTTTAATGCCACTCGACTCGATGTTGATTCTGCATCCTTTCAAGTCTAAAATACTCAAGGAGATGAGATTCTTTCGTGAATCAGGTACATACCTGACATCTGAGAGTGTCCTAATCGTCCCATCGTGTATCCTAATTTTAACGGTACCAATACCAATTACCTTACTAGATGAATCGTTTCCCATGCACACAACTCCACCTTCAACCGAACTGTATGTGGAGAACCATTCTCTATTGGGACACATGTAGAAAGAACATCCCGAATCTAGGATCCACTCGGACGTGAGCTTGGGGTTATCGCTCGTTGACACTAACAAGAAATCATCACCGCTTTCATCGGCCAAATTAGCACCAGCTACATCTTCCTCGTTACTCTCAGCAGCTCTTTTCTTTCGCAGTTTATAACAATCTGCTTTGACGTGACCTAACTTTTTACAATAGCGACACCTTTTGTCTCATTTCTTTGATGCTACCAAAACGGAAGCTTGCTTATCTACCTTGCTATCCAAACCAAACTCATTGTCTAGTTTGTCTCTACTCAACAAATGACCCTTCACATCTTCGAACGAGAGTTTGTCTCTGCCATAAATCAGGGTCTCCCTGAAAGACTTGTATGAAGGGGGTAAAGAGCACAATAATAGCATAGCCTGATCTTCATCGTCAATATGAACCTCAACATTCTTTAAATCATTTAAAAGAGTAACGAATTGACTGATGTGATCTCTAAGAAGCTCACCTTCGTTCATGAGAAACGTAAATAGACGTTGTTTCAACACTAAACGGTTAGCTAGAGACTTAGTCGCATAAAGAGTTTCTAACCTTTTCCACAAGGCAGATGAGGTCTTCTCCATCAATACCTCCTGCAATACCGTATTCGCGAGGCACAACTGGATTGCAGACAAAGCCTTTTCATCAAGCTCTTCCCATTTTGTTTTATTTAGATTCTCAGGCTTTTTCCCGGTAACAACCTTTTTCAAACCGGATTGAACTAGAATTGCCATCATCCGAACTTGCCATAGATTAAAATTTGTCTCACCATCGAACTTCTCAATTTCAAACCTTGTTGCTGCCATATCTGAATGGGCTGATCTATGAAAATTGAACTAGCTCTTGATACCACTTGTTAGGATCGACCCGATTAAGCAGCGAACAAGTAATAATAGCGGAATAAATTGAGAAATTAGACACACAAATTTAACGTGGAAAAACCCCTCCAAAGAGGATAAAAAACCACGGGGAAGATAATTTTGCTATAATGGCAACAGAACGAAGAGTACAAAAGATGGAGATAAAAACTAAACCCCGAAAACAAAGAACCCTCAAAACGTAAACACAAAATTCTCTAAATGTGTTATGAGTTCTAATATCTAATGGGTGTATTTTCTAAGGTTGTAAAAGAGCCTATTTATAGGCTAAATTCATAGGTCAAATAATAATAAAATAATCTAACTAATCAGTGTTTGATTGAAACAAATAAACAGAGTTTAACTAGAAGATTACTTCTCAAATTTGACTGAAATAGGAGTCATAATTAACAGTTGGTATGTATTATTTTAGTCTTAAATTGATATATTTTTTGAACAAAATTTAAAAAATAATTAATTGTTGATGTGATATACACGTGGACATGGTTACCACGATAGTAAAGTTAATAGATATAAATTTTTTTCATCCATTTTTAAGGTGATTGACAAACGACGTAGATTCAAGGGCTAAAAAAATAAAAAATTAAATGAAAGATTAAAATGACTTTTATTATAAAGCTGAAGGGTCAAATAAGTCATTAAACCTTTTTATTTTTAAGTCATGAAAACTTCCTCATAATTCATTTTTATTGATGGTCAGAGTGTTCACCGCCTTAGGTATGGTCTGGGTTCAAGTCGCTTGAGTTACATTGTTGTTAAAGCTTTGTCCTTTTCTTATAATTCAAAAAAAAAATGATAATATCTTTTTCTATAATTTTATTTTTTTCCCTAAAAATTATTTGATAAGCACCATATTTTGAGTTAAAAAGAAAATTTTATATAAATATATATATACAATTAACACTAAACTTCAATTCCATAAATTTTAAACCCCAACTTATTCATTAATCTATTTTTAGACTTTTTCATTAATCTAATTTTAGACTTTTATGAATTGGAGTTTAAACTATTTAATTAAAAACAAAAGTAAAAGATTATTAAAAGACATAATACTTTAATAATTTTTTAAATTTTTAATTTTTTTTAACATATTCCAACCGAATTGATGTTCGATTATCAACATAATAAAAAACTTAAATATAATATATATAAGTTATTTTTAGGATTATATCACATTTAGCCTATGAACTTAGGTGAATCTCGAAGATTTACAACTTTACTAAAAATGAATCAATATTAAAATATTAAGGTTTTTTAGAGAGAGAAAATAAATAAAATTTAAAAAATTCTAGAGAGAGAAAGATAGGACATTATGCGTAGAGAAGACCAATGAGTGAAGAGAAAAAAGATGAGTTTTGAGGAGAGAAAAGAATGGCATAAAAATCAACATTGTCATACACGTGTCATCATGTAACTAGATAATACCATGTAAAGTCATATACTTAATGGAGTTAAAGGTTCAAGGTGAATTGTATCACAAGTCAAATTATAGGTACCAAATTACACATATTTTTAATATATATGTTACATTGCTCATTTGTCTAATGTTTAAAAGCTAAATGTAACACGCCACATATCACTGTTGGGTTATTCTATTAGCCACATCAGTTTTTAACAATACAAATGGATGAAATTTTTAACAAAAATGATTAATTTACTCTTTGATCTAACGTGTGAAGACTAATTTACCCAATTTTTTTAGTAGAATGAACAAAATAAATCTCACTCCTAATATAAAAACCATCATATACTTTTACTCGTAGTTTTTTTTATAATCAAATTCAAATTACATTATTTAATGTCAAATTAATACATTTAATTTATCTTTTTGGTAATATCATATTGAAAATTATATAATAGTTTATGAAATTTTCTGTAACACTAAAATTAGGCTTAATTAATGCCATCAATGATATGGTGGAGCATCAAATCATAGCCCTCTCTATTCTTCACCATGGCTTCCAATTTCCAAGCTCTAATGTTTTTAATGGCTATTCTTCTGTTGGTTTCCACAATAGTATATGCCTTACCGCCCTCACTTTGCTTTTATTTTTATTTTTTTAAGTTTTTATAAATTTAGAATTTAATTTTTATACTTTTATTTTTAAAAATTTAATCTTTTTATTTTTTTTTGTTTGAATTTGGGAACTAATAGTCTAAGTGACCGATAGGATTTGGACCTCCGACCCAAATGAACCCGACCCAGAAGAAGAATGTTCGCCTACAGGCATAGTCAGCTAAGGACCTCGCGGGAATGCAAGATGTTCGCAGAGATAGCTCGCGCGGGAAGCCCGCGGGAGAGCTCGCGTAAGCCTCGCAGGAATGAGGTTGCAAGAGGAGAGCTCGCGTAAACCTCGTAGGGACGAGGTCGCGAGCCATGTCTGCAAAAAGGACCTCCACTCGTGACTGGCAGGTGCGAGGTCTGCTGGGAGAGTCAATCCCAGGGTTAGAAAGGACCGCGTGCTCCCCTGGCAAGCATCTAATAAGACAAAAGAGGCCCAGAGAATGTCAGCACCAGGGACAGGGAATGTCAGTGCCCTCGGCCCAAAGGCCAAGACAAAATAGTAGGCCCTATTGTGAGCTGTAATAGTAGCAGTAGGAATGCGTATAAATACCCCATGTGTTTCCTTTAATACAACACGAGAGAATATTACTCAATATTTTTATATTTTAAAATTCAGTTTCAACTGTTAAACATTAATGGAATTATTTTGTAAATTCATGTTCATTACAATGTAATAATTTTAGTTATATGATTACTAAATGAGTATTTTTTATTTTAAAATATCACATCAATAAATTTAACAAATTTTTTTAAAAATATTAACAATTAAACCTAAATTTCAAAATATAAAAAATAGAAAGTCTAAATTACAAATTTATGAAGAGTACAGTGACTTATAACATATTTTAACTTATTTTTTAATAAAAAAAATCAAGAACACTAGGATTCTTTTTGGTGCATGTTATCTAACCCTAAAGATTTTTTTTGGTAGGTTGAATCCAAAGAAAATGAAAAGAAGGTTGAAGTATTATTTATTTATTTTCTTTTTACAAATTAGTATTTGGAATTCGATTTTTTTTAATTGTCCTACAATTTTTAAAATTTAATTCTTTCACTTTTGATTCTAAAACTTTAATTTTATATTTAATTTAAAAATAAAAATATATTTAATAACATTCTTATTTGATTTGTGTTAAATTTGAAATTGTGTTATTAAATTTTAAATCACACTTTTAAATGTTAAAACATCATATGTTCAAATTTAATAAAAATTTAATAACATTATTAATTGGACTTTTAACTTTTAAATCAGACAAGTAAAGGTTTATTCCAAGAAATAAAAGTAAAATGATTAATTTTTAAAGTTCAAAAAATGTACAAGGACTGGGATATAATTAAACCAATTTTTATTTTAATCTTTGAGTTATTCTCAAGGTTTTCATAACTGGATCGACTACGGTTCACCAGTCCAATTGATTCGATTAAAAAAATTAAAAAGTAAAATAAAAATCGATTCAATGGTCAATTCAAATCTATTTCTTAACTCGATTTAATTGATCTATACAGATTTATAAGTCAACCGATATAACCTTTTGTTTCAGACTGATACCCTACTCGATCTCCATCCAATCGATCGGTTCGATCCAATTTCGAAAATGTGATTATTCAATGTTAATTTTTTTTTTTTTTTCAAATTAATATGTAGACACCATATTTAAAATATTCACGGCTAACACCAGTACCAAGTTTAGTCCCAGTAAATCCATACCACTTCAATGACCCATTCTATAGGCACCAAAGTTGAGCACCGACACTCGAGGCTCCTACTCCGCCATATAAACCACCAAAAGTTCCACCAAGTTTGCCAGTGCTACCTGTTAAGACAGTGCTAAGAAACGACGACAATTCAAATGGCATTGGGAAACCCTAAACCCTAAAAACTTGCACTTTTGTTTGATGTCTCCAATAATATAATGTAATATGATATGTAAAAAAATCATACATGTAATAAATATGTAGAAAAATGGAGAAAATGAATGATGTCCTTCTAATGTTTCCTTTTAGGTCAAATGGGTAAATATCTATATACGTTTATGGATGTTCATAGTTCGGTTAAAATTGAATTAATCGATCTAATTCAGTTAATCGGTCAGTGACCGAATTTAATTCGGTCGGAGGTAGGTTAATGATCTTTTAGAATTTCGGTTATCGGTTAATTCGGTTCCAAATCGGGTAATTAATCCAATTAACTGAAATAAATAATATATATTATATATAATTATTAACTTTTTGTTTGATTGTTAACTTTCAAGATTTATGTAGTATTTCAAATGTCTTATTTGTTGTTTTCACCCCATTTAAAGTTTTTTGAACTATTAAAAAAAAAGAACATTAGCAATGTATTTTTTATATGCTTTATACTTATTCTAATCAAAAGACAAAAAAAAAATATAAATTTCAGTTAATTCGGTTAATCGATCGAATCAATCGAAATATTTCGTTTCAATTAATATATTTCAAAAAACTTCGATTCGGTTAATGGTTAAAGATTTTTACATTTTGGATAATTTGATTAATGATAATTTAATTCGAGTATTAACCGAACTAACCATTTGAACACCCCTATATGTGCGTTTACCTAAAATCTAATTATGTTATAGTTTGAAGTTAATAAAGCATGGTTTCACTTTTTATTATTTTAACATAACCATAATTTTTTTTATAGTTAATTAGTGTTTATTTTAATTAACTTTTTATTAAACTTTTAAAAAATTGAATTAAGAATTAGTGTATTATTGTTGTAAAAATTGAATCAAATCAATCGGTTGTACTTATTGAACTTAAAATCGATAACCTATAACAATTAACTGAAAATCTTTTGAATTAGTTAACCAAGGTAAAAAAAAATTAAAAAAAAAATCATAAAAATAGGGTTTTGCTATAAAATAAAGAGAGATGGAGAGAATAAAGAAAAAAGAGAATATGAAAGCAATAGAGAATGTACTTTATTAATCAATCAAAAGGGATAATTACAATGCTTCATCAGAATCTCTATTTATAGAGAAAAAAATATCAAAGAAGTAGAGATCTAATTCTAATAACTATTAGAACTTAAAGTACATCAAAACTTTATCTTAATCATGATAGACATCCACTTAATAAGATATTCATAACAATTTTAAGTAAAATATGTTTTTTTTTATTATTTAATGTTGAATACTTATTTAGCATTATTACTGATTTATTATTTAAATTACTTTTGGTTAAACATAACTCTCACGACACGTTTGGTTCACTGGAATTGAATAGGGTTGTAATAATAAAGAACTATAATGGAATAGAGCTGTAATTAGTAATTCAATTGTTTAGTTGAATGGAATTGAATATAATTGTAATAGTATTCTTGTGTTTAGTTTTGATTGAATGGAATAGATATTATAATAGCATAAGGAATAAATAATAAATAATTTAATCATATTTTAATATAATTATTTTTAAAAATAATTTAATAAAAATATATGATTTAATAACATTTTTAATATAATTATTTTTATATTAAATTATATTAAAATATTTTTTTAGTTTTATATTGAGTTATATTAAAATATTTCAAATATTTTATTTTTATATTTTCTGAGTCCAAGTTTTAAAGGACTAATCTGAAAGTTAATTTTGTTTTGTTATTCAATGTTGCATGGAATAGTCATTCTTTGATTATACCAAAGAATAGTTACTGCGGGAAGACAAGTAATAAGGAAGTAATGGTCATTTCATTGAATGAGTATTACGTTCAACCAAACAAAGGAATTGTTTACCATTTAATAAACAAAGGGGGAATGCTATTCCATTCCCCCAAAACAAACATGGTGTCAATTTCTAAAGTCGAAGATATACCAATTGTCAAGTAACCATAACGATTTAGTCCATTTACTTTAATTTCAACAATTTTAGTTTTTGTGCTTTTTGAATTTTGGAATTTTAGTCTGATCCAAACACAGTTAAATTTGTTTAATTAAATTGGATTACTAGTCATGTACTATGCGTACAGTTATACATTTAATCCATATTATCAGATTGGATCATTGTAATTCCCTATATTTGTTCGAATTTTGAAATTTCAGTCTTCACACAAATGACCGCCATTAATCAATTAAGTAGATTTTTAGTGAGTAGTATGTGAAAATAACAAGCTGATATAACATTACACATACGATAATATGTTTGCCCTATCAAATTTTAGAAATAATAGAATTTAACTTAATGAATTTAACCGTTATCGTTTAATGTAATTCAACAAGTACATCGATTAAAAATGACCAAATTAAAGTATATGGACAAAATCTAAAACTTTTGTAAAGTACAGGGACTAATAGTAGAATTTAACCTTTTTTAAATAAAGTTTAGAACTTAATTGATATTTAATAAAAGAATAGGGTCAAAATTACATGATTTACATAATTTTAGGGACAAAATTATATTTACGACATTCCTTTTAAATTCTGGGGATTTTGAAAGGTGGCAACTTTACCAATTACAGCAAATCAAAGAAAAAAGATGGCCGAGGAAGAAAGAAAGAAGAGGGTGGTGGTGGAATCGCTAGGATGGCTGACGGAATCCTCCATCATGCCCAAGAAACACCGCGCCATCGAAGGCGTCGGAGTCTCCTCCATCCTTGAACTCAAAGCTCATCTCTACAAATCCCAAGAAGAATCCAAGAAATCCAAGGAATTAACCGGTTCCGACGTCGACTACCACCGTGCCAAGAAAACAATCTCCGCTAAAGATACCTTCTCCTTCAAGAACTCCGGCGTCGAATCTCGCGCCCTCAAGTAATTTCTGTTTCCCCTTTCTATTGTTAACCTAATTGGGAAATTAGGGCTTATTTTTTCAATTTAGGGTTTCTCAATTTTGTGTTTGTTACAGGGACAAGCTTGAGCTTAAAGCTGTTAACGATGGGTCAGTTAGCTATGCGGCATTGGAGAAGAAGGCTGAATTATATGATAAGTTAGTGAAGGGAGAGTTATCTGATGAAGAAGATAAGGAGAAGTATTGTGTTGATTTTTCCAGGAAGGGTTTCGAGCTCGAGAAATCGGAGCCGTCGAAAGTCGATCCTGATTTTGGTAATTTAGGAGCAGAAGATGAAGGCGGTGGTGAGATTGATGATGGCCATGCTTTGTTTAAAACGAAATTCGTAGGGCCTGGAAGAACGGGTGGAACCATTAACAATGATGAACATAAACGCTTTGTAAGGTGAGGGTTTTACTTTTTAGCTTTCCTTTTTGCTTAAATGTTATGTTAAATTCAAGTTATTGTTCGATGAAATGTTTGGTGGTGTTTACGAAGTTATTAATATTTGCCTAGAGTTTTTCGGGTTTGATCGAACAACTAGATGAAAAAAGTTCAGAAAAATTGAACATATCTGTATCCGGCACATACCTGGTTATCGTGTCTGGATTACATAGGTTATAGCTTTTGGTTTTCATTTAAAGTATTTTGTTGGATACAAGTATGGGTTATGATCGAGCAATTATATGTAAAAGTTTAAAAAAATTTAGCATAGCTATGTCCGACATATACCCATATTAGACTTAGACATTCATTTTCGAGTACGGATTTAGGGTTTAGCTTTGCTTGGCATATTTGAGGTGCAACTGATAGGTTGGGCTTGAAGATTTAACCACTTTAGTATAGTGAATCAATCTCCTAGTAGCATGATGTTTCATCCCTTTCTATCTTTAACCTACATGCCTCTCATGGAATTCATTGTGGATTTGAGCTAAATTTATGTATATGAATAAGAATGATGGGTAAAATTATCATAGGTATGATTGGTAAGTTTCGGAAAAGGAGCTTTAAGTTTGAATTGATGCCCCTCTTTTTAAGTTCTTTGCTAACCAGTAGCTGGCTAGCTGGTTTCATCTTGCTTAAATGTTTTGCTTAATTGCCCAATGAAGTGGCATACTATATAGACTTGTCAATTATGACCAGGACTTGAAAACTTGATCCCATTAACCCGAATCTGAACCGAACACAACCCAATTCGACCATAAAAGGTCAACTATCCGAACCCACTCAACCCGAGCCTGAAAATGAATAGAACTCAAGTGTCAAATCCAAATAAAAAAAATCAGAGACGACATGATCTGAAAAACCCGATTGACAAACTCGAATGACCTGAACCCGAAACTAACCCAATCATGAAATGATCCAAACCTGAAGCAACCAGAAAATTTTAGAACTGGAATAGACCTGACCGAAATTGATCCATAGTATCAAAAAGTTTATATATGAATACGGTAAATACCATGTATTCCATAGTATCAAAAAGTTCATATATGAATATGGTAATCTAACACATTTTTTAAGGTACTGAAGATTTGAAAAGTCTTTTATTAGAAATTTGAAACTTTAAAGTTGAAGCTAAAATATATTCCTTTATGGTTATTCGCAGGGAAGTTCATGAAGAAGCTAATCAAGCAAGGGAAATGGTATCCGAGCTTAAATTGCGAAGGCAAGAGCAAGCAATGGCTCGTCGCGAGAAACTCAGACTGGCCTATCTTCGGAAACAACTGGAGAAACTGAAGGCTGCATCAAAAACAGAACAGACTTGATTGACTGGCTCGCCAGAAAGGAGATCCATGCATTATTTTATCGGCCAGGGTTGAGCTGTATGTATCCGAGCACCCAACATATGATAGGCTCCGGCATTGCTTTTCTATCTGCAATGAAAATGAATGGGATTTTTCTTGAGCACTTTCACTGGTTTCCTCTTTTGTACATTGTAATTTTAGGCTATATTATTCAAACTTGGAGGTAAATGTTGGTTATAAGTATATGTCGGACATAAGTATATTCAATTTTTTTTCCTTAAGATTTTCATGTATGTTGATGGTCATTGAACGATCATATCTTCATATTATGTATGAGTTTGTATCGGGCCATCAACAGGCTGAGAAGCATCGTAAATTTATCTCGATTAAGTTAGGCTCTCGATCCAGTTTTATGTTACCAAAAAAAAAAAAAAAATTGTAAAAGAGTTTTTTGGTCCAAATCATTTTCTTTCCTTCTATTTCCTAATGGCAAATCATATCAGCAATTTAAGGTTGTAAAAAAAAGGAAACAATATGTTGCGACATCATGGTAATTGTAATTGATAGGTTTCACTAGAAATTCTTATAAGTTACTATAGATATAATTTTCTCATATTGAAATACATAAAATTTTATAAGTTACAGTCATATTTGTGTACATGAGATTGTGACTTCAGGTGTTGCATGGGCAAGGAGCTTTATGAGCTAGAACACCACTCTTTTGCACTCTAGTTGAATGGTAATTGGTAGGTGTTGGTTACCATCGGATAGAGAATGGATTAAATTCAATACGAATGAGGTAAGATCACCGAATGTTTTTAATGTTTGTATTGGAGAAGTGTTTAGGGGCTCTTATACAAACTGGTTATATAGCTATTCGATGGTGGTTACTAAGGATTTAATTTTTAGAGTTGAGGCAAGAGCGGTTTTAGAATGATTGTGCATAGCTTGGGAGAAGAGTTTTAGACAAATTGGCATGGAGTGTGACAATGTCTTACTAGTGGAAACTATTCTAGTCATGACTTATCCATATATTACTAACTCAGAACTAAAAAGTCCCTTTTTGTCATATTTCGTGATCTCGAAACAAAGTTACAGATCAAATGGAAAAATATGCGTTTAACGGTGGCGTGGGATTGATCTCCTTTGAAGAACCCCCAATTTCGGTGCGCTACTTCTTGTTGGTGGATAGAATTAATTCTACATGAGTTCACTATGTGCTTATTAATGTAATCGCTTAAGGCTTTTTTTCTACCAAAAGAAGTAAAAAATAATAAAAATAATAATATTTATTTACAATTAAAGGTAAAAAAAATAGAAAGATTCAACTCAAGGTAATTAAAGATTTTCATATAGATTATGATTTTATTCTGCAATGTTTACTTAGCTTACTTTCATTGTTTAAAGGGTTAATATGTAGTTTACTCTCTAAACTCTTTTTTTTGTATCTAGTTGGTACCTAAACTTGTATTCCGTCACCTAAGTTGGTACCTTCGCACTAACACTGTTAGTTAGACCTGACATAACACTGGTGACCAATCCTATAGTGAAATGTGTCAATCTCTTAGTATAACATGTGATCGACATGAATTAAATTTTTTTTTAAAAAGTATAAATTAATATTAAAAATATATAACATTTTTTTGGAGAAGTTTAAGATCAACTAGGTAAAAAAAAAGTTTAGATACCAACAAAGTACTTTTGAACAAGTTCAAGGCATAAATTATATATTAACCCTAAAAAATATTATAAAGTAAATATACACAATTAACCTATGTATTGCACAAAAATACAAACTAATATTATTTTAATATCCAAATTTATCTATATTTTAATAAAATATTTAATCTTTATATTTAAAAAAGTTAAAAAGATTTTCTTTTTACTTTCTATATTTTAAAAATTTTAATTCAATCAATATTATTAATATTTTTTTTATCAGATAAATATCGCATCGAAATTTAGTCTACTTATCACATGACCTGTTAATAAGTTTGTCAAGTTGGAAAATTTTTTTAAAAAAAATTAATAATTACATTAAGATTTTTAAATAAAAAAATAGAGAATTAAATTATTTTTTTTGAACTTTGCCAAAGCAATGCTGTAGACCGTTTTCAAGGGTTACGGATTGTTGTACAAGAATCTTACAAAATTTGATTCTGCTGGAATTTCTGGAATTTCTATTTAATAATAAGATTTTTTTTTAATTCAATTTATTATAAATATTTTTTATTGGAATAATTTTATATTTTATTACTTAAAATAATATTTTTCGGAAAGAATTGTTGATACATTGTATCAACGGAGGTCAATATAGAGAAGAGAATGGTGTCATGTTCCAGATCAGAGTCTCTCCACTCAAATAGAACGTTTAAGATTATTTGAATCATAAATATTTCAAGTCAGATTCTGAATCGAGTTATTATATATTTTATTATAATTTATATAACAGTAAGAATATAAAAAACATTGGAGCCAGGCCTGGACAGAACCACTGCCATTGTTATTTGTTGCCAACTCCCAAAGTGTTTTGTAATATTTTCAATGAAAATGCCAACCAAAACCTTTTCCTATATATTATTTAATCACTATTTTCTTGCTTTATTTAATATATATATATATATATATATGAGGCTAATTATTTTGTTGAAATAAAAAACTTCTCAAATAAATATAGGATATTACCGAGTGTCTTTTATGATTAACTTATTATCTTATAATAACACACGGCATTATTCTAACTCGTTTGTAAAATTATTTTATTTAGTATTAATACTCCATATATATAAATATTGTACTTTTTCAATATGGTATTTATTAATTTAGTATCTCCTATATATTTTTTGAATTTATTAATATAAAATAATTTAATATGTATTAATTATTTTTTATAATAATAAATGAAATTAGTATATAGAGAAGGGGGCTACCCACCATGTTACTTGAAAGTTAAATAATGCTTTGAAGATGCCCTAATAATGTTCTTTTTTCAATATCATTATCTAATTCTTAAATAATTAAACCAAAACTACTCAAATTATATCTAACACACTGCCTTCAAATGATTTTGTTTGTAGTTAAACCAGCACAATATAGTTGGCAAATACTTAGATTATTCCTTCTCTATAAAATACAAATAGGTGAATAGATTTGATAGATCCTTCTACTATAGGCATCTGATCAAATTAGTCCCTCTAAAGAATCAAATAAGATCAAATGGGAATAGATTTAACAGAGTTAATATTTCTAAAGTTTTTTTTATGGTTTTGTAAATGAAATCTTTTTTTGTTTGGAATTGAAAAATTAATAATTTTCAAGATATTCTTTTATAGGGACTAAATTGATCCATTTAATAATAAAGGGACTAATCTTAGGAACTTAAACCAAATAAATATGAAATATACTTTATTAGCATTATCTTTCACTATAAAAACCATTTGAAACCTCTTTACATTTCAATCAAAAGGCTCATAATATACTTCAATAGCTTTCCTTCACTTGTTGTATTAGGAAAATGGAAGGTAGCAAAATGGCTATGGTTTTGGTTGCTTATATCACTGTTCTTGTTGTTTTTTCCACCGGAGTGGCGGCCACCGGTGTGAGGGAAGATCAAGGGGCAGTTGCACCGTCGCCAATGGAAAGCGCTGGGGTGGCTTTGGGTGCTCCCGCTGTGTTTGTCGCTGTAGTTTCAATGCTTGCATGGTTCTTTTGAAACTTTAATTTATTTTGTATTTCTTTCTATGCTCTCCAATTTCGTTCTTGCTTGAGATGTTTTTTCTTTAAATTAACATTAATAAAATCTTTGATTTATTTTTGGTCTTTAAAGAATACATTTTAATATTAATAAAATCTAATCGATCCCAAATTGATTGAACCAACTAAAAGCCCAATTGAATAGATTTTTTTAAATTGAACCAATCGTTCTGATCAAATTAACAAACTGATGATTGAACCGATCCAACTACTGATCTAATTCTAATAACATTGGTATTTAACAATTATAAAAAATGCTACCACAGTTAACTCGTGATTACTTCAATACCAATTGTGAGAAGTTACAGGATATTGTCTGGTTTGGTAAAAAATATGTTCTCCCAAAATTTAAGGAAACAACAATGTCATGTTAGTTTTATGGAACCAAAAAGATCCTTGTAAGAACGTTTGGGAGCATCAGTACGAGAAACAATCTCCACTACTTTGAAACATGATTCAGGATGAACCAATGACTCCACTGCAACCTCTGCAACTTGGTCCCTGGATATGCTCCCTTCATAAAGTGTGTCCTAAATTAGGAAACAATACCCAAATGTCAATTACCAAAATTAGGAAACCAGTACACGATGAAAAATATGAATTGTAGTGCTTGGGTTTGGATAAAAGTAAATGAATGTGGTTTGGTTTCGGGTTTTTGATTTATAAGTTTAAAAAACTACTCTAATTTTATTTATTTTTTTTGAAAATAAAGATTGATACATGATGCACTACCGATTAATAATAAGATGACACTTTGTGGAAAATAAAAATATTGAAGGGCTTAAAAAATAAATACTACTAACTTTATTTTAAACATAATTAAATATTAATTATAATTTTAGGTTTTGGGTTTTAAAGCTTAGGGTTTCAGGTTTGATTTTTTTTTTTTTTTGTATTTGCTTATGTTTAACCATTATAATTAATATTTATTTTTAAACAATATTTTTTATTTTACACCAATGATGATGTGTAATTTTATTATTAACTGATGATGTATGAGACCTATGCGACAATGCATCAAATATTCACCTTAAAAATAAACATTTTATTTATGAAAAGTGAAAAACAATTAAACCAATATCACCTTTATTAGGGGGTCATGGACTCAATCTCCGTACACATATTTTGATATGAACCTCAAACACGAGTATTTCAATAAAGAGTCGGAGCAATATAATGGTCATAAGGGCAAGGTTTTTTTCCCCTTTGAAGAACGGGTTCAAGAGGGGTAAGTTTTTTTTTTCGTTAAAATTTTTGTGGTAGAGGTAAGCAAAAAACACATCCCATCCCACCTCATACCGGTCCCTATGTGTTCATACTATGAATCAAACGGAAAAAATGAAGAGTCGGAGCAAACATAGAATGCCAACCTACATGAGAAAAGATGAAAAGAAAGTTGAAAACGAAACTGAAATGGTTTACCTCAGGTTCCATCACAACATTTCCGGTTGGCGGATCATTTCTCAACCCGCCAGGCCTTATGATTGTGTAGTTAATCCCAGATTTCCTAATATATTGCTCAGCCTGGAGTTTTGCTATCAAGGTGAGTCCGAAAACATTGAGAAAAATATAAGCGGGATTAAAAACCTGCCCCATTGCAGCTCCATTGACCAAAATTGAGCTGATAAGAATGAATCGGTTCACACCAAGTTTTCGGCATGCTTCGACAAGGTTTACCGTGCCAAAGTTATCAACCTGCGTGACATAATAAAACTTACATAATTGAAACTATCGAAGGATGGTGGCACAAAATTCGCAATCATACAACTTTTAACACTATCAATATATAATAGGAAACAAGAATCAAGGCACTAATGGGGACAAATCAAATGGCAAAACAGGATAGAATCACAATATCCATAAACACAAAATCTGTCGAGGTCAGATTAAGGTCATCATTATTTAGGTGGTCTGAGTGGCTGAAAAGTGAAAAGGGAAGAAAGGGGTTCAAATGGTGCTGGAGTTAGACATCAGCATGCACCCCAGAGACCTAACTCCGATGCTGTAAATGCATACATCATTCACAAGCTTAGACAAATCATGCTAGTAAAATACAAACAAATGATCAAACAGCAATGAATTTGCAGACGTTATCCGACCATCATCAAAAAGTAAGCTTAAGAAATTGTTTCCCTAATGAAGATAGCTAGGTTATGGTTCCGTGCAAGCTCGGTCAATCTAAACTCAGAAAATGGTATCACGAGTCGAAAGTAAACTCAGGCTAAGGGGTTAATTGGTCTCAACATCTAGAGAAGTGAGTGTACTTCAATACATTAAGGAAATCATATCCAAAATGCATACACAGATTTTATGAACAACAATCAACAAACAAGAGAATCATCATACAACTCCATTTTAAAGCTCAAACTTCGGAAAAGGAAACCGGAAGAAAGCAGCAAGGATATGGATGTATGTTAACCATGTCATTCTAATTCGGATGTGAGTTTAGTAAATGTATATATTTGGAGGATCGTAGCCCGTATCAATGATGAAAATTGCTATATGTTCAAATGAAACCTGACCTTCCAAGGAGCAAATAAGTCCCATCCTGGTCGAAATCCAGTGGCACATATTACAGCATCTGAATCTTCACCAATGGCTTCTGCTAGCTTTGCTGATCCCTCAGTCACATCTGCTTGCACCTGCAAAACCAGCCATTCACAGTTTCTAAAACCAAATAAACTCGAATAATCTACTTCGACTTTAATGTAAGTATCCGGTACGGATATTCAAAATTTTCATGCATTTCAAACATTCTCAAAGGATCATATTATCGAATACATGATAGACACTAGTTACGGACACGAATAACATAGCTATAAGCACCCAAATTTCTCTCAAGCAACAAAGATCACGGAAGCTGAAGAACCCTTTGATTCTTTAGTAAATTTCCCTTAACTTTATCCAAAAAATAAAAAACCTACCATTTATAGCCACCCATTGAAGTTTCAGTACTATATCAAAGTTAAAACACATTCAAAATTTTAAAGAAGAGAAAAGAACTAACAATTTGAAGAGATGGGTTGTCGTTAGAAAGCAAAGTTTTAGCTTTCCCCAAATCACGAACCCCAGCTTTGACTGAAAATCCCTTAGAAAGTAGCTGTTCAACGACCCTTTTCCCAGTACTACCCGTTGCTCCAGCTACAAATATAGTTTTCTTCTTTGTATCCACATTTACTGCCTCTTTGGTTTCAGAAACTTCCTCTGTTATTTCACTTCCTCTCATCTAACAGAAACATTAAAAAAGCAAATTCAAGAAGGGATAACACATAAGGTAATGAAAAGGGAAAAGTGGGAACTTGTTATGGGGTTTACCATGGTAGAAGTTAGAGGCCTTGATTTAATGGAGGAGGGAAATGAAGGGAAAGAAGATTTGGGGAAGGAAAGAAAGGAATGGTGGAGAGGAGGGAATAGAGAGTTTCTGAGGAACAGAGGAGTGGCCATAAGATTAGAGAGAAACGGTGACTGGTGAGTCCACCTTCGCCACAAGTTTACCTTTCTTTTTCTCTTTAAATCTTTGCTCAGTTGATGAAGGTAAGTTGTAATTCTGCCATCTGCCAAATTCTCTTTTCATTAATTTATTCATTTTTTTAGTATTATATTCAACTCTTTCTATTTATAAAAACAGGAGGAAATTAGTTTGTATTATTGATTCTTTTCTTAAGCAATTAATATTAATTATGTTACACTCTAATCTTATTTAATTTTTAAATAATATAAGAATTAGACTTAAATAGCTTTCCATAAATATTTTTTGCTTTTTTTTTCGTGTGTTTATTTCGTAAAATACAGCTAATTAACGAAAAATAACTTATAACTCAACAGAAAATAAGTGTTTTTTTAAATGACTTTCCGAAGCAAAAATATTTTTTCAAAACAAAAAAAACTTATTTACGAATGATTTTATTTTTATACAAAAATTAACTCAAGTCAAGCTTAATTATTATATTAGTATTTTATTTTTATTTTTATTTTTAAAATTATATAAAATTAATAAAATATTAATATAAAAATATTATAATTTTCAATATTACTAAACATACCTATTTAATTATCTATATCTAATCATATAATAAATTATTAATATAATAAATATATTAATAATAAATATTTTATAGCATAAAGGTTAAAATATGTCATAAGTCTATGTACTCTTCACAAATTTTGAATTTAGTCCTTGTACTTTTATTTTCAAGAATTTAGTCTCTCTACTTTTTAGATTTGAAAATCAAGTCTAATTGTTAACATTGTTTTTTTTTTTGTCAATTTTGTTGATGTCATATTTTTAAATAAAAAAACTCGGTATTAATGTAACTAAAAAATGAAGTTACAATGAATATGAATTTAACAAAATATTTTTAATAATGCTAACAGCTGAACCTGAATTTTGATATCTAAAAAATAGGACTAACCCAAAAATAAAAGTACATTGACTGATTTCAAATTTACAAAGAGTATAAAGTCTTATAACATATTTTAACCTAGTATAAAAATATGGATATTTTAATTATATGAATATGAGTATTTATTTAAATAATGCTTAGCTTCATTTATCTCTTACAACTGTAGTGTGTCAATATGTACTCTTATATATATAATATATGTAATTTAAATTAAGTTTTAATTAAGCATTATTTATTATTAAATTTATATATGACATTGATTATTACAAAATATTTTCTTATTATAAAATAAATTTTAATTGTTAAAAATAAATTGCACTATAATATTTTATAACAAATATATTTATGTCGTGCTTGTTTTACAAAGAACAATGTAAAATATAAATTTATAGATATAAAATAAATTCAATTAAATAATAAAAAAATCTCAAATATATGTTTGTATAATTGAAAACAGCTTTTATAAAATATTTTCATAAAATTTATCAAACAATAAAAAATATTTTACACAGAATTCATTCAAAAATTAGAAAATATTAATTTTTTTAAAAAAATAAATTATTTTCCGAAAACTATTTTAAATGAAACAAAGGGGTTAAATTAATTCATTATTAACAAGCTATTTTCATCCTACCAAGCGCCCTAAGGTTTAAAATGTCCATATAAAAATTAGAATTCTCCCAACAACAAGTCATGAAATTATATGCTTTAAGGGATTAAAAAGAATTAATGTGTTTTTTGATGCTGCAACGAAGACTCCATGACCCAATGGATAAGGCGCTGGTCTACGGAACCAGAGATTCTGGGTTCGATCCCCAGTGGAGTCGTTTATCTGTGTTCCTGGATTCCCTTTTTCTTCAATCATTAAAATTTCATGACTTAAAATATAAAATTTTAAACTATATGATATTAATGTTTGTTACAATTAAGAAATAATATTTTATTTTAATAAAATAAAATAAAAATTGTGACATGTATAGTTTTGATTTTTTGAGCGGGTAATTTCAGGTGGGATCGGAGAGTATAAAAATGAGATTCTAGGTACAATTACACCGGTTTAATAATCCGGCTATCTGCTCTGACTTCAATAAAATCATTACCCTCATAAATCAACTAATTTAAATAGGGGTTCACAATTTTCTTAGGGTAGCTAAAATCCAAGTCCAAATTATAACAAAACTAATGATGAAAAATGGCTCTCATGAAATGTTACAAAGATTGAAGCAGTCCCTCAGCTGTAATGAACAAAGATTCTATCTTTTCCCTAATAAATGATGAAACTTTCATGGCTTGAATGCAGAAAATGCCACCACAGAGTTGTGTCCACCAAATCCAAAAGAATTCGATATCGCTGAATCATATAGAGATCAATTAGAACTTTGGGTTCAGGTCGAAATCAACTAATATTTAAGTAAAAGAGGAGAAAGAAATGTGATAGGAACTTGTCACTGAACAAGTATATCTGACCCTATCCGGATATGTCCTCCGAGGATTATCCGAATACTCAAACAAATTGTGATAGGAACTTATCATTGAACAAGTATATCTAACCCGTATCCAGATATGGGTATGAGGATATATCCTCCGAGTACTCTCCAAATACGTAAAAGAGGAGAAAGAGACAAATAAATTGTAATAGGAACTTGTCATCTAGCACATGTGTCTGACACATATCAAGATATGAATATGATATGATCTTCTGAGGACCTTAAATCTTATAATAAAATTGAATATACCCGTGCCAGACACATACACCTATATCTGAGTAACATAGGTCGAGAGTCTTACCAACGTTAACCTCATGCTGCTGCTTTTCATTGGCAACAGTGTCGAACTCAACTGAAGGCTCTGGATTCTGCATTGAAAAAATGAGGCACTTCAAGCATTTACGGAGTACATATACGAGAAAACTTTATGTTGAAAAGGCAACTAGAAGTACATACAAATTGATTAATGGTTGGATGAACCCATCCTGTTGTAATGGCTTTCACAGTGGCAATGGCTTCTAAACCACCTGCTGCACCCAGACAATGGCCGATCATAGACTGCAAAAAAGAAGCAAAACAATTAGCAATCAGCAAACGACCAACATTACACATGTTCATCTCGAGTTTAGCGAAATTCATGAGAGAAAAAAGGAAGGTACCTTTGTTGCATTGATTTTGATCTCTGATGTATTCTTGAATACCTTCTTAATAGCGTTTATCTCGGCCAGGTCACCGGCAAGAGTTGAAGTCGCGTGTGCATTGATGTAATTAACCTGAAATGAGAAAAAACTAGCTTAGTTTGCTACTTTGTCGCCTTTTTAGGTAATGAGAAGCTAATTAGATGTGTATTTGTACGAGATTCACCGGAGAATTCATTGGTGATATTGAATTTATTTTTTGGAAACAAAAGTTTCTAAAGTTGTCAGCAAACCGGGAAGAAAGAATTGAAGATACAACATAACACGGGAAATGAGAAATATCCTAGATACCAGACCAAGCTGGGTTACTCCTACTGTATTTGTAAAGAAAATCAAGTTAAAAGGCAGAAAGAATCACCTCCTCAGGGGACACACCGGCATCTTCAAGGCTTCTCTCGATGCATGAAGACACCCCGAGACCGTCGGCTCTTGGATCAGTCATATGATAAGCATCACAATTAACAGCTCCACCTAAGTACTCGGCGATAATTGGTGCACCTCTTTTCATTGCATGTTCCAAGCTTTCCATCACCTGGAAAGCAGAAGAAATAACTCGTTATAAAAGGCCAACCGAGTATGAATTAAACCAAGAATCATTATGCAAAAGTACCAATCCATTAACTCAAGACTAAGTCGCATTAACCACGTAGTTCAATGCGATAAAAGAGAGCAAAGCATGTATGCGTAACTTGAAATCTTTTCTCCGTTCCCATATCGGTGATTATTTATACTTACATTCCACCAAACATCAAATAATAGTTAGGCTCCATCTGTATCAAACAACATGCATCGAGGGAAAAAATTTCGATATTGCAAAGGAGATAGTCACCCGTGGAACAAAACAAGACGCTAACCAGAAATAGGCAACATAATAACCAACAAGAAGTTAAACAATGCATTTATAGGATTAGTGTGTAACGAATGCAAGCTTACCAATACTCCAGCACCTTCACCCATTACAAAGCCATCCCGCTCTTTGTCCCATGGCCTTGAAGCAGTTTGTGGATCTTCGTTTCTTTGAGACAATGCCCTACAGGCGACAAAACCCCCCAACCCAATAGGAATAATTGCAGCTTCAGTTCCACCAGCAATCATCAAATCAGCCTCACCTCGACGGATGTGATTGGCAGCAGCATAGAAGCAATAATTGGATGTTGCACAAGCAGTAGAAATCGAATAATTGGGACCCATGAAACCAAGCTCAATTGCAAGCAAGGCAGATCCCATGTTTGTTATAGCATAAGGAATGAAAAATGGTGTTATTTTTCTATGACCCTTCTCTATTAGATTTTGAACACCATCAGAGAACACAGAAAGACCGCCCATACCAGTTCCAACAAGCACTCCGGTTCGCTCTTTATCAATCTGCAACACATAAGCAACCATCCATTCCATAGACATCAAAAATTTAACCGATGATGTTAAATCTTTGTAAACTTTCTTTTGAAGGCATATTTCTGGTGGATACGTAACATGATGAATGTAAAAGTCGTAATCTAATGAGTCTGGAGCTTAGTTCAATTGGTTCATGTAACGAGGTGGCATCCAACTGGTCTGGTGTTCGAATTATAAATATAAATTTTATCTTTCTAAATACATTTTTAAAAGGCATACTTCTGGTGGATGCATCACAAATTGAATGTTTAGTAATATAAGAAACCCGAAGCTTAATCAGGGGCAGACCGAAATGGAAGGTAAGGGGGGCTTGTTCCCCCCCCCCCCCAATTTTTTTGAAATTTTCATTCTTTTCCTTGAAATTTGTTGAAAATTTTAATTTGACCCCCCAAATTTTTGAAAATTTTCATTATGCCTTTTATTGTCTTTGAAAATTTTAATAAACTCTTCTAGTTTTTTTTTTCCTTATTCTCATTAATCTCATAAAATTTTTAAATATATTAATTAAACCCCCCCCCCCCCCAATTTTGTTGATAAAATATCTCATTAACCTCCTAAAATATTTTGAAAATTTTAGTTAGGTCCCCCAGACTCAAGATCCGCCACTGAGCTTAAGTCAATTGGTTCATACAATCATCCTTAAGAGAGAGCCTCCAAGCAGTTAGAGTTATGCAGCAATCATTTCTAGGTTTAATCTACAACCTAGGTTGCTTGTACTCTTCATTCTTTTTCTACTTGAAGTGACATAGATACAAAGGTATGACCTTTAACTATAATACATATTATGCTTACACCCGAATTCGAGTAACACAAACAAGCTAAGATTCAAAAGATTTTCAATAATTCAATAACAAAACATGAAAAATCACCAGCAAAACAATCCAATCAAACAAAACCCAGAATCCAAAAACATTACCTTAGATAATTTATCACCCCCAAGATCAGCATCTTCAAGTGCCTTCTTACCAGCAACAATGCAATACCTCAAGCAATCATCGAGTCGCCTATCGTTCTTTCCATCAATATACCCTTCAGAAGTAAACCCCCGGATCTGACCGGCGAACCGAGTCGGAAACTTGGAAGCATCGAACCGGTCGATGAGTCCAATCCCACTTTCCCCAGACAACAATTTATCGTAATAAACATCAACGTCGTTCCCAAAAACGGATACCAAGCCCATACCCGTAACAACGACCCGTTTTTTCAGGTCCTTCTCCCGCTTGGGAGCCGAAACGGTGGTGGATGAAGCGGTGATGGAAGTGAATCTCTTGGTTGGCCGATGTGGGAGAGTGAATACATAGCGAAAATGGGGATTTGGGTTGGGTTTTTTGAGAGGGTTTAATGGGGAAGCTCGAAGGGTAGGAGCTTGAAGAGCTTGCATTGTTGATAATGGCGGAAAGAGCTAAGCTAAAGAGCGATGATAACTAAGTGCAGAAGAGCAAAATACACAAGGTAGAAGACAAAATAAGAGGATTAAATTCAATACTTATAATCAAAAATCAAAGTTAGGCAAAAAGAAAATTGCAGTAAAGCATAATTGTTTGGTGGTGATTGTTCAATAATTTAATGATGGTAGAGATAAATTTGACGTTAAATATCTAATTCAACAACAAAAAAATCTAAACAATTTATAAGAACTAAACGTGAAATTATATTTGGTTTTGCAGATTTTCTTTTAGTAATTTCATGTTTCACACTTATCCCCTCCAAAAAAGTGAAACTTCTTAATCATAAAAGTGGAAGCTTTAATTTCAACTCAAAATTAATAACTTAAAATTTCATTCACCATTGAGTTTAGAGTATAATTTTTTTGAAATTAAAATCTTAAAAATGTTACAATAAAACAAAGTTAGTCTGCTTTCAGTTAACTTAAAATTTCATTCACCATCCTCATTGTTTGGCAAAGTTGAGTTTAGAGCATAAATTTTTTGAAATTAAAATCTTAAAAATGTTACAATAAAACAAAGTTAGTCTGCTTTCAGTTAATTTAATTTAATTTTTATTACTCAAAATAAATGGTTAATTATTCTGACTTCGTAACATTTGAGTTTAAAAAATTAAAATTTTAATTTTAATTTAAAATTAAAATTCATCATCATTCGAATTTATATTGACTTGACTTTGACTGAAAACTAAACTCATTTAACTTGTCTAATTGATATGTAAGTCGCACGTGAATATATATATACTTATAACAATTTTATTTATTTAATAATTTTTTTATTTCATATAATTTAATATAAAGTAATTATTGGTATTGGTTATTATTCAAATCTTCATTGTTTACATAAATAAATAAATTTTATTATTAATGTATTAAATAATAATGTTATTTTAAGTTTTGTATGTACTTTTTTTTTTATAGTAAAATCTTCATGTACGTCTCGTTTTCTATATTTTTGTTGTCTGAATCGATTAATAGTGATCCCTTTAGAGAATACAATGTATAGTTGTTTATGATAGATAACACTTTTACTATTGATATTGTTTATCCTAATTCTATAAAGATATCATCACAATTTTTTAAAGTGAAACTACTCTATCTATTATTATTTTCGCTGTACTTATTAAAAGATGTAAAATTTTATACATCAATATTATATTATACCTTATACCATACTAAAACAAATTACCACATCTGGTAAATCACATTGAACTTTTAAGGGAGAATACATGTCCGAACTTTAAAGATGATATTGTCGAAAATTACAAAATGCGAAATAATTCCTGTATGACCCAATTTTAGACCGAGGCCCACATCAATACCAAAAAAATAAAATAAACGAAGTCCAAATTAACCCTAGCCCGTTTAGCCCACAACCTTAACATTTTTTAGCCACCAAACCTAAACAAAAAAAAGATGAAACCCTAGCCGCCAGCAGCCCCCACGCCCAATGCCACGTCACCCCGCACCGAACCACCTCCGAGCCCTCCGCGCCCGCAACGTGCGCCCCCACGACGCCACGTCAGAAACGTGATCCACCACGCACCTACAAATGTGCAAAAATAAGTTGCAAAATAGGCTATAAAGCCGAAAGAAATCGAATGAAATAAGGATCTTTTTTTTTCTTTTTTTTTAAATATTAGAAGAGCAATATACTACACTTTTTACAGATACAGAATCAAAACATCTAGCAAAGGTTTCTTCCCCCCCCTTCTTGCCCGAATCAGTTCGTTTTTTTATTATTTTTTACTTTAGTTTTTTTTTTTTTTACATACAAAGGTTAAAAATAAAAAAAAAGAAGGAAAAATTACGGTGTGGTGTTGTGGCGGCGCACCGGTGGTGGGTCACGCAGCGGTGGTCGGCGGAAGATTCGCCGGACTGTGGGCGGGACGGATGGGGGAAGAGAGAGTTTTAAAGAGTTTTTTTTTTTTTTTTTGAGAAAATGAAATGAAATGGGGAATTTTTTGTAAAAAAATTGGTTTATATAAGGCTCTAAAACGGCGTCGTTTCGGGGCTGGCTTCAATAGCCCAAAACGACGTCGTTTTGCTCTCTTTGACCCGCACGTTGACCCGACCCGGGGAGGATCCGCGTGTTTCTTGAAAATGGGAAATTTACAGTCCTGGTCCTTCTGTTTTTTTATATTTTACAATTAAGTTCATTTTATTTTTAAATTGGTCCGAGAATTTGCTTTGGTTTTCAATGGGGTCCTTCCCTGATGATGTGCGTTTTGGGGGAGGGGATATTTTCCTATTTAGTCCCTTCATGTTATTTGCGCGCTCAAATAGGCCCTTCTTTTTATTTATTTTTTTAAATTTCGCCCCAATTTTTTATTTTAAGTGCAATTTCATCCCTTTTTTTTTGCCTTTTTTGTGATTTCTATCATTAAATTTTATTATTCTTATTATTAATTTTAATTCTTACTATTATTTATACTACTATTATTGTTATTAATTCGGTATTGCTGCTATTATTATCTTTTTATATAGTTGATTTTATTATATGCATTATTTTTATTTTTATTATTACCATTATTTTTATCATTACTATAATTATATTTATTATTAACATTATATTTATCATTATTAGTACTACTATTATTTCTACCACTACTTTTTTTTATTTTTATAATTATTATTATTTTATTTTTATTAATATATTATTTTCATTACCGTTAACATTATTATTACTAATTTAGTATTATCATTATTATTTTTACAATTATTCTTTTAATATTTTTATTATTATCTATTTTATTTGTAATTAACTCTGTATATATTATTATTACACCTACCATTATTATTTCTTATATTTATTATATTTATTATTATACTATTCTATTACTAATATTTTTACCACTATTATTTTATTACTATCACTATTTTATTATATATATTATTATTCTTATAACTATATTTATTATTATTTTTACTTTTTATTTTTTATTATCGACATTACTACTGCTATTTTCATTATTTTATATTTTTTTTTACTATTAATGGTTTATTAATATATTCTATCATTATTATCGCATTCTTTGTTACTATTATGATTATTCTATGGTTTTATTATTACTATTCATACTCGATCACCGTAATGTTGTTATATAAACTAGCATAGCAACTTGTTTTACATTTTATTTTATTCGACCCATTACAGTTTTCGTTTCAAAACAAGCAAACCCTCCGTGTTCTAAGGTTCGAAAGGAGTCGTACCCTAACTTACTGGGTTTCGATTTCTCTTTTCGAGTCTAAAGAACCTATTACTTTCTTTTAAAAGTTGAATAAAAACTTATCCTAATGAATTCAAAATCGTCGTGTCCTAACTCACTGGATTGGACGTTTTGTTATCTCGAGATAAGAATTTCAAAAAATAAAGGCAATATTCCGTGTTTGGTATTTTGGGAAATCGAGCCCTAACTTACTGGGTTCCGATTTTTCATTAGACCCAAATAACCGAGTATCCTTCTTCGATTTAAACACATTAATTTTGAAAGTCAAAGGACAAGCTCAATTTCGGGGATTTGAAATGTTGTACCCTAACTTACTGGGTGTGACATTTTACTTCCTCGAGATTAGAGGGTCTAATTGCTCATATTTTATTCAAGTTTTTTTCCTTTAAAATAGAAAGAATCGTATTTTAAAATCTTTCAAATTTTCGATATTAGGACATTAATTAATCAATTAGGTACCAATTATGGGCGTCACGAGGGTGCTAATCCTTCCTCGTGCGTAACCGACTCCCGAACCTGTTTTCTTAAAATTCGTAGACCAAAATATTTTATAAGGTGGCCCAATCACACTTCAAAAAAAGATTGGTGGCGACTCCATTTTCCTTTTTAAAGTCGGCCCGTTTTCCAAAAAAAATGGTTTCGACAACTTGGCGACTTCACTGGGGACCTATAAGAGAGTCAAGCCGTAAAATTGGTTGATTAATGTCCTTTTATCAAAATTAAAATTTGATTTCGATTCATTCATTGCATGAGTTTGTGTCGTCATATGTTTGTTACGATTTAAGTGTCTAGGATACATTTGCATCATATTGCATGATCGTAGTGGTTACACCTTTTAAGTAAGAGTGAGAAGCTACTCCTTCGTGAGGTTTTCACCTCCGTGTAGGATAGTGAATCGCTTTCGGGATACATCCGTACCTATGTCTTCGTGAGATTTTCATCTCCGTGCAGCCATAGGGAAATGTATTCCCCTGAACTGAACTCGGTCCTTATGAGCCTATAATGGGTGAGGATTGAGGAATCTACTGGTTCAGGTACCCTTTTTTTCTTAGAACCAAACCTCATATAGTAAACCCTAGGAGCCCACTTTTGGTAGAACTATGTTGAACCCTAGCAGTCACCTGGATGGGTGTTTGATTTTTACCATCTGTATATGACACTAACGTATTTTCTTTTGTTTATGACCACATTGCATTTCATCATCATAGAAAGGAGGTGTTGATTCATTTTCGATTGCTAAATAGAAGAGTTTGTCATAAGGAAATGGATTACTTGATAAAGTGGGTTATAATACGGTCGTTCGAATATAGTCCAGGTAAACAACGAGAAAAGGCTGATAGTCCGCAGAAGAATACAAGACTTTGCCCGAGGATTCAAGCCGACAAAGACTATTCAAGAGCCGTCACGTCTCGACTTTCTTAAAGAAGCTTATGAGCGTCGCGGAGGATAAGTGAGTAAAGAGTCACGGCCTGGATCAAACAACAAGGAGCTAGAAGAGGCGTCTATTGAGAAGGTTCATGGGACACGACCATAACATCTGGATACGAAGGAAAGGATTGGTGTCTTCACCTGGACTATGAGGACGAAGCCGCATATGTAATCCGTTTTATGTAAAGAGATTCATTTTCTAGAAAAGTTCTTCTAATGGAATTGAGTTCGGAATCAACGCTTCTCTTTCTTTTTGCATTCATTCATTTGCATTGCATTTCAAGCATTTGCATTACATCGCATCATATGCATTAAATGTCATAAAAGAACCCTATTAACTAGAGATCGTATTATAGTTACCCTAGAACATCGCTACTACACTCGAAGAAAAACAAAAGCCATGGATCAAAGATTGGGAAGAATAGAGCAAATGCAGATACAGATGCAGGAGCAATTGACCAAAATTCAACAAGAAATGCGAGAGCAAATGCTGGAATTCCAAAGGAATATGATGGGCCAGTTAACCCAGTAACTAGTCACAGGACTTGAAAAAAGGAGTGGCTCAGTGGTCAACAGTGAGGATGATAATGAAGACATCATTTATTCCCCAAGTTTTTCCTCGATAAGTATCCCAATCCAACCAAACACGCATTCGCATGGGGTACCCGTCATTATCGGACCCCAACGTCAGACTGATACCTCGGCTCTGTTGAACTTCCCGATAGGTTCAAGTTTTAACCCGAAGGATGATCGAGCCAAACCGGTTATCCTGGCAGAAACAAAGGAAAGGGGAGAGTGGACTTTAAAGGCTCCGAAGAAGAAGGAAAATGAAGTGAATGGTACGAGTGGGTATAACAAGGGCTATTCGAGCCGAAAGTCTGATAAGCCCGACCAAGGGCGATGACAAGAATCGCAGCCGCAATCCTCACCAAGGCAAGAACCCAGTCCAAGACCAAACTCAGAAAAACCCCAGTACGCACTCATCCCAATCACGTATAGGGAGTTGTACCAAATTTTTTTTGATGTACATGTTGTGGCCCCTTTTTATGTAGAACCAATAAGGTCCCCATACCCCAAATGGTACGACGTAAATGCCCAATGCGAATACCATGGGGGAATCACAAGGCATTCGATCGAGAACTGTAGCGCTTTTAAAAAGATGATCGAAAGACTCATCAAATTGGGTATCATAAAATTTTATGATCCCTCTGGTGCAGAAAATCCGTTACCCAACATTTCTGTTAAAGGGGTAAACATTATGAGTTCCATGATAGATAGGGGCATGAGATCCAAGAATGCATCGAGCTTAGGGCCCTAGTGCAAGACTTGATGGATAATAACTTGAAGAGATCAAAGACCCAGTGGGAACGTTGGGGGAATCTAAACATTAACGACATATTCGAAGAGGGAATTGGGGAATAGACTTTTCCAAGCTTCACGCCTATGAGCACTGGAAGTGTCTGAACAACTGGATTTGAGATGAAATTCTGTAGTTTTTAGAGCTAATACAGAGTAATGTTCGAAACACACTTGTTGTTTTAAACCTAAAAACAATAAGAATCTTTTGTGAAATAGGCTCATGTTCAAACATCATTTATTTTCAATAAAAAATGTATTTTTGTGTTTCATGCCGAGCAAATATTTTCTCATTTTTTTCCATGTCATACTATATATTCTTTTGTTATCTGGAATGTTCTTTCTTTCATCATTCATGATCATAGATAATCATTCTTAGAATCGTTTATTCTTTGGAATTTGCCTTCGTACCTACAATAGGTACCCAGATATCAAGACATGAGCAACGCTGTTACGAACTCCCTTTTAAGTGAGATATGGGTCTAAAAGGATCTGAGGATTTTGAAGATGTCAGAGATTATAACTTACCTTTTGATTTGTTAAGGATGGTAGAACAATATGAAAATAGACTCTACCGTACAAAGGGTCAGTGGACATTGTGAGTCTAGGAAAGGAGTGAAGATCGAAGTCTTGCCCACCACAGAAACGAAGCGAGACGTCATTGAGTTATTCCAAGAATTCAAAGATGTCTTTGCATGATCGTATCAAGATATGCCTAGGCGCGAGGAGGCTATGGAGTGTTCGAAAAAGCACATGCTAAGAGTTTTCCGATAGCTAGGCCGATTATAAGGTTCGGGTACTGCTGGTCTACTATAAAAGGGAGGTTGCATCAGTTATGCCGTGAACGTCAAATTGAGGAAGACAAGACTTATGTGATTCCTCCATTGTTTTTTTCTTCCCCTATACGGGAGGCATAGATGTTATGGGGACGATCTCGTCAAAAGTATCTAGTCGGCACCAATTCATCTTCGTGATTGTCAATTGCTTCACTAAGAGGGTGAAGGTCGCTTCATGGGCTAAAGTTACAAAGTCAACAGTCATCGAATTCAAATTCAAAATCCGAATTCGAATTCAAAAAAAAATCCAAAAAGATTTCAAAAGATGATTGAGACTAGTAAAGTTTGGCAGGGAGAAATTACCATTTACCCTCTATCCTTCTCGAATGTTGGTCAAGACCTCCACCGGGGCAACACCTTTCTCATTGGCTTATGGGATGGAGGCAGTCTTGCCCATTGAAGTTAAAATTCCTTCTTTCCGGATTTTGTCAGAGCTGAAGTTGGATGAAGCGGAATGAGTTCAATCTCGGTATGATCAACTGAATCTGATCGAGGAAAAAGGGTAAGAGCCATCCGTCATGGTCAAATGTACCAGAAGCGAACGATGCGGGCTTACAATAAAAAGTCCACCCCAGAATGTTCTATGAAGGAGACTTGATATTGAAAAATATCCTCCCTATGCAAAAGGACTTCAGAGGAAAGAGGATGCCTAATTGAGAAGGACCTTATGTTGAAAAGAAGGCCTTTTCTGGAGGAGCATTGGTGCTAGCCGAGATGGACGGCAAGAGTCAGCCAAACCCAGTTAATGCAGACTCAGTCAGGAAACACTTCACTTAAGAAAGAAAATGGGCCAATGAGAAAACCCGCAAAAGGGGCGTCTTGAGTTCAAAGAAAGAAAAAAAAAAGAGGAGAGGCCAAGGTGAAAACCCGCAAAGGGCGCTTTGAGACCAAATGGCCTTTGAGTCGAAAACCCGAAAAGGGCGGCTCAAATTGTGATCAAATTATGATGGGGCATACAGTAGTCTTGCTAGGCTTGAATTAACAATGAGGAAGTATGTTTCGTCTTGGGGCATCGACAAAGTACTCCGGATCCCCTAAACACATATTGAGCTTAAAATGGTGCTCAAGAAGTTTGAACAGAGAAGCTCATGCTGTGATATCTGGGGCACCTAGTTTCCATCTTACCTTGCTATTTTATTTTACACTACCAATAAATTTCCTTCTGGGTTGCATTTGCTATCTTTGCTTAACTTGTTTGTCTCGAGCAATGCTCCTAAGTAATTTTCTTCTTATCCATTGTAATGATCTCTTTTTCAAGCATTGTATATTGAAATAATGATCAATGAACTAATAATGTTTTCATGAAAGAAGTTCTGGATATTACTCTGCAAATCTCTAAATAATACAAGAATCCAAAACAGGACAATTATTTAGAACGCACCTGGCTTAAAGGGCTCGGAACCCTTGAAGTAAGAGTTTAAGCAGTGACGACATCTTCGGATTCTCGGTTAGAAGTTCAACTGAACAGGAAGACATACGTCAGGGGTATCACCCTAACAAGCAGCGAGCAATGATAACCCAAAAAATTAAAAAATTGGATCATGCTCATGACATTTGGCATTCATCCATTCATTCGCAATACATTGGTTAGGAGCATGACATCCCAATCATATTGGCATAAGCATAGATCCCATGAAATCAATTCTACTGGTAGGTTCCCCAGAGGACAATGTAGCAAAGTTGATGGGAGTTACAGAAGATGATGAGCCTTAATCCCCTAAGCAGTAGGGTAACAGGCCAAAAATTACATATATTAATTCCCTAAACAGTAGGGTAACAGATCGAAGACGATGAGCCTTAATCCCCTAAACAGTAGGGTAACAAGCCGAAAATTACAGATCTTAATTCCCTAAGCAGTAGGGTAACAGATCGAAGACGATGAGCCTTAATTCCCTAAGCAGTTGGGTAACAGGCCGAAAATTACAGATCTTAATTCCCTAAGTAGTAGGGTAACAGATCGAAGACGATGAGCCTTAATCCCCTAAGCAGTAGGGTAACAGGCCAAAAATTACAGATCTTAATTCCCTAAGTAGTAGGGTAACAGATCGAAGACGATGAGCCTTAATTCCCTAAACAGTAGGGTAACAGGCCGAAAATTACAGATCTTAATTCCCTAAGCAGTAGGGTAACATATCGAAGACGATGAGCCTTAATTCCCTAAGCAGTAGGGTAACAGGCTGAAGATTACAAATCTTATCCCACTGAGTAGGAGTGGAACAGATCGAAGACAAGGAGCCTTAATTCCCTAAGCAGTAGGGTAACAGGCTGAAGATTACAGATCTTATCCCACTGAGCAGGAGTGGAACAGATTGAAGACAAGGAGCCTTAATCCCCTAAGCAGTAGGGTAACAGGCTGAAGATTACAGATCTTATCCCACTGAGCAGAAGTGGAACAGATCGAAGACAATGAGCCTTAATTCCCTAAGCAGTAGGGTAACAGGCTGAAGATTACAGATCTTATCCCACTAAGCAGGAGTGGAACAGATTGAAGACGAGGAGCCTTAATCCCCTAAGCAGTAGGGTAACAGGCTGAAGATTATAGATCTTATCCCACTGAGCAGGAGTGGAACAGATCGAAGACGAGGAGCCTTAATTCCCTAAGCAGTAGGGTAACAGGCTGAAGATTACAGATCTTATCCCACTGAGCTGGAGTGGAACAGATCGAAGACGAGGAGCCTTAATCCCCTAAGCAGTAGGGTAACAGGCTGAAGATTACAGATCTTATCCCACTGAGCAGGAGTGGAACAGATCGAAAATGGCGAACCTTATCTGCATGTATTGGCAATGGAGCAGATTTAAGCCACTAGCCTTATCTCCCTGAGCAGGAGCGGAGTAGGCTAATGATAGCAAATCTTATCTCCACTGAGCAGGAGTGGAGCAGATCGAAAATTACAAGTCTTATCTCCATGTATCGGCAATGGAGCAGACTAAAGATTACAGATCATATCTCCCTAGGCAGTAGTGGAGCGAATTGAAATGAAAGTCCGACACCTCTGAAGATGAAGTGGGTTAAAGCGAGACTACTTAAAGAAAGGAGGCATCAAGAAATCAGGGTTCAGCAAGACCGGGCAAAATTGGCTCTTTTAGAATCTTTGCTTCGTTCCCGTTACACGACAACAAGTAAAGAGGGGCAGCTGTATGACCCAATTTTAGCCCGAGGCCCACATCAATACCAAAAAAATAAAATAAACGAAGCCCAAATTAACCCTAGCCCGTTTAGCCCACAACCTTAACATTTTTTAGCCACCAAACCTAAACAAAAAAACGATGAAACCCTAGCCGCCAGCAGCCCCCACGCCCAATGCCACGTCACCCTGCACTGAACCACCTCCGAGCCCTCCGCGCCCGCAACGTGCGCCGCCACGACGCCACGTCAGAAACGTGATCCACCACGCACCTGCAAATGTGCAAAAATAAGTTGCAAAATAGGCTATAAAGCCGAAAGAAATCGAATGTAATAAGGATCTTTTTTTTTCTTTTTTTTTCTTTGTTTTTGAATATTAGAAGAGCAATATACTACACTTTTTACAGATACAGAATCAAAACATCTAGCAAATGTTTCTTTTTTTCCCCCTTGCCCGAATCAGTTCGTTTTTTTTTTATTTTTTACTTTAGTTTTTTTTTACATACAAAGGTTTAAAATAAAAAAAAGGAAAAATTACCTTTTTTGGATTTCCGGCCACCGTACGCGGTGGCAAGCGACGGCACCGGCGGTGGGGTCACGACGGTGGTCGGCCGGATGATTCGCCGGACCTGTGGCCGGACGGATGGGGGGAAGAGAGAGTTTTAAAGAGTTTTTTTTTGTTTTGAGAAAATGAAATGAAATGGGGAATTTTTTATAAAAAAATTGGTTTATATAAGGCTCTAAAACGGCGTCGTTTTGCTCCCTTTGACCCGCGCGTTGACCCGACCCGGGGAGGATCCGCGTGTTTCTTGAAAATGGGAAATTTACAGTCCTGGTCCTTCTGTTTTTTTTTATATTTTACAATTAAGTTCATTTTATTTTTAAATTGGCCCGAGAATTTGCTTTGGTTTTCAATGGGGTCCTTCCCTGATGATGTGCGTTTTGGGAGAGGGGATATTTTCCTATTTAGTCCCTTCATGTTATTTGCGCGCTCAAATAGGCCCTTCTTTTTATTTATTTTTTTAAATTTCGCCCCAATTTTTTATTTTAAGTGCAATTTCATCCTCTCTTTTTTTTGCCTTTTTTGTGATTTCTATCATTAAATTTTATTATTCTTATTATTAATTTTAATTCTTACTATTATTTATACTACTATTATTGTTATTAATTCGGTATTGCTGCTATTATTATCTTTTTATATTGTTGATTTTATTATATGCATTATTATTATTTTTATTATTACCATTATTTTTATCATTACTATAATTATATTTATTATTAACATTATATTTATCATTATTAGTACTACTATTATTTCTACCACTACTTTTTTTATTTTTATAATTATTATTATTTTAATTTTATTAATATATTATTTTCATTACTGTTAACATTATTATTACTAATTTAGTATTATCATTATTATTTTTACAATTATTCTTTTAATATTTTTATTATTATCTATTTTATTTGTAATTAACTCTGTATATATTATTACACCTACCATTATTATTTCTTATATTTATTATATTTATTATTATACTATTCTATTACTAATATTTTTACCACTATTATTTTATTACTATCACTATTTTATTATATATATTATTATTCTTATAACTATATTTATTTTTATTTTTACTTTTTATTTTTATTATCAACATTACTACTGCTATTTTCATTATTTTATATTTTTTTACTATTAATGGTTTATTAATATATTCTATCATTATTATCGCATTCTTTGTTACTATTATGATTATTTTATGGTTTTATTATTGTTATTCATATTCGATCACCGTAATGTTGTTATATAAACTAGCATAGCAACTCGTTTTACATTTTATTTTATTCGATTCATTACAGTTTTCGTTTCAAAACAAGCAAACCCTCCGTGTTCTAAGGTTCGAAAGGAGTCGTACCCTAACTTACTGGGTTTCGATTTCTCTTTTCGAGTCTAAAGAACCTATTACTTTCTTTTAAAAGTTGAATAAAAACTTATCCTCGAGAATTCAAAATCGTCGTGTCCTAACTCCTTTGGATGGGGACGTTTTGTTATCTCGAGATAAGGATTTCAGAAAACAAAGGCAATATTTCGTGTTTGGTATTTTGGGAAATCGAGCCCTAACTTACTGGGTTCCGATTTTTCATTAGACCCAAATAACCGAGTATCCTTCTTCGATTTAAACACATTAATTTTGAAAGTCAAAGGACAAGCTCAATTTCGGGATTTGAAATGTTGTACCCTAACTTATCTTTGGCGTGACATTTTACTTCCTCGAGATTAGAGGGTCTGATTGCTCATATTTTATTCAAGTTTTTTTCCTTTAAAATAGAAAGAATCGTATTTTAAAATCTTTCAAATTTTCGATATTAGGACATTAATTAATCAATTAGGTACCAATTATGGGCGTCACGAGGGTGCTAATCCTTCCTCGTGCGTAACCGACTCCCGAACCTGTTTTCTTAAAATTTGTAGACCAAAATGTTTTATAAGGTAGCCCAATCACACTTCAAAAAAAGATTGGTGGTGACTCCATTTTCCTTTTTAAAGTCGACCCGTTTTCTAAACAAAAAATGGTTTCGACAATTCCTATATTTAAACAAGAATAAATCAATTATGTAAAATAATTGATTTTTTATTATATATATTTAGTTATGTATCAACTATAGCTTTCAAATTAATTTGGGATGCTTTTATAAACTTTATATTCATTTAAAGAAATGAAATAGAAAATAAAATAATATACGGTGTTTATATATACATATATATATATATTAGATTGTTTGATCGAAAATCGCACGCGCAAGTATTGTTCCAAGCAGTATAAAATATCAATCCTATGTAGAGTTATTATTAATTGAAACGCCAATCATCAAATATTACTCTAGAACCTATCTAAATTAATCGATAATAAAAAATTCTAATTAATTTAAAAGTAAATAAAAATAAGCAATGCAAATTAAATCAAATAAACAATCTATAGTAAACCCTAGGATTACAATTTCATCCATTGCGTTAGCTAATTGATCTATTTGTTCCCAATTTATCCTAATAGAGTTGATTATTAACTTGGAGAACTAAAATTCCCTTAATTCTTTTCTGAGCAATTAAAGAACTAATTTAACCCAACTATTGAGTTATATGATACAACTTCCCGAGCTTGGATGTTAGGAAAATAGCTCAATATGAAGAATCGTCTTGAAATGGTTCAAACGGTGGAAACATTGACCCAAAGTACTTGAATTCTTTAAGAAATCGTAGCTATATTAAAACTACGACCCACTTAAACTCGACAGAATACTCGAACCTTGGTGTATTGAAGTCGCCACACCCCCAGATGAAAAACAGAGTGATAAGACAATTTTGAACGCCATAAACTTAGAAAGTTTGATAAGTTCAAAAATAGTTCAGTGAAGAACCTTAGAGAAAATTTTCTTACAAAAAGTCTGATTTTTAAATTCAAGCAAAAAGTCCTTTACAAATGTTCAAATTCTAGTTTATATAGACTTATCGATGACCTTTCACATTCGGCACCATTACTAGCCATTAACACATTCATCTAATGCAATTAAATTGAGTCCATAACTTATGGTGGCTCCTTTTTCTTTTTTTCTATTCTCTCCCGTTTTTTGGTTTCTTTTTACCCCTTTAATAAACCCTAAAAATTGTAACTTTTAAAAAACTATCATGCTCTTTTCATTAGAGCGGAAAGTCATCTATTTGCTTTCGCTGGGGCAGAGACATTTTCCATTGAAATGGAGAGTTGTCTGCCTACTTTTGTTGAGGTGGAGACATTTTCCATTGAAACAGAAATTTGCTTATATCAAGCTATTTTTCTCATATTTTGCCAAACTTATATTAGATAAGAACACATTGAAAATTAGTCCAATTTAACACTATAAATATATAATTAACTTAAAACATTAATGAAATAAAATTCTTAAAATCTAATAAAATTAACTTATAAAATAAACTAAAAATCCTAAAATCCTACTAAAATAAACAACAAATAATTTTAAGATATTAGAGTTATCATAAATAATAAACAATATTTATACAAATATGATAAATATAAAATTATTTTTACTTAGGTTCTAATCAACTTATCCACTTTTAATATGTTTAAATTAATTTGGAGAATAATTATCGAATTATTTTGGTGTTGCAAATGAACTAAACAACTACAAAATTAGTATAACAAATAATGAGAACTTGTCATTATAAATTGAATTTATTTATAAAATTATAATAAAATTATAATTATTTATAAAATTATAATTATAATAGTAATTAAAAATAAAGGTTAATTTTTGTTATTAGTTCCTGTACTTTACAAAAGTTGTGGATTTAATCCTTATACTTTTATTTGGTATTTTTCGTCCCTGTACTTTTTTAGATTGTAAAATTTCCGTCCTCAGAAATCGATAACTGTTAAATTAATTAAGTTTTACTATTTTCAAAACTTGATGTGACAAACATGTTATTATATGTATAATGCCATGCCAGCTTGTTGTTTCCACATATTATTCAATAAAAGTTCAATTAATAAATTAACGATTGTCCTTTGCATAAAGATTAAAATTTCAAAATTCGAAAAGTATAATAGCTTAGAATGATCCATTAGGAGAATTTGGACTAAATCTACAACTATACACATAGCAGTCGAATTTAACTGTTACCGTTTGAGTTAAAACTAAAATTTCAAATTTCAAAAAGTATAGAAACTAATATTAATTAATTCAAAAAGTATTAGGACTAAAATTAATCAAATTAAAATATAGGAATTTAATCCACAACTTTTACAAAATATATGATCTAATAGTTGAATTTCACCTAAAGTAAATTAAAATTAATAAAAAAAACATATTATTGTAAAGTGAAATTTTGAACATTAGACATGTAATAATCAAAATCATTTTCAAAAAATTAATCATCATTTTCAATAAGATTTTCACATTACAACATTCTAGATTCAAAATTTATATAAGGTTCTTTTTGAAATATCTAACAAATGATTAATCATTACAATAATAAATTCTCTTTGCAACCTCCTAAATCCGTATCCATCACCGGAACAAGGTTACGGAGCATTACCGGACTAATAACTCAATCAATCAAACATTTCATGTACATTCCTCATTCAATTCAAAAACCATTAATAAACATTCATATGGTCTCTAATACGAGCCCTCAAGACTTAAAATGATCATTAAAATTAGTTCGGGGTTAAACCGGGTACTCAAGAATTTTTTTTCGGAAAACATATAATTTTTTCAAAGAAACAGGGGACACACGCCCGTGTGTCTCACACGGCCAAATGACAAGCCCGTGTCCCAGGCCGGGGCGTCCGAAAAGAGAAACACGGCCGTGTCCCAGCCCGTGTCCTTACCCGTGTAACTCTCTGACTTGAGTCACACGACCAGCCACACGCCCGTGTATTAGCCCGTGTGGACAATTTAATTTTCGAATTTTAGGTGCAGGGGACACATGGCCGAACCACACACCCATGCGCATGGCCGTGTGTCACACACGGCTGAGACACACGCCTGTGTCTCTGCCCGTGTGGACGAAAATAGGCCATTTTCAGGCCACTTTTCTCACCCAATTAGTTTTTCACCTACATAACATCCAAGCACATATACAAGCCAATTAATAACTCTCAAATCAATGCCAATAACAAGTTTTATGCATGATATATCATGACATTTATTCCAACACTCAACTTGCTCATTTTATCACATACTTGCTTAAACATATTTATACTTAATGTACCAATTCAACAAGTTCAAGCATACACACATATCAAGCAATTGCCAAGTCTCATATATATACATTCATTAAATATGCTATCAAATAGACAATCTAGATAGATCACTAAAATGACCAATTCATTTAAACAAACATTACTTTCAATATAGTATAAGATGTCCACAAGGTATTTACAATTATATACATTTACAAAAACTAGCATCCTAAAGCTCACTAAACAAAAGGACACTATCATTGAATTTGCATCCTAGGTACATGCCAAAACACAAAAAAAAAAAGAAACGTCACCAACATTGAGTACAGGATTCTCACAGGATGCCGAGTCCAATTCTACTATATATCTAACCTGCGACATGTAAATCAATTTATCATTAATAAGTTCTGTTTATTAGCTAATCACAATTCCAATCTCTCCTAATATGAAATTCTAACTTAGCCAAATAAGATTTCAATTCTCTCAATAATTCCAATAATTTTATCATGAGATCAATTAACGATGTGGCACCCAATGCCTAGCGGTAAACCGCAGAAAAAGGGTTGCGCCCAACGCTAGTCGGATGAACCGACGGAAATGAATGTGAGCCCAGCTCTGGTTGGATAAACCAACAATATTTTGCACCCAGTGCTAGTCAGGTTTACTGACGATAATAATTGTGAGCCCAGCTCTAGTTGGATGAACCAACGGTGATTGCGCCCAGTACTAGTCGGATAAACCGACGGTTGTGTGCCCAGCACTAGTCAGTCGAGCTGACAAAGATTGCGCCCAGCGCTAGTCAAATGTATCTACGATTGTACGATTATTTACTTCCATAAATTCTTCATTTATTTTCTTATCATTAATTCCATAATATGCATACATTTTATATCAAGAGCTAATTTAGCATTAATCAATTTAAATAATAATTAGAAGAAATATTAAGTTCGAGTCCACGAACTTACCTTAACAAAACAGTCGTAATAGTGAGGCCGCTAGCTACTCCGTTACTTTCGTTTTTCCACGACTCACGTCTGGTTGATTCGTTCCTTAACCAAAGTGCATAATTTCATTATCAAACCCCAAAATCCTAAATTTAATAACATCATACTTTGCTAAATTTATTTATAGCATTTAACTAATTTCTAGTTATTGCTAATCAATCTCATATCACAAAATAATCTATATATTTAATGAACTTAGTAAATAAGTCCCAATTTTTCCAGCATAGAATAGTCCACTAAACAGTCCCTATACTTCACCAAATTAACAATTTAAGTTATGTTATTTTAAATTTATAACCTTAATACCACCACTCAATATGACCAATTTAATCTACAAAATTTATACTCCAATCTTCATATCAAAAACATTTAGTATTCAACAAAATAACCTCGAACCTTCACATTTATCATCCATGGCAACTCTTAAAATCTCCATTTACTCTCAAAATTTCAACATGGGTAAACTAACTCATAACATTATACCTTCAAAAACATAATTTCAACAAAAATAACCAAAACTTACTTACAATTTTACATAAGCATTAAACCCCCATGGCTGAGCATACTTTTGCTTTTCTTCCTCAAATTTTCGGTAGCAAGAGAAAGTAAAAACTTTCACTCTACCTTTCTACCTTATTTTCACCTACTCTCCCTTTTATTTATATTATTATCATTATATTCATTACTTTATTTTCCTTTCCTTTTATTTATTATTTCTCTTACATATATATTAGTTATCCTATTATAATTATTAGTGATATCATCCATAGGTCAATATTAGTCTCATACACATCCACTAACTCTCTTTGACTAACATAAAAATTGTACTATTTGCTCAATTAGTCTTTGTAGTTATTTCTTTCTCGTAGTTAATTTAATCCCTAAAAATTAGAATTATTATATTGATATTCAATTAACTTCTAAAGTAATCTCCCAAAAATTATAATGTTAATATTTTTAAACCCGACACACAAAGGAGGGGTCCCAGAAATATGTTTTTTTTTAACAACTCCAACTTTCGGATCGTTACACTCTTTTTATTCACTTTGATTTTTTTTCATTAAAAAAATTTGATTTGTCATTAATAACAACTTCATTAATATCTAACAAAAGAAAATTAATATATAAATGCTTAGGGTTAAATTTGTTAAAATTTTCAAAAGTATTACTAAATTAATCAGATATATAAATATTGAGAGTTAAATTTGTTATAATATCAATGGACATAATGTAAAATTAAAGGAAAACATAAATATCATGATTAATCCTTAATTATTCACTTTTAAAATATATAGGGATTAAATTACTTTTTTAAATTGATTTATTTAATAGTAGACTTGAGAGAAATTTGAGAGATTTTTTTACCTTTAATATTCATTTCAATTTAATCAAGTGTAAATGTGCCGATTGAGTCTTAGCTCGATTGGCATGGACATTGTTGCCAATGCAGGAAGACATGGGTTTGAGTGCACTGAAGCGCATTATCCTCTTATTTATAGGTTGGGGAGGGGTTATGGGTAGTTCTGGGCATTATCTCATAAAGAACAGATATGATCAAATGAGATTATTCAAAAAAAAAAATCAAGTGAAAATGTAAAAAAAAAAAAGTTTATTTAAAAGATTAAGTATAATAAACATACTTTGGCAGCAAAAAAAGTATAACAAAAATATAAATTTAGTAAAATAGCTCTTTTTAATATATTAGTTAAGTGAATGAGGCGGTGTTGGCAAAGATTAAGATCATAGGATTAAGTATTTAGATTTGAGTTTTATTATGGCAAAAATACAATATTATTTGAATCGGATCGAATCAGCTAGGGTACTCGTCCTATGACGTCCTACATTTGATCCGATTTTTGGATCCGAATGTCTGACATCACATTATGTTGCTGAAGCAACTCAAACTTTTTCAAATCAATACAACAAGAATATTGACATTCAAACATATATAATTCCATACATACACTCAAACATGTTTATTCAATACTAAAGGATCTCACATAATGTATTTTAAAATTAAATGGGATCAGATATGGAGCTAGGATTCAAATCCGAACTCAGTTTATCAAATTCAATAGTGTGTCTCAAGACATGCTCTCTCTAATTTCATTTTTTTGCTTCAATGAATAGATGTCTCGAGACTATAGGTTTATGTCTCAAAACTCAAATCCCCTGTTTTAGATCTCTAGCATCAATGTTGATGTGTCTCCAAACAAAGGGAGACCTAAAATAGAGCAAAACTATTTTAGGTTCGATGTTTGTTAGTCTTGAGACCTAGCAATGTATGTCTCAAGACATGCTCTATGTCCTGGGACAATTGCTCATAATTACTTTAAATAACCAATTTGTTCTTGATGTCTCGAGACAATGACCTTCTTATCTCGAGGCCAAATGGTAAAATATCAATATATACAACGAGTCAAGCATGGAAATGAGGCCTATGATGCACGTAATTCATACCCATACGATGCATACCAAATGTACTTCAAATTGATGTATAACAACAAAATCAATCATCTCAAAATTCATAGCATTCCATGCATTATCAATTACTTAAACTAGTATATAACTAAGCAAGCTGAACATATACTTCTAATCATTTCAACCAAACATCATAATTATCATTACTAACACAAGAGCCACAATAACATTTACAATCCAAAATACCATAGAGATGCCAAAATACTACTTGACATCTTAGGTACATGTCGATTATAACTAATCAAAATAAGCACATTACAAAGATTATTGAGCTGGGAGTGTTGAAGACTTGGATGTTATAGAACTCGCAGACACTTTAAGAACCTAAATATAATCCGTGCACGGAAGTAAACAAAATCGTATGTTGAATACTAACATAATTTGGAGTTCAAACATAAGATCATGAAAATAAAAAGCATGCTACTAGTGCTTTATATCAATTTATCAACAATTTCATGATATATTTCATTTAATCAATCATAATGTTAAGATCATTCCACATTCATCTCAGTATGACAATTATCATATTTTATAATCAGAATAACATTTCATTATTAGAACCAGAATGACATTTGATTATTAGAATTAGAGTGACATTTTATTATCAAATCAGAATGACATATCATATTCAGAATCAAGATGATATTTATTCATTAGAATCAGAATAACATTTCATTATCAAATCAGAATGTCGTATCATAATTTACTTTTAGCCCCTATTAATTGGATGCAAACACAAGTATGGGTATGCAAATTAATCCTCTAACACTCCACAATAAACACTGAAACAATGATCAAGTATAAATGCACTGATCCCCCTAACACTCCACAAAATGAATCACACCAATGTGCTAGAATGCATTGCACCGAAGTGCCAGAATGCTCCCACCAACAACATATACGAATCCTATGACATGCCAACTATACCCTAACTATATCTAGCATTGTTTAATAGGACGATTTCATAATTTCATAGTACCATTACATGCAATATTCATAATTTCGATCTCTTATACCAACCATGCACATATAATTTTTCTCGATATCATTCTATAACATTTAATCAACATGAACACATAATTTCACATATTACTCGTCATAATGCCATAGTGTTTAACATCATAATTTCATAGTAAGTTCTACATGCACATACCTAGCAAAATTACCAAATGTGTCGAAGGTCACCAAAGCATAATCAAACATACTCAAAGTATCATTTATCACTAACAAATCAGCAAACTTAGTTACTTAATTAAATTCATGAAAATAAAGCAAATTATGAAAGTACAAACATTACTTCATTCATTTCATTATAGTTTCATAGTCTCAATCATATCTTATATATCAACTTAACCGTCTTAACAGTAAATGTTATTATAGTCAACTAAATTTATCATGGTACTACTTATTTCATTTTATAATAGGAATATGATTTAAGTCTTCATTTATAATTAAGTCCATTTATAGTTGATCACCAATTAATCATCCATGTTCATTTTTCAATAATGAACACTTAGTTATTATTTATTTTTATTAAAAATCATCACATATAAATAACACACCCATCATTACTATAAGATTAGCTACTTAGGAGATATGTAAAGAAGGCAAATTATGTTAGCAGAAACCAATTGTGTTATCTTAAGCCCGTTTTACAATTTAGTCATGATTCTAAAAATATTAAGCTTAAGTTTGTTGAATTTTTTAGAATTAAGATCAAATTGACAAAATATGTATACATAAATGGCTAAATTTATTATTTTACTAATAGAAATTATGTACAATTGACCTTGATTAATTGTCCTTGTTCACTTTTGAAATCGGGAGGATTAAATTGTTACGTTTTTTTAAATAAGAGATCAATCTGTTCAATATCAAAATTAAGAAGGACTGGAGATGTGTTTTTACCTTAAATAACCATTAAAAAATAAAAACGCCGTGGAATCGCGGAAAGACCAGGTCTCCACCCCGGGGCGGCGGAGCTTTTGTATCGTTGGATGCAACTTTATAAGCATTTTTGTTTCTTCTCATTTTCTGTCAAAATATTATTCTTAATTGAAATAATATTTTCAATTTCACTATATATATCCCAATTCCTTAATCTCGGTTCACAGTTCATCCAGCACGTAATTTCATTGAGAAAGATCAAGAAATGGATAAGAACAGTAGCTTTTGCTTTTCAAATTTATCTTCAAATCTTCCGATCACTTGTTTGATCACTTTCATCACCATTTTCCTACTACGAGTTCTTAACGTCATTTACCGAACCGGCAAGCCACTAGGCAAAAGAGTTTCTCTGCAGCGGCCTCTCAGCACTCTCATTGTTTTAGGTTCAGGTGCGCTTTTTTTTTTTTTTTCTTCTTATTTGCTTTTGATTTTACGATGTTTGGTTATGATCTTCAGATCGTGTGATATGAGTCTTCAAAAAGCTCGTGTATTAGAGAATTCTTCGGCTGATTCGGTAACTTCATTTTTTCTCTTCATTCTCTCATAAATTGCTATTAAGATTTTGTTCATTGCCTTTTGTTCTTTTATTCGTTGGATTTCGATTTGTTTAATGTGATTTTGTGTTTGTATGATTACTATTTATATATTATAGTTCAATGAAATCTGTCATCTTATGTCTGGAATCATGAATTTGGAAATTTGGAATTGGATTGCATTTGCTTATATGAATTCTGAGAATGAGATGCATGCATTATGTATAAATTAGTTAAGATTTAATATGATTATATATGTAAAAGATAGAAAAACATTTATTTCAATTTCATAATCCTCTATAGGAATTTCAAGTTCACAACTAAATTAGATTTTCTTGTTACTTCCTTTTTTCCTCCTTGTATGTGAATGTAGTTAATTTTCGACCTCTTTTCTTGGAAAAATCACAATTTAATTTCCATTGATAAGCAATGTTCTAAATCTTTCACAACAGAGAGCCTAATTTCAGACTTTCATGTATGATTTATTGGACAATCACCGACTCTAGACTGTCCAAGAAACTAGATCCAATAATTTCGTCCTGGCATAATTTTTTTTTAGAACTTCTTTTTTGCTCTTATGTCTTCGTTTTGAATGATCTTGCCTGATTTCTTATATTAGTAGTACTACTATTTTGCTGTTTTTCTTTCTATTTTACTCTTAAACTTCATTTTTGTTGAAGCACCTGCATTCAACACCTGTGTTTGTTGCTTATATTGATGAGGATACAGGGACATAACCCTCCAAATACAAGAAAATCTTGAACAAAAAATTGAACTTACCTGTGTTTGTCACTTATATGGATGAGGAGATAATTGCTGCAGTTCTGCTTCTTAAGAAACAGAACTGTGGTTCATAATCATGTTCCTGTTTTTTCTGTTCATAAAAGAGGTTTCCTTCTTAACTTTATTTCAATCACAGAGTGAGACCAAGGGACTCTCTGCAGAATTTATGCAGATCTATAGAAGCAGGGAAGTTGGTCAATCATATGTAACTTCTGTTTGGACAACTTTAGTTGCCATGGCTCATGCATTGTGGCTGATGATTAAAATCAGACCTCAAGTGGTATTTTTCTGCCTCTGTTCTGTTTTTCTTCTCTTCCAATTTTGTTGCATTTGCTTAAATGAGATGTTTGCGCTCAAATTTCTTTCTAAAAACTTCATTCTTCATTGCAGGTTCTTTGCAATGGCCCTGGTACTTGTATTTCTCTATGTGTAATTGCATTCTTTTTCAAGGTTTGCATTTTCCTTCCTAACCCATTTTATTTTATATTCCCTTTCTCTGTTGGGATTTTTCCGCAGAGGAAAAAAGAAGATAAGTTCAATGCATACATTTCTACTTCTAAGAAAATTGGAGGTTAGCCATTTTTCTTTCAAATTTTGCTTGCAGGTGGTTGGAATTAGATGGTCATCCGTTTTTTATGTTGAGAGCATTGCAAGAGTAAAAAGACTCTCTTTAAGTGGTTTGTTGCTTTACAAGTTAAGGATTGCTGATCAGTTCTTTGTGCAATGGCCGCATCTGCAGAGAAAATACCCTCGGGCTCATTATGTAGGTTGCCTGATGTAGATAATTAAGTCAGCTGCTGATGGGTACTCTCACTTAACTTCTTAGATTATTTTCTTATTATTATATTCTACTACTTTATAAAGTTTCTTTCCCTCCACTAAGATTTTTGTATTTCCGTGTTGAGGTGGGTTCATTACTACAACATGATTTAATGTAGACTCTGATATTTGGCAAAAAGAACAATAGGATGTTATATCAATCAGCTCAAAATTTCAGTAGTAACATTACAATTGATCTTTTAACAAAGACCATATATATTAAGAGTCTTCCAGCATATTATTTCACAGCCTGAATGTGAAGTCTTTAGGAATAAGTTTTTTAGACATGCAGTTCCTAGGGTCTATACCCGGGTGTAAATAAGGCCTAATTTAACTGTGTTATTTTATTATTTATTATGTATTTGTATTTACATTATTGTCCCTAGCATTTGAGGATGGTTTTTGACTTCATGTGTGTTATTTGTATTTAAATTATTGTCCCTAGTAGTTAATGACAGTTATTGTGTGATATTTGTATTAAAAAAAGGGTTACTGTTTGATGTATTAACAGTGTATATAATTCTACACCATCAATGAACCAGATGATACTGCATCATTAGAAATGAAATTAATTGAATTTAGTTTCAAAAGAGTTTAGATGATGTGTCATCATCTAGTTCATTGATAGTGTATACAATATTAGTGCATCAAATATAAATCCTTAAAAAGAAGTGAAGACAGAGGTGGCCTGATTGTTTGTAGGAAAGGTCCCTTGGGAGTCACTGTATTTCCAGTATTGTTAATGCGCTTTAAGATTTACAAAATCTGTTAATGGCAGTAAAGATTATTAGATTGTGTTCAGTGTTCTGTTTGGTTTTTGTGTTTGAAGGGTTCATGTGATAAAGTTAGGAAAGAGTTTCTGGTTTCGTAACAAAGTTCTGGATCAACTTCTGTTTCTGTGATTTTGTAAAGTAGATTACTTACCATGATTAAATTCCTACATAGCTTGGTCCAAATTTCCTATCCTTTTTCTACTATTTTTGTCTCTAACTTTATATCATTTTTAGGATGAGAGCAGGCAACATTGCATTATTTGTTTAGGTTCTTGAGCTATCTTGGAGATTTGGCTTGAATAATCATATATATTTTTTAAGCTTGGATTGAACATTGAGAATTCTTACGTATATGTCACAAACCAGCCAGCAAGGAACTAGTGTGTATGACTCACTGAAGTTTGATTGGCTTCGGTGAAGCTCATTTCCAAGCATTCTCTCTCTAGTTTGTGATATAGTACCTATATTCAGGGCGAATGCACCAGTTTCTAAGATTTAAAATAAACCTCATAAAGAGCCTTGACTTGGCTTATTAACTATGAGCTTCAATGAACCCTATTGACATGTTGACCATTAATGGCTGTTCATTTAACCGAACATAAACATGTTTCTTTCTTTCTTTTTCACACATCAGTAATGGGTTGATTCTTAGATTCATTTGTCTAGTCTTCCCTGTTGTTTTTGAACACACCATTGTTTTATGGCATCTTTCTTTTCTCTGTTTTAACTCCCTCCTGCTTTTGCTTTTTTACACACTGTTACAGAATGGGGCTAGTGGAAACAAATTAGATAATTATTTTCTTCTCCTATACCAACTAGCATGGTCTAGCTTGGTGCTTTAGTTAAGCTGTATCCCTAGCCATTTCGGATGAAGTTATATCCAAAACGGAGAATACGTAGGCATTACTGAATTGTATTTAGTTTGCTAGTGCTATTTTAGAGTTTGGTTATCTATGACTCTGCATTGAGAAGGTCAGAAGGATGAAGAAAGATTACTTTTGGGGTTGTATTTCTTGTTTTGCCAAAAATGGCAATCTCATATGGAACTGTGGAAGCCACACTTAATCTGTTAACTAACCTCTTCGAGTAAAGGACTCTTCGAAACTTCACTACCGTTTCGATATTCATTCTTAGAGCTTTTATTGTCAAGATAACACTGGTAAACATATGAAACAAAGCCCCATATCGCCAAGACCATGGCAATTGCCTTCACTGCATCCATTTTGTCATGGAAAAAGATCACAGCTAGAATTGGAATAACAGGCAAACCCAAGACACTTATGGCATTGGAGAAGAGCGAAGAAACTTTGAAAATCAATCCTATTGCGCCAATGACAAAAAGCTGTGAAGCTATAGCTGTTTCAATCAGGGTCATTGCATAGGAAAACTTACCGAGTTCGAACTCTTCCACTTCTATTGACAAACCTTTCCATTCTCCGCTGATTAAAAGTCCCAGAATGGCAGCAGAAGTCGCAACTAGTGACTGATATATAACCATTTCGAACACCTTTGCGTGTGTTTCTCCTTTTAGAAGCTTTCTGAAGGTGAGTTGTGTTAGAGAAAGCATCAAACCGTACCCGGCAGAAGCACCAATGGTGCAAATGAATCCGATTGCATATTTTCCTTTAGAGACTTCAACATGGCTTGCTGGATTGGTTTGAAATATCAGGAGGGAGGAGGATATTGTTAGTAGAACTAGTGAATTGATTATAAATGGAGTGAACTTTTGTGAATGTAGGAAGAATGAGAAGAGAGCATTGAAGGCTGCACAAATGAGGGAAAAAGTCGATACCGGAAGGTGTAAGAGTCCAATAGAATACATCAAGCTGTACGCCACTAGGCAAATACCGAAAGAGAAATAGACCAATGCCAGTATCACCGCTGATGGCTGCCGTATCTGCTCATTTTTGGTGCAACTTTTTGTTGGTGCTAAGCAGTAACATGGTATGACAAATGGGAAGCCTGCGAGTTGTGCGAGTGTAGCAACCCATATGCTCTTCCCGCCTTTGTCATAGTATAGGCGCCCCAAGAGTGTTGATGCCGACTGACCGAAGATTACAAAGAATGCATACATGATGATGCTGCTGATCCAACACTTATAGTTCCTTGGTTCATGGCTTGCCAGTTTCTTGCTATTCTGATATTGAGGTGAGTTTTCTTCCTTTACTTCTTGAACTGTTAGAAAAACATTAGCATAATTGTCAAATGAGTTTCTTTATCTGTTATATTTTGCAAACCTAAAATGTCTGCTTTTTCTCTATGTTGTTTCGACTCATCATTTTTCTTGAAGTATTAATATTTGACATTCATTCCGACATTGCAAACCTAAATGCATGAATATAACATGAAAAAAATAATAAAAGCATAATACGACATGACAATAAAACAAATCTATAATATATATAAAAAACATAAATGTAAATAATCTTTTGAACTGATGAAAATTATTTTTTATTTCTTATTGTTTTACTAAATCGATATCAGGTTAAAAATTTAATATTATTAAATTTTAAATATTAAAAATATTTTACTCAAGCTTCAATTATGCTTTGGTATATATGTTAAATTATACTTTCAATGTAATTTAAAATTATTCAATGTTGAATTAAAATTTTGATGGGTATTTTAATTATATACTATAAAATTAAAAGTTATTACTATAAAATAGATGCATTACATTTGGGCATTTTCATTCAAGTAGTAGCTTAAAAAAATCACTAAAATGGTTTGGCTTTCATTATTTTTATTCTATTGTTTGAAAAATTTTCATTCTATAATATTTTAATTATCAAAATAATTTATAAATTTTGATTATTTTTGGCAATTTGAATGAAGTAAAAATATATCATTTAATGAAATAAAAAATTAAGAATGTAAAATCACATGCTAACATGTATGATATTAAAAACTTATATAACACATGAATTTGCCAATATCTATATAAAACAAACTATTGATATATCAAAAAGAATTATATAAACATTACTACTTTAAATGCTAATATTATATGAAAAAATAATATCAATTGTCAGATTTGTTAGAAACAAAAGCCTAGATATGCAAATTAAACATATAACTTCATCATTGTAATGAGTAAGAAAATTATTTTGATGACACTTTTAAAATAAACACATCATAACGCTTAAAAAAGTAAAATTAAATTGTAAAAAGCAAAGTGATAATAAATAAAGTTTTAATTAATCATGTTGCATTGTTTCTTGGCATCTCTCTACACCCATAAAAGGAAAAATGAAGAAACAAAAAGCCGTAAAAATGATCAATTTCTTCTGAACTCTATAATATTAAGGCTTAACTACAAAATTGGTCCCTACACTATGTCATTTTTTCCACTTAGGTACTTAAGGCTTTTTTTAGTCAAAAGTGGTACCTAAACCATCAATTTTGTTTCATTCTATCCCACGTACGAAGTCAAAGAACATGCCACATGTCATGTTCTTATTGGCTGGTATAATGTTTTGGCTAAAATGAGATGTTAATTTGTTTTTACTAGAACGAAATTCATAGTTTAAGTACCACTTTTGATAATATGTTACTTTTATATACTGACTGAGAGAAGTGGTAAAGTGGTATAATTTGAGGTTTAATTTAATATTTAAGCCTAATATTAATTGTAAAATGAATCAAATTGGCAAAAGAAAAGAAGTTATGTTCAAAATTCAATCCATTTTTTAATCGGATGTTATTTTTTGTTTAAGCCTTTCTCTAAGCCTAATAAATTGTTGATCTTCTCAAATATCGGACAATTTTTGAGCATAGGCAAAAAATCCGACCCTCAAAAAGCTGTAGTGCTGCTAGAAACAAATTTGATTGGCCGATTGAAACGGAAAATAGTAGTTTGACCGGTGTCATATGATCGAATAGGGAGAATCATTGTGAGCCAGTAAAAATTGGAAAGCTAAATAAAATACCGGCCTGATTCTTACAACATTGCTTCTAGAGGTAGAGATTGTTGAAACCTAAAACATAGCAACCAAGCCAACTCTCTTGTTTAATCTCTATGCTCTAACACCATCTTTCTGTAAATAACAACAGAAGAAGAAAGCCAACTCTAAAATCCATTTTCTAGTTTGCTTCTCTGATATTCATGTGTGCTTTTTCTATGTTGGTCCCTTTATTTATATTTGGTATTTGTGTTCGACTTATATCATACGAGAATATGATCCCAAAAAACATACTAGAAGAAGTTTTAAAAAGATTATTTATATAAGATACGTACCCGTATTTGATATATGAATTTGAGTGAACATAGGAGCCTACTTACCAATGATGTGGAGTTGAACTTCTTGAGTTTTTCCCATATTCAAAACATGAAGAGGTTCGAAAAATGAGCCCCCAGTTAGAGAAGGAGAGAAAAGAGGAGATATTTTAACAAAATAGGAAGGGATGTATGTGTGAATGGCAATTTAAGTAGCCAACAGAAGAAAAAGAAAGGTATCCAGTTCCATCCATATGAAGCACGAGGACGATGACGACCGCATCTTGTTTCTTTCTTTTTTGTCTTGTCGTCTTTATTGTTTGTGATTGAGTACGTATTACATATTTTTCGATTTATTTGAAGGGTTATATTTCTTCACTCATGTCCGAATGTGTGTCGTATGAATATTTCAGAGGAGGAAGCAACATAAAACATAACCATATTATCATCTGTCATGAATCTGTTTTTACAAATTTGAGAATGGTGGGTACATTGACTTTGTGCAGGTATGAAACATGTGCATGGTTTGAGTTTGATGGGGGCTTTTTAGTTTGCAATAAATAGTTTAGTTTATATATCAATTGCAATATCTGCATCTTCAATAACAGGAAATTCACATGGCTTATCGAATGCATCACTCATGATCACGCAATTTAGTGCCTTGGATTTTGACCATTTTGTAAAATGATGATGATGCTTTCTTTTTTGTGCTAAACTTGAACTATCTCATTTACACTAGATCTCCATCAGTAAACAAAGGAGATGGCCTTTTTCTTTGCTCTTGCGGCTTCCACAGGCCTTAGAGCGCAGCTTCTCCTGGGATGATGCTATGCGTCGACTCTCAAGTGTCGACAATAACAATGTATCTTTGCTTGGTCCTACCTTGGAAACTATCCACATTAAATTGGATCTTGTCCTAATGGCCAAAAGCCCAAGTTACCGGCTTCATTCCTTCTTTGCTCTATTGTTGGATAACAGAATTTTTCCGATGTTCCAAAGTGACGATTTGGATGTCCTTTTACCTGGTTAGGCGGCTTCGACGTGCCTTGGTCGTCGACCCTTTGCTATTTCCGGATTTTCCGACTCAGTTTATTTATAATAAAAAAATAAATCTTGATAGAATAAAGGTTAAATTGTGCTATTAGTCAATGTATAAAGGCTTAATAGTAGAATTTGACCTTAAATGAACTTTTGCTTTGGTCGACTGAATCAAAAACTGAAATAACAACTGACGCGATACGTAATTGAAAAAGAAAAACACTGATAAATAAATAAAAACCGATGGATTAACTAATTCTATAAATTATGATTTTTTTTATTAATTCAAATACAACTAAAATAAAACATGACTTAATTAATTTAAGTACAAACTTATGATTAAACTATAATTACTTATTTCTATCTTAAAACGAAACATACAATTTTATATAAACATGACTTTAATTTGTACACGTAAACTTATAAAACAACACGATTTAGGTTTAAATAAAAAAAATTTTAAATTTATCATATTTAATAATAAAGAATTACATTTAAACCAACGTTAACTGTACCTCCCGCTAATTTAATTTAACCGAAATTCTGATTTATGTAAATTACTTGCTCTATAAATATATATCTCAGCTTCATTCTTCAATTACTGTTTCTTTAACTGTTATATATTTTAATTCTTTGCTTAATTCCATGATGATGAATTCATTCAAGTTTTTGTTTTTTATCTTTTGCTTCGCTTTCTTCAAACAATCTTATCAGAGTCGTATTGTTATTCCAAAAAGTTATAATCAATTCAATCTTACTGATGTTGCGGGACCCGAGAGCATCGCCTTCGATTGTAAAGGCGAAGGGCCATACGTTGGTGTATCCGACGGCAGAATAATTAAGCATGAACCGAATTTTGGTTGGAAAGAATTTGCTATTCCTTCATTAACCAGGTATTAATTTATCATCATCTTTTTTCTTTTTTTTTATCGTTTTGTTGACATAATAGTGAACTAATTGACAGGTTTTTTTTCTTTGTTGGATCAGGGAAAGGAGGTTATGTGACGGGTCGACAAATCCCATGCTTGAACCTATATGCGGAAGGGCTTTGGGTTTAAAATTTAACGACGCAACATGCGATCTTTATATTGCAGACGCATACTTTGGTTTGCTAATGGTTGGGCCCAAAGGGGGAGTAGCACAAGTTCTCGCCAATTCATCCGGGGGAATCCCATTTAGATTTACAAATGGGTTAGACATCGATATCAACACGGGAGTTGTTTATTTTACAGACAGCAGCATTATTTTCCAGAGGAGGTATTTCTTTTTTTTTCTTTCCTTTTATTTAATTTACGGTTGCTCTTGATACAAGTATTGTTTGTTATTTAAAACTCATGAATACTTGCATGTGTGTGTAGGTATGCGGACCTTTTGTCGAGATCATCAACTGACCGAACTGGAAGGTTGCTTAGATATGATCCGCGCGCAAAAAGGGCATCTGTAATGTACAAAGGTTTAATGTTTCCCAACGGGGTGGCTTTGAGCCAAAATCGTTCTTTTCTGCAAGTGGCAGAAACTATACGAAAGAGAATATTGAAATTCAACCTTGGAGATGAAGGTGGACTAAATAATAACGAGCCAAAAGTGTTTGCTGAGTTACCTAGAGTTCCCGATAACATTAAGATGAATGAAAAAGGGGAATTTTGGGTGGCTCTGAACACGGGAAGGCTGAGAGAAACTAGTAATGATGGGCCGGATCCTATAGGAGTCAAATACGATGGAGAAGGTTCTATTTTACAAGAATTGGACGGGAACGGAGGAACTATATTTAATTCTATTAGTGAAGTGAACGAGGTGAATCGAACATTATATATCGGTTCGGTCGTAAAACCTTATGTTGGGGTTTTAAAAATTTAAATTTTCAGCTATTTATTTATTTTAATTAGATTTCATTTAGTTTATAGTTGTATTCAATTTCATAGACGAATCAATTGAAGTTTATTATTATTTTGCTTTGGGTTATTATTATCCCTACATATGTATCAGCAACACTTGAAGTGGGATGAAATTACATACATACCCTTAATTGGGCATGAAATTACATTCATAATTATTTAAATTCCTCAGGCAGGTTGCTCCTTGCGTACAAACAAATTTGTATAGGTTAAATAATGCCATTGATCCCTGTACTATTGACAAATTTTGATTTAGTCCTTATACTTTAATTTCTACAAATTTAGTCTTTTCTATTTTTCAAATTTCTAAATTTAATCCCATTTGTTAACACTATTAAACTTTTTTTGTTAAATTTGTTTGTGTGTGACATTTTAAAATTTAAAAAAAAAAACTCACTTGGAAGAAATATAACTAAAAAAAATGACATTATAATGAATCTAAATTTAACAGAATAATTTTAACATCTAAAAAATTAGAGGATTAAATTCAGTATACTAAAAACAAAAGTTATACACTCATTTTTGTCTTGACTGATGAATTCTCTGGACATGTTGGACTTTTTAACTGTTGCATTTTGTCATGTCAATATTATTACAGGTGACATATCATATTTTGCTATTTACTTTCTCTAATAATCACATCAACAAAAATAAAAGTAATGATCAAACTTAACTTTTTGTTGTGAGACTTAATTGATTCTACCCTTAAATAATAACTACCTCTAAGATATCGCAGAAAGATAAAAATTCAAGGGAATTATCCAATTTGAGTGCCTATTAAAGTTTGAGGGCTTATTTGAATACAATAATAAAGTTGAAGGGCTTATTTAATATATTACCCATTTTATAATTAGTATAGTTTTGGCCTTAATCAGAACTAATAAATTACATTTATCAATTTCGTCCCTCGTCCCGTTTTTTCCTCGTACCTTACAAAACAGTCACAGCTCAGAAAAACATCAGTCAATAAAAATTCCTAGAAATTTTTTTCCCGAGAAAATCTTTGCCAAACGAGAAAAAAAAATGGTCAGCTTTCCTTCTCTTTTTCAACTATTTTGTCTTTCAATTTTGCATTTTAAGAACCTTTAAGAAAACAATTCTCTAATTTTTGCGTTTTAATGGTCACTTTTGTTTATGTTCGATTATCTGTAACGCAGATCTAAACTTATTTACATCAAATTTGATTTGAATTCTGTTCGTAATGTTAATTTTTCTAAGAGTTAGACTCGGATCCAATATATTTCTTTTAGAGTTCAATTATAAAAAAAAAAAAAAAAGGATAGAAAATTGTATGTTGAAGATAATTTTTACATTATAATTAGCTTGTTTAGTTGAAACCGGTTTTAAAAGTTCGATTTTTCTTGTTTGTAGGAATTGTGTCCTTTAATTAAAAACATTCTGCTTTTGGATTCCGAAGGTAAACGTATAGCTGTTAAGTATTATTCAGATGATTGGCCTACCAATTCTGCTAAGGAAGCTTTTGAGAAAGCTGTGTTTGCTAAAACCCAAAAGACTAATGCCCGTACAGATGGTAAAATTTTGCTTCTGCGCTATGATTTTTCTGTTAATGTGTGCTCAACATTTCGTTTGATCTGATTGTTTAGGTGTGAATCATGTAGATTTGTTAACAAAGGTTAATGCTGATGGTGGGTTAATCAAGTCATTGGATTTGAGAATTTGAAATGTTGCTTGCTTGTTCATAAAGGGTTTTCCTTCAATTGTATTTGTCGAGGGGAGGTCAGTCTCGCTCTGGGAGACATCTTCAGGGAGTGTTGTCCGGGGAGTTGGCGAACCCTTCAACGGTGGAGGTATTGTGCTTGGGGTATCTATGCTTGAGGGTGAGGTGCTCCCCAAACTCTGGAACCCGTTGGGCTCTCCTTGGAACCAAAAGATAAAACCCGGGGCTAAAACCGAGCATAAACACCCCGGGCACAATACTTCCACCATTGAGGAGTTCGCCGGCTCCCCGGATGACACTCCAAGAAGATGTCTCCCAAAGCGAGACCAACCTCCCGTCAACAGTATTGTTTTGAACATTGTTTTCGTTTGTGTTAGTGCTTTCTTAACATTTTGTTTGATCTGATTGTTTACATGTAAAATCATGTAGATTTAAGTCAATCAAGTCATTAGATTTGAGAACTTTGAAGGTTGTTTGCTTGTTCATAAAGGGTTTTCCTTGGATGTATTGTTTTTGACATTGTTTTTCATTTCTGTTAATGCTTTCTTAACATTTCATTTGATCTGATTGTTTACACGTAAAATATAGGTTCAAGTTAATCAAGTCATTAGATTTGAGAATTTGGAGTAGTTTGATTGTTCAAAAAGGGGTTTTACTTTTCCTTTGATGTATCGTTTTGAACCCTTTTTTTAGTTTTTGTTAATGTTTACTTGATATTTCATTTGATCTGTTTCTGTATACATGTAAATCATATTGATTTATGAGGAAGGTTGATGATGGTGAGTTAATCAAGTTATAATATTTGAGAAATTCGCCGTTTGCTTGTTCATAAGAAGTTCTGAACATAGTTTTCATTGTTTCTGTGTGGATGAATTGCGGAAATATCCTAGGTTGGCATTGCTTTAAGTATTTCAGATTGCTAGTTTAACATGGTTTTTTTCTGCTCCCTTACAGCTGAGATAACAATGTTTGATAATTATGTTGTTGTATACAAGTTTGTTCAAGACCTTCACTTTTTTGTTACCGGAGGTGAAAATGAAAACGAGATTATCTTGGCTGCAGTACTCCAGGGTTTCTTTGATGCAGTTGGACTTCTCCTCAGGTTTTTCATAATGTTTCCTACTATTACAATCTTTCTACATGTGTGAGATATCATCGTGCTATGTTACTTGGACTCAGGTGTATGTATTGGACATGGATATGTGTCTGATATGGTGTATGTTTTTACAAGATTTTCATGTAAATGAACAGTTTGGGCATAGGCATAGGTACTTCATGAAGAGTCGGAACAGCGTAGTCGTCATGCCTAATTTTGGTTTTGCACCCCTTGTTCTCACTACCCTTTGTTTCAGAGGCACTGTGGACAAGAAGGAAGCACTGGAGAACTTGGATCTTATTTTGTTATGCCTCGATGAGATTGTTGACGGCGGGTACGAATAATCGTTCTTTGCATAGTTAACTTGATTTATCTTTACCTTTTCGAATCTTTTAGAATATATCTTTCTTTGCTTATATGATTCTTTTCAAGTGTCTCTGGTATTTATCTGGGTTTGTTTGGTAAAAGTTTAAAGATGTTGTATCATTATTTCAACTGAAGTTGGTTTTTGCCAATAATTCATTATACCAATACAATTCTTGGCTGGAAATGTCTCTTGATTCTTCTTCCGCACCTCCGTAAATTACTGGCAAACACGGTGATGGTAGACTAGGTTAAACATATGGATGCTGCACTAATCACTTATAGTACCTTATAGCGGTCTATCTCTATAAGAAGAAAAAGAGAGAAAAAGAAAAAGAACGATAAGGGGAAGTCACCCGAAGCAACTGCCCCGTGACAATGCTTATCTCTCATCCCTGTTTGACTGTTCTTTATCTTTGTGCAGTATCATTCTCGAAACTGATGCAAATGTTATAGCCGGAAAGGTTGCTAGTCATAGCATGGATGCTGGAGCTCCTTTGTCTGAACAGGTACTACGATCCTTGTTCCCGAAACAAGCAATGCACAACTCCCTCCCTCTTTTTCAATCTTCTTCCAATTTTCCCCCCTGAAAAGAGGACCTGAATTCTTTTAACTAGTAAAATATTGATGACCATCGCCACCAAACTAAAACATTCGATGTTTGTTTTTACAGACGATAACTCAAGCATTGGCAACTGCACGGGAACATCTTACAAGATCTCTCCTCAAGTAATGGCATATATACCAGGCTGGAAGGTGAGAAAGGTAGAGAATTTATCCTTTTTTGTAATGATACTATGATATTATATCTGATTATGATATACTATATGTATAGCTAGCTGCATTAGGAGATTAATATTCAAGGAATTGATGTTAGAAGATACAAGACAAAGGCATATATATGTGTGTGTGTGTGTGTGTGTGTGTGTGTGTGTGTTGGGTTTCACAAAAGAGTAAAATTTTTACATAAAGGTTTACATGCTTTGTTTAGTGGTTTTTTTCTCTTTTGGGAATTTTCATATGAAAAAGAAATAAAAATGTTTGTTGTTCAGCTTTATAAACAGGGACTAAATTTGCATAATTTTGTCCATAGATTCAAGGTGAAATTATGGTTTTGGCCCCTGTACTATATTCAAATTGAGGATTCAGTCTCTATACTTTAATTTAACATAATCTTTTTTTTACTATTCCAATGAATGTAATTTTTAAAGGTATTAGTTATTTAAATTAAGGAATAAGAAGAAGAAGATGGAATTATGTTAAATTAAAATCGAAGATGACAATAATCTCGATTCTCATGCAATATTTCAAGGTTATAATAATTTGACTGAATTTAATTTTTTTAAAATAACAAAATTCGAATAATTTGTGAGTACATGAATATTCAAACAAATAATTATTTATCATAACCAAAGTCACTTGGATATAAATGGCAATGGGATGGAGATTTTGATTATTTCTGATAATATAAGAAAAATAATTATAATATAATATAAAAATAAAAAATTACTATAAAGGTTAAAATAAGCTCCAAGCCCCTATACCTTTTGTATTATTGAAATGTAATCTCTATATTTATATTTTTAGAAATTTAGTCCCTATATTTTTTAAATTTTAAAATTTAAGTTCAATAGTTAACAGCATTAAAATTATTTTGTTAAAAAACAATGTTGATGAACCTGAATTTAATAAAAGGATTTTAACTATGTTAACAATTGGACTTGCATTCTTATACCCGAAAAGTAGAGAAACTAAATTCTTTGGAATAAAAATAGGAAGAATAAATTTTAAATATACAAAAGATACATAGACATGAACATATTTTAACCTAACATAAAATACATTAAACATAAGGTTAAAATATGCTATTAGTCCATGTACTTCTATAGAACTTGAGATTTAGTCCCTATACTAAATCCCTATAGTTTAAAAGTTAAAATTTCAATCCTCTTACTTTTTCAATTTAATAATCATAGTCTAATCATTATCGTCGTTGGTAGTTTCTGTTTAAAATTTATTTAGTTTCCGTCAATCATATAACACGTCACGTGAAGGTAGCTTAATCAATATGTCAAATTGATAAATTTTAACAAAAAATATTTGCAATTTTAATTAGTGGGTTGAGATTTTTAAATCATAAAAGTTTAAAGATTTAATTTTTAACTTTTTTAAGCAAAATGATTAAATCTCAAATATTATCAAACTACAAAGACTAACCACATATTTTAAACTAAACATAAATACAATATAGAATAAAAGAATAAACACAATACAAATACTTGAGGTTATAAGATATAGATCCCAACAAACTTCTCACATAATTAATTACTTCTTAAGAGGCTTGTTTGCCATGAAAAGAATCCAAAAAAAAAAGTGTTTTTTTTTTTGTGTGTATTATGTGGTTAATCGGTATCTCTAATAATTATTTTACGATTTATAACATTTAATTTTTTTTAAATAATATTTTTTTCAAAATTTGAAATTAAATTCTCTCATAAAAATACGATAGGTATTTATCATTGCACCGAATATTTGTTAATATTACAAGATAAGTATAGCTCTTTTAAAATGGAATCTAATACGGTTTGATTCTTTTGATTAAAGAAATCTACCTTTACTATTCTTCATTTATAAAAAAATATGAATTATCAAATTCAATCCAAATGTTATTAAATTAACAGTGGAATAATAAAATATTTGTATTTAAATTTTTATTGAATTATGAATTTGTTTTGGTCACTTAATTATGATTTTTTTTTATCACTCAACTATAAAAAGTTACAAAATGATCATAAAAGTATTCATTTTTGTTTTTTTGTCATTCAACAATCTTGAATTTTTTGGCATTTCGATTTTTATGATAACAAAAAAAAAATGACTTAATGACAAATTTGGCCACTAACGTTTGCATGTTTTGTCAAAATGACCCTAATTGTATTTTTTAGTCTTTTTTGGCCATCAACTTTTGTTTTTTTTTTTCAATCTGCTTTTTCTAACAGATGTAATGAATAAATTCAAGGTTTCAAATTTTCTTTTCTTTTAAAAGGTTTTCATCTTTCATATGTTTGTTTACTGAAAAGTTTTTATACTAAGTTAATTTGTTTTAGATAATTACATCTATTTTTTAAATTATGAGTTTTTTTATTTTTTTTATTTTTCACATGTAATTATATTAATGAGTTATCTAAGTAATAAGTTACACCTCATTAAAAATATTCCACATATGAAATTCCACATCATTCCCAATTAACTTTTTTAACCGTACTTTTATTAAATTTGTTAGAAAAAAGCAAATTGAAAAAAAGAACAAAGGTTGATAGCCAAAAAAGGCACAAAAATAGAATTAGGGCTATTTTGACAAAACATACAAACATTAGTGGCCAAATTTATGATTAGGCAAAAAAAAGAAATGGAATTTCAAGGTTTCCTAGAGCTAAACCTAGTTAAGAAGGTAGTTCTTCCCTTAGCTTATAGGCAAACTGAAATGAACAATAAAGTTAGATTCTAAGTCCCTACAAACTTTTTATTTTTAAGATTAAGTCATATTTAAGGCAGCAAAATCACAAACATTAATTAATCAGAACAAGGAATCAGTATGTTCTTTTTATTATTATTTTCCCTTTAGACAAATTGAATCAATACCCTTTCAATAGTGAATTGCAAAGCCTCCAAGTATCATCCCTTTTTGCATCAAATCATGAAAAATCTCTCTTTATCTATCTTACACTTTAACTTTTTTTGATTCAATCCCATAAAACAGTTACAACAGATTCACTCATAATTAATAAATATTTTATTTTATGGACCACTTAGTTTATATTATTTGTAATTAAGAGTTACCATAATTCAACAAATTGTCACTAATCTACGATTGATTTTATGATCTTTTAGGACGGTCCAATTTGGTTCATGGTTGACTCTACAAAATTAAAATAAAAAATAAAACGTTTCAAAAATATTAAATCGTCAAATTTATTTAAATACATCGGTTTGAAATGATTTTTTAAGTCACATCAACTCATTACTCACCCTTATTTCTATTTTTTTTTTCTCTATTTCAAGATTATATACTCTTTATATACAAATAATAATTATTATTCTAAAGAATCTAAACCCTAAAATTAATCGGAATATATCAATTAGAGACCTTCCATAACCAACCTTAAATCGTTACTATTTGAAGTAAAACAAATCCACAAACAGATTTAAGATGATGTCGTATTTTTAGGGTGTAGTAAAATAATAAAACTACTTGACAATATCCTAAACATGCTTCGGAAGTTTTTTTTTACTCCACTAACAATGGATAGAATAATTATCCTACACTAATATTGTAAAAACAAAATTAATGGTTGAATCGGTCAAATCATTTACTCTCAATTCGACTATTGATCCAACAATAATTAAATAAACAATCAAATTTTCAAAAAAATTTACAAATACATCAATCAATTTTTTTTTACTGACTTGCTCGGATGTCGGTCCAATCCCTTTATCCAAACTGATATATCAACCGTTACAACAACATATATATATATATAATATCAAAAACCCAAAGATTTAAAATCCTAGCAGACAACCCTTTTGCCTTTACTTTCCCCATTCCATACACTTTTTGGGGGTTTTCTCCATTTTTGGCACCTTACACCTTGCTTGCTAATTCCGACAACCAAATTGCCTCTTTTCTCAAGTTTTCTTATATTCTCCTTTTCTCTCTGTTTTCAATCTATCTTCTATCCAAGGCAGCTTTGATTCTTTTCAATTCCCCCCCCCCCCCTCCCTCTCTTTTTTTTTTGTGGGTTTATTTATAGACACCAAATATATGTAATAAAGGAGTGATAATAAAATAGAAACACACACCTTCTTTGCCATTGGTCTTTCTCTTTGTTTTCTCATATATATATATATACATACATACATATTGGCTTGTATATAATTGTTCCTATTAAAGTTTTTTTTTTTTTTTTTTTTGAAGAACTACTTGCTTGCAATTTATTCAAGCAGATGCAAGACATGGGTTGTAGGCTTGTTCAGTTTCTATCAATCTTTCTCTTCCATATTTTCCTCTGTTCAGGTGATTCATTCATTCACATACACATATAAATATATAGACAGATGGATAGATTGCTCCTAATTATGCATTTGTGTGGGAAACTAGATTTTATTAAGCCAAAATGCACATTAAGTTAACTTCATGTTATTTTTTTTGTAACCAAACTCGAGCTAAGTGTCAGGTATGATTTTTTCTAATACGGATATGTCCCAATTTGTCTTTTTAATATATTTCAAAAATCATATTTGACATATAATATATGTCAAAGCACAAATGTTTTTGAGTATAATTTAACTCAAATGTCAATCTTTTGATAATATCATGCGGGAATAAAGATGGAAACTAAGTGTCATATGAATGAGAGAGTGATTGTTTCTAGAGAAAATTTCCTAGAAAGACTAAAAATACAATTACACCATTTTATTTAAAACCAATACCTTGTTTGCCTTTATTTCAATTTAACCCTATGGTCTCGATTTAATCTAATATCAATTATATATAAATATATATAGGCAGGGTCTTGGTCTTAAAAAGGATAATTCAATTCCTTTAAAAATTAAAAAGTTGTTGCATTTTAACCCTTCAAAAGTTTATAATTTAATTTTGACCCTCGAAATTCATATATTTCTTCATGAAAAAGAAAACGAATAAAAGAACTTACCTTTGCTTTTAATCTCTTCAGGTTCAAGTGTTTCAGGCAAACCTCCTCCGCAAGAAATCAATCAAAAACCAAAACAAAGCATTCGGATGCTCTTTGCCCCTTCAATATCCACAACAATACTAGACGGTGTCCCCATTGTTAACCCAACAACTCCGGGCACCACTCCAAACCCAACATCCCCCTCGACCGAGCCGATTACAAACCCTACTACCCCGACATCACCGGACACAAATCCGACTCCAACATTACCAGACACCAATCCGACTCCAACATTACCGGACACAAATCCGGCTCCCACCGGCCCTACCACGACTCCTCCGACTGGCCCTACCATGACTCCTCCAACTGGGACAACCACAACTCCTCCAACTGGGACAACCACAACTCCTCCAACAGGGACAACCACGAGTCCAGCAACATCGGGAGGGAGTTGGTGTGTTGCAAACCAAGGTGCTTCACCAACTGCATTACAAGTAGCTCTAGATTATGCTTGTGGCTATGGTGGTGCAGATTGCTCTGCAATTCAAACTGGCGGAAGTTGTTATGAACCTAACACAATTCAAAACCATGCTTCCTATGCTTTCAATGATTATTACCAGAAGCACCCGGATCCGACAAGCTGTGTTTTCGGAGGGGCAGCACAGCTTAGTAACACTGATCCAAGTAAGATATCATCTATGGGTACTAATGGTTCAGTTCAGTTTCGAATAAAATTTATTATTAATATACAGTATTCTGATTTTTGAAAAACCAAGCTAAAGCTGGACTGAATGCTATAGTAATCGACTTGAACTGAGCCATTACTATTCGGATTGGTTCGCTTCATTGATTTTCGATTTTTTTTTCTCAACCCTAAGTAATGCAATCCAAATATTTCTATTGAAATTCGTCTCTGTATTGCTTCAGGTACTGGAAATTGTCATTTCCCGGCATCCTCGTCGACAGGGTAATAATCTTACAACCAATTACCATGGTGTTTTAAACTGGTTAAATTATCTAGTGAGCCCCTATAATATAGGCTGAAAAGTAAATTAGTCTCTTTAATATAAAAAGTAAGCATTTTATTCACTATAAATTTAACTTGAAGCGAATAGGTAAATTATAAAGGTTAAAAAATGCTGACTTGTAGTGTAGGAAAAAAGAAAGAAAAAAAATCAACACTTTCTAGAACACGGACAATAAGTAAATTGTTTTTTTTTTTTTCACCTCACTTTAAAACATAATAAATCAGCATTTTTAACATTTAACTTTATTGTCATTTGTGATTTTACCTATTTACTTTAAAATTAAATATGCAAGGACTAGATTGCTCACTTTTATAGTAGGACTAATTTGCTCCTAAGCTTATAGTATAAGGACCTGTCAGATAATTTAATCTTTTAAATTTCCAGACTAAGAGAAAAGAGTAGCTTACTGTTTTTTCTTCTCAACATGTGAACACAGTGGGAGTCCACCCTCCAACACGACACCACCAACCACCATGTCTCCACCAAGTACTACCACCATGGCTCCACCCTTTGGCATGACCCCGCCAACATTTACTGGAACAGGTGGAGACACGGGTTTCGAACCGACCGGACTCCCGAACTCAGCCATCTCTGTGTCATTCCGATTTTGGCCAACCGTCGCGACGATAAGTCTGGTGTGGTCGTTCATCACTGCAAACAAACTCTAGGCAAAGAATGAATCAAACTTTCAGATATAAGATTGCAATTCCATTGTTCCTTAGCAAAGTTCATAAACTTACCAGCAATCTTTGAGGATCAACAATGAGATTTCTATCTCAGAGGCCTAGAAACATTAAAGATCTATAGCTATAGTTCTCGATCTATGTATGCATAGAAGCTGAAGGATGGGGGAAAAAATGAAGAACATCATAGAATATCTTAGGTTCTTGTATCCATAGATATGTTATGATAGCTGCTTTATCAGAATTACAGTTAGAACAATAAGTTATTGAGATCTAGGAATGCTATTTAAGAAAACTGGAAATCATCACAGGTGTAGCTAGTGCATTAATAAATACATACATACATATATACTTTCATTTATAAATGCAATACTAAATTATACTTATTCATCAGCTCAGCATTGCAATATTTTTTTCACATATTTGGATTTGAATGTGAATGTTGGATTCGGTATGCATCTGGCACATGGGTATCTTCAAAATTTTCTAAAGTTTTCCATGTCTTTGGAGGGTCATATCCTTATACCCACTTCGTACATTGGTGTTAGACATGAGTACTTCAAGAAACATGAAGTCAATATGACTTCCGAAGATCCTCTGTATACAGAGAAACACTTGCAAAAATGTACCATACTTGAATGGGACACACCCCGACACAGAGTAATATAGGTTTTCATTTTTCCTAAAATACTTCTATCTGCTACATATTCAGATAGAGATATGAAGTATAATTCTATGAATATATGAAAATACTTAGAAAAGATTGAGCATATTCATGTCAAACATATATCCATATGGAACATGAACTCCCGAATTTGGATAACATGAGTAAAAAATGTTTAATAGATGCATTAGTTAAAAGAGAAGCATCCAGAAGCAAGAATGAGCTTTGGCAATGTCAATGGCATACATGATTAAGAAGAACAATGAAACAATAAGAGCCAATAAAGTGTCCGAAGACTATAATCATTAATCATTCCACTGCAAACTAAACTTGTATTATTTCAACAACGATTCCTATCTTACACTGATATGACACTAAGACAACACATAGCAAAGTGAAAGGAACATACACATTCTACATATATAAATTTTCATCTAGAAGTCTTATTTTTCTCAGCATAAAATGGACTTATCATGCTAACACAAGAACATAGGTCTGGAAAATATGTTATTCTTACAGTACTCTCTCCTTCTACGAGTCTTCAATAACTTGGAAGACGTCTTGATTCTTCATTAAATTCATATCAAAAGCAAGCAGGAGACAACAGTGATGCAAACAATGCCAACAGTGGCAATAATTGAACCTTGGTCAAATGCTCTCTGCAAGCTGCCAGCACCTGAGAAATGCTGGTAAGCCAAATACGCTGCAATCACCAAGGAAATGATAGCGCCTTGTTGTGTTCCCCTGTAAATGAAACAACACAGATAGTAAAAAATTGAGACCTCTCAATGGTGGGGTTTGTTTTGAATTGGGTCAATTTGGGTTGGATCAATTCGAGTCTTTAAATTTTCAAGTCATTTTAGGATCACATCATTTTATGTTCAGGTCATTTGGGTTTGCTAACTAGGTTTTCAAGTCATTTCAGGTTGTTTGTTTGAGTCATGTCATGTTTGAGTTATTCTGAGTTTGGAACATTTTTTGTTCGGATTGGAATAGTTTGGATTGTTAACTTCTTATGAGCAAATCAAGGTGAATCGGATTTGGGTTAATCGGGTTGGTTTTCAAGTTTGGGTTAGAATTGACAGGTCTATCAAAAATATATAAACCCCATCAAACATAAGCATAAAAAAGAAGAATAATAGTTTATGTTACTTAGACTTGAGTAAGTTTCGTACATGGATATGACCATCCTAAGATCCTCAAAATATATGAAAAAATCTTTTAAAAAATGAAAATAATCATGTCGAAAACATTCCCTTATGTGAAACTTACACTCCATCAAACATAAGTATCGAAAAGAAAGAATAATAGCATCAGTTTGCCTAAAGTAATACATTAACACTAACCTTAAGTTCATTACATGGTGAGGGGCCACAATCACCAAGAGTAATGCTAGAAATGGCAACTCAAGTTCACCTAGAAACAGAAAAAATTTAATTTATCATCCAATTATTTTAGCAAACAAAAAAGTGGTCAAAACTTTCATGATTGAATGTATCCATGTTCCTTGCTTCATGGCCAAATTATTATGAAAAATTGAATCTGATTCGATCATGCCACAATGAAACTAATCCAACTTATAGAGCTACAACACAATCAAACCTGAACAAACAAAATGTGAATTGACTCGAAATAGAAGTCTCTACTGGGATCGTAAGAATTTACCAGGAATGAAGAAGAAGAGACGAACTAGCAGTCCCAAGAATGCTGCCCAAATACCATATTCACCCCTGCAAATTTTAAAACCATCAATCACAAGGATTTAAGGGAAAAAGTTATGTACTTGGATTAAGTGGTAAGGAGTTCTATGTTATTTATTCGGTTTTCGAGTATAGTGAACAGAAAAAATAGGCGCTGAGAAAGCTTTGCCTCCATTTTGGAGTTTTAACTGGCTCGACTTTGGAATAGTCCAGACCCAGTATGGGTACCAGATGTAGGATATTAGACAAAAAAAAAAGAGTAAAATACAGTAGAATAAAAGACTTGTTAATTTTCACTTGAACATAAAAATTCAACCCAAACTTGGGATAACCCAATTTGACAGAAACTCGAAATAACTTAAACAAATAACCCGAAAGAACCAGAATCTGAAGTGACTAAAACCCCTAATGACCGAATAACCAGAACAAAGAAGAACTTGAACATGAAACTAATTCGAATCCGAATTTGACCCGAACTAAAATGATCCTATAACTTTAAAACCTGACTCGATGATCAAGTCCAAAATCAACCCAATGACAGTAGAATCACAAAGGGTAAGAACAATATTGCTTACTTCATCCATGAAATGATACTTGTAGGAGCTTGAATTGCTATCAATGGAACAAGAAATTGTTTCCGAATCACTGTTCCTTTTGTGAAAAATAAAACCCTGTTCAAAATCACTTCAAAAAATAAATTTCTTTTTCCAAAAATGAAAACAAGAAGGCAATCAATCAAAAGACGTACACAGAAGATATGGCGGAGATCCACTGGAGATTAAGACGTGAGAGAGGAGCAGCGTAGCAAACCGCACTCGATCCTCTACTCTTCTTTTTCTTCTTTATTTCCTTATCCTTAATCGAAAATCTACAATTTCAAAAACTCAAAAGTTTAAAGGAACTCGAAAAATTTTCCCTTCATTTCCCCCCAATTCGATTCGAATCAAGTAATAAACTTACCTTAGAGGACTGAAACTGATCGAACCAGAAGAGTGAGCGAGAGTAGAAAGCTTCATAGTAGCTCGAAACGGTGCGTTTCGAAGAGGAATAAAGGGTACATTTCGTGCATTGCGAATGTAAAGAGATTCTGCCGCTACTGGAGAGATTGAAATTGTCACCATTTTTCACTCAGTGATGAAGTAACCTCGACTGTATCCGTATCAATGGCGATATGAATCGAATCTTTTAACGGTGCTTAAACCATCGTATCATTGGAATTTGGAACTTTAGTTCAAGCGAAAGGCATGGCGCCACGTGAACGGTTCACGGTTCGCGGTTCGATGTAGGATCTGGACGGGACGTTTACGTTTATGTTTCTTCTTTGTTTCGCACCGTAGCTCTTGGATCTTTGACCCCATTTACCTTTGAATCCCTCAAAAACCCAAATCTTCCATTAAAGTTTTTTCCTTTCATTTTCTTGGATCATAGGCCCAAATCTTTCTGTAGAAACTTTGATGAGCTGAGACTCAAATTTTTATTTCTCAAGCTTCACTTAGACCTGGCAATTGTAACTCCAACTTCCAAACTCGTTTCAACTCCTCCAATTTTAAATTCAATTAAGTGTTGGTTTGTTCACATGTAAAAAATTGTATGAAAAATATTTTTTATATCACTTTCCAAGCTAATTTTATTTTTATATAAAAAATTAATTTAAATCAAGCTTAATATTATTATATTAATAAAAATTTATTTTTATTTTTAAAAATATTTAAAATATTAATATAAAATATTATATTTTTCAATATTATTAAACATACATATTTAATTATTTATATTTAATCATATAATAAATTGTTAATATAATTAATATAAATTATTATTTTAATAAATAATATAAATTATTTATATTTAATCATATAATAAATTATTCGAGACACGTCCGTGCTTCAGGCCGTGTTCAAATTAGGGAGCATTTTGTTTATGATGTCATCATCAAATTAAGGTCACACGGCCAAGTCATACGCCGGTGTGCTTAGGCCGTGTGATCGATTAAATTTTCATAATTTTTCATAAAATAGGTGCAGACTTCACACGGCCAGGGCATACGCCCGTGTTCGAAGCTGTACCGTCCACACGGCTGAGACACACGCCCGTGTCTTTGCCCGTGTGCTCATTACTAAGCATTCTATTTTGCAACAATTAAGGTGTAGGGGACACACGGCCGAAACGCATGCTCGTGGGGCAGACCGTGTGTTGCACACGACCTAGACACACGCCCGTTTGTCTACCCGTGTGGACAATTATAAGGCTATTTACCAAGCCTTTTTGCCACCCTTCCATGCACCAACATACACAACAAATTCATAGCACCAATCCAAGCATATACTTTTAACTCAATCAGCCATACACAGGGCATCCACATATCATTTACATGCTATCATTTATCACATACAAACATTACACACTTAGCATCTCAAACCATGCAATTTCCCACATTCATGAAAACATCATCATATGTATATATACTTAACCAATATTAGTCAATATCAAATGGTCATTTACAAAATGAATTATCAACTATTGAAGCCATCACTTATGGCCAAATCAATTATGACATATAACAAAAAGACCAAGTCCCTATACATGCCATAACTCAAAATATTAAAATCATAAGTGCCCAAAATGATAATTTGATAGTGTGAATGATTCTCCGACCGTCTTCGATCCCCGAGCTGGCTTGGTGAAACTATAAGACAAGAGAAAGAGAAAGGGAGTAAGCTTTAAAGCTTAGTAAGTTCCTATGCAAATAATAAGCATCATACACACTTTAACATATATTTAACATAAAGTAAATTAACATAAATGTCATTGTGAATTCGTAATCAAGCTTAGCATAGATGTTATTAAAATCTTAACATCATAACTTACTCAATCAAACCAATCCGAGGTTTCATCACATATCGAGCTCATTAAGCATGAGTTTTACGTACATACATGTACCAACTTGCAACTTACCATAATCTTTCACATCATACCATAGTCTTTCACAACTTAAACTTTACCGTTAAGTTTCCCGTTGAACCACTTGGAATACTAAAGGATACTCGGGAAATCTCACACACATAGTACTATACCAATGCCGTATCCTAGATATGGTCTTACATGGGATCTCATATCGATGCTAATAGCCCAGCTTTGGTCTTACACGAAATCTCATATCGATGTCATATCCCAGATATGGTCTTGCACGAAATCTTAAATAACCCTAATGTCATGACATTTGTATCCTACCTATTCCTAAGGTTCAACCGGGATTTCTCGTTTGTCAAACTTTGTCGATTTCATTCAAGAGTAAATCAAAATTCACATAATAATAAAGCAATTAAAGCATAAATAACAATTCATTATTTACATACGAACTTACCTCGGTACAAAAATAGTAGGAATGGGACCTAATCGTCAAATACTTTGTTTTTCCCCCGATCTAGGTCCGAACCTCGTTTCTCTTTATCTATAATAGTAAATTTAACTCATTTATTATTCAAATTATTCAATTCAGTCCAAAAATCACATTATTGAAAAATTACATTTTTACCCCTAAACTTTGACATATTTACATTTTTGCCCCTAGGCTCGAAAAATGAAATCTATTCAATTTCTTCGATTCCCAAGCCTAGCCGATCCTCTTTTAAACTTATAGTAGTCCACATTTTTCATTTAATCACACTTTTACACACATTTTATAATCTTTTTACAAATAGGTCCTTTGACATTTTCATCAAAAATCACCTAGCAAAAGTTGTTTATCACACATCAAACATGCATAATCTACCATTAGACATCAAAATACACAAATATCCAACATGGGTCAAACCCTAGACCTTGATCTTTTCTTAAATTAATGGTAGAAATAGGTAGATCGAGTGATAACGACTTCAAAAACATAAAGAGCATTAAAAACGGGGCTAGGATGTACTTACAATCAAGCTTGAAAGTTGAAGAAAACCCTAGCTATGGTGTCTTGTAAAATTCGGCCAAGGAGAGAAGATGGACACCAATTTTGACTTGATTTATCCCTTTTTATTATTTTATTTACCAAATGACCAAAATGCCCTTTTTGTCAAACTTTAAAATTTCATCTCACCATGTCCGTTTTTGTCCACTAATTTATCCAAGGGTCTAATTACTAACTAAGGACCTTCAATTTAAAATTTCATAGCAATTAGACACCTCTAGCATGTAGAACTCAACTTTTACACTTTTTACAATTTAGTCCCTTTGACTAAATTGAGTGCCCGAACGTCAAAATTTTCGAACGAAATTTTCATGAAATCATTTCGTAAAACTCTAGACCATAGAAATGTAATAAAAATAAAATTTTCTATGTCGGATTTGTGGTCCCGAAACCACTGTTCCGATTAGGCCCAAAATCGGGCTGTTACATAAATATTCAAATCTAAAATCATTTAAATCTAAAATGAATAATGTTCAATTCAACGACTTGATTCTTAATTATCTTAATGAATAATACAAAATGACTTAACTAACAAACCTAAATGATTTAAATCCGTAATTATCTGAACTTGAAATGTTTCAAACCCTAAATAATCAAATCTAAAATTACATGAATCCAAAATGATTCATAGCTATGTATATATGATCCTCTAAAGACACTCCAAATACATGAAAAATGTGGGAAAAAATTGAGCATGCTCATTTCAGACACACTTATATCCAACATTTACCTTTGGAGTCCGAGTAACATAAGGAATAATTATAAAGAATACAATATATGAAATTTGAAGCGCATTTATTCTCCTATTCAAGGGTTAGGAAGAATTATGGGTAGATTTAGGCATTTGTATAAATAAAAACAAACTAAGCAACATAAATGCATTTTGATCAGTAGACAAATAACCTTGACCCTTATGTAAGTGATATTAAGGGGCAATGCACAACAAAATATGTGATTGGGATTTCTATTTTTTTAAAGTATCCACGTTTGACACTTATTAAACACATACTCGTATATAAATAATGTACCTATGTAGTTAGAGTATCCGGAGAAAGAAAAGACGATAGCTTGAATTTGAAGGTAGGATTCATAAAGGGTAAACTCATGAACCCAAATATCTTGTCATAATGATTTTTTTTTCCAATTCACTAGATATATCAATTTTTATTAAAAAAACAACCGAGTTATAATTCATTTTTCTAAATCAAATTCAAGTTGCTTATTGATAGAGATAAGTAAAAGTATCACTGAGGCTCTTGCATTAAGAGTTTGATTGCATTTTGTTCATTCTACTTAAAAAATGGGTAAACTAGTCATTCTGTTAAAATTTTTATCCATTTTTACTGTTAAAAGCTGGTCCATGTAATTTAGTATGAGGTACAAGTGGCATGTCATGTGTAACTATCTGTTATTCTATCAGCCACATCAATTTTTAACAGTAAAAATTAATGATTTTTTTAACAGAAAAAACTAGTTTGCTATTTGATCTAATATAAAGTGACTGATTTATCTTTTTTTTTTTAGTATAAGAGGCAAAATGCAATTTAATTTATAATATAGAGACATTCATGATACTTTTACCAATACAAATATCTTGTTTAAGCATGAACCCATAGCCCACAACTAGAGGTGTTCATGGACCGATCAACTTGGGCTACTTTGGGTTGACCTTGGACGATTTTTCAATACAAACCTAATTTGTTTTACCGTTTAGTAATAATAAATATAAATGATTTATATTTATATTAATATATTTTTATAATTAAATTTAATAAAACATTTTTTTTAAATATACCTCTTCAAGTCGAGCTATCTATTTAAGCTTAAAGGTTTTACTTGAAATTTGAAACAGTTTAAAAAGAAAACTAGTTTAGAAAAATAAACTTGATTTAATCATTTACAAATATGAAGGGCTAGATAAAAATTAAATCAAACTTAAACAACTATGCATAATATATCACGATCCAACCCATTAATACTTCTATTTTTTAAATAGAAAAACAAGTTATTTTGGATAGATTAAGGGCCCATTTGGATGGACGTATACCTCTAGTACGGTGCGTTTAGCTTTTTTTTTTTATCTCATGCTATAATATTTAATCTCATCGCCACCGCTAATTTTATACTAACTACAGTTAAACGCACTGCCTATTTAAAAGGACCATAAAAATGCCTTTGCATGAGTGATACATTTATTTCTGATAAAATTAAAAACAACAATAATAATAAAATTAATTACTATAATTATAAGCTAAAAATTTTCACCGCACCACAACCTTCGCCCATTCATAAGTCTAACTTTAAATTTTTTAAAATATGGGACCTTGTCCCGCCCATGAACCCTATGCGAACAACCCAAATCCATTACTTATAAAATGAATAAAGCAGATGACTAATCTCCACCGTTGATTTATTTAAATTCCTCGAAATCGAGAGAAACCCTAAATCTGTAAAAACCCTAAAAAAGACCTCACTTTTAGCATCTCTATATAATCTGCCGCAACCCCTTCACAGCAAATGTAGGGTGGCCAATCCAAAACCCTAATTTTTCCAGTAAGCCCTCTTATCGCCTTTCATCGCCTTTCTTTTCTTCTTTTTTCCTCTTTGGTTCTTCATATCATGCATTCATTATCCTTTACTATTTCAGCAACTTAAATAACACTTTTTTTTTTCTGGCTTTGTTAATGATAAAGTAGGTGAGAAGAAGGTAAAGAAGAAATGGCGGTGCCGCTTCTAAGTAAGAAGATCGTGAAGAAGAGGGTCAAGAAGTTTAAGAGACCCCAGAGCGATCGCAAAATCTCCGTCAAGGTATCAAAATTTTAAAATATTTTTCATTCAAAATTTTGTTTTGGTCTATTTATATCCGCAGTCCCTGTACTCTTTTGACTCTTGAAATCTAGTCTCTCTCTATTTTTTTTTTTAATTTCAGGAATCAAATTTATATGAAACCCATTGTTGTTACCAATTGGACAGACAAGTGCAGGGATTGAATTTCAAAATCCCGAAGAGTACAAGGACTGTTAACATGATTAAACCTTTCTTTTTTTTTTTCTCTGTTTCATTATGTTATTCTGAGCTTTGTTTATTTGGGAGAGAAGTGAAGATGATGATATTTATTGTCGCCCCAGTCTTACTTTGCATATATTCAATGTCTTCATATGCAAAGTTGGTGATTGACATTCTTATCTGATTCATTTCCACCTTTATTTGTTTACAAGATTTTGATTAATAGATACTTTTTTCTGTTTTTCTTGAATATAGTTTGTGTGGATTTACATATGAATTATGAAGATAAGATCTTCATACCCAAAACCCCAATTTTTTGATCCATTTTCCATTAGGGTTTTTATAAAGTATTTTTTCTTAATTTTATTGTAAGAGATTTACAGAAGGGACATGATGATTGTTGTTTGACACCCAGTCTTACTTCCATTTGTTAATGGAAGATGAAGGGATTAATCAACTTTTTATCTGATCCATATTTATCAAATGACCGATCTTTTATTTATTTTTATCCTTGTTCCCAAAATTGTTTTATCGATTTTCCATTAGGGTTCCTATAAAGTATTCATTTTTTGTTCTTGTCTTTTGTTGTAAAAGATCTTCAAAAGGGATATGATGATTGTTGTTTGACACCCAGTCTTACTTCCATTTCTTAGTGGAAGATGAAGAGATCTATCAACTTATAATCTGATCCATTTTTATCAAAAAAATATTTTATTTATTTATTAGAAGATTTGATTCTTTAAAGTATGCAATGAGACATGATGATGTTTATCCATCATTTCTGCATTTGAATGATGAATACCAACATGCACTACCATCTGATCTCTTGCATGTTTTTCATGAAAAATTGTGGTCAATTTTCAGTGATTTTAACTGTTTTTAGTGTTCTTTTGGGCGGGAATTTTCTGCAATCTATGATGGAAATGAATCATCAGACCTGATCTACCTGTGATGATTATATAAATAATCACCATCTTTCGACTGAGATTGCACATATTCTCTAAAAATGTTTACTTTATGGTATTCTGACATTGATATAGTACGTCAAGCATTCATGTATTTCATGCTTGTCTTGTGTCTGATTATACAAACTCCTTCGATTTTCATTTGTTTTTGCCTTGTCTGGTAAGTTCTTGCCCTTGGTATCTGATGTCCAGCTTTTATCTATTTGTAGCTGGGTGTTTCGTTTTTATGGGCAGATACAAAGTCGTTGAACAGGTCTTGCGACACAGTTAGCTTTTGTTTTTCATAAGCTTTCTGTTACTAAATCCCTGGTCACATTTTAATCTTATGTTATTCCGAGTCTTCATTTTTCTGTTTAGTATTTGGTTTTGAAACTTTTTTCTGTATCATACCTAGACTGGAGTATTGGACATGTCCTCCAAGGACTATCCAAATACATTGTATGAATCAAACATACTCATAACAAATACTATCCGACATTTTTATGGAATGAAACAGACAAACTGGCGAAGACCGAAGGGTATTGATTCTCGTGTAAGAAGAAAGTTCAAGGGCTGCACTTTGATGCCTAATATCGGCTATGGGTCAGACAAGAAGACACGTCACTATCTACCTAATGGCTTTAAGAAATTTGTTGTTCACAATGTTGGAGAGCTCGAACTGTTGATGATGCACAACAGGTAAATCTTAAAAAACCGAAAACGAGTGATTCAATCATTTGCTGTATTTGTAACTCGTTTTGTTAATTTGTTCTTGTCGGTTGTTTTTTCTCAGGACATACTGTGCAGAGATTGCACATGATGTTTCAACAAAGAAGAGAAAAGAGATCGTTGAACGAGCAGCCCAGCTCGATGTTGTGGTTACTAACAAGCTTGCGAGGTTGGGCAGCCAAGAGGATGAATGAACGTGGAACTTTGGATCTTGTACGCCATTATCATTGCAAAATTAGCTTGTTATTGAAAGATTATTATTTATAATTTTCTTTTGTATAATCACAAGTATTTTCGAGGTTGAGTGATATTTAGATAAAATATTTTCAATTGTGATTAAACGTTAGGAATATCACTCTAAACAATCAGTAATCATGTCTTTGAAGCACTCCATCTTCCTCAACTCCTTCATCATACCCCTCTCTTGCGTTACTATTCACAGCTGTACGATCATTGAAATTCTGACAACTCTCCAAAATATTTACCATACAATCCTCTTTCCATCACAAACCTAAGTCTCCATTCAAACCCTCTGGTTCCACATACCAGGCCTTATCATATCTAAATATTTTCCTTGAAACTGTCCACTTTACCTCTCCTATTTTTAGTTTCCATCAAGAAAACAAAAAATCAGGGTCATATTTCTTCTTTACCTCCCTAAGAGTTTGAACTGTCAGGTTTGACCCCACCCCCCGACTGTTCCAAGATAAAGCAATCATGATGACTGTTTCAGGCCAGCCACCACAACCTTAAGAATCACAAAAATCCTTCTCCAAGTAGGGTACTTCAAACAACTTCAGCTCCTTGGATTTTCTAGGTCTACCCCTACCTTGTGTACTGATTTTCTTCTTAACTACGTTTTTGAGTTGGAACCAATTTGCACTTAGATTAGATTGCTTGCCAGAATCCTACACATCCAATTTTAATTTTTTAATAACCGAGACCTCCTCATTCAAGCAATTAAAACTTTTACGATTCAACATTTTAAATTTATTCGACAGCATGGCTTCCTCAACCACTTTAAAGCTCGAATCCAACCCAAACCTCTCAGTATCCATCCTACCATTATTACCCACCTTCGAAGTCTCAATACTCACCTTCGCATGGCTATACCCTCCTCATCCTCCAACGGCTCAACATATTAATTACTAATCAAATCTCTCATTTGAATCACAATCTTACCATTCTCACCAAAAGTAGATTTCGTGCACCAATAATCTGCTTGAGTAGGAAGAATATTGGGATTCACATTCTCGAAAGAATCATGCACCATTTCTCTGTAACTCAATCCTCCAACAAACCAACCTTACCTTTATACCTAGCTTCTTCACTACCCAATTCCACACTCCCTTCATACATGCCCTCTCCCAACCTAACCTTTCTCTATCCTACCCTCTAGTTGACATATCCCCATAATCCCCACTAAAATCAATATTGTAGATTCCCTTATTTTCCATCTTCTGTAAAAGAGCCATATCCACATCTTTGTTAGAACCCATAAGTTTTCTCCCCCAACTTTTTATTGAAGTCCGAAGAATTAGAATCTCATCCCTCAGATCTCAAAGCTTTACCTCTTAGTGGCACAACTCTAATATGCGGACCAAAAGTCAAATTAGATCTCACACCCCCGTACTCAATTGTTTTAATCGACAGTACTTTACTGTATGATCAATACATCCACAATAATAACAGAAATCATTGAGTTTTTCATACCTTATAGAAGCCCAAATTCGCCCCTTCGCAACAAGAGCTCAACTATCAAGCGCAAGTAACTTCTTCCGATACCATTCTGAAATTAGTGTATATATCGTACTGAAAGTAAAGTTATGATTAGATAATTAAATAATATGTTGATTTGTATGCCTATTTATAAAAGGAAAGTCACGTTCCTTTTCTTTCTTATTTTAATTTTAATCTATTTATTAAATTTTTATTTATTTAATTGCTCTAAATAAGGTAATTACTTAAATTGGTCACTATTGTTAAAAATTTCATTACTATTATTGTGGCATTTTTTTATTTTTATTTTTGACTAAAGTTAAAACAAACTTTTCTAAATTAGTTCAAAATATTTATTTATTTATTTATTTACAATATAAGATCCACCAATTTTCATCAACATCCACTGTCATCGAATCCACTAACTCTCGCCTATGAAAGAGCTCTTCTTCCCTTATATAGTTTAAAAATCTAGGGTCGTATTGTTATATCCATGTCTCGCTTCATGTTTTAATAATATTTAGACCAGAACTTTTCTACCAAAAAAAAAATACACCAAAACGAGGAGCATACATGTTGAGGAACTAAATATTAATCAACATTAAATTTCCTCAAAATAAACAAAATATTATAAGATGAATGTTAACAAAAATGGACTCGGTAAAAAAAGAATAGAATCCAAAACAGGGAAAATTAGCTTAAAAGAGGACGATGATGATGTAAAATCGTGAAGGAGTTAAGTTTTTCATATATGTCATTCGTCTTTTAGGGAGAAGCCCAAGGAATATGGAGTGTAACATTGGGTGGCACCATCAGTGTTACAAAGCATTGTTTTGTGATGATGATCTTTGTTATCTCCTTCATACGGAAGCTTATGAAACGAAGGGTTTGCAAAAGTAACCACCACCACCGTCACTGGCGTTGCTGTCATTAGTCTCCCGACTACTATCCCTCCTAAGAATTGGATTTGTTCTCCTGAAAGAATTATATTAAAAGAAGAGCATGGCGTCGGTGGAGTACTATGATCGGCAAAGAATGAGCCAGACAAGGAGAGTATCTTAAAGGTTCCAACAAAACGATATGGCGCCCCCTGAGAAGAAGGACATCGGAGAATGACGTCTGAAACAGAGCCGGTAGCACTGATTATACTAACATTGACATGGTATATACGGGCGAAATTGATGATGTTTTCAATAACATCAAAACCAGTGGGGATTTGGAAAACCGTTGGCTTTATAGCTGAATCGTTGTCTCTGGTTATAACAATGAGAGTTTTGGGTTTATTTTTAGAGCCTGGAGGCCTACCTCTAGGCTTCCTTGTAGTATTTTCTTGGAGCATCTCTGAGCTTTCTCCGCATGCTTGGATGCTTGGAGGAGGGTTGTGCTCAGATGAATGATCGGAGATATGAGATTGTAACGAAGGGATGTATTCTCTATAATCCGCCATTGACGAGAAAAAAAAAAGGTGCTAGATGTTAAAATTTCGGTGTGTCTATTAAATATATATAGGTTGGGGTTGGGGGAATATTGTAATTAGGATTTGGTATTTTAGTTGGATTAGAATTTTGAATAATGCAGTATGAAAAATCGTTGAATAATGATATTTAATTTTTCTCTTCAAAATTCAAAAGCAAAGTCGAAAGTTCAGGGTTTTGAATTATGCATATGCGGTTGCATTATTGAATTCCTTGTCAGGTACTCACCCGACGATATGGAGGTAAAGAAAGTTATTGAAACTTTCCCACAGCCCAGGCCTCAGTTGAAAAAAGCCGTGCTCCTCCGTACCGTGCGAGCCGAAATCACCGCCGGTGAGATTTCCGATAAAATAATCGACGCGTTGGGGAAGATCGGGTGCATTGACAACAGCCAAGGGCTCCCGACTCCATTAAGGATGCTTACTGCGCCGTCGCACTGGATTGCACCGCCAAGTACTTGGCCGGATATCCTGACGCGTACGGCGCCTAGTACTTGGATGCGGTGGACAGGATTTGGAGGGGCCGGATTCAAGATGTGGAAAGATCCAAGGCGTCCGATTTGGTTTCTGAGCAACTGAGAAACCGTCGATTACTAGTGGAGGCTGCTGTTTAACTTGGATTCGAGTAAAATTTAGTTTGCAAAAATATTTTTTCAAAAAGAATTTTTACTAAACAAAATTAATCTTTCTTTTAAACTTTGCCTCTGCCACAAAATTGATCAAATTCAAAATTTATCGCTGCAGTTTACAGTAACGATAAGCATGATACAATCTCCGTAAATCACTACTCTAATCCCGGGTTCCTACCGTCAACAATGATTTGCCATCCCTCTCAAGAGTTCCAAAACTTCATCGGATGATCGAAGGAGATAGCGTGACTTCGACCTTTTCCTCGCAACAGAGCAAGAAAAATAATTCTCAGCCTGAAGATTGATCAGCGAAGAACCCTCTAGCAACGACATTCGATCGGCTCCCATCATCGGATCCAACATACTCTCGCCTATGAAAGAGCTCTTCTTCCCTGGTGACAGCGAATGTTGTTTCTTAAGGGGAGCTGCACTCGATCCGGCGGTGGGTGTCCCGAATGGGGTTGGTACTTGGGATGATGATGAAGTCGGGGTTTCTGAAGGAAGCATCAGCTCAAAATACGAATAAATGTCTTCATCCTGAACCAATTGCAGAAAATCATTTAGTTTCAAGTTAATCATATTTTCGACCATTGGTTTTCGGAACTCGTAATTCCTCGTATAGGAATGCTTCATAAGAAAGGAAAACAGATAAAAGTAGGCGATAAGAAACGCACCTTAGCGAGAAAGTGCCCCATACATAGGACATAATCGATGGGTTCCTTCATGCCTTTGTTATGAACTATTTCTCCGAGGATTCGATCGATTGCGGCACCCTATATAAAGCATGATATGAGACAACTTGTGGTCCTGATTGAACAGAAGAAGAGCGAATAGTACCATGAAAGCATACCTTCGTCACACCGACGGATCTAACCTCAATGGACTGACTACCTTGGACAACATCGAGAGATAAGTTAGAGATCGGACCAGTCCAAAGATGCATCAATAGATCTCTCGCTTGAAGTCTTCCAAACTCGGCGTCTACAATTTTTTTGGTTTAGTTGTTCAGAAGATATATCGATAAAAATTCAAGCGATTGTTTGCGCTAAACAGAAGTCTAGATAAGGACCTGAATATCTATAATCCCATATGAGCGAAGTTTCCCGGAGCTCGAAATGAGATCGAGGAGTTCTTTGGGTAAAATATTCGAATACATGCTGAAATGACAAACAAGCATCAGAAAGTCTAGAGCCAGAAGCATTTCATACGGATTATGAGCTTGATGGAACTAATGTTATGTACCTTGACACTATCCACCCAGTCCATACTTGTATTTTCAGGCATAGTCATCATCCATTCTCCCGTTGTAGCTCGTAAAAATATCCCATTTTCGGCCGCCAACCACAGGTTAAAATCACCAAAGTTCTGCATTGCAAATTACGAGTTCAGGGATTTCATTTTAAAGAAAAAATGCAGCGAGTTGAAATTAAGGGTTTACATTATCCAGGGCATTTCTATTGCTTCCACTGAGGACAAGAACTGTTGTCTTCGGATCATCACAAAGCTTTCTCAAAGGTTCCCGTAAATCTGAACGTATCTTGTGCTTCAATTCTTTAATTTGATTGCCCTTCCTCCAAAGGGCATCCAGTGGTTCAGTTAAAGTTGCATCGAATCCCTGTAACATGGAAGAGTGATTATGAAAATGAAAATGCACGTTATGAGCGGTTTTCTCTTGTCCTATAATGTTCAGAGCAGGGCCTTTCCGACATTGTCAAATAAAGAAAGAAGTGAAGATGAAAATTAGCATACCAGTATGAGTAATCGGTTATTCGAACATGCATAACGATCAACCGCAGCTTCAATCGGGAGTGGTGGTGGAATTTGTCTTGACCTCAATTGAGCTTCAACAATGGTTTCATTAAGTTCACTACAAAAGGAAAACTTCAGGGTTTACAATAAAATTCCAAGATCTCAAAAAGAAAAATTTTGGGGTCCTGTCTTTTTTAATTGAAGAAAAAAAAAGAAGGGAAAAGGTTGCAAGAATGGCTATTTTTTTATCTTCAACATTATAAGCACTAGTTTCTCCATCTTGTGAGTTTTCATTGAAGAAAATACGAGTATTAAGCTATGATCACCACCTTACAAACGTTTCGGCCCATCCTTGAGATGTGTGTGTAGTCACATGCAAGAAGTTATGGTGGTGTCGTTTTTCTCTTTCATCAGCCGACATATTCAAAGCATAACTAATGGAAGAAGCAACTTCGGCGACATTCCATGGATTAACCAGAATGGCTCCGGCACCAAGAGACTGAGCAGCTCCAGCAAACTAGAAAATTCGTTCTTATGAAAATCTAAGCTTTGAAGTTTACACATCCAGAAAAGCCCTGAACAAATGTATAATCAAAATCAGATGTAAGTACCTCACTTAGTATAAGGACCCCTTTGTTGGCTGCTTGGCAGGCAACAAACTCATAGCTGACGAGGTTCATTCCATCCCTCAAAGATGTCACAAGAGCTACATCTGCATAATTTGTTAATTGCCAACGGTTCAGACAGGCATAAAATCAAGTTATCATTTCAAACAAAAATAGTGACTTGGGTATGTGTTTATAACACAAAAGTCGGTACCGGTAATAGCATATATCGCGCATAATGTGTGAAAATCAAGGGTGCAATCCTGCAAAACAGTCATTGCTGATTAATCGTATTCTTTGTATTGCATCTATTCACCTATATATATATATATATGCATAAACATCAAAAAGCACACAAACTGCCTATCCACTCATAAATAATACTTTCAACCAAGTTAGTTCACACTTTTATCATAAATAGTGATGGATAAAAGATAATAAGGTATAGACAAACCAGATGATGTATTGGTACAGAAGAAAACGATCCGAATCTTCCATTAATGCGGCCAACAATCTCATGGACTTGGCTTGTAAGCTGTTTATCTATGATATCAAGAAAGTAAACATGTAAGGTTTTGAGGAGTCAGTACAAGGGGAGGGTTGAAACAGGCTTGAGAAAACCACAAATTATCAGCAAACAAAATGTCTGCTGAAGATAAAGATAGCACTGCATGTTCTATTTTATATATGCAACAATTGATTGTCAAAAAAGTCAGTATGGCATAATAAGAAGGAAAACCAACACCAGAGTATTGCATCTTGAGATGCTAGAGTATTAGTATGATAATGTTAATCCGTTTAATGCCGTGACGGTTCTCATTGCAAAAGTTGACAGAGTCTTTCAGGTAACCAGAAAGAAAGAAGAAAAGTATTTATGAACATACACTTGAGAACATGTGTCCTGGTAGGGACAGCAATTTGCAGGAGAACCACCTTATGACGCCAATCGGAATTTTCCTCGAGAAACTTTTCAAATGCCAAAATCTTCTGCGGTATTCCCTTGATCATATCAAGCCGATCAACGCCCAACAATACCTTACCATTATTAAACATCAACCCATAAGTAACTCAAAAACAGCTTGTTGCTTCCCTTAAATCAAAGATACGAGATGCTACACAAACATAACTGATACCAATTAAGGGAGAAAAGAATCCAATTCCTACCTTATAACCTGCAAACCTCTGTTTCAGTTCTTTCACGATATCTTTTACTTGAGGTAGTTCAAGAGCTTGAATGAATCGATCAGGATCAATCCCTACTGGAAACTGTATTTTCAAGATCCCAAGCAACAAAAAAAGTAGATGAGATGAGGAATAAATGGTTTAAAATGTTAAAAGGTCCATGCAAAAGAACAAATTAAATTGGCAATCTGAAGATTCTTAGATGATAAAAGATGAAAGAGAACAGTGAAGACATACTACTGCTACACGAGTCAACTTTCCTTGATCCTCTACTCCTTCAGGTGTGCCCTCCAGCCCGAGAATACGAGTGCAAGCACTGACAAAATGCCTTGCATAGTCATATGTGTGGAAACTGGAAGATCAACAAACCGGAAATTAAAACAATGCCACAGTAATGGCCTTCGGAAGTTTAACATTATATGATTTTGACAGAAAGAAACAACATGCTCAAAGTGATACCAGAGTCACTTAAAACCAACATTGCAGTTTCGCACCAGTTCAAACAAAAAATTCATGATGTTGCACAACTCACAAGCATGTCAAAACAGTAGTGTCCAGGCGGAATGACTAACAGTTTGTATCACATTGGGTATAAGGAAGTAGAACGAAAGAAACTCAGGTTTGACGTTAACTGTCGTTCTAATCTTAGGTTTGTTTATTAGATTCATGCCAGTCATTAATGGCAGTGATAAAACCTGACGAATGTTTAAACTCCCTACAGTGTTGAACCTGAAATACATTTTTAATCCTAGAGTTAGTGGAAATTCGAATACCTTCGTCGGACATGCAAACTAAGCTCAATTCATATATCCAAGCAACCTACCGACACATAAATATTGAAAGAAAAACAAGATCATTGAATCTAAACACAAATAACAATGCCTAAAGCGAATGAACTTACCCTACTAAATCAGCAGAAAGAACAGACTTCAGCAGCTCTGACCGAGATGGCAGCATCCGATGGATTTCGGAAGAAGGAAATGGGGTATGCAGAAACCAACCAACTTTCATTTCACTGTTCCGTTCTTTTAGGTATTTTGGAAGAAACATTAGGTGGTAATCATGGCACCAAACCGCATCCCCTTCCTCGTAATGCTTGCTAACCACATCGGCAAAACACTGGTTCGCTTTCGTATAAGCTTCGAACTGAGATTTGAAGTTTCGAGTAGTTGCAAGGTGGTCTTCTTGCGGAAGTCCAAGATAGTGAAACAGTGGCCATAATGTGTTGTTACAATATCCATTATAATATTGATGAGCAATTTCTTCTTCAATAAACACCGGTATGCAGTTCTGCATTAATTAAAGCACAAAGTTAAACATATAACCCTACTAACTTTTCCAAGATTATGGAATTGCATTTCTTTAACAACAATTAAGAACTTCATTTTTTCTAGTCTGACCTTTGCAGCTAAAGCTTCAGTTAATGTCTTTTGTCCACTTTCATCAGGGACATTTATGCCAGCCCAACCAATCCATCTGGTGTCAAATTCCTTCACACCTTCATAACAAGATTAAAAACATTGCAAACATTATAACAACTGAAAAAACCAATTCCGAAAAGCGAAAAATGAAAAAAGAACATGAATTAATAAGGAATTGAAGTGATCAGTTTACCAAGAAGTGCACTAACTAAGCCTCCAGCACTCATCTCAAGTTGCCAAGAATCCCCATGCTTAACTGCGGAAACTGGCAGCCTATTAGCAACCACCAACAAACGTTGTTTGGAAGCCTGAAAATCTTTCCTTGCGCCTCCATCATGTGAAGTCCTTGCACCTGAAACGGGTTGTAAAGATTCTTCATCATTTAACCAAGAAGTTGAAGACTCAGGTGAAAAAGAATCTTGGGCTGATGATAACTCACCTTCCCCTTCATTAAAGTCCCTGCTGAATCTCTTTAACTCCCTTTCTCTAAGAAGCCTTTCCAATCTTGTTCTTGGTGTACCAGGGAGATTACTAGAGCTATATTTGTTCCCTGGCATCCTGTTAGTTTGCAACAAAGCTTAAAGAAAAACCAAGAAAATCAATGAGAAATCAAAAAAGAAAATGAATAATTTACCAAGAAAGCAAAAACGGTTCATCTAAAATTACCAGATTGTTCTTGTAATGCAAAATGCTGATATCTTGGATGAAATTATTTGGAATATGAGAAGGTGATTGAGAGATAGGAGTCAAGAAAGTTGGCAAAGGAATGTGGATATTTTGGGAGGGTTTCAATGATGTGTGGGCTAAATATAAGAGAACTCAAAGGAAAACTGAAAAGAAATTATTTGCTCTATACAAAGAATCATACATATATATAGATTCATCATCCTAACAGATTTTCATCCATAACCATTTCCCCATTTTTTATTTAAAAAAAAAAATTCTAGACAGATAAATTACTAAAATTAATTTAATTAAAATTTTGTTGTTTTAGGGCCATAAATTTGTTTGTCTTTGTGGAGTAACGTTACAATTAGAATCCCAGCCCAGTTTTAGTTTGCATTAGTGAACTAACATGCCTACTATAATTTTCTGAACGGAGAGTAAATAATTGAAGCTTAATTAGCAATCTCAATAGCAAATTAGTATTGATTTACAAATCATAGCAATGGAAGAATCAAGGCCAGAATATGATCATATTTCCATAGTCATGTTTAACATAGTTTAACCCAAGAATTCAGATATCAAACAACTAGTATTCATTTAAATTTACATCCCTTTACTCCTAAATTTCATGCTTGAGTTTCTAATCAGTACAAAGAAGTGAAGCTTAATATGGATGATATCACAGATTCATACTAATAGAGAGACTGACCAGTTTCACGCTTGTTCCATCTTACTGCTGCAACCTTGAAGCCTAATTGCTTCCCTGAAATCCACAGCAGCGGCAGCAGCATTGGCAATCTATATCTTTTTCACTTGTATTTTTCTTTTAGTATTTATTTGTGCTTGACATTCGTGTTTGAGGGTATGGTCTTCCAAGGATTTTCAAAATGTATGAAAATTTTGAAATAATTAAATAAACCCGTATCGGACACCCAAATTTGAGTTCGAGTAACATAGATAGCAACAGCTCCAACCAAGGCAATATTTGAACCCCAATCAAGCTTCCTTGCATTCACCACTTCATGTTCATGACATTCAACTCATCTCTCCCTCTTTTGTGACCCAAACCTTCAATTCCTTGCATATCTAGCCCTTCACACTCCAGTACTTTCTTTCTACATTGATTTTTGGCCTGATTTACCTCTTCTTAGACTGAAAGGTACATCAAAGGGGGATAGAAATGAAAAAAAACACGCAGCTTTAACTTCAGTGACGCTAATGGAAGCGTTGCCACAACTGGACAGATTGGCTGCAATAAAGGGGGATAATTTCCTTGCATTTAATGGTCTCAAGAATACCACGAATATCTTTTCTGAATCAGCTAATAACAATGTTGTTTTGAAAGATCAAAATGTTCTTAGTATGGCAATCTTCGAAAACTTGCTACTAATAATCCCCACAATAGCACAATCCTATTAAGGATGTGATGGAAGAGTGTAGAATCTCATACAATGATTTCATGCCCAGCGATCTTTGCTAAGACCATAATGGCACTGTGATAATTGCCACATGCACGAAGATTCTTAAACACTGTTATTGTGCTGCTCTCTGCAGTAGTCACCAATCTGAATGCATCAGCAAGCCTCTTACTGTGATACGGCAGCATCTCTTGCTTCTGCTCATCCTCCACATCATGCGGGGCAAACCTCTCATCTGGAACCTACCCAAACACCTTCAACTTCCCTCCCAACCAATCCAGCTTTTGATATATTTTCACACTAAGAGGGTGAGACCTATCTGCAGAAACAAACTCACGTTGCACTCCCCTCAAAGTAACCCAGTTGTCTCACAATCCCTCCTTGTTTTATCCTTATTCTCATTCTTGAGATATCACTGTGAAAAATATAAATGTCGGTAATGACAATATATATCGCAAAGAAAAGAGAAATAAAATAAAGAACACACAGATTTTACGTGAAAACTCTTTCGGGAAAAAATCACGGGCAGAGGAGAAGAAAAAATTCACTATGTCGAATTCGAACACTTACAAGAGGAATAGACTATGTCTATTTATAGGCTTGTAAAACCTAATTCTAATCAAAGTAAAAATATATTATGCTAATAAATGCTAAATATATTATACTCATAAATACTAAATCTTCTAGAAAGAAGATATATTTTGTTTAACTTGACTTGCAAGCAATATCTTAGAATTTGGGTCACACAACTCTAACAATCTCCACCTTGACACGAATTCTCAACAAACAAGTTCTTCATCGCGAACTCTCAACGAACAAGTTCTCCACCTCTTCCATAAAACCCCTTAAGGGTTTAACTTCAACAATGAACATCAACCAAATCTAAGCAATGCTCAAACTTGATTATAGGAAGTGACTTAGTCATCATATCTGCAGGATTTTCATGAGTACTAATTTTGCTCACAACAATATTACCACGAGCAATAATATCACGAACCAAACTATGCTTCACAACTGGAGAGAACACATCTGTGAAGTCCACTCCTGGAATTTGACTGTAACCCTTTGCAACAAGCCTTGCTTTATATCTGGGTTCTTCAACTCCTGAGTCCCTTCTTCTTTTTAAACACTCATTTACAAAATGTAATGACCTTTTTACCTTTAGGAAGTTTCACAAGATCTCATGTTCTGCTTTTTGTGGAGTAATTCCATCTCCTCTTGCATAGCAAACATCCAATTTTCTCGAGTCTTCACAGCTAACCGCCTCGAATAATTAGACGGCTCTTGGTTTGCATCTATATCTTCAGCCACATTTAAAGCATAAGCAACTAGATCAGCCTTAGCATACTTCTTTGGAGGCTTAATTTCTCTTCTAGTTCTGTTTTTGGCTATAGAATATTGTGGTGAAGAAGCAACTCTATTCTCAATTTTTGTACTGGCTTGAGGAATCGACTCTGTATTAACTCGATGCTCCACCGCTTTTGATTTTCTTTATTGGAAGAGTCTTTAAGAGATAAGTTAGGTAGCATAGCAGTTTCATCAAAAATAACATCTCTGCTAATCACAACTTTTCTATTTTCAGGACACCATAACTTATACCCTTTTACACTAGCTTTATAACCAAGAAAAACACATTTAATGGATCTCGGTTCCAATTTTCCATTATCAACATGAGCATACGCAGACACCCAAAGATCTTTAAATCGTAATAATTAGCAGGATTACGGACCATACCTTTTGTGGAGTCTTTTTTCAATGGCAACGGATGGAGATCGGTTGATCAAAAACATGCGAGAGAGGTCGCTTCGCCCAAAACGACTTTGGTAAGTTGGCATTTGACAACATACATCAAACCTTCTCCATGATCGTTCGTTCATTCGCTCGCAATTTGTTTTTGCCGTGGAGTATGACGAATCAATCAAGTGTCTCACGATCCCTTCGACTTGCATAGTTTATTAAACTCATTTGAACAAAACTCTAAGCCATTATGCGTGCGGAGGTATTTTATTTGTTTTCCGTCTGCTTTTTCAATCATAGTTTTCCAAGACTTAAATGCAGTAAAACACATCGCTTCTCGCTTCGGGAAGAATGCCCAAACTTTTCTAGAAAAATCATCAATAAAAGTTAGCATATAATTAGCTCCACCTCTTGAAGGCACTCTTGATGGCCCCATGATCGAATGAATATACTCCAACGTTCCCTTCGTGTTATGGATTCCTCCGTGAATCGAACTCTCTTTTGCTTCCCAAAAATGCGGTGCTCACGTAGAACTCGGTTTGCAAATTCCTTGCCCATCAAGAAGTCCTCTTTGCTCAATTCGCCATGCCATTCTCACTCATATGCCCTAGGCGCATATGCCAAAGTTTAGTAATATCATCATCCGACAAAGAAGAGGAAGCGACAATTTTGCATCACCAATAACAATGAGAAGAACCCCGCAAAACATATAACTTGGCGGTCTTTCTCCGCTTCCTTTCATCACAACGAGGGAACCTTTGAAAATTTTCAAAATCTCACTTTCAATTTGTGTATTTGTACCCTTTTGAATCAAGAGTACTTAACAAAATTAAATTTCTCTTCAATTCTGGAACATGTCGTACGTCGCTAAGTATTCTGACAACTCCATCAAACATCTTAACTTTAATTGTTCCAACACCTGCGATTTTACACGAAGCATTATTTCCCATCAAAACAACACCTTCAGACACTATTTCGTAAGTTGTAAACTAATCCCGATTGGGACTCATGTGAAAGGTGTAGCCTGAATCAAGTATCAACTCCTCGCTCACTTTAGAGTTGTTGACAGAAGCGACTAGAAGTTCACCATCGCTGTAGTCTTCTACAACATCAGCTTTACCAGAATTTTCTGGTTGTTTTTCTTTTGATTCGTAGCCTCCCTTTTAATCTTGTTCTGTAGCTTATAGCACTCAGATTTAATGTGCCCTTTCTTCTTGCAGAAGTTGCAAGTTTTACCTCTGTTTGAAAACTTCGATCTACCCTTAGATTTACCGTGAGGATTCTGTTCCTGTGTCCTTCCACGATCATCATCAGCATTCTGATCTTGTCTCCCACGAACAATGAGACCCTCTCCCTAAGAGTCGGGTTTAACCACAAGATGCTTCATCTTGTCATACGAGGTCAAAGAATCATAAACCTCATCAACTGTGAGAGACTCTCGGCTATATAAAATCGTGTCTCTAAAGGTTGAATAAGACGGGGGCAACGAACAAAGTAGAATCAACCCTAGGTCTTTTTTTTATCATACTGAACCTCCATGGCCTCCAAGTTTGAGAGAATTTTTTTAAACACTGTTAAGTGTTCGTGCACAGACGCACCTTCCTTCGACATACATATTTGTTCCAGCCTCTTCCATAATGCAGCGACGGTTTTCTCCTTCATCACATCCTGTAAAATTTCTTTAGACAAATGCAGATGTAACTGTGTTAACGCCTTTCGATCCTTGCGCTTCTTCTTTTCCTCCGTCAATGTCGAAGGCATCTTATCTACCCCTAGCAGGGCTTCCTCTAAATCCATCTGTGCTAAAACTGCCTGCATCTTTATCTGCCACAACGCGAATCTGGTGTTGCGATCCAACAGCGAAATTTCGTACTTCAAAGATGCCATTACCGTGATCGATATGAAAAACCCGAAAGCTCTGATACCAATTTGTGAAAAATATAAATGTCGGTAATGACAATATATATCGCAAAGAAAAAAGAAATAAAATAAAGAACACACAGATTTTACGTGGAAACCCTTTCGGGAAAAAACCAAGGGCAGAGGAGAAGAAAAAATTCACTATGTCGAATTCGAACACTTACAAGAGGAATAGACTATGTCTATTTATAGGCTTGTAAAACCTAATTCTAATCAAAGTAAAAATATATTATGTTAATAAATGCTAAATATATTATACTCATAAATACTAAATCTTCTAGAAAGAAGATATATTTTGTTTAACTTGACTTGCAAGCAATATCTTAGAATTTGGGTCACACAACTCTAACAATCACTCCGCTCACCAGCAGAAGCATATATATTCGGCAACAAAACATAAGAAGCACTGCAATTCGGTTCAAGATAAAGGATCGATTTTGCACCTCTTTCAGCCGCTCCTAAGTTAAATGCACCCTACAAGCACTAAGCAAAGCTATCCATATCATAGAATTTGGTTTTACCTGCATATTTTTTAATTAGCTCCTCTGCTTATTCCAATTCCCCACATGTACCCAGGACATCAACCATACAAATATAGTGCTGAAGCTTTATCGTAGTGAATTTATATATACCAATATACTAAAAAAAGCATCAGGCTGTTTGCAACATTTCGGAATGGCTGCAAGCAGAGAGCAACCATGTGAACGTAATCTCGGTCGGATCAACTTCATCACGTATCATTTGGATAAAGAGTGTGAGAACCAACATACCTTGACCATGGTGCACGTCCACAATAACGGAGTTCCACAAGACAACATTTTTCTCACCGACATTATAAAAAACAGCCCCAGCATCATTAGTATTCCCACATATAGTATACAATACAACTAGAGAATTACAAATAAATACATCAGAGTCCAGACTTCGCATGATGACCATGGTAAGGATCTCTTTAGCCTTGTCTAGAGCCTCTAATCCGCTGCTCAAATTCAAAGCACTAGTGAAAGATGATTGATTTGGGGGACAACCATTCATGTCTCCAAAAATTATCAACGCAGATTCATGCTTATGGTTCAGGCCATAACCAGCTAAAAGCTGTCCATATTACCATATTCCCATAATGTTTCTCACTGAAAACTGCGCAAGCGTTCTGCATTTGCTAGCAGTTCACATAAAAAGTTCAAAGCTACGCGCATATGAATTCATCAAAAGAAAACCCCAACTTAACAACCCGACCATTAGTTTGAACACCCAAATGCAAGGCCATCACATTTGCACAAGCTTTCAACACGCAAGAAAGCATGTTTGAACTCAGCTTAACACCAGAACCCACCATCTTTTCACAAAAAAAATAAAGCTTCATAAGTTCTTCCATTATAATCCAATCAATCAGTCAATCATTGAAGTGCATGAAATTACATTCCAATATGGCATCTTCAAAAGCAAATTAACCGCCTTATTAACACTCCGAAACTTCAAATACCCATAAATCATTGAATTCCAAGCCACAACATCCTTCAAAGGCATCTAAAAAAGCCACCTCTCAGCCACTTCAATTTCCCCAAACTGCAAGTACCTGATTATCATTGTCATCCAAGAAACAACATTCCGGCCAGGCATTTCATCGAAAATCTTCTTGGCCGTAATTAATTTTCCGCAATTCAAACACCCTTAAATCATTGAATTCCAAGAACCCATATCTCTCACCGGTATTTTCTCCAACAGTTGAATTGCATCATCAAGCTGATGATTCAGCGCACACCCATCGAATATCATGGTGTATAAATGTACCCCAGAGAATGAGATTTTGTTTAAAACCTCACTAGTTTCATCCAATCTTTGGTTCTTTATCGTAGAGTAAAAATTTTACCATTGGGGGTGCGTGAGTTTGCATTACTAAAAACTGTTGTTAAGTAATCATCCATACGTTGGCAAACCCTGATCGTAAGACTGTGAACTCCCAAAATCTGCTCTGAGATTTTCAAATGTGCGAGCTCACCAAACCTACGAAGTCATTAAAGTGCGAGCTCCGTTAGACAAACCCACAACTACGAGCTCTGCAAGTTGTCAACTTGCCAACTTGCATTGATAGAGTGATCTTTTGTGTGTTAATTTGACTATCAAAAGAAAAAGTTAAAAAAGTTTAGGATAAGCTTAAGGAAGAGTTCCAGGGATAAGCTTAAGGAAGTTCCAGGGGTCGCAGAAGGCAAGACAGCAGTAGATGATAAATCTCAGATGAGATTTTAAAACCTTGAGATTAAGGAAGCTGAGACTGTGAAGTAATATTTAGATCGAATCATGGCAGTAGTGAACTAGATAAGACTGTTAGTGGACTAATTCGCATATAGTCGAGTAGTCGAAAAGGTGATTATCACACTTCTTGAGAGATATGAATAAAAAATATCCTCACCAGAAAATTCGAGGGATCTGTCAACATCTCACTCTCAAAACTATTCAATGCTCTATATGCTTTAGAATAAAGAAGGACAAGTAGAGAAGAAGGGCATGTCGAAGGAGCTTTTTAAGCTAGAAATAGAGAAGCTGCGAGCTCCTCAAGTCAGACTAAAAAGGAGAAGTCAAGGAAAGACAGTGGAAAGAAAAAATATCCACCGTGTCCGAACTACAAGAAAATGAGTCATCCTCATAAATTCTGTTGGTTTATGCCTAATGCCCAATGCAAAAACTGCAAGCACTTTGGCCATGAAGAAATGGTGTGCAAGAATAAGGGAAACACATAACAACAAAACACTCGGACACAGACTGCAGAAGTAAGTCAAGAAGAATTGATGTTCACAGCCTCATGTGAAACACAGTTCGTGAAATTCTACGAACCCCCCTGTGAAACCCATTTCGCGACATCTTGCGAACCCTTCAACAAAGAAAGAAAAATTTGGTTGGTTGACAGTGCTTGTACAAGTCATATGACTACAGATGAGAGCACCTTCAAAAGCATTGACAAAAGGTTTTACTAGTACATCGAAGAAGTAGAAAAGAAAGATGTTTTGATTAAAACTCTATCAAGTACTAAACTTGTCACATGTGTTCTTTTAGTTCTTGACATAAATAAAAATTTACTGAGTGTAGGTCACTTGCTTGAGAAAAAAATATATTCAGTGGTATTTAAAGACAACGAATGCTTAATCTTTGATCTAAGTGGATGCAAGCTCATTTCAACAAAATGGTTTATAGAAGCTTTGTTGTCAACTGGAACTTAGCAACTTTGGTAGCTTATACCAGCTCCCTAGATGAAACCGAGTTATGGCATAGAAGAATGTGACATGTTTACTACAAATCCTTAAGTCAAATGTCCAAGAATAACCTGGTTGAAAATTTATCAAATATGGTTGATCATGAAGATGTATGTGAGGTGTGCCAGCTTGGAAAACAGGCGAGATTTCCATTTCTTGCAAACACAGCATGGTGAGCCACTAAAAAATTACATTTAGTATATACTGGCATTTCCAGACCCATGAAAACAAGTTCGCTAAATGGAAGTAGGTACTTTGTATTTTTTATTGATGGCAATACAAGGTTCTGTTGGGTGCACTTCATGAAGAACAAAGCCAATGTAGCTGAAATCTTAAAATTTAAGTTCATGGTTGAGAACCAAAGTGACTGCAGGCTCAAAATGGTAAGATCATACAATGAGGCAGAATACACCTCATAGAAATTTGAAAAATTCTGCGAAGAGTCTCGTGTCCATGTAACAGCCCGTTTTCAGTAAAATCAGAACAGTGGTTTCGGGACCACAAATCCGAGTATGAAAGAAAATTTATTTTAATATTATTTTATGGTCTATCGTATGATAAGAATATCGTAAAAAAAGTTCGTTAAGAAAATTTTACCAATTACATGTTTAATTGATAAAAGGACCAAATTGCATGAAATGCAAAAGTTGAGTTCTAGTAGCTATAAGTATCAAATAGCTATGGAATTCAAAATTGGAGGTCCTTATATGGTAAATAGACCATTAAGAGGAGTTAGTAGATAAGTATGATGATTCATCTATAGAAATTTAAGAAAAGAAAAGGACTAAATTGGAAAGTAAATAAATAAAAGATGATAAATAAAATAAATATCTAATATCATCATTTTATATAATCTTTCCCAATTAAAAGACATGGAAACCCTAGTTTTTGGGTGTTGAGTTCAAGCAAGTTGTTTTGGCTCAATTAGGTATGAATTATTGTCTCATTTTTAGTAATTTTTATGTTTCCGAGATCGTAAAAACTTGATTTAGCTATCTCGGGGATTAATTTGTAAAATTATCAAAGTACTAGGGTTTTACCATGGATGAATATGCATGAATTATGAAACTTATGGTAGAAAATGAAAGGTTGTTGATAGATAAACAACTTTTGTAAAGTGAATTTTTATGAAATTGTGATTTAGGGACTAAATTGTAAAGATGTAAATTTCATGAAAAATTTCTAAATTTTATGAAATACATGGGCTATTAATGTTACATGTAAAAATTGGTTAGGCTTGGAATAAGGATTAAATTGCATGAATTTCATTTTCCGAGCCTAGGGACGAAATCGTCATTAATTAAAAGTATAGGGGAAAATTGGTAATTTTTCCTAATATGTGAATTGTATTGAATTGAATATGAATTGTATTAAATTGAGTTAAATTTACTCGTATAGATCCGGATAGACAAAATACGAATTAGATCGAGGAAAAGAGAAAGTGTCGGATTAGTAGACAACAAATCAACGAACACTTGTCAAGGTAAGTTCGTGTAACTAAATTATGCATATTTATATGTTTGAATTAAATGTTGTATATGTGAATTGTGTAATTGCTATTTATATGAAATTGATTACATATCCGACAAAGCCCGATAAATGTTAAGTACCGTTTGAATAAATGAAAATCAATGGATACAAGATTCCCGAATTGGTTGTGGTCCTGCATATGTTGCGGACACACCATAGCTCGAAAGAGCATCCCGTTATTAGCTCTCATGAGCATCCCGATATATGGCCCTCTTGAGCTTCCCGTTATATGGTTCTTGCAAGCTTCCCGTTAATAGCTCTTCGGAGCATTCCAATCGGTTGTGATCCTGCATGTGTTGTTGACACACCGCAGCTCTTATGAGCGTCCCGTTATATGGCTCTTCGTGAGCTTCCCGATTAAAGGCTTTTTGTGAGCTTCCTGATTAATGGCTTTTCGGAGCTACCCGTTATTGGTTTGCATGAGCTTCTTGAATATGGCTCTTATGAGCTTCCTGTTATACAGCCCGAATAAGCTTTTCGTTACATGGCTCACATGAGCTTCCCGTTATATGGCTCGAGAGACGACTTCCCGATTATGTTCTTTAACGAGCATCCCGAATATGAATTGACGGATTATAGATTCGTACACTTCGTGTGTATTACCGTGTATCCATTGATATTTCAAATGGTTCAACGGACAAAGTTCTGGTATAAGTTAAAATGAATTCTGAATGAGATACTACCTGTACACACCTGAAAACATGTAACAGCCCGATTTAGGGGCTAGTCGGAACAGTAATCTCGGGATCACTAATCCGAGGTTAGAGAAAAATATTTTCATGTTATTTTATGTGTTATAACATGTTTATAAGGGTGCATGAAAATTTTGGTGCTTTAATTTTAGCGATTTCTTACTTAATTGCGAAAAAGGACTAAATCGCATTAAGTGCAAAAGTTCTATTTTATTTGCTAGAGGTGAAAAATAGCTATAGAGTGTAAATTGGAGGTATTTAAAGTGCAATTATACCTTCCTAAGAGTGATGGACGGTCAAGGGGACAAGGAATTTAAAAGTTGACAAGAGTTGGTGACTTTTGTTGACTAAATGAATAAAATAAGAGAAGAATAAAGAAAAGAAAGGTATCATCTTTTCTCTTCTTCATCACCACCAAAAATTGGCAGCAAACAAGGGTTGGAGAGCTCAAAAATTTCAGCAAACATTTCTCCTCACAAGTAAGTGATTTTGGTGATCTTTCTTGATAAAAATTGTACTTTTGGAGTCCCCAAAGCTTAAGCTAGCTAATGAGGGGACTAATTTGCAATATGGTTGAAAGTATAGGGACTTTCCATGAGATATTTTATGTTGGTTTCTGAGTTTTTATGGAAGAAAATGAATGTTAGGAAGATGAGAAACAACTTTTGTGAAAGGTGTTGTCATGAAAACACCTAATTAGGACTAAGATGCAAATGATGTAATTTATTCATTAATGCATGAAATAGTCAGAATTGTGGAAAGTTTTAAGAGGATTAAATGTTCAGCTAGGCTTGCTTAAAAGGAAAATGTGATGAAAAGTGATTTATGAGCCTAGGGGCAAAATCGTAATTTTTGCCAATGTATAAGGGCAAAATAGTCATTTTTGCCTAAGTGTAGATTTTGTTGTATTATGAATTATAAGTGATTAAATGAGTAAATTCTATTGTTCTAGATAAAAGAAAACGAGATTTGGACCTAGAACGGGAGAAAAGAGAAATATGGACAAATACGTCCCTTTCGACCCCTTTTCAGCATCAAGGTAAGTTCGTGTGTAAATGTTGAAATTACGTACGGGTTATTTAATATTCCATTGCTGTATGTAATGTATAATTACGCTATGAATGTATTAAATGTGTTTTGACGAGTTGTTAAGAGAATTGAATCTAAGATAGTGAGAAATGTAAATAGCATGATATGATGATAGTTAAGGTCCCGTGTAAGACCATATTGGAATATGGCCTCGGTGTGAGATATTGAATAAGACCATGTCAGGGACATGGCATCGATATGTTAATTCATGTAAGACTGTTTAGGGTATGATGTCAATGTGACATTATGTGTATGAGACTCAAGGGTGTTATTTAACAATTTGAGTGATTCAACAAGTCTGTTGAGAATGAGAATGAATGTGGTTGTACCACGAGAGGTACATGTATGTGTTAGAATTGAATTGAGAGGAATTCGGTATATGATAAACCCATAGTGGGTATGTGTAAATGATGCACCTCGGTTGCATAAGTTATAATTATTAATGCATTGTGTGAATGCGAACGATTATCATAGAAAGCTAAGTAAGAATGATAATGTGTGAGGATATTCCCGGATAGACATTTAAAATAGAGAAATGTATGTGGATAAATATCCGTGAATGTATAATAATGGTAGGCTATGTGCGATACCACCTTAAATTGTAAATGGTGGGCTATGAGTGATACCACTCTATTAGAGATTGAGGGTGGGCTATGTGCGAAACCACCGAGAGATTGTAGTATGAGTGACTTATTGAAAATGTTTGATGTATTGTTTTATGAGATCATGTGGTGACAAGTGCAGGGATGTATGCAAGTTAACATGAGCAATTAGCTTGTGGCATGGTTAGAATGTGGTAAGAGGCAGAATGAGTAAGTCTCAAAAATGGTTGAGTAAGTAACCATGAGCTTAAGAGTAAAACTCATTATAATACCTTGTGGTTGAGTATAATCAATGAATATCAATAGTTGATAGTTATATGCATATGAACTTACTAAGCATTATTGCTTACTCCTCTTCCTTTCTCATCTCTTATAGGTTAATTTAGCTAGCTCGGGTTGGAGACCGTCGGAGATGTTTCACACTATCGAGCAAACACTTGGTATGAGGTTTTAAGTCCGTATGAGTTATGGCATGTATAGGGATAGTATTTAAAGTTGATTAAGTCATAGTTGATATAGCCAATTGTGTTGGCCTAAGAGAGTTTATGGTTCAGTTGGTTATAGCCATAGATGATGCTTAAGTCGATTGTATTTATCCCAGAAATAGTTCTCCCTTGTGTATGGGATGAAGACCTCATTCTTATAAATCAAATATGTTATAATTGATGATTTGAGAGTGTTGTGTGATGGTGTATGAATGTATGCAAGTGAGGGTGGCTAATGGCTTGGTAGATAGCCTTTCAATTGTCCACATGGGCTAGTCACACGGGCGTGTGCCTAGACCGTGTGAGAGGCACGGCTAGTACATGGGTGTATGCCCAGGCCGTGTGAAGTCTGCACCTTGCACTTGGATTTTAAATCGCCACACGGCTGAAGCACATGGACGTGTGTACAGGCCGTTTGGATAAGTCAGAATGCCAAGGTTTGGCACACGGGCCACGGCCACATGCGTGTTAAGGCCGTGTGAAATTAGTCAGTGTCGACCACGGGCTAGTCACACGGGTGTGTGCCTAGGCCGTGTGTCACAAACAGAATACTCATGTTTTTATACACGGGGTAGGGACATGGGCGTGTGTGACCACACGGCCTGCCCACACGGGCGTGTCCCATTTCACATGGGCGTGTGGCCCCTGTTTAGGTGAAATTTTCTAAGTGTTTGAAAAGTTCAGGGTTTGGTTTCACGACATCACGAGCGAGTGTAATGGGTCTCGTTGACCCATGATAGGGACATTACAATGGTGAATGAAAAGTTTTAAATTGGAGAGAATTTTTATAGCCTAAAGTGGAATGATTAAGCAAGTCAAGTTCGGTAATGCCTCGTGCCCGATTCTGGCATAGAATCCGGGTAAGGGGTGTTACAAAACACATGAAAATTTGATATTTGATGAGCTCATCCCTGATTCTTGATATTCACACGAAATACATGACTAACATGTTTGATGAAGTTATGTGTTTAGGCTATTAGCCAAATTGCTTGGATGCATTTTTTGTATGCTTACCTTAAATGTAAATGAATGGTAAGTTTATTTCCTGTTATACGAACTTACTAAGCAATAAATGCTTACTCTGTTTTATATCTTTTGTTTTATAGTACTTTGGAAGCTCATTGGGTTGGAAGCTTAGCGGAGATATCTCACACTATCCATCATCTTGTTTCGGTATAAATAGTAAATTAAATTTTAGGTTATAATGGCATGTATAGGCTAAAAGGGGTCAAGAACGACATGTATGTGTTTGGTTGAAATTAGCCATTGGTATGACTTGTAATTGGTATGTTTTGACTTGTAAATGGATAAATGATAGAAATTATATAGGTATGTTGATGAATGGTTTGAGATGATGTGGTTGGTAAAATATGCATATATGTTATGTGGTCAATTAGGTAAGATAAAATATTAGACATATGGGGAATATTGACATGAACTGAACTTGAATTTGGCTTGATTTGAATGGTTAGTATTGCTTTGTGAATGTGAAAAAGTGTGAATGTAGGTAGAAGACAAATTGGGTGAGGAATAAGGCTTGGACCTTATTTTGTCCACACGGGCAGAGACACGGGCGTGTGTCTCAGCCGTGTGTGACTCACGGCCTAGCATATGGGCATGTGTCTTGGCTATGTGTCCCCTGTATCTTTAAAATTTCAAAACAGAATTGTAACAGCCCAATTACGACCCTAGTCGGAACGGTGGTTTCGGAACCACAAATCTGAGCCGGAAAAATATTCTAATATTATTTTTCGTGTTAAAATATTTATGGTGGAAGTATGTGCTAAAATTTCGTGAATTTAATTGCTCTTTGGTATGCTTAATCTATTAAAAAGGATTAAATTGATTAAGTGATGAAATTAGTAAATTGGTTGATTGAAAGGTTTAATTAATGTGTCTTTAGTCTAAGGGGGTTTTATGTTGCAATTAACCTTTTTTTTATAATAATAGTGGACGGCAAGTGCTTATAAAATGCTTTATCTTTATTATTTTATGTGTTGAAATTTAATTAATGTTATGATTTAAGATCATATTTTAATAAAAGATGAAAAGAGATAGTGGGGGGATTCATCTTCATTCTTTCTTGTTATTGCCGAAAAACAAAAGAGGGAGATGAGCTTGAGCTCTCAACTATTCGGTCATGCGTGTTCAAATTAGGTAAGTAATTGAACATGGTTCTTGATAATTTTAACATTTTTGAGGTTGTTGTTTGATAATTTAGTTAGCCCATGTTCAAAATTTTAATTTGGTTGTGATATTTGTAAGGCGCCATGGATAGAATTTGATGATAATGTGGTTTTATGATGATTTGTAAATAGTATGTGATGGATTAATAATGAAATTCTTGAGTCTATGAAGAAGTTAAGTGATTGGATAAATTTGTACAAAAGAAAATTTTATAAGATGAAATGTTAAAGAAAGTGAGTTATATAGGCTTGTAGTGAAAGGGTGAAGATTCGGCCCTAAGGTATGGAGGCTAAATTTTGATTAAATTGTTAATTGTGCATTAGGGACTAATTTGCGAAAATAACAAATATTAGGGGTAAAATTTTAAATTGTTAAATTATATGTTTTTGGAGTTGATTGAATGAGTTAATTTGAATTTATTAGATCAAGAACCTAAAGAAAAGAGGTTAGATCGGGGAAAGGCGAAATTGAACGAGTAATCGGGAAATTTTAGTTCGACAATTTTCGAGGTAAGTTTATAAGTAATTGGTTTAATTGAGTGGTTATTATAAATAAATATATATGTGCAATGAATTTAAGGATTTAATTATTAAAGTGCCGAATGGGATATAGATTTATTCTTGAGTATGAAAATCAAATGTGGTTTATTAAATACATATATATATGTGTATAACCCTTGATTAATTGAAATTATCATAAAAAAACCTAATCTTGGTGAATGTGATATGGTATGCGAATAATATATATATATATGGACTAGCTGATTTTTAAGCTGAATTATATATATATATATATGCATGTATAAATATGGATTCATTAAGTATTCTGAGTACATGAATGATTGGAAAGGGAATTAAATATAAATATGAAATGAGATGGAGTTTTTGTATTGAGTAGACGAGTGAAAATTTATATTTGTGTACATGTATATGATTGGTGCCGAATGAAATAGTATGACATTGAGAAATTGAATTGTTGCTGTTGAGTAATTGTTTAATTGTTTATATATATGTGTATGGGTTTGAAATTATAAGTGATTGATTATTCAAAGAAAGGTTCGGTTGTGGGGCACTATGTGTGCGAGTTTGAATACTGAGCACTACGTGTGCGAGATCGGTCTAATGGCATTGTGTGTGCGGAAGAAATAAGTAACGGCACTAAGTGTGCGATACGTTACATAAGTTGCACTGTGTGTGCTGAAGAAATAAGTAACGGCACTAAGTGTGCGATACGTTATAAAAGTTGCACTGTGTGTGCTGAAGAAATATGTAACGGCACTAAGTGTGCGATACGTTACATGAATTGCACTGTGTGTGCAGATTATTGTATTTCTCAAGAACTTAAATAAATGAATGGAGGTAATCGAATGTGATATGTAGGTAAGTTATGCATGTTAGTTAAGTAGTTGGTATCAATGTGGTAAGTAATTCTTGTATACTAAAATGTATAATATAATGTAATTATAAATCTTGAGTTTATATGAAATGGTCATATGGTATGGGATCATTCGGCTTTTGGTGAGTAAATAGTCATGAGATTTATCAAATGGTAAAATGCTATATGTATTGTTGTTATCATCTCATTATTGAATGGGTAGAATTGAACAAAATTTGTTTAATGATTAGTTATATACATATACTTTACCTATTGCTTATAACTTACTAAGCTATATTAGCTTACCGTTTGTGTGTTTGATTGTCAATTGTATAGATCTTGAAGGCTAGCTCGTACTCGAGGATTTTTGTCAAAGTCAACCGCACTATCACCTATCTTTGGTATTTTATAAGTTGTATTTTCTTTGAAACTTATGGCATGTATAGATTAAGTCTTTTGGATGTGTTTGAAAGCCATGTAAATGTGTATATATATATACATATGCCATGCAAAAATGGCTATGTTTCTTTATTTGAGTTTGGGTTGAGCTTGTTGAATATATGGATTTACTAATTAAGTATTTTAGTATGCATATAATTAATGCCTAGATTGAAATCAATTTTACAATAGATATATGTGAGTTTTGAATTTTCTAAAAATCAGTTAAATATGGTACATATATGATATTGGATGATGAATTATTTCGGTAAGATTATTTGGATGTATCTATGTGAGAGATATGGATGAAATAGGTTTTACTTTGTGCATGTATATACCAGATGTGATATATATATATATTAATAAGCAAAATGATGTATTTTTTTTTTAAATTGGAGATTTTCGACTATGGCTTGTTTGGTTTGGAGCTTAAATTATCCCCTTAAGTGATATTACATGTTCGACTATATGATTCGAATGGCTAAATCAATGATATAAAGATTAGATATGGTGTACTCATGATGATATATATATAGGTTTAAAGAACAAAGCCGAATGTGGCAAGGAATTATGTGATATACATGTTGATTTGGGTTTTATAATTGTGGTATAATTGGTTTGGAATGAGTTTATGGGTTAATGGTATAAATGTATGTGTTAATGAAATGTGGATTGTACCTATTCGAACGTGATGTATATGTATTGAAATGTTACAGATACTTGAATGCTTTGAGAATAATGGAAATGAAATAAATGAGTAATGCATTATTTGCATATTCGGAAATTGATTTTGAATGACCTAATAAATAATAATTTGCTAGTTGATTTTAATTAATTACACTTCGATGTTTACGATATTATTTGTGTTTCGTAAGTAAATGATTTTTGATATTAGATGTGTTATACATGTTCAATCGTGATTGTTGAAATGGTTCACACTTACCAAGTATTCATCTTTATAAAAGTACATTGACTTGTGTTTGGTTAAGTAATGTCTGTAACCCTAATCTGGCGATGGGATATGGGTTAGGGGTGTTACAAGAATGCTCAGTATTAATCACAAGGCCTGGCACACGGGCGTGTGGCTTGGCCGTGTAACCCCTGCACCTACACACGGTCTAGCACATGGGCGTGTGACTTGGCCGTGTGACCCAAGTCAGAGAGTTACACGGGTACAGACACGGGCTGGGACACAGCCGTGTGCCCCATTTTGAATGCCCACACGGCCTAAGACACGGGCGTGTCTCTTGGCCATGTGAGCTACACGGCCTGACCACACGGGTATGTGTACCCTACACTTTGGAAAATTTTTGAAATTTTGTAAAAAATTCTCTGAGTACCCGGTTTAATCCCGACTTATTTCTAATGTATGTTTTGGGCCTCGAGGGTTCATATAAGGGACTTTATGAATAATATCTGACATGAATGTTAAATAATATGAAATGTCTGTATTTGATCTGTTTATTCCAGTAATACTCCATAACCCTGTTCCGGCGACGGATACATGTTAGGGGTGTTACAGTCCATCAGCAATCAAGTAATGTGTACATTCCACAACAGAATGGAGGAAGTGAAAGAAAAAATAAAGCTATAATGAACATGGCTCGCTGCTTGTTGTTTGAAAGTAAATTGTCAAATGATTTTTGGGCAGAGGCAGTAAACACTGTTGTTTACTTGCTAAATTAACTACCTATGAAAGTTGTTGAAGGGAAGACACCATTCGAGGCTCGGTATGGTTTTAAACCTTCTATTTCACACTTAAGAGTATTTGGTTGCACCTGTTTTGTTAATGTTCTAGGAGAGAAAAGAAGCAAATTGGACAATAGATCACAGCCAGATATATTTGTTGGATATTCTAGTGTTAAAAAAGGATATAAAAAATATAATCCTTTCACTAAGAAAGTGATCGTAAGCAGAGATGTGAAATTTGATGAAGGAAAAATATGGAATTGGACTACAATAGAAGAGGAGATGTGCGAATAGAGGGTTTCTAAACTTGATGTGTGAGCCACTAGAGACCAAATTGAAAATGATCCAGTCGATGAACAACCAGTGCGAGAAACTAGGTCCATCATTGAAATTTATCAATGGTGTAATCTGACGAAGCTAGAACCAATCACTTTTGAAGAAGCTGCTTAAGAAGATGAATGGCTAATAACTATGAAAGATGACATGATCAACAAAAATGAAACATGGGAACTTGTGGATAGACCAATTCACAAGAAAGTGATTGGAGGTAAGTGAGTGTTCAAAACCAAAATGAATCCTAATGGATCAGTCAACAGATATAAAGTGAGGTTGGTTGTGAAGGGGTTTAGCCAGTAATATGGAGTGAACTTCATTGAAACCTTTGCCCCTGTTGCGAGGTTAGACACCATAAGGCTGCTTATAACTCTTGTAGTTCAAAAGGGTTAGAGGATACATCAAATGGATGTAAAGTTAGTCTTCCTAAATGGCTTTCTAAAGGAAGGAATTTATGTTGAGTAACCTCAAGGATTGACAGTCATCTGACAGAGATGGGTTTTGAAAGAAGCATCAACGAGCCCACATTAGATGTGAATAAAACTGGTATATGTTGATGATTTACTTGTGATTGACAGCAACAACGAACCAATGATTGTATTCAAGAACCAGATGCAAGAAAAGTTTGGAATGTCAGACTTAGGTGAAATGACATGCTTTCTTGGTTTGGAGGTGAATCAAGCTTGCGATGCAATCTTCATAAACCAGAAGAGGTTCGCAATAAAAAATCTGCGAAGATAGAGTATGCAGAATTGTAAACCTGGGAGCACCTCTATTGCTCAAGGTGAGAAACTCACCAGCAATGAAGATGCTGAGAAGGTTGATGAAACAAGCTACAGAAGCTTGGTGGGATGTCTACTTTACTTGATAGCATCCAGATCTGACATAATGTTTGCTGTAAGTCTGTTATCAAGATTCATGCATTGCTGCAATGTGAACCACTACAAAGTAGCAAAAAGGGTTCTACGATACATAAGAGGAACTCTAAGTCATGGAGTAAGATTTGTGAAGACTGAAAAAGTTAAACTACTTGGGTATTCAGATAGTGATTGGGCTAGGTCTACTGAAGACATGAAAAGTACCTCAGGTTATTTCTTTACTCTAGGATCGAGCATGTTCTGTTGGAGCTCGAAGAAGTAAGAAACAGTGGCGCAGTCAACTGCTAAAGCTGAGTATGTTGCAGTCGCAACAACTGTGAATCAAGCTATTTGGTTAAGGAAACTGCTGGATGATTTGAATTTAAAACAAGAAGAAGCAACAAAGATTAAATGTGATAATTAATCTGATGTTGTAATTGCAAAAAAATCTAATGTTCCATGGAAGAGCAAAACACTTCAGAATCAAGTATCACTTTGTGAGAGAAGTGGAACAAACTAAGGAAGTAACCTTGGTTCACTACTGTAACATCCCGAATTAGGGCCTAGTCAGAATAGTGGTTTGAGACCACGAATCTAAAGTAGAAATAATTATTTTATGACTGTTATGAGGTTTATGATATGTTCGTATGCATGTGTAAAAATTTCATGAAGGAATTTTAGGCATAAAGTGTCCAATTTGACTTTTGGACTAAATTAAATAAGTTGCGAAATATGAGGTCCTAGAAGCTTTAAGTATGAAATAGCTTGGATTATCAATTTGAGGTCTATAATGTGATTGAATTGTTGTGTGAAAATTTCGTTGAGAAATTTTATCGAAAAAGTGTTTAATTTGGTTAGTAGGATTAAATTGTTATAAGTGCGAAATGTGTGTTCTAGATGATAAAGGGTGTAATTGTGATGGGTTTTTAAAGTGAAGGTCCTTATGAAGAAATTAGCCCACTTATAAGTTGAGGGAAAATATTTGTTTAGTATTTTTGAAGTTAGTTGAAAAGAAAAAGGGTAAATTTGGAAGTTAAGTTAAATGGGTATAATAAGACAAAAATAGTAAAAAGGCACCATTCTTTTCTATTTTCTTCTCCAGCCGATTGTGAGAAAAGAAATGGGCAGCCATGGAGAAAGCCATGTTCAGCCAAGCTTGGGAGCTTGATAGGTGAGTGGTTTTTGCCCCGTTTTTAATGATTTCTACGTTTTCGGAGTCGTGGTAACTCGATTTAGCTATTCCGTACCTTCATTTTCAAAACTGTTGAAGTTTGTGAATTTTTCCATGGTTGATTAAGTGTGTATTTTGATGATTAATGGTGGATTATGCATATCCATGAGAAGAGAAACAAGTTTTACTAAGTGATTTTCGACGAAAATGACAAAAAGGACCGAGTTGCAAAAGTTGTAAAATTGGTCCTAAGTGTATGAATTAGTGAGAAATGTGGATGGCTATAGTTATGAAAATGGTTCGGCTAAGTCCAAAATACAAGAAAATTTAATAAAAATCAATTTACGAGCCCTGAGGCAAAAGTATAATTATGTGAAAGTTTAGGGATAAAAACATAAATTTTCCATAAGATGATTTTTGGGTCACACTGATTAATGTGACTAATAATTGAGCTAAATATGATTTGATTGATCATGAAAAACGAGATTCGGGCTTAGATCAGAAAGAACATGATGATGGATCAAGTCGAATAAATTAGCCACTTTCGCGTCGGAGGTAAGTTGGTGTGTAAATAATAATGCAATAATTTCGTAATGTATGTTTGAAACCTAAATTGTGGTATCAAATTGATTTTGCTGAATTACATGTTTAGTATATTATGTTGGTGAATTGATTTAATAATATGTTTATGATAAAAGGTGACATAGGTGACATGGAAAATGGGTTGAAATGTTGTGCTTAAAGGTATTTTCTATGACTATGGTTATTTTGTGAAATGGAAAGTTTATATGTAAATAATGCATTTATTTTATTTGTTCAATAATTATTTTGCTAGATATTTTGGAAATCATTGGGTGATAACTATAATATGAAAATGTATGGAATGTGAAATTCTCGATTGAACCTTCGGAAAATCAAGAGATACGGACAATATGTAGCTAGGTCACACGAGTGATAAGGGACCTTCACCGTGTGCACAAGAAAGCTACAAGATGGCAAAATTTGATATGTAGCTAGGCCACATGGATGATAAGGGACTTTCACCATGTGTGCAAGAAAGCTACGGGTTATGAGTAGCTAGGTCACATGAGTGGTTCCTAGTGTTGGACGCCATGTAGACAAGAAAGCTACGAGATGGAATGGCTAGGTCACATGGGTGATAAGGGACCTTCACCATGTGTACAAGAAAGCTGAATTATGTGTAGGTGGAGCTATATGCTGAGACCACCGAGTATCGGGCATTTTCCGAAGGGGTTCAACGAGATAACTTACTAATGGTGATTAGTGCGATCATGTTATGAATAAGTGCAGGTGTGAATGTGACCAAATGAGAAATGTGGTAAATGTACGTGTGAGCAAGGGTGCATGTGACCATGTGTGTATGTGCATAATGTGTTTGATATATGATACATGATTGAAATTGCGGTAAGGCTGATATGGGGTAGGCGCCATTATGAGTACTCGTAAATATTGGTGATGATTATTCATTTGTATGGCTAGTATTGAACATGCTTGGTGTTATGTGTGCATATATGGAAGTAATATAAAGAAAACATGGGAGAGTAAAATTTTCAGTAAAATAGATTGAAACAGCAGCAGTTACGCAATTTTGAAAAATCACCATAAATAATATAAATTTAATTACATGCTGAATGAGATATGAAATTAAAGCTTATTGAGTCTATTTTCACATAAAAAAATGGTGTGAGTAAATAAATTTTCTATTATGAGATATTTAAATTTTGGTGAGACAGGGTCTGAATGGTTTCGGAAATCCCCTGTTCCAAATTTCGAAAATCATTAAAAATTGTATAAAAATGGTTATGGTTAGTAATTTATATTCTTAGAATCCTTGATGAATCTACTTCCAATAGAAACAAACGAAAACGTTATTTGAATTCTGTATAATGAGAAATTCGATTTTTAGTAAAGAGGTGTCAGAGCTGTTGAACAGGAAAACAGGGGAACCTTCAACGAATAAACTGTATTAATTGGCCAAGCCAAAAATTCTAAAATTTTTATGGAAACAAGGCACATGAGTCTAGTTTCAAGTAAAATTTACGGAACTTAATTTCGAGCTCTGTACCTTAAGATATAATTAATTTAGCGACCATGACTAAGAAAAACAGCTTAAGCTGAATATGAGAAAAAAAAAGGGGCGAAATCATATGAATAATGATTTTATTTCTTAAGAATACTGTCGAAACCATTTTTTTATTTATTTAAAAACAGGGATCGACTTTAAATGACAAATGGAGTCGCCACCGATCCTTTATTCAAGGTGTGATCAGGTCACCTTGAGATGGATTATTTTGATAAAACATTTTAGATTTATTAAAACAATAATTTTGGCCTGCGAAATCTGAGAAAACAAGTTCGGAAGTCGATTACGTGCGAGGAAGGATTAGCACCCTCGCAACGCCCAAAATTGGTACCAAATTGATTAATTGATATCCTAATGTCAAAATTTTGAAACGATTTTAGAATATAATTCCATTTTAAAAATTTTAAATAACTCAAATTGGATACTGAGATTTTCTTGTTCCGAAGAAATAAAATATCACATCCAGCACGATAGGATATGACGTTTCAAACCCTCGATACCAAGATCCTCTCATGATTTCCAAAGTTCATGCATTGAGATTTTTTACAAGGATATTCCATTATTTGGACAAACGAAAAAAAAAATCGAAGCCCAGCACGATAGGGTACGATTTCTCGGATTTCCAAACACGAAACATTGCCTTGCTTTTTAGAAAACATGGACATAATTTTAAAAGGATATTTAGTTATTTGGTCAAACGGAAAATTGAAACCCAGCACGATAGGGCACGATTCCTCGAATTTCCAAATACGAAACATTGCCTTGCTTTTTAGAAAACATGGACATAATTTTAAAAGGATATTTAGTTATTTGGTCAAACGAAAAACTGAAACCCAGCACGATAGGACACGATTCCTCGAATTTTCAAACACGAAATATTCTCTTTTTTGAGAATTTTTTGAATAAACAATTATGAAATCAAATCCCGAAATGCATTAGGTAATAATAATAATAACAATAATAATGATAATAATAATAAAGTACTAATAATAATAGAAACATTATGTAATAATAATACAATAATAATAAACAGTAATAATAATAAACAAATAATAGTGAAAATACAAAAAGAGTAAACTAAAACAAAATAAAAGTTAAAAAAATAAAAATAGATAAATAATAGTAATGATAATAATAGAAGCATAATCAAAATAAATAAAGAAAATGAAAGCATGATAAATCACAATATATGAAAATAAAAAAATGAATAGATAAATAAACAATATAAATAGCAAAATAAGTAAATAAGCAAAGGGAATAAAGTAAAAGGATAATAAATAACCGATCAATTAAATAATTAGATGAACGAATGAATAAATAAAATAGAAATAAAAGGGATTTAATTGGCATTAAGAGAAACTTAATAGGTATAATTCAAATAATAAAAGAATGCTGACGAGGACCCGAATGTGTTGCGCTGAAACTAGTGAGGACCGCATGGGTAAATACCCCTTAATCCTTATACGCAACGTTTCAACAAGCAAGGCCCTGGGATAAATCGAAAGCTAAATAAATTTGCGGGGCAAATCCGCGAAATAATAAAGAAAAGAAACCAGAATCGGAGGACCTAAAGGGTAAATAACCCATTTTAAGAAAATGCGTGGATCCTCCGTTGGCTGGTCGGGTTTACATGCGGACCCAAAGGAGAATACGACGCCGTTTGGTGTTTTAAAATGGCTGAGCAAAACGGTGCATTTTGCCAGCCTATAAAAGTCATATTTTAACAAAAAAAATCATTTGGTTTGCCTTTAAAAAAAAAATTTCTCTTTTCTCTGAGATGGGTCCTAGGTCGGCTAGGCTCCGGTGAGTTTGGGCCATGGCTCCGCCGTATCGCCGCCGTGACCAGTGAGGACTCTTCGAGTTCTTTTTGTTGTTTTTTTTTATATATTTGTTCATCCCCTTTTTTTAAAAAAACTTCTTCGAAATAAAATAAGCAAAGAAAAAGAAAAAAAGAAAGACAGAAAGTGGACAGAGAGGTCGAAAGACGAATCCCAGGGAGGAGATGGTTCGTATTCGCTGTGCCTCAGCCCTCGTCGGAACCCGAATGGGTTTGTGACATTTTGGGTTGCCTGAGTCCTTCGACCACAACGGGGGTAAGCCGAAATTTTATCAATATTGCAAAAATCTTAATTATTTTAGTTTGAACAGAATAAAAAAAACACCTTTCTTTTCTTCTGATTTTTTCTTTTAGTATTCGAATGCCTCTTTTTGTGTGTGTGTATTTCACTGTTTTTTGTTTCTTTGATTCAAATCTGTCTGTGTGAATATTTCACTGTAAAAAATTACAATGGTTCGTAGTGGGGCTTATATAGCCGAATGGATAAGTTTTAATATTTTTGCTACTGTTTCTATCCTATTCCTGCGATTTCTTGCTATTGCTTTCTTTATTCCTTCTGCAGGAGTCTTCGAAGGGTCAAAGGAGGAAAGGACGGGACGTTCGTTGCTGTTTTGGTGCAAGGACTGAGCAGAGGGCGCCTCTGGGGGAGTCTCGGGACGAGGCGCATCGGGACGAGGTATCTCGGGACGAGGTATGGGCGTGACGACCGAGGGGGGGCTACGGTGCGAGAGAGGGAAAGGACTCTAAGTTTTTTTTATTCAGTTTAGTCTTTGGGCCTATTGGGCTAGGTAGATTTTTTTGGGCCATTTATCAATTGGGCCTGTTATTTTGTAACCTGGACTTTTGTATCGGACTTTTTATTTTTCTTGTTTTTTTTATTGTTTTGTAGCGAACACAGGCTAAATTAGGCTGTCTGATGCCCCTCTTTGCTCATTTTCGTGTAACGAGAATAGAGCAAAGACTTTAAAAGGACCAATTTTGCCCGGTTTTGCCGAGTCTCGGCATTTCTTTCCTTCTTCTTCAAGTAGCCTCGCTCAGACCCATTGCAACTTAGAAGAGATAAGGTTTGTGATTTATAGCTTCAATCTGTTCCGCTGCAACTTCAAGAAAATGAGATTCGCTATTTCCAGTCTGCTCCATTGCAACTTCAGGGAGATAAGACTTGTGATCTGCTCCACTGCAACTTCAGAGAGATAAGATCTACGATTTATAGCTTTAATATGCTCCACTGCAACTTCAGGGAGATAAGATTTGCTATCTTGACCGCTTCCTTTGCAACTTCGTGTGGAGATAAGACTTGTTAATTTCAACTCGCTCCATCGCAACTTCGGGGAGATGAGATTTGTGATGATCTCGCTCTCTCTGCAACCGGAGAGAGATAAGATCTATGATTTATAGCTTTAATCTGCTCCAATGCAACTTCAGAGAGATAAGATTTGCTATATTCAGTCTGCTCCACTGCAACTTCAGGGAGATAAGACTTGTTAATTTCAACCTGCTCCACTGCAACTTCAGGGAGATGAGATTTGTGATGATCTGCTCTACTGTAACTTCAGAGAGATAATATCTATGATTTATAGCTTTAATCTGCTCCACTGCAACTTCAAGGAGATAAGATTTGCTATCTTCAGTCTGCTCCACTGCAACTTCAGGGAAATAAGACTTGTTAATTTCAACCTGCTCCACTGCAACTTCAGGGAGATGAGATTTGTGATGATATGCTCTACTGTAACTTCAGAGAGATAAGATCTATGATTTATAGCTTTAATCTGCTCTACTGCAACTTCAGGGAGATAAGATTTGCTATCTTTAGTCTGCTCCACTGCAACTTCAGGGAGATGAGATTTGCTATCTTCAGTCTACTCCACTGCAACTTCAGGGAAATAAGACTTGTTAATTTCAACCTGCTCCACTGCAACTTTAGGGAGATGAGATTTGTGATGATCTGCTCTACTGTAACTTCAGGGAGATAGGATCGACTGTCTTCGATTTACTCCATTGTTACCTCATGGAAATAAGATTTGTGAATTCACCGATGTTGCTACACCATCCTCTAGGGATCTGATATGTAGAATCGGTTTCATGTATCTATGCTTATGCTAAATGATTAGGATGCTATGATTGAAATGAATCAAATGTTCCTAACTAGATGTGTTGTGAATGATGAATGCGGAAATGAGAATGATCCCTTTTTTAAAAGTTTGGGTTATCATTGCTCGATGTTCTTCTAAGTTCTATTACTGATGTGTTACCATGCCTTCTTGTTCAGCTGGTATCTTTAACCGAAAATCCAAAGAAATAGTCATCATTCCAATTATCTGTTCTCAAATGTTTCCAAACCCTAAGTTTGGTTAGTTCTTGAATAGTGGTCCTGTTCTCAGATCTTTATATTTTTTAGAACCTTTCAGAGTAATATGCAAAACTTCCTTTACTTGAATGTTAGTCCATTAATCGTCATTCCAATATAAAAATGCTTGAAAAAGAGATTATAGAAATAGATAAGATCGAAGTTTATTAGGAGCAAGGCTCGAAATGAATAGATTTATCAACATAGCAAACTTGCTTAAAATACAAAGCTAATATCATGAAAGTAGGTGCCCCGGATATCATAGCATGAGTTTCTCTGTACTACTTCCCGAAGACCCTTTTGAACTCGATGTGTGTTTTGGAGATCCAAATCCCTTTGTTGATGCCCTAAGACGTAACATCTCTTTTCCTTGTTCATTCAGGAATAGCAAGACTACCACATTCCCCATTCTTGATCAAGATTTGAATTGCCCTTTTTTGTGGGTTTTCAATTCAAAACCCTTTTGGTCTCAAGGCGCTCTTTACGAGTTTTCACCTTGGCCTCTCCTCCTTTTTTCTAGGTGAAATATTTCTTGACTGAGTCTGAATTCACAGGATTGGGCAAGCTTTTATCATCCATCTCCGTCAAGATCAACGCTTCTCTAGAAAAGGCCTTCTTTACCACATATGGTCATTCCCAATTTGGCATCCATTTTCCTCTGAAATCCTTCTGTATGGGCAAGATATTTTTTAAGACTAGGTCCCCCTCATGGAATTCTCTGGGACGAACCTTTTTGTTATAAGCTCGCATCATTTATTTTTGGTACATCTGACCATGACGGATAGCTTTCAACCTTTTCTCTTCAATTAAATTTAGCTGATCATATCGGGCTTGGATCCATTCCGCTTCACCCAACTTTACTTCTGCCAAAACTCGAAGAGAAGGAATTTCCACTTCAATGGGTAAAACTGCCTCCATTCCATAAACCAGAGAGAAAGGCGTTGCCCCGGTTGAGGTTCTGACGGATGTTCGATAGACATAGAGGGCAAATGGTAGCTTCTCGTGCCAGTCTTTATAAGTCTCAGTCATTTTCCCCACGATCTTCTTGATATTCTTATAGGCCGCCTCCACTGCACCATTCATTTTTGGGCGATATGGTGATGAGTTATGGTGTTTGATCTTGAATTGACTGCAGACCTCCGCTATGGTACTATTGTTCAAGTTCAATGCATTGTCAGATATGATCCTCTCCGACATTTCATAACGACATATGATCTCTGATAAACCGTAAAAGTAACATATTTTAATCCCACATTTAGTATGCTTTTGGATGAATTATCCCTTATTTTATGTAAAAAGGTGCTCTTAATCCTTTCTTTTCATGTTATATACTCAGGAAAGCACCGGAGGATGAAAAGAACAAGAAACGGGCTTAAAACGGGCCAAATGGGCCAAAGCATGAAATTGACACGACCTGGACCGAAGTCCACACGGCCGTGCCTCCTCAATAATCTCGAACACGGTCTAGCCATGAGATACACGGGCGTGTCACCTCATTAAAAGTCCGAACACGGCCTAAAGACAATTCACACGGGCGTGTGCCATGGCCGTGCCCCTGCCGCGGCCAAGAGGAGTTTTACTCGGATTTGGATACTTGGAGGCCAAGTAAGGCATCTCAAAGCTTATATAAACACCCTAGGGGCAACTTATTCAGGGAGTTCGGCAGAAGCCGGGAGCCCAAAGCTATCGTTTAGGGGCGTCTTGCTCGGCCAGAGAGGGCAGATTTGTGGGGATTCGCTCAGGGATAGCCAGTTGATCCATCTCAAGAAGCCGGAATTATACTCAAGACAGAGGATCTCCTCTTCAATTCCTTCAGGGGGTTTTAGGGATTTCTTATGTTTTGTTTTATCTTTTCTTCTGAGATGTTTTCCTTTATTGTTATGAACTAAACCCTCAGATACCTGAGGGGGATAAAACTTAGATGAATCTTGTTATCGTTTGCTAAACTATATGATAAATATTTGATTTGTTCTTAATTTTGTGTTCTTAATTCTTGTGTTGATATTTCGCGGATATTAATTCAAGTTTGATGTGCTTAGGTGGAGGAGAAAAAGTCCCTGCCTAAGAGTAGATCTAGCATAGTTAAGCGGAGTTGATCGCGCTCCTAGAGATAGGGTGACGAAGCGTTGCCGGATTAGGGTGAAACCTAATATGGGAGTCCATAGATCGAGTTAATGCAATTCTAGGGGTTTTAATTAGAAAGAGATTTCAATTAATCAACCTAGGGCTAGACGTTATTCGCCTCGAGAGAGGGTTTAATATAAATTAAGGAATCCTACAGATCAAGTCAAATGAATACATCGTCTGGTTCAGAGTTAGATAACAAGTGAAGTCTAGGTGGATTCTTCCTTGGGTGTCGTCTTAATTAATTGGTTTTTCCTCAAGTATTCTCCCAAATTCATTCTTCTTTGTCTTAGAGTCTTTAGTCTAGTAGTTAACTAATTTAGATTAAACAACCATTCGCTTAATTCTTAAGCTAAATAATAAAAAGAAAGTTAGTATTAGTACTTTTAGTTCCTTTGGGTTCGACAATCCGGTCTTGCCTAAGCTATACTACTATTCGATAGGTGCACTTGCCTCAATCGTTGTCATAGTTAGTTTCTAGGTTCGATCATTCTCATTATTTAAATTTTTAAAACTCTGACACACGATCAAGTTTTTGGCGCCATTGCCGGGGAACTAAAATATTAAGAAAGCTCTATTTTTATTACTTTAGCCATTATTTTCCGCAATTTACTTTTATTTTTATTTTTATGTTTGTTTTGTTTTTAACTTTGCTAAATTTTCTTTCTTTCTTTTCCTAGCAGGTCCCTCTAGTTTATGACTAGAAGGAACCTGAGAGGACCACTAGTATACGACAGTGATATTGAAGCTACCGCTCGCAGGAATTGCAGAGAAATTAGGCGAGCCCTAAATTACACAGAAAAAGAGCGAGAAGGCGAATCCAATCCTACTGAAGGGATGGACGAGAATAATCCGCCACCCCAAGATGTGGCAGAAAATAAAGCTCCACGTACTATGTATGATTATGCTAAACCTCATTTAACAGGATCCGAATCTAGTATTGTTAGGCCTGCTATAGCTGCTAATAATTTTGAATTAAAGCCTAACACTATACAAATGATTCAACAATTTGTTCAATTTGATGGTTTGCAGGACGAAGACCCAAACACTCATATAGCTAATTTTTTAGAGTTCTGTGATACCTTCAAAATAAATGGCGTTTCTGATGATGCCATACGGCTTCGGTTATTTCCCTTTTCATTAAGGAATAAAGCCAAACAGTGGTTAAACTTCGTTACCACGAGGGCCAATCACTACATGGGATCAAATGACCAAAAATTTTTATTAAAATATTTCCCACCGCCAAAACGGCTAAATTACGGAATGATATCTCTTCTTTTGTGCAGATGGATTTAGAAACATTATATGACGCATGGGGAGAGATATAAGGATCTCTTGAGAAGGTGTCCACACCATGGTTTACCCTTGTGGCTCCAAGTCCAAACTTTCTATAACGGTGTAAACCCCTCAACAAGGCAACTAATTGATTCAAAGAACCGGTGGAACCTCGAACAATGAACTCCCGGGCGACCTACGAATTCATAGAGAGAGATGTCATCGAATAACTATCAGTGGCGAGTTACAAGGACAAAACCAACAAAATCAGCCGGAGTTTTCAACATCGATGCACAGTAACTATGCTATCAACACAGGTAGAGATGATGAATAAAAAGCTTGATAGTTTGTGTTCTTCGCAGACATCTGACCCGGTTATGCAAAGATGAAAAAGCGGAGGCGTGGCGAATCTTGAGTACCCACCCTACGGATATGGCATAGAGAACGAACAAGTCCACTATATGGGTAACTATTCTAGACCTCAAAATAATTTTTATAGTGACACTTATAATGCAGTTGGAGGTACCATCCTAATTTCTCGTGGGATGATCAAAGTAGCCAAGGACCGGAACTTCCTCTAAATTTTCAACAACCACCTTACCAACAGGAAGAGGAGTCGAACCTCGAGGAGATGCTGACAAAATTCATGGCAGCTACAGATAACCGTCTCCAAGACACTGAGACCACCCTTAAGAATCAACAGGCATCAATTAAAGGGATCGAGAGCCAAGTGGGGGAACTCACTAAGACAGTTGGACAACTTACTAACACAGTTGGACAACTCGCAATGTAACACCCCTAACCCTTATCCGTCACCGGAAAGGGGTTACGAGGTATTACCAGACGAAACATAACTTCCGAATATATAATCATATGCATAATTTTATTGAAACGCTTAAAACAGATAATTATTAATATAAATAAAACTAAATTAATCTCTTTGCAAATCATATGGCGGTACTTTCTAAATACATAATCAGATTTATAATTCATAAGCAATAAGCACCGAACATATCATTTTATCACATTGCATTTGTTTATACCATAAATATAATATAGTACTACAATCTATAAACACATATATAAGATATAATAAATAAAGATATTCAAACACATCTCTTTTTTTTTTTTGGCAAGTTCCATTTGGCACTATTTAGAAAATAACAAACTTAATTCCTTATAATTTAAAGTACTATTCATTTAGTAACTTTACAAAACCTCAGCCAAATATAGTAATGCATATTTCAATGTCCACTTATAACTTACTAAATCCCTTTACAAGCGTATATTCTTACATAGAACTAATTCCAAACATTATCCAAAATTTTTATATCACATTAAGAATAATACAACTACGTATTTGCAATATAACAAACTTCATATACAAGACCAATTCAACAAATACATATTCAACTAAGCACATACAATTATATATAAATCAACCCATCACTTTATTTACTTATATGTAAATATATATATAAATACCAAATCGTGATTTATTTACCAACAAAATTCTTATCCATTTCTTTATTTAATGAAAGAATTTTAATAAGCTAACACATCCATTATATATAAACATCATGTCTTAAACATATATCTCTTACGCAACAATAATTATTAATAAACTAACATAATTTGAAAACACACAACAAAGCATCCAAATTTACTATTCAAATGGTCAAAACCCAAATACAATTGCTGAATATAAACAAATTAAATTCATATGCTTTAAAATACATATAGGAATTATACTTTTTTCCAAATCACAAGACCATATTAAGTCATTTTATATTCGGTTATTCAATAAAAGTACACTATGAACCAAATTTTATACCTATCCTTATAAAATCAAAGTATTAGCCATATATGCACAAAATCCCATTTCTCAATAAAACCAAATACAAGACATATTCGAATCAATAAATTCATGAGTAAAATATCAAACATAACCATACTTATATATATACCAAAACCAAATCAACCAAAACCACAACCAAACATAATCATCAAGCCAAAATATAAATTCCAAGATTAACAAGATGGACAAGCCATTTTCGCATGGCTTATACATATATATACAACTTCAACCATATTCGAAAAGTAGTATAGCCTATACATGCCATAAATTTCTAATTCAACTTTTAAAAATACCGAAAGCAATCGATAGTGTGATAAACTTCATTTGACGATCCCGAGCCTCGCACCTAGTCTCCAAAATCTATAAATAGAAGTAAAAATACACACACAGAGTAAACTATCATAGCTTAGTAAGTCCTAAGCAAATATTAACATAACCAAACCATACTTGTAAATTCAAATATCCACATATAACTAAACGTGAAATAAATTTTGTCCAAACACGCATCCGTTCTTTATCCAAAATCATCTTTCATACTCGATATCAATAGAAATTTCATTTGACCGAATACATACTATCATAATACATTTATACAATTCACATTTCCTTAGTCATAATTTCACATTCAATTACCATATAGACAAATGCACATATAAACTTTGGCATGAGTATGAAATTCACATTTCCATATCATACATATATTTATATCATTAAACCGAATATGACCAATCATATACTTAAACATATGGTTTCATTCACTTCATTCATAGCTTAATTTTTAATTCAAATATTATCTCAATGGCATTGATAATTTATTAAGGTATAACTAAGCCATACTTGTGAAATTTAATTACCAAACATTTATCTACACATAAATTATAACATTTCCAAACACACATTGATTCATTAACATGTTTAATATCCCATAGACCTTATTTTGCCGAATATATATATATTTCCCTATAAACACGTTTAAGGTTCACATTTCAAATACCTACTAATCGAATGCACATAAATTCTTTAATATCAATATGAATTTCACATTTCAATTTATTCCTCATGTAACATTAGGCCGAATATAAGCTCAAAAATCAAACATTAATATCACATATTTATGCATTAATCCACATATATATTTTCATATACACATTCACTACCATTAACGTCATTTATAACTTGTATCACATATCAAATAATCAACTTACCTTATTTCTGAAAAGGTAATAAATTGTCACATACCTGTTCACTTTAATTCATTTAACACATTTGATTACTTTTACCGTTGCTCACGTAAAATTTGCTAGGCATAAAGCATAATATAATACACCGGCACAGAGCCTGCTAGGTAATAAGCCTGGTATAATTCACCAAGATAAAGCTCGCTAGGCATAAAGCTCGATATTATACACCAAGCACAAGCTTCGCTAGGCATAAAGCCCGATATTATACACCGGCACAAAGCCTGCTAGGCATAAAGCCTGATATTATACACCGGCACAAAGCCTACTAGGCATAAAGCCGGATATTATACACCGACACAAAGCCTGCTAGGCGTAAATCCCGATACCACTGATACCTTACACATAATTCATATATCGGAAATCTTAACTAATCCTTAAGGTTCATACGAAGCTTTTCAAACATCCTATCTCAATTGAATCGAACTTGTTCCCAAATCTCATAAACATTTATACATTTGGCTAAGTCAAATAAAAATTCATATATTTATTTCTACATGTATACTTCACATTTTATAAAATTTAGCACGTTTTTTTTGCTTATAAACTTACCTCGGACAACGGTAATCGGAGCAGGACGATTAATCGACGATTTTAGTTTTCCTCCAATCCAAATCCAATTTCTTTGGTTCTTGATCTAAATGTATTCAAAATAAACTAAATCAATATAATTTCATTCAATTTAGTCTAAGAACACATAAATAGGCAAATTACCATTTTACCCTGACATTTACACTTTTTACAATTTAGTCCCTATTACACAAAACATAAAATACACAAAATTTCAGCATACCCATGTTGAGTCGAATTTTATCCACTGTCAAACAAATCCACATATTTCATTTATTTCACATTTTAGTCCTTCAAATTAATTTTTTTACAATTTAGTCCTAATTACTCAAAATCATCAAAAACTCCAATATAAAACATGTTAATCTAAAACATATCTTTCATATTTCATCATCAAACAACAAAAATCACAAGCTTTCAACAATGTCATAATTCAAAATATTCACCAAAATCAAAAATTCAAGCATGGGATTTGTAGATAACTTAGCAACGATCTCAAAAACGTAAAAATTATCAAAAACTGAACAAAAACTAACCTTGAATTAAGCTTCAATATAGCCGAATGTTTCAAACTTTCAAACTTTATTTTTCTTTTCTATATTCGGTGAAGAAGATGGATATAAAATGGTGTTTTTCTTTAATGTTTTGTCTTATTATAACATATATTATTATTCAATTACTAATTTAACCTTTATTATTTAATATATAAAACTTGTACAATAAGGATATATTAGTCCATTGCCGTCCACTATCTTATTAATGGCTAAATTACAACATAAAGCCTCCATATTAAAAGAACAACCACTATTCGGCCCTTTAAAAAAATAACCACTAAATTTTCATTTTACGCGATTAAGCCCTTTTATTTAATCGGACACTTAAACGACGAAATTAAAACACGAAAATTTCACACAACCAAATTCACACATAATAAACACAGAAAATAATATTAAAATATTTTTCAGACTCGGATTTGTGGTCCCAAAACCACTGTTTCGATTAGGGTCAAAATCGGACTGTTACACGCAAAGATAATTTCCGAACGACCACAAGGGCGTCTACCAAGCAACACTGAGATTAACCCAAATGAGCAAATCCAAGCCATATCAGCTCAAGAAAGTGAAGGGTTAGATGAGCCCAATTCAAAGCAAGAGAATATGGTCAAAGAAGGTAAGGTTGAGGTAAGTAATAATAAGCCAAAACCGGTAATCAAAGAGTACCAGCCTCGCATACCATATCCCGAAGCATTAAGGAGAGACGACACAGAAGAACAGTTCTGTAAGTTTCTTAAACTTTTAAAGAAATTACATATTAACTTACCGTTACTTGAAGCTCTTTCACAGATGCCAGATTCTAGAAAATTTTTAAAAGAGCTTTTGACGAACAAACGAAGGATAGACGAGGCATCACACGTGGAACTAAACGCAATGTGCTCGGAAATCTTGCAAAATAAACTACCACGGAAATTAAAAGATCTAGGGAGTTTTTACAATTCCATGCTTAATTGGTAGTTTATCTATTGATAATGCATTAGCTGATCTAGGGGCAAGCATAAATGTCATGCCTTATAAATTGTTTAAAAACCTAGGTCTGGGGAAACCGAAGCAAACTAGGATGAGCATTCAACTAGAGGATAAAACTATTAGAATTCCTAGGGGTATTATCGAAGATGTTCTTGTAAAAATTGATAAATTCGTTTTCCCAGTAGATTTTGTTGCCCTAGACATGGATGAGGATAATTCGATTCCCTTAATTTTAGGAAGACCATTCTTAGCAACTGCTAGAACTAAAATCGACATTGATGCAGGAGAACTAATACTTCGTGTAGGTAATGAAACAGTCACTCTCCAAGCTCTCGATTCGGCTAGAACATCGAGTAATCCAGGTGAGAAAACAAATTCTATTGATAACCATTTGGTTAACCCTTCTTTTCAGGAAACACCAGGAAAGAATACAACTGAACCCGATTCTATACCATGTGCCAACAAAGAAATAACACACGAAGAACAAGGGATCCAGGTCGATGATCTAGACGAGTGGAAGATGCATTTCAAGGATAAAATAGAAATACACGAAGCAAAAACGAGGCAACTCCACGAGAAACTTAACGATGGGACAACCCAGATTAAGATAGGAGATCAGGTACTCAAAATCTTCCCAGATGGAACAGTCGAGGTAACTAATCCTAAATTCAGCACTTTTAAGGTAAACACTACTCGACTTAAACTATATATCAAAAACCAAATTGAACGCATGAGAAAGGATTTTCACCTCCTCAAACCACCCTGATAATGCGAATAAGAGGTAAGTCTAGCTTAAGACTATAAACGAGCGCTTCTCGGGAGGCAACCCGAGCACTAACCCCATCAATTTTTACATTTTTTTCTTCTTTTACTTTTATTTTTCCTTTTTAGCACCTAACTATAAACTAACCAAAGTGCAGATTTCCAGACCACACGGCCTTACACACGGCCGTGGCCATGGCCGTGTGGCCATCACAGGAAGGTACAAGGGCGGGGGCAACCACCAGATCCATAATCTCTATTTAGACCCTCTTCTTCCTTTTTCTTATTCAGTTGTCTTTCTTCTTTCATTTTCCATTATTTACTTTTATTCTTATTTTTATTTTCCATTATTTACTTTTACTTTTATTTTTATTTTTATTTTTTATTATTTTCTTCTTATTTTTCATAACATTTAGATTTAGCTTAGGATACAATAAAATCAAACCGGCTACTTTGAGGATTCAATTTCAAACGGTTCGAGACGCTTCCCCACGTTCACCTCCAATCCTATCAGGTTTCTTTTCATTGACTTCATCCAAAATTCAGGAAGTTTCACCTCTCTCCCTATCGTATGATTTTATTTTGCTATTATCTATCTTTGTACATTGAGGGCAATGTACATCTTAAGTGTGGGGGGGTGAACAACCTAAAAAGGTGCCTAACTTTTTTTTTCATTATTCTTAAATGCCTGAAATTAGGTGCCAAACTTTTTGCATTGTTCTCAATTCCCTGAATTATATCTTGTCTTAAAGTAAGTTTCTCATATTATGATTAGAATGAAATTTCCATGATTTATGATCTTTATTGATATGTTTTAGATTAAGTCATTGATAATTGTGCATTAATAATTAAATTCTAAGATACTAGAGAGTCAAGCATGATAAGTCTATTTTTTGGTATTAAAATTTTTTCTAGGTTGTCTACCTGAATTTGAATGTTACTTTGAAATTTGAAATTTACGAGGTTGACATCAAAATACCCATAATTTTTGTGAGATTTTGAGCCTTATAGAGCATAAATTCTTTTTCATGCTCACTTTTTGATTATGAGTGTGTCAACATTGAACTGTTATTCTAGAACTTGCCTCGATTATACATGTTGAGACCACATCTTTGATTTGATATACAGAAATGATAAAGGCACCTAGGATTTAACCCACTTACTCTATAAAAAGCCTACCTTCATAATTAACCCCTAGTGAACCCCTTTTGATCCTAACAACCCTTTTTATTGACTCACCCACTAATATTAACCCAAAACCCTTTGTATTTGTTATCACCATTCTTCTTGACTACCCTTTTTGTCGAGATTTGATTTTGAGCAGTTGCCTAACTATGTTCTATATTTTAGTTGTTAAAATACTTTCTTATTATTGTAAACATTTGATTTTTCTAAAAAAAAATCGAAGTATATTCAGTATTAGTATGATGAAGAGCGAGCTTGTACATTTAACGTCTATTTATTGAAAAAGAAGCTCGTATTATTAGTTTTAAAGTTTTAATTCATGTAATTATTTATTTTTCAGTTCGTTGTTTCTAGTTAGGTAATTTTTCAGGTCGATCTCGATTCTAACCCTCTAATTCAGCCTTTAACCACACCTTTAACCCAAGCCCCATTACAACCCTGTTAAAGACCTTTGGATTTATGCATCATCTCATATTACAGTGGTGGAGATTTAATTTTCATACAAGCCTATGTGATTAACGTTTCAGGTTTGACATTTGAGTGCTTAATTCTGAACCTTAAACACTTCGAGTGATTTGAGTGAATCTTTTATGAGGATGTCAATCCTTGTAGGTTTTGAACCAGAGGTAATTATTTAGATGAAGGGAAACACCTATGTTTTTGTGCTACAAATGTATGACTTAGACTGTTTGAATCTTTAGGACTCTTTGAGTTAAATTATCCATGTATAAATTATCCTTGAATTATGATGAAACACTATTAATGAATATTAGGAATTATGGAAAGTTCGTTTTAATTCTAAGTTGAGAATTTTGCTTGAGGACAAGCAAAAGCTTAAGTGTGGGGGTATTTGATAAACCGTAAAAGTAACATATTTTAATCCCACATTTAGTATGCTTTTGGATGAATTATCCCTTATTTTATGTAAAAAGGTGCTCTTAATCCTTTCTTTTCATGTTATATACTCAGGAAAGCACCGGAGGATGAAAAGAACAAGAAACGGGCTTGAAACGGGCCAAATGGGCCAAAGCACAAAATCAACACGGCCTGGACCGAAGTACACACGGTCGTGCCTCCTCAATAATCTCGAACACGGTCTAGCCACGAGATACACAGGCGTGTCACCTCATTAAAAGTCCGAACACGGCCTAAAGACGATTCACATGGGCGTGTGCCATGGCCGTGCCCCTGCCGCGACCAAGAGGAGTTTTACTCGGATTTGGATACTTGGAGGCAAAGAAACAAATTCAAAAGTATATTTAAACACCCAAATAGGAATTTAATTCAGATTAGGATACTTGGAGGCCAAGTAAGGCATCTCAAAGCTTATATAAACACCCTAGGGGGCAACTTATTCGGGGAGTTCGACAGAAGCCGGGAGCCCAAAGCTATCATTTAGGGGCGTCTTGCTCGGCCAGAGAGGGCAAATTTGTGGGGATTCGCTCAGGGATAGCTAGTTGATCCATCTCAAGAAGCCGGAATTATACTCAAGACGGAGGATCTCCTCTTCAATTCCTTTAGGGGGTTTTAGGGATTTCTTATGTTTTGTTTTATCTTTTCTTTTGAGATGTTTTCCTTTATTGTTATTAACTAAACCCTCAGATACCTGAGGGGGATAAAACTTAGATGAATCTTGTTATCGTTTGCTGAACTATATGATAAATATTTGATTTGTTCTTAATTATGTGTTCTTAATTCTTGTGTTGATATTTCGCGGATATTAATTCAAGTTTGATGTGCTTAGGTGGAGGAGCAAAAGTCCCTGCCTAAGAGTAGATCTAGCATAGTTAAGCGGAGTTGATCACGCGCCTAGAGATAGGGTGACGAAGCGTTGCTGGATTAGGGTGAAACCAAATATGGGAGTCTATAGATCGAGTTAATGCAATTCTAGGGGTTTTAATTAGAAAGAGATTTCAATTAATCAACCTAGGGCTAGACGTTATTCGCCTCGAGAGAGGGTTTAATATAAATTAGGGAATCCTACGGATCAAGTCAAATGAATACATCGTCTGGTTCAGAGTTAGATAACAAGTGAAGTCTAGGTGGATTCTTCCTTGGGTGTCGTCTTAATTAATTGGTTTTTCCTCAAGTATTCTTCCAAATTCATTCTTCTTTGTCTTAGAGTCTTTAGTCTATTAGTTAATTAATTTAGATTAAACAACCATTCGCTTAATTCTTAGGCTAAATAATAAAAAGAGAGTTAGTATTAGTACTTTTAGTTCCTTTGGGTTCGACAATCCGGTCTTGCCTAAGCTATACTACTGTTTGATAGGTGCACTTGCCTCAATCGTTGTCATAGTTTGTTTCCAGGTTCGATCATTCTCATTATTTAAATTTTTAAAACTCTGACACACGATCAATCTCCTTCTTTAAGAATTTACTGACTGCTGATTTCGTGACATTGGCATATGAAGCAGCTTCTACCCACTTGGTAAAGTAATCGATGACCATGAAGATGAATTGATGCCCGTTAGAAGCCTTAGGCAAAATTGGCCCAATGACATCCATGCCCCACATAGAGAAGGGCCAAAGAGAAGTCATAACGTGAAGAGGTAAATGGGGTACATGGATTTTATCTCCGTAAATTTGACACTTGTGGCATTTCTTGGCGTAATTGATGCAATCTCCTTCCATGGTAGACCAATAATACCTGAATCTCATGATCTGCCTGGCCATTGTAAAACCATTGGCATGTGTTCCGCAGACACCTTCATGGACCTCTTCCAGGATTTGTTTAGCCTCAACAGCATCTACACACCTTAGTAGTACCTGATCCTTTCTTCTTTTATACAGGATCTCCCCATCTAAGACATAGTCATTGGCCAACCTTCTCAACGTTCTTTTATCATTCTCAGTTGCTTGGTCAGGGTATTTACGATCTTTCACGTATCGCAATATATTGTTGTACCAAGGATTATCGTCTTTTTCCTCTTCTTCTTCTTCGATGTTGCAACAATGAGCTGGAGTTTCATAAATACTCATCTGGATAGGCTGCACATCCTCTTGCTTGTTCATTCTGACCATCGAAGCCAAAGTAGCTAAGGCATCAGCCATCTGATTTTCATCTCGTGGGAGATAATAGAAGGTGATGTCGTCGAAATCCTCAATTAACTCAAGAACCAATTTTCGATACTTGATTAACTTTGGATCTCTTGTCTCCCATTCTCCTTTAAGTTGATAAATCACCAAAGCAGAATCCCCATAATCCTATAGCACTTTGATCTCACGTTCTATGGCTGCACGGATACCCATGATGCATGCTTCGTATTCTGCCATATTGTTTGTGAAATCAAAATCCAATTTGCTAGTGAAGGGATAATGATTTTCGTTTGGGGACACTAAGACTGCTCTAATTCCATTACCCATAGCGTTTGAAGCACCGTCAAAGTTTAGCTTCCAAGAATGACTTTCTTTTGAGTCTTCTTCAGTGGTTGCAACATACATCAGATCTTTATTTGGGAAATCAAAGTTCAAAGGCTCGTAATCCTCTAGAGCTCTACTGGCCAGAAAGTCGGCTATTGCGCTTCCTTTAACTGCCTTCTGGTTCACATAGAGTATGTCAAATTCAGAAAGTAGAATTTGCCATCGAGCCATCCTTCCACTTAAAGCAGTCGACTCCATCATGTATTTCAAAGGGTCCAGCTTCGAGATGAGCCAAGTCGTGTGGTACAGCATGTACTGTCTCAACCTTCGGGTTGTCCAAATCAAGGCGCAACATAACTTTTTAATCGGCGAATATCTCTTCTCACATTCCGTGAACTTCTTACTGAGATAGTATATTGCTCTTTCTTTTCTTTCAGATTCGTCATGCTGACCGAGCACGCATCCCATGAAATTTCTGAATACTGCCAAGTATAGTATCAGTGGCCTATTCGGGTTAGGTGGCATCAGTACTGGGGCATTGGACAGGTAATGTTTGACCTTATCGAAAGTCTTCTGGCACTCATCATCCCAAACACCTGGGTTGTGTTTCTTAAGGAGACGGAATATGGGGTAGCATTTCTCCGTTAGCTGTGAAATGAAACGGGCAATGTAATTTAGTCTTCCTAGAAAACCTCAAACTTCCTTTTGAGTGCGCGGCGGAGGCAATTATTGTATAGCCTTGACTTTGTCTGGGTCGATCTCAATTCTCTTCTCGCTAACTACAAAGCCTAGCAGTTTTCCTGATCTAGCCCCAAAAGTGCACTTTGTTGGATTGAGCTTCAGGTGAAATTTTTTCAACCTCAAGAATAATTTCCTCAAGACTTGTATATGTTCTTTTTCTATTCGGGATTTCGCAATCATATCATCGACATAAACCTCGATTTCCTGGTGCATCATGTCGTGAAACAGGGTTACCATGGCTCTTTGGTACGTCGCTCCTGCGTTTTTTAATCCAAATGGAATTACCTTATAGAAAAAGGTTCCCCACAAGGTCACGAATGTGGTCTTTTCCATGTCTTCAGGATGCATCTTTATTTGATTGTATCCAGAGAAACCATCCATGAAGGAGAACAACGAGAAACCCGCCGTATTATCCACCAAAGTGTCAATGTGAGGCAACGGGGAGTTGTCTTTTGGGCTGGCCTTGTTTAAATCTCTGTAATCTACATATATTCGTACCTTTTCGTCTTTCTTAGGGACGGGGACAATATTGGCTACCCATTCTGAGTATTTAACCACTTGTAAGAACCCGGCATCGAATTGCTTCTTGACTTCTTCTTTTATTTTTAACAAAACGTCAGGCCTCATCCTTCGGAGCTTCTGTTGAACCGGTTTGCATTCTTCTTTTATGGGGAGTCGATGTACTATGATATTCGTATTTAACCCGAGCATGTCCTGGTATGACCATGCAAAGATATCCTTGAATTCTTGGAGTAACTCAATGAGGTCTTGCTTCGTTTCTGCGGAAATACTAACTCCAATCTTCAGCTCTTTTCCTTCTCCTAAGCTCACAATTTCCACTGACTCTTTGTGAGGTATGATTTGTTTCTCATCTTGCTCTACCATCCTTAACAAATCAAGAGATATGTTACGGTCCTGGTCATCTTCAAAATCCTGAGAATCCTCCATACCTGCCTCTTGCTCAAAAAAAGATTCTAAGTCAATAACAACGTCGCTCATATCATTGATATCTGGGGACCTGTTAGAAGAGCGAAGAAAGGTGCAAAAAGAATCTTGAGAATGATTATTTGCATGATTGGTTATGAACAGAATGTAAAGAATATTTTGGTTATGAATGAAAAGAATAAAAGAATATTTGCTCGGAATGATATAAAAAGACGCATTTTATTGAAGTAAAGATATTTGGACATATGCCTATTTAACAAAAGGATTTTTATTGCTCCTAGGCTTAGACCAACAGGTGTGTTCTGAACATTACTCTGAATTTATTCTAAAGGTTACAGGAATCTCTTCCATGGTCCAATTGTTCAGAACACTTCCCAGAGTGTAAGGGCGAATTCCCGATAAATTTCTTTCTTCAGTTCCTTCCTCGGATACGGCGTTAATGCTTAAACTTCCCAACATTTCCTCTGCTATTTCTCTTCTTGCCATATTTTGTTCAGGGTATATGGTTCCTCCCGAAATAAATGTTTTGGATAAATGAGGAAAGGTCATTGGCTCCCATTTGACCTCCCCACCACTTAAACGTGCTCTTCTTCTATCTTGCTTTTTCTCCACTTCTCTCCTCTTTTGCTTCACATCTGGCTTGAATTCCAAGCCGAAGTGGTCTCATTTTTCTTTCAGCATTGGTACCTCAGTCTTTCCTTGAAGACATTTCCCGAGTCCTTTTCCTGGTAAGGCTCCCTTTCCAACTATCATTTGTAGGCCCATCCTCGTAGATTTGGATATTCTGGGCATAGGGATCTTGCTGCCTTCGATGATGAAGGTTGCATTGACAAATTCAAGTGATCGAAAAGAGCATTCTATCGCTTCGTCGTCTGCCCTTATGTACGGAGCGTCACTGGTAACAAATGCTATGATGTCCTCCTCCGCGTTTATTGTGACCAATCTACCTTCAATTACCAATTTTAATTTTTGGTGTAGTGATGACGGTACTGCTCCCGCCGAATGAATCCAAGGCCTCCCTAATAGGCAATTGTAGGAAGGCTTGATGTCCATTACCAAGAAGTCCACCTCATATATATTTGGACCAATCTGAAGAGGTATCTCGATCCTTCCCATGACCTTTCTTTCGGTACCATCGAAAGATCTCACAATATTTTGGCACGTTTTCATGTGAGAACTATCCACGAGCAACCTATTTAGCGTGGATAAGGGCAAGACATTCAGGGCTGATCCATCATCAATTAGCACCCCTGGCAGCGTATATCCCTTGCAGCGTGTGGTTATGTGTAGAGCCTTTGTAGATCCCATGCTTTCGGGCGGTATTTTATCGTCGTTGAAGAAAATGAAATTATCAGCACTGATGTTATTGACCAGACGATCGAGCTTGTTCACAGATATATCATCCACAACGTATGTTTCGTTCAATACTTTCATTAATGCACTTCGGTGGGCTTCTGAGCTCATGAGCAATGCCAGTACTGATATGCGAGCCGGCTGTTTGTGCAACTGCTCCACAACACTATACTCGCTGTGCTTTAGGAATTTTAAGAACTCTTTAGCCTCTTTTTCTGTCACCGACTCATTGACAGGTGATTCAGGTCCGATCGTCTTTTCTTTCCTTTGCTCAACCATCACAGATTTTCCTTTAACCGGTTTTGCCTTTGTATTTGGGGTATAATGCCTCCCGCTACGTGTAAAGAAACCCATATCTTGACCTTTCTCCGGAGTGTTAGCCGGGTTCTCCTCTCCCGGGATCATTACATTACAGTCATAATTCCACGGAACCTTTTTACTGTCCTTATAGGGAAAAGCTACAGGCTTCTGAATTATGACCTTTGGTGCGATTGGTACTCCAGTTTCACCAACTCTTGGTCGCGAGATAATTACCACAGGGTGATTGACCCCATAGACCTTCTTAGTTGATCATTCTTCAGAGGCACACACTTCTGCTTTTTCAACATACTCAAAGAATTTGAGCTCTTTGTTGTCCATTAGACCCTGTATTAAAGCCCCGAATTCATTACATTCCTGAATCTCATGATCCTCTTCATCATGAAACTCGCAATAATTCTTTGCTTTTCGGGACCCGTTCCTCGAGTCTTTCCTAATCAATCATCTTTCTACCATCTTTTTCCAAACCTCTCTCATCGGGGTTTTTATTTCTACAGTATTCATCTTAATTTTCCTCCCCGCATTTTTGACGATCGCGTTTACCCCCTTATCAGTGTGGTTGGTAACGAATTTTCTGTACTAGATTGATCATCAAATTTTAAGACGCCCATTTCGGTTAACCTTTCGACTGTTTTCTTGAAAGCCGTACAGTTTTCAATCGAGTGCCCTGTAATTCTCGCATGATATTCGCATTGGGCGTTTGCGTCGTACCATTTAGGGTATGGGGGTTGCACTGGCTTTAGGCAGAAGGGGGATATAACGTGTGCATCAAATAAACTTTGGTACAACTCCTTGTACGTCATCAGGATGGGCGTAAACTGGAGTTTTTCTTTATTCGGCCTTTGATTGGATTCCTGTCTCTGAGGGGCTTGGAAACTGGTGGTTACCGTCTTTGATGGGCCAACCGTAATTGGCTTTGAATAGCCTTTGTTGTACGCGCCCACATTGTTTACTTCACTTTCCTTTTTTCTCGGGGCTAATCTCTTGGAGCTTTCCCCTGCATCTATCTTCCCGCTTTTCACCGCGTTTTCGATCATTTCACCAGACATTACTATGTCCGAGAAGCTCTTTGTGGCACTCCCCAGCATGTGGTTGATAAATGGGGCTTTCAAGGTGTTAATGAAAAGCATCGTGGTTTCTTTCTCCAGAAGAGGTGGCTGGACCTATGTTGCCACCTCTCTCCACCTTTGGGCATACTGCCTAAAGTTTTCATTCTGCTTCTTCTCTATGTTTTGTAGTGTAAGCCTATCGGGTGTCATATCCGTTACACGACTGTACTGTTTCAAAAAAGCCTGTGCTAAGTCTTTCCAAGAGTTAACTTGGGCACGACTCAACTGATTGTACCATTTGGCTATACAATTCGACTAGACTATCTTGGAAGCAAAGTGGATCAATAATCGATCATTATTAACATATCCCCGCCATCCTTCGGCGTAACATGGTAATATGAGCTTCAGGGCAGCTTGTCCCATTATATTTCTCGAACTCCGGAGTTTTAAACTTTGGCGGGAGCACTAGGTCTGGAACTAGGCTCAGATCCTTGGCATCAATTCTGCCATGGCAATCAACACTTTCCATGGCCCTGCACTTTTCTTCTAACCACCTGCACCTATCCTCGAGTTTTTTCGGTAGTTCCGCTTTTGCCCTTTCTGTTTCTGTCACCTCATTCAGGTCGGGGACCACGGGGTTAGTCGGGTTATCCCCCAGGTTAGAGCCTGAGCCCGTTTGGTAATTTATGGGTGCTGAGGTACCGATTTGGTACTGTTGGGGTCTGATTGTCACTGGTGCTATTTGTGGGTACACATCCGGTTGTGCCTGGACATTTACCGGGGTGGACCCTGAGGAGTAAGTAGGATCTTCATTGTCGTCTCCCGAGTTAACCGCAGTGCCTTTTCCCTTTTCTTACTTTCCGGCTAGCAGTTGCGCCAATTGATTCACCATGTTTTTTTGGGATTTTAAGATTTGATCCCTCATTTCTTGTTGCACCTTTGCTAATTGTTCTTGTAGTTGCGCTTGCAACTGGTCTTGCATCTCCTTTTGCATTTGTTCTAGTCTTTCTAGCATCTGATCTATCACTTTAGATTTGGCACGAGTAGTATAATAGTGTTCAATAGGTTGCTTCTTGTTGTTGTCCAGATTAACTGAAATAATTTTTATTCAATTAGAATATTTTAACGACCTTTAACGCATATGAATGAAATGAAAACAAATGCCAATGCATGAATGCAAAGAAGGTGTCGATTCTGATTCAATTTCATTTAGAAAACTTTACTAGATAACAAAGTCCTTTACATAAAATCAAGTTACAAATAAGGCCTTGCCCTAGCACCTAAAGCTTTAATTTTCCTAAGTAGTGAAGCTAGCTCTTGTCCACGATCTGACCGCGACTCGTACTGTACGCTTAATATATCCGCTTGTATTGCCAAAGTCTGCAAGTAATCAACTATCTCTCGAATTTGGGTTATGGCTTCTTCCATGAGGTGATCCCTATTTCCAACTTGATTCTGAGAGTAGTGAAGCTCCTCTTTCCAACGCTCTTCGTTCATCTCTAGGGACCCAATACGGTTTTGACAATTCTGCAATGCCATTTCTAATTCTTCAATCTTATTTTTCATTTCTTCAATTTTTCTCAAACTTGCTCTTAATTCTTTTACAGAGTTACAGCTTCGGTGATGATGAAGAGATCTCTCGAGTTCCGTGACTCTAGCCTTTAACTCGCTTTGTTCATTTCGGCTTTTTGAGAGACTTTTTTCCACATATTCATTTCGCGCTTGTGCCTTTCGAAATTTCTCCTCCCATTGATCAGCTTTAGTCTTTTCATCTCGAATCTCCTGACGCCACTGCTCCGAAGTTTTTCCTAAGCCAGCAGTCCTCATCGACAGACCCATCTTCTTATAGTCTGTCTTTAAGCTATCCAGATCTTCTTCAACCCTATTCTTCTCTTTTCTTAACTTCTCAGCTTCTGACTTTTGTACTTTCACATCTAATCTCAGGTGTATTTTCTCTTCCTCTAGCTGCTCGATCCTTTTCCCGAACTCGAGACTCTTCTTTTCAAAGTCCTGTCTTATAATCTCTAGCTCTGACAGGACAACTTGCAAGTATTCCTCCATTGATCGAGCACCTTCTAAACTCGGCCCATGAACATTATCATTTATCCTTTTGCTAAACCACTCGTTGTACTCAGGCGTCGTCATAGAACCAACAGCCAATCTCTTCATCCGGCGAGTCTGCTTCCAAGCATCATAAATCTCCCGAACCCTTTTCTTATAATTGTTGGCTTTATACGAGAACTCACCTTGAGCAAGTTCGTAAGTTGCCGGTATAAATTGCCTCGATTTATACTACCTTAATACAAGCAAAGGAGTGTATCCAGTGGCCTTAATCAAAGAGGAAGATAAACCAGTAACTGCTTCATCAATATGCCTTAGAGCTTTAGGAAAAATCACCAAGCCTTAAATGCTCAAGGCGAAGATATCAACTTTCTTTTTTAAATCCGGACGTGCTAAGATCAAGTCTCTCAAAATTACCCAAGGAATACATTTACCATTCCCTTTCTGCTGAATCAGAGTGGTAACCCAAGGCTCGCTCATTCCGGTAATACTCATTGACTTCTTCACAAGGGTCGGGGCATTAGCGGCCTTAGAGTAAGCTCTATCAACTTGGATCCTTGGACAACGCAGCAAGGTTGTATATTCCTCTACAGTGGGCACCAAGTCCACCTTCTCGAAAGTGAAAAACGACTATAGGTGGTTCCAAGCGAGTCATAGCCCAAAGCAGATGCTTGTCTACCTTGACATCTAGCAAATAGGGTATATCACCATAATTCTGGTAGAACAATTGCTTAGTTCCCTCATCCCAATGGGCCCATATATCTCTCAACTCTTGTAGCTCATTTTGTATCACACTGACGCGGGTAAAGTCCCGTAGCTCCGATGTGTATCCTTTAACCAAACTGTCCCCTTTCTCTAATTGTAGCTTCTCTGACCATGTGCAGACGACCGCATTATCCTCGACTTTATCAAGGAATTCATTCTCCATGCTAAACTTTCTAACTTAGTAACCGAACACGAATCGACTCCTCCTTAAATATGCAATGTCATGCAATAACAACAAAATACACAAGTCAGTATCAAATAACAAGATTTAAGGCAAACAGAAAATACTCAAGCAATTATATGGATAACCACTAACATTTAGCACTACTACATCTGATGGGTTCCTATGGTCCATTATATGAGGTAAAGTTCTAAGGAAAAGGGTACCTGAACCAGCAGATTCCTCAATCCTCACCCATTATAGGTTCATATGGACCGAGTTTGGTTCAGGGGAATACATTTCCCCATGGCCATGCGAAGGTGAAAACCTCACGGAGACATAGGTACAGATGTATCCCGGAAGCAGTCCACTAGCCCATGCGGAGGTGAAAACCTCATGGAGGCATAGTTTCTCACTCCCACCTAAAGGTGTGACCATGACGGTCATGCAATGCAATGCCAAAGTATTTTATTAGACTCGACATTATTGTAATCATAGCACTAATGCATCAAAAGAAACATGATTTTTCAAAACAATTTTCCAAATTTTCAATCAAAAGGACAAAAATTAATCAATTTTGCGGCCTGACTCTCTTATTAGTCCCCAGTGGAGTCGCCAAGCTGTCGAAACCATTTTATTTATTTATTTAAAAACGGGGATCGACTTTAAATGACAAATGGAGTCGCCACCAATCCTTTATTCAAGGTGTGATCGGGTCACCTTGAGATGGATTATTTTGATAAAACATTTTAGATTTATTAAAACAATAATTTTGGTCTGCGAAATCTGAGAAAACAAGTTCGGAAGTCGATTACGTGCGAGGAAGGATTAGCACCCTTGCAACGCCCAAAATTGGTACCAAATTGATTAATTGATATCCTAATGTCAAAATTTTGAAACGCTTTTAGAATATAATTCCATTTTAAAAATTTTAAATAACTCAAATTGGATACTGAGATTTTCTTGTTCCGAAGGAATAAAATATCACATCCAGCACGATAGGATATGACGTTTCAAACCCTCGATACCAAGATCCTCTCATGATTTCCAAAGTTCATGCATTGAGATTTTTATAAGGATATTCCATTATTTGGACAAACGAAAAAAAAAAATCGAAGCCCAGACGATAGGGTACGATTTCTCGGATTTCCAAACACGAAACATTGCCTTGCTTTTTAGAAAACATGGACATAATTTTAAAAGGATATTTAGTTATTTGGTCAAACGGAAAACCGAAACCCAGCACGATAGGGCACGATTCCTCGAATTTCCAAACACGAAACATTGCCTTGCTTTTTAGAAAACATGGACATAATTTTAAAAGGATATTTAGTTATTTGGTCAAACGAAAAACCGAAACCCAACACGATAGGGCACGATTCCTCGAATTTTCAAACACGAAATATTCCCTTTTTTGAGAATTTTTTGAATAAACAATTATGAAATCAAATCCCGAAATGCATTAGGTAATAATAATAATAACAATAATAATGATAATAATAATAATAAATAAACATTAGGTAATAATAATAATACAATAATAATAAACAGTAATAATAATCAACAAATAATAGTGAAAATACAAAAAGAGTAAACTAAAACAAAATAAAAGTTAAAAAAATAAAAATAGATAAATAATAGTAATGATAATAATAGAAGCATAATCAAAATAAAGAAAGAAAATTAAAATAAATCACAATATATGAAAATAAAAAAATGAATAGATAAATAAACAATATAAATAGCAAAATAAGTAAATAAGCAAAGGGAATAAAGTAAAAGGATAATAAATAACCGATCAATTAAATAATTAGATGAACGAATAATAAATAAAATAGAAATAAAAGGGATTTAATTGGCATTAAGAGAAACTTAAGAGGTATAATTCAACTAATAAAAGAATGCTGACGAGGACCCGAATGTGTTGCGCTGAAACTAGCGAGGACCGCATGGGTAAATACCCCTTAATCCTTATACGCAATGTTTCAACAAGCAAGGCCCTGGGATAAATCGAAAGCTAAATAAATTTGTGGGGCAAATCTGCGAAATAATAAAGAAAAGAAACCAAAATCGGAGGACCTAAAGGGTAAATAACCCATTTTAAGAAAATACGCGGCTCCTCCATTGGCGGGCCGGGTTTACACGCGGACCCAAAGGGGAATACGACGCCGTTTGGTGTTTTAAAATGGCTGAGCAAAACGGTGCGTTTTGCCAGCCTATAAAAGTCATATTTTAACAAAAAAAAGTCATTTGGTTTGCCTTTAAAAAAAATTTCTCTTTTCTCTGAGATGGGTCCTAGGTCGGCTAGGCTCCGGTGAGTTTGGGCCATGGCTCCGCCATGGCTCCGCCGTATCGCCGCCGTGACCAGTGAGGACTCTTCGAGTTCTTTTTGTTGTTTTTTTTTATATATATGTTCATCCTTTTAAAAAAAAAAAAAACTACTTCGAAATAAAATAAGCAAAGAAAAAGAAAAAAAGAAAGACAGAAAGTGGACAGAGAGGTCGAAAGACGAATCCCAGGGAGGAGACGATTCGTATTCGCCGTGCCTCAGCCCTCGTCGGAACCCGAATGGGTTTGTGACGTTTTGGGTTGCCTGAGTCCTTCGACCATAACGGGGGTAAGCCGGAATTTTATCAATATTGCAAAAATATTATTTATTTTAGTTTGAACAGAATAAAAAAGCACCTTTCTTTTCTTCTGATTTTTTCTTTTAGTATTCGAATGCCTCTTTTTTTGTGTGTGTATTTCACTGTTTTTTGTTTCTTTGATTCAAATCTGTCTGTGTGAATATTTCACTGTAAAAAATTACAATGGTTCGTAGTGGGGCTTATATAGCCGAATGGATAAGTTTTAATATTATTGCTACTGTTTCTATCCTATTCCTGCAATTTCTTGCTGTTGCTTTCTTTGTTCCTTCTGCAGGAGTCTTCGAAGGGAGGAAAGGACGGGACGTTCGTTGCTGTTTTGGTGCAAGGACTGAGCAGAGGGCGCGTCTGGGGGAGTCTCGGGACGAGGCGCCTCGGGACGAGGTACGGGCGTGACGACCGAGGGGGGCTGCGGCGCGAGAGAGGGAAAGGACTCTAGGGTTTTTTTTTATTCTGTTTAGTCTTTGGGCCTATTGGGCTAGGTAGATTTTTTGGGCCATTTATCAATTGGGCCTGTTATTTTGTAACCTGGACTTTTGTATTGGACTTTTTATTTTTCTTGTTTTTTATTGTTTGTAGCGGGCCTGGGCTAAATTGGGCCTGTACAAATACCATTTGAGAAATGGAAACACTTTGTTAATTAAATTGCTTATTATTATATGCCAACTTACTAAGCTATAAAGCTTACACCTTCTTTTCCATTTCTCTTAGTGTTGTCAGGTTGGCTCAAAGTTGGAGATCGTCGGAGGCAGTATCACACTATCGAATTATCAAGAAGATTTAGTCATTTTGATAAGTGTCATTTTGTGTAGCCAAATGTGTTGGCTATTAATGTTACTCAAATAGTGTCGTAATAGCCTTGTAAATGGGCTAGCATTGTTTAAGTTAAGTTATGCAACGATGATGAAATTCATGAGTGTGCTAGTTTGCATCTTAAAGCAGGGTAATGGTTAAAGAGAATGATATGCGTGGTGGCATATGAATGTTTTGATTTGTGAGATTGATGTTGGTATGAGTTTGGTTGTGTTTCAGGGTGACAAAAAGGCTTGGAAAATAGCCTGCTATTGTCCACTCGACCGATCACACGGGCGTGTGCCTTGGCCGTGTGATTTTTGACAGAATGCCCCATGGGATATTGATATGGGCGTGTCTAGGCCGTGTGAGGGCCACGGCCTTTATACACGGGCGTGTGGTCAGGCCGTGTTAAAATTCCAGTAACTAAAGTTGTAGTCATGATTCAACACGGGCTGTTGGCACGACCGTCTTGGAGGTCCACACGGGCGTGTAAAAAGGTCACACGGGCGTGGGACGTACATTATCATAAGGTTCAAAGAATTTTTCTTAGACGCCTGAGTTATCTAGGAATGGATCCCAAATCTCGTTTAGGGGCTTGTAAGTCCAAAAGAAAAAAAAAAGAGAAAAAGAGAAAAATAAAAAAATAAAAAATGATGAGCAACAAGATTAGTTCTCATAAGTTTTAAATTGGGATCACGTTTGACGGGTTTAGAAAGTATATTAGTAAGAGTTTCAGCAAAGTAATGCCTAGTGCCCGAATCCAGTGATGGTCTCGAGTAAGGGGTGTTACATTTAGTGGTATCAGAGCTATGGTTTAGCCGGTTCTCGGACTAACCTAGCATGTGTGAAAGTCTAGCAATACATGCCATAAATCGGTGATAGTGTGATGTCTCCCGACGCGAATGAGAACTATTCTGTTTAGACAGAAGTACTCTCCCACCGAGCTACATCTGATCATGTTGATAGTGATATTAAAGTATTTAAACAAGTGAAGTTATGATGAGACGAAACCTAGAAAGGTATGAATATAAATTCATGATATGTATGTGTTAATGTATGAGGTGAGATAACCATGAGTTGAGAAATGTGGGAAAGGTAGAAGAGAGTGAAAGCTTATATGGTAATGGGCCTTTTCGTGCTTACTTGGCATCCATAGGATGTTATGTACACTTGTTTGAATAAGTGTAAACCGTATGTTCATATGGTAGAATCTTGTGTTTAAGTGCTAAACTAGAGATAAAACAATGTTTGGTTTTATGTCGTTGTTATTGAGCCATGAATATTATTATGGTATGAAAAAAAAATTTGAATTGGAAGATCAAATTGAGTAGAACGCTGGAAACGGGTACTTTCGTTTAAAGACCTGTGATGGGTTGATGATAAAGACCATAGGTTGACCATGGCAGCATGTGAATATGTCATTATTTGTGGACTATGTGCGATTCCACCTTATTTATTATTATTGGTGGGCTATGTGTTATACCACAGTATTTATTATTATTGGTGGGCTGTGTGCGATACCACCGTATTTATCATTATTGGTGGGCTATGTGCGATACCACCGTATTTATCATTATTGGTGGGCTGTGTGCGATACCACCATATTTATCACCGTGTTTATCATTATTGGTGGGCTGTGTGCGATACCACTGTATTTATCATTATTGGTGGGTTGTGTGCGATACCACCATATTTATTATTAATGGTGGGCTGTGTGCGATACCACCGTATTTATCATTATTGGTGGGCTGTGTACGATACCACTGTATTTATTATTAATGGTGGGCTGTGTGCGATACCACCGTAGTTATTATTATTGGTGGGCTATGTGCGATACCACCTTATTTATTATTAATGGTGGGCTGTGTGCGATACCACCATATTTATTATTATTGGTGGGCTGTGTGCGATACTACCGTATTTATTATTACTGGTGGGCCGTGTGTGAAACCACCGTGAATTTGATATTATTCCGAAGTGTTCATTGGGAAACTTTGACTAAGTGAAATTATGGATGACAGAAAACGTTTGTATAAATAAATAATAATGCATACAGAGATGAGGATAGTTGGAGTCTGTATAATCTCTGATGCAAAAGAAGCCCAGAACTAATGTATTTTTTTTATTATTCGGTAATGAGAATGTGGTGATTCTGATGTCCGGATTTCTGTAACTTTCATGAAAAGACTTGACAACGGTAAGGTATAAATGATGAGAGCATGAGCTCAAAACTTTATGATGGATTTCTTCCCTATCATAAGTTTGATTAAAGTCGATAAGTCCAATAAGGATATTTGTTTCCTTGAGTTAGTATGGTTGTAAGATCCTTAATTTACATGTTAGGAGAACTGTGAACGAATGTATGTATGTAGATTATGGTAATAATATGAAGAGAAGAGTGTTTTGACATGTTATCATTCGATGGTTGAAATCAAATCAGTTGTTCTTATAGGAATAAGCTAATTTATTGAAATGTGGTGTAAGTTATATGTATTTTTATGACTACTGGGTACTTAACTGATCTTGGTTGATGACGGTCTAGATTCTAGCTATATTAAATGCTAAAGCGAGGTTTTCCTTGCGAAGCTGAGAAACTCAGAAATGCGATAGTGGCAGATAATCTAAATGAGTTCAGAGTGAATTTACCTCTAATATTGAATCCCAGGTCGAGCATAATTTCTGTTGTTATTGATATGTTGAAATAGACTTTACCTATTAATGAATCCAGAACTTATACAGAAGTTCTGGTACAAAGCTCAGTAGTAACATGTTCATTTATCCAAGAATAATCAAATGTGCAGTTATATGAGCAGATGTTCTGGTGATTGGGTATATGACGTGATATTGGTGAGGTTAAGTTTAGATGTCTGTTCGCTGGCAAGTAAATCGAAATCAAGTGTATCCAAGACTATTACAGTCAGTGATGGAACGAGAATGATGATTAGATAGAGTTACCATAAGCTTCAAAATCGGGATTGTCAAAATCTTCGAAAAGAAAGATGTTATCTGGATTGGGATTAATTAGTTGGCAAGGATCCGTATGATACAGAATTCTTATTTGACGGATTACTGAGTAAATGTACTTCAAAAAAAAAAAATTCAGAGTTTGATGATGTATTTCGGCACTATAGGTTAAACTTTAAAGGGTATTGCAAGGAGATATACGAAGTTATACCGATTTTTGATTCTAGAGAGATTGTGAAAGTATCTCATTGAGGATGAGAGTAACTTCCTCTGGTAAGATTTTCGGGGACGAAAATCCCTAAAGGGGGGAGAATTGTAACATCCCGAATTAGGGCCTAGTCAAAATAGTGGTTTGAGACCACGAATCTGAAGTAGAAATAATTATTTTATGACTGTTATGAGGTTTATGATATGTTCGTATGCATGTGTAAAAATTTCATGAAGGAATTTTAGGCATAAAGTGTCCAATTTGACTTTTGGACTAAATTAAATAAGTTGCAAAATATGAGGTCCTAGAAGCTTTAAGTATGAAATAGCTTGGATTATCAATTTGAGGTCTATAATGTGATTGAATTGTTGTGTGAAAATTTCGTTGAGAAATTTTATCGAAAAAGTGTTTAATTTGGTTAGTAGGATTAAATTGTTATAAGTGCGAAGTGTGTGTTCTAGATGATAAAGGGTGTAATTGTGATGGGTTTTTAAAGTGAAGGTCCTTATGAAGAAATTATCCCACTTATAAGTTGAGGGAAGATATTTGTTTGGTATTTTTGAAGTTAGTTGAAAAGAAAAAGGGCAAATTTGGAAGTTAAGTTAAATGGGTATAATAAGACAAAAATAGTAAAAAGGCACCATTCTTTTCTATTTTCTTCTCCAGCCGATTGTGAGAAAAGAAATGGGCAGCCATGGAGAAAGCCATGTTCGGCCAAGCTTGGGAGCTTGATAGGTGAGTGGTTTTTGCCCCGTTTTTAATGATTTCTACATTTTCGGAGTCGTGGTAACTCGATTTAGCTATTCCGTACCTTCATTTTCAAAACTGTTGAAGTTTTTGAATTTTCCCATGGTTGATTAAGTGTGTATTTTGATGATTATTGGTGGATTATGCATATCCATGAGAAGAGAAACAAGTTTTACTAAGTGATTTTCGACGAAAATGACAAAAAGGACCGAGTTGCAAAAGTTGTAAAATTGGTCCTAAGTGTATGAATTAGTGAGAAATGTGGATGGCTATAGTTATGAAAATGGTTCGGCTAAGTCCAAAATACAAGAAAATTTAATAAAAATCAATTTACGAGCCCTGGGGAAAAAGTGTAATTATGTGAAAGTTTAGGGGTAAAAACATAAATTTTCCATAAGATGTTTTTTGGGTCACACTCATTAATGTGACTAATAATTGAGCTAAATGTGATTTGATAGATCATGAAAAACGAGATTCGGGCTTAGATCAGAAAGAACATGATGATGGATCAAGTCGAATAAATTAGCCACTTTCGCGTCCGAGGTAAGTTGGTGTGTAAATAATAATGCAATAATGTCGTAATGTATGTTTGAAACCTAAATTGTGGTATCAAATTGATTTTGCTGAATTACATGTTTAGTATATTATGTTGGTGAATTGATTTAATAATATGTTTATGATAAAAGGTGACATAGGTGACATGGAAAATGGATTGAAATGTTGTGCTTAAAGGTGTTTTCTATGACTATGGTTATTTTGTGAAATGGAAAGTTTATATGTAAATAATGCATTTATTTTACATACGAACTTACCTCGGTACAAAAATAGCAGAAATGGACCTAATCGTCAATAACCTTATTTTTCCCCCGATCAAGGTCTGAACCTCGTCTTTCTTGATCTAAAATAGCAAATTTAACTTATTTATTATCCACATTACTCAATTCAGTCCAAAAATCACATTATAAAAAAATTACATTTTTGCCCTAAACTTTGACATTTTTACATTTTTGCCCCTAGGCTCGTAAAATGAAATGTGTGCAATTTATTTAATGTATAAGCCTAGACGAACCTTTTTTATAACTATAACAGCCCACAATTTCCATTAAAACACACTTTTACTACATATTTTATAACTTTTACAAATAGGTCTTTTTGACATTTTCATCAAAAACCACCTAGCAAAAGTTGTTTATCACACATCAAACATGCATTATCTACCATTAGGCATCAAAATACAAAAGCATCCAACATGGGTCAAACCCTAGACCTTGATCTTTCCTTAAATTAATGGTAGAAATAGATAGATCGGATGATAACGACTTCAAAAATATAAAGAGCATTAAAAACGGGGCTAGGATGCACTTACAATCAAGCTTGGAAGTTGAGTAAAACCCTAGCTATGGTGTTCTTCTAATTTTTGGCACTTGAGGGAGAAGATGGACAAGATTTTAGCTTGATTTTCCCTTTTTATTGTTTTATTTACCAAATGACCAAAATGCCCTTCACTTAAAACTTTGAAATTTTATCTCACCATGTCCATTTTTGTCCATTATCTTAACAAATGGTCTAATTACCATCTAAAGACCTTCTATTTAAAATTTCATGGCAATTAGACACCTCTAGCATGTAGAACTCAACTTTTTCACTTTTTACAATTTAGTCCTTTTGACTAAATTGAGTGCCCAAACGTCAAAATTTTTGAACAGAATTTTCACGAAATCATTCCCTGAAATTGTAGACCATAAAAATATAATAAAAATAAACTTTGCTGTGTCGAATTTATGGTCTCGAAACCACTGTTCCGACTAGGCCCAAATTCGGGTTGTTAGAACTACAGTTCACAAGATCAACTAGCTAACATTCTAACAAAACCCTTGAGAAAATGAAGTTTGAAAAGCTACGTAATGATATTAGGGTTCGCAACAACATGGAGGTCAAGGAGGAGTGTTGCGAAGTGACCATCCATGCGTTGGTAAACCCTGATCGCAAGACTGTGATCTCCCCAAAATCTGCGAGTTCTTCAAATGTGCGAGCTCACCAAGATTGCGAGCTCATTCAAACACACGAGCTCACTAAACTTGCGAGGTCACTAAAGGTGTGAGCTCTGTCAGACGAACCCACACATGCGAGCTCCTTACTCTGCAAGTTGCGAACTTGCACTGAAACAGTGATGATTTTTGATAAGACGTTCTGGGTGTTGATTAGACTGAAATCAACCAATGAGGAAGCAAGTTGTATGAATCAACTTACAAGATTAAGCCGAGTTGTATTATTATTATTATTATTATTATTATTATTATTATTATTAGCTTATTTAAGCTCACTTGTTCTTGTAAACATTATATCGATTTTTTCTTAAATGAAACAGTTGATCACAAGTTGATCTTTCTCCATTTTTTAAAATCTTTTTTTGCCTCAGTTTCAATCCTTTCTTCATCAAAAATCCAGCAGAAACTGTAGTGAAAGATTGAGATTCTGAAAAGGGTAGTTTGATTGTTTGGACTTTTGAAAAATGGGCGTCAAATTTCAACATTACTTTTGTGCATAAGAACTGTCACTAAAAATGGAAGAACAAAACAACTAATCGATTTTGACTCAATAAAATTCATGCAAGCATTTTAATTAAATTCAATTCAATTTAAACTCCAATGATTGAATGAATAAATTCAAGCAGTCTTAATTTTTAACTTTTTTATATTAATTTTTTTTAATTCAAAGCACAAATATCGAACATAAAACCACACAAAAAATCAAATTCAAATATAAGAAATCGAATAAACTCAAACTATGGAATAGCTCTTGTTCCCTTGTATAGCCGACACCGAACGTTGTTTCTTAATGTGAGCTGCCCCTGATCTGACAATGGATGTCCCGACTGGTGTTGGTACTTAGGGTGTTAACAAAGTCGGGACAGAAACCTCCTGCAACGACATTTGATCAGCCACCGTTGATTGAAACACAGCTGCGACTAGGAATAACTCTTGTTCCCTTCTACAGTCAACATCGAACGTTGTCTCTTAAGGTGAGCTGCAGTCGATCTGGCAGCAGATGTCCCGACTGATGTTGGTTCTTGGGGTGATACTGAAGCTGGGACTTCTGAAGGATATTTCAGCTCAAAAAAATGTATAAATGTCTTCATCCTGAACCAATTGCAGAACATCATTTAGTTTCAGTTTGTCATATTTAAGCATCAATCTGGGCATGTTCGAATTTATTTAATCCTAACCAATTTTTCATTAGTTTGAGGATAAACCCTATAACGCATTCGTTTTCCGAACTCATATTTCCTCGTACAGCACATAATTGATGGGTTCTTTCATGCCTTTGTTATATGAACTATTTCTCCGAAGATTTGATCGATTGTGCCACCCTATATATACATTAAAGCATGATATGAGACAACTTGTGATCATGATTGAATAGAAGATGAGCTTATAGTACCATGAAAGCATAATGGATCTAAACTCAATGGACCAACTACCTTGGACAACATCGAGAGGTAAGTTAGAGATCAGACCAGTCCAAAGATGCATCAATAGATCTTTTGCTTGAAGTCTTCCAAACTCGACATCTACACTCTTTTGTTTAGTTGTTCAGAAGATAAATCGATAAAAGCAAGAAACAACATAAATTCAAGTGATTGTTTGCGCTAAATAGAAGGGTCTATTAATAAGGACCTGAATATCTACAGTCCCATATGAGCGATGTTTCCTGGAGCTCAAAATGAGATCGAGGAGTTCTTTCAGTAAAATACTCGAATACTGCTGAAATCATAAGTAAGCATCAGAAAGTCTAGAGCCAGAAGAATTTCATACAGATTACGAGCTTTATCAAACTTATGTTATGTACCTTGACACTATCCACCCATTCGATACTTGTATTTTCAGGCATAGTCATCATCCATTTTCCTGTTGTAACATGTAAAAACATCCCATTTTCGGCTGCCAACCATAAGTTGTAACCACCGAAGTTCTGCAGTGCATATTACAAGTTCAGAGATTTTGTTTTAAAGAAAAAAATGCAGCAAGTTGAAAAAAAAGGATTCATTACATTATCGAGGACATTCCTATTGCTTCCACTGAGGACAAGAACTGTTGTCTTCGGATCATCACAAAGCTTTCTCAAAAGGTTCTCGTAAATCCAGATGTAACTTAGGCTCCAATTCTTTAATTTGACTGCCCTTCCTCCCAAGGGTATCCAGTGGTTCAGTTAAAGTTGCATTAAATCCCTATAACATGGCAGGGTGATTACAAAAATGAAAATGCACGCTAGGAGCAGTTTTTCTCTTCTCCTATAATGTTCGGAGATAGAGAGCAAGAGAAGCAGGGCCTTTTCAACATTGTCAAATAAAGAAGCACTACAAAAGTTAGCATACCAGTATGTGCAATTGATTATTCAAACGTGTGTAACGATCAACCGCAACTTCAATCAGGAGTGATGGTTGAATTAGTCTTGTCCTCGATTGAGCTTCAACAATGGTTTCATTAAGTTCACTACAAAGGGAAAGCTTCAGGGTTTACCATAAAATTGAAACAAGAGATAGGCATAAAAAAGGGGAAACCACGCAATCTTTCTCCAATTTGACAACTTAAATTCCAAGATTTCGAAAAGAAAAGTTTTGGTGTTCCATTTTTCTAATTAAGAAAAGAAAAAAAACAAAGGGAAAGGGTTGCGAGAAAGGTCTTATTTCTATCTTTCTCTAACATTATAAGCACCAGTCTATCCATCCCTTGAGTTTTCATAGAAGAGAATATGAGTACTAAGCTATGACCACCACCTTACAAACGATGTGGCCCATTCTTGAGATGTATGTGAAGTCACATGCATGAAGTTATGGCGGTGACACTTTTCTCTTTCATCAGCAACTCCAGTGACATTCCACGGATTAACCAGAATAGCTCCAGCACCAAGAGACTGAGCAGCCCCAGCAAACTGGAAAATATGCAGAGACGTTCTTATGAAAATTTAAGCTTTAGGGTTTACACATCCGGAAAAAGCCCTAAACATATGTATAATCCAAATCAGATAGCTACATCTTTGTTGGATGCTTGGCAAGCAACAAACTCATAGCTGGCGAGGTTCATTCCATCCCTCAAAGATGTCACAAGAGCTACATCTGCATAATTTGTTAATTGCCAAAAGTTCAGTGTTAATTATGACTCCTATTTCAGTCAAATTTGAGAAGTAATCTTCTAGTTAAACTCTGTTTATTTGTTTCAATCAAACACTGATTAGTTAGATTATTTTATTATTTGACCTATGAATTTAGCCTATAAATAGGCTCTTTTACAACCTTATAAAAAACACCCATTAGATATTAGAACCCATAACACATTTAGAGAATTTTGTGTTAACGTTTTGAGGGTTCTTTGTTTTCGGGTTTTCGGGGTTTAGTTTTATCTCCATCTTTTGTACTCTTCGTTCATTGCCATTATAGTAAAATTATCTTTGCCCGTGATTTTTATCCTCTTTAGAGGGTTTTTCCACGTTAAATTTGTGTGTCCAATTTCTCAATTTATTCTCGCTACTTTTACTTGTTCGTTGCTTAATCGGTCGATCCTAACAAGTGGTATCGAGCAAGTTCAATTTTCATAGATCGCCCATTCGGATATGTCGGCAACAAGGTTTGAAATTGAGAAGTTCAATGGTGAGACAAATTTCAATCTGTGGCAAGTTCGGATGATGGCAATTCTAGTTCAAACCGCTTGAAAAAGGTTGTTACCGGAAAAAGCCCGAGAATCTAAATCAAACAGAATGGGAAGAGCTTGATGAAAAGGCTTTGTCCGCAATCCGGTTGTGCCTCGCGAATACGGTATTACAGGAGGTATTGATGGAGAAGACCTCATCCGCTTTGTGGAAAAGGTTAGAAACTCTTTATGCGACTAAGTCTCTCGGCTAACCGTTTAGTGTTGAAACAACGCTCTATTTACGTTTTCGCATGAACGAAGGTGAGCTTCTTAGAGATCACATCAGTCAATTCATTACTCTTTTAAATGATTTAAAGAATGTTGAGGTTCATATTGACGATGAAGATCAGGCTATGCTATTATTGTGCTCTTTACCCCCTTCATACAAGTCTTTCAAGGAGACCCTGATTTATGGCAGAGACAAACTCTCGCTCGAAGATGTGAAGGGTCATTTGTTGAGTAGAGACAAACTCGACAATGAGCTTCATTTGGATAGCAAGACAGATAGGCAAGCTTCCGTTTTGATAGCATCAAAGAAACGAGACAAAAGGTGTCGCTATTGTAAAAAGTTAGGTCACGTCAAAGCAGATTGTTATAAACTGCGAAAGAAAAGAGCTGCTGAGAGTAACGAGGAAGATGTAGCTGATGCTAATTTGGTCGATGAAAGCGGCAATGATTTCTTGTTAGTGTCAACGAGCGATAACTCCAAGCTCACGTCCAAGTGGGTCCTAGATCGGGATGTTCTTTCCATGTGTCCCAATAGAGAATGGTTCTCCACATACTGATTCGATTGAAGGTGGAGTTGTGTGCATGGGAAACGGTTCATCTAGTAAGGTAATTGGTATTGGTAATTGTTAAAATTAGGATACACGATGGGGACGATTAGGACACTCTCGGATGTCGGTATGTACCGATTTACTGAAAGAATCTCATCTCCTTGAGTATTTTAGACTTGAAAGGATGCAGAATCAACATCGAGTCGAGCGGAATTAAAGTATCTCGTGGAGCTCTCGTTTTGTTAAAAGGTAAAAGAACCGCGTCTTTATATTCGGAAGGTTCTACGGTGACCGGTGAAATTAGACGCCCCTCGTCAGATTCTGAGTCGAAGTCAACTCATTTAGAGCGAGGCAACTTGGTCATAGGAGGGAAAAAGGTATGACCGTTTCGTTGAAGAGAGGTTCTCTTTTGGATGCAGGTTTCAAAAGTTAGGGCATCGTGTTCGTGGAAAATCAAACCCGGGTTAGTTTTTGATTTGGCGAGGTGTACAAGTCGAAGGCTAGAAGTCTTCAGTTTCTAAGCAGATTCGACTCGATTAATTCCCTGCATGGTTCAAGATAGGCTCGTGGCGGGCTTTGGCAAAGATGGCATTGTGGAAATATGAGTCAAGGTGGAGATTTGTTAATTATGACTCCTATTTCAGTCAAATTTGAGAAGTAATCTTCTAGTTAAACTCTGTTTATTTGTTTCAATCAAACACTGATTAGTTAGATTATTTTATTATTTGACCTATGAATTTAGCCTATAAATAGGCTCTTTTACAACCTTAGAAAAAACACCCATTAGATATTAGAACTCATAACACATTTAGAGAATTTTGTGTTTACGTTTTGAGGGTTCTTTGTTTTCGGGTTTTCGGGGTTTAGTTTTATCTCCATCTTTTGTACTCTTCGTTCTGTTGCCATTATAGTAAAATTATCTTTGCCCGTGGTTTTTTATCCTCTTTGGAGAGGTTTTTCCACGTTAAATTTGTGTGTCCAATTTCTCAATTTATTCCGCTACTTTTACTTATTCGTTGCTTAATCGGGTCGATCCTAACATTCAGACATGCCTAAAATCAAGTTATCATTTCAAACAAAAATAGTGATTTCAATCGATGTTAATAACACAAAAGTCAGCACTGGTAACAACATATAGTGTGCATAACGTGTGAAAATCAAGCGAGTGATCCTGAAAAACAGTAAGGAAAATGCTATAGAACTCGAGACATGCTAAAAGTTGTAGAAAGGGCCGCAATGTTTTTTATATTCAGCAGCTTAGAAGATTGAGTTAAGCAAGTAATATTTGGAACTTCTTCTTCTGTCAATTATGCAACAAAATCGACTCAATAACATACCACAGAAAGTTAAACTCCAAATTAATGTGTTACAGAAGTATGGAGTTTTCAATGATTTAAATCTTAACCTGTTGGGATTTTTGACAGCAACAAAAAAGAAAACAAAGCAGAGGAAGAAATACAGGATAGAGAACAAGGAAGCAAGAAAAATTTACTTGCTCACAAACGTGCAGCAAGGGAGCTCATGGCTTTTAGCTGATGTTTGCTCATTCATTTAACTAGAAAAAACAATACATTTATAGGAAATACATCACCAAATACTACCTACTACCACTAAGTAGCCTAGTAACTTGTAAAACATTGCTTATACACATGAATAAGTTGACTTATCAGCTCAATCATCACCTAACCCATCAAAACATCAACAACTAAGTTCATTTTCAACCAAACTAAATTAGTTGCAACTAAAACAGAAAATATGTTGCTGCAACATGCACAATTGCTGCAGCATGCATACAAGCTGTATGCACTCAACAAAATCATCATAGCAGCATGGTTGGCCATTTTCAACACTCCTCCTTGGACTCCATGCTGCAAATGCAAATCATTCAAAAAATTTTAAGCTTGGCAGTCCCAAAATGCTTTGTTTCAAGCTGGTCATGCACAAGTACTTCATTTTCAACCTTGGCAAATAGAGTCTTCTCCTCCTTCATAGCCTTAGTTGACAACACATCTTGCCTTGTTCCCTTGTTCATTACAGTCCTGCTTCTTCTTGCATAAATAGCTTGCAAGTATAGTTTGCTTGCCTTCAGTCTACCATTTTTGGCTTGCATCCTCTCGAGCTTGCATTTAGACCGTCCGCTTCTTCGGCTTGCACCCACTCAGGCTTGCATTTAGACTGTTCGCCACTTCGGCTTGCAATTCGACAGGCTCACACTTTGATAGCCTCACACTTTGGTTACTGTCTTCAACAGGCTTGCAACTTTACAACTTGCATTGAGCTTCACCTTTGACAGACTTGCACTTCGCATACTGTCTTTCTTGAAACTCCTCCTTCAGCTTATCCAAGCTTGTTTGGAAGTCTCACAGGGGTAAGTTGTTGCTGTCTTCTCTACAAGTAGCCCTCAAAGATGACAGGCTTTAACAGCTTCTTGTCTTTCTTAACAAGCAGCAGAAGCAAAAATAATGGCCCTCAAAGACTTGGGCTCATGATACCATGTTGGGATTTTTGACAGCAACAAAAAAAGAAAACAAAGCAGAGGAAGAAATACAGGATAGAGAACAAGGAAGCAAGAAAAAATTTACTTGCTCACAAACGTGCAGCAATGGAGCTTATGGCTTTTAGCTAATGTTTGCTCATTTATTCAATTAGAAAAAAACAATACATTTATAGGAAATACATCACCAAATACTACCTACTACCACTAAGTAGCCTAGTAACTTGTAAAACATTGCTTATACACATGAATAAGCTGACTTATCAGCTCAATCATCACCTAACCCCATCAAAACATCAACAACTAAGTTCATTTTCAACCAAACTAAATTACATTGCAACTAAAACAAAAAATATGTTGCTGCAACATGCACAATTGCTGCAGCATGCATACAAGTTGTATGCACTCAACAAAATCATCATAGCAGCATGGTTGGCCCTTTTCAACATAACCAGATATTAAATTTCAGAAATTCATTTGGGACATAAAAAACTCGTAAGCATGACTGTTCAACACACAAAATGTGAAGTTATATCTTAGTATGCTAAAATCTTGCTAAGAATGTTTAGACTCATGGGAAATTTCTACTTAAATTAGATGGTCTACTGCCATGAAAAAGTGCCCGTATAAGTGATGCGTCGTTGAAAGCACCAAAAATATCCTATTCTCTGTAAAATAGTAAAAATAACAGTAAAGGGGAAGTAGAGTCGAATCCTCAGGGACCGGATTGTACGAATGCTCGTTTCTTGAAATCCTGGACAATTTCTTGGCCAAGAAAACCTGCGTTCCTGAAAAATAAAAAAAACAGAATTAAGAATTTCGATCTGGAAAAATAAAAACAGAATTTAAAGTGAATTGAAATTGCGAAATTAAATAAATTGCGAAAATTAAAATGAGGAATATGAAAATAAACAGAGTTTGGGGAAGAGTAAGTTTCTTATGTGGCGATATTCTAGCCTCCGGTTGTCTCGTTCCGCCTTGGGTTCAATCCTTGGCTTTTAAGTAACCCTTCTCGAGCAGGATAAGCCAGTTATAGTGGAAGAGGACGCCTACGACCACCAGCTCCAAGGATTTAGACTTAAAATTTGGTGGAGCCTGACTCTAGCCAATAATCGCTTTTGTGGGACTATCTTCTGCTAGATCATCACTTCCCAACGGTGAATACCACGCCGTTTTGTCTCTTGGATTCGCCAACCTCTGGCGCAGAAAGCCAACGAACTGACTGTGCAACCTTCCCAAAACGTACAAAGCGGCCGTTCCTTGCATAAATTGAAAAGATCACCTATTAAGGGACATGGACGGAAGCGTCAGCCCCGTAATGCGGAGAAGCGATGAATATCTTGTTGAGAAGGCTAAGCGCGGGTTCTAAGCCTCATGAACCTTTTTGGGGAATTTTGACAACCTTCGGCTAGATTTGTTTAGTGGCTCATGATTTTTGGGAAAGAAATAAATATAATAGAAATGAGATTTTTATTGAAGAAAATATGGAGAGAACAAAAGACAGAGTTTTTGGGAGAAGGAGTGTTTACAGAAAAAAGAGATGTCAAATATGTGCCACTCCATCCCCTATTTATAGTACTAGAAAACCTAGTCTATTCCTAATTAAATTCTAAAAGATAAATACAAATAAATAAAGATAAATAAAGATAAATAAAGATAAATGAAAATAAATCCTAAAATTAAATCTAAATAATTATCCTTAATAATTATCCTAATAACATTAAATAGAGTCTTGTGCTATAAAATCTCTTCTTTTGCATTTTTGTCCTTAGGTCTTCCATGTTTGTATTTTCGGCACCACCTTTTTCCCTCTATCGTATGTTGGCCCAATTTATGAAACACCCCAAACCCGGCCCACGAGCTTTGACCAGATTTGGTATGTTCCTCAAGTAAACCGGTTCAAAATTCTTTTGTTACTTAGGAAAAACTTGTATGATTTTTAAAAAATATTGTTTGGGTTGGGCTTGAGTTGAAAACAAATTTATCTTATATTAAAACCCATTTATTTAAGGTGACAAAACATTTAGAGTTAATTTTAAAAAGGAATTTACTTAAACTTTAATTGATAAAAATCCATAAACATAATAAATAAAAGAAAAATAAAGTAAACCACAATGGCCTTATTATATCAATGATCCCAAAGTAAAACTTAAAATACTTAAAATAAATTGAAAGTCCAAATCATAAATTTCTTGCTATGCATGGCCACCTTTAAGCTCCCGCCGACCCGGTCCATTATCGCTCATCACTGAAAAATATTCCCAAACGGGGTGAGTCAAATGACTCAATGTGTACACAACACTAAGTCATAATAGAATCAGGCATGCAAATGATACACATTCAAATCATAGAATACAATTAATGATGCATTCCCAAACCCAAACCTAATTAACCATCCGCTACACACCACCCATATACGCGGTCACACCGTGGGGACTACTAAGTCAACCCTCCATCCGCTACACACCATCGAAGGCGATCAGCTGCGATGACGCGTGCTCATCGCCCATATAATTTGTGTCATTAGACACCATATTCAAATAATGTAACCGAAGTTACCAAATTCGGATAAATGTAACCGGTTACCATATTCAAATTTTGTGACCGTAGTCACCATATTCCGTTGGTGAGACCAAGTCAACACCTTCTTCCCCTTTCACATAGATCCCGAATGCCCCATAAATTTTATATCATGCATAACATACTTAATTCTCATTCATGTTACTATTCATATGTTCAAAATATATCATATTCATAATCCTATCGTAGTAGGAAACGCACTGGTACTTTTACCACATTTGTGGTACTTAGCCACATTCACATTCTTATGCATATTCATATATTAAAATAATTGCCATATGATATATCGAAGGTTAGTATGAGTACACACATTCTTAATAATACATTTAATTTAAACATAGCCATGAACCTATCAAAACTTAGGGTAGGGTACACACCGATTTGCTTAACGAATTCCTTGAAATCCCGAAATCGATCCATCGCCTTAGATCTCAAATTCCTACATTTGATTAATCACTTACTAATTTAATAAAAAGCCATTCGGCCATAAATCCAAATCCTAGTAGGATTAGTATTCTTAAAACTTACCTTGAAATTCTCAAATCCCAAAATCCTTGTATCCCCTCCGAAATCCCTATAACTACATGTTAGATCAATTTCTAACATTTATTCACAACAAATAACCCTTAGCCGTATGTTAAATATGACTTACCTTAGATTCTTAAATCCGAAATTCACCGAATAACTAAGGAACACGCGGCTTATGGTGTACCTTCGGGAAAAGAACTTCTCCTTCCTTGTAGTCGACACTTAGTAAATCCCGAAAGATCTCTTGACAACAGATATTAAGGGTATTAGAATCTTAATTTGACAAATGACCTTAAAAGAAATAGAATGAGAATCTAACCTAATCTTACCCTTATGAAGAATTTGATGGAACTCTTGCTTGAACCCTTAGCAGATTCGGCTATGGCTTTGATGTGGATAACAATTTCGGCTCTTGAGGCTTAGTGAGAAATCGACTAGGGCTATTGGTATCTTTGACTTTTGATTGTGTTTGTAATAGAAGAAGAAAATAAAAGAGAAAAAGAGAATAATGGCAGAGAAAATTCTACAGAGAGAAGAGGAGAAACTTTAGAGAATTTAGCAGAGGTTTTCTTGAAAAGAAAAGAATGAATGAAGAATAGCCTTACTCTTCCTTTTATAGCCAAAATTACTAGCTAGAGTCCTTTACTTGGCCACCACTCTTCTATTTTGATAGCTTTATCCCTTGATTTGTCACTTTAATAAAACTTAATCCAATAATTATCTCTTATCTCTTAATAAAAATAATACTAATAATAATCCTCTTTTATCTCTTCCTTATCTATCAAAATAAAAGAAATAATATCCACATTTATCTCTTGAAAATAATCTAAAATAAATCCATTATTTATCCCTTATTTATCCACCCTTTATCTCTTAAAAATAAAAGAATAAAAGCTCCTAATTTATAGCCATGTGCCGTCCACCTCATTTTCTTCTGGAAGCAAAATAAAATTTCTTTTATTTGCTTCCCATGTGACTCGAACTCAGGCCCAACACCTTGCATGTGGCGCCATTTCCAGAGGCCCTAAGTGGCATCTTGCACCACTTTTCCAAGCCTGTTTGTGTGTCAAATTCCTCATATTATTTTTCTTAAGGCCACATTGCCTTAGTTTTCTCTTTTAAGCCTTAAAACTTGACATTTCTTTACATTTCCAAGTTTCCAAAAATTTTCGTTTGGCTCTTTAAACTTGACATTTCCTTACATTTCCAAGTTTCAGAAATGTTTACTTTCCTCTTTTGAATCATTTCCACATCATTTCCTTACATCCCCTAGTTTCCAAAAATGTTCACTTTCCTCTTTTAAACTTAACGTTTCCAAAGCATTTCCTTACATTTCCTTACATTTCCATACATTGCCTTACATTTCCATACATTTCCATGCACCTTAGGGTTCCTAGAACTCCTCAGAACACATCCAACACACCCACTGAGCCCACTATCTCATGAATTACACACGAACGCATAACCCCTAATCTAGGATGTTACAATTTATCTTTAATTTCACGCTTTTCACCCTTAAATTTACTTTTGCCTTCAATTTAGTCCCTAAAAGATAAAAGACCATAAATAGCCCAAATTAGTAGAATCATACTCAAAATAAATATGCAATTAGCACATAAAAATATGACGTTCTAGAGTATTATCAAATTCCCCCCTACTTAGCCCATGCTTGCCCTCAAGTATGGTTCCTGTCCACTGTGAAAATTATATTTTGCCATAAAAGAAATACCACTCCAAAGTTTCATAAAAATTAGTCAAAAATGCATATGAAAAATAAAGAGAACCCTAAGCTTGCTTTAAGTAAAACAGAAAAAGTTTTCCAATTAATACAGACATTAACATCAACTTGAATTATTTCATGGAAATTAGGTAAATTACTAAACCTACCAAGACACCCTCTTTGTTTCTTCCTTTAGTCCCAAATTTTATTTATTTACACATATTTTTTCTTTTTCTTCTCTCTTTTATTATTATTATTATTATTTATTTATTTGCTTAGAAATATATTGCTATTTTCGGTTAGCGGAGTTTTACCCATCACGTCACACAACCTTTTGACGCGAAGTAGAATGACAACTCAAGCACCCTACCCCGATTACTCAGTCAGTCACGTTCTGGGCTACACTCATAACCTCGGCTAGCGGAGTTTTACTTGTCACGTCACACAACCTTTTGACACGAAGTAGAATGACAACCCAAGCACCCTACCCCGGTTACTCAGTCAGTCACGTTCTAAGCTGTACTCATAAACATGGAAAAAATTATTAACAATTAAACGAAATTTAAATTTTTGAGAACTTAGGAAAAACAATTTAAGTGTCAAGAATAAGTTTCAATAATCACTTAACATCCATGAACATAAATTAAGCATGCAATCATTTTAAGTGTTCACTTTATATTAAACTTGATCAATTTCACGAAAAGTAAGATAGAGTTAACTCTATCAATCACAATTATTTTTAGCCTAATAAAAATAAAATAGTGGAGATGACATCAATTATGGGAAAAATCATAATTTCCTCAGAGGGCAATAATCATGCTTGTGGGGCAAACAGTAGGCAATTCCTGGTCAAAATCTTGGGCATGAAAAGAGGCAAGATATTCTAAAAAATAAATATGGACAAAATGGGGCCTCAAACAGCGACACCAAACAAAAACACGGCAGCAAAAACAACCAAAATCACAGAAGAAAATGACAGAAACAACGAAGGGTTCCTCCCCCTACTTAAAACACATTGTCCTCAATGTTGACTAAAAGAGATAAATAGGTAGAAAGGTTTAGTAAAACTCCTCGTGTAGTTACCGTCGATCGCGTATGATGGCAAGGAGCTCGGTGGAGAAGAAGAAGAAGATGGCGAGGATGGGTCGTGCAGAGGAGAGGAGGACGGCGCGGTGTGTAAGGAGGAGAGGAAGAGAAATTGGCAGTGGGGATGTTAAGGAGAGTTGCGGCGGCTGGTAGAAGAAGAAAGGGAAAAAAAATAAAAAATATCTTAGGGTTTTGGGGGTTATTTGTGGTGAAGGTGGGTGTTTGGTTGCGAGGGATATGGGTATTTGGTCTATTAGGGTATGGGTACTCTGGTCTGGAATACGGATTGGATAGGGCTGTTTGGTTCCATTTTTCTAATTTTTTACTTTTTTCTTCGTATTTTCGCTCCGTTTCACCTAGGCAGAAGAAGAGAAATTTATTAATATTTAAAAAACAATAAATAAAATAAAATAAAACAATAAATAAAGTTAAGAAAATAAAAGAAAATAATAAATAATAAAAAAAAATAAAAAAAAATTGGGTTGCCTCCTAACAAGCGCTTGTTTAACGTCACTAGCTTGACGCCTCTACTAGTATTGGAGCTGTTCCAACTAAATTCTTTCGTCCGTATGGGCTCGAAAATTCTCCTTTTTTAACACATCGACCATATTTGGCTTTAATCGTCTTTGCGTGCCTTTCAAAGGGTTAATCCCTTTTAAATCAGCTATGGTCTCATCATTCTCCAAAAATGTGCACTTGAGATGCTCGGGAAGTGGTTTTAATTCTAGATCTGGTGCCTGCACAACAGAAGGTAGAAGTTTAGTATCCTTAGGAGCCAATAATTTATTAACAGAAAAATCATCAAACATCATTTTAGATTTATCTCCATAAGATGACTCAAAAGTTTGTTCTACTAATGAGTCCATTATTTCGACATGATTTACGCTCAAGATTTCACTTGGATGACTAATAGCATCGTAAACATTAAACTTCGTGATCTCCCCATCAAACTCCATCGTGAGAGTTCTGCTTCGTACGTCGATCTTAGTATTTGCAGTACTAAGGAAAGGTCGTCCCAACAAGATGTCTGAAGACCCAAGAGCTTTATCCTCCTCCATTTTTATCACATAAAAATCTGCAGGGAAAATAAGCTCGTTAACTTTCACTAATACGTCCTCAAGGACTCCTTTAGGATGCACAATAGACCTGTCCGCCAACTGTATAGTAACACCTGTTTTCATCAAAAAACCCACGTTAAGTGATTCATAAATAGAAAAAGACATTACATTTATGGAGGCCCCTAAATAACACATAGCCTTTTTTATTCTCAAGTGGCCTATTTTGCATGGTATCGCAAACATGCCCCTATCTTTACATTTCGCCGGCATTTTTCACTGTAACACTGTAGATACATTTTCACCAACATTTACCCTTTCATTACCTGTTAATTTCCGTTTGTTGGTGCAAAGCTCTTTAAGAAACTTAGCATAACGTGGAATTTGTCTGATGGCATCCAATAATGGTATATTGATCTCGACATTTCTAAATGTTTCGAGGATCTCCTTGTCCTCTTTACCTCTTCGACATTGGTAAAACCTTTCTGGAAATAGAGGTTGAATTATGGGCAATGGGGGTTTCGTTCGGACCTGTTCATCGTTCTTGGACTTTTCTTAGGCGGAATCTTGGCCAAGATTTCTGCCAGGAATTGGTTCCAATACCTTTCCACTTTGCAACGTCACTGTATTTGCGTGTTGTCTTGGATTCGGTTCTGTTTGTGACGGCAGCTTCCCTTGAGAGTTCAATTTCTCAACTGATATGGTCAATTCTCTTATAGACGCCTCAGTTTTCTGTTGAAAATCCTTCATTTCTCTTTGGAAATTAAGAGTTTGCTGTTGAAAATCAAGGACATTAGCTGCTAATTTATTGACCATGGTTTCTAAGAAATTACCTGAATCTTGAGGCTATTATGGAAGCTGATTTTGGTATGGTTGGTTATACTGTGGGTTGGTCCCATAACTTAAGTTAGGATGGTCCCTCCACCCTGGGTTGTAGGTATTAGCGTAGGGGTCGTATCGCCTTTGTGGCGGCCCAGGGAAATTTCCCACAACATCCAGATGGGCCATGGTATCATCATACAAACTGGGACATGCATCAGTTGCATGATCAGGAGTAGCACATATTTCGCATAACCGAGCTGTCTTTGTTTTTTCTGCAAGAAGAGTATTCATCATATTAGTAAGTTTATCAAGTCTATCTTCTATTGTAGAATTACTTAGCTGGTGAACCCTTCTAGGGGGTTCAGGATTGGCTCGAAATTGCTAAGAATTTGCAGCCATCGTGGAGATCAAGTCTCTTGCTTGTTTGGGAGTCATGTTGACCAATGCTCCTCCACTAGCGGCGTCTACCATATTCATCTCCATGGGCTTCAAGCCTTCATAAAAGTATTGGAGGAGAGATTGCTCCGTTATACCATGTTGTGGGAAACTTGCACACAATTTCTTAAACCGCTCCCAATAGTCGTAAAGGGACTCAGCTTCTTTTTGCCTTATTCCAATGATCTCCCTTCTTAGCTCAGCTGCTCTGGATGCTGGAAAAAACCTGTCGAGAAATAAACGAGATAAATTAGCCCAAGTTGTAATAGATCCAGGGGGTAAATAAACTAACCATTCCTTAGTAGAATCTGCTAAGGAAAAAGGGAAAGCACGCAATTTGATTTGATCCTCAATTACCCCTTGAGGTTTCATGCTAAGATAAACCATATGAAACTCTTTCAAATGCTTGTGGGGATTTTCGTTTTGCAACCCACGAAAAGTTGGCAGTAGTTGGATTAAGCCTGACTTTAATTCAAAATCAGTATCCATAGTAGGATATGCGATGCATAGTGGCAGTTGTTGATAAACCGTAATAGTAACATATTTTATCTCCACATTTAGCATGCTTTTGGATGATTTATCCCTTGAAATATGGAATTTGATGCTCTTAATCTTTTAATTTCATGTTTTATACTCAGGAGAGCATAAGAGGATGAAAAGAACAGAAAACGGGCCAAAAACGGACCAAGTTACCGAAAGTGAGAAATCGACACGGCCTGGGGTTTCACCACACGGCCTTGCCTCCCTAGCATGCTCAACCATGGTCCACAATTTGATTCACACGGGCTTGTTACACGGGCGTGTCCCTGCCATGACCAAGAAGAATTTTATTCGGATTAGGGTACTTAGAGGCAAAGAAAGACATTCCAAAAGCCTATATAAACACCCTAAAGGCCAACCTTTAGGGGCGCCCAACTAGGCCAAGGAGCCGAGCCGAGAGAGGCGAGAATCGTGGGATTTACTCGAAGAAAGCCAGTTGATTCATCTCAAGAAGCCAAATCATACTCAAGACGGCGGATCTCTCCTTCAATTCCTTCAGGGGTTTTAGGGTTTTCTTATGTTTTGTTTTATCTTTTCTTCTGAGATGTATTCTTTTATTATTATGAACTAAACCCCTCAGATACCTGAGGGGGATGAAACCTAAGACGGATCTTGTTATTATTTTCTGAACTATATGATAAATACTTGATTTTTTCTTAATTATGTGTTCTTAATTCTTGCTTTAATATTTCAGGGTATTGATTCAAGTATTGATGTGCTTAGGCAGTGGAGCAAAAGTCCCTGTCTAAGAGTAGATCTAGCATAATTAAGCGGAGTTGATCGCAACCCTAGACATAGGATGACGAAAATCTACCGGATTAGGGTCAAACCTAATATGGGAGTCCATAGATCGAGTTAATGCAATTCTAGGGGTTTTAATTAGAAAGAGATTTCAATTAATCAACCTAGGGTTAGACGTTAGTAGCCTCGACGGAGGTATTAATATACATTAGGGAATCCTACGGATCAGGTCAAGTGAATAAATCGTCTGGTTCAGAGTTAAATAACAGGTGAAGTCTAGGTAGATTCCTCCTTGGGTATTGTCTTAATCAATTGGTTTTTCCCACAAGTATTTCCCCTATTCATTCTCTTTGTCTTAGCGTCTTTAGCTTAGTATTTAGTTACTTTTAGATTAAACAATAATTCACTTCAATTCTTAGGCTAAATAATAGAAAGAAAGTTAGTATTAGTACTTTTGGTTCCTTTGGGTTCGATATTCCGGTCTTGCCACTAAACTATAATACTGTCCGATAGGTACGCTTGCCTCAATCGTTGTCACAGTTAGTTTCTAGGCTAGATCATTCATTATATAAATTTTAAGACTCTGACATAACGATCAAGTTTTTTTGGCGCCGTTGCCGGGGAACCAAAATATTAAAAACGCTCAATTTTTATTACTTTAGCCATTTTTTATTTTTGCAATTTACTTTTATTTTGTTTTTAACTTTGCTAATTTTTCTTCTTTTATTTTGTTCCTAGCGGGTACCTCTAGTTTATGACTAGAAGGAACCCGACAGGACCCTTAATTTACGACAGCAATATTGAAGGAACCGTTCACAGAAATCATAGAGAAATAAGGCAAAGCCTAAATTACATAGAAGAAGAGCAAGAGGACGATACTAATGACACGAAAGAGATGGCTGATCACCAGAATAATCCACTCCCTCCTGTGGTTGCCGAAAATCCTCCTCCTCGAACTATGTATGATTATGCTAAACCTAATTTAACAGGAACTGAGTCAAGTATTGTTAGACCTGCTATTGCTGCAAATAATTTTGAACTGAAACCTAACACAATTCAAATGATATAGCAATTTGTTCAGTTTGATGGTTTGCAGGATGAAAATCCAAACAATCACTTGGCGAATTTCCTAGAATTTTGCGATACTTTCAAAATAAATGATGTTTCTGATGATGCCATCCGTCTTCGGTTGTTTCCCTTTTCTTTGAGGAATAAAGCCAAACAGTGGTTGAATTCTCTTCCACGAGGATCAATCAATACATGGAAGCAAATGACCGAAAAATTTTTATTAAAATATTTTCCGCCGGCTAAAACGGCTAAGTTTAGGAATGATATCTCTTCTTTTGTGCATATGGATTTAGAGACACTTTATGATGCATGGGAGAGATACAAAGATCTATTGAGAAGGTGACCACACCATGGATTACCCCTGTGGCTACATGTCCAAACCTTTTACAATGGTGTAAACCCTTCAACCAGACTGTTAATTGATTCAGCCACCGGCGGAACGCTGAACAACAAAACTCCTGAAACGGCCTATGAGTTTATAGAAGAGATATCACTGAATAACTATCAGTGGCAAGTCACAAGGACAAGGCCAACAAAAACAACCGGAGTTTTCAACCTCGACGCAGTAACCATGCTAACCAATCAGGTAGAATTCTTAAACAAAAAGATTGATGGTTTATGTAATTCTTTGCAGATACATCCAGTTATGCAGTGCGATATGAATGGAGGAGGGATAAACAACATAGAACACCCGTCTTACAACCCGAGCGCTGAAAACGAGCAAGTTCACTATATGGGTAATAATTCCAGACCTCAAAATAACCCCTATAGTTATATTTATAATCCAGGTTGGAGGAACCACCCCAATTTCTCGTGGGATCGTCAAAAAAACCAAAGACAACAATTCTACCCATAAGAAAAGAAGCCAAACCTTGAAGAGATGCTGACAAAATTTATAGAAGTGTCAGAAACCCGTTTCCAAAATACCAAAACGACATTGAACAATCAACAAGTATTGATTCAAGAGCTTAAGGATCAAATTGGACAACTAACTGAGTTAATTTTTGAAAGGCTACCAGAAAGTTTACCGGAAGAAAAAGAACAGGTACAGGCAATTACACTAAGAAGTGGAAAGGAGTTAGTTGAAACAAAGAAAAAGATACCAAACGAAACTGATAAGGCAAAAGATGAGGAAGTTGGGAATGCAACACCGGTTCGTGAAGAATGTAAACCACCAATCCCATATTCGACAAAGTTGAAAAAAGACCGATTAGATGCACAATACGGTAAATTTCTTGAACTTTTTAAACAATTACATATTAACTTACCTTTTGTTGAAGCTATTTCGCAGATGCCGACGTACGCAAAATTCCTAAAAGAGCTTCTAACAAATAAAAGGAAGTTTGAAGAGATATCAACAGTGGAACTCAACGAAGAATGTTTAGCCATCATCCAAAACAAACTACCAACCAAATTGAAAGATCCAAGAAGTTTCACTATTCCCTGTTTAATTGGTAGTTTAAACATTGAGAAAACACTAGCTGATTTAGGTGCCAGTATTAATTTAATGCCTTATAAAATGTTTAAGCAACTTGGCGTTGGGGAACCAAAACCTACTAGGATGAGTATTCAGTTAGCTGACAGATCTATTAAATATCCTAGGGGAGTTATTGAAGATATTTTGGTAAAAGTTGATAAATTTATATTCCTTGTTGATTTTGTTGTGCTTGACATGGATTAAGACATTGAAGTACCTTTAATTTTAGGACGCCCCTTTTTAGCTACTGCTAGGGCTGTTATTGATGTAGGTGATGGTAAACTTGCGCTAAGGGTAGGCGACGAGGAAATTATTTTTCAAATTTACGAAGCTATGCGGTATTCCAGAGAACAAGATGATTCCTGTTATTTTATTGATGCTATTGATCATTTTATTAAAGATTCTTTGCAGGAAATCATCCATGACGACACGATGGAACTGTGTCTTACCCAAAGTGAAGGGAAAGATGATGATACCGATGAGTTGAATACATCTACCTCTAGACAAAAGAAAGAAGAGGGCATTGAAATCAATGACGAACTAAAACAAAAATCCTCTATTGATGAGCCACCGAAATTGGAATTAAAACAGTTGCCAGATCACTTAGAATATGCATTTCTTGGGGATAATTCTACTCTACCAGTAATTATCTCTTCAGAACTGGAACCCAAAGAGAAGACGAGTTGCTACAGGTACTAAAGGAACATAAAAGAGCCATAGCTTGGAAAATTTCTGACATTAAAGGAATAAGCCCATCGTTTTACACCCACAAAATTTTAATGGAGGATGAGTATAAACCATGTGTGCAACCTCAAAGACGATTGAATCCCAACATGAAAGAAGTTGTTAAAGCTGAGGTAATTAAACTTCTAGATGCTGGAATAATTTATCCTATTTCTGACAGTACTTGGGTAAGTCCTGTGCAGGTTGTTCCAAAGAAAGGAAGCATGACTGTTGTAGCTAACGAAAAGAATGAATTAATTCCTACAAGAACAGTCACAGGTTGGAGAGTCTGTATTGACTATAGAAAGTTGAACGGTGCCACCAGAAAAGACCACTTTCCTTTGCCTATTATTGATCAAATGTTAGAAAGATTATCTGGGCATATGTACTATTGTTTCCTAGACGGACTCTCCGGCTACTTCCAAATTCCAATATCCCCTGAGGATCAAGAAAAGACAACATTTACATGTCCATACGGTACGTTTGCTTATCGTAAAATGCCTTTTGGATTATGTAATGCTCCTGCTACTTTTCAACATTTGCATCTTTGGCCATCTTTGTGAACTTGTGGAAGACATTATGGAGGTATTTATGGACGAATTTTCGGTATTCGGTAATTCTTTCCATCTTTTCCTTAAAAATTTAAAACGAGTTCTAATGAGATGTGAGGAAACAAACCTTGTTTTAAATTGGGAAAAATGTCACTTTATGGTTCGAGAAGGGATTGTGTTAGGTGATCGTTGATTTCAGAGTTTTAAATTTATAATGATCGAACCTGGAACTAACTATAACAACGTTTGAGGCAAGTGCACCTATCGAACAGTAGTATAGCGTAGGCAAGACTGGATTGTCGAACCCAAAGGAACCAAAAGTACTAATACTAACTTTCTTTTTATTATCCAGCCTAAAATAAGTGAAGTTGTTATTTAATCTAAATTTAACTAACTACTAAGCTAAAGACGCACAGACAAAAAGAGTGAATTAGGGAAATACTGTTGGAAAAACTCAGTTGATTAAGACGATACCTTTAGGAAGAATCCACCTAGACTTCACTTGTTATCTAACTCTGAACCAGACGATTTATTCACTTGAATTGATCCGTAAGACTCCCTAATGTATATTAAACCCTCTCTCGAAGCGAATAACGTCTAACCCTAGGTTGATTAATTGAAATCTCTTTCTAATTAAAACCCCTAGAATTGCATTAACTTGATTTATGGACTCCCATATTAGGTTTCACCCTAATCCGGCAAAATCTCGTCACCCTATCTCTAGCGCGCGATCAACTCCGCTTAATTATGCTAGATCTACTCTTAGCGAGGACTTTTGCTCCTCCACCTAAGCACATCAAACTTGAATCAATATCCCAGAAATATTAACACAAGAATTAAGAACACATAATTAAGAACAAATTAAGTATTTATCATATAGTTCAGCAAACGATAACAAGATTCATCTAAGTTTCATCCCCTTCAGGTATTTGAAGGGTTTAGTTCATAATAATAAAATAAAACATCTCAGAAGAAAAGATAAAACAAAACATAAGAAATCCCTAAAACCCCCTGAAGGAATTGAAGGAGAGATCCCCCGTCTTGAGTATAATTCTGGCTTCTTGAGATGGATCAACTGGCTATCTTCGAGTGTTTCCCACAAATATGACATTTTCGGCTCGGCTCCTTGGTCTAGCTCACCGCCCTCTTCTAGGTTATACTTAGGGTGTTTATATAGGCTTTTGAAATAGGTTTCTTTGCCCCTAAGTATCCTTTTCCGAGTGAAATTGCTCTTCTCCACGACAGGGACATGGCCATGGCACACGCCCGTGTGAATCGTCTTTAGGCCATGTTCGGACTTTTAATGAGGTGACACGCCCGTGTAAATCGTGATCAGGCCGTGTTCTAGTCTATCAAGGAGACACGGCCATGTTGGCTCAATTCCAGGCTGTGTCTATTTTCACTTTGGTCCAATTTGGTCCGTTTTGAGCCCGTTTCTCGTTCTTTCCATCCTCCGGTGCTTTCCTGAGTATAAAACATGAAAAGAAAGGATTAAGAGCACCTTTTTACATAAATCAGGGAATAAATCATCCAAAAGTATGCTAAATGTGGGATTAAAATATGTTACTTTTACGATTTATCACATACCTCCACACTTAAGCTTTTGCTTGTCCTCAAGCAAAATTCTCAACTTACAATTAAAACGAACTTTCCATGATTCAATATTTCTATCAACAATGTCTCATCATAATTCATAGATAATTTATACATGGATAATTTAACTCAAAGAGTCCTAAAGATTCAAACAATATAAGTCATACATTTGTAGCACAAAACATAGGTGTTTCCCCTCATCTAAATAATTAGCTCTGATCCAAAACCTACAAGGATTGACATCCTCACAAAAGATTCACTCAAATCACTCGAAGTGTTTAAGGTTCAGAATTAAGCACTCAAATGTCAAACCTGAAAAGTTAATCTCATAGGCTTGCATGAAAATCAAATCTCCACCACTGTAATATGAGATGATGCACAAATCAAAAGGTCTTTGAAAGGGTTGTAACGGGGCTTGGGTTAAGGTGTGGATAAAGGCTGAATTAGAGGGTTAGAATCGAGATCGACCTGAAAAATTACCTAACTAGAAACAACGAACTGAAAAATAAATAATTACATGAATTGAAACTTTGAAACTAATAATACGAGCTTCTTCTTCAATAAATAGACTTTAACTGTACAAGCTCGCTTTTCATCATACTAATACTGAATATACTTCGATGTTTTTTTTTAAGAACAAGTAATAATAAAGAACTTTAACAACTAAAATAAAGAACATAGTTAGGCAACTTGTCAAATCAAATCTCGACAAAAAAGGTAGTCAAGAAGAATGGTGATAACAAATACAAAGGGTTTTGGGTTAATATTAGTGGGTGAGTCAATAAAAAGGGTTGTTAGGATCAAAGGGATTCACTAGGGGTTAATTATGAAGGTAGGCTTTTTATGGAGTAAGTGGGTTAAATCCTAGGTGCCTTTATCATTTCTGTATATCAAATCAAAGATGTAGTCTCAACATGTATAATCGAGGCAAGTTCTAGAATAACAGTTCAATGTTGACACACTCATAATCAAAAAGTGAGCATGAAAAAGGATATATGCTCTTATAAGGCTCAAAATCTCACAAAAATTATGGGTATTTTGATATCAACCTCGTAAATTTCAAATTTCAAAGTAATATTCAAATTCAGGTTAACAACCTAGAAAAAATTTTTAATTTCTGAAAAATAGACTTATCATGCTTGATTCTCTAGTATCTTAGAATTTAATTATCAATGCACAATTATCAATGACTTAATCTAAAACATATCAATCAAAATCATCAATCAAAAGAAATTTCATTCTAATCACAATATGAGAAACTTACTTCAAGACAAGATATAATTCAGGGATTTGAGAATAATGCAAAAAGTTTGGCACCTTTTTAGGTTGTTCACCCCCCACACTTAAGATGTACATTGCCCTCAATGTACGAAGATAGATAATAGCACGATAATAATAAAATCATAAGATATGGGGAAAAGTGAAACTTCCTGAATTATGGATGACATCCTTGGATTGGAGGTGAAAGGTACGTTGGAGGTGTCGTCTTTTTTTGTGGCGGTTACTAACGAGCTCTGTGCTAGATGAAGAAATTGGGTAGCTCATGGAGGATTAGCCAGGACTTATTAAGATACATTTAAAATAAACTAAATATATAATTAAAGACAAGAAAGATAAAGAGAAAGAAAACAGAAAGTAGAAAGTAGAATAAAATTAAAAGAAAAGATGGATGGACTGAGGGGTCCTTATTGTTGGATGGTTCGCGAGGTGGGTGTGACCTCTAAGGCTGCGGAGGTGCTGGCGGTGGCGGAAGTGGCATGATTCCCAAGCAGCCTTTAGAACCTGACACTAAGAAACTAAATTAAAATAAACTAAATTAAGCATAACATAGTCAAAGAGAAGGAAAATAAAGGAGAAGATAAAAGTAAAAGAAAAGATAAATGGTCTCAAAGACCCTTGGCTTGTCGAGTGAATGAAGCGGCCGGCATGAACTTATAGAGATTGGTCTCCATGATGAGACTATGCTTGGCTTCTTCCGCTTCTTTGACATGGTTTTGGTGTAGCTCAAGAGTATAGAGAAGGGAGGGGAGAAATGTAGGGGAGGTTTGAATAATGGGATAGAATAAAGGGGATGGGGAGTAGGAAAGTGAGTAAGGGAAGAGATGGGAGGGGGTTTAAATAGATTTTTAGGCCTGGTGCAATCCCACGCCCGTGTACCATGGGCGTGTTGATTCACACGGCCGTCTCGCATGGCCGTGTTATGCATCGTATCATTTCTCCCACGCCTATGTTCTGGTTGCCACGCCCGTGTGTAAACTACCAGTGTCGACCACGGCCGCATTGCACGGCCATGTTGAGCATCGTTCATGTCTCCCACGCCCATTTTATAGATTGCCACGCCTGTTGGTGATAAGTCAGTGTCGTCCACGGCCGCGTCGCGCGGTCGTGGCATTTTGTCGGTGCCCGTGGGGTGGTGGTTGGAGTCCGTGACTTGAAGATTTGATTCTTTTTGACTTGTACCTCTTCTGCCATTGTCGATGACGGAGATTCTGCACTTACACACGGCCACGCGCCACGGCCGTGTGCAAGGCCGTGTGGGCTGGAAATCTGCACTTTTGGTTAGTTTAAAACTATGTGTTTAAGACTAAGAGAAGAGAAGAAAATAAAATGAAAACAAATACGAAAGTAATTAGGGTTAGTGCTCAGGTTGCCTCCCGAGAAGCGCTCGTTTAAAGTCTTAAGCTAGACTTTCCTCGTATTCGCAAGAATCAGGGTGGTTTAAAAATTTGAATATCTTCCCTCATGCTATCAGTTCTATTTCCTTGATAAAGTTTAAGTCGAGAAGCGTTTATATTGAAGGTACCAAAAATAGGATTACTTACCTCGACTATTCCGTATGGGAAAATATTGTGTACCTCAAGAGGAATTTCTTCGTTTGTGTTTAGGTCTGATATGATGAGGCGAGGATCTGCTTTATCTAACAGTACCTGGTCTCCTATTTTGAAGTTGTTTGCCGCGTGGAGTGGCTCTGGTTCTACTTTGTGTATCCCTAATTTTTCCTTAAAATGTGTTTTCCACTCGTCTAGATCATCGATCTGAATCCCTTGTTCTTCGTGTGTTATTTCTTTGTTGGTACATGGTATATGATCGGGTTCAGTTGTATTCTTTTGTGGTGCTTCCTGAAAAGAAGGGTTAACCGAATGGTTATCATTCGAATTTATTTTCTCACCTTGATTATTCGATGTTCTAGTTGAATCGAGGGCTTGAAGAGTGACTGTCTCGTCACCTACATAGAGTATAAGTTCACCTGCAGCAACATCGATTTTAGTTCTAGCAGTTGCTAAGAATGGTCTTCCTAAAATTAGGGGGATCGAATTATCCTCATCCATGTCTAAGACAACAAAATCTACTGGGAAATCGAATTTATCAATTTTTACAAGAACATCTTCGATATTACCCTAGGAATTCTAATGAGTTTTTTATCACTAGTTGGATGCTCATCCTAGTTTGTTTGGGTTTCCCTAGACCTAGTTGTTTAAACAATTTATAAGGCATGACATTTATGCTTGCCCCTAAATCAGCTAACGCATTATCAATAGGTAAACTACCAATTAAGCATGGAATTGTAAAACTCCCTGGATCTTTTAATTTCCATGGTAGTTTATTTTGCAAGACTGCCGAGCACATTGCATTTAGTTCCACGTGTGATGCCTCGTCTATCCTTCGTTTGTTCGTCAAAAGCTCTTTTAAAATTTTTCTAGAATCTAGCATCTATGAAAGAGCTTCAAGTAACGATAAGTTAATATGTAATTTCTTTAAAAGTTTAAGAAACTTACCGAACTGTTCCTCTGTATCGTCTCTCCTTAATGCTTCGGGATATGGTATGCGAGGTTGGTACTCTTTGATTACCGGTTTTGGCTTATTATTACTTACCTCAACCTTACCTTCATCGACCACGTTCTCTTGCCTCGAATTAGGCTCGTCTAACCCTATACTATCATGAGCTGTGATAGCTTGGATTTGCTCCTTTGGGTTAATCTCAGTGTTGCTTGGTAGACGCCCTTGCGGTCGTTCGGAAATTATCTTTGCAAGTTGTCCAACTGTCTTAGTAAGTTCCCCAACTTGACTTTCGATCCCCTTAATTGATGCCTGTTGATTCTTAAGGGTGGTTTTAGTGTCTTGGAGACGGTTATCTGTGGCTGCCATGAATTTGTCAGCATCTCTTCAAGGTTCGGCCTCTTTTCCTGTGGATAGGGCTGATTTTGGAAATTTTGAGGAGGTTGTTGTCTTTGAATTCCTTGATTTCCTTATCCTCCCCATGAAAAATTTGGGTGGTTCCTCCAACCTAGATTATAAGTATTACTATAAGAGTTATTATTAGATCTAAAATTATTACCTATATAGTTCATCTGTTCGCTTTCTGTGCCCGGTTGGTAGGGTGGGTACTCAGGATTCGCCACAGTTCCACTTACGTCGCACTGCATTACTGGATGTACCTGCGAAGAACACAAACTATCAAGCTTTTTATTTATCATCTCTACCTGTGTTGATAGCATGGTTACTGCGTCGAGGTTGAAAACTCTGACTGATTTTTTTGGTTTTGTCCTTGTAACCTGCCACTGATAGTTATTCAGTGACATCTCTTCAATAAACTCGTAGGCTACTTCAGGAGTTCTGTTATTCAGGGTTCCACCGGTGGCTGAATCAATTAGTTGCCTCGTTGAGGGGTTTACACCGTTATAGAAAGTTTGGACTTGGAGCCACAAGGGTAAACCATGGTGCGGACACCTTCTCAAGAGATCCTTGTATCTCTCCCATGCGTCGTATAATGTCTCTAAATCCATCTGCACAAAAAAAGAGATATCATTGCGTAATTTAGCCGTTTTGGCCGGTGGGACATATTTTAATAAAAAAATTTTGGTCATTTGATCCCATGTAGTGATTGACCCTCGTGGTAACGAGTTTAACCACTGTTTGGCTTTATTCCTTAATAAAAAGGGAAATAACCGAAGACGGATGGCATCATCAGAAACGCCATTTATTTTGAAGGTATCACAGAACTCTAAAAAATTAGCTATATGAGTATTTGGGTCTTCGTCCTGTAAACCATCAAATTGAACAAATTGTTGAATCATTTGTATAGTGTTAGGCTTTAATTCAAAATTATTAGCAGCTATAGCAGGCCTAACAATACTTGATTCTTGTAATATCCTTAAATCAGGGTCACTGCATTTTGTGTGTTCGCATGTGTTATTGTGCCTACTGTGCTAGTTTAGCATGTTTTGGGGTCCAGGCATGACCTCGGGTTAGGCCTGAGTCATGGCTAAAATTTTTGTTTTAGTGCTTAGAGAGAGGAAGCTAAGGAAGTTAGGGGTTAAAAGAAATTGTCGGAGGGTTTAGACACAAAGAATCTAGTGGCAAAGTGGCAAGGAGGCGCCACTAAGGTACCAAGAAGGTGACGCCATATGCAGGGAAGGGGGAGCTCAGGTTCGAGCAGCAAAAATCTCATTTTCTGCTTATTATTTTGACGCCAAGCTGAGGAAGTGGCGTGCTCAGGATGGACTCTGGAAGATAAGGATGGAAGGGTTCAAACGGATTTGAATTGATGTAGGGGAGGAAATTTAGGAGTTTGAATCTTTTCAAACTCATTTGAAGGAGTTGGCCGAATTATGGACTTTGGGGAAGGAGGTGTAATCGGATTTGGAAGCTAGGGGGTGCTGAATTTCAATGGCCAAGTAAGGGTGCATGTTCGGCTAGCTTTGGGAGTCTTTCTCTTTTTTTCGTTTAGTGTCAAAACCGAACCTAAAAGTGTTTTTTCTCTCTTTTCTCTTTCGACAGCTTGGGCATTTGGCCGAACCAATTTTGCAACTCCCTTTGAAGAGCCGAAACTCAATTCTCTCCTTTTCTTCTCTTTACCTTTCGGTTCATTCTTTGTTAGCCATTTTCTTCTCCATCTTTACCATCTTCAAAAGTCGAAACCTTGTGAGTTCTCTTCTTCTTCTCTTCTTTCAAGTGTTTGGCCGAATACCCTTGGCCTTATTTTCTTCTCTTTTCTCGTGATCTAGTCTCCATTGAAGTGCCGAACCTATCTGTTCCTTTTTGAGTCATAGCCGAATCTCTTGGTAAGTGAATTCTCTTCTATCTTCCCTTCCATTAAAGATCTGTATATTAAACTTCATTCTTGTTCTATGTTGGTAGCCGAAACCCTTAACATCAATAGGGTGTGCCGATCTTTGGTGGTGGGTGGCCGAATCAGTCATTAAGGTAAGGGGGCGACAAACTCTTTTGGTTTCGGGATTCATGCTATGGCCGAATGGCTTTTAGATTCCTAATGATGTGTTAAAGCCGATTGTAGGGGGGAGTGTAGCCGAATACAGTGGATCTTCGGGATTTGGCTAAGCGATCTAGGTAAGGGTTCTAACATTTTGGGATCTGTTTCATATTCTTTCAAAGCCGAAGGCTAATCGTGTTTGAATGCTAGGGCTTGGCCGATTGCAAGAGAGTTTCATCACATAGTTTCGGGATTTGGTTGGAAACCAAATCGACATTAAAGTAGGTGTTACCTTCATGCGACATATCTTTCGGGATTTCTAGTTGAGTCGAATAGGCTTTTGGTTACTAACAAGTGTTGGCCGATTGTAGGAAAGGGGGGAAGGCAAACGTTTCGGGATCTCGTTAGTTTCGCGTAGTTTCAGGATTTCGCTTAGATCTACGAATAGTCAGGTGTGTAACGCTTACACACTTCGTTAGTATGATATGTTTATTATGTTGTTAATAGCCATTGAAAGCGGTGAGTTATGCCTTGTGGGCATGAGCGTGGACTCGGGTAAGTCCCCGATTATGGATCTCGATATATGCTATCATGTCATTGTTTAATGCTATGCCATGTGTTATTTGCATCATCATACGTTATTATGCCACGATTGATATGGACATGATGGTGGGATTGTTGAGAGGAGGGGAAGAATTATTTGGGTGTCACCGTGGTTTTGACCACATGACGGAGTTAGCCCCCGAATCTCGATACTATTATTTGTGACTAAGTCCCGGTGGTTTTGACCACCGGTGGTTTTGACCACATATATGATATTGTGACTACGGTCACCAAAGTGGTTTTGACCACATATGGATATTGTGACTCGTCCCAGTGGTTTGGTACCACAGTGGGTTGGCGCCACATGTTGATTACGGGATTGTCATCAGTGGTTTTGACCACACGATGGGTTGGCCCCATCACTTGATTTGTGACTACGGTCACCAGTGGTTTTGACCACACTTATATATTTGTGACTCGGTCACGGTGGTTTTGACCACCAGTGGTTTTGACCACACGGGGTAGTTAAAGGAGATCGGATGGTTAGGTTATGGGGTTGCATGATTTGCATGTTTTATTAATGACTTGTGTAAGTGCTATTCTATCGGGTTGGGGATTTATACACTGAGTCTCGGTGACTCACCCCTTCCCCTATATTTTGCAGATGAGGCTTAGATCGCGGATTTGGAACAAGGGAGGACTCGAGGTGGCCATACAACTATATTTTGGGTTTTGACTTTAAACTAAAATTCGGTTTTTATTTATTTACTTTAAGTTTGGTTTTGGTTTTGTAATAAGGTCATTTGAGTATTATTTTGGGTTTTTTTTATATACTTGCTTTTATTTGATTAGATTATGCATGTGCTTAATAATTTGATTTGCTTAAATAGCAGGTAAAAGCAACATTTTCAAATTTAATTTCTTAAACAACTCCAAACACAAATGGTTCTTAACTCGACTATGCTTAACTCACTTGGTTTTTAATAAGTATCGAAAGGTTTTCCAAAACTATAAACAACAAATGGATTTCCAACAAAAGAGGGTTTTTTCGGGTTTTAAAGTAACCAAAAACGATTTCAACTATACTCTACACGGGGTTTTCTAACCTTTTAAACGGTAAAAGAGTTTTCAATAGAAATAAATCGGCAAACTTGTTTTGCTCAAAACGTTTTCACTCCGTAATATGCCAAATTCGGTCGTGGTGTGTTGATCGAGTTTGGGGTGTTATAATTTTGGTATCAGAGCCAGGTTCAACAGCTTGGCTGTGGGCCCGAGGTCCAAAAATGTCTTAAAATGTATTATGAAAGGCTTTATGGGAAAAAGGATGGTTGGGAAAGCATGGCACCGAGTCTCCGGCACCGATCCGCCCAGGTAGGTATCCCAAATTGTTGCTTATGATGTTATGATTATGATAATATGGGCATGATTAAATAGTAGTAGGAACTACTTTAGAGATCCGAATCAGAGGATGGTATGAACTTGCGAAACAATCCTCGTATTAAACTTATCATAAGACTGTGCTTTAATAAACAGTGGAATAAAGTCTAATGCATAAAACTTGTAGTCAGATCAATTCGTATCGGTAATCATGAGTGCACGTGGACGTGGGCGTAATACACGTGGACGAGGTAGAGGTAGGATGACAGTGTCAGAACCGGTCGGGTCTGGACATGGGTCGGAAAACGAGGTACCACCGCCGCCAGCTGTGGGCGCGGAATTTCAGGATCAGACGGGTGGTGATGACGCAGTGTCACAGGCAATGTTGCGGGTTCTGGAGAGAGTCGCGGGTGCAGGCGTTGGAACGGGAACTAGGAAATCTGTGTCCGAACGACTCAGGGCTAATGGTGCAGAGGTATTCAGAGGTGTATCCGGCGTGGCACCTAGTACGGCAGAATATTGGTTGGAGGCGACGGAACGCATCATGGATGACCTAGACTTCTCGGCTGAGGAGAAGCTGAGGGGTATAGTATCTTTGCTTCGAGATGAGTCATATCAGTGGTGGCTCACGGTTAGGGACGGAGCGATGGCGGATGACATTACTTGGGAATTCTTTAGAGCAGCCTATCAGAGGAAGTACATTGGGGCTAGCTACATTGATGCGCAGTGCAAGGTGTTCCTGAACCTGGTCCAGGAAGTAAGATCAGACGAATATGAGGCGAGACTTTTCTTGGTGAGTCGGTATGCACGGGGTATTGTGGGCACGGAGCATGAGCGCTGTGTCAGATTTAAGGATGGGCTAAGAGACGAGCTGCGGATGTTAATTGCCCCATAGCAGGAAAGAGAGTTTGCGGTCTTAGTGGAAAAGGCCAAAGTTGCTGAGGAGGTGAAACAGTCCGTAAGGCAGAATCAGGATAAGGGTTGGAATAAGAGGAATTCTGGATCATCAGGGTCTGCCGGGAATCAGCAGAAAATGGCTAGGTATGGTGGGCCGAATCAAGCTGCTAAGCCTGCTGCTGCTAACAATCAATGGCCACCACGATGTGCTCGGTATGGGAAATCTCACACGGGAGAATGTTGGACTGGAAACAGAGGATGTTTCGAGTGTGGATCGATGGGGCATCGAGTGAGGGATTGTCCACAGAGATCAGCTAGCCTGCGATCGGGGATCGAGAATCGCATACGGATCGGGAGGATGGTCGCCACCACAGAGGGGCCGTGGTTCAGCTAGGGGAGGTAATGGCTCTGGTAGAGGCCGTGGAGCACCGGGCAGAGGTGCAGGTGGTGCAGAGGCGAGACAGCCTGGATTGATCTACGCAGCGAGGCGTCGAGAGGAGGGCGACGCATCGGACGTCATAACTAGTACGTTCTTAATCTTTGGTCTACCTTATAATACTTTGATTGATGTGGGTTCGACGCACTCGTATGTTGCCAGTAGCATAGCGGAAACAATGAACTTAGACTTTGAGATTACTTCTAGGGAGATGACAGTAATAAGCCCTCTAGGTCACTCTGTAGAAGTAAATAAACTATACAGGGATGTACCCCTAGAACTTCAAGGGGTCGTGTTTTTGGCTGACTTGATGGAATTGCCGTTTGGGGAGTTCGATCTGATTCTCGGGATGGATTGGCTAGTAAAGTATCAGGCCAGTTTGGATTGCGCAGCAAAGCGCATGGTGTTGAAGACAGTGGAAGGCGAAGAGGTGGTGATGATAGGTAATAGGAGAGATTACCTATCCAATGTGGTCTCTGCGCTGAAGGCGGAGAAAATGGTTAGGAAAGGTTATGAGGCATTTATGGTGCATGTCTGTGCTTTGGAAGCCAAGGATGCAGCTGTGGAGAATGTCCGAACTGTGGGGGAGTTTGCTAATGTATTCCCAGAAGAACTTCTGGGTTTGCCCCCTGACCGCGAGGTTGAGTTCGGTATAGACTTGTTACCCGGAACCGCGCCAGTATCTATTGCCCCGTATAGGATGGCACCGAAAGAATTGGTAGAGTTAAAGGCTTAGATTCAGGAGTTGCTGGACAGAGGTTTCATCCGGCCGAGTGTATCACCTTAGAGAGCACCTGTGCTTTTTGTTAAGAAGAAAGACGGTACTATGCGGATGTGTATAGACTACCGCCAGCTGAATAAGTTGACGATCAAAAACAAGTATCCATTGCCTAGGATAGACGACTTGTTTGATCAACTTAAGGGTGCATCGGTATTCTCTAAGATAGATCTTAGGTCGGGGTATCATCAACTCAAGGTGAAGGAGGCTGATATCCATAACGGCGGCGTTTCGTACTCGGTATGGGCATTACGAGTTTCGTGATGCCATTCGGGTTGACCAATGCGCGGCGGCATTCATGGACATGATGAATCGGGTGTTTCAAACGCATTTGGATCGGTTCGTCGTAGTGTTTATAGACGACATTTTGGTGTACTCGAAATCTGAAGAGGAGCATGATGCGCATCTACGGGTGGTTCTACAGATTCTGAGGGAGAAGTAACTATTCGCTAAGTTTAGTAAGTGCGAGTTCTGGCTTAAGGAGGTAACTTTCTTGGGTCATGTGGTATCAGCTGAGGGGATTAGGGTGGATCCTCGAAAGATCAAGCAGTTGTTGGATTGGAAACCACCTAAGTCGGTTCTAGATTTGAAGTTTTCTGGTTTGGCAGGATACTCTGGAAGGTTCGTAGAGGATTTTCTTTGATCGCACACTACGACTAAGTTGTTGAGAAAAGGGGTTCCGTTTGTATGGTCTAAAAAACAGCAAGAGAGTTTCGACAAGTTAAAGAAGATTCTGACTGAAGCTCCGTGTTGATTCAGCCTGAGGCAGGAAAGGAATTCACGGTCTATTGTGATGCATCACATACTGGCTTAGGGTGTGTGCTGATGCAAGATGGAAAGGTGGTCGCTTATGCGTCTCGGCAATTAAGGCCTCATGAGGGTAACTACCCAACACATGACTTGGAGTTGGCTGCAGTGGTTTTTGCCTTGAAGATTTGGAGGCATTACTTGTATGGGGAAAAGTCGATAGTCTACACGGATCACAAGAGTCTGAAGTACCTCTTGACTCAAAAAGATTTAAATTTGAGGCAGCGAAGGTGGATCGAGTTGTTGAAGGACTACGACTGCTCGATTGAGTACCATCCGGGTAAGGCTAACGTAGTAGCTGATGCGTTGAGCCGTAAGGTGGTAGCAGATCTGAGGTCGATGTTTGCTCACCTTAGTCTATATGACGACGGGAGTCTGTTGGCGGAATTGCAAGTAAAGCCGACTTGGATTGATCAGGTTAAGGAGAAACAGTTGATAGATGAGGTTTTGAGTGCTCGGAGGTTGCAAGTGCAGAATGGTGAATCGGAGGGTTATAGTTTGGGCAGTGATGGAGTACTGTGTTTTCAAGGGAAAGTATGTATGCCCAGGGACGTTGAGTTGAGACAGCGGATTCTTCAGGAAGCTCATAGCAGCCCATACGCCATGCATCCTGGAGGCAGTAAGATGTATCGTGATTTGAGGAAAGCGAGCTCGTGGCCGGGTCTTAAGCAGAAGTGGCGAGTTTGTGAGTAAGTGTTTAACATGCCGCAAGTTAAAGCCGAGCATCGATTCACCGTCGGATCTATTGCGGCGGTAAAGATCCCGCAGATGGAAGTGGGAAAGGATTACGATGGATTTCGTCAGTGGGCTACCCCTTACGCCTAGCAAGAAAGACTCAGTTTGGGTAATTGTGGATCGTCTGACTAAATTGGCTCATTTCATACCAGTCCGAGTTGACTTTTCGCTCCAGAAGTTAGCCAAGTTGTATGTGGCAGAGATAGTAAGGTTGCATGGAGTGCGGTGTCAATTATTTGGATAGGGATCCCGGAGTTCACGTCGAGGTTTCGAAAGCTTTGCATCGACGTTGGAGTACGAGGTTGGATTTCAAGCCATGACTTTTCACCCGCGATCGATGGAAAGTCTGAGAGGGTAATCCAAATTTTGGAAGATATGTTAAGGGGCTGTGTTCTGGATTTCAGCGGTAGTTGGGAAGAGTATCTACCATTGGCAGAGTTCGCTTATAACAACAATTATCGTTTAGTATTCGGATGGCACCATATGAGGCACTATATGGACGAAAATGTCGTACTCGACGTGTTGGACAGAAGCTGGGTGAACGGCGGATGTTGGGTCCGAGTTGGTGGTGACAAACAGAGGATAAGGTTAAGGTGATTCGGACTCGTCTTAAGGAAGCATCGGACAGCGTAAGTCTTACGCCGATCTTAAGCGTAGGGATATAGAGTATGCGATGGGTGACAAGGTCTTCCTGAAGGTATCGCCATGGAAAAAGGTGTTGAGATTTGGCGAAAAGGCAAGCTAAGTCCTAGCTTTATTGGGCCATATACGGTGTTGAAGCGAGTGGGACATGAGCTTATCACCGAGTTACCCGAGTTAAGTCGATTCACGACGTGTTTCATGTTTCAATGCTTAAGCGCTATCGATCAGATCCGTCACATGTTGTGCCAGTTGCGGAGATAGAGGTGAGCTCGGACTTGTCTTTCGAAGAGGAGCCGGTACGGATTTTGGATCAGGATGTCAAGGTTTTGCATAGGAAGTCAGTTCCCTTGGTGAAAGTATTATGGCGGAACCATGGTACGGAGGAGGCCACGTGGGAACCGGAGGATGCGATGCGGCAGCAATACCCTCAACTCTTCTAACCAGGTAATTTCGAGGCCGAAATTATTTTTAAAGGGGGTAGAACTGTAATATCCTTAAATCGGGGTCTCTGCATTTTGTGTGTTCGCATGTGTTATTGTGCCTACTGTGCTAGTTTAGCATGTTTTGGGGTCCAGGCATGACCTCGAGTTAGGCCTGAGTCATGGCTAAAATTTTTGTTTTAGTGCTTAGAGAGATGAAGCTAAGGAAGTTAGGGGTTAAAAGAAATTGTCGGAGGGTTTAGACACAAAGAATCTAGTGGCAAAGTGGCAAGGAGGCGCCACTAAGGTACCAGGAAGGTGACGCCACATGCAGGGAAGGGGGAGCTCAGGTTCGAGCAGCAAAAATCTCATTTTCTGCTTATTATTTTGACGCCAAGCTGAAGAAGTGGTGTGCTCAGGATGGACTCTGGAAGATAAGGATGGAAGGGGTCAAACGGATTTGAATTGATGTAGGGGAGGAAATTTAGGAGTTTGAATCTTTTCAAACTCATTTGAAAGGAGTTGGCCAAATTATGGACTTTGGGGAAGGAGGTGTAATCGGATTTGGAAGCTAGGGGGTGCCGAATTTCAATGGCCAAGTAAGGGTGCATGTTCGGCTAGCTTTGGGAGTCTTTCTCTTTTTTTCGTTTAGTGTCAAAACCGAACCTAAAAGTGCTTTTTCTCTCTTTTCTCTTTCGGCAGCTTGGGCATTTGGCCGAACCAATTTTGCAACTCCCTTTGAAGAGCCGAAACTCAATTCTCTCCTTTTCTTCTTTTTACCTTTCGGTTCATTCTTTGTTAGCCATTTTCTTCTCCATCTTTACCATCTTCAAAAGCCGAAACCTTGTGAGTTCTCTTCTTCTTCTCTTCTTTCAAGTGTTTGGCTGAATACCCTTGGCCTTATTTTCTTCTCTTTTCTCGTGATCTAGTCTCCATTGAAGTGTCGAATCTATCTATTCCTTTTTGAGTCATAGCCGAATCTCTTGGTAAGTGACTTCTCTTCTATCTTCCCTTTCATTAAAGATCTGTACATTAAACTTCATTCTTGTTCTATGTTGGTAGCCGAAACCCTTAACATCAATAGGGTGTGCCGATCTTTGGTGGTGGGTGGCCGAATCAGTCATTAAGGTAAGGGGGCGACAAACTCTTTTGGTTTCGGGATTCAAGCTATGGCCGAATGGCTTTTAGATTCCTAATGATATGTTAAAGCCGATTGTAAGGGGGAATGTAGCCGAATACAGTGGATCTTCGGGATTTGGCTAAGCGATCTAGGTAAGGGTTCTAACGTTTTGGGATCTATTTCATATTCTTTCAAAGCCGAAGGCTAATCGTGTTTGAATGCTAGGGCTTGGCCGATTGCAAGGGAGGTTCATCACATAGTTTCGGGATTTGGTTGGAAACCAAATCGACATTAAGGTAGGTGTTACCTTCATTCGACATATCTTTCAGGATTTTTAGTTGAGCCGAATAGGCTTTTGGTTACTAACAAGTGTTGGCCAATTGTAGGAAAGGGGGGAAGGCAAACGATTCGGGATCTCGTTAGTTTCGCATAGTTTTGGGATTTCGCTTAGATCTACAAATAGTCAGGTGTGTAACGCTTACACACTTCGTTAGTATGATATGTTTATTATGTTACTGTTAATAGCCATTGAAACCGGTAGTTATGCCTTGTGGGCATGAGCGTGGACTCTAGGTAAGTCCCTTGATTATGGATCTCGATATATGCTATCATGTCATTGTTTAATGCTATGCCATGTGTTATTTGCATCATCATATGTTATTATGCCACGATTGATATGGATATGATGGTGGGATTGTTGAGAGGAGGAAGAATTATTTGGTGTCACGGTGGTTTTGACCACCACGGACGGGTTGGCCCCGCTCTCGATACTATTATTTGTGACTAAGTCCCAGTGGTTTTGACCACCAGTGGTTTTGACCACATATATGATATTGTGACTACGGTCACCAAAGTGGTTTTGACCACATATAGATATTGTGCCTCGTCCCCGGTGGTTTGGTACCACGTGGGTTGGCCCCACATGTTGATTACGGGATTGTCATCGGTGGTTTTGACCACACGATGGGTTGGCCCCATCACTTGATTTGTGACTACGGTCACCGGTGGTTTTGACCACACTTATATATTTGTGACTCCGGTCACGGTGGTTTTGACCACCGGTGGTTTTTACCACGGGGTAGTTAAAGGAGATCGGATGGTTAGGTTATGGGGTTGCATGATTTGCATGTTTTATTAATGACTTGTGTAAGTGCTATTCTATCGGGTTGGGGATTTATACATCGAGTCTCTGGTGACTCACCCCTTCCCTATATTTTGTGAGATGAGGCTTAGATCGCGGATTTGGAACCAGGGGAGGACTCGAGGTGGCCATGCAACTTATTTTCGGGTTTTGACTTTAAACTAAAATTTGGTTTTTATTTATTTACTTTAAGTTTGGTTTTGGTTTTGTAATAAGGCACTTTGAGTATTATTTTGGGTTTTTATATACTTGCTTTTATTTGATTAGATTATGCATGTGCTTAATAATTTGATTTGCTTAAATAACCTAGGTAAAAAGCAACGTTTTCAAATTTAATTTCTTAAACAACTCCAAACACAAATGGTTCTTAACTCGACTATGCTTAACTCACTTGGTTTTTAATAAGTATCGAAAGGTTTTCCAAAACTATAAACAACAAATGGATTTCCAACAAAAGAGGGATTTTCCGGGTTTTAAAGCAACCAAAAACGATTTCAACTATACTCTACACGGGGTTTTCTAACCTTTTAAACGGTAAAGGAGTTTTCAATAGAAATAAATCGGCAAACTTGTTTTACTCAAAACGTTTTCACTCCGTAATATGCCAGATTCGGTCGTGGTGTGTTGACCGGGTTTGGGGTGTTACAATTCTGCTCCTGTTAAATGAGGTTTAGCATAATCATACATAGTACGCGGAGCATTATTTTCTTCCACATCTTGTGGTGGTGGATTATTCTCGTCCATCCCTTCAGTAGGATTGGATCTGCCTTCTCGCTCTTTTTCTGTGTAATTTAGGGCTCGCCTAATTTCTCTGCGATTCCTGTGTGCGGTAGCTTCAATATCACTGTCGTATACTAGTGGTCCTCTCGGGTTTCTTCTAGTCATAAACTAAAGGTACCTGCTAGGAAAAGAAAGAAAGATAATTTAGCAAAGTTGAAAACAAAACAAAAATAAAAATAAAAGTAAATTACGAAAAATAATGGCTAAAGTAATAAAAATAGAGCTTTATTAATATTTTAGTTCCCCGGCAAAGGCGCCAAAAACTTGATCGTTGATTTCAGAGTTTTAAATTTATAATGATTGAACCTGGAACTAACTATAACAATGATTGAGGCAACTGCACCTATCGAACTGTAGTATAGCTTAGGCAAGACCGGATTGTCGAACCCAAAGGAACCAAAAGTACTAATACTAACTTTCTTTTTATTATCTAGCCTAAAATAAGTGAAGTTGTTATTCAATCTAAATTTAACTAACTACTAAGCTAAAGATACAAAGACAAAAAGAGTGAATTGGGGAAATACTGTTGGAAAAACTCAGTTGATTAAGACGATACCCTTAGGAAGAATCCACCTAGACTTCACTTGTTATCTAACTCTGAACTGCACGATTTATTCACTTGACTTGATCTGTAAGACTCCTAATGTATATTAAACCCTCTCGAAAGCGAATAACGTCTAACCCTAGGTTGATTAATTGAAATCTCTTTCTAATTAAAACTCCTAGAATTGCATTAACTCGATCTATGGACTCCCATATTAGGTTTCACCCTAATCCGGCAAAATCTCGTCACCCTATCTCTAGGCGCGCGATCAACTCCGCTTAATTATGCTATATCTACTCTTAAGCAGGGACTTTTGCTCCTCCACCTAAGCACATCAAACTTGAATCAATATCCCGGAAATATTAACACAAGAATTAAGAACACATAATTAAGAACAAATCAAGTATTTATCATATAGTTCAAAGCAAAACGATAACAAGATTCATCTAAGTTTCATCCCCTTCGGGTATTTGAAGGGTTTAGTTCATAATAATAAAAGAAAACATCTCGGAAGAAAAGATAAAACAAAACATAAGAAATCCCTAAAACCCCTGAAGGAATTGAAGGAGAGATCCTCCGTCTTGAGTATAATTCGGCTTCTTGAGATGGATCAATCGGCTATCTTCGAGTGTTTCCCACAAATATGACCTTTTGGCTCGGCTGGCCTTGGCCTAGCTCACCGCCTCTTCTAGGTTATACTTAGGGTGTTTATATAGGCTTTTGAAATAGGTTTCTTTGCCCCTAAGTATCCTTTTCCGAGTGAAATTTCTCTTCTCCACGACAGGGACACGGCCATGGCACACGCTCGTGTGAATCGTCTTTAGGCCGTGTTCAGACTTTTAATGAGGTGACACGCCCGTGTAAATCGTGATCGTGCCGTGTTCTAGTCTATCAAGGAGACACGGTAGTGTTGGCTCAATTCGGTAGCCGTGTCGATTTTCACTTTGGCCCAATTTAGTGCATTTTGAGCCCGTTTCTCGTTCTTTCCATCCTCGGTGCTTTCACGAGTATAGAACATGAAAAGAAAGGATTAAGAGCACCTTTTACATAAATCGAGGATAAATCATCCAAAAGTATGCTAAATGTGGGATTAAAATATGTTACTTTTACGGTTTATCATTAGGACATAAAATTTCTAGTAAAGGAATTGAGGTAGACAAAGCAAAGGTCGAAACCATAGAAAAATTACCTCCTCCTAGTTCAGTTAAGGCCATTAGAAGCTTTTTAGGACATGCTGGATTTTATAGAAGATTTATCAAGGACTTTTCTAAAATAGCTAAGCCTTTGACAAAATTACTAGAAAAAGATGTACCTTTCAATTTTGATCAGGAATGTTTAGATGCCTTTAAAATCCTCAAAGATAAATTAATAAATGCTCCAATTATAATTACACATGATTAGAATTTACCCTTTGAACTAATGTGTGATGCGAGTGATTTTGCAGTAGGTGTAGTTTTGGGACAGGGAAGAGACAATCACTTTCAGCCGATCTATTACGCTAGCAAGACATTACTTGTTTGCACAAGAAAATTACACCACCGAGAAAAAGAATTGCTATTGTGTGGTTTTGCATTTGATAAATTTAGACAATATTTGATACTATCTAAAGTTGTCGTTTACACTGACCATTCAGCTCATCGTTATCTTTTGACTAAATCCGATGCAAAACCTCGACTAATAAGATGGATTTTACTCTTACAGGAATTTGATTTGGAAATCCAGGATAAGAAAGGAGCTGAAAATCTTGCAGCAGATCATCTTTCTAGGCTTAAAAATCCACATATCAAAGAACTCGACGAGAGTGAGATAAACGACTCGTTTCCTGAAGAACAACTCTTCTCTATAACCAACTCCGAGGTACCTTGGTTTGCAGATATTGCGAATTATTTAGCTGCTAACATCTTACCAAAAAGGTTAACACATCATCAAAAGAAGCGATTCTTTGCCGATGTGAAAAACTATTTTTGGGAGGACCCCTTTCTTTTCCGTATATGTGCAGATCAAGTAATTCGGAGATGTGTTACAAAGGCATAAGCAAGTAAAATCCTAGAACATTGCCACTCAGGACCTTCGGGAGGACATTACAGCGGGATTAAGACATCACATAAAACGCTCGAATCAGGTTTTTATTGGCCAACTTTGTTCAAAGACGCCAACAGGTATGTTGCATCATGTGATAAATGCCAAAGAACATGTAATATTTCTAAACATGATGAAATGCCTCAAACATATATACTATCATGTGAAATATTCGATGTATGGGGTATTGACTTTATGGGTCCATTTCCTAGTTCATTCGGAAATAAATACATCTTAGTAGCAGTGGATTACATGTTAAAATGGGTGGAAGCTCAAGCTTTACCTACTAACGATGCTAGAGTTGTAGTGAGGTTTCTTAAGAAACTTTTCTCTTGCTTTGGAACACCCAGAGAAATTATTAGTGATAGGGGTACTCACTTTTGTAATACTCAATTTGATAAAGTCTTAAAAACATATGGAGTACACCACAGAATGACTACCCCTTATCACCCTCAAACGGTGGGCAAGTGGAAGTAGCGAATCGAGAGCTTCAACGTATCCTAGAGAAAACAGTTGAATCAAACAGGAAAGATTGGGCATTAAAAGTAGATGATGCTTTATGGGCCTATAGAACAGTGTTTAAAACTCCCCTAGGAACATCCCCTTACAAACTTGTCTACGAAAAAAGTTGTCATCTACCATTCGAGTTAGAGCACAAAGCTTTTTGGGCTATAAAATTCTTAAATTACGATCTTAAAACCGCAGGTGAGAAGAGGATGATGTAGATGAACGAGCTAGACGAATGGCGAGCTAATGCCTATGAAAACTCACGACTATATAATGAGGCAACAAAACGACGCCATGATGCTCGTTTAAAGCAATCAAAGCAATTCGAAGTAGGAGACTTAGTCCTGCTATACAATTCAAGGCTCAAACTGTTTCCTGGAAAGCTGAAATCAAGGTGGTCAGGTCCATTCGTGATCAAAACTATTTTTCCCTACGGCATAGTCGAGGTAACTCATCCAACTCATGGCACATTCAAGGTAAATGGTCAGCGACTAAAAATTTATAATGGTGAAGATTTTAGGGATATAAGAGAGGAGCTTCGGCTCCTTGAACCTTCATTTAGAAATGAAAACAGGATAAGTCTAGCTTAAGACTTTAAACGAGCACTTCTCGGGAGGCAACCCGAGCACTAACTTCACTAATGTTATATTTTCGATTTTTAGCACCCAACTACAAACTAACCAATTCAGTAAAGCGCATGTTTCCCTACCACACTGCCTTGAACACAGGCGTGGCCGTGGCCGTGTGGACACCACGAACAGGTACATGGGCGTGGCAAAGATGGTGTAGAAACAGGACAAAAATTTTCCCAAGCCACGGGCTCCGACTAGACGACACGGCCGTGCGACTCGGCCGTGGTCGAAACTGACTAAGGAAACACGGGCGTGTGACATGCCCGTGCATCTAAACCATGGCCAACACTGAGTAAAGGACACGGGCGTTAAACACGCCCGTGCTCTAAGGCCGTGGACGATACTGACTTATGAAACACGGGTGTAGGATAGTTTACACGGGAGTGGGAGAAGCGAACGAGACGATACACGGGCGTGCAAAATGGCCGTGTTGCCCAACACGCCCACGTAACACGGGCGTGTGACACAATTCAAACGCGCCTAAATTCAAAATTCCCGATTCACACTGCCCAACCAAATAGAACACGGGCTTGGCCTCTGCCCGTGTGATCGATTCCCTATTTAAACCCCCTCCTATTCATCTTCTTCCCCAATCCCCAACCCTAGTCGTTTCCTCCAAGCATCCCCAAAATCCTCCTTCCCTCCTAAAGTCCGGCCACCATCCTCCCTCCTCCCTTCTTCCTTCTCTATTTTCCTTTTCTATTCTTCATCCACACGCAGCCCACGCCCATGCACAGACGCCACAGCCACACCCTCCCACGCCCGTGTGCCGCCATCAAGCCCGTGCTCTGGCCACCACCTCAACAGCGTCGTTTCTCTCCGACAACTCCACCGGTCACCTCTCCTTTTCACATTTTACATTTTACATTTTACTTCATTAAATTACTTTATCATTAGAATTTTATTTAGTTTCTAGTTAGTTTATTCTTATTACTTAATATTAGTTATATTAACTATTAGATCGATTTACTCATTTGGGTCGTGTTTAAATAATAACGATTAGTATTTATGCAAAATATTAGTTTACTCTTATCGTGATTTTTGTCCTTATTGATATTATTGAGTTCCTAAATGTTATGCAATATGCCTTGGCTGGAAATGTTACTTGAATCGTCAAATATTTGTTACTTTCAGGACCATAAAGTCATCATCCCGAGGCAAGAAAACCGCAGTCCCTAGTTCCAAAAAACGGAAGGGACCCGGTTCATCATCCGCCAGCGCATCGGCTGAAGTACGACATCCATTCCTACAGTTTCCTCTGGGAACTCAGAAGGAACTTTATCAGATACTACGCACAAGACCTCTCGGTGTAGGAAGGTGTATCGATTGGACCGCCTTGGAGCAGGTCCAGCTAGCAGATGAGGTTCGGGCCTTATTATTCACCGACCCATGGGGGTAATTTTTCGACATCATCGAGCCCACATACTTAGAGCTCACGCTGGAACTCTGCTCTACTTTCCACCTTCAGATGGTGATGACTAACTTCGACGACTCTGGCACTATCCAATTCCGCCTCGGAGGTCTAGTCCGTGAGATGAGTGTCCCACAGTTCGGAGCTGCTTTGGGACTTTACACTGACGAATTTATGGAAGATGACGAGTTCAAAAACCTACACCGCCACATCTATAAATCTCTGGTCGACTGTTGGAAGGACCTAGTCCCCGTCTCGGCCACATATGGCCCTAGTCGCTCCAAAGCGACAGCTCTCACCCCACCCCTGAGGTACATACACGCTATCCTAACTCATACACTGACAGGGAGAAGAGAGAGCACCGGCGTCGTAAACACTCACGACGCCTACTTCTTTTGGTGCATGTCAAACGGGCATGTGTTCGACCTTGCCTACTTCATCGCTCTAGCCATCTAGCACCAGACAGAGCGACATTGTAAGGGGGTCATTTCCATGGGGCCTTACGTAACACGGCTCGTAAGACACTTTGGTCTCCTTAACACCGCAGCACAATCAGCCTCGCTTACCTTGGTAGGACAGATGTCTCCACAAGGCATCTCGACGATGATAAACATGAGGATGATCAAGCGTCGCCGCGGCTACGATCCTTCCCAATATCGGCTAGCCCATACCACCGAGGAGGAGGATCCTGAGGACATTACTGACGATGTCCCACACCCACATGAGGAGCCACAACCGAGCCATCGACCAGTTCCTGCGGCTGCTTTACTTTCAGACATCTCTGCATGCCTCACTCTGTTCAAGCAGTACTGTACTCAGCAATTCAATGACACCGCTCGACGGTTTGACAGCATTGAGGCAACTCTTCAGCAGATTTGTCATCACTTTCACATATCGCCGCCCCCACCACCTGGCGATCCAACCGAGGATGAGGACTTTTGAGTCCTTTTTATTTTTAGTTTTATCTTTATTTTTATTTTTGCTTTTATTTGATTTTTATGTAACCTTTTATTATAATTTTCTAGTTCACATATTTACCTTTTATTTTGTTCAAAACTTTTATTAGTAAAAGTCCAATTTATTTTACTTCCGACTGTCTAATTTTCGAGTAAATATAACAACGAAACCCCCTAACAATTTACTGATGACTCTGCAGTTCTAAAAGCTTCAAGGTGCTACTAAGGAACTAGAATATTTTCACATACCTTCATCTATGCTTAGTTCATCATGCCTTTCATTTACTCCATCCCTACAAACTTCATTCTCAAGGAATCCATCCAAAAAATTCAGGGGGTTTCACTTCTATCCCTATCTTTTGATTTTCTACTATATTGTTTTATATATCTTTGTACATTGAGGGCAATGTACATCTTAAGTGTGGGGGGTGAATCTTAAAAGTGCCTAACTTTTTGCATTATTCTCAAATTCCTGAATTATGTCTTGTTCTTAAGTAAAATTTCTCATATTACTGTTAAAATAAAATTTCCTTTGATTTATGATTTTTATTGATATGTTTTGGATTAAGTCATTGATAATTATGCAGTGATGATTTAAACTTTAGGGAACTAGAGAATCAAGCATGATAAGTCTATCTTTCAGAATTAAAATTTTTTGTTAGGTTGTCTACCCGCATCTAATGATTATCTTGAAGTTTGAAATTTACAAGGTTGATATAAAAAAGCCCATAATTTTTGTGAGATTTTGAGCCTTTTAGAGCATATTCTTTTTCTTGCTCACTTTATTGATTATGAGTGTGTCAACATTGATTTGTTATTCTAGAACTTGCTTCGATTATACTTGTCGAGACCACACCTTTGATTTGATATACTAAGATGATAAAGGCACCTAGGTTTTAACCCACTTACTCCCAAAAAGCCTATCTCCATAATTAACCCCTAGTGAACCCCTTTGATCTTAACAACCCTTTTATTGACTCACCCTCAACATTAACCAAAAACCATTATTGTTGAAATCCCTTTAATTAATTTGACCCACATTAAGTCGAGGTCTGATTTGAACAGATTACTTAGCTAAACTGTGCTTTCCATTTTAGTTGTTAATTATTGTATGATTTGTTCTTAAAAAAAACGAAGTATATTCATTATTAGTTCTATGTTATTTGAGCTCAAACTGTTAATTTCATTATCTTTAGAAGAAGCTCATGTTATTAGTATTAAGTTTCCGTGATGTAATTATTAAGTACAACTTTTTAGTTAGGTAATTTGTCAATTCAGTCTCGATTTTAACCCTCTAATTCAGCCTTTATCCACACCTTTAACCCAAGCCCCGTTACAACCCATAAAAGATCTTTTGATTTGTGTATCATATCATTTTACAGTGGTGGAGATTTGATTTTCATGCAAGCCTATGGGATTAACTTTTCATGTTCGACTTCTGAGTGCTTAATTTTGAACCTTAAACACTTCGAGTGATTTGAGTGAATCTTTAGTGAGGATGTCAATTTTTGTCGATTTTTGAATCAGAGGTAATTATTAGGTAAGGGGAAACACCTATTTTTCGTACTATAAAAACTATGACTTTGATTGTTTGAATCTTTCCAACCAAGCAGTAACCTTTAGTTCACTCTTTTATCATATATAGTGATGGATAAAAGGTAATAAGGTATAGACAAACCAGATGATATATTGGTGCATCAGTAAGGGTTCCAAATCTTCCATTAATGCGTCCAACAATCTCATGGACTTGGCTTGTAAGTTCTTTATCTATGATATCAAGAAAGTAAACATGTAAGGTTTGAGGAGTCAGTACAAGGGGAGGGTTGAAATAGCCTTGAGAAAACCACAAATTATCGGAAAACAAAATGAAATGAGACAATATTATAGTAAAAAAGCAATAAATAACTCATGGAAATCAGATTCACTATTAAAAAGTGTCTGCTGAAGATAAAGATAGCACTGCATGTTCTATTTAAATAATAGATGCAACAATTGATTGTCAAAAAAGTCAGTATGGCATAATAAGAAGGAAAATCAACACAGAGTACTGCATCTTGAGATGCTAGAGTATTAGTATGACAATGTTAATCTGTTTAATCCCATGGCAGTTCTCATTGCAAAAGTTAACACAATCTTTCAGGTAACCAGAAAGAAGATGAAAAGTGTTTCTGAACATAAACTTGGGAACATCTGTCCTGGTAGGGGCAGCAATTTTCAGGAGAACCACCTTATCACCCGAATCGGGATTTTACTTGAGAAACTTTTCAAATGCCAAAATCTTTTGTGGTATTCCCTTGATCATATCAAGCTGATCAACGCCCAACATTACCTTACCATTATTAAACATGAACCCATAAGCAACTCAAAAACAGCTTGAAAGTTGCTTCCCTTAAATCAAACTACACAAACATAACTGATACCAATTAAGGGAGAAAAGAATTCAATTCCTACCTTTAGACCCGCAAACCTCTCTTTCAGTTCTTCCATGAGATTTTGTACTTGAGGGAGTTCAAGAGCTCAAATGAAATTATCAGGATCAATCCCTACTGGAAACTGTAATTTCAAGATCCCGAGCAACAAAAAGAGTAGATGTGATAAGGAATGAATGTATTTAAAATGCTAAAAGGTCCATGCAAAAGAACAAATTAAATTGGCAATTTGAAGATTCTTCGATGGAAAAAGATGAAAGAGATCAGCTATGACATACTACAGCTGCGCGAGTCAACTTTCCTCAATCCTCTACTCCTTCAAGTGTGCCCTCCAGCCCGAGAATACGAGTACAAGCACAAACAAAATGCCTTGCATAGTCATATACATGGAAGCTGGAACATCAACAAACCGGAAATTAAAACGATGCCACGGTAATGGCCTTGAGAACTGTAACATAATATGATTTTGACAGAAAGAAACAACATGCTCAAAGTGATACAAGAGTGCAGTAAAACTGACATTGCAGTTTTGCAGCAGTTCAAATAAAAAATTCATGATGTTGCACAACTCACAAGGATGTCAAAACAAGATTGTTTGAATCTGTTCTCATTTCACAATTAAGTGCTTTGCAATCTAACGTAGGGAGATTTCAGTATATCCATAACCATTGAATTGAATCAACCTATCAAATCAAGAATCAGCATAATCACTCCCCAATCCAGACATCGTTTTTTCTTTTAGGTATCGGACTAACATAAAAGAATATAAATGGCCAACGGTTTATTGCAAGTGTTCAGGCGGAATGACTACAACAGTTTGTATCACATTGGGTACATGTTGAAACAAAGGCAGCATAACAACACAAAACAACAAACACAAAGGTGCTTAAGAAAAAGAAACCGAGAGCAATAAGAACACAAAGAACTTTAGCCAAAAATTGGATGAAAAATTAGTCATCTTTCATTGAATAAAATAGAAATATATAAAGAGTTACAAGGTCAAAAAAACCATTACCTAACAGCTTAACTACTCCCACTAATGTTAAACTAATACAAACTTAACTTGTACACAAAAGCAAGCTGCAACTACATTACAAAGTAACTAAACAAAGTTACATAGGAACAAAATGAACTGAACTAGCTGCAACACTTGGTTCTGCTCCAATGCTGCTTCTGCTTTCAAAGCTGCTGCTGGTCCAATGTTGCATTGCAGGCCAATGCTTGACACTCCTCCTTAGACTGTATGCAACAAACACCAATTAAACTTCTTAAAGCCTCGAATGTTGCTGTACCAAGTGACTTGGTCAAAATGTCTGCCAATTGGTCTTGTGAGCTACAATGAACGAGACGGACTTCTTTGAACTGCTCAGCCTCTCGAACAAAGTGAAATTTAATCTTAAAGTGCTTTGTCTTGCCATGAAAATCTGGATTCTTCGCTATGGCAACTGCTGATTGATTGTCAACCTTGATCTCAGTAGGTTCAAGTTGCTCTTCATTTAGATCACATAGCAACTTTCTAAGCCAAATGGCTTGATTGACTGCTGCTGCTACTGCTATGTATTCAGCTTCAGCTGTAGACTGTGCAACGGTTTGTTGCTTCTTTGAAATCCAGCAAAACACACCTGAGCCAAGGGTAAAGAAGTAGCCCGAGGTGCTCTTCATATCATCAACAGAGCCAACCCAGTCACTATCTGAGTAACCAACTAGCCTAAGCTCCTTTCCTTTCTCAAACTTGACCCCATAGTTCAATGTTCCTTTAATGTATCTAAGCACCCTCTTAGCAGCCTTGAAATGCATCACATTACAACAATTTATAAACTTCGATAGCAAATTAATAGCATACACAATGTCTGGTCTGCTGGCTGTTAAATAAAGAAGACATCTAACAAGGCTTCGATATTCCCTTTTCATCAACTCTCTCATGATCCCCAACGCTTGTCAATTTCTCACCTTGAGCTAAAGGTGTGCTCACTATTTTGCAATTTGCCATACAAAATTTGTTAAGTATCTTCAAAGCAAAGGCATGCTGACTGATAAAAATGCCTTGTTCAGACTGGTTCACTTCCATACTAAGGAAGTAAGTCATAATCCCTAAATCTGTCATATCAAACACATCTTGCATTTGTGTTTTGAACTCTTGGATGAAATCATCCTTGCTTCCAGTCACCAGCAAATCATCTACATAAATTGAAACGATCAGCAAGGTTTCATCATTGGACTTATTTACATAGAGTGTTGGCTCACTCAGGCTTTTCTCAAATCCAAGCCTAGACAGATAAGTTTCAATTCTGTCATACCAGGCTCGAGGTGCCTGTTTCAGGCCATAAAAAGCTTTCTTCAGCCTATAGACTTTGTCCTCTTCTCCTTGGACTTTGAAACCATCTGGCTGTTCTATGTAAATCTCCTCCTTAAGGAAACCATTTAAAAAGGCCGATTTAACATCAAGTTGATGAATTCTCCATTGTTTCTGTGCAGCCAAGGCAAATAGGAGTTTGATAGTGTCCAGCCTTGCTACTGGAGCAAATGTCTCCATAAAGTCAATGCCATACTGCTGGCTATACCCTTTCACCATAAGCCTTGCCTTGTGTTTGTTCAATTAGCCATCAGCATTGAATTTGGCTCTAAAAACCTATTTAACACCTATGACCTTTTTCTTGTTCGGTCTTTCAACCAAGTCCCAAGTCTAATTCTTATGAATCATGTCAAGTTCAGCTTCCATGGCTCTCTTCCAGTGCTTGTCTCTGACAGCTTCTTCAAAGCTTGAAGGTTCTACTATAGCCACATTGCATCTCTGGTAAATATCAGCAATGGACCTGGTGCCTCTCACAGGAGGATCATCCACATTTGCATTGCTAAGCTCATTTTCTGCTGGTTTTAGGCTGCTATCAACCAAATCCTCTTCAAACTGACTTTCATTAGAACCATCCCAGCTCCAAGTCTTCTCTTCATCAAATTTGACATCCCTACTCACCAAAATCTTCTTGGTTAAGGGATCATATACCCTGTACCCCTTTTTGTTGCTGCTATAGCCAACAAATATGCCTGGAACTGATCTTTTCTCAAGCTTGGTTCTTCTTTCAGCTGGAATGAGGGTATAACAGACACATCCAAACACTTTCAAATGAAAAACTGATGGCTTGTGTCCATGCCATGCCTCAAAAGGTGTTTTGTCCTTCACAGCATGTGTTGAAAGCCTGTTGAGCAGGTATACTGAGGTGTTGACAGCCTCAGCCCAAAATGTGCTTGGAAGTTTGCTTTGAAATAGCAAACACCTAGCCATGTCCATCACTGTCCTGTTCTTCCTCTCACACACTCCATTTTGTTAAGGAGTATACACTGTGGTTAACTGATGATGGATCCCAGCTTGCTCGCACAACTTCTGAAATCTATCAAACAAATATTCAGTGCCATTATCTGTCCTCAAAGCTTTAATCCTGCAGCCTGTTTGATTCTCAGCTAAAGCTTTGAATTTTCCAAAGGCTTCAAATACCTCAGACTTCTGTTTCATGAAGTAAACCCAACAGAATCTGGTCATATCATCAATAAAAAGCACAAAGTACTTACTGCCATTCAGTGAAGGGGTCTTCATTGGTCCACAAACATCCGAGTGCACTAGCTCAAGCCTCTCTTGAGCTCTCCATGCCTTGTTGACTGGGAAAGGCAGTCTAGCCTGTTTGACAAGTTGACAAACTTCACAAACACTATCCCTGGCCTCAACCTTGGTCATGTCATCTACCAAATTCAGCTTGTGCAACAAATTGAGTGACCTGAAGTTAGCATGGCCTAGTCTTCTATGCCATAGGCCAACATTGTCAGCTAGGCTTGTATAAGCCTTCTTCTCAAGCTGACTTACATCAAACATAAAACATTTGGCTGCCATAGGTACTGAAACCATTTCCTGGCCATGAAAGTCTTCAATAACACAAGAACCATTCTTGAAAACTAGTGAATAGCCTTTTTCAACCAACTGACCAACACTAAGTAAATTCTGATCTATATCAGGCACAAAAAGCACATCTTAAATAACTTTGTTACCTGAACCAGTGTTAATCACAACATTACCTTTGCCTTTGGCTTCAATCAAGCTCTCATTGCCAATTCTGATTCTTGAGGTGAAGCTCCTGTCAAGCTCCTTGAACAGACTCTCATCAGCTGCCATGTGATATGAGCAGCCACTGTCCACAAGCCAACTGCATTTGACTTTGCTTGTAGTTGCAAAGCATGAAGCAGTGAAGACATGCTCCTCCTGAGCTTGAAGGTCCTCAACAGCCTGTGCCTGGTTTTGCTTCTGTGCTGGTGTCTTCCCCTTGTTCTTGCAGACTTTCTCTACATGTCCAAACTGCTTGCAACTCCTACATTGAATGTCTGGTCTGTACCAGCAATACTTCTCCAAATGTGTGGTCTTTGGGCAGTGGTTGTATAGTGGAAACCTCCTCTTGCCTGCATCCCTCCTTGGCTTGTCTTTCTTATCGAGCCAAGGCTTTTTTGCTTTCTGACTTGAGCCTTCTCTGGCCTTTGCTTGGAAAGCTCCCTCAGGATGCTCTTCCTGCCTGTTGGCCCTTCTTTGCTCGAGTGCATAAAGTGAGTTCACCAGCTCAGACAAAGAAATGGTTGTGAGATCTCTTGAGTCCTCCAATGAGGAAATTTTTTACTCAAACCTCTCAGGAAGAGTGGTGATCACCTTCTCAACAACCCTGCTTTCACTAAAGTCTTCACCAAGTAGCCTTATTCTATTGACAGTGGCCATATCCTGTCTGAGTATTGCTTGATGGTCTCTGCTTCTTTCATCTTAAGATTTTCAAAATCTCTCCTCAAGTTGATTAGCTGTTGTTGCCTTGTCTTTTCAGACCCCATAAACTCCTCCTTCAGCCTCTCCCATGCTTGCTTAGGTGAGTCACAAGCCATAATTCGACTGAAGATTACATCTGACACTCCATTCTGCAGGCAGGCCATGGCCTTATGCTTTTTAGCTCGCTCTTCACTATGCTGTCTAATCTGAGCAATGGTGGGATTGACTCTCAATGGAGGTGGCTCAGCATCATTCTCAACTGCACTCCACAAGTCTTGTGCCTGAAGATAAGTCTTCATTTTTACCACCCAAATGTGGTAATTTTCACCAGTGAACACAGGTGGTGGAGGTGGTGTGAAGCTCATCCTGTTGCAACAAATTCAACAGCCTCGATTTCTTCTTTCTTAAGCTTGCTTACACAAAACAACAACCAACAATGGAGGCCCTCAAAGATGACAGGTTCTGATTACCAATTGTTGAAACAAAGGCAGCATAACAACACAAAACAACAAACACAAAGGTGCTTAAGAAAAAGAAACCGAGAGCAATAAGAACACAAAGAACTTTAGCCAAAAATTGGATGAAAAATTAGTCATCTTTCATTGAATAAAATAGAAATATATACAAGAGTTACAAGGTAAAAAAAACCATTACCTAACAGCTTAACTACTCCCACTAATGTTAAACTAATACAAACTTAACTTGTACACAAAAGCAAGCTGACATATCAGCTTCTACATCAATTTCAAATCAAATTCTAATCCTACTAACTTTGCAAATACATTACAAAGTAACTAAACAAAGTTACATAGGAACAAAATGAACTGAACTAGCTGCAACACTTGGTTCTGCTCCAATGCTGCTTCTGCTTTCAAAGCTGCTGCTGGTCCAATGTTGCATTGCAGGCCAATGCTTGACAGTACAAGGCAGTGGAATGATAGAAAATTGAAAGGTTATCATATAGCAGCAAGAAGACATGTAATTTGATGTTAGCTGTCGTTCTGCTCGTAGTGATAAAACCTGAGGAATGTTTAAGCTCCCTACAGAGTCGAACCCAAAGTGCATTTTTAATACTATATTTAGTGGAAATTTAAATACCTTCATCCAACATGCAAACTAAGCTCAATTCATATATCCAAGCAACCTAATACATAAACATTGAAAGAAAGACAAGAAAATTGACTCTGCATTCCAATAAAACAATGCCTGAAGTAAAATGAACTTACCCTACTAAATCAGCAGCATGAACAGACCTCAACAGCTCCAACCGAGATGGCAGTGTCCGATGGATTTCAGAAGAAGGAAATGGGGTATGCAGAAACCAACCGACATTCATTTTACTGTTCCATTCTTTTAGGTATTTTGGAAGAAACATTAGGTGGTAATCATGGCACCAAACCACATCCCCTTCCTCGTAGTGCTCGTTAACCACATCGGCAAACAACTTGTTCACTTTCTTATAAGCATCGAACTGAGATTGGAAGCTTCGAGTAGTTGCAAGGCAGTTGTCTTGCGGAAGTCTGAGATAGTGAAACAATGGCCACAATATGTTGTTACAGGATCCATTATAATATTGATGAACAATTTCTTCATCAAGAAACACCGGTATGCACCTCTGCATTAATTTAAGCACAAAATTAAACATAAAATCCTATTAACTTTTCCAATATTACGGAATTGCATTTCTTTAACAACAGTTAAGATCTTCATTCTTTTCTAGTCTGACCTTTTCAGCTAAAGCTTCAGTTAATGCCTTTCGTCCAATTTCATCAGGAACACTTACGCCAGCCAAACCAATTCATCTGGTCTCAAATTCCTTCACACCTTAATAACAAAATTAAAAACATTGCAAACAGTATAAAAACAACTGGAAAGGAAAAAAGAATCAATAAAGAATTGAAGTGATCAGTTTACCAAGAAGTGCACTAACCGTTACAGGGTAAATCAGTACAATTTAAACGTTAGCGTTTTAGTGTTCCAGGTCATTTATCTTCATTTTTCTTTTCATCTGGTTGTTATTTGGTTGGTTATGGCCGCCATTGCTATTCTGTTAGGATACTTTGTTGATTCTGTTATTTTGTTAGTTATTTTGGTTGATTTGGTTACCAGGGATATATATATATGTTGTTAGCCATGCGATTTCCCCTATATTTTCTCCTCTCGCAATGTTTTCTTAAATTTTCTATCCTTCATCTGCAGAATTCTACTTCTCTCTATTATTTTTTTTTATCTTTGCAAAACTTCATCCTTCATCAGCCAGCACTAGTTTCAAGTTGCCAAGAATCTTGGATGAAATTATTTTTTAATATGAGAAGGGGATTGAGAGAGAGGAATCAAGCAAATTGGCAAAAAGGATTTGGATATTTGGGAGGGCTTAAATGCTGTGTGGGCTAAAATACAAAAGAATTCAAAATAAAAAGAATACCTATTGCCATGTACAAAATAATCGTGTGTGTATATATAAATATATATATATAAAGATTCATCACCCTGACAGACTTAGCTTTCCATAACCGTTTCTGCCATTGAGAAAGGGCCAAATGCAACAGAACTTTTCCTATCTCTTTTTAGGCCATGCAGTAGCCACCACAATTTTGCTTATTACTATTATTGTTGTTATTATTATTATTACAAAATAATCTGCTTTGAAGAAGAACATCTAGACATATAAATTGCTAATATTAATTTAATTTGAAATCTGTTGTTTTAGGGTTACAATTTTGTTTGTCTCAGTGGATTACCATTACAATTAGAATCTCAACCCAGTTTTTGTTTGTATTAGCCAATTAACATAACATTTGTAGTTTTCTGAACGGAGAGTAAATAATTGAAGCTTGATTAGCAATGTGAATGGAAAATTAGTATTGATTTACAAATCATAGCAATGGAAGAATCAAGGCCACAACCTATGCTATCAGAAGAAGTAAAATATGATCATATTTTCATATCCAATATTAACATAGCTTAACCTAAGAATTCAGATATCAAACATCTAGTATTCATTTAAATTAACATCCCTTTACTCCTAAATAGCATGCTTGACTTTCTAGTCAGTACAAAGAAGTGAAGTTTAATATGGATGATACCACAGATTTATGCTAATAGAGAGACTGACCAGTTTTGCCCCTTACTGCTGCAACCTTGAACCCATGTTGCTTCCCATGAAAACCACAGTAGCATTGGTAATCGATATTGTTTTGCCTTCTCATTTTTCTTGAAGTATTCATGTTTGACATTTGTGTATGAGGATATGATCTTCCAAGGATTTTTGGTATACATGAAAATTTTGAAACAATTAAATATACTCGTATTGGACACTCACATTTGATTCCGAGTAACATGGATAGCAACAACTCCAACCGAGGCAATATTTGAACCCCAATCGAGCTTCCTTGTATTCACCACTTCATGTCCATCACAACTCATCTCTCCTCTTTTGTGACCCAAACCTTCAATTCCTTGCACTTCTAGCCCTTCACACTCCAGTTCTTTCTACATGGATTTTTGGCTTGATTTACTTCTTTGTAGACTGAAAGGTAAATCCAAGGGGGTTGGAAATGAAAAGAAAACAGCTTTAACTTCAGTGAATAATCAAAATGTTATTAGCAAGGCAACCCTTGTAATTTGCTACCAATAATCCCCACAAGAGCACATCCCATTCCGGAAGTGATGAAAGCGTGTAGAATCTCTTACAATGATTTCACGCCCAACGATCTTAGCTATGAGCTTAATGGCACTGTGACAATCGCCACATGCACGAAGATTCTTCATCACTGTTATTGTGCTGCCCTCTGCGGTAGTCACCAATCCGAATGCAACAGCAAGCCTCTCACTGTGATACAACAACATCTCTTGCTTCTGTTCATCCTCCACATCATGCAGGGCAAAACTCTCATCTGGAACATACCCAAACTCCTTCAACTTCCCTCCCAACCAGTCCAGCTTTTGATATATTTTTTCACTAAGAGGGTGAGACCTATCTGCACAAACAAACTCATGTCGCACTCCCCTCAAATTAACCCAGCTGCAACCTAGTTGTTTCACGATCCCTGCTTGTTTCATCCTTACTCTCATTCTTGAGACATCACTCCATTTACCGGCAGAAGCATATATATTTGACAACAAAACATAAGCAGCACTGCAATTCGGTTCAAGATCAAGGGTCGATTTTGCAGCCCTTTCAGCCACTCCTAAGTTAGAATGCATCCTACAAGCACTAAGCAAAGCTAGCCATACTATAGAATTCGGTTTTACCTGCATATTTTTAATTAGCTCCTCTGCTTCTTCCAATTTACCACATCTACCCAGGACATCAACCATACAAACATAGTGCTGAAGCTTTATCGCAGTGGATTTATATCGACTAATATACTCGAAAAAGCATCTAGCTTTTTGCAACATCCCAGAATGGCTGCAAGCAGAGAGCAACCCCGTGAATGAAATCTCATCCGGATCAACTTCATCACGTATCATCCGGCTAAAGAGTGTGAGAACCAACTTACCTTGACCATGCTTTGCAGATCCAACAATAATGGAGTTCCATGAGACGACATTTTTCTCACCAATATTACTAAATGCAGCTACAGCATCATTAATACTCCCACATACAGTATACATTACAATTAGAGAATTACCAACAAATACATCATAGTCCAGACCTAGCTTGACAGACACGGCATGGATCTCTTTACCCTTGTCTAGAGCCTCTAATCCACTGCACGAATTCAAAGCACTAGTGAAAGATGATTGATTTGGGAGGACAGCCATTCGTATCATGTCTCCAAAAACCATCAATGCAGATTCATGCTTATGGTTCAAGCCATAACCAGTCAAGAGAGCTGTCCATATTACCACATTCCCATGCAGTTTCTTATTGAAAACCTTGTAAGCATTTTCCATTTGCTTGCAGTTTGCATAAAAAGTTAAAAGCGAAGTACATATAAATTCATCAAAAGAAAACCCCAATTTAACTACTTGGCAATGAGTTTGAACACCCAAATGCAAAGCCATGACATTTGCACAAGCTTTCAACACGCAAGAAAGCGTGTTTGAACTCAGCTTAACACCAAAACCCACCATCTTTTTATAAAAAATTAAAGCTTCATCATTTCTTCCATTAAAATCCAACCCATCAATCATTGAAGTCCATGAAATTACATTCCTAGATGGCATCCTTCTAAACAAATTAACCGCCTCATCAACTCTCCCAGACTTCAAATACCCATAAATCATTGAATTCCACGCCGCAACATCCTTCACAGGCATCTCAAAAAACAACCTCTCAGCCACCTCGATTTTCCCAAACTGCAAATACCCATTTACCATTGTCGTCCAAGAAACAACATTCCGTCCAGGCATTTCATCGAAAAGCTTCTTGGCCGTAATTAAATCCCCGCCATTCAAACACCCTTTAATCATTGAATTCCACGAAACGGTATCTCTCACCGGCATTTTCTCGAACAGTTGAATTGCATCGTCAAGCCGATGATTCAACGCATACCCGTCGATCATCATGGTGTATAAATGCACCCCAGGGAATGGGATTTTATTTAAAACCTCACGAGCTTCATCCAATCTTCGGTTCTTTAGGTGATCGGAGAGTAAAAATTTATATTTGGGGGAATGAGAATTTGCATTACAAGAAATTGTAGTGAAAGATTCCGAAGGAAGATTGAGATACTGAAAAAGGGTATTTGATTGTTTGGGTTTTTGAATAAAAGCGCGCGAGATTTTGACAGTACTTTTGTTCATAAGAACTGTCACTAAAACCGAAGAACGAAGCAAACAATTTTCAAATAGTACTCCGCAATGGGAGAGAGCAATTATAAATAAAAATTAATTCCATTCCGTTCCGTTCGATTATTTTTAAAAATTCAAGCAAGTATTTTAATATTGGTTAAAATTTGCTATTAGCCCCTAGACTTTGACAAATTTTAAGATTTAGTCCATATATTAAAAAAAGTTAAAAATAGTCTTATTTTTTTATTTAAAAATCTCAATTCAATTATTAAAATAGTGGATAATATATGGATAATACACATTCCAATTGACCGAGACTAATTCTATTCTAATTGTTTTGTTCCGAAGCAAAGATATCTACTAGGTGGTTCGCCCTATTCAAGTATTCATGAATGAGAAGAACTGAATTCTCTTTCAGATAGGTCCTGGAAGGAGAAGGAAAGCTAGAATGCCGCTAGGCATCTATTATTGAATTCACCCAACCCGATAGTACCCATTTTTAGAATGTCCAGTGCCAAAGTCATGAAATGGGTAAGTTGTCAATGCCTAAAACAAACTATGTAATGTACTTTATCTACTGGGTTATGGGGGACCATTTTACGATAGGTTTATATTATATCAATCTACCCTTGTGTGCGTGATTCCTGTTGAAGCATATACTCAGGGTGGGTGCAGGGTGAATGATTTTAAAGCGGACTCCCCATTCATAAGATAGAGAAGATAAGTTTGTCAACTTGTGTCATATGATTGAAAAAAAATATATGTTAACTTCACAAATTTTGACAAAAATTACTGGCAATAATAATTATTAGACTAAGAATTTTTAAATTGAAAAATTAAGAGGATTTAATTTTTAAAGTACAAATACCAATTCTCAAATTCTATACAAGTTCAGGGACTAACAGCAGAATTTAGCCTTTAATATTTATTATAATGGCTAGTGAATTTAATTGAGCATTCTTTATTTTAAGCATACATATTGCTTTTAAAAAATAATAAAAGAATTTCAATTCGAGTAAAATTTAAATATTTAAATTCAACTTTTTACATATAACAAATTTAATTGAGTGTTATCGAATCAAATTCAAAGTTTTAATTGGCTATTATATATGTATATATTATTGCAAAAGAATAAAATTTTATTATGAAAAAAAAGGAAATTTATTATTTTCAAAAAGAACTTTTACTATTAAATATATAAAACTAATCTTTGAACTTTGCTACGTCTAATGTAAAATCCATCTAGGTATATATCCCATGATATACTGTAGATGACCGATAACAACTACTATGTCTGCAATAACAATAAATATGATACGATCGAAGAATATGCTTTAAATCTCGGGTTTTTACCATCAACGATGATCTGCTAGTTCTCTCAAGAGTGTCACAACTTCATCAGATGATTGAAGGCGGTAGCGCGAGTTTGATCTTTTCCTTGCAACGGAGCAAGAAAAGTAATCGTTGGCCTGAAGATCAAGCACTGAAGAACCCTCTTGAAACGATATTCGATCGGTCACCATCGAGTGCAACGTATCTCCATCTATGGAATAGCTCTTGTTCTGTTCTACAGCCGACATAGAATTTTGTTTCATAAGGAGAGCTGCCCTCGACCCAACGATGGATGTCCTAACTTGTGTTGGTACTTGGGGTCTTACCGATGCCGGGACTTCTGAGGGAAGCTCTGGCTCGAAAAATGTATAAATGTCTTCATCCTGAACCAATTGCAGATCATCATATAGTTTCAGTTTTCGAAGTTTATCAATCAATGCAACCAATTTTTCATTAGTTTGAGGCTAAATCCTATCCCGCATTGGTTTTTCATTACATGATCTTATCGAGAGTTGGTTCTCCAAGTTCATATTCCCTTATATAGGAAAACTTTGGAAGAAAGGAAAACAGCTAAAAGTCGGTGATCGAAAACGCACCTTAGTGAGAAAGTGACCGATACATAGGACGTAATCAATAGGTTCTTTCATGCCTTTGTTATGAACTATTTCTCCGAGGATTCGATCGATTGCGGCACCCTATATATACATTAAAGCATGAAATGAGATAACTTGTGATCCAAGAGTGAATAATACCACTAAAGCATACCTTTGTAACAGCGACTGATCTAACCTCAACAGACCGTCTACCTTGGACAACATCGAGAGATGCGTTAGAGATCGGACCAGTCCAAAGATGCTGCAACAGATCTCTCGCTTGAAGTCTTCCAAACTCGACATCTAGACATTTTTTTCATTAAGTTGTTCAGAAGAAAAATTAATAAACGCAAGAAACCAACATAAAATCAGGTGATTATCTGTGGTAAAAAGAGGCTCAGATGAGGACCTGAATATTTATAGTTCCATATGAGTGAAGTCTCTCGGACCTCGAACTGAGATCGAGGAGTTCTATCGGTAAAATATTCAAATACATTCTGAAATCAGAGTAAGCATCAGAAAGTCAAGACACAGAACTTCATACATATTATGAGCTTTATCGAGCTAATGTTAAGTACCTTAACACTATCCACCCATTCCATACTTAAGTTTTCAGGCATTGTCGTCATCCAATCTCCCGTTGTAACTCGTAAAAACATCCCATTTTCGGCTGCCAACCACAAGTTGTAATCACTGAAGTTCTGCAGTGCAAATTACGAGTTCAGAGATTTCATTTTAAAGAAAAAAAATGCAACAAGTCAAAACAAAGGATTTAATACATCATCCAGGACATTTCTAGCGCTTCCACTGAGGACAAGAACTGTTGTCTTCGGATCATCACAAAGTTTTCTCAAAGGTTCTCGTAAATCTGGACCTAACTTGGGCTCCCATTCATTAATTTGACTGTCCTTCCTTCCAAGGGTATCCACTGGTTCAGTTAAAGTTGCATTAAATCCCTGTAACATGGAAGAGAGATTACGAAAATGAAAATTAGAAGTGGTTTTTCTCCTTTCCTATAATGTTTGGAGATACAGAGCGAGAGAAGCAGGGTCCCTTTCGACATTGTCAAATAAAGAAAGATGAGACTACGAAAATTAGCATACCAATATGAGCAATCGGTTATTTGAACATGAATAGCGATCAACCGCAACTTCAATTGGGAGTGGTGGGGGAATTTGTCTTGTCCTCAGTTGAGCTTCAACAATGGTAACATTAAGTTCACTGCACAAACAAAGCTTCAGAGTTTACCATAAAACTGAAAGGTCTTATTTCAATCTTCATCTCACATTATAAGCACCAATCACTCCCTCCCTCAAGTTCTCATCAAAGAAAATATGAGCGCTAAGCTATGATCACCACCTTACAAAAGTTGCAGCCCATTCTTGAGCTGTATGTGAAATCACATGCTTGAAGTTATGGTGGTGTCGTTTTTCTCTTTCATCAGCTGGCATATTCAAAGCATAACCAATGGAAGAAGCAACTTCAGTGACATTCCATGGATTAACCAAAATGGCTCCGGCACCAAGAGACTGAGCAGCCCCAGCAAACTAGAATATATGCAGGGACGTTCTTAAGAAAATTACACATCCGGAAAAGCCCTTACATATGTATAATCCAAATCCAATCTAAGTACCTCGCTTAGTATAAGGACCCCTTTCTTGGACTCTTGGCAGGCAACGTACTCATAGCTGACGAGGTTCATTCCATCCCTCAAAGATGTCACAAGAGCTACATCTGCATGATTTGTTAATTGCCAAAAGTTCAGACATGAATAAAAATCAAGTTATCATTTCAAATAAAAATAGTGATTCCAATTGGTATTAAAGCACAAAGGTCGGTACCTGTCACAGCGTACAGTGCACATAATTCATGAAAATCAAGAGAACGATCCTGCAAAACAGTAAGGAAAACACTTTAGAAATTGAGGCATATTAGAGTTATATAGTAAAGGGTGCAAATGTTTCATATTCAATGGCTGCAAGAATGGAGTTTATTTTAGTACTCCTCCTTTAAGTCTGCCTTGGCAACAAAATCTACAGTATTCACAAATTCATGTAGTGTATTCAATGATATAACCTGATAAAATTTCACATTCATTTGGCACATACTAAAATCATATGCATTATTTTGAAGTCAATTTTCAAATGAGTATTCTAAAATCTTCCCAAGACCGTATAGCCTCCCGGTTCTACTTGATTAAACAGGCATCCAGTATGCCGTACTGGCATGAAACAGTGCTCATATAAGCAAACAAAGGCTTTACTTATCCTTTAAAAAGGAATATGCCATATGAATTTTGAAGGCAAAAGTACAATGGAGGCCCCTGTACTAGGAGTCAGATTGCATTTTGCCCCCTCTACTAAAAAAATGGGCAAATTAGTCCTTCTACTTTAGATCAAAGAGCAGAATGGTCATTTTTGTTAAAAATTTCATCCACTTATACTATTAAAAACTGACGTAGCTAATGGAATAAGTAAACAATAACACATGGCGTACCACATGTACCTCCGTAAGGTACAAGGACCAATTTTTAACCATAAAAGTGGATGAAATTTTTAACAGAAAGATCAATTCACTCTTTGATCTAAAATACAGGAGACAAAATGCAATCTGACTCCTAGTACAGGGGCCTTCATGGTACTTTTACTGAATTTTGAATTGCGTTCTAGCTAGGTCATTGTTGATTAATCATATTCTTATAATTGCATTTATTCACCTATAAATGCAGCAATATTGAAACACACACACATTGCATGTGCATCCTTGCATAAGTTATAGTTTTAGAAACACAAGCCAATGTCCTATATCTGTACCTTACACAATCTGTGATAATTTATCAGTAAGAATTTTTAACCACTTCACACTTCAAATTTTCATAGTTTCCTCTAGAATTTCTGGAGAGTGACATATGTTGAAGAAAGTAAATAAGATTAAGCTTAGATGTCTTTCTTTCTTGGTCTGAATCTTTCCAATCCAGCAGTAACCTTTAGTTCATTCTTTAGTCATATCATATATGGAAACAGATAATAAGGTATAGACAAACCAGATGATGTATTGGTACAGCAGTAAGACTTCCAAATCTTCCATTAATGCGCCCCACAATCTCATGAACCTGGCTTGTAAGCTTTTGATCTATATCAAGAAAGTAAGACATGTAAGGTTTTGAGAATGGGGTAGAGGGAGAGGGGCAAAAATGGCCTAAGAAAGCCTTCGATTATCAGAAAGCTAAATTAAATGAGACGACATTCTGGTAAAAAATGCAATAACTGACTCATGCAAAATCGAATCGTTATTAAAAAATATCTGCTGAATATAAAGATTGGCACTGCATCTTCTATTTACATAAAACATGCAACAGTCTATTGTTATAAAAGACAGCATGGCACAATAAGAGGGCAAATCAACATGAGAGTATCTTGTAAGCTTTTGATCTATATCAAGAAAGTAAGACATGTAAGGTTTTGAGAATGGGGTAGAGGGAGAGGGGCAAAAATGGCCTAAGAAAGCCTTCGATTATCAGAAAGCTAAATTAAATGAGACGACATTCTGGTAAAAGATGCAATAACTGACTCATGCAAAATCGATTCGTTATTAAAAAATATCTGCTGAATATAAAGATTGGCACTGCATCTTCTATTTACATAAAACATGCAACAGTCTATTGTTATAAAAGACAGCATGGCACAATAAGAGGGCAAATCAACATGAGAGTATCTTGAGATGCTAGTTAATCAATTTGCTGTGGTGGTTCTCATTGAAAAAGTAAGGCAATATTTCAGGTAACCAAATGGGAAGAAGAAACATATATGCAGAGGAACATACACTCAGGAACATCGGTCCTGGTAGGGACAGCAATTTGAAGGAGAACCACCTTATTACGCCAATTGGGATTTTCCTCGAGGAATTTTTCAAATGCCAAAATCTTCTGTGGTATTCCCTTGATCATATCAAGCCGATCAACGCCTAACATTACCTTTCAATTATTAAATATTAATTGTAAGTAACTCAAAAAACAGATTGAATGTAGCTTCCTTGAATTTAAAATGCCTAATGAATGTTACACAAACATAACTGATAACTAAGGGAGAAAAGCAAAGAATCCAATTGACCAATTCCTACCTTTCGACCTGCAAACCTCTGTTTCAGTACTTTCATGTGATCTTGTACTTCAGGGAGTTCAAGAGCTTTAATGAATCGTTCAGAATCAATCCCTAATGGAAACTGTAATTTCAAGATCCCATCCAACAAAAATAGTAGATGTGATGAGGAATAAATGTTTTTAAATGCTAAAAGACCTATGCACTAGAAGTTTTTTAGATAATAAACAGAGAATGAGAACAACTAAGACATACTGCAGCAATGCGAGTCAGCTTTCCTTGATCCTCTACTCCTTCAGGTGTGCCCTCCAGCCCGAGAATACGAGTACAAGCACTAACAAAATGCCTTGCATAGTCGTATGTATGGAAGCTAGAAAATCAACAAACCAAAAATTGAAAATATTGCCACAGTAATGAACTTGAGAACTTTAACATGCACAGAGTAATACTGGAGTCTGTTAAAATCAACAATGCAGTTTTGCAGCAGTTCAAAAAAAAAATCTTGACATTGCTCAACTCACAAGCATGTCAAAACGTTAAATTGAATCAACCTATCAAATCAAGAATCAGCATAATCACTCCAAAACGTGGAGTGCATTTTATCTGTTAGGTACCAGACTAGCATAAAAATCAAACTGGCCTATAGGTAACTGCCAGTGTTCAGGTAGAACGAATATAACAGTTTGTATCACATTGGCTGCAAGGAAATAGAATGGAAGACAGTTGAAAGATTTGCAACCGGAAGACATGTGATTCAATGTTAGCTTTCATTAAGGGCGGTAATAAAACCTGAGGAATGTTTAAGCTCCATACAGAGTCAAACCCAAAGTACATTTCTAATACTAGATTTAGTGGAAATTCAAATACATTCATCCGGCATGCAATCTAAGCAAAATTCATATATCCAAGCAGCCTACCTTACATAAACACTGAATGAAAAACAAGATAACTGAATCTGCATAAACAATGCCAGAAGCAAAATGAACTTACCCTACTAAATCAGCAGCAAGAACCGACCTCAGCAGCTCCAACCGAGATGGCAGCATCCTATGGATTTCTGAAGAAGGAAATGGAGTATGAAGGAACCAACCGACTTTCATTTTACTGTTCCGTTCTTTTAGACATTTTGGAAGGAACATTAGGTGGTAATCATGGCACCAAACAACATCCCCTTCCTCATAATGTTCATTAACCACATCAGCAAACAACTGATTCGCTTTCTTATAAGCCTCAAACTGAGATTGAAAGCTCCGAGTAGTCGCAAGGCGGTCTTCTTGCGGAAGTCCGATATAGTGGAACAGTGGCCACAATATGTTGTTACAATATCCATTATAATATTGATGAACAACTTCTTCATCAAGAAATACCGGTATGCACCTCTGCATTAACTAAAGCACAAAATTAAGCATATAAATCCTACTAAAATTTTTCCAAGATTATGGATTTGCATTTCTTTAACAACAATTATGAACTTCATTTTTCTTTTCTAATATGACCTTTTCATCTAAAGCTTTAGCTAATGCCTTTTGTCCAATTTCATCAGGGACATTCACACCAGCCCAACCAATCCATCTGGTATCAAATTCCTTCACACCTTCATAACAAAATTACAATAAACACTGCAAGCACTATACAGAAAACCAAAAAACCCAAAAAAAGAAAACATAATTGAATTATTGAAGTGATGAGTTTACCAAGAAGTGCAGTGACTAAGCCACCAACATTCATCTCAAGTTGCCAAGAATCTTCCCCATGCCTAACTGCAGAGACTGGCAACCTATTAGCAACCACCAAAAGCCGTTGTTTCGAAGTTCGAAAATCCAGTCTTTTGCCATCATCATTCAAAGACCTTGATGCTGAAACAGTTTCTAAAAGTTCTTCATCGTTGAACCAACAAGTTGAAGTCTCAAGATCAGGTGAAAAACAATCTTGGGTTGATGATGGTAACTCAGCTTCACAATCATTCAAACACTTGGAGTACTTCCTCAACTCCCTGTCTCTAAGAAGCCTTTCCAATCTTGTTGGTTTAGCAGGGAGATTACTACAGTTATTATATAAGTTCCCTGGCATACCATTAGTTTGCAACAAAGCCTAAAAACAAAAAAGCAAGAAAAAAACAATGAGAAAATCAAAAACAGAAAAAAAAAAAAGGGAGTAAATTACAAAGGAAGAAAAAAAGGGTTCCTTTGAAGTCACCAGATTGTTCTTGTTAGGCAAAATGCAGATCTCTTGGGATGAAATTGACATTGATTTTTTTTTTTTCGAGTAAGTGAAGCAAGTTGACAACAAATAACGCGGAACTTTTGGGAGGGCTTAAATGCCCGTGTGGGCTAAAATACAAGAGAATTCAAAGGGAAAATTTTTGAAAAATCTATCGCCAAAGAATCAGATATATAAGGATTCATCATCTTCACAGATTTTGTTATCCATAAACCATTTCCGCCATTGGAAAAAGGCCAACTGCAATAGGCCTCTTTTTAGGCCATGCAGTAGCTACCGGGATTTTGCTTATAATTCTTGCTATAATCATTACATCATCAATAAATAAATTTATTCTTAAATTAAGTCAAATTTTCTTTTTAAAAACTAAAATACTATTTTTATAAAAATAAATAAATTAAATATTAAAAATTAATAAATAAACTAAAAAGAAACTTTTAGGCGATTCGAATCGAATATACCAAAGCAGTTGAGAATTGAGATATTTTTATATATTATATTACGTTAAAAGCAGTTTCTTGGAATAGCGTGCCATCTTTTTTACATTTATCTATTTTCATAATATTGTTTTAACTTTAAACCCAAGATTTGGATATTGATTACACATTTAAAATTTTGACTTTTATTATAAGTATTTAACAAAATTTACGCTTAATTTATGATATTTTTATACTTGAATTTCGGATAAAAATATTATCCACAATTTAATTAATTCAGAGTATTCACAATTTTAATCACTTTACGGAGTTTGTGTCACTCAAACTTGTTCATGAGTCGAGTTGCCTAAAATTTGAGAGGATTTAGGTAAAAATATTAGGCTCATTTAAAATATGGATCGAGCTCAGACTTGAACTGTAACAGCCTATTTTTCAGTAGTGTCGGAAACAGTGGTTTCGGGACCACAATTTCGACGAGTGAATCCGTAAATATGAGTCAAATACAGTGTTATAATGAATTTTGATTTGATAAATTTTGCTAATTGAACTGTTAATTAAAATACAAGTGGTTTAATCCTTAAGTTAATGGTTTTAGAAAATAATGTGTCAGGACCTCGTTTCTGTAAAATGAACCTATAAATATTTCCATTAAATGTTTACGGAGCTATCATACAGATGAATTAAAATTTGGTCCGAAAATTTTAGTAATTATATGGCTAATTAAGGTATAAGGATTAAATCGTAAAAAATCTTAAAAGTTAATCACTACTAATTTTATTAGTTAAATTGATTAATTAAGAAATGACTGAAGTTTAATATGGCAATAATACCATATTTTATTATAGTGGGACGGTTGGTGCATATTTTGTTATATTTTACATGTTATTTTAATGTTAAAAATATAATAAAGTTAAAACATAAACTTGGTTATCTTCTTTCCCATTTTTAGTTGTCTTGACCGAATACACAAACATAAAGGAAGAAGCGATTGTTTTGAATTGAAGCTTTCAGTCCCCTTGCATATAAGTTCTTTGGATGTCCGTTTTTAATAATTTTTATGTTTTTGAAATAGTTGTAATTTAATTTAGCTAACTCGGGTACTAAATTTTAAAATTTTCAAAGTTTTGAAAATTTATCATTGTTGTTTTTAAAGCTTTTTAAATGATTAATGGTTGAGTTTGATGTTTTAATATGAAATAGGACTATTATGAAAAAATATTTTTATTAGTTTTGAGTTTAGGGACTAAAATGAATATATGTTAAAATTAGCATGAAATTCTTATAAATATAGATACTTGAAGGCTGTATTGGGATGAGATTAAATTCAGATTGAAAGTTTGGGGTTTAAATGTGAACAATATGTTTGTTTTGGTGTTAGGGACTAAATTGAATAAAAGATAAAACTTTAGGAAAATTGTGAAAAATGAATAAAATATGACATATACATGAAATGAGATTATTTAAAGTGTTTGGAATTGATAATTAGAAATAAATTACTGTATAGATCAAGAACCGATAGGTAATTGAGGAAAAGAGAAATTTACAGATTAGTCCTTGACACTTCTACTTTTATTGTTTGCCCCTGGTAAGTTCATATGGCATAAATAAGATTTAATTTTTGTTGTATTATGTTTAAATGTGTATTTATGTTTTATTGAAAGTTTGAATTGGTTATGAGTTAGTACTCAAATTGAGGATTTAACTTAATTGAAATGGAATGGTACTGAATGGAAATGTTGAGATTAATCCCGATGAACTTAGTAAAAGTCTCATACACGAGGTTACAGGTTGATGCCCGAAGATTCTGAGCTCCATCATTTGTTGTGGACTCGAAGATACATGTGACACAAGTTTAGCTCGGACAAGTAACCTGATGACGTTTTATAGGTTTAGCCCGGACATATAACCTTACATGTATATGAAGCCTTGGTCAGACTACTTATTGTGTCGATAAAAGTTTAGCCCAAATGGGTAACCTGATAATAGTGTTTATGATTAGCTTAGACGAGCATTTGATATTATTTACACCTGTGTACTGAGTTCTTTTATAAGTTTTCATCGGGTAAAATAAAAGACGAAAAATGTAGAATTATGAAGTTGATGTTGGCAAAAGATACAAATGAAATGTGGAAATTATGATGTTGATATGAGCAAAGTGATGATTAGAAATTCATACATGAATCTTTTTTTACTTGAAATTTGTACTTTACCATTTGGAATTATATATGTGGTTAAGATCCAAATCTCACTTGGTTGATGTTATTGTGAATGCCATGACAGGTGAAATTGTTTGCATATTGAATTGTAATTATCAAATGAATAAGGTAAGGCATTTGTTTATCTTGTATGAGCTTACTAAGTATTTATAATACTTACTCATTGTTACTACTTTTTCTATAAATTTTGGACGTTCGAAACGTGTCAATCGGATCAGCGAGAAGCCCACACCCTTTGTCTCCCGGTTCGGTAGATTTTTATTTTTTCGAGTTTGGTTATATGTGGCATGTACATAGGGTGGTCAAACATTTGTAAAAGCCTATGGTAACTTAATGAAATATTGATTAGTTGGTTGTATAGTCTTGTACATGGAATGGCTTATGTGAATGGCAAAGTTTAGTAGATGATATGATATGATTCAATTTATTCTATGAAATGATTAAATGTGATTATATAACTTGTGATTACTTATACTTATTGATTATAATGGTGCCAAATGTGGCATATTGGTGGTATGTTTAGATGGTTTTTGAAATTGAAGTTTTAACTTAAAATGTATATGTTTTGGACGGGTTTTGTTGGTTGTTGAATGCATAAATAGTTAAACTTAGTAAAATAAGAAACTAATATGATGTAGTTGAATGGTCTTGTAGTTGGTTAATTACATGTGTTGGTATAAATGTTAGTTGATTTTCTACAAGGCATTGGTTTGATTTGGTACATCATAGGTAATTAAAAGACACATTTTTGCTCCACACGGGAGTGTGAGGCACGTGAGCTGGCCATACGCCCATGTGAGTATTGTAAGTTTGGTAATTTTTGAACCACACGACCACAGTTAGTTGCACAGCTGTGTGACCTTTGTTTTCATGTCTGTCCTTCTTTGTTTCAAAAGTTTTAATTTGGTCCTCATTCAATCCCGAATTTGTTTTAGAGCTTTTGTGAGCTCAATTGGGACTTAGATTAGTTTGTAACTCATGTTTTGTATGAATTGTGAAATGATTAATTGATTTTAAGTCTGAATTGCATGTGATATTCTTTGATAATTGTAGTAGCATTCCATATCTAGGGTCCAGTGACTAGACCGGGTATAGGGTGTTACATTTAGTGGTATCAGAGTTATGGCTTAGTCGATTCTAGGACTAAACGTAGTGTGTATAGAGCCTGGAAAATACATTCCACAATAACATGTATTTATGTGATGCTTCTGATATCTAACATTGTTTTTCTTATAGATATACAATGCCGTCCGAGTCTAATTGTGTTGTACCTGATGAAGTTGATAGTAATGTTCCAGCTTCCGAACAAGAAGCGAGTCACAGTCTGCCAGTTCCGTAAATGTTAGAAAGTGATATGAAAAATGCCTTTTTTAGCATTACGAGCCAGTGGTTTTCAGAGTTTATGTGAGTCAATCCTGCAGCTCTGCAACCTCTACCCCCGATAGTGTCTTTTTTTACATTCCTCTATCCTCAGAATATTAATACAGTAAATTAACATTGGATTTTGATTGATAATTTGGGTGAATAAGAGACGGATGAATGTGAAGGCAAAGAGAGAGAATGAACGTATTCAGAAAAAGTAAGACAGATTCAATATTAGAAATTCATAGAAACGTGGTATAGTCGGATCATCTTCGATGCCTCCATCTAAAAAGTTGAGAGATCTCCAAAACTAGTTCTCCACTTCTTCAGGTATTCTAAGGGATATTCACAATGTGAATAAAGCAGTTTGCAAGTATTGTGGAAGAAAGAATATAAGTGAATGCAAGCTTAAAAGCGGGGCTTGTTTACAATGTGGATCTTCAGAACTTTTAAAAAGAGACTGTTTGAGAAGAGAAATGTCCAAACAAAATTATTTGAAATTTTAAGCTACAATAGAGACTAGTGCAGGAAATGTTCAGAACATGAATAAATCAATTTGCAATTATTGTGGTAAAAAGCACTTCGGAAAGTGTAGATTGAAAATAAGAGCTTGCTTCAGATGTGGCTCCACAGAACATTTTGTGCGAGATTGTTTGAAGAAGCCAAATGTTATCAATGATCAGACTATCAAATCGATGTCAACTCCACAAAAAAATAGAATGATGGAAAATTATGTTAGTGTTACTGCCTGTCTAGGTGAGACCAAAGATACCTTAGAAAGATTTGAAACTTGTGCACCTTCTCGAGTTTATATTGATCAAATTATAGAAGAGGTCACTATTTTTTATGATATTACAATATATTTTCTATATTTACTACTTTTATGCATATTGTGATTCATTCTGGAATAATGCATTCTTACTTTTGTATTGTTTTAATAAATTTGTTAGATCAATATGTTTTGCTAGTAATGTAACCAATTGAGAATTCCTGGCTGCGAAATTCTTACCGATCTAATGCTATTGACATTCGATAAGTTTGATGTGACAATCGGTATAGATTGATTGATTTTATGTGATGTTTGTTGGGAAATGTGTCCATATTGTAGTAAACATGTAACTATTTTCTATTTATTTGAACCATGAATGAATAAATAAGGTTCACATTTCACTATTATATCTTTCGTATTTCTATCTTTTATATTTTGCATGCATAGCGAAATTGTGACAAGCAAATATTAGCTCATTGATTTTCTAAGTTCAAACTGAAGATAAGTGGCATTGTAAGAACGTTTACATTGCTAGAAAGACAACTTACTTCAGTATATAATCTAAATAAGTCTGTAATCCCGTAAAAGAATCAAAGTGAGCGTTTGATTCAAATATTGAGAAGGATTATTATGTTGTCTACAATTCCAATTGGGGAGATGACTAGTCTTGGCTATCAGAGCAGTTGACTCCACGGGTAGACACAAAGATGTATTTATTGGTAAAATGATACATTGGACTAGACCCAAGATGAATTAATTCTGAAGCCGTTTGTGAATTAATTCACTTGTGACGTTCATGGTGTGATTTACCTAAATCATGAGTTAGTCACTGACCATGCATATGCAACTCATATGCTTTGATATAAGTGGAGGCTTATGCTCTAAAGATGATCGAGCCAATATCCGGTATGTTGGGTACATGACTTGTGTATGGTATGGCTTTACTAGCAACAGTGGAATTCATAGCTAAATTAAAGAGTTAATGATATCATCTCATTGGCATTGTGTGGATTGATAAATATGGAACGTGGTCATGGGTTGCTCGTTCTTGAACGAGCAATTTATCATAGTCATTAGTTGACAGTGATCATATTAATCATTAAAAAGACACAATGGTGACAATGAAATAATATAGAATTGTATTGAGTGAATGGATTTAACTCAAAGAAATCAATGATATCATATGAGGGTAACACACATGACAAAACAGTTGGATGAATTGTTTTCGTAAAGAGTATACAATACGGAGTTTTCAATCATGGTACTTCTTGTGGACTGACTCCATGATTAAGTAATTGTGAATTATCGGAATGATGCTTCTGGACATAATTACAATTACTAGAGCCTAATTGTATATGTCCAATTGGTCCCTCCGCTAGCTCGACAAAAGCTCGATCGGACTGCATTTGAATCAGAAGAAAATTCTATGACTTTGGAAATAATTTAATTGAGTTGATTTATTCGATGTGAAATTAAATTAGGTGGTCGTGAAAATTGTTCAACTAGAGAATTTGATTAAAGAATTTTCTTGAAAAATTAATTTGGAAAACTAAGTGATTTTTGAAAAAAATTATTTTTGATCAAGTAAAATTAAATTAATCAAATTAATTAAAATTAATATGATATTTTTGGAGATTAATTTTCTAGTCAGACAATTGACCATTGGGTAATTGGACTTGAAAATTGGACCTGAGATCGTAAATCGGGCCCGGGATCCCAAAATTGAGACCAAGACCCAAGAACTGGTTGAACTGGACCCGGTATGTGAAACCGAGCCAACAGCCCAACCGGTGGCTAGACCAGACCGGCTCGGGGTGCCGTAAGGGTGTCATACCTGCATCACCGGACACGACGGTGACGGCGGCTGCGATGGTGGCATCCCAATGGCCAGCGGCGGTTGGTCTTTAGTGGTTGAGGAGTGGAAGAGTTACACTCCTACTGGGGCTTTACCAGAGAATTTGATTTCAGATTAGTTATTCTAAAAATAATATTATTTTAATAGTTTAATATTAAATTAAATTTAATACTTATCTTAATAATATTTTATTAATTTAATATTAAAGTGATTATCTTAATATTAAAATTAATGCAATGTTTATCTTGTAGATAAATATTCTATTATTTTAATAAGCTTTAATATTAAATTTAATCTAATATTTATCAAGGTAAATATTATATTAATTTAATATTAAAGTGATTAAGTTTAATCATAGTTGAACTCTCTAAGCTCTCCATATATAAAGAGAGCATTGGGTCATTATTTTACACATACTTGAATTCAAGAAAAAGTTGTAGAGAGAAAATTCTCTGAAGAGATTATTTCAAAAAATTTCTAGAGATATTTTTCTACTTTACAATTTGACCTAAAAGTTTAGAGAAATTGTGAAATTACCTCACTAGTAATTTTTGTGAAAATTTTTTCTGATTAAAAGCAAGCCCACACTTGGCAGACGTGAGCTTGAGGATAGCGGAGAAGACTACTTGGTTGAAGCACTCATCCTAGACGAATCGAAAAGGTACAATTTTGATTAAGTGTTTATTATTTTAGATATCACAACCAAGATCTTATTATGGAAAAAAATTTAAAACTCTGTTTTCCTTAAATTTATTTTCCGCTGCGTTTTTCAAACGCTTTTTTTTTCCAACAATGTTGTGGTTAACTATTGTTATATACATATTGTAATTAAGTGTCAGTATGAGAAGTCTATAAATGTTAAGATTGTCAGAACTAATTGTGTGACCAATAGCATGTTAATGATAATGACCTATGAAATGATTAGAAAAAGGTTGTGAATAGTACCTTGTTTGTATCCTAGATATCAGAATGTCAGAATCGAGGAATAATTAGATATAAATTAGTAAAGAATTTATTAATATATTTCTAGAAGAACTATTTGGATTATCACCCGTAAGAGAATATGAGTTTGTAACTGATACGATACTCAGAATCGCTTAGATCTCTATTGCTCTATATAGAATGTTATTGACAGAATTACAAGAATTGTAGGCATTGTTGAAATAATTATTTGATAGGAGATTTACTCAACCGAGCGTGTAATCTTGGAGAGTGATAATGTGTTTGTGAAAAAGAAAGATGGAATTATGATAATCGTGTATTGATTACATATAGCAGATGTGAGACACCATAAATGACCAATACCTATTACTTTATAGAGAAGATTTATTTGTTTAGTTAAGGGGAACTACCATATTTTCAAGTATTGATTTTCGACCAGGTTTTTGTCAGCTCAGAGTTATGAGTTTGGTGTGTCGAAGATTACTTTCCAGACTTGATATAAACAATGTGAGTTTCTGGTAACACCATTTGAATTATCGATCGCTCGGTCTCTTTATAAATGTAATGGATAGAATTTGCTAGCCGTATTTTCACAAAATTGTTGCTATGTTATTGAAGATATTCAATATGCGATGAATGAATTTGAACAAGATCAGCATCAGAAAAACAGTGTTACAGATTTTACGAGAGAAACAAGTATATGTAAAGACCAAAAAATATGAATTCTGATTTTTTTAGAAGTAAGTTTTTCTAGGTCTTTTGGATAATAGCTGAAGATATCTAAATTACTTCGAATCAACCTCTGATAAATGTGAACTAGGGAATCTTCGGGAAATAATATAGAAGTGCAAAGTTTTCTAGGATTTATTCAATATTGCAGATGAATTGTTCATATTGCAGATGAATTGTTCAGACTTCTCGATGATAACTCTACTATTAACGAAGTTGTTGCGGAAAAATGTCAGTTTTTTTTTATTGAATAAAGGCCAACAAAATTTCAAACAATTGAGGGCTATTTTAACAGAAGCTGCAGAATTAAATTGGAGATAGCGCATATATCTAGAGTAGTTGAAAGTTTATAATTGATCATCGGTTATCATTATCATCTGGGTAAACACTAATATGAGAACTTATTTGCTAAGCCAGAAATCTCTAAAAGCTGTGAATACTCACTTGACTTAAGATTGTGATGATTCTATTTCAACTGAGCTGAGAACTAAATTGGTATTTCTACAGAGAATTCAAGAATTGCAAATATACACTCCGGAATTTTTAATTAAACTGAAACTTGTTGGAAATGATCAAACTATAGTTGTAACACCCCTCGCCCGTCTCCGTCACCAGATTAGGGTTACAGGATACTACGACAATTAACAAGTCAAGAATATGAAATTTCAACTCAAAATTCAATTTAATCAATCATTAATAAATAATCATTCGATATCATGCTAATCATGCAAAAATGAGACTTAAATCGAGTCTATGAAACTCTAGAATCAATTCAAAAACAAGTAGGGACTAATTCAGAACAAAATAGAAAAGTATGGTAAAAACCAAAAACAGAGGTCATACAATTGTGTGACAGCTTGGTGTCCTGTGATGCTATGGGACATGGTCATGTTGTTCAACCGTGTGTGAGGACTAAAACCGTGTGGGTGGAGGTACACGACCATGTCTCCAAACCATGTAACAGACTGCAGTTGTGTGTGCCAATTGATAACTAAATCACATAAACCACACGGTCGTGCCATATACCCATGTATGGCACACGACCGTGTGTCAGCCATGTTTCAGCCTGTGTGAACCTAAGTGTGCCTTCAAATGCAAGTCATACCTTTTCATGCTTACTTAGACCACAAGTATGCCATTAATCAATCATTCAACTTGTAACACCCCAAACCCGGCCTAGATGTTATGGCTGAATCTGGCAAGGTCACATGGAATGGAATTTGAAATCGAACTTATCGAGTAAAAACCGTCTCCGATTATTATCTTCTATTTATCTCTCGTAAATTTCAAAACTCATTTCCTCATTAATTTGATTCGTTTAAAAACATAATTTGTAGCGGAAGTTTTTAAAACCGTGATATTTGAAGAAAACTATTCGCATTTAGAAAAAACATTGATTTTAATAAAACTGAGTTTCTGTTGCAGTTCAAAATCTCATGAAAACAGTTTAAACCCAAAACAAAAGAAACAGTCCAAAAGTCCAAATTACATCAAAACATCCCATAAAAATAGAAAATAAAACCATAAATGAAGTTTAAGCAGTGAGATAAACAAGTGGTCGCCGTAGAGTCTTCCGTTGCACCGAACCGTCAAGTCTGGGGATTACCTGCACAGTTTAACAGAAATGGGTGAGTTTACGTAAACTCGGTGTGTAATCCCCCCAGAAAACACGCATACAATCAATTAGCAGTTAACAGTTATATGCAATCTTGGCCTAAGCCCACTACAGTTCCAGTAGCATTTTAGGCCTTAGCCCAGTTCAGTTTCAGTATTCAGTATCAGTTATACACTAGGGCCTTAGCCCTACACAGTAACAGTCATACATTCAGTAACCAATAACAGAGTCCTACCCACCAGCCTCTACACACCATCTCCGTCCATCCCTACACTCTATGTGGGGTTTAAAAACTCCCACCCATCCCTACACTCCAAGTAGTACCGAATGCGGCACATTATCGATGAGATTTGCGGTGGAGGCCGCGGATATTAGGCTTAAGAGCCTTTCAGTACACTTCCTCCATATATCATCATCCCAGCCCAATGCAATGCAAACATACAATAAATGACATGTTATTACATAATTAACAGTTACACATACAGTTCAGTACACATGCATATAAGCATCATGCTCAGTACATACATCATGCATTCAATTTACGCATATAGGGGTCCAAGTAGTGCTTACCAACCCCCCAGTAGGTTCACAGCCGACTTGGGCGACCCGTGCAACCTTAAGAAACTTTTCAGTTAAATGGGCCCACATGCCTATGTGGCCTCCCGTGTGGCCCACACGGCCCAAATTGGCCTTGGCCGTATGGATCACACGGCCTGGCCCAAAATCCCACACGCCGGTGTGGACTACCTGTATGGACCCACACACCCGTGTGGCCTACACGGCCCAAATTAGTCTAGCCCGTGTGTCGCACATGGCCTACCTGGCCATCCTACGGCCGTGTCTTGCCACACGGCCTGGCCTCGTCGATCACACGCCCGTGTCCCATCGCGTGACCTACCACACGGGCGACCACACGCCAATTTTCTGCACAATCGGGTACACACCTGGTTTTGATTGATGCTAAAACACTCCCGAGATATCCAGCACCTATAATTGACTAATATTTCCCAATTCAGTCACTTAAATCATCTTTCAATCAAAAACATAACGAGGTTGACCATTGATAATCTATCAAAACTTTACCTTTGATTGATAAATAGAAATTTCGCACTCTACAACGACGATGGAGAAACTTCAGCCCCTTGAATATCCCCGAACAACCGAAAACAAACGTTGCACAATGGAGACGACTTGAACAAGAAATCAAAAGAAGATAGAGAGAGTGAGATGGAAAATTCGGCAGAGAGGGAGAAGAGAGAGCAGAATTTTTTTGCAAAAAGAAACTCCAAATGAATATCCTGATAACTCCCTCTATCCCAACTCCCCTAATTTCTCTCCACCAAACTCTCTACTACTCAGACGTCTAACACAACTCAAACTCTGTCTTTCAGAGCCGAACAAAAATATTGCCTACGCAGGGATTCGAACACCAGACCTTCAGCAGACTAACACTCCACTTAACCACCAAACCAGCAGGCCTATTCTGATGTGGTTTTACCAACAATTAAACTTAAGCCTACTGAGCAAGGATGATGCTTAAGTCAGAAAAATACTAAAATTTGCCAAAGATAAGGCTTGAACTTGGAACCTCCCACACACACCTAGAACACTTAACCACTGAAGCAGATTTGTGTCACATTTCCACAATAACAAAAATAAGAATTTTGGGGTGTTACAACTCTACCCCTCTAAAAGAAAATTTCGTCCTCAAAATTTACCTGGTCAGAAAATGTGAGGATACTGCTGACGCATCACATCCTCAGGTTCCCACGTAGCTTCCTCAGTGCTATGATTACGCCACAGAACCTTCACCAGTGGAAAGGACTTCTTTCTCAGAACATTAACGTCACGATCCAGAACCTGAACCGGCTCCTCCTCAAAGGTCAAGTCTGGCATAATCTCAATCTCCTCAACAGGGACAATATGCGTAGGATCATACCGGTAGCGCCTCAACATCGAGGCGTGGAACACATCCTGAATACGGTCTAACTCTGGAGGTAGCTCCAACTGATAAGCGACCAGTCCCACTCGTTTCAGAATTTGGTATGGCCTAATAAACCTAGGGCTCAGCTTGCCCTTACGACCGAACCTCAGAATCTTTTTCCATGGCTAGACCTTGAGAAATACGAAGTCCCCCACAGAATACTCAATCTCGCGTCTCTTCAGATCCTCATAAAATTTCTATCTGTCCGATGCCGCTTTCAGTCGATCCCTAATCAGTCGAACCTTATCCTCAGTCTCGGAAACCAACTCAGGACCTAAAACCCATCGTTCACCCAACTCAGTCCAACATAGGGGAGTGCAACACTTATGTCCATACAAAGCTTCGTAAGGTTCCATCTGAATGCTAGACTGGAAGCTGTTATTATAGGCGAACTCCGCTAGCGGCAGATAATCCTCCCAACTGCCTCGAAAATCGATAACACAACTCCTCAACATATCCTCTAGTATCTGAATCACCCTCTCAGATTGACTATCTGTCTGAGAATGAAACACAGTATTGAAGTCCAATCTCGAACCTAGAGCCTCATTTAACTTTTTCCAGAACCGAGACGTGAAGCGAGGATCCCTATCAGAAATGATTGAAACCAGTACCCCATGCAGTCTCACTATCTCAGAAATATAAAGCTTCGCAAGCTTCTGCAAGGAATTTTCTGTCCTAACTGGGATGAAGTGTGCAGACTTGGTCAATCGATCCACGATCACCCAAACTGAACCCTTCTTAGTGGGTGTCAAGGGTAACCCACTAACGAAGTCCATCGTCACTCGCTCCCACTTCTATAGCGAAATCTTAACTGGCTGCAGCAAACCCAAAGGTAACTGATGCTCAGCCTTAACTTGTTGACATGTCAGACAACAAGCAACAAAATCAGTACCCTCACGCTTCAACCCTGGCCACCAATACAATTTGCGAAGATCGCGGTACATCTTACTACCACTGGGATGCATAGCATAAGGGATACTATGCGCCTCCCTCAGAATCAACTGTCTCAAATCAAAATCATTCGGCACACATACCCAGCCTCGGAAACACAACACACCCTCAGAGTTTAACCCAAAGTCCGTAGTGCTACCACCCTCAATCTGTCAGAACCGAAGACCCAAAGACTCATCCTCCAACTTTTTACCTTTAACCTGCTCGATCCAAGTTGGTTTGACTTACAGCTCAGCCAACAAACTCCCATCGTCGAACAGGCTAAGTTGAGCGAACATCGCTCTCAAATCAGTCATAACCCTACGGCTCAATGCATCAGCCACCACATTAGCCTTGCCCGAATGGTACTCAATGGTACAGTCGTAATCCTTAAGTAGCTTAACCCATCTACGCTGCCTAAAATTCATCTCCTTTTGAGTAAGGAGTTACTTGAGGCTCTTATGATCAGTGCAGATGACACACTTCTCACCATACAAATAGTGCCTTCAGATTTTTAGAGTAAAGACTACGGCGGCCAATTCTAAATCGTGCATCGGGTAGTTCCCCTCATGCGTCTTATGCTAACGTGACGTATATGCTACCACCTTACCATCCTGCATCAACACACATCCCAAACCGACATGTGATGCATCACTAAACTGTGAACTCATTTCCAGGTTCAGGCTGTATCAGAATAGGAGTCTCAGTCAGTACAGTCTTTAGCTTCTCAAAGCTCTCTTGCTGCGTATCAGACCAGACAAAAGGTACACCCTTACGTAATAGCTTAGTTACGGGTGTTGCAATCAGTGAGAAACCTTCCACAAACCGTCGGTAATAACCTGCCCGCCTCAAAAAGCTGCGGATCTCAGACGCATTCTTAGGTTACTTCCAATCCAATATAGCCTCAATCTTCCGAGGATCGACTCGAATCCCCTCGACAGAAACCACATGACCCAGAAAAGTTACTTCACGTAACCAGAACTCGCACTTGCTGAACTTAGCATAGAGCTGTTTTTCCCTCAAAGTTTGAAGAACCATTCTGAGGTGCTTTTTATGCTCATCCTCAGTCTTTAAATAAACCAATATGTCGTCGATGAACACCACCACAAACCGATCCAGATAGGGTTGAAAAACTCGGTTCATCAGATCCATGAAAGCTGTCGGTGCATTAGTCAGTCCAAATGGCATCACTAGGAACTCATAGTGACCATAACGAGTCCTAAATGTCGTCTTATGCACATCAGCCTCCTTAACCCTCAACTGATGATACCCAGAATGCAAGTCAATTTTAGAGAACACAGATGCCCCTTAGAACTGGTCAAACAGATCATCGATCCTTGGTAACGGATACTTGTTCTTGATGGTCAGCTTATTCAGTTGTCGGTAGTCAATACACATCCTCATGGATCTATCCTTCTTCTTAAAAAACAGTACCGACGCTCGCCACAGAGACACACTAGGGCGAATGAACCCACGATCCAACAACTCTTGAATCTGAGCCTTAAGCTCCGTAAGCTCCTTCGGTGCCATTCGATAGGAAGCGATAGACACCGGAGCTGTACCAGGGAAAAGCTCAATCCCAAACTCCACTTCCCGATTCAGAGGTAAACCAGGTAGCTCCTCAGGAAAAATGTCTAGAAAATCCCTTACAATGCGGATATCCTTCACAGTAGAGTCCCCAAAAGCGAAAACACTTACGTAGGCCAAGTACACCTCATATCCTTTGCGAACTAGTTTCCCATCTACCAGTGCAGAGATAATGTTAGCCAAGTAATTCCGACGCTCCCCAATCAAAACTACCTTATTATCCTCCTCAGTTCTCAAGACGACCCTCTTAGACGCACAATCCAAGCTTACACGATGCTTGACCAACCAGTCCATCCCCAGAGTCAGATCGAACTCCCCAAATGGGAGCTCTATTAAATCGGCCAAAAAGATTGCCCCTTGAACTTCTAATGGTACATTTCTGAATAACTTATTAACCTTTATAGACTGCCCCAACGGACTCAGTATAGTAACCTCACTCGAAGTACTCTCAATTGGAACCCCCAAAGTTTCAGACACAGTGCTAGCTACATAGGAATGTGTAGATCCTATATCTATCAATGCAGTGTAAGGCACATCATAAATAAGAAACGTACCCATGATGATGTTTGGAGCATCTCTGTCCTCTCGGCGATGTGCAGCATAAACAAGAGTAGGTTGCATCGCCTCAGTCTTTCCAGCACCTCTACCTTGTGCTCTCTGCCCACGGCCCCTCGGTGGCTGCTGAACTACCCTCTGTTGCTGCGCATTACTAGAACCTCAAGCTTGTATCTGATTGGCCCTCAGTGGACACTCCCGAATACGGTGCTCTAATGACCCACACATCAAACATGCCCTAGTCCTCCTCCAACACTCGCCCTGATGGCGTCTACTACAATCCTCACACAGATGCAAACCAGTAGAAGTAACAGGGGGCCTAGCTCTAATCGGCCCATCAGTCCTGGCCTTTTTTTTAGGCCTCTGTACTGAACTCGAGGGCTCTGAATCCCTCTTGTTCTTACCCCTCTCTCTATCTCTGTTTTGGCGCTCAACATCCTCGGTGATCTTCGCCTTCTCAACCAGAACAGAAAAATCTCGCTCTCTCTGCGAAGCTATCAAAACTCTCAAATTATCTCGGAGGCCATCCTCAAAGCGGACACACCTCTCATACTCCGATGCCACCATACCTCGCGCATAGCGACTCAATCTTAGGAACTCGGCCTCATACTCGGCCACTGATTCAGAAACTCTCTCCTACGCGCGTCCACATAACTGGCTCCCACATATTTCCCCTAGAAGGCGGTCTTAAAGAACTCCCAGGACAAACGTTCGGGCTGAGTGCCCTCCCTAACGGTCAGCCACCATTGATAAGCCTCGTCTCGTAACAGAGAGACTGCACCCTTCAATTTCTGCTCAGGGGTGTAATACAGGTCATCCATAAATCAATCCGTGGCCTCAATCCAGTACTCGGCCACATTAGGGGCGACTCCAGTGACACCCTTAAAAAGTTCAGCTCTATTAGACCGGAGTCATTTTGTAATCGACCCACGGCCCCCAGATCCTGTGTTTGGCCCAGCGACCCTCTCCAGTATCCTTAACATAGCTTGCGACAATGCGTCGTCCCCAGCCATGTGATCTTGAGACCCAGTCTCAGTAGCAGGCGACACTGGCGTCTCACTCGTGTTCAGATTTGGCATACTTCCCAGTGAAGATGACTCAGCTCGCGCCTCTCTACGGCCTCTACCTCAGCCTCTGGTACCTTATCCGCGGATACCTCATGCGCTCATGTCTAGTTAGATTTATTTGGTATTACGAATTTTATGGATCAGTTACGGTTTCAGTATTTATTAGTAGATATTTTATGTAAACAGTTTCATTAATTCAAGTGATTTTTACAAATCGCAGTCTCTATCAGTTTTGCTACAATCTCAGTTTTACTACAGTTTCAGTATACACTGCCTAGAGTGCTTTCACAGTATACTACTTACAGTAGTTTCAGAATATACGATCTACAGTATTTTCAGTTTAAACTTATCACAGTTTCAGAATACTTACAGGATTGGCGCCGGAGACTCGGTGTACCATATACTAAGTCAAATCATTTCAAAAAATTTCGAGATTAATTCTTTAAAAACCAATTTTTGAAACCCAAAATCCACAGTCGAGTTTTGTAACCTGGCTCTGATACCATTAAATGTAACACCCCAAACTCGGCCTAGACGTTATGGCCGAATCTGGCGAGGTCACATGGAATGGAATTTGAAATCGAACTTATCGAGTAAAAATCGTCTCCGATTATTATCTTTTATTTATCTTTCGTAAATTTCGAAACTCATTTCCTCGTTAATTTGATTCGTTTAGAAACATAATTTGTAGCGAAAGCTTTTAAAACCGTGATATTTGAAGAAAACCGTTCGCATTTAGGAAAAACGTTAATTTTAATAAAACTGAGTTTCCATTGCAGTTCAAAATCTCATGAAAACAGTTTAAACCCAAAACAAAAGCAACAGTCCAAAAGTCTAAATTACATCAAAACATCCCATAAAAATAGAGAATAAAACCATAAATGAAGTTTAAACAGTGCGATAAACAAGTGGTCACTGTAGAGTCCTTCGTTGCACCGAATCGTCAAGTCTGGGGATTACCTGCACAGTTTAACAGAAAGGGGTGAGTTTACGTAAACTCGGTGTGTAATCCCCCTAGAAAACACGCATGCAATCAATAAGCAGTTAATAGTCATATGTAATCTGGGCCTAAGCCCATTCTGATTCGATAGCGATTTGGGCCTTAGCCCGATTGATTCGATATTGAGATCGATTTATACACTAGGGCCTTAGCCCTTCACAGTAACAGTCATGCATTCAGTAACCAGTGACAGAGTCCTACCCACCAGCCTCTGCACACAATCTCCGTCCATCCCTACACTCCATGTGGGGTTTAAAAACTCTCACCCATCCCCACACTCCAAGTAGTATCGAATGCGGCACATTATCAGTACATTTGCAGCTGACGTAACACCCTAATCCTGGCCTAGACGTTATGGCTGAATCTGGCGATGTCACATGGAATGAGATTTGAAATCAAATTTACCCAGTTAAAGTCGTTTCTGTTTATTAGCATCTATTTACCTCTCGTCAATTTCAAAAATAAATTCCTCGTTATTTTTTATTTATTTAAAAACATATTCTATAGCGGAAGCTTTTTAAAACGTGTTATTTAGAGAAAATCGTTCGCGTTTAGAAAAATGTTGTTTTAAAGGAAACCGATTTTTCGTTGTAGTTCAAAAGTTCATGAAAACAGTTAAAGACCAAAGTAAAGGTAAACATTCCAAAAATTCCAATTTACAACAAAATACTTCCAGAATAATAAAAATTAAATCAGTCCAATAACCGTGTGGTCACCGTAGAGTCCTCCGTCGCAGCGATCCGTCTAATCCTAGGGATTACTTGTACATATAAAACAAAAAGGGGTGAGTTTACGTAAACTCAGTGTGTAATCCCTACAAATCACATGCATACAGACAGTCACAACAACAAATCAAATGCGATGCAGGCCTAAGCCCATTTCGCCAAGAGTGATTCGGGCCTTAGCCCATTTCAATTCGATAATAGATATGCATTAGGGCCTAAGCGTCCACGAGAATGATATCGGATATACATTTATCAGTAATAGAATCCTACCCAACCAGCCTCTACACACCATCTCAGTCCATCCCTACACTCCATGTGGGGTTTAAAACACCCACCCATCCCTACACTCCAAGTAGTATCGAATGCGACACATAATCAGTAAATTGCAGCTGAGCTGCCAGATATTAGGCTTAAGAGCCTTTCAATACACTTCCTCCAAATATCAACATCCCAACCCAATACAATGCAACATACAGTATATGACATGCTAATACAAATATAATTAAATATTCATTCATATAATCATCATGCTCAGTACATACGTAATACATACAATTCACACATTTAGGGGTCTAAGTAGTGCTTACCGACCCTAAAGTAGGTTCACAGTCGACTTGGACCACCCGTGCAACCTTAGAACACATTTCGGTTAAATAGGCTCACACGCCCATGTGGCCTGCCCGTGTGGGCCCACACGCCCAGATTAGCTTTGGCTCGTGTAGATTACACGGCCTGGCCCAAATTCCCACACGCCGGTATAGACTACCCGTGTGGGCCCACACGCCCGTATGGCCCACATGGCCCAAATCAGTCTAGCCCGTGTGTCGCACACGGCCTATCTGGCCATCACACGGCCGTGTCTTGCGTGCACGGCCTGGCCTCGTCGATCACACATCCATGTTATAGCACACGGCCTACCACACGGGCGACCACACGCTCGTGTGGCGTCGACAGCGGGGTTTTCGGCTTTTGTCGAAACCTCATTTTTTGCATTTTCGGGTACACACTTGGTACTATTTCGATGTAGAATCACTCCCAAGCAAACCAACACCTAAAATTGATACCACAAACCTCCCAAGATCAATCATAATTCTCGATTAAACTGAAATCACGAAACCGACAATATTTCAAATCGAACGTTTAACCCTTACCCAACAACCCCGAACGATTCTATCACGATTTTGTACGAGGAAAGCCCCTATCTTCTTGATTCGTTGTTGCCAAGATAGATAATGAATCTCCAAACGACAATTAGAAAATAAAATTACAAACAAAACCTTTACCTCCACTTACCGAACAACTAATCAGAGGGTGCACTAAAAGGAGACAATTGAAACGAAAATCAAAACGAAAGCAATCATAACGAATGGGAAAAAGAAAGGCAGAATTTCGACAGAAGGGGGAGAATAGAACAGCCGTCAAAAAGAAAATGGAGAGAAAAAAATTCTAAAAGAAAAAAAGAAAACCAAGATGTGACCGAAAATCCCTTGATTTTCTCTCACTAGCCCCAACTACTCAACCTCCTCAGAATTCATGTTTGACCGAAACTCTCTCTCGGTCAAACGAGCAAAAATAAACTCCCACACTCGCGCAGGGATTCGAACACAAGACCTTCAACAATTTGACACTCCCCTTAACCACCAGACCAACAGGCCCATTCTATTATGATTTCATCCACAATTAGCCTTAAACCCACTGAGCAAGGGTAAGGCTTAAATTAGAAAAAAATTCCAAAATTTGCCAAAGACAAGGCTTGAACTTGGGACCTCACACACACACCTAGAACACTTAACCACTGAAACAGATACACAGTTGTGTCATTTTAACAGAAACAGAAATATAAATTTTGGGGCGTTACAACTGAGCTGCCAGATATTAGGCTTAAGAGCCTTTCAGTACACCTCCTCCATATATCATCATCCCAACCCAATGCAATGCAAACATACAATAAATGACATGCTATTACATAATTAACAGTTACACAGACAGTTCAGTATACATGCATATAAGCATCATGCTCAGTACATACATCATGCATTCAATTTACGCATATAAGGGTCCAAGTAGTGCTTACCGACCCCCCCAGTAGGTTCACAGTCGACTTGGGCAACCCGTGCAACCTTAAGAAACTTTTTAGTTAAATGGGCCCACACGCCCATGTGGCTTGCCCGTGTGGGCCCACACGCTCGTGTGGCCCACACGGCCTAAATTGGCTTTGGCCGTGTGGATCACAGGACCTGGCGCAAAATCCCACACGTCCGTGTGACCCACACGGCCCAAATCAGTCTAGCCCGTGTGTCACACACGGCCTACCTGGCCATCACACGGTCGTGTCTTGCGCACACGGCCTAGCCTCATCGATCACACGTCCGTGTCCCATCACACGGCCTACCACACAGGCGACCACATGCCCGTGTGGCGTCGACAGTGGGGTTTTCAGCTTTCGTCGTAACCCTATTTTCTGCACAATCGGGTACACACCTGGTTTCGGTTGATGCTAAAACACTCCCAAGATTTCCAGCATCTATAATTGACCAATATTTCCCAATTCAGTCACTTAAATCTCTTTCAATAAAAAACATAACGGGGTCTACCATTGATTATCTATCAAAACCTTACCTTCGATTGAGAAATAGAAATTTCGCACACTACAACGATGATGGAGAAACTTCAGCCCCTTAAATATCCCCGATCAACCGAAAACAAACGTTGCAGAACGGAGATGACTTGAATAAGAAATCGAAATAAGATAGGGAGAGTGAGATGGAAAATTCGATCTCGCGATTCAGAGGCAATCCCAAATTCGATCAATGAAAACATCAAGAAAGCTTCAAGAACATCAATGAAAAGTTTTGAAAACTTTTACAGTTTCACAAAATAGTCTCTGGGCTAGCTAGATTAAGTTACAATGATTTCAAAAACACAAAATTCATGAAAAACGGGTGAAAAATGGACTTACATGCAAAGGATTTAACTTGGAAGAACCTTAGAGGTTTAAAAATGGCTTCCCCCAAGCCTTTTTTTTTTCTCAATTCGTGAAAATGGCTAAGTGGATGATGATGGTATTCATTTTTTTTTATGTTTTTAATTACTTTATTTTTATAAATTTATATTTTAATTAATAAAATTTAAAATAAACAACACCAACCATCCATAATATTTAACTATGGACTAATTGCAACATAAAACCTCCCACTTTTACTATTTAAGCCATTCAATTAAGAAAAATCAATGGCAAGCAACTTCTACAGCTTTTACGATTTAATCATTTTTCATTAATTAACTAGATAAACCTCACTGGACCAAATTTCAATATGACACTAATAACCTCGTAAATATTAAATAATTAATATTTATGGACTCACATGTTGGAATTGTGGTCCCAAAACCATTGTTTTCGACACTATTGGAAAACAGGTTGTTACAATAGTGTTCAATGTGGATAACTACAGGGATTTGTATTTTTGAAATTATTGATGTGTACTGAGAAACTTAGACTTAAAACAGTTATATCGGTAGTCTAGAATGAACGAGAAATCCCAGAGTTTACAGTGAAATGTTTAGTTCTGTCAGATTTAATACTACATATGATGATTTCGGGATGAAAATAACAATATGTTATTATGGATTTTGTATCAGGTGATGCGTCGTTGAGAGCACCAAAAATATCATATCCCTATAAAATAATGAAAAAAATAGTATAAGGGAAGCAGGGTCAAATCCTCAGGGACCGGATTTGCACAAATGCTTGTTCCTCAAAATCCCGGACAGATTCGGGCCCAAGAAAACCTGCGTACCTGAAAAAAAATAAAAAAAAACAGAATTAAAAGTTTTGATCTGGAAAAAATAAAATAAAAACAGAATTAAAAGTTTTGATTGAATTGAAATTACGAAAATTAAAATTAAAATAGTATAGATAAATAGAGTTGAGGAAAAAGAGTTCTTATGGAGAGATTCCAGCCTCCGGTTGTCTCGATCTGCCTTGGGTTCAATCCTCGGCTTTTAGGAGTTATAGTGGAAGAGGATGCCTACGACCACCAGCTCCAAGATTTTAGACTTACGGTTTAGAGGAACCTGACTCTAGCCAACAATCGCTTTTGTGGGTCCATCTTATGCTAGATCATCAATTCTCAATGGCGAATGCCACGCCATTTTGTCTCTTGGGCTCGCCAACCTCTGACGCAGTAAGCTAACGAACCGACTGTGCAACCTTCTCAAAACATACAAAGCGGTCGTTCCTTGCACAAGTTGAAAAGATCACTTTTTAAGGGACATGGACGGAAGCGTTAGCCCCGTAATGCGGAGAAACGATGAATACTCGTTGAGAAGGCTAAGCGCGGAATCTAAGCCTCATGAACCCTTTTGGAGATTTTTGACAACCTTTGGCTAGATAAATTTAGTGGCCATGTTTTTTGGGGAAAAAGAAATAAATGTAATGAAAATGGAATTTTTATTGAAAAATATGAAAGGAAATAAGACTAGCTTTTTGGGAGAGAGGGTGTTTGCAGAAAAAGATGTGTGAAATTTGTGTCACTCTATCCCCTATTTATAGTACTAGGAAACCTAATCTATTCCTAATTAAACTCTAAAAGATAAATAAAGATAAATAAGGATAAATAAAGATAAATTCTAAAATTAAATCTAAATAATAATCTTTAATAATTATCCTAATATAATTAAAAATTAAATAGAGTCTTGTGTTTATAAAAATCTCTTCTTTGCACTTTTGCCCTCCAAGTCTTCCATACTTTGCATCTCTGGCACCACTTCTCTCCTACTTCGCATGTTGGCCCATTTCATCTTTAAATTTAGGCTTTTAGCCCCAAAATTTCATTTTGCCTTCGATTTATTCCCTACAAGATAAAAAACCATAAATAGCTCAAATTAGTAGGATCATACTCAAAATAAATGTGTAATTAATACATAAAAATATGTCATTCTAGAGTATTATCATCAGGTTTATCGCTATCACCGAAAAAGAAAGATTTAATCTGGGAAATTGTTGACAGATTAATGAAATTAGTGAACAGATTATTCATTTGAGAAATTAGTCGAGTTATATGTTTCTGAGATTGTTAGTTTGCACAACGTGCCATTAATAATTTTTCCTGGTCGTCATCAAAGCCTTGGGTACTAGATTGAATTTCAGTAATGCTTTCCATCCGCAGACGGACGGCCAGTTAGAACAAGTTATTCAAATTCTGAAAGATATGCTTCGTTGTTGTATTGTTGAGTTTGAAGGCAATTGGGAGAAATATTTACCGTTGACTGAATTTTCTTATAAAAATAACTAGCAATCCTGTATTAAAATGGCACCGTTCGAAACTTTGTATGGATGTAAATGCAGAACTCTGTTATACTGGTCAAAATTGAGTGAAAAGAAGCTAGTTTGGACTGATTATTCCGTGAAAATAAAGATAAAGTTCATATTATCCGTGATAGTTAGAAAGTTGTCTCTGATTGTCAGAAATTGTATGTTGATCGAAAAAGAAAAGATACCGAGTTCTAGATTGGTGATAGAGTATATCTGAAAGTCTCCCCGTGAAAGAAAGTACTACAGTTCAACAAAAAAGGGAAACTTAGCCCGAGATTTGTTTAGTCGTATAAAAAAATCAAAAGAATTAATCTTGTGGCTTACAGACTAGCATTATTGTAACACCGCATACTCGGTCCAGTCACTAAACTCGAGCCACGGGATATCACTACAGTAAACAGAGATCATCACATACAATTTTGGCTTATAAATAAGTTTTTCATTTCATAATCCATGCAAAACATAATTAACAAACTAATTCAAGTCCTAATCGAGCTTACAGAAGCTCTAAAATAAGTTCGGGATTAAATAAGGACTAAATTAAAACTTTTGCAACAAAGAAGGGAAACATGAAAACAGGGGGTCACACGGCCGTGTGAAAAAATGTGCCCGTGTATGCATAAGTCACACGGCCGTGTACCCAGGCTGTGTAACTAACAGTGGCTATATGGTCCAATGTGGCTATCCTGTGTAAGGCACACGCCAATATGCTAGGCCGTCTGGGACAATTATGTGCCAATTTAAGAGTTGTCATGAATCAAACAAGCTCATGTTTCAAATAATACCTAAATGGCCAAAACTTGCACAAGAATCAACTAATATACATACCAAATCATGTAACAAATCATTCATATGACCATTCATCCATATCTTATAAAATTTTGTCCATTTTGAAGCTTAATAATTTATACAATCAACATCTACACAACAATTCACATACTTCATTATATGCTTTTTAATTCAACTCAAACCATACCATATATACATTTCCCTAATCTTCTAACCGGTATGCCTCAATAACACCTTTTCACAACAAAATGATATACATATAACATATTCTATCCAACAAATTCATTATCAATATGCATACATTCCAAAACATTCATCTCAACCTTGATTAAACTTACCAACTTCCAAAATCACACCTAACACAAGTGGTCAATAATAATTCTTCATTTTAATATGTTCATACATGTCTAAAACACACATATATACATTCACTAAACCTTAAAACAAAACAATAGATCATATGTCCCAAATCATTTCTTTCTAAGACAATATTTAAACATTTAACCTACATACATGCCACATAATCGTAAAAGATCATTCAAAAGAACTACAGAATCTGATGTTGGATAGTGTGAGCTTTGAAGAGATCGGATAGTCGTGTTCTGCAAAATGTCAACTACAAGAAACATGAAAGAAAACCGAATAAGCTTTACAAAAGCTTAGTAAATTCATACAAAAACATATACATTAACTTACCTTATCAACAAAAAATACAATTATAAAACTACGTTTTCTTGGAATTTTCAATCCTAATATTTCATATCACACGAAACAGGTGAGACTTTCATATAAACATGTAACAAGATCACCAATGTACATTTCAATCATTCCAATTCAAGGATTTAATACTTTCCAAGTCAACAAATCATTCATTTCATTTATTTAATCAAGACAACGCGATGAACAATAGTAAAAGGATTCGAATATACGGGTTACAGTATTAGGGAGCACTGAGGTGCTAAACAAGGCACAAATGTGCATACAAGAACACCGAAGTGCAAACATGGCACTAGAGTGCTTAACAGGAGCACGAATGTGTAATCAGGGCATCGTAGTGCAAACAAGAGAATGGATATGCTACCAGAAGCACCGTAGTGCTAACAAGAGTACAAAAGTACTATTAGGAGCATTATAGTGCTAACAGGATAAGCACGTATCTACCCTATTGGCATGGCAATCGTATCCTAAACGTTTATTAAGTTCAAACAGGCACTTATTCAGGATTCAAAACATTCATGTTATCAAAACATTTACATGTACCAAAGTATTTATTAAAATCATTCCAATATCATCCGTTACTCTACACAGAGTGTATTTATCACATACATGTCTATATACCTTTCAATTGAGTCCAAACTCAATTTTCATAACAATGCCATTTCATCCAAAATTCATTAAGTATATACAAGTACTTATAACACAGTTAATCAACATTTTTAATAATTATAAACTGTTTGAACTTACCTAAGAAAATCAGCTAACGAACTGAAATGTAGGGACTATTCTGCAGTTTTCCTTTTATTTTCCGGTTATCAACAACTTGATCTATATAATAGTTAAAAATTCAAAATATCAATTCCAAATATATTATAACATTCAAAATACATGCATATGACCTTTTAATTATATTTTACGCAATTTTCCTGAACTTTTACATTTTATCCAATTTAATCCCTAAAACTGAAACAAGTATAACTTTTACAATTGAACTTCGTTTTTCATTCCAATTTCAATTATGTCCTTCTACAACCCTATAAAATCCAAATTTTAAAAAATTTAATGTCACTTTTTTCAAAATTACATTTTAGTCCCTAAATGCAAAACTAACAAAAATCATTTAACAAAATAGTCATATTTCATTACTAAGCTTCAAAATCTACCATTAATCATTCAAAAAGCTTCAAAAATAGAAATGGTAACTTTTAAATTCTTTAACAGTTTTGAAAACGGAGGTATGATTTAGCACAATGATCTCAAAAATATAAAATTTACAAAAAAAAAAAGGGGCTTAATTTATATACCATGCAATGGCCGAAAGCTTCAAAACCTAAAAAAGGTTTTCATCCATGGAGAAATCGGTTGGAAGGAGGAAGATGATCACTATAACCATCCATTATAAGTAACCATCCATTATAAGTAAAGATGATCAAATTACCTTTTAAAACCTGAAACAATCCTTACTCATGCAATTTAGTTAATAAAAATCAATACCGATTAACTTTTACAGTTTTTGCAATTTAGTCATTTTTTCTTAATTAACTGTCTAAACACCAAAATTTTTGGACCAAACCTCAATTTACCTATAAAATAGCTCCGTAAATATTCAATTAAAATATTTACAAGCTCGATTTACAGAAACAAGGTCTCAATACCTTATTTTCAAAAATCATTCACTTTCGATACAAACCACTTGTACTTTAATTAATCATTCTATTAGTAATATTTACCGGATCAAAATTCACTAACACACCTAAATAACTCAAAAATAATAAATAATAATATTTACGAACTCACTCGTCGAAATTGTGGTCCCGAAATCACTATTTTCGGCACCACTGAAAAACGGGCTGTTACAACTCTCCCCCTTAAAAAAATTTCGTCCTCAAAATTTCTTACCTGAGAACAGGTTCACTGTAACACCCCCAACCCGTATCCCTCGTCGGAACCGGGTTACGGAGTATTACCGGAGTTTACAGATCAAACAGACAGAAATTTTAAACATTTCATATCATCAAAACAAGTAATCAAAGCATCATTTTAATCCAAATTATAAACATATCAAATCCAAATCAATTTTGTCTAGTTCATGAGCATTTAAACATAGAATTAAATTCACATGCACCTATCTAGATTTAGTTCAATTTACCATGCCATAATATTATTTAGACACCCTAGGTACATGCCGACACAAAGGATTAACATCACCACATTTGAGTGAGGGATCGTTGTTGGATGCTAAATCGGCAATCAAAATTTAAGTACCTAACCTGCGCACGAAAAACAAAACCGTACGCTGAGTATAAACTCAGTGGTATTTCTATAATCTGAATATTTAAAAATAAGAAATTACAAATATACAATTTAAATATAAACACATATTAATATTTAATTATTACAACAAACATATCATATTTCATTTGTTTCACAAATATCTCAATTCTCATACTTGCTATATAAATAGCTTTTCACAATTTATTTCACATTTCATTATACAATTGCAATATTCATTCCATAGTCATTTCATGAGTATATAACTCATATATTCCATATATTTGCAACATATTTCACATTCTATTTTCAATTCACTATTTCACATCCATTTCTCATACCATACCATTTCAATATCAATTATAAAACTTTATTATTCATTTACCCCTATGAACACGACTCGGACTCGGACGGATACACAGATCCAACCAAAACACACCAGTTTGGCACCCAGTGCCTCATCGGATAATTCGAAGTAATAATTTGACACCTAGTGTCTCATCGGCTAAACCGAAGTAAATTGACACCCAGTGCCTCATCGAATTAATTCGAAGTAGTAAATTGACACCCAGTGTCTAATCGACTCAAAGTCAAAGAATTCCCTGAACTCTTCCAATCCTATGGCATGTCATCTATATCCAACTCAGCCCGATACAGTTAATGGGGTTTAATCTCACATTTCAGATATAATCAATATCCAATACTAATTTTTCATACAATCACATAATTATATATATATTCATTTCAATTCAATAATCAATCCATTCAATATATATATCTACTAATTCAATTCATTCAATCAATTATCAAAATATCATTTACTCACCTCAACACTTACCATATACATTAAATAAAAATTACAACAATTAATATCTAGCTTCGGATTATAGAAATACAAATCAGAAATTCAGAGCTATTCCTCGTTGACTGTCTTTCCCCTTTTTAGTCGAGGATTCTGGTACGACGTTAGCTAAAACAATTAAAATTCATCAATACAACACAATTCAATTTCATATTGCATATTTTAATTTTTGCTCAATATTTACCTAATTTTCAATTTAGTCCCTAAACCGAGATTAATTTTATTTCTTTACATTTAATTCTATATTTTCATTCAATTTCCACTTTAAACTAGATTTAACTCTCTAATTTCACTTAAATCCCTAAATTTTGATTTTTTTACAATTTAGTCCCTAATACTAAAAAAATTACAATTTAATCTACAATTCAATCCTTTTTCAATTCTAACTTAAAAATCTATCAATTTAGTCCCTTATACTCTAATTATTCAACATAAACAACATTTAAAAACTCAATATTTTCAAAAATTTTGACATAAGTTAAGCAATATTTAATACCGGGATTTCAAAAACATAAAAATTACAAGAAAATGGACTAAATTGACTTACCAATTGAGCTTTGAACCTTAAAACTCTAATTTTTCTCCTTCTTTCTTTCTCTTTTTCTTTTCTTTCCTTTTTCCCTCTGTTTCGTTTCTTGTTCTTTCTTTTTCTATTTTTTTTCTTATTTTATTTGTTTTGTTTATTATTTCATTTAATTATTATTATAATATAATATATATATACTAAATATTAAGTAATACTTATTTTATTATTTTATACATATGTATATTATTTTTACACAAGTCTTAACCAACACCAACCACTTGTTGATTAAGGCTTAATTGCTTATTTAGTCCCTTTATTTTTTCTTTAATCTATAATTCAACTTTTACCCTATATGCAATTTAGTCCTTATACCTAATTACTTTTAATTCAAGCAAATTCACCTAATCGAAACCTAATTAACTACACAAATAGCTTCGTAAATATTTATTAAAAATATTTACGAGTCCGATTCTGAACGAGTCCCGGACTGCATTTTTTTTAATTTGATCCTTTTTTAATGAATTAACCATCGAAACATTAAAATTTCTTAACGAAACTTTAATATCACCTTAATGACACTCCGTAAATATTTATAAAAATATTTACGGCTCAGTTTATAAAAATAAGGTCTCAATACCTTATTTTCTAAAACCACTTGAACTTAATAAATCACTTATATAACATAAATTATCAAATCAAAAACGTTTTTTAAAAAAAAAAATCACATTTGACTTGTAAATATTACATAATAATTTTTACGAACTTATTCATCGGATTTGGTGGCCTCGAAACCACTGTTTCCGACACTACCGAAAAACGGGCTGTTGCATTCAAGTATTGAGATTTCATAGATTTTTCTGTTTCCCCATTAGCTTCTTGAACATCGTGTTTGTGCCACAGAACTTTCACTAACGGTACAGACTTATTACAAAGTTCTATAACCTCTCAAGCTAAAATCTTAACCGGCTCCCCGGAATATGATAAATCAGGTTGTATCTAACCTCTTTAAGCGATATCACATGTGAGGAATCAGAACGGTAACGTCACAACATAGACACATGGAAAAAATTATGATTTTTCTCAAGCTCTGGAGGCAAAGCTAATCTATAAGCTACGGTTTTGATTCTCTTTCCAGAATTTCATACGGCTAAATGAATCTCGGACTTAGCTTTCCTTTTTTGCCAAACCGTAATACATTTTTCCAAGGTGAAACTTTCAGAAATACTTTTCACCGAAATTAAACTTAATATCTTTTCTTTTTAAATCAGTGTATGATTTTTGACGATGTAAGGTAGCTTTTAAACAATCCAGAATAACTCTGACTTTATCCTCTGCTTCCTGGATCAGATCAGTCCCGACAAGTTTTCTTTCACTTAATTCAGACCGGTACAATGGAGTTTTACATTTCTGACCATACAAAGCCTCAAATGATGCCATTTTTATACTCGACTGGTAGCTATTATTGTAAGAAATTTTGGCCAACGACAAATAATTTTTCCAGCTACCTTCAAAATCTATTACACAACAGTGTAACATGTCTTCAAGTATCTGAATTACTATCTCAGATTGCCCATTTGTCTCAAATCACAATGCATTTTATTACTACCCAGATGTATCATATAAACACTGTTATGAGCTTTACTCAAAATTTCTTGTTTCAACTCTGAATTATCAGGTACACATATTCGGTCACAAAAACACAAGTTGTTATCATCATCAATACTAACTCAATAGTTTGCGAATTCTCAACTGGACTTCGTTTTGATTGCAACATTGAATCATGCTTTTGGAGATCACGAATTCTTTGCAAAAATAATGTTTTAACTTTTAGTTTCGCCAAAATAGAACCATCTCATTCTAAAGTCAGATTCGCATTCATAGCTTTCAAAGCAAATAGAGATTTTTGATTTAAAGCATCAGCAACTACGTTAACTTTCCTCAGATGATAGTCAATTACTATATCGTAATCTTTTAGTAACTCCAACCATCTTCGTTGTCGCAAATTCAATATTTTTTTAGTCACCAAGTATTTCAAACTTTTATAATCAATATAAACGTGACATTTCTCATCGTACAAATAGTAACGCCAAATTTTCAGGGCAAACACAACAACTGCTAACTCAAGATCGTGAGTCAGATAATTCTTTTTGAAGGTATAAGCTATGACTTTACCCTCTTGCATTAGCACATAACCCAAACCACACAGTGAAGCATCGTTGTATACAATAAACTCTTTTCCAAACTCAGGCTGTGTCAAAACTAGAGCTTCAATCAACAAAACTTTCAGCTGATCGAAAATTTGCTGACACTTTTCTAACCAGACATTCAACATTTTCCGCAACAACTTAGTCAATGGCAGTGCAATCATTGAGAAGTTTTTAACAGAACATCGGTAATAACCAGCTAAACCCAGAAAGCTACGTATCTCATAAACATTTCTCAGAGCTTTCCAATTCACGATTACAAATATTTTATCAGGATCAACTCGGATTCCATCGGCAGAAATCACATGTCCAAGAAAATCGACTTCTCGAAGCCAAAACTCACATTTACTAAACTTCGTGTATAAAGATTTTTTGCGCAAAGTCTGTAACACAGTTTTCAAATGTTAAGCATGTTCAGACTCTTTCATTGAATATATCAAAATATCGTCGATAAACACAACAACAAACTTATCTAAATACGACTAGAATATTCGATTCATCAAATTCATAAATGCAACAGGGGCATTGGTCAAACCAAACAGCATCGCAAGAAACTCATAATGACCGTATCAAATTCTGAAAGATGTTTTTGGTACGTTAGGCTCTTTGAATTTCAACTGATAGCAACTTGATCTCAAGTATATCTTCGAGAACATGGTGGCTCCTTTCAACTGATCGAACAAATCGCCAATTCGGGGCAACGGATATTTATTCTTTACAGTAACTATGTTCAACTACCGATAATCTATACACAATCTCATCGAGCCATCTTTTTTTCTCACAAATAACACTGGTGCACCCCACAGTGGCATACTCGGTCGAATAAAATCACGATCTAGTAGTTCTTGCAAGTGTACTTTCAACTCTTTCAACTCAGTAGGAGTCATTCTATATGGAGCAATCAAAATCGGAGTTGTTCCAGGAATAACTTCAATTACAAATTCAACTTCTCCATCTAGCGGCAATCTTGGTAATTTTTTCGGGAATACATCAGTAAACTTATTAACTATCGGTACCCGATCAATCTTAGATTTTTTTCATACGAGAATGTATGCCAAAAATGTCTCACAACCTTTTTTAACTAATTTCTAAGCAGAGATTGTTGACATAACAATAACAGAACAATCAAATCTATCAGATTCAGCAGTAACTACTTCACCTTTCAGACATTTCAATGAAGTTAGTTTCTGTATACAATTAACCATTGTATCATGTTCGGTTAATGTTGGGGAATTTGCCCATATTGTAGTAAACATGTAATTGTTTTCTATGTATTTGAATCATGAATAAATAAATAAAGTTAATTTCACATTTCACTATTATATCTTTTGTGTTCCTATTTTTCATGTTTTGCATGCACATCAAAATTGTGACAAGCAAATATTAGCTCATTGATTGTCTAAATTCAAACTAATGATAAGTAGCATTGTAAGAACGTTTACATTGCGAGAAAGACAACTTACTTTAGTAGATAATCTAAACGAGTCCATGATCCCGTAAAAGAATCAAAATGAGCATTTGATTCAAATACTCAGAAGGGCTAGTCTTGAATTAATTCTAAATCCGTTTGTGAATTAATTCACTTGTGACGTTCATGGTGTGATTTACTTAAATCCTAAGTTAGTCACTGACCATGCGTATGTAACTCATGTGCTTTGATATAAATAGAGGCTTATGCTCTAAAGATGATCAAGCCCATAGCCAGTATGTTTGGTACATGACTTGTGTATGGCATGACTTTACTAGCAATAATAGAATTCATAGCTCGATTAAAGAGTTAACGATATCCTCTCATTTGCATTGTGTGGATTAATAATTATGGAACTTGTAACACTCCAAACCTGATCCTTAAGGATGATCTAAGAATGTCGTGTCACTATTTTAAAACCATATTCTTTAAAATTATTTCTGGCACAACTAACTTAAACTATAGTGTTACACGTTGTATTACCATAAATACTTCACTGTAAATTCATTAGAATCACACTTTCATGAACATAAGTTTAAATACAAGATTCATTCTTCAAAATTAAACATCTCGACATCACCCCCATGTCATGCATAATACAGACCACTAGAAATCTCACAACAGCAATTGTCCTCTAGCGTAGTCCAACAACACGTCTTCTACTTCTACAGCAAGCCTGAGATGGAGAGGTAACTAAGTAAGTTCAAAGAACTTAATGAGTTCCCACAGAAAACATATCAAAGATTTACTATTACACTCAAACAGATCATTTCAAAGAGTCAAACAATCACACAATACGCCAAATAGCGAGTACCGTACAAAGACAATCTATACATCTGTTACATTCCCTTTGGCATATGCAGTACGCCCATAACACCATACAGAAAACTTTCTTCATGTCAACCACGTACCTAGATCCTTTAGTCAGAGCCATATCATTCATTTCCTTTATTGTGATTTGCCAATCTGGTTTGCAACGTATAATTGCCCTACCAGAGGCTACACAATCATTTTTATGCATCACGATCAGTTCAATGTACATTGCATCGAAGGCAACATCATGAATATATTTTCCTTAATCATCGTTTCCATGATTCAGTTCATGTTGTTCTTGCCAGAGCAGAAGGTAATGGTTTAAACATGAAGAATAGTTCTTACTCTTTAACACAGACAAACCAAAACAAGACTAACAACTCCAAACAACCATCATTCATATACAGACATTTCATCTTAACAGGTATGAATACTTACCTTAAGCAAAATATAAACAAATACAGTACACATATGGAAGTAAAAAGGAACTCACCAGAAAGTGCAGCAAGTCTAAACAACAGTGTAACACCCAAAACCCGTCCTAGAAGTTTAGACCGAATCTCGGATGTCACATTGATCACTTAAGTGATCGTAGGTGATTTTTTACAAAACAATTTTCATGTCGAATCGTAATACTTAATCGTTTAAAACCAGTTATTAAAATTTCAGTTAAGATAGTATATGTATATGTAAGTGGAATAAAAACGATTAAAACTTAACTCAAAATTTTTACCACAGCTTTATAAAACCTTACAGTTCAAAATCTGAATGCCAAAATAGAAACTGAAAATATAACGTTTACTAAATTTTCTCCAAGATTGTCCGAGACCTCCACACACCGAGTCCAGCGTCAGAATTCAGAAGAAGATACCTGAAAAGGAAATACTAAGAGGGGGTGAGCTACTCGAGCTCAATGTGAGTTTGAAACAAAATAAGAGACAGAATCAGGGTATTTGCATCAGAAGCGCAACAGAATTTCAAACACACACGTAATCGTAAATCACACCAAATCGGTGTCCGCATGAGCTTAACAATCAGAGCACATTAGGTTCACATGAAGTCTCAAAGACAAATGCTAATCGAGACAAGCAGATCACGGACAACTAGTCTTTCGGTTAGAACTCATGCATGATACGGATATAATGCAGTCTAATAAAAACCCACCCATCCAGCCTACACACCTCTCTGTCCCCCGATCACACCCCAAAAAGAGCTGTTAAAGCTCATCCAACCAAACATACCAATTAGGACCAAGTAAGCCCATCCAACCCTACACACCATATAAAGTCATCCCGGGTTGCCCGACAACAATGACTTTTCATAATACAGTTGAACTGCCAGATCAAATAAATATATGCGGCAAAGGTCGACGTATGAAATGAGTCAGATGCAAAGGCGAAAAGTAAAATTCGATCTGATGAAAAATTACAGTTTGAACTACCAGATCAGATATATATATACGTAGCATGGCTAACGTACATGCGGTACAGTGTAATGCGGTAAACCGCTATACCGGTAAATTGTAGCTTAACTGCCAGATCAGATTAGAATCAGTCTCCATTCTCTTCACAATCCCATCCCAAAATATTTTATGCAGATGTATGTATGCATACAATCTCACAGAACAGAGACACAATATCGACGATCAGATGAGCGGTGAGCACACACACCCAATGTAAGCAGATTTGATTCAAACACTTCACATAACAGTCACACAGATACACTCAGGCCGAAGCCCAGATCAGAGTTCTTAACTACCCTTGTTTAAGCTTAGCCAAGGGTTGAAGCGCACAACATATTTTCAGATCAGAAAGGCACACTAAACCAATATAAGTGTCTTAAGACCACACGCTCGTGTGCTCCGTCCGTGTGGAAATGTCTAGGTCGTGTGAAAGGTCAAAAGTTCGTGAAAATGGGCACATGGTCGTGTGACTGTGGCACACGCCCGTGTGAAGAGAGGCACACGGTCGTATGACTAAAGCACACGCCCGTGTGGACTAGTACCATGGCCGTGGGAATGGGCCGTGTAACTCTCTGTCCATTTGTACCAAATTCGAGCATAAGGCTGACACATCCGTGTGAGGGTCTCACACGCCCGTGTACCCACTCGACACGGCCGTGTGTCACAAAACACAAGCCCGTTTGGAATCCCTAAATCCTAAATTAGCCACACGGTCGTGTGGCCAGGCCGTGTGGCACCAAATCACTCAAACCCTAATCTCTAAACTCACACGCCCGTGTGCCCAAGGGACATGGTCGTGTGAGAAATGATAAAATTCCCAAGTCAGCCACACGGCCGTGTGTCCAGACCGTGTGGCACCAAAATTGGCCCGAAAACCCTAATTCTCAAAAGCACACGACCGTGTGAACTGGCACACGCTAGTGTGGAAACTCCAGTGGCCACGAAACCACCCTAAAACATCTTGAAAAATGAGTTTTCCGGTCACTACGTTGACCCTCAACCGATGGAACTCAGAACCGCACTAACCAAAGCGAGTTTCCATGCCATTCGATAGTACTACCGTACTTAGACGATCAATTTCCAAAAGACACCAAAATTGCCACATTCCAACAAAATCAATTTGCAAATAAAATAGAAAGGTTTCGGAACCCACACCTGTTCGCAATCGGAGATGGCCAAACACAGACTCAATGACACTGAAACGAAGCTCTTCCAAAAACCATCGCACCACCACTTTTCAAAAAGAAAAGGAGAATCAAAACCAAGAAACCCCCAAAAAGAAGAAAAAAACAGATGAATACGTCCAAAAAGAAAAAGAAAATAAAAATAACAATAAAAATAAATAATTAAAAATATAACTTAAAACTAAATAAAATAAAACACAATAATAAAAAACTCTCAAAATGCGCACACAACAACTTGAACCCAAAACCCAAAGGTTCACTAACACTCACTCAACCACCAGACCAGCAGGCCCATTCTGACACTTAAACGCGCCACTAAACTCAATAACACCACCAACTCACTAGCCCCAAAATTCGAAGCGTTACAAACAGGGTATTTTTCGTTATCACGGGAACCTTCAAGAGTGTCTTGAGCTATAATATAGATAGTTAAACTTATTAGATCATTATATCAGAAACTAAACATGCTTGCAGGAAGCCTTATCATAAAACCTAGAATTAGGAAATTTCCTTCCTTACATACAAATCTGACACTAAAACATGCAACGCTAAGATCACATAAATGACCATGAAAATAACCTAAGGTTCATCGATATTTACCATGTGCTAAAACAATGAAGGAGTTGGCTGAGTACAGCGAACTCAACTTCAAGCAGGTTTCTGGTCGTAAATTTCAGAGAGTGTGAGAGCAAAGAAAAATCTAGAAGGAAGAAGACGTAAAACTTGCCCAAGAAATTACTACTAACTTTATACAACTAAACACAGAAGCAAGGTTTAGTGGAAAAGTCAAATTATCCTACTAACCCCCCTCGATAATCGTGACTAAGTACTCTCACCATAATTTTAGTCTTATCAACTACAATAACTTAGTTCCATTCTAACCAGTTCTCATCAGACTAACTAAATTGTCCTACCAGAATAATAGATAATTCTATCAAATTACAAACTTAACTTAAACACCTAAACAACTGCGGTGATTTATACCCCACAAGAAAGTCCGCCAAACTACCGAGCTTGCCAAACACAAGATTCTCCATTGGCGCATTCACAGAATCTTATACTCAATCAAAACTAATGCCTTACCCATTCAGAATATACTCTAAACACCAAATTTCAATGAACACTAAGTACTAGACACTAGTACTTCACCGAATGGGCTGTTACAGAACGTGGCCACGGGTTGCTTGTTCTCGAACAAGCAATTTATCACAGTCATTTGTTAACAGTGATCATATTAATCATTAAGAAGACATATTGGTGACAACGAGATAAAATAGAATTGTATTGAGTGAACAGATTTAACTCAAAGGAATTAAGGATAACACACACATGATGAGGTCATTGGACAGAGCGGTTGGATGAATTGTTTTGGTAAAGAGTATACAATAAGGAGTTTTCAATACTTCTTATGGACTGACTCCATAATTAAGTAAATTGTGAATTATCGAAACAATGCTTCTGGACATAATTGCAATTACTCGAGCCTAATTGTATATGTCTGATTGGTCCCTCTGCTAGTTCAACAAAAGCTCGATTAGACTGCATTTGAATCAAAAGAAAATTCTACGACTTTGGAAATAATTTAATTAAGTTGATTTATTTGATGTGGAATTAAATTAGGCGGTCGTGAGAATTGTTCAACTAAAGAATTTGATTAAATAATTTTCTTGAAAAATTAATTTGGAAAATCTAAGTGATTTTTGGGAAAATTGATATTGGTCAAGTAAAATTAAATCAGTCAAATTAATTAAAATTAATATGATATTTTTATAAATAAATTTTCAAGTCAAACAATTGGCCCAATGGGTAATTGAACTTGAAAATTGGACCTGATATCGAAATTTGGGCCCATGAACCCAAAATCGAGATTGAGACCTAAAAACTATTCGAATCAAGTTTGGTATATGAAACTAGGCCAATGCGGTTGGACCAGACCAGTCGGGCCATCACTAGGCTCGGATCAAATCGGCAACAGTCGAACCAGCTCGGGGTGTAGTGAGGGTGTCGCACCTGTGATGGCACCACCGGACACGACGATGCCGGCGACGACGATGACAGCATTCTAGTGGCCAACGGGTGGTCCTTCGATGATTGAGCAGTGGAAAAATTATACTCCTACTAGGATTCTATCAAATAATTTGATTTCAGATTAACTATTTCAAAAATATTATTATTTTAATAAATTTAATATTAAATTTAATTTAATACTTATCTTGATAGTATTTTATTAATTTAATATTAAAGTGATTATCTTGTAGATAAGTATTCTATTAATTTAATAGATTTAATATTAAATCTAGTATTTATCTTGATAATTATTATATTAATTTAATATTAATGTGATTAAGTTTAATCATAGTTGAACTCTCTAAACTCTCCCTATATAAAAAGTGCCTTGGGTCATTATTTTTCACATAAGAGAAAGTTGTAGAGAGAAATTTTTTTGAAGAAATTATTTCAGAAGATTTCTAGATATATTTTCTTATTTACAACTTGACCCAGAAGTTTAGAGAAATTATGAAATTACCCCACTTGTAATTTTGTGGAAAATTTTCTAATTCGAAGCAAGCCCACACTCGGCAGATATGAGCTTGAGGATAGCGGAGAACACTACTCGATCGAAGTGTTCATCCTAGAAGAATCGAAAAGGTACAATTTTGATTAATTGTTTATTACTTTAAATATCACAACCAAGTTCTTATTTTGAAAAAAAAATTAAAACTCTGGTTTTTCCCTTAAACTTATTTTTCGTTGCGTTTTCCAAACTCATTTTTCCAATAGTTAACCAATCCATACCCGGAATCTAGAATAAGATCAAACTCATCAAACGGTAACAACATTAAATCAACGAGAAAATCACAACCTCGGATTTTTAGTGGACATCAATTACATATCCAGTTAATTAAAACACACTGACCCAATGGATTTGTAGCTCTAATTGTGTAATCAGTGGATTCTACCAGTATATTCTTCTTGTTTATTAATGCAGTGCATGTATAAGAGTGGGTTGACCCAAGGTCAATTAATACATACACATTAACATTAAAAAGGGAGAAAGTACCAGCAATAACGTCAAGAGTAGAAGCCTCTTTACGAGCTCAAATAGCATAAGTCCTGGCAGGTGCCCTAGCTTCTGATCGTGCTAAAGCATCAACAACTTTACCCATTTTTTAGTCGTCTTCCTCTCTGCAGAATTACATCAGGTCCAGCATTTTGATCTACTGAAACATCAAGTATCATCGAGCAATCCTTTAGAAAATGATCTGTTGAACCACATCAGAAACAGGCCTTCATTCTCAATCGACATTCACCACTGTGATAATTACCACAATGATCACAAATAGGTTTTCTGGCATTGCAAACACTGCCAACACTAGCAGCAGGAACAGACTGGAATATCAAATCACCTGATCTTGCCCTATTTCTTCCTGTAAACCTTGACGGAGTGGTTTGGTGACTGAAAGTTTCCCTCGACTTCTTTGATGGAGGAGCTGAGAATGGTCTGGATGTACTTCGCTTGCCAAAGTCCCGAGCTCTGATCTCATTCTGTTTTTTTTTTTTTACAAATTTCTTCCATTTTTTGCGTTCTATCAAACAAGACTAAAAGTTCTCATATTTACATTGTGTTAGCTAGATTGGTCACCAAAAATAGCTAAGAGGGGGTGAATTGGCCTTTTAGAAATTTTGTGGAAGCTTGAAAGAAAGGATAGAAAAATTGAATACTCCACTACCTTAGCTTTCCACAGTTAAGGATGTTCTCAAATTCACTAATTTGATCAACCTTTGAGGACAAGGTTTAACCTTACAACTCCCTTAAGATTTCTACCCAAATCTTAAGACACAAACCCTCTCAAAGAGAAACAAATAAGCAAACAAAGAAATAATCCTTACAAGATTAGGATGTTTGCCAATTAAGCACAAATACAAAGAAAGCACTTGAGTTGATAGAAAATACAATGAATGCTCACAAGTGTTTACAAGAAGAAGATAAAGAATTGAAGCACAAAGTGATTGGTAATGGATTTTTGATGTATCTTAAAGCACTTTATCTATTGTAACCTCACTTATTATTGTAGAACCTTTAGAAGATGGTATTTATACCCTCTAATTGATTTCCAACCGTTGTGGTTGTTGAGAAATTGAATAGAGCCGTTGGGGATAAAAATACCAGATCATTAAATTTACCTGCAACAAAAGGTATCGATACTATTATCATTTAATGCCCGATTCAGTGACCATTAAAGTTAGTTTTCCATGGTACCAAAGACATTTATGGATACCTGGTAAAAGGTATCAATAATTTTTGTGATTGTTTGAAAAATCATCAAGTCAGAATGCAAAAACAATATCGATATCAAAGATGGTATCGATAAAAGTACAATAGGTATCGATACTTTTTGAAAAGTATTAATACTTTTTGCTTTTGTTCAATTTTTGTTTCAAGCCAATAAGCAAGTTTAGTATCGATCTTGAAAAAGGTATCGATAAAAATTGTATGGGTATCGATACTTCATGAAAGGTATTGATACTTTTTTGTAGGGAGTCGTTTTTTAATCGATTTAAAAATGTTTCAATTGAGTTAAAAAGTTTAAACCGTTTTAAAGTTTGTCCAAAATTTTTCTAAGTGTTCAAAACAATTTTGAACTTTATAATTTCTTTGTTCAAAAACAAACTTATTCAAAAACATTTTTATTTTTTATATCAAAACAATTTATCAAATAAAGCTAGTTTAACAAAATCAACTCAAATAACTTATATTTAATAATTTCATACAAAATTTAATTTTGTTTTGATTACATAATCTCGAATATTCCATGCTAAGCTAAAAGCAATGGAAAAAATCCTTGCAAGGATAAAGAAGTGATGAAAAAAATTATGAAATTTGTTTGACATGGAAGATAAAATTAATTAGTTAAATTAATTGCAAGGATTTTTCTTTACTTTTAACTTTGCATGAAAGATTCAAGATTATATAATCAAAAGAAATTTGTGTTTCGTAGACAATTATTAAAGATGAATTATTTAAGTTGATTTTAATTTGGAAACATAAAATAAAATTTTAAATTTTAAAAGGGGGTTAAATTAATTAATATCAATATTATAGTAATAAATCGGCTAACGTTATCAAGAGAAAAAAAATTCAATAATTCACCTTATTAATTTTGATGTTTTGAAATTTAAATTTTCAATGTTGAAAAAAGAAATTTAGAACTTTTGGTAAGGAGATAAGTAAGTACAATTTGACAGAATTTTAATGTATTATTTTAATTAATTTTTTTTTACTCTGATCAAAACTTAAAACTATATTTTTTCGGTAACCAAAATAAAAGTGACTTAGAAGTTGAATGACCAAAATGAAAGTGTAAACATGATATAGTGTGTACAATTAACCTGTTAGAGATTTAACACTTAAGTTACTAAAATAAAAACGCCTTAAAAATTGAGTGACAAAATTACAAAGGATTTCATTTTTTGTAACCAAAATGAAAACCCCTTAAAAGTTGAGTGACTAACTAAATAGTTTACCCTTTTTTTAAAGATAAAGTAATCTTTAATTTAATCTCTAAATTTAATAATTTTTTTCAACTTAATCTATGAATTTTTTTTATTTGTTCAGATTAATTCTAGAGATTTGATTACTAAACTTGAATTCGATTAAAATGTAATGATATATCATTTCACTTTTACAAAATTATATAAATTTTAAAAACTAAAAAAAATCTAAAATATATTAAAATTTTAAGATTTTCAGATATCATGATCAATAATACTTTAATAAATTAATGTGAACAAAAAAATTGAAAATGAAGATAGAAATATCAAATTCTACCTTAACAATTTTTTTATTTAAGCTATTTATTATTAGTTAAAACCTGTGCCCCAATAAGCATAAAATATAAGATGTGACATGCATAAATAAACCTAGGTAGTCAATTACGCAATTATTTCAATCATCCTTATTTTTCAATGTATGGAGTATTTTATATAATTAATGAATATTTCATATTTAAAATTTATTTAGCTTACCCATTTGATATTTATTAATATATTAAATATCTTTTAAAAATATTTATAAATCCCGAAACTATAGACGGAAATAAATAATACCAATAAGTATCAATTCAAATATAAAAACAATGCATCCACTGCTACGATAAATTACTAATGATAAATGATTGTTCCATGCATATGGAAAACATCTACTGTTTTTCTCCACTTGCAACTTTAAATTTTGTTAAAGATCCAAGTCATGATACATACTCGTTATGTCGACCCTTCATTGCATATCCAGACATTGGTACGATGATATTCAAAGATTTCTCAAATACACAGAAAAAAAATCTAAGTTTAAGTGTGTTTAGAACCTCAAATTATCAAGTAATGAAGATCCAGCTAATCCAGGCAAAATACCATTTCATGTTAATCTAATTTACAACATTTATTTCTGTTTTTCCCCTTAATAAGTAAAAACTGTGGTGAAGGATGGGAGGGAGATCTCAAACCTTTTCGACGCTGTTGATTTCCTGCCACATAAAGTACAATGACATATAACCCGAATTTCATCCCCAGCTGGCTAAAATCATGAGGAAGGCTCCTCTTGAAGCTCCATTTTGCATATGGAATATTCCCTCTCGAACAATAAAAATTCCTGCTCATGAGACAAAAAAAGTTGTTTGAATGAAATTCTGATGGTCCGCAACAAAAAGTTTGAACAATGAAGAAATCGTTTTATACCGCATTTATATCATCAAAATAATAGCAAAATTGAAGAATTCATCAACATTCTCATAGTAACATATTAATTTTCTTTTTAGAGGTTATGGTATACCTTTTAAGGTCCATTATAATGTAAAAAAACCTAAATTTAGCCTTTATGTCTACAATAGATAGAGACTATGTTAGTCTGACTCTTTATTTTTCTTTTAGTACCGGTGTCCAATGCATATCACGACATGAGTACGAGTACATTACCCTCCAAGGATCCTCTAAGTGCGTGAAAATACTTGGGAAAAGTAAAGGGCATACCCATATATATCACATGCTCATATCCAATACTTGCACAAAGTCCAAGTCCAAGTAACATAGGATATAAGGAATGAACAATATGAGCCTCTTTTACCACTTAACCGATAAAAAGATATCCACTTACCTGCAATTGTTGCTGACTGAAGAGATTGATGAACCCTGTCTCCGAACTCGAGACTAGCTCAATCAACTGGTCATGGCTTTCAAAAGGATTACCTGACTCCATGAGTGAAACAGAAACCTGCCAAGGAGTTGAGATATGGTAAGAAGTAAGAAAAAATCTATTGAAAAGGTAAAAGTTATGAAATAATGCAATTCCACCACAGCTGCTGTCTTTTTCACTCATTTCTCGTCGTTGCTTCGATTGAATTTGCAAAATAAGAATTCCACAATGACGTAAATTTTTGTTCCTTGTTTCTAGACCTCATTTCTCTTAATTTTTGCAAAATAACGGTGACAAACTAAAAAAGAAAACAGGGAAGCACAGCTGGACCAAGAAAATGAAACTCCTAAACATTTTCCACAAGTACATGAAGGGCACGGGCATGGGATTTCAATCTTCCAAAAGGATAAACTTCAAAGAAAAATTGAATGCAGCCATGTGCAACAGACAAAACAGCGACAAGACACTTTTTCTGTTGTTAAAAGATGGTGCCTATATTTAATATAGGGCCTCACTCCATAAGAAAGTTTACCTGCATGCATCGGAGAATGACTTCTGGAATACAACACCTACGACAGAGGCCCTGCACAATATACGTTGCAGGCCCTTCCAAGGAACCATCTTTGCTTGAAAACCAAGCATCTAATCGGGATATCTCCAATGTAACTCCTGCTTGAAATCTCGCAAGCTCACCTGCATTTAACAAATTCAATCAACACTGCTGAAATTTATCATGCAGATCATGTTCCTCGCTACTTGACATGGCATGTTTCCGCCTTGACTAATTACGATAACATACAAGACACAAAAAGAATTAGTTTCATGCATGTAACTGTACCATGAATGCATAACATGTATGAAGAAACTATGAGAGTCTGCAACTATGGACATGCATGGCAGATCGGCATCTTCTTATTTACTTACCTTTGAAGCCAGCTGCCATAACAGCACTGAGAAGGCCACCATCATTGAGGATGTGTGGACCAATTCCATCACCCTCCACTGCCAAGCAGCGCAATATTACCTCAATGCTGTAGCTGTCTTTTGAAGAAATGGCAACATTTACCTGCCCCATAAAAAACTAAGATCATTAGTTATCTACTAAGAATGGTTCCTATCAGCAATGTTGCTCCCACTCTTCACTTTTCTCTAAGCAGAGGTGAAGCCAGAAAATTTTCTTTTGTGGGGGAGAGAATTAAATTATAAATTTTGGGGAGCCAAAATGCAATTTTACCATTGTATTAGTTTATAAACTTAAAATTTCTAGAGGAACCATACAACAATTTTACCATTGGGAGTACCCCCTTGGTGCCACCCATCTTCAAGTACTCAAGTTCAACACATTTTCAGACAGATGAGGCAATATAACTATTACATGAAAAAACTTTGAAAAAGATTGAAGATACCCATATCCGGATTTAGATACATGTCCATATCTAACACTCAAACCCAAGTTCAAGTAAAATAGCCTATCAGACCACAGTTCATGAGTTGCTATTCCTTTCCAATACATGGAACAAGAAGGACCATTTTCCTCATTCAACCTCACAAGCAAACCTACTTTCACCCATACTCTCTCAAGGATTTTGAGAAGCATTACCTCATTTGATGATATCATCCCATCTCTTGTAAAATCTATATGCAATTTATGTAATGAACACAAGAAAAGGATCAAATCCCAGGGTGATGATGGGGAAGTTGAAGTTATTTGTCTACCCTTAGGACTAATAAGAGAGAGACCCAGATCTATTTGGGGTTTTTTTTAGAAATTTTGCTTAGGGTTTATTAATCCATATGCTGCTTTATATGACCGGTCATATTACATACATAAATAGGAAACCAGTTCTAGAAAGGAAATAAATTAACTGAAATACAGTCACAATCAAGAAATAATGTTGCAACCTAATCCTTAATTAGAATTGAAATTAATGGCCCTTCCTAACACAGGTTCAGCCCATAACAAATTACCACAAGGATTAAGAAGAGTTGACATCTAGAATATAGCTTTGACATATCCAAATTCAGAGGCTTCCTTTTGGAGAGATGCATATCTAGGAATTTAATTGTTCAACATGATGAAAATATAGCTCTAATTCTTATAAACAGCTAGATCATTCAGGTCTTGGAATTGCAAAATAACTGTAGCATGAGACTAACAATTTAATATCTGCACATGGACAACAAAATCGTTTAATGGATCACAAGATAGAAAAGCATACCGTTAACTGACGTTCTGAGACAACTTCCTCAGTTGCAGAAGAGTAAAGTGCACTCATTAATGCAGCACAAACAGTAGCGTCTGGACACATGGATTCACCAGAAGGCAGGCGGAGCATTGCAGTAGAATGCAATTCAAGAAATAGAGGTTCCATCGATTCACTAATATGTTCCACCCGAGAAATAAGCCATGGGTTTCTTTCCCCTGTTATAAGCATTAAGATCATAAACCGTAAAGGCATCAATATGGTGAGACAAAAGAAAAATAGAAAACATCCACACTCCATGGAAGCAAAGCTACCAAATTGCCTTACTCAGTAGCAATAAAAAAGATAAATCCAATGTCTCTTTGGCTGCCATTATTGCTCTTTGTTTTTCCTCTACTGAAAGTTCGTCGGGAGAAACTTCTGCATTCGCTAATTCAATTTTGAGCCAGTTGCGATACGTTGCATCACAGGAGTAGTATTCACTCTATTTAAAATGAAAATTAGGATAAGCTTATAGAAGAAAGTAAAGAATAATCTACCAATGCCAATAATTTATGCATGTATGAAAGTAAAAGCATACCCAGTCTTGAAACTCTTTCAGATTCTCAGAAACATAATCCTCAAAAGTATCAGGAGTTTCAGAAAGCTGCTTCAAAGGCTCAGCAAGAAAACTAAGCAATTCATGTGCACCTATTGGCATTGCTGGGACTCTCCACATAGAAATCAGAGCAAACTCCCTAAATAATATATTGCTATAGGAAAGAAATGATGGTTAAATGCCTGATAGAGAACCCTTCAAATCAGATTAAACTAGAATTGATATGATTTGGGTAATGCATAAAAAGCTTTCATAGTTGAACTAAATTTATAAATGGTACAATAGGGAAAAAAAACCAAAATTAATCTCCAATGATAATAAGGAAAGAAATACCTGTGTATTAATGCTCGCATAAGAAGTTTGGCACTAATATCTTTAACATTGGTAATTGTGGAGGGAGGTGTGAAGCAGAGCCATTGGACAACCAAAGCTTTTTGAAGACTCTGAAGCCTATGTTGCTCCACAACGTCAGATGTTTCATCAAATTTTCCAGCTTTGGTTTCTCGTGATCGTGACAAAAGCCTGTGTTATCATGACAAAGCATTCCAACTTTAATTGAAATCAATGGATCATAACTGCCAAGTATATAGGCTTCAGAAAACACAGGAATACCTCTCAATAATTTCTTCAAAGCTTCCTTTCGAATCATCCCCTTGAGAAAATGGCAAATACTCCATGGCAGAAAGGAAGATTTTATATTTGACATGCACACTGTTGCCAAGGGAAGAAACAAAACGGTGGTGAGCAGAGATAAATGGAGAAAGAATAGTACAGATAATTTTGCAATATCTTAAACAGATAACTCTGTTTTTCCATTTCATTTTGACATCATCTTAGTGATATCTCAAAGACTCAAACTAAGATCAACAATAAATGACAGAAAGTACGGTTTCTAAATATTTAAATCATGAGCCAGTGGGTCCATACTAAAGCAAATTAAAGCAGAAAAACAAAAGAGACAAGAAACATGGATATATGTCTTGACTTGGACAAAGCGGTGGCTAAAACTCTTTTTGTACACCCATTTGACACAGGTTCAAACCCTATCAACCCCCTTCCCCCACCCTTAATATTGTATCAGAAAAAGAAAAAAAAGAAAAAAAAAAGAAACACGGACATAGAAATGAAGACAGCAGACAGTGATTCTACCTGTCTTTCCTTTATTTTTTTTGGGCTAGCCGAGACTTTCATTAAATAAAATACATGGCATAGAAAAATAAAGACAGCAGACAGGTTCAAACCCTATCACCCCCATCCCCACCTTACTTTTGACAACTTAATTAGCCTCAAATATCTCTTCTCATTCACACTTTCTAGACTATGGTCACACAACAAAACATAGCCCCACCAGACACATTATAAGAACTTAAGATGCAACAAGTTCTAAAATACTTTCTTTTCCCTTCCACAGATTAATACAATATGCATAATTCTAACACCTTATAAGATGCAACAAGTTCTAAAACACTTTCTTTTATCTTCCACGGATTAAATAATAGGCATAACTCTAGAATAGCAGCTCAAAAAAGTATAGTTATGATGCTTCGTTGTTGATTAACATGGATTATAGAAAAAACAAATATGCAAGTCACTGATGTCCATGAGGGCAAAACAACCTGGCAATTAAAAGTACCCAATGACAAAACGTAGCCCATCTCAGTAATGAAGAACAGCAGAGGAAAAACAGATAGAAAACGACATAGAGCTATTACCTGCTATTAAACCTAAGCTCCATCATGTGCACAAAGAGGTCAATGCAACGATGACTTGCAAGCTGAGAAGCATAAATGCCAACCAATTCTTCATGATGCTTTGAAAATAGAAACAATGAATACCTGAAATTTTGATTTTCCAATCCAGCATACAAAGCAAACTAAGTGAACCTATCCATAAATTGAAGGTGCTTTCTCTCTTATAGAACACATATTGCAGGACTTCTTCAACATAATTTACAACCTAAAGGAACAAGCTATTATGAGAGATATAATGCCTATATTAGAGTCATGCTCAATAACAAATTCTCCCAAGAGAGTAAAATCAGCTAGAACATGTTAGATAGCTCCTTCTGCTTTATTATTACCCAAAAAAAAGGATCTTTTTATTGGAAAAATATATGAACTCCATGTAAAGAAAAGTGTTAATTGAAGCTTTTTGGTAAATATCAATATTTGGGTGCTTAAACAAACGTGGGTAAGAAAAGGACCCACTTCATAGCTTGATGTCTTCACAACCTTTATATGCCTTTCTTACATCAAAATTTTTATCAACTGAACTTATGTGTTCGCAACTTCTATTCCTTCCTCAAATAAAAAATTTCATCAACTGAAGGTCATGGTTTCCAATCAATTCAGATTATATGTTCTTAATTCCATGTTGTTTTAGTTAACATGCATGCTTTTCGCATAGGTTTCATAGACTTCCAACATTTTTCATGTGCGGAAGAACTAGGCCAAGCACTTAAGAGATTCAACTTGCTTATCTGAACCATGATGTCTCAACATAATGCACAAATGAGAAAAATCCACTAAAACTAGCATAACATATGCAGAATAAATTGATGCCTGCATATTTCAGAGTCAGAATGACTATCGGTTGAAATCACTCCACACCATTACGATGAGAGCTACAATAAAACAAGAATTTGGAAATTACTCACATGTGAACAATACGATCACCAACAGTCATAAGCTTTTCCCTGAAGGTATCTTTAATTTCTTCAGCAAGTAGATACCTAAGAACAAGCACTACATGCGCACCGAACCGAATCATCTGAGGATCACGAGGCCTGGAAGAAATTAAGATGCACGTATAAGAAAGAATGTTCCAATACAACTGAGAATAAATCCCATTGATTTTACCTTCTCCTGCACCATAATACCAATAAAAATAGCAGCCCTGCGACCCTTGTTGAAAAGCTCATTTAGAAGAGCTCACTTAAATAGGAATAAACAAATAGAGCTGGCTACTTCCAATCGCAATTGCTTCTATTTTGTTAAATGGGAAAACGTTAACCAAAGCCTAGTGAAATTGGCTAATGTAATATTTCTAGAAAGAAAAGCTTAATCAAATGCATTATGTTTTTTTCTTGATTCAGCAGTGATGTCAAGGCGAGAGCCTAGGTACTACGGTGCAGTGTAAATGGCCATTACCGCCTCAGCCACCTCAAGGTGAGGCGACTTCAATCAGGCGAGCGCCTGGTATGCTTTTCAGGCGACTTTGTTGAAAAACCGGGCGCAAAAAAAAATAAAAAATAAAAAAGCACCTCACTAAAGAGCCATTCCATTCTCCTGTTTTTGTTTTTTTTTTTAACTTTTAAAAGAAAAATATAATAAATGATTTTTTAATTAATTATTGACCTAATTTTATTATATAAAAACCTAGTTAACTCTTAAAAGTTAAAACTTTTCAAGAGAAGATGAAGGAAATTTAGAGCTAATGTCTGATAATGATATTTAGTTTCGTTCTTATGGTGTTTTATTTTACAATACATTAAGTAAATTATTAAACTTAAAACTATTGAACAATGTTTTGAATTTATAAATTGAACTATATTAAAATTTATCTTTCTTTTACGATGCAATTAATACTTATTAATTATATGTATTAGTTACATATGATTTTATCTACATTTTACATATATATTTATATCTATATGCTTGCACCTCGGTTTACTCGGGCGAGCACTTTTTTTGCACCTTGCACCTCAGGTTATATAGAGGTCCTAGTGCCTCAAGTGTGCCTGGCACCCTTGACAATGTTGGATTTCAGTAAAAGAAATGTATCAAAGGCAAAAAAGACTTTACAAAAATGGGAATAGAATAATCTTTAACCGGTGCCTATAGGCAGCCTTAACCGGACCCTTTATTAGATACTGGTTGATGTGGCTTTCAAGAAGTACTACCTGGAGATGTTTTGATCATCTTCTGAAGGTGCTATCCACGACCATATAAGCTCAAGGAGAAGTGGTATATTCCCTAACATTAGATTCATCTGCCAAGCAATGTGTGGTTAGAGAAGCCACCAAAAAGTTTAATGGAATCCATTAATAAAGGAAACAAGATCTAACAAATCACTTTCAATGTACATGTATCTAGAATGAATTACCAATGCTCTAAGAAACAAAAATTATCTCCCTGTATGTCAATTCAATCCAGGAAGTGAAACTGGTGAAGCCTATGTAGCTAAGATCAGGGGTTCAATGAGGTAAAAAGTAAGGAGTACACCCCAATTTCTCCAAGTGCCTGAAGAGTGAGCTTTTTAATTTTCTGTTCATCTATAACAGCTAGTTTCTGTTTTAGTTAATTAATCTCCCACCCCCACCCTTTATTTTTTCTCTTTCTTTTGGTAGGCCAGAATGACTGTTAAAGATTGTAGCATTATGATCTATATTTATGCAAACAGAATCAGAGTAAAACAAAGTGTGCAAAGTCTACTTGACAGAAACCTCGATTTGACGTTGCTGTTCCTTGCATCCCCGAGTTACTGCTTCATGCACCATTTCACTAAATCATGGGAACAAAAGACAAAGAAAGGATATAACAAATTCACCAGTATGACAACGGATAACTTAGTATTAGGAAGGGGGGGACACATTATAAAGATACCCTGAATGAAGTTTCTGAAGAAGAGCGGAAAGGTCTCGTGGTTGCTGGTTCAAAACTTGCAATGGCCAACTTTCAGGTCCAGGTGAAGGCTGCGAGGTACCATCAATTCCTCCTGGACTTCCATCAATACCATCTCCATAGCTTTTTAATTGTTCCATCCTGCCAGGTTGTGAACGAGCTAATTCTAGATCTACCTGAATTTCAAGCCATGATTTGGCCATTGCCCAACAGGCAGTCTGCAGACACAGACATCAGATTTTAATGACTTGATCTTTGGTGAAGTTATTATGAGCATTTCACAAGGGTATTATATATATAACATAAAGCATCAGCAAAAAGAACATATTAGCATTTGAAATGCCTCCTAAGATGTTTATCTATTCAGAAAAGCATACCTCCCAGTCCGTACAGATCGGAAGCATGCGCTTTAAATTGCTACATTGGGCAGCATATACAGCTATTTCATATTTCCCACCATTTTGCTCAAAAATCCTCTATGAAAAAGAAAGGGCAGCAAATGTTAGGGAAAGAGAGAGGAAATACTCCATTAACTCCACATAATACAGTGGACCTCATGCATTAACCACTATCCTTGCATTTAAGAGAGAGAGAGAGAGAGAGAGAAATGGAAGACTTTCAAAAGCACCAAGATCCGAAAACCATGACAAATACTATTCTTCTCCTGACGAGAATACAGATAAAACCCAAAAGGTTAAAACTTGCAAGGATAAACTCAACCAATGAAATAGCCAACTAGGTATTAAACATGTCCAACTCCAAAATCAAAGTGGTAATAGAATCATCAGATAAGATGGTTGTTATATTAACCTCTGATGCACAATAGGAAGCCCATTTCCAAAGGCGCCACTGATGACCAATGCCACTCTCAAGTTCAATAGCTTGCAGACTTCTATTTTTTCCATTCTTCATTAGGGCTTCAATAGAAGGAAATAGGTCTAACCCTCCGAATGGGCAAATAGTTGCAGATCTCCATGGCTGCAAAATTAAGCTATTTATCTGACAGCACGCAAAAAACACAAGCAAGTTAATCTGTATTCATTAACGTTGTCAAGTTCTGAATACCTGTCCAGCAGACCGGCAAAGCTCACATGCCTCTTCCAGTCTTCCAGCCCTTAACAGAGTCCAGACATCCTCAAGTAGAGACTCATCTTGTTTCTGTCAAGGAAAAACTGTCAGTATATATTTTATATTGTTATACCTCTATCACAAACTCCTAAAGGAAATTCGATCATGATGGTAAAAAAACGATACAGATATGTGATTCTCACATATTCAACATAAGAATTCTCCCTCTCACCCTCTCTATATTAGAAGGGTACTTTTGCACCCTATCCCTCTGACTAATACTGCAAATATCATATTGGGAGATAAAAGCAAATAATAAAGGAAGTCATTAGAATTTTTAAAACAAATTCATGGAGAGTACTTTATCGTCAGGCAGCTGATGGGCATGTTCCCGTGTTGGAGCATCAAAATCTAAGTGGTGAATAGTGTTAGCAGCAGAGGCACCCTTTTTGAGAAACCTCTGAGTATGGTACCAAATTCCAGAGTTGGGAAGATAGGTACCAACATGAGATCCTCGCACCTGCAGAAAAATAATAAACACTAATGTCAAAAAAAATCTAATGATATAGGATACTTTTATGAAGCTTCCTTACAAGCAAAAATTAACCATAAAAAATTACTAAAAATACGCATGCTTTAGCCAAAGAAACTGAGAATCAAGTTTTCCTGTCCACAACTAAGCGGTTACAGAAGCACTTACGACAGACATGACACCTTATCAAACATCAGATGTCCAATCAAGCATGTGACAGCAAAACAGATGCCAAGCAAACTCATAGTTTGAATGGTTGAAGCATACAAATTTAAACATGTTATACTATGAATCTTAATTTTTTTTTTTTTTAGATGCAACTATTCACCTTATTCAGCAGATCTACTTACTAAAAGTACAACTGAAAAGAAACATGAGAAGATAGTGAAGGGAGGAGAATAGTGAAAGACCGAAAGCTTCGCTTTTCCAAGAAGTCATAACATGTATGGTCATGCCACTAACTGCTTCTTCGTCAAACAGTATAATGAATCAAACAACAATGATAAACTAGTCAACAAAATCGATCACCTTGTTCTCCAGATCTAGCGCTTTAGAAGCCAATTCTTCTAGCCATTGAACAATGCGGAGGCATAACTGTGCTGTGTGATCATTCGCAACAAATTGGCAAGCCTCTATATGTGATGTTGAAGGGGACTGTCAAAATCGATAGATTCAAATAAGAGTAAAGCATTTCAACTTAAATTAGAAGGTAGTCAAAAGGAATACTAGCATCCAGTTGCAGCAAAAGACTCAGTACTAAGGGCAAAATATTGGAAAGGAAAAAATATACCAGAATGAGCTCTTCAGGAGGTTCATCAGTCACTGCAAGAACAATGGAAACTGTCATCAACTTTCATCAAACATCCGAAGCTCAAGGATGAAGTTTAAAGCCAGTAGAACAAAGAAAACTAAAAAAAAAGTATATTGCCAAAGATAATGCAAGCACTGCAAGAAGTGTGATCTGAAAAAAAAGATGCAGGATAACTTGGAAAACTTCAGAATTAAAATACTCTTTGTTCTAAGATATCAGTTTTTGCCAAAATATTTTGAAGGTTAGCGATTTATTTCCTTTTCCATAAAGGTACCACAGGAGAGACCATGTAGCAGCCTCATCAAGCAGAAGTTGAGCCTTCTGCCTCCTCAATTTATCCTCTACAACCCTATGGCGTATGTTGGATTCATATCTGTGCACAATAACCAAGAGGGAATTAAAAGGCCACCCAAGAAATTGATGTTACCTAATTTAAAAAGAAAACGAACAAATTGTTCTCTGTTATATATAGAGAGAGAGAGAGAAACATTCAGAAACCTGTCTCTAATTCATAATTTTAAGTGAAAAATGCCCATCTTGGCTTCCTTGACTCATAAAAAAGACTCAATAATGCATAAGTAAAGCACATTAAATAAGTGCCATTGGATCTTCTTTCTTTCAGAAAAAAGAACAATGATAAAGGCATATGGCATGGTAAGATGCTCAAAATCAAGACATAATCCGGATAAGAAAAGAAGATCAAACAGAAAGGAATTTGAAATTATAAGCATATCCATAGTATTTCATGTACAAGTGTCTACATGTTGAAGGATACACCTATGCAACTTATAAATATAATTAGTACAAGACACACCTAATTGACTCTGAAACATTCCGGCATATTCTCTCAAATTGTAAAATCAGGTCAGGAATCGGCATTACCCCTGAAAAATATGAAGTTGTGAACATAAGTAGCTTGAATGGAGAAGCCATTTCAAGAGAACAAGAATTGAAAACAATATAATTCTAAATTACAGGCAACGTATGATATTCTCAATACCACACCAGCTGGCTACTAGCTTCCTTTTATATGATTGCAACCAAATATTAGTGCTCCAATATAGAAATATATACATATTGATCAGTCAATCTACAATCGATGCACATAACAATACACACATCATTAACCCGGTGCTTTAATTCAGTTTTCATGAGTTTGTATATTTCTCTTCTTACAAGTAAAACTTTATTCATTGATATGCATACAGTAATGACCTTCAATCAATCTCACATTAACACATCCAAGGCTAATAGTATGCAAATTATCAGTTTCTTAACTCCTAGAAATTAATATAGCTGAACTGAATCAAGGATTCTCCACAAATCCCAAGACATAATAATCAAAAACAATCATCACAGTAACACCTTGTTTGGTTGAAACAAAAGAAGTGAGTTAAATAGTTTCAACTTTGAGCTGTAGCATATAATATAAGTGATAGTACTTCAAGCACCATGAAAAGCAGAATCAAGTAGAGATGCAAACGAAGCGAAGGTTGCGTCTCCATTATCTGCCAATAAATCATCCTCAATCTTGCAAGCTTTTAGTGCATGACTTCCTAATCTGCGGATTGAATCAACACCATTATCAATCTCTGCAGTTCTATGACCATCACTTGATGGCCTCCTCTTAGAAGCCGACCGCTCCCTTGCAGGTGTTTCTTCAAAATAATCAGTATCAAAGCTCTCAGCCTCTTGTTTGATGTTTTCAAGAAGAAGTGCTGCATTAGTAGGGCTGTGGATAATCTGTCCCTCATACAACAACTTAGCTTCGTTGAACTTCGAAATGCCACTTTCTTGCCGTGGAGATATGCTAGAATTTGAGTATCTTTTCCTGCAGGTAGTCCATATTACATTATCCACACAAAGTGAGAATTAAAAGGAAGGAGCAATACCCATATTCATATTCTATGCTGTTCCCACTATCTGTTTCTCATTGAGTACCCATGTCCAACACATATCCGGACATCTGTAGTAGAATATGACCCTCTAAGTACATGAAAACCCTTTAGAACTTAAATTTAAGCATACCCGTGTCAGACACATATCCATATCCGACACTCACACTCAAACTCGAGCCCAAGTAACATAACTCATATTCAACAATGTAAAGAACAATCTGAAACAGTGTGATACTAAACATCTTCAGTCTCTTTTCCACTTCTCAAGTCTTTAATCCAAAGTTCGAATAAATAAATAAATAACCCATTACATGCCAATCAAACTCAAAACCCAACTTCTAAAGATTAAAAAAGGAACAAAAACCACCATCAAACAAACTTAACACGTTACTCTCAGAAGTTGGTTTTAGGGAATAAGCTCGAATCCATCAATTTCTAACAATTCACACAATTCCCAAAAATTTAAAAAAAAAAAACTCTAAAATAACAGCCAGAAAACCCAAAACAATCAAAAATTAAAGATATATTAATGTAAAAAAAAAAAAGGATTCTTCAAATGTTACCCATAACGACGAAACTTTTCCCTAGCGGAGTGATCTTGGGGGTCAAAGTAGCTGGGAGACGTTTCCATGTCGACGTCCATAATGGGTTTTACAATGGGGGCGTACTTCAACTTCAAAAGATAGTTTTCAAAAAGAAACACTGAAACTTCAATGGATTTGAGCTTTTTTTTTTACAATGGGGGCGTTTTGTTTAACTTCAAAAGATGGTTTTCAAATCGAAAGAAGCGTCGGAAGTTCAATGGATTTTTTTTTGTGGGGTGGGGGTTAACAAAGAAAATAACACTAATGAAGAAGCTGTAATTTGAGTGCGGAATCTGTTCAACTTCAAAACCTCGGAAAAAAGTTTAAGGGTTTAAGATTAAAATGTTAAAATACAAAAAGGCTCGCTCAATTTGTATATCTTTTCGTTTTCATCCTCCATTTTAAAAATTTTATGTTTTAGTGCCTAATTGACCTATCCAGTTGCAGAACTGAAAAAAAATAGGCTAAATACTCAAATTAGAGTCTCACATTTTACAAATTGGTCAAATAAATGTTAAATCTTTTTAAATAGTTAAATAATAATCAAAATTTATGAAAATACTTAAATAAAGACTTTTCACTCATTACACCCTAATTTATAGTAAAAATTAAGTGAATGTTGACATGTTTATAATTAAACATATGATTCAAAAGTTACTTGAATAGAAATACAAAAAATTAAAACATAATTTAAAACTTAATATATAGTATTTGAAAAGTCATTATTTGAGGTTTTCATGTATACAATATAAATATTAAATATATACGACTATTCAGGTCAATATGTGGTTTTCAATCCAATCAGTTTAACCACTTCAATTGAATAAATTAAAATAAAAATATATATTTAAAAATAGAGAAAATTAATTCAATTAGTTTAATCGCCTCATTCATGAGTTAATCAATCTAACTCTTAATTCTAAAATATTATCCTAATTAATTTTTATCCAATTGATCTTACAGATTGATTTGATCCGATCCTGAAAATAGTGTTACAAACTCGACATAATACAAATAGAAAAAAAAAATTATGTTAATTTTTTTTCCAAAATGGCCAGTTGAATTTTTTTCCTTTGAAAGAAGGGAAGTTGTGTTTAGGGTGGAGGAAAATCATGAAGCTATGGAAAAGAAAATAAGGTTAATATATATTTTGTCTCCTAAGTTTATTCATTAGTATTTAGTTGATATCTAATTTTTTTTAAATTTAGTTGGTATTCGAATTTATATTTTATTATACAGTTTGACACTTCTGCATTAATATCGTCAATTTGTATTGGTGTGACACTGATAGTCAATCTAATGGTGAAACAGGACAATCTCTTAAAAATAAAAAATCTTCAAAAACATTTAAATTAAAAGAAAGTACAATTTTTTTTCACATCAAAAAAATGAATCTGAATAAATGGTTGCCCGGATACGTTTGAATCCGGATCCAAATTCATTCCAAATATATTGAGTAATTTTATATATTTTTATAAAACATCAGTTGTTGTTATTAATTTGAAAAATATATGAAGTCACAGGACTGGACTAATGCTGGAGCCACCTTCAGCCAAGTGCAGCAACCTCCTCCATCGTCCGAAACAGCACGTGCAGGGTGAGAGAATCCAAATGGTCATTGGCTCAAATGTAACGTGGATTGTGCCATTTCAAGAGAAGCAAACTCGACAGGTATTGGTGTTGTTGTGCATGATAATACTGGAAGGTTCGTGGTTTTGATGTTGCTATGGAGCCACATCTAGTTGAAATCACCACATTATTGTTGTAGTTACCCTCTTTGAATCTCGACATTATCATTTTGGAAACCAACTACAGAGAAGTAGTCTTGAGGCATATCTTTCAAAATTTGGTAATATTGTTAATGGTTGCTTATGTTTTACACTTCAATTTTATTATTTGTCCTTCTATCGGACACGACAAAATACTAATAAAGCGACTCATTATTTTGCTCAAGCAGTTTTATCTTCATTCTTAATGGGATGACCCTCATTTTATTCATGCAATTTTAAGTTTTGATATTTGTACTATTTCTTCCAATGAACTTTCGGGTACGATCTTATTTTTTGTTAGATTTTTTCTTGTTGTTCTACTTCAAATTATATTTTCTTTTGTTTGGTCTAATATATTCATTTTTTTTCGAGAATTCAATTTTTTTGAAGTTGAATATCCAATTTTTTTTATAATGTATATTTAAGCGCGTTTAAATCCACTTCTTTCTAGTTGTTGCAATAGCAACAATGTCAATTAAGTTAAGGTTCAATTGACAAATATTCAAATTGTTTTCTTAATTGATATTTTAGTTAATTGATTTATAATCTAATTTTATTCCCATATTTTACATAAAAATAATTTAAATAATTATTTTCTATATAATTTTATAATAATACTTATTAGTTTTATTTATAATTTACGGCCCATAGACCATGTTTGGGCTCACAAGTTAGTGCATTAGCCATCGGTAAAAGTACCACAAAACTTATTACACTTTAGATTGCATTATAATCACTTTACTAAAAATGGACAAATTAACCCTTACACATTAGATGAGTGAGCAAAACAACTATTCTATTAAAATTTGATGTTATATTAACAAATTTAACCCTCAATTTTTACATATTTATTCAATTTGACCCCTACTCTTTTATTAGAAATAAATTAAAAAATTTTGAAACTAACAAGGCTAAAGGGTAAAAAAGATCAATTAAAACCTTTTAAATTTTAAACATTATTAAATATATAAATTTTAAAATTATAATATTTTTATTAAAAAATAATAATACCGACCTAGTAAAAGAGTAGGGTCAATTTTAAAAAAAAAAAATCTTGTAACTATTAGATTTTAATGAGTCGATATTGTTATTTTTTAATAAAAATTTTATAATTTTAAAATTTTTATTACTTTATTTATAATTTTAATGAGTTTTGAATATTTTTAAAATTTTAAAATTAAAAACACACAAAGATTAAAAATCACCAAATTAAAGTACATAGACTAAATCCACAACTTTTCAAAAATATAGAGAATAATATCAGAATTTAACCCATATATATAATATTACACCATTTGTTACTAGCCTTAGAATAGGATATGATCCCCACAAACTTATTAGATATCGTGTAAATCAATCAGTTGACAATTTTATTCAGAAAAATACCTAACAGGCTAAAAATACAAGGAATTCATAACTCTTTAGAACCATAACCCAGAGCATAATGTACCAAATGTCACATTGTCGTATATGTAAGATTATGATCGTAAGCTTACTATCAAGTATTAACAGTATGATTTGCAACATATACAATGCACACATGCATATAAGATAATCATATTTCAGTCAAATTTGAAAAATAATATTTCAGTTAAACTCTATTTATTTGTTTCAATCAAACTCTGATTAGTCTAGATTATTTTATTATTATTTGACCTATAAATTTAAACTATAATTAGGCTCTTTTACAACCTTAGAAAATACACCCAATAGATATTAGAACTCATAACACATTTAGAGAATTTTGTGTTTACGTTTTGAGGGTTCTTTGTTTTCGGGTTTTCAGGGTTTAATGTTTATCTCCATCTTTTGTACTCTTCGTTCTTTTGCCATTATAGTAAAATTATCATTGCCCGTGGTTTTTTATCCTCTTTGGGGGAGTTTTTCTACGTTAAATTTGTGTGTTCAATTTCTCAATTTATTCCGCTATTTTTTCACTTGTTGCTTAATCGGGTCGATCCTAGCAAGTGGTATCAGAGCTAGTTCAATTTTCATAGATCAGCCCATTCAGATATGGCAGCAACAAGGTTTGAAATTGAGAAGTTCGATGGTGAGACAAATTTTAATCTGTGGCGAGTTCGGATGATGGCAATTCTAGTTCAAACCGGCTTGAAAAAGGTTGTTACCGGGAAAAAGCCTAAGAATTTAAATCAAACAGAATGGGAAGAGCTTGATGAAAAGGCCTTGTCTGCAATCCAGTTGTGCCTCGCGAATACGATATTGCAGGAGGTATTGATGGAGAAAACCTCATCCGCCTTGTGGAAAAGGTTAGAAACTCTTTATGCGACTAAGTCTCTAGCTAACCGTTTAGTGTTGAAACAACGTCTATTTACGTTTCGAATGAACGAAGGTGAGCTTTTTAAAGATCACATCAGCCAATTCATTATTTTTTTAAATGATTTAAAGAATGTTGAGGTTCATATTGACGATGAAGATCAGGCTATGCTATTATTGTGCTCTTTACCCCCTTCATACAAGTTTTTCAAGGAGACGCTGATTTATGGCAAAGACAAACTCTCATTCGAAGATGTGAAGGGTCATTTGTTGAGTAGAGACAAACTCGAAAATAAGTTTGGTTTGGATAGCAAGGCAGATAAGCAAGCTTCCATTTTGGTAACATCAAAGAAACGAGAAAAAAGGTGTCGCTATTGTAAAAAGTTAGGTCACGTCAAAGCAGATTGTTATAAACTGCGAAATAAAAGAGCTGCTGAGAGTAACGAGGAAGATGTAGCTGGTGCTAATTTGGCCGATGAAAGTAGTGATGATTTCTTGTTAGTGTCAACGAGCGATAATTCCAAGTTCACGTCCAAGTGGATCCTAGATTCGGGATGTTCTTTCCACATGTGTCCCAATGGAGAATGGTTCTCCACATACAGATCGGTTGAAGGTGGAGTTGTGCACATGTGAAACAATTCATCTAGTAAGGTAATTTGTATTGATACTGTTAAAATTAGTATACACGATGGGACGATTAGGACACTCTCAGATGTCAAGTATGTACCTGATTTACGAAAGAATCTCATCTCCTTGAGTATTTTAGACTTGAAAGGATGCAGAATCAACATCGAGTTGAGCGACATTAAAGTATCTCGTGGATCTCTCATTTTGTTAAAAGGTAAAAGAACCGGTAGTCTTTATATTCTGGAAGGTTCTACAGTGACCGGTGAAATTAGACGTCCCTCGTCCGTTACAGAGTCGAAGTCAACTCGTTTGGAGCGGAGGCAACTTGGTCATAGGAAGGAAAAAGGTATGACCGTTTCGTTGAAGAGAGATTTACTTTTGGATGCAGGTTTTGAAAAGTTAGGCCACTGTGTTCGTGAAAATCAGACCTGGGTTAATTTTGATTTGGCAGTGTGCAAGTCGAAGGCTAGAAGTCTTCCAGTTTCTAAGCACAGATTCGACTCAGTTAATTCCCTGCATAGTTCAAGATAGGCTCGTGGCGAGCTTTGGCAAAGATGGCGTTATGGAAATATGAGTCATGTAACACCCCTAACCCGTATCCGTCGTCGGATTAGGGTTAAAGGCGTTACCGGACAGATCGAAGACTTTTACAGATAATTCATAACTTAATCATCATTTCACATCAAGTGTCCCTTAATTAGGTCAACGAGACCTTAATCATGCTTTAAAATAGGATCAGGACTAAACCGAACACATACTAAAGTTCTCAAAAATTTAAAACTTTTTAAAGTTACAGAGGTCACACGCCCGTGTGGGCAGGCCGTGTGCCTCCTACGGCTACTAGACACACCCATGTGTCTTGGCCGTGCCAAAACAGAGCTTGTATACTGACTTAAGTCCACGGCCACCAGGCACGCCCGTGTGCCATGGCCGTGTACTCTTAGGCTAGATACTGACTATTTCACACGGCTACCAGGCACGTCCGTGTACCATGGCCGTGTATACTTGGGCTAGCTACTGACTAAATCCCACGGTCACTATGCACGCCCGTGTGCCACGACTTATAAGCAAAATAGGCCATTTGCAAGGCCATAATGCCACCCACACTTGGGTTTACCCTACAAGCAACATACCAAATCATTTCAAACACATTTGACATTCAAAAATTATGTCAAAAGATCAACATTTAATTTCATCCAATCACAACTCCAATCATGCTAACTTATATACCAATTTGTACAACCAAAACACATATACATCTAAGCATGATTCATCCATATTTACCTTCCATGTAACCATTTCATTGATCAAACATACATACTCATAATGCATTCATAAGCTTACCATAACCTTGATCATTTCAATAGCTAACTTGCCATACCAAAACATGCATCATATATCATATTTACTCATGCATATTACCAACACTTATCTAGCCACATCTCATGGCTACTTTTACACAAATCAAACATATCCAAAATGACTAGCCTATACATGCCATATCTAGCTATATACATATTTCAAAAGTACCAAAACAAGTTGAGTAGTGTGATAACGATCCTCGACGATCCCAGAGCCTTCAGTAGCTTTAACGATCTATAAAACAGAGCAAACACACACAGAGTAAGCTTTCAAAAGCTTAGTAAGCCATACACAAATAAACTTAGCATAAAATGTATATAACCAATTTGATACAATAACCTTATTGATTCTCTTAACAAATTCATCACATACATTCTTTGGCTCATTTGCTTAGCCATATCTTACCATATTCTTCAACTCAAATATCACATATACACATGGCTCATTTAAGCATATCTTCACATATTATCTCATCGTTTCCATATACATAATCATCTTAGTAATTTCATATAGATACTTACCTTTCATACACACTTAGTGTGCATATCAAACGTACCTGAAACGGATATACAAATCACATAGTCGTTCGTATCTCGGATTTACCTGTTGAACCGTTTGGAATCTAATAGGATTTTTAGAGTGCTCAAAATAGTCGGACAATGCCAACGTCCCAGACGTGGTGTAACACCCCTAACCCATATTCGTCACCGGACTAGGGTTACGAGGCATTACCGAACAAAACACAGTTTAAAACAGACATTCTTTACAATTTATACACCCAGTAATGTATTCTCCTTTATAAAATTTTACGAAATAAATTAATAAACCAATCTCTTATTCATACAAGTTAAAAATCCTATATTTGAATCGCATATCTAACCACACAAATCATGCTTTATCGAACATTCTTGTAACAGTCCGGTTTATACCCTAGTCAGAACAGTGGTTTCAGGACCATAAATCCGAGTCCGTATAATATTTTAATATTATTTTTTGTGCCTCTGATAAGTGACTAAGTATGTGCTAAATTTCTGTGAATTAATTTGTCCGTTTGTGTGTTTATTTTGACAAAAGGATTGAATTGCATTAAATGTGAAAGTTGCTTGCTATTTGTTAAAGTACCAATTTGTTGTGGCTTTGTAAATGTGAAGGCCTTATATGGCAATTAAGCCATTAATAAGATAATGGATGGTAAATGGCCGAATATACCCTTGTTGTTTAATGGTGTCAAATGTCTTTTAAATGGCTAAAAAGGTAAATGAATTATTATTATATTTTAATAGAACCAAAGATGAAAGTGTTCATCTTTTATTTTCTTTTGTTTTGACCGAAACTAGTAAGAAAAAGAAAGGTTTTAAAGCTTTGCATATTCGGCCATTTCAAGCTTGAATTAAGGTATGATTTTGATATGGTTTTTGATAATTTCTATGTTTTTGCAATCGTTGCTTAGTCTACTATCAAGCCCATGTCTCAATTTTGTGTATTGATGATGTTTGTGTGATATTCCATTGATGATATGTTGAGCTTTGAGATGATTTAAGGTGTTAAATGAAAGATTTGAGCTAGATGAACATACTTTGTTCTTGAAATTTTGATGGATTTAGCTAATTAGGGCTAAATTGAGAAAGTAGTAACTTGAAGGACTAAATTGCAAATTTTATGGAAAATATGGGCTTGTATGAGATGTATGAACATTCGACTAAGCATGAGTATGTAATGATTTTGTGAATTTGATGTTTTGAGAAAAATGGACTAAATTGATAAATTGTGCAAATGTGAGGGTTAATTTGCAAATAGCCCTAAATGTGTGTCCTTGAATTGAATTGAATAAGTTAGCGAATAAAAGAGTTAATTCTGAATATGTAAAGATCAAGAACCGAGGAAAACAGACTTAGATCGCGGGAAAGCGAAAGTAACCGAGTAGCCGTTTCTATTTCCGATAAATCGAATCCGAGGTAAGTCATATTGAAAATAAATGTAATTGTATTGAGTTGAGCATATTCATATGCCTATTGTCGATATTGAATGCTTATGAGTTGTAATGCAAATGGTTTCCGAGATAAGATCGACTTGGCGACAATTTTCGAGAAGTCCCGTACGAACCTAGGAATACATAGGTATCTGTTCTGTTTTATCATATAAGACCACGTCCGGGACGTTGGCGTTGATTTGACATTCGTGTAAGACCATGTTTGAGACGTTGGCATCGATATTATCTTTTCGTGTAAGACAACGTCTGGGATGTTGGCATTGATATTATCTTTTCGTGTAAGACCATGTCTGGGACATCGGCATCATATTGATTCAGTATAAGACCACATGCGGGACGATGGCATCGTTATCCGAGTACACGTAAGACCTCGTAAATGCAGGACGTTGGCATTTTACAACTATTCTGAGCTTTCTGAGTATCCTATTAGGTTCCTATCGGTTCAACGGGCAAGTCTGTGATACGAATGGTTAAGTAAATTGTATATCCGTTTCAGGTACATTGATTTATACACTAAGTGTGTATATAAGGTAAGTACCTATGTGATCTTACTATGATGATTATGTATATTGGAATAACAATATGATATGTGAAAGTGAGCATGAATGAGCTATGTTTATATAAGACTTTTGAATTAATGAATGTGACAAATATGGCCAAGTACATGGACCAAAGCATATATGTGATAGTTTGTTAAGTCATTAAGAAGTGCCAATGTACCTATATATATATATGCCTTTCATACTAAGTTTGTTTGTATTATGACTTACTAAGCTTTTGGAAAGCTTACTTTCTGTGTGTTTTCTCTGTTTTATAGGTCGTTAAAGCTACTGAAGGCTCGGGACCGTCGAGGATCGTCATTACACTACTCAAATTGTTTTTAGTACATTTTGGAAATGCATATAGCTAGATATGGCATGTATAGGCTAGTATTTGATATAAGTTTGCTATTTGAACTTAGCCATGTAAATTGGCTAGATATGAGTTGGTAATATGCATTAATGTCTATGATATGTGATATATGTTTTGGTATGGTTAGATGACATTGATAATGGTCAAGTTTTTGGGTAAGTATAGATGAATTGTGCTTGTGTTTACATGAGTTTTAGTCTTGTGATTTGAATGGTTATTTTGGTATGTTCTTAGTTGCCAAATAGGCATGAGATGTCTTGATGATTTTGCTTGTAGGTAAGACCCATTGGGTGGTATTTTGGCCTTGCAAATGGCCTATAATGTCACACAGTTGTGGCACACGGGCGTGCCTAGTGACCGTGGAGTAAAGTCAGATTCAACCACGGAAAGGACACACGGGGGTGTCTAGCAGCCGTGAGAAGCACACGGCCTGCCTACACGGGCGTGTAACCCCTGAAATTTAGAAAAGTTTTAAAATTTTAAGAATGTTTGTATGTGTTTCAGTTTAGTCCCGGCCCTGTTTCTAAGCATGCTTAAGGTCTCGATGACCTACTTAAGGGACACTATGATTGAAATAGTTGAACAGTTGTATGGAATTTTCTGTAAATGTTTCCAATCTGTCCGGTAACGCCTTTAACCCTAGTTCGGCGACGGATACGGGTTGGGGGTGTTACATTTGGTTGGTATCATAGCTACGGTTTAGCCGATTCTCGGACTAACGTAGAATGCTAGAGTCTAGCTATACATGCCATATTTATGAATTTTGATAGTGTGATGAATTCTGACGTATAAAATGTGATTTTTGTATAGTAATGGATCCCGAAAGAGCCGTAGCTGACGACGTAGAAAGTAATGCACCGCTTCGCGCAAGTGAGGTGACACGATCCTCGATCCGAGACCGGGTATGAGCGGTCATGAGGGAGAAGCTAAACAAGCTTTCTTACAGATGATGAGTGAATGGTTTACTCAATTCGTAAAGAATAACCTGACTGTTTCACAACCCCCGCCCCCTGTTAATCACCCTCAGACATCTGTTATGCCTCCGACTATGAATCTGAACTTGTTAAACAAACCTCCAGTTGACAAAACCCGCAAGTATGGGCCTGAAGAGTTTCGGGCTACTAATGATGATGATACCGAGAAGGCAGAGTTTTAGTTAGAAAACACGATCCGGGTATTCGATGAGATGTCTTTGGCTCCGAAAGAATGCATAAAGTGTGTTGTATCTTTGCTCCGAGATGCAGCTTATCAATGGTGGAAAACTTTGATCTCTGTTGTTCCAAAGGAACGGGTGACATGGGATTTCTTTCAAATTGAGTTCCGGAAGAAATATATTAGTGAGAGGTTCATCGATCAGAAACGAAAGGAATTTCTAGAATTGAAACAAGGCCGTATGACTGTTGCGGAATATGAACGAGAGTTTGTCAGATTGAGTCAATATGCTCGTGAATGTGTATCATCTGAAGCAATAATGTGCAAAAGGTTCGAAGATGGGCTTAATGAAGACATCCATTTATTAGTCGGGATTTTAGAGATAAAAGAGTTCATTTTACTCGTTGATTGAGCATACAAAGCTGAAGCACTCAGGAAAGATAAAAAGAAAGCCGAGTCTGAAGTTAGAGATATGAGAAAGAGATTTCAGAATAGATCTTTTCAGTCCGCTTCAAAGAATTTTAAAGATGATCAAAGCCGTTCGAGAGTTAATATGGGATATTCAAATAGAAATCGAGATAGATCACAAATGAGCTCCAAAGCTCCAGCAACTTCAGTGGCAAGTGTTGGAAATGTACGATCCGAGAAACCAGAATGTAAGCATTGTGGGAAAAACATCCGAAGTCAGAGAATGAATGTGAGCTTGTTTTAGATGTGGATCACTTGATCATTTTATCCATGATTGCCCTGAGTCTGTCGAACCAGAGACTATTCAGAATCTGATATCTGATAATGCACCTGTGAGAGGTAGACCTTCGAAGAATGTAAGAAATGTTAGCGGTAGTCAGAGAACTATGAGAGAGACTGCTGCGAGATCCGAAGCTAGAGCGCCTACCAGAGCATATACTATTCAAGCTCGTGAGAAAGCTTCTTCACCAGATGTTATAACGGGTACTTTTACACTTTATGATACTTCTGTGATTGCATTGATAGACCCTGGTTCTACACATTCGTATATATGCATGAATTTAGTGTTCAATAAGACTTTGCCTGTAGAGTCTACTGAGTTTGCTATAAAAGTATCGAACCCCTTAGGTAAAAGTGTCCTGGTTAACAAAGTATGCAAGAATTGCCCGTTAATGTTTCGAGATATCTGTTTCCCTACTGATCTGATGCTATTACCATTTGATGAGTTCGATATCATTCTGGGTATGGACTGGTTGACATTGCATGACGCGGTTGTAAATTGTAAAAGAAAGATTATTGATTTGAGATGTCCGAATGATGAAATTGTACGGATTGAATCTAATGATTTGAATGGTTTACCTGCTGTGATGTCTGTGTTAAAAGCTCAAAAGTATGTGAAAAAGGGGTATGAGTCATATTTTGCTTATGTAATTGATTCGAAAGTATCTGAAAAGAAAGTTGAATCAGTACCTATTGTTTGTGAGTTTTCTGGCGTGTTTCCTAAAGAATTACCGGGTTTGCCTCCGATTCGTGAAGTTGAACTTGGTATTGAATTGTTGCCTGTTACTACACCTATTTCGATAGCTCCGTATAGAATGGCACCAACAGAGTTGAAAGAATTAAAGTCACAGTTGCAAGAGTTGACTGACAGAGGGTTTGCTAAACCAAGTTTCTCACCTTGGGGTGCTCCCATTCTGTTTGTGAAAAAGAAAGATGGCACGATGAGAATGTGCATCGATTATCGTCAGTTGAATAAAGTGACCATAAAGAATAAATATCCGTTGCCTAGAATTAATGACTTATTCGATCAGTTAAAATGAGCTACTGTATTTTCAAAGATTGATCTGAGATCGGGTTACTATCACGCCATGAGTAAAAGATTCGGATATTTCAAAACTGTTTTGTAAGCAGGCACGCACTACGAGTTTTTAGTTATGCCATTTGGACTAACCAATGCTCCTGCTGTTTTTATAGATTTGATGAACAGAATTTTCAGACCGTACCTAGATCGATTTGTTGTTGTATTTATTGATGACATTTTGATTTATTCGCGTAATGAAGCTGAACATGCTGAGCATCTGAGAATCGTATTGCAAACTCTGCGAGAAAAGAAATTGTATGCAAAATTCAGCAAATGTGAATTCTGGTTGCGTGAGGTTAGTTTTCTGGGACATATTGTGTCAGCTTCTGGAATTCGAGTCGATCCGAGCAAGATTTCTGCTATTCTGAATTGGAAACCTCCGAGGAATGTGTCTGAAGTCTGTAGCTTTTTGGGTTTAGCTGGTTATTATCGTTGATTTTTGAAAGGATTTTCAGTGATAGCTACTCCGTTGACTAGATTGCTTCAGAAGAATGTTAGATTTGAATGGTCGGATAAATGCCAGAAAAGTTTTGATCAGTTGAAAACTCATAATGTAAGCTCGAGATTAGTACAACCGTAATCGGGTAAAGAATTTGTGATATACAGTAATGCTTCGTTGAATGGTCTGGGATGTGTATTGATGCAGGAAGGCAAAGTCATAGCTTATGCCTCGAGACAATTGAAGCCTCGTGAAAAGAACTATCCAACTCATGATCTTGAGCTAGCTGCGATTGTGTTCGCACTAAAGATCTGGTGCCACTATCTTTTTGGTGAGAAATGTCACATGTTTTCAGATCATAAAAGTCTAAAATATCTAATGATTTAGAAAGATTTGAACCTGCGTCAAAGAAGATGGATAGAGTTGTTAAAAGATTATGAGCTTGTGATATATTATCATCCGGGTAAAGCAAATGTTGTTGCTGATGCATTGAGTATAAAATCATTGTTTGCACTATGTGCTTTGAATGCTCAGTTAGATTTGTCTGATGATAGTTCTGTGATAGCTGAATTAAAAGCGAAACTGTTTTTTATATAGCAGATATGTGATGCTCAGAAATCTGATAATGAATTGATAGTGAAACGAGCTCAGTGCGATTCGAATTATGAATTTGAATTTCGAGTTGTTGATGATTGCTTGAGTTTTCAAGATCGTATCTGTGTTCCGAGAAATCCAGAATTGATTCAGTTGATTTTGAGTGAAGCATATAATAGTAATCTGTCTGTTCATCCGGGGAGTACTAAAATGTACCATGATTTGAGGTGACACTATTGGTGGTCTGGTATGAAGCGTGATATTTCTGAATTTGTTTCAAAATGTTTAATCTGTCAGCAAGTCAAATTTGGACATCAAGTTAAAATGCAGGTTGCTACAACCGATTCTAATTCTCGAGTGGAAATGGGATAGAGTGACAATAGATTTTGTTTCTGGTTTGCCTCAGACTCCGAGAAAGAAAGATGCGATATGGGTCGTAGTTGATAGATTAACTAAATCTGCCCATTTTATTCCGGTAAGATCTGACTATTCACTTGATAGATTAGCCGAGCTTTACATTTCTGAGATTGTGAGATTGCAAGGGGTGCCACTATCTATTGTGTCTATAGGGACCCGAGGTTTACATCGAGGTTCTGGAAGAAATTGCAAGAAGCTTTAGGCACGAAACTGCATTTCAGTACAACTTTTCATCTGCAAACGGATGGTCAATCCGAACGGATCATTCAAATTCTTGAGGATATGTTAAGATGTTGCATCCTTGAATTTAATGGTTCGTGGGAACAGTATTTGCCATTGATTTAATTTGCATACAATAATAGTTTTTAGACAAGCATCAAAATGGCACCATATGAAGCTCTGTACGGACGTAAATGTCGTACACCTTTGTATTGGACCGAGCTCAGTGAAAATAAGCTACACGGTCGATTTGATAAAAGATTCGTAAGTAAAGTGAAACCGATCCGAGATTGTTTGAAAGCAAAGATCGATCGCCGTAAGTCTTATGCGGACTTAAAACGAAAAGATATAGAATTTAAGATCGGCGACAAAGTATTTCTGAAAGTGTCACCATATAAGAAAGTACTTCATTTCGGACGTAAAGGCAAGTTGAGTCCGAGATTCATCGGGCCGTATGAAATCATTGAGCGAGTTGGACCTGTTGCATATCGATTATTGTTGCCTCCCGAGCTAGAAAAGATACATAATGTATTTCATGTCTCGATGCTCCATAGATATCGATCCGATCCGTCTCATGTGATTGGCCCATCTGAAATTGAAATCCGATCTGATATGTCATATGAAGAAGAACCGATTCGTATCTTAGCTCGTGAAGTGAAAGAGTTAAGAAACAAGAAAATTCTGTTAGTGAAAGTATTATGCAATCGACACGGAATAGAAAAGGCTACATGGAAGTCGGAAGATTCCATGAGACAGTAATATCTGACTCTGTTTAACGGTAAGATTTTCGGGGACGAAAATCCCTAAGGGGGGAGAATCGTAACAGTCCGGTTTATACCCTAGTCAAAATAGTGGTTTCGGGACCACAAATTCGAGTCCGTATAATATTTTAATATTATTATATGTGCCTCTGATAAGTGACTAAGTATGTGCTAAATTTCTGTGAATTAATTTGTCCGTTTGTGTGTTTATTTTGACAAAAGGATTGAATTGCATTAAATGTGAAAGTTGCTTGCTATTTGTTAAAGTACCAATTTGTTGTGGCTTTGTAAAGGTGAAGGCCTTATATTGCAATTAAGTCATTAATAAGATAATGGATGGTAAATGGCCGAATATACCCTTGTTGTTTAATGGTGTCAAATGTCTTTTAAATGGCTAAAAAGGTAAATGAATTATTATTATATTTTAATAGAACCAAAGATGAAAGTGTTCATCTTTTATTTTCTTTTGTTTTGACCGAAACTAGTAAGAAAATGAAAGGTTTTAAAGCATTGCATATTCGGCCATTTCAAGCTTGAATTAAGGTATGATTTTGATATGGTTTTTGATAATTTCTACGTTTTTGCAATCGTTGCTTAGTCTAGTATCAAGCCCATGTCTCAATTTTGTGTATTGATGATGTTTGTGTGATATGCCATTGATGATATGTTGAGCTTTGAGATGATTTAAGGTGTTAAATGAAAGATTTGAGCTAGATGAACATACTTTGTTCTTGAAATTTTGATGGATTTAGCTAATTAAGGCTAAATTGAGAAAGTAGTAACTTGAAGGACTAAATTGCAAATTTGATGGAAAATATGGGCTTGTATGAGATGTATGAACATTCGGCTAAGCATGAGTATGTAATGATTTTGTGAATTTGATGTTTTGAGGAAAATGGACTAAATTGATAAATTGTGCAAATGTGAGGGTTAATTTGCAAATAGCCTTAAATATGTGTCCTTGAATTGAATTGAATAAGTTAGCGAATAAAAGAGTTAATTCTGAATATGTATAGATTAAGAACCGAGGAAAACAGATTTAGATCGCGGGAAAGCGAAAGTAACCGAGTAGCCGTTTCTATTTCCGATAAATCGAATCCGAGGTAAGTCATATTACAAATAAATGTAATTGTATTGAGTTGAGCATATTCATATGCCTATTGTCGATATTGAATGCTTATGAGTTGTAATGCAAATGGTTTCCGAGATAAGATCGACTTAGCGACAATTTCCAAAAAGTCCCGTACGAACCTAGGAATACAAAGGTATCTGTTTTGTTTTATCATATAAGACCACGTCCGGGACGTTGGCGTTGATATAACATTCGTGTAAGACCATGTCTGGGACGTTGGCATCGATATTATCTTTTCGTGTAAGACAACGTCTGGGACATTGGCATCGATATTATCTTTTCGTGTAAGACCATGTCTGGGACATCGGCATCATATTGATTCGTATAAGACCGCATGCGGGGGAAAGTGGCATCGTTATCCGAGTACACGTAAGACCCTCGCCCGGGGACGTTGGTATTGTACAACTATTCTCGAGCTTTCTGAGTATCCTATTAGGTTCCTATCGGTTCAACGGGCAAGTCTGTGATACGAATGGTTAAGTGAATTGTATATCCGTTTCAGGTACGTTGATTTATACACTAAGTGTGTATATAAGGTAAGTATCTATGTGATCTTACTATAATGATTATGTATATTGGAATAACAATATGATATGTGAAAGTGAGCATGAATGAGCTATGTTTATATAAGACTTTTGAATTGATGAATGTGACAAATATGGCCAAGTACATGGACCAAAGCATATATGTGATAGTTTGTTAAGTCATTAAGAAGTGCCAATGTACCTATATATATATGCCTTTCATACTAAGTTTGTTTGTATTATGACTTACTAAGATTTTGGAAAGCTTACTTTGTGTGTGTTTTCTCTGTTTTATAGGTCGTTAAAGCTACTGAAGGCTCGGGACCGTCGAGAATCGTTATCACACTACTCAAATTGTTTTTGGTACATTTTGGAAATGCATATAGCTAGATATTGCATGTATAGGCTAGTATTTGATATAGGTTTGCTATTTGAACTTAGCCATGTAAATTGGCTAGATATGAGTTGGTAATATGCATTAATGTCTATGATATGTGATATATGTTTTGGTATGGTTAGATGACATTGATAATGGTCAAGTTTTTGGGTAAGTATAGATGAATTGTGCTTGTGTTTACATGAGTTTTAGTCTTGTGATTTGGATGGTTATTTTGGTATGTTCTTAGTTGCCAAATAGGCATGATATGTCTTGATGATTTTGCTTGTAGGTAAGACCCATTGGGTGGTATTTTGGCCTTGCAAATGGCCTATAATGTCACACGGTTGTGGCACACGGGCGTGCCTAGTGACTGTGGGGCTAAGTCAGTAGCTAGCCTAGGAGCACACGGCCAAGACACACGGGCGTGTCTAGTAGCCGTGTGAAAAAGTCAGTATATGGCCTTAGAGTACACGGCCTTAGCACACGGGGTGCTTGGTGGTCGTGGATGTGAAGTCAGATTCGACCACGACCAAGGTACATTGGCGTGCTTGGTGGCCATGGATGTGAAGTCAGATTCGACTACGGCCAAGGTACACGGGCGTGCTGGGTGGTCGTGGAGTAAAGTCAGATTCAACCACGGGGAGGATACACGGGGTTGTCCAGCAGCCGTGGGAAGCACACGGCCTACCTACACGGGCGTGTAACCCCTGAAATTTTGAAAAGTTTTAAATTTCTGAGAATGTTTGTATGTGTTTCGGTTTAGTCCCGACCCTGTTTCTAAGCATGCTTAAGGTCTCGATGACCTACTTAAGGAACACTATGATTGAAATAGATGAACGATTGTATGGAATTTTTTTTAAATGTTTACGATCTGTCCGGTAACGCCTTTAACCCTAGTTGGGCGACGGATACGAGTTAGGGGTGTTACAATTCTCTTATACGAACTATATTTCAATATTTAACCATTTCAATTCCGCTTGCTAATTCAAAACTTTCAAACCAAGCCATCAAATATCAAAACCAATTTGTACATGTTTCATAATTACAAAAATTCAAACCATATGACCATCATTTCCATGACATTCGAATACCCAATTTATAATCAAACATTTTTCATTTCATATACCGAGTATATATCGAGACACCCATTTGCTTACATCTATTCCATAACAAATCAACGATCATATCATTTTATAAATCTAAGTACAATCGCATATTAAGTTGTTTCAACCCATATCATTAACTAAATAACAAACGTAACATTTAATAAACATTATACATGCGTCTGTTAAACTAATTTGGCCATATCTCACAGTTTAATATTCATTTGCACATAAAACGTTAGGTAACTTTATACATGACCAACTAAATTTTTAACATGATCCAACCATGCACATAACACCCTAAAAACAAAAGCCATTTCTAAATACAATTTCCAAATCATAGCATTTTAAACATTTTAACCTTATGTACATTTTACTAAATCAAATTGAGCCATTTTCGAATACCAATGTCAAGTCATAAAATATCTAATTTGCAAGCTAAATAGCATATCTAACATGTTATATTCAACCACACACATGAACCACATACCTAATTCTCATGCTAATTATCATGCCTATAAATCATATACACAACCAGTTAATTTATTCAATAATCGATCATCCAATTTAACTTCCATATAACAATTAAATCATATACATTCTTTGTCATTCAAAACCGAGCCTAAATAGTCAAATACCATAGCCGAACATATAACTACTTATATATAACACATTTTATAATCACTCATTGAACCAACGATTTGATCTTTTCAAACCGAACTACAAGCAAACATTAAATAGGCATATGTATTCATATCACATATGCCCAACAATTTAAATAAACAACCTTTCGGTTATCAAATTTAACTCAATAAATCATAGCATTTCCATCACTCAATCTAAAAGCTAAACATGTTGTCTCATATCTTAACATCAAAACAATATGTCATTTATAGTTATTCAAATGACCCTTTTACCAAACCATATTATACCACTTTTCATGCTTCCAAAATGAGTTAATTAATAAGCCGAATATACACCCTACTTACCACTCCTCATTGCCAACTCATATAACCAATATCACGACATATTTACCTTAAATCATACCTCTCAATTAAGCTTATAACAAAACCAAATATAACTACCAACATTTGCATCATGAACAAGCCATTTTCGCATGGCTATATACATATACAAATTTCAAAACCAAATATATCAAAACTAGCCTATACATGCCACATAACCCAACCTCAGAGCATTTAATTACCGAAACAAATACTGGATAGTGTGATGAGATCTCCACCAACTTCCAACCCGAGCAAATCTCCGAAAAATCTATAAACATAGGAAAACACACAAAGTAAGCTTTAAAAGCTTAGTAAGCCATAAGAAAATAAATCATTTCAATAATGTTTATAATTCAATTTAACTAGGCCAAATTTAACAAATCTCAACCACATATACATTCATCATAATCGTAATTTCTTAAGGCCACATTAGGTAACTTCACTAGGCTTAATTATAAATGAAAATATAAACAATGTTTTCAAAATTCATATATCAACTATTAGCTCATTCATAAAATTAGGCTTTCACAATTTCATTACATACCAATCGAATCATGGTCATTTATTACAGATTATTCATAAAAATATATCAATTTCTTTTTTTATACACTTCCAAACCCGAATAATCATAACAAATCGCACATCAAAACTATGTCCCGTGTTTCATAATTCTCATGTCCGAAACATAGGACCATAATTTCATTTAACGAACATACATAACACATCATTCATTATCTTATATTTCACATATACCATCATTTGAATCATACTCACATTTCATATCAGAATTTCATATACAAATCATATGTACCTGAATCATATATGGCAAAAACACAATTACAATTCTATATTTCTTATATGGTTCATTTGTTCATAGTTCACTAGCTAATATCCACAACTCATTTTCACATAAATCATATAACAACTAATCATAATCATACTCACTTTCTTTGCTCAAATTCATATTCATCGCAACATACCTGATTCGGATGCACATTCATATACTCATTTATTTCTCGGAATGCCCGTTGAAATAATATAAAAACTTAAAATTGGTTGTCCACCACCGTCCATTCTATCATTTAGTGGCCTAATTTCATTTTAAGGCCTTCACATTAAAAGAACATAGCAATATAGCAATTTAAAAAATAGCAAGTCACTTTTTCATTTTATGCGATTAAGTCCTTTTATAAAATCGAGCACACAAACGAAAAAATTTTCACATGAAACTTTCACACATATTAATTCACATACTGTAAACACCAACAATAATATTAAAATATTTTTCTGACTCGGATTTGTGGTCCCGAAACCACTGTTCCGACTAGGGTCTAAACCGGGTTGTTACACGTGGTCTTATATGTATTCAGATATCGATGCCACTGTCCCAGACAGGGTCTTACGCGAATCAATACGATGCCAATGTCCCAAACATGGTCTTACACGTAAATCTCATATCGATGCCAACGTCCCAGACGTGGTCTTACACGAAATCTCGAATCAATGCCAACGTCCCAGATGTGGTCTTACATGATATCACATAACAGACACCTATGTCATGACATATACTATCCTCTCTATTCCTAGGTTCAAACGGGACTTCTCAGATGTTGACACTATGTCGATTCTATCTCGGAATTCATGTATACATTATCTCATATGCATTCATCCTTATCAATAGTTATACGAACATATATATAATTCAACACAAATACATTTATTCGTATATCGACTTACCTCGGATTCGGATATTCGATCGAACTCGGTTATTCGACTACTTTCGCTTTCCCGCAATCTAAGTCCGTTTTCCTCGATTCATGATCTATACATATTCAAATTTAAACCTTTCAATCATCAACTTACTCAATTCAATCCAAAAACATACATTTAGGGAAATTTGCAATTTGGCCCTCATATTTTCACATTCGGACATTTTAGTCCTTATTCCACAAAATCACAAAATACAACAAATTTCAATACACCCATGCTTAGCCGAGTGTTCATGTATCTCATACAAGTCCATACATTTCATTTATTTCACAATTTAGTCCCTCAAAATGCTATTTTCTCAATTAAGCCTGAATTACTCAAATTCATCAAAAACTCAAAAACAAACTATGATAATCATATACATATCTTTCATATTTCACAATTAAACATCACAAATCATATGAGTCCATCAAAGTCTCATTTCAAAAACATTATCAATTCTCAAAATTAAGACATGGGTTTTGTAGGGAACAAAGCAACGATTACAAAAACGTAGAAATTATAAAAAACCGATCAAAAACACATACCCGATTTAAGCTTGAACCTTGGCCGAAAGAAACATAGCTTAACCCTTTCTTTTCTTTTCTACATTCGGTGGAGAAAATGGATGAACCATGTCTATTTTCATACTTTATTTTTATTATAAACATGTTATTATAATATTTACTTTATTAACCTTTTTATTATCATAAAAGACAAATTAACAACAAGGTTATTTTGTCATTTAATCATCCACTATCATAAAAATGGCTTAATTGCCTCATAAGGCTTCCTCATTTAAAAGCCACATCAAAAAGATACTTTATCAAAGAGCATGCTAATTTAACATTTCTCACAATTAGATCCTTTTACCAAATTAAGAACACAGACGGACAAATTAACTTACGGAACTTTAACACATGCTTAATCACATATCAAAGGCACAAAAAATAATACTAAAATAATTTACTGACTCAGATTTTTGGTTTCGAAACCACTATTCCGACTATGGTCTAAATTGGACTGTTACAATTCTCCCCCCTTAGGGATTTTCGTCCCCAAAAATCTTACCGTTAAACAGAGTCGGATATTGCTGTCTTATTGAATCTTCAGGCTCCCACATAGCCTATTCTATTTCGTGTCGATACCATAACACTTTCACTAACAAAATTTTCTTATTTCTCAACTCTTTCACTTCACAAGCTAGGATATGAATCGGTTCTTCCTCATATGTCATATTAGATCGGATTTCAATCTCAGACGGAGTAATCACATGTGACGGATCAGATCTGTATCGTCTAAGCATCGATACATGAAATACATTATGAATTTTCTCTAGCTCTGGTGGCAACAACAATCTGTACGCAACTGGCCCAACTCGCTCGATAATCTTGTACGGTCCGATGAATCTCAGACTCAACTTACCTTTACGTCTGAATCGGAATACTTTCTTCCACGAAGACACTTTTAAAAACACTTTATCACCGACTTCAAATTCAATATCTTTTCTTTTTAAATCTGCGTAAGATTTCTGACGATCAAACGCTGCTTTTAAACTATTACGTATCACTTTTACTTTCTGTTCAGTGTCTTTTATCAAATCGACCCCGTGTATCTTACTTTCACTGAGCTCAGTCCAATACAGAGGTGTTCGACATTTGCGTCCGTACAAAGCTTCATAAGGTGCCATTCTAATACTCGACTGAAAACTATTATTATACGCAAATTCAATCAATGGCAGATACTGTTTCCACGTACCGTTAAACTCAAGAATACAGCATCTCAACATATCCTCGAGAATCTAAATGATCCGCTCAGATTGACCATCCATTTACGGATGAAAAGCGGTACTGAAATGTAATTTTGTACCCAAAGCTTCTTGTAGTTTCTTCCAGAACCGTGATGTAAACCTCGGATCTCTATCTGACACAATGGACAATGGTACCTCATGCAATCTCACAATATCAGAAATGTAAAGCTCGGCTAATCTATCAAGTGAGTAATCAGATCGTACCGAAATGAAATGGGCTGATTTCGTCAATCTGTCAACCACAACCCAAATTACATCTTTCTTTCTCAGAGTCAGAGGCAATCCAGAAACAAAGTCCATTGTCACTTTATCCCATTTCCACTCAGGAATTAGAATCGGTTGTAGCAAACCAGATGGAACCTAATGTTAAGCTTTAACTTGCTGACAAACTAAACATTTCGAAATAAAGTCATAAATGTCCCGTTTCATACCAGACCACCAATAGTGTTATTTCAAATCGTGGTACATCTTTGTACTTCATGGATGAACAGATAGGCGAATGTTATGTGCTTCGTTCAAAATCAACTGAATCAACTCTGATTTTCTCGGAACACAAATTCGATCTTGAAATCTCAAACAATCATTATCATCCACACGAAATTTAGAATCAGAGTTCAAATCACACTGAGTTTGTTTCGTTAACATTTCATTATCAACTTTCTGAGCATCAACTATTTGTTGTAAAAACAACGGTTTCACTTTCAATTCAGCTAACACTGAACCATTATCAGACGGATCTAAATGAATATTCATAGCACGTAATGCAGATAGTGATTTTTGACTCAAAGCATCAGCTACAACATTTGCTTTACCCAGGTGATAATTTATCACAAGCTCATAGTCTTTCAACAACTCTAACCATCTTTTTTGTGGCAGATTCAAATCTTTCTGAGTCATCAGGTATTTCAAACTTTTATGATCTGAAAACACGTGACATTTCTCATCGTACAGATAATGTCGCCAAATCTTTAATGCGAATACAATCGCAGCTAGCTCAATGTCATGTGTCGGATAATTCTTTTCATGCGGCTTTAGTTGTCTCGAGGCATAAGCTATAACTTTGCCTTCTTGCATCAGTACGCATCCCAGACCATTCAACGAAGTATCACTGTAAATCACAAATTCTTTGCCTGATTCTCGTCGCACTAAAATCGGAGCTTGATCAAAAGGGCTTTCAACTGATCAAAACTTTTCTGACATTTATCGGACCATTCAAATCTCACATCTTTCTGAAGCAATCTAGTTAACGGAGTAGCTATTGTCGAAAATTCTTTTACGAATCTTCGATAATAACCAGCAAGTCCCAGAAAACTGCGAACTTCAGACATATTCTTCGGAGATTTCCATTCCAGAATAGCAGAAATCTTACTCGGATCAAATCGTATTCCAGAGGCCGATACAATATGTCCCAGAAAACTGATTTCATGCAACCAGAATTCACATTTGCTGAATTTCGCATACAATTGCTTTTCTCTCAGAGTTTGTAACACGATTCTCAGATGTTCAGCATGTTCAATTTCACCACGTGAATAAATCAAAATGTCATCAATGAATATGACAACAAATCGATCTAGGTACGGTCTAAAAATTTTGTTCATCAAATCTATAAAAACAGCAGGAGCATTTGTTAGTCCGAAAGGCATAACTAAAAACTCGTAATGCCCGTACCTCGTTCTGAATGCAGTTTTCAGAATGTCTGAATCTTTTACTCTCAACTGGTAATATCCCGATCTCAGATCTATCTTAGAAAACACAGTGGCTTCTTTTAACTGATCAAACAAATCGTCAATCCTGGGCAACAGATATTTGTTCTTTATAGTCACTTTATTCAACTGACGATAATCTATACACATTCTCATCGTGCCGTCCTTCTTTTTCACAAATAGAACAGGAGCACCCCAAGGTGAGAAACTCGGTCTAGCGAATCCTCTGTCAGTTAACTCTTGCAGCTGTGACTTTAATTCTTTTAACTCTGTTGGTGTCATTCTATACGGAGCTATCGAAATGGGTGTCGTACCAGAAAAAAGATCAATACCAAATTCAACTTCACGTATCGGAGGCAATCCCGGCAATTCTTCAGGAAATACATCAGAAAACTCACAAACAACTGGCACTGATTCAACTTTCTTTTCAGACATTTTGGAATCAATCATATAAGCAAAATATACCTCATATCCCTTTTTCACATATCTTTGAGCTTTCAACACAGATATCACAGCAGGCAATCTTTTCAAATCATTAGACTCAACCCGAACTATTTCATCATTCGGACATCTCAAATCAATAGTCTTTCTTTTATAGTTCACAACAGCATCATGCAATGTCAACCAATCCATACCCAGAATGATATCAAACTCATCAAATGGTAATAACATCAGATCAGTAGGAAAACAGATATCTCGAGACATTAACGGGCAGCTCTTGCATACTTTATCAACCAGGACACTTTTACCCAAGGGGTTCGATACTTTTATAACAAATTTAGTAGACTCTACAGGCAAAGTCTTATTGGATACTAAGTTCATGCATATATACGAATGAGTAGAACCAGGGTCTATCAATGCAATCACAGAAGTATTATAAAGAGTAAATGTACCCGTTATAACATCCGAAGATGAAGCTTCCTCACGAGCTCGAATGGCATACGCTCTGGAAGGCGCTCTAGCTTCAAATCTCGCAACAGTATCTCTCATAGTTCTCTGACTACCACTGACATTTCTTGCATTCTGGGATGGTCTACCTTTCGCTAGGACATTATCGAATCTCGGATTCTGGGCAGTTTCTTGCTCAACAGACTCTGGGCAATCACGAATGAAATGATCTAATGATCCACATCTGAAGCAAGCTCGATCATTCAATCTGCAACTTCCCGGATGTCTTTTACCACAATGCTTACACTCAGGTCGTTCGGATCGAACATTTCCAACACTTGCTATTGAAGTTGCCGAAGTTTTGGAACTCAACTGTGATCTAGCTCGATCTCTACTAGAATGTCCCACATTAATTCTCGAACGACTTTGTTCATCTCTGAATTTCTTCGAAGCAGACTGAAATGATTTACCCGAAAATCTCTTTCTCATCTCTCTAGCTTCAGACTCAGCTTTTCTTTTATCTTTCCCGAGTGCTTCAGCTTTGCACGCTCGGTCAACAAGCACTACAAACTCTTTTATTTCCAGAATCCCAACTAGCAAGCGAATATCTTCATTAAGACCATCTTCGAATCTCTTACACATTATTACTTCCGATGATACACATTCTCGTGCATACCGATTTAGCCTCACGACGAACTCGTTCGTATTCAAGAATGCACATGCGACTGTTTCAAATCCGAAATTCCTTTCGTTTTTGATCAATGAATCTCTTACTGATGTATTTCTTCCGGAACTCAATCTGAAAGAAATCCCATGTTACCCGCTCTTTCAGAACAACAGAAACCAGGGTCTTCCACCACTGATATGCCGCGTCTCGTAACAATAATACAACACATTTTATGCATTCTTCTAGTGTCAGTGACATCTCATCAAATACCCGGATTGTGTTTTCTAACCAGAACTCGGCTTTCTCATCATCATCGTCATTAGTAGCCCTGAACTCTTCGGCCCCATACTTACAGATTTTGTCGACCGGAGGCTTGTTCAACAGATTCAGATTCATAGTCTGAGGCATAACAGATGTCTAAAGGATATTAACTGGGGGCGAAGATTGTGAAATAGCCGGATTATTTCTCACAAATTGAGTGAACCATTCACTCATCATCTGGAAGAAAGCTTGTTTAGCTTCTCCCTCTTGACCGCTCGTAGCGATCTCGGATCGTAGGCGTCACACCCCTTGTGGGAGCAGCGCATTACTTTCTACATCGTCGCCTATGGCTCTTTCGGGATCCATTACTATACGAAAATCACATTTTACACGTCAGGATTCATCACACTATCACAATTCAGATATATGGCATGTATAGCTAGACTCTGACTCGCTACGTTAGTCTGAGAATCGACTAAACCGTAGCTCTGATACCAATCAAATGTAACACCCCTAACCCGTATCTGTCGTCGAATTAGGGTTAAAGGCGTTACCAGACATATCGGATACTTTTACAGATAATTCATAACTTAATCATCATTTCACATCAAGTGTCCCTTAATTAGGTCAACGAGACCTTAATCATGCTTTAAAATAGGATCGGGACTAAACCGAACACATACTAAAGTTCTCAAAAATTTAAAACTTTTCAAAGTTACAGAGGTCACACGCCCGTGTGGGCAGGCCGTGTGCCTCTTACGGCTACTAGACACACCCATGTGTCCTGGCCGTGCCAAAACAGAGCTTGTATACTGACTTAACTCCACGGCCACCAGACACGCCCATGTGCCATGGCCGTGTACTCTTAGGCTAGATACTGACTATTTCACATGGCTACCAGGCACATCCGTGTACCATGGCTGTGTATACTTGGGCTAGCTACTGACTAAATCCCACGGTCACTAGGCACGCCCATGTGCCACGACTTATAAGCAAAACAGGTCATTTGCAAGGCCATAATGCCACCCACACTTGGGTTTACCCTACAAGCAACATACCAAATCATTTCAAACACATTTGACATTCAAAAATTATGTCAAAAGATCAACATGTAATTTCATCCAATCACAACTCCAATCATGCTAACTTATATACCAATTTGTACAACCAAAACACATATACATCCAAGCATGATTCATCCACATTTACCTTCCATGTAACCATTTCATTGATCAAACATACATACTCATAATGCATTCATAAGCTTACCATAATCTTGACCATTTCAATAGCTAACTTGCCATACCAAAACATGCATCATATATCATATTCACTCATGCATATTACCAACACTTATCTAGCCACATCTCATGGCTACTTTTACACAAATCAAACATATCCAAAATAACTAGCCTATACATGCCATATCTAGCTATATACATATTTCAAAAGTACCAAAACAAGTTGAGTAGTGTGATGACAATCCTCGACGATCCCAGAGCCTTCAGTAGCTTTAACGATCTATAAAACAGAGCAAACACACACAGAGTAAGCTTTCAAAAGCTTAGTAAGCCATATACAAATAAACTTAGCATAAAATGTATATAACCAATTTGATACAATAACATTATTGATTCTCTTAACAAATTCATCACATACATTCTTTGGCTCATTTGCTTAGCCATATCTTACCATATTCTTCAACTCAAATATCGCATATACACATGGCTCATTCAAGCATATCTTCACATATTATCTCATCATTTTCATATACATAATCATCTTAGTAAGTTCATATAGATACTTACCTTTCATACACACTTAGTGTACATATCAAATGTACCTGAAACGGATATACAAATCACATAGTCGTTCGTATCTCGAATTTACCCGTTAAATCGTTCGGAATCTAATAGGATTTTCAGAGTGCTCAGAATAGTCGTACAATGCCAACGTCCCAGACGTGGTCTTACATGTAACCAAATATCGATGCCATCGTCCCGCATGTGGTCTTACACTTAATCAATACGATGCCAATGTCCGCATATAGTCTTACACGTAAATCTCATATCGGTGCCAACGTCCCAGACGTGGTCTTACATGAAATCTCGAATCAATGTCAACGTCCCAGACGTGGTCTTACATGATATCACATAACAGACACCTATGTCATGACATATACTATCCTATCTATTCCTAGGTTCAAACGGGACTTCTCGGATGTTGACACTATGTCGATTCTATATCGGAATTCATGTATACATTATCTCATATGCATTCATCCTTATCAATAGTTATACGAACATTTATATAATTCAACACAAATACATTTATTTATATATCGACTTACCTCAGATTCGGATATTCGATCGGACTCGGTTATTCGACTACTTTCGCTTTCCCGTGATCTATGTCCGTTTTCCTCGGTTCTTGATCTATACATATTCAAATTTAACCCTTTCAATCATCAACTTACTCAATTCAATCCAAAAACATACATTTAGGGTAATTTTCAATTTGACCCTCATATCTTTACATTTGGACATTTTAGTCCCTAATCCACAAAATCACAAAATACAACAAATTTCAATACACCCATGCTTAGCCGAGTGTTCATGTATCTCATACAAGTCCATACATTTCATTTATTTCACAATTTAGTCCCTCAAAATATTATTTTCTCAATTAAGCCCGAATTACTCAAATTCATCAAAAACTCAAAGACAAACTATGATAATCATATACATATCTTTCATATTTCACTATTAAACATCACAAATCATATGAGCCCATCAAAGTCTCATTTCAAAAACATTATCACTTCTCAAAATTAAGACATGGGTTTTGTAGGGAACAAAGCAACGATTACAAAAACGTAGAAATTATCAAAAACCGATCAAAAACACATTTCCGATTTAAGCTTAAACCTTGGCCGAAAGAAACAAAGCTTAACCCTTTCTTTTCTTTTCTACATTCGGTGGAGAAAATGGATGAACCATGTCTATTTTCATACTTTATTTTTATTATAAACATGTTATTATAATATTTACTTTATTAACCTTTTTATTATCATAAAAGACAAATTAACAACAAGGTTATTTTGTCATTTAATCATCCACTATCATAAAAATGGCTTAATTGTCTCATAAGGCTTCCTCATTTAAAAGCCACATCAAAAAGATACTTTATCAAAGAGCATGCTAATTTAACATTTCTCACAATTAGATCCTTTTACCAAATTAAGCACACAGACGGACAAATTAAATTACAGAACTTTAACACATGCTTAATCACATATCAAAGGTACAGAAAATAATACTAAAATAATTTACTGACTCGAATTTGTGGTTCCGAAACCACTATTCCGACTGTGGTCTAAACCGGACTGTTACAAGTCAAGGTGGAGATTTGTTGAGTATGACTCCTATTTCAGTCAAATTTGAAAAACAATCTTTCAGTAAACTCTATTTATTTGTTTCAATTAAACTCTGATTAGTCTAGATTATTTTATTATTATTTGACCTATAAATTTAAACTATAAATAAGCTTGTTTACAACCTTAGAAAATACACCCATTAGATATTAGAACTCATAACACATTTAGAGAATTTTGTGTTTACGTTTTGAGAGTTCTTTATTCTTTATTTTCAGGTTTTCGAGGTTTAGTGTTTATCTCCATCTTTTGTACTCTTCGTTCTTTTGCCATTATAGTAAAATTATATTTGCCCGTGATTTTTTATCCTCTTTGGATGGATTATTCTACGTTAAATTTGTGTGTTCAATTTCTCAATTTATTCTGCTATTTTTTTTACTTGTTGCTTAATCGGGTCGATCCTAACATCTAATTCGATCAATTAACAATTTTATTCGAAAATGTACTTAACAGACTGAAAAGAAAAGGGATTCATAACTCTTCTCTAGAGCCATAACACGGTGCATAATGTACCAAATGTCCCATGGTCGTATATGCAAGACTAATAATATTAAGCTTACTATTAACAGTATGATTTGCAACATATACATGCATACATACATATAAGATAATCATAACATTAATATTTTCATTGTTTTCATCTTTCAAGACATTTTCAACTAACCGTTAGTGGAGAGTTTTTGCTAGAAACATTCACAGAGTTCATAACAGCAATTGATACACCCACAGCAAGCAAGATCAGTGCAGAGTTGAGTAAGAACGATGTAGCATTGATTATTCATGTAAGATAATGTCTGGATGCAGCACATGCAACAGCATCGCTCAAGCACTAAGCTGCAAAAGTTTGTAGCTGCATTAACCAAAATCTCTGCACCTTCGGGTGACTTTGGTTCATTGGCTCCGGGTGGGATGTTCTTAGCTGTAGCAGTCAAGTTACCAAAGCCCACACCTAGACATCCTAGGGAAACTAGCTTCTGGGTTTTTGAATCTCCCTTTTTTGGTAGGCTTATTTTGTTGAATATCTGGTTCAGTTTACAGAAACTAAGTAAATGAACATACTTGGATTCATTTTTTTCACCTCAAATATATATGCATGTACGTAAAAAAAGGAAATACCAACTTTATCATTTATCCTGCCTATACCTTACTCATATAGTCATATTCAGACGTGGGAATGGTATAGAGATTATAACCTTGCTAGAATCCTCTAAATACGTTGAAACAGGAAATAAAAATAACTGAAAATGTCCCTGTTAAACACATACCTATATTCAACATATCTATGCATGAGTAGTATGGCTCTTCTCTATTCTTCGTATATTTGAAATTTAATTCCTCTTTTTTTTATTTCTAAAAATTTAGTCCCTCTACGTTTAAGATTTTAAAATGCAAGTTCAATTGTTAACACTATTAAAATTCTTTTGTTAAATTCAGGTCTATTACAAAGTCATTCTTTTTTGTTCCATGACTACCGAGTGAATTTTTTTATGTCAAAATGTCGCACAAAAAATTTAACCGATAAAACTCGAATTTTTAAATTCTAAAAGTAGGGACTAAATTCCAAAAAATGGGAAAAGTAAAGGGACTTGAAGCATATTTTAACCTAGAAAGTTTTCATTTATTGAAAAACCACAGCCAAAACTTCCAAAATCTTATGTCATCTAGAATGATTGATGGTAGAAGTAAGTATTAACTTGTCAGATCAAAAGAAAATTCCAATGAAAGGAAAAGAGATCGAAGTAAGATCTAAAGAAATTCTTAACGAAAAAATATAATTGATGGAAGAAGGGTTAATGGAAATCGGACTGAATTCTGATACAGGGCAAGTGTTTCAAACAAACTCTCAAGTTCTTTCATGTGATTAGGGGATGCTGAAACTGCATTAAAAAATAAATACATACCTCCTGTAGTAGCATCGGTTCTGGCACTTTCTTCTCACTATCAGTCTGAAGCAGAATCAGGCAAGTATACTCAGATGGAAAACTAGTTTGCAGACTTATTTTGGCGACCTGTAATAGAAATAACTTCAAATTATGGTGCTCGAACTTGGAATGGGTATTTGCTCAAGGACATAGTCAGATTTTTCAAGTTATTCCTTATGTTTGGAGGATCTTTGGAGGTTATCCTTATACCCATGCAACGGATAGGAACGTCAGACATGGGTACTTTAAGAAAAATAAGATTCAAAACAACATAAGCTCGAAAATAATTAGATGATAACTAAAAATATCAACCAGAATGCAAGAAATGAGAGTTAAATAAAGCTTAAATAAGTAAATTACATGAATTCATCAGGGAGTGACTGTAGATCAGAACAACAAAATCCATCTAGGTTCATCATTAATTGCAGTCCAAACAAAAGGTTATAGGGACCAGCCATGATGTCAAACTAAGCTTAGACATGCCAAATAATTTCTAACTTGGAGCCAATGCTATGTTACTTGGACTCAAGTGTGAATGTCAGATTTGGAGTTTCTGATACAAGTATGTTCAATTTCTTCTAAGTATTTTGTTTTTCATATATTTGGAAGTTCTTGGAAGGTCATATCTCCATGTTAATGGTTAGATGAGTGTCAGACAATCGAGCGCCGAACACACATATTTTTAAAAAATGAAAAGATAGAACAATGTTTGCCAGTAAGTTATTTAGGGACAAGCAGAGTTTCAGAAAGTGGCATACCTTATCCTCAAGCTCTTTACTCTCGGACAACCATGCATGACATGTAAGGATATCTATTTGCCTCCTTGTAAGTATCTATTAACAATTACAAACATAAGAATGAGAAAGGGAAGATGCATCAGCACCCAAACTTCTATATCTGCATTTATTGATGAAAATCAATGGCTAAATAAGGTCTCAATTGAAAGCTTGATCTTATAATTTTGAAGGTATTTTTCTAAAAGGGTATAAAAACTTTTGTGGGAGGTATGGACTTTCATTAGAAAATTAACACCATAGGTTCCCTACACAATAACGAGTGGAACCACTTATATCATTCAGATTCGGATGCGAGTTTTAAACAAGGCATGTTCACATTGTAGAGTTTTTCATTTAAGGCCCGTATTCCTATAGCTATGTGCATATATGCATCAAACTAAGGGACACAATTACTTCAAAAAGATGAAAAGTTGGAGTAACATGGGAAATCACATGCAGTGAAGTGCTTATGGGAAAACAATGCCTTAAGCAAAAAATATGAACCGCAAGGCCCAAAATTGTTACATGCAGACCTCGATAGAACATGTAAGAACTGGCAGAGGCAAATGGAAATCAAAGCAGACATGTTACATATGTTTCTTTATGAGTTGAAGTTAACTGCTCCTTGTGGAAATAAAATTGTCAAGTATAAATTCTGAAACTTCCAGTGGTATTAACTTCAGGAGTAGAAAAATTACCCTATCAAATGACATGTCTTTTGCATTTTGCACTTTCAAGTCCATTATAAATGTGCTCATATCTGCTAATCTTCCTTTAACTTTAATAGTGTCTGGAAAATCACCTTTGTAGCTGCCCGACATAATCAAAGGACTTCCAAACGAGAGGTCTGGAATACGAGACGGAAACAACTGCAATACCACAAATGGTATTCTTACAGATATAGCTAGGAGGATAATATTTGGACAAGCATATAAAATAGACCACATAGCTATGTTACTCTAACAGTCGAACTCCATATGTACCCAATATGGATATGTTCAATTCTTTTTTACAAAACTTTCAAGTATTTGAAGAGTTTAAGGAGGATCATATCCTCGTGCCCACTTTCTTATATGCATCAGATATGATAACAAACATCGATACTTCAAGAAAAATGAAGTCAAGAGCAACATTGCCTCATAGTAAAATCGACAGTCATACTGAGACAAATATATAACGTCTAAATACTTGACATAAAAGATGAGCAAATTTTATAAACAGCTCTGGTGTACCTCAAGAGAATCAAGATTTTCTGGAATGTTCATAGTTATATCAGCTAGAACAACTGAAGAAGCTGCAGTAAATAATCTCTCCATTCGCAATTCAATGTTATCTGGCCAATAATGGTGAAGTCAGAACAAATATTATTAGGACTGAGCAACAACAGCTTACAATACTACCTAGTACTGTATTAGTTTAGCATTGAGTTTCCCCATGTTTCCTTCCTATGTTACTCAAGCTTAAATGTAAGTGTCAGATTTGGGTATGCACTGGGTATACTCAAGTTTTTAAAAGTATTTCCATGTATTTGGAGGATTTTATTCTTGTGACCATGTCAGAAAATATGTCATATCAAACACCTGTTTCAAGAAAAATGATGAGTGGGGAAACATGGTTTCATGCCACTAGACTACAAATTAGATCATAGCAGCTTATTCAAAAACAATGAATAATAATAATTTGATTCTTGATAAAAATATGAGCACAAAGTCATTCTTGAGGATGGTATTATTGAAAAAGAAAAAATAAGTACAAATATAAAAGATCTAAAAAGAAAAAGGAAGAATTAGAAGAAACCTAACCTGCATTGTAAGTGCAATCATAATGGCCTCTCCCAATTTGAGCCAGCATTTGCAAGAAGTAATGGTTACAGTACAAACCTAGAAAAGTTTAAACACAAAAATAAGTAGCAATGACGCATGAATGAAACAGACAAACAAATGTTGCTCAGATGTGTCGATAGATTGTGTTGGTCGATGAACATGAAAGAGTTAGTGAAGATCATCAGCTGGTATTGACATCAAAAGTTCAGATTTTAGGTTTACCAATTGACCTTAGCCCAATGGCTGACAAAGGTATAAAAGAGGGTGTCACTTGGTGTAGACTAAACAAGCAGAATGGAACTACTGAGCAATATTACTCAGACTCAACTGTGGGCGTTAGATAGGGTTATCATATTCAATTCTTTTTTCAAGTTTTTCCCTGTATTTATAAAGTTCCTTGAAGGTCACACCTTATGTCTGAATATGGGTTGGCACCAATATTTCGAAGAAAAAAAAAATGGCATTGGTGTCTATGGTTACTACACAATATATTGGCCCGCACCAAGGGTGCAGACTACAGCTGCAGAAATGCATCAAAAGGGCATGAATATACATAAATATATATATGTATGACATATTCAGTGCTTGGAGGAGGACATACAGTGTTCTTGTACATTTTTATAGAAGCACGACTCCAGTTTTCAGAAAAGATTCATTTGTATGCAATGAGAAACCAAATCAACTGATAAAAACAATTGCAGCGAAAGCAGAAAGACAAAGAGGGAAAGATGTCCCAAACACCTAAAACCTCACCAATGCCAAAAGTAAATATACGAGGAGAAACTGACCCTCCACTTGTCAAACAACCTTTCACAACATTGCAAATCTCCCTTTCATCTTCAACAGACCCATCAGTTATAAGGAAAACAAGAGGAATGGACTCACTAGTATCAGACAATAACTTCATTGCCTGCAATAACAAATGATAAAACCCTTTCATGTGTCAGTAAATAGTAAATGATCCAGTGATCAGAAAGCTAGAAGCTTAAAGCATTAACTCATAGAATTGATCAGTCGCTTAAATGCTGATAACTGATACCTGTTTAAGGGGCTGCATGATATTTGTACCACCATCTGTAGTTAAAATATTACTACTAAGCCACTGAGTTGCTTTTAAAATTGATCCATGAGTAGCCAGCACCATTGTTGGTGAGAATAAGTGACTCTCACTATTAAAAGCAATAATGTTAAAAGAATCTTGTGGATTGAGCTTAGAGAGTGATGCCAACAATGCATTCTTTACATTCTCAATTGGAAGTCCTTGCATGCTTTGACTTATGTCAACCACAAAAACCACTTCTCTTCTGAATACCTATCAGATACACCTCATGGTATAAGAATAGCCACGATCCAAAAAAAAAGAAAAAAAAAGAAAAAAAAGAAAGAAAGAAAGAAAGAAAGAAAAGAAAGGAATCTTAAACAAGTATGTTAAGGATACTCCAGTTTAAAGCAACCCCAGAGATTAAAATGAAAAGAACCGTAGTTTAGCTTAGTTAGATCATGCAATCACGTGGTATCCTGTAGGCCTAGGATTCGAATCTCAGCATCTACAACTCCTTCCACTATCCCTAGGCTGCGAACCTCCAAACAAAAGAGAGAGAAAGGAAAAGAATCTACCATAATAAAAATCAGTATTGCTTGAATTAAATTTTTTTCAATATTGCTCTATATATGTTAGGCTGAAACAGAATGCAACCTTCAGAGATGGATCTCCAGAAAAACCACATCTCTAGACCCATCTAAAAGGGGATAAAACTCCGAGAAAATGATGTTTTCATGACTGCTTTAAGAAAATGGAAAATAAAGAACTTTAAACCGTTGATAAGTGAAAGTTATTTATTTTTAACTAACCCTCCTGATCTGCTTATTTCCAGGGAAAAGATACAGGCAGAACATCTCCCTTTCATCAAAATCACGCAAGGCTGGAGATTGCAGGAGAACCCCACCAAAAAGGTCACTTGAAGTAACCTATAAAAATTGAAGCAATTAACATCACATATGCATCCTCGCAATGTTATATGACCCTAAAAAATCCAAAATAACTTCAACAGTCAATTGAAGACTAATCAGTTGTCAAAAGATCTTACAGTATAAGCAAAATCAAGGTCGGAAGTTGACCATGCTGGCACTTCTGCTTCATATACAAAACTTAGTTTACGAACCTCCCGACTTAGTTCCTACAAAGTTATAATAAAATGTCATCTTTTGTATTTCAGAAGCCAGACATTGTTATGAAATTGTCATACCTTCAGAGGGTGGCTACTACATTGGATCATAAGTTCCGTTCCAGAGCCAGAATTAACATTCAATTGAATCTTTTCTCTCTTAGGGATCTTCTTTCCAACCGGAATGACATATGTCGGAAAACTAAAAGGTACAGTGAGGCAAAACTGACCATCCTTGTAGGGTAACTTTTGTGACCAACAGACTTTAATTGAAACATAAGATCCTCCCTCAACCTAACACATATTAAAAACGTATAACTGTTTGTGAAGATAATGATAATAGATAAGCTATATCACCCAGATTCAGATGAATATAGGATACAATCATACAAATATATATGTATTAGGACCGTGCTCGTGCAGTAGGTTGTAACTTTAATTTACAAAACTCATGTTGATGAGTTAAACCGAATTGGTTATCTGTCTATTAAATTTATCAATATAATTATATGTCATGTATATCCTTATCATATCGATCCATAATAATGTCTTTATTAATATATTTAACAGTATAAAAAACAAATAGTTAGACATTTTTATTTTACTCAAAACTTGACATATATGATTTACACGAATGGAATATGACAACTGAAAGGTTAAAATATTAATCATACAAAAAATTTATGAAGGTGTATAAAATTACTTGAATTTTACACCTATGTAAAGTGTTTCTCACCTCATTTTCAAATATATAATTATAATAAATATATATAAATATTCCTATCCAAACCTAACCCAATTATTTAACTACCCATTTAAACCAACCCCCACTCATTACACAATAAATTTAATAAGCTCATTAGCCTAGACCAACACAATACCCAAATACCCAATTACCCATGCTCACTCAACCAATTAACCGAAATAGTTGGTTATGAAGCCAAGATCGGTCTCAGTTAATTTTGCTTTGGTAATCGATTTTCTATTTTTTGGATTGAAGATCCAAAGTGTTGCATAACCTTAATATATACTGTATGAGTATAATTTTCTTTTTGAAATTTTTTCATATAATTAAATGACCATACCATATTCTTATACCTGAATATGTTAAAAACAACTTTAGTTAACATGATAAATACTAATAAGTTAAGAAAAATAACGAGGACAAAAAAAGAGAGTAATTACTTGTGGAATTCTGAAAGTAAATATATGAGGGGTCAAGAAGAAACCATCTCCAGATTTGGCAACTTTTTCCATATCTTTAGAATCAGCTAATGTGACCCATTTTGAATTATAGGACGACTTCTCAGTCTCCGAGATGTCAACCTCAACACCTAGAATCGAACCCTGTTAACCACATCATGTTTATCTTGAGAATCAAGAAACAGTGAAATTTTATATCAAACTAAAAAATAAATTAAAAAGAAAAAGAAAAGCAAGAACCCCAATTTGGCATTATCTAATATCTCATGGTCCCCTGTAGAAAATGCATGAATCTTCAGTCATCATATAATTTGTAGACATGAAAAGATCTGTGAATAGTTAAAAAGGCAATTGCTTTAAAAGTAGATGATAAATCCTAAATCGGTCCACATGAAGAAAAAGAAAGTTGAATTTAGTGTTAAAAAATAGTTGAATTTTCAGTTTTTGCCATTCCTTTTACAATTGACAACTAATAAACATTTTTTAATACTAAACAAATATTAAAATATTTTTAAAAAATGGGATCAGATGTCAAATTAAAAAGATTTTCAATTCAATTCATCTTAGAGTGGATTTAGATGGGCGGTGCATTTACCTGCGGTTAGTGTAAAAATAGCGGTGACGGTGAGATTAGATACTGTAGCGATACTGTAGCGTGAGACAAAAAGTAAGCTAAACGCACCGCACCGCACTCAATCGCCCATCCAAACCCACCCTTATTGAACGGTTCAACCGATCAATTGCACTAAAACATTTAAATATTAAATAAATAATAAACTAAATACTTAATAAAATACTTATTTAATTAAATAATATGATCTTTAATATAAATCTCAAATTCGAAACAAATTTTTTTTTATAAAAATAATTAAAATGAAAGATTATATTTTTTGCTTTTGATTTTTTAATATTTTTCCCCTAACAAACACCTCCACTTGTAAACATAAAGTATTAAGCTATTCAAAAGCAAAAATCACATTGTTCAACTTTAATTCTTCTTTTATATCATTGTCTAATCTCACCATTTCACGCTAAAAACTTTTTTTTTTTACTATTCAAAATCTTACTAATAATCAGCTCGTTTTCCTTCAAAAAGAAAACAGCTCCTTTTTATAATTAAAAAATTTCAAGTGGCTTAAAGAATTGCTACTATATGTTCTTTTTTTGCTCCTGAAGAACTTAAAAACTCCGGTCACGGTGAAGGAGACAATTTATTTGAATTGAACTAAATTATTTCTTTTCTTTCTTTTTTTTTTTTTGAAAAAAGTACTAATTAGTTTAGCTACCTGCTCTCCCATTGGAACAGCAACTCGGCAATCACATCTCCGACCGGCCATTATACAGTGCACGCGCCACGCGCCGCTAGCGGTAACGAACGCAGTATCCATCCAACAGTCCACCTCCATGGAAACCTCGTGCATGTGTAACGGAATCAACGCCGGCGGTTCGCACCTACCGTGCACGTACGGCTGGTAGCTAGCTACGTCCGGATTGTCCACCACAGAAGGCTCGGAAACCACCGCGTACGCCATAACCGCTGTCGGAAGATAACAACTCTCCGTCGACGATAAAGACCTCGACATTAACGCCGGCGTCGGCGAAGCTCCTTTGCCGTAGTATATTCGCTTTGATAGCATAAGTCCGCATGACACCGACGACGAGAACTCGTCGGCAATTACGCTTTTTTCGGCCATTATGGTGAAAGAAATGAATATGCTAGTTCAGTAACAGATTTTTTTATTTTTTAATTGAAATGCAGTTATTTATTATATGAAGTGAAGATAGAAGAAGGAGCTTTATGGAACCTAATTATATATTGCCACGTGGGAAGTGGCGGGTTGTTTATGAGGTGTAGTAATACCTCTACAGTAAGAAGCACTCTAAGTTTTTATAAAACCCAATAACGTCATGCCACGTAAGGGTGGATTAATTTTTTTTTGGTTCTTAAAACTAAATCCCAGAAACATTATCTATTGAATATTAGCTAGGGATAAAGTAACATTTTATCCCCTGAATTTGGCATCTTTTCTATTTTAGTACTTTAATTTTTTTAGTTCACATTAATCTTGAAATTTGATAACTTTTCTCAATTTAGTCCCTAAACTTGGATTATGTGAAGGTATGATGATGTAAGACTTTGATATTGCACTACATCATCACTTGATAATTTTTTAACTTCTTTAAAAATGTTTTATTAATATTTTCTGTATTTTTAAAATTTTTATTTTATTTTTTATTTTTTTCAAGTTAATATTTTACTAATGTTACCGATTTTCGAGACTAATTTTAATAAAAAAAATTAAAGATCAAATTAAAAAAATCATTAAATTTAAAGATTAAATTTAGTTTCATCTCTATTACTTAGTAAAAATCGTTATTGTTTAAGCAATTCAAAAACAGTAAGCTCATTATCTTTCAATTTATTTAATTAGAATTTTTAAAAAAAATATTGAAACAGCGTTATCAGCTTCAACTCGCAACTTCAAAAAATATACTTACAATAAGGATAACAATTTAACTAATATTCGACAAATTAATTATTTTTAAAAAATAATAATAATCAACTTTTAATTTAATCAATTTTATTAATCATAGTTTATACAGCCGTCGGTCCAAATAATTACATTTTTTCTGTCTATGCGTAAGGATTGGGTTAAATTAATTGTAATCATTCTAATTGACCATTGTTTATTTTCTACTAACTTTGACCTTTTATTTAATTATTATTTAGGTCTATTAATTGCTCGTGCTTATTAAATTATTTAAAATTACATCAAATCTAATGTTAAATATTTTTTCCGTATATTATTATTAGACTTGTTCATTAGTTGGATTATCTGTCCAGGCTCAAAGGTCCACCCGAATTTTAAGAGAGTTTGGACAAAAATATTAAGCACGAAAAATGAATTTAGGCAAAAAATAATGCCCATTTAAAATATGGGTCGGGCTCAGGCTTGAACATTCAAGGCCCGAGTCTGATTCTACCCGACTCGTTTTAAGTTTATAATACTTTATATTTTGTAATTTAGAACACATTAAAAAAATAAATATATAATATTACTCTAATGTAAATATTAAAATAATGTTAAGATGACTATATAAAAATTTTCAATAAATAAAAAATGTACACAATTATTAAATATTAAAATAATATAATATAAATATTTTAAAAAAATAAAAAATAATATGGGAGAGCTTAAAATGGGCTTAGGTTAGTCTTTTACAAATATGAATGAATTTGGGCAAAATTTCGGGCTGGACCAGGCTTAGACAATCATAAAATATATTAATATCATGCTTAAAATCGACCCATACCCGTCCCGACCCGACCCATGAGTACATCTAATTATTATAGATTGTCCAATACCAAATTCTAAAATAAAAATTTGAATCAATATTAAACTAATAAAAAATTATTATTTAATTTCATAAAAATATATAAATATGAAAATTATTTTAAAATTTTTAAATGATAAATCATTGATAATTGGTAATTAAAATCTTTGTGATTTACCATTATGACCAATGAACATTGATACAATATACAATATATTTCTTAATGCTATAAAACGACAAAATATTGAAAAAAAAATTACTGTACAAGTATAATTTATTGGGAATCATTGCGGCATGGCTCATTCATTTTCTTAGCTAATTTGTTCACTCTTAAATTTCTTATTTTTCCTTTGATTGCGGAAAAAAATGGGTCTAAATATTTTGGATTAACTATATTGGTAGTGTCTTAACTATTGTTAAGTTTTTTTTTTTTATCGTTCAATTATATAAAGTTATAAAATAGCTATTTAATTATTTAATTTTTTCTTTTTTGGTCACCGACAATTAAATTACTAATAGAAAGATAATTTGGTAGTTTTTAAAATTGACTTGATAGCAACTTTAGTCCTCAATATTTACACATTGTGTAGTATAATCTTTTTGCAATCTTGCTCTTTTTTTTTTTTTTAAAAATTGAAGGTTAATTTTTAAAAGAATGAGAAAATATGAAAATTATTATCTAGGATTTTTAGGTGTTCCTATTTTTGGTATATTTTTATGGAAATTAATTGATAAATATGTTTTTTTAGCTTTTTAGATGAAGGGTCACCAAAAAAACTGCAAAAAAAGAACAAATTACACAAAGTGTAAATGTTGAAAGTTAAATTTTTTAAAATCAAGACTAAATTGACACAATATATAATTTTTTAGGGTTAAAGTTGCTATTATGCTAATTTTAAGAACTACCACATCATTTTCGTGTTAACCATTTAACGGTTGGTGACAAAAAAAAGAAGACAAATTGGATTAGTTGTGTGACCAAAAAAAGAAATTTACTAATAGTTAGGTGACTAACAAAGTAGTTTATCCAGATATATTATATTATTAAAATACTTCAAGTCCTTGTACACTTCATATCTATTGGAATTTAGTCCCTCTATATTTATTTCAAGGATTTTAATCCCTCTACTTTTCAGATTTAAAATACAAGTCCAATTGTTAACGTTGGTAAAATTCTTCTGTTAAATTTAAGTTCATTACAACGTCTTTTTTTTGTTACATGACTATCAAGTAAGTATTTTTTTTATTTCGAAATGTCACAACAACAAATTTAACAGAATAATTTTTATGATATTAATAATTAGACCTGGATTGAAATCTAAAAAATATAGGGATTAAATTTCTAGAAATAAAGTTAGAAAGATTAAATTCAAAATGTATGAGAAGTATAGGGATTTGGAGTATATTTTAACATATATTATATTTATTTTGAAATAAAAAAGATTATAAGTTGAAAAAATATAATCAATTTTTTTCATATAATATTGGGGGTAAGGATGGAGGTAATAATTCGAACGCGTAACAAACTTGTGTGTATGACAAAAGTTTTAACCATTGCTCTATACAAATTAAAAGAAATAAAAAAATTCAGATTTAGACGATTGTCATGATCACTTATGTTTTTTTTTATAAAGATACGTGACATTATTTTAAATCTATTTGTGGATGCTTTTTATTAAAGGGTTGATATTTAGTATATTGACAATATATATATATATATATATATATATATATTATTCCACAAGCAACATTAAAAAATTATCACTGTCTCTTTTTCTTAAAATATTTATTTTTTTAATATTTTACTATACCCCATAGAACAATTGTCAATCCCTTAATTTTGCTTGTTGAGTCTAAAACCTCCACTAGTAGTAAACCAAATATTTTTCCATTATTAAACTAACCATGTATAGAATAATTGTTGATAAAAAATATGTAAAAGTATACGGGTAACTATTTTAATAAAGAAATAATATTTGTTATACTATTAATGGTGTTTTTAGACTCCACGAGTAAGGTCAAAGGTAATAAATATTTTATAGGAGTATGGTAAAATATTAAAAATATAAATGTAGAGCCCAATTTTTGATTGCCCGGGCCCAATACCAAAATTAACCAGCAAGCAAAAATAAACAAAATCCAACAGTCCAATGATTAAGCCCAAATAGCACAGGCCCAATACTAATTAAGCCACAGCCCAAACAGCCCAAAATCTTCAAATACAGAAACCCTAAGTCAGGAGCCCTCGCGCCGCACGCCTTCTGCCAGCAACCCCAACGCCGCATCGTGCGCCACCAAGTCACCACGCCACCACGCCACGTCCGCATCGTACTCTAGCACGTCTCTGCAAAAATAGAAAAAATAGTTGTGGATTAAAGGGCTATAAAAAGCCAAATCGAGTCTGTAATAGGGATCTTTTTTTTTCCTACACGATTTACATAAGAAAGAAGGCAATAGAGCACACTTTTACAAGAAACAGAGATCAATATTAAAGAAGAAGGTTTTCTTTTATTATTTTTTTTCCTTTTTTTCTTCATTTTCGAATAACTGTTCTGTTATTTTGCTTTAGTTTTTATTTTATTTTTTATTCTTTTAAACTATACGATATGTATATATATAATATACATAGATTAGATTTAAAAAAAAAAAGAAGGCTTACCTTTTTCCACGGTGGCCGGCGATGACGGCGCCGGTGATGGAGCTTGGCCGGAATCCAGGCCGGACAGAGGGGGCTGAGAGAGCTTCTAAAAGTTTTTTTTTTTTTTTTGTGTTTGAAAAGAATGAAGAGAAATGAGGGTTTCTAAATTTTTTTCCAGCTTTTATACCCCCATAATACGGTGCCGTTTTGATAAGTGGGTTCAGAGGCCAAAACGACGTAGTTTTGGGCCTCTGACCCACAACCCGACCCGCTCCAGCAAGAGGATCCGCGCATTTTTGTGAGGGAGGGGCTAATTGCGCATTTAGCCCCTCCGCTTTTTCATAGTTTTGCAAGCAGGTTTTTCTTCCCGATTTCGCCCTGAATTTTTTTTTCCCGTTTCAATTTAGTCCGCATTCGAACGGCGCCGTTTCAGTGAGTGGGGTTATTTTCGATTGTAGTCCCTCTAAGTTGCGCGCGCCTTACAATTTAGCCCTTTTTATCTTCTTTTATTTTAAATTCGGCCCAACGCTTCTGTTTTTGTTCGAATTTAGTCCCCTTTTGATTGCTTTTGCTATTTTATCATAAAATCAATTATTTTTAATATTTTTGGTTGCCACTATTTTTATATGTATATTATTATTTTTATAACTATATTCTTTCTAGTATCTTTACTATTACTATTATTATTTTGTTTACTTTTATTATATTTATATTTTATCAACAGTGCATCTATTTTACATATATTATTATTAGTATTGTTAAAATCGTTTTCATTATATTCTATTATATATGAATTACATCTTCTTCTTTTTTCCTCATTATTATTTTACATATATATTATATTATTACAATACTATATTTATTATTATTATATTTATCGTTAGACTATCTTATTACTAATACTTTTTATTTATTACTTTTATTATCAATATTTTTTTTTACTTTAAAATTTTTTCATTATTATTATTATTATTTTTCATAACTGTTATTTATCTTTTTTTATTAATACTATTTTATTTTTACTAGTACTATTATTATTATTTTAATTATTTAATATATTTTTTTAACCTATTCTCATTATTCTTTTTATTATTTGTTTATTAGTATATTTCATAGTTATTATTATCATTGCCTTTTCGTTACTATTTTCTTTTATTTCATTTTGTTTGTTTATTTTACCTTTTTATCGTATTTTATTTCTACATTTATTATTGTTATTCATATTCGATCACTGTAATGTTATTATATAGACTAGCATAGCAACTCGTTTTACATTTTATTTTATTCGATCTATTACAGTTTTCGTTTCAAAACAAGCAAACCCTCCGAGTTCTAAAGTTCGAATGGAGTCGTACCCTAACTTACTGGGTTTCGATTTCTCTTTTCGAGTCTAAAGAACCTATTACTTTCTTTTTAAAAGTTGAATAAAAACTTATCCTCGAGAATTCAAAATCGTCGTGTCCTAACTCACTAGATGGGACGTTTTGTTATCTCGAGATAATGATTTCAAAAAAAAAAGGCAATATTCCGTGTTTGGTATTTTGGGAAATCGAGCCCTAACTTACTGGGTTCCAATTTTTTCATTAGACCCCAAATAACCGAGTATCCTTCTTCGATTTAAACGCATTAATTTTGAAAGTCAAAGGACAAGCTCAATTTCGGGGATTTGAAATGTTGTACCCTAACTTACTGGGCGTGACATTTTACTTCCTCGAGATTAGAGGGTCTGATTGCTCTTATTTTATTCAAGTTTTTTTTTTCTTTAAAATAGAAAGAATCGTATTTTAAAATCTTTCAAATTTTTTATATTAGGACATTAATTAATCAATTAGGTACCAATTATGGGCGTCACGAGGGTGCTAATCCTTCTTCGTGTGTAACCGACTCCCGAACCTGTTTTCTTAAAATTCGTAGACCAAAATGTTTTATAAGGTGGCCCAATCACACTTCAAAAAAGGATTGGTGGCGACTCCATGTTTTTAAAGTCGGCCCATTTTCCAAACAAAAAAATGGTTCCGACAGCTTGGCGACTCCACTGGGGACCAATAAGAGAGTCAAGCCGTAAAATTGATTGATTAATGTCCTTTTATTGAAAATTAAAATTTGATTTTGATTCTTCCATCGCATTTGTTTGGGTCGTGTCATATGTTTGTTACGATTTAAGTGTCTAGGATACATTTGCATCATATTGCATGACCGTAGTGGTCACACCTTTAAGTGAGAGTGAGAAGCTACTCCTTCGTGAGGTTTTCACCTCTGTGCAGGATAGTGGATCGCTTTCGGGATACATCCGTACCTATGTCTTCGTGAGGTTTTCACCTCCGTGCAGCTATAGAGAAATGTATTCCCCTGAACTGAACTCGGTCCATATGAGCTTATAATGGGTGAGGATCGAGGAATCTGCTGGTTCAGGTACCCTTGCTTTAGAGCCAAACCGCATATAGAGAGCCCTAGGAACTTACCTCAGTAGAGCTATGCCAAACCCTATGATCACTGGATAGGTGTTTGATTTTTACCATCCGTATATGATACTAACATGTTTCTTTTGTTTATGATTACATTGCATTTCATTATTATAGAAAGGAGGTGTTGATTCATATTCGATTGCTAAATAGAAGAGTTTGTCATAAGGAAATGGGTTACTTGATAAAGTGGATTATAATACGGTCGTTCGAACATAGTCCAGGTAAACAACGAGAGAGGGCTGATAGTCCACAGAAGAATACAAGACTTTGCTCGAGGATTCAAGCTGATAAGGATTATTCGAGAGTCATCATGAACATCGTGGAGTATAAGTGAGTGAAGAGGTACGGCCTGAACCAAACAACAAGGAGCTAGAAGAGGCATCTACTGAGAAAGTTCACGGGACACGACCATAACATCCGGATATGAAGAAAAGGATTGGTGTATTCACCTGGACTATAGGGACGAAGCCGCATATGTAATCCGTTTTATGTAAAGAAATTTATTTTCTAGAAAAGTTCTTCTAATGGAATTGAATTCAGAATCAACGCATCTCTTTCTTTTTGCATTCATTCCATGCATTTGCATTGCATTTCATCCATTTGCATTACATCACATCATATGCATTTAATATCACAAAAGAGCCCTATTAACTAGAGATCATATTATAATTATCCTGGAACACTACTACTACACTCGAAGAAAAATAAAAGTCATGGATCAAAGGTTAGAAAGGTTAGAGCAGATGCAGAAAGAGATGCAGGACCAATTACAGGCGCAGATGCAAGAGCAATTGGCCAAGATCCAACAGGATGTAAGGGACCAAATGCTGGAATCCCAGCGCAGCATGATGAGCCAGTTGACACAATTGTTGACTGGATGGCATGATAAAGGAAAAGGCCCTATGATCGATGCCAGAAATGAAAATGAAGATTCTGCTTATCCTCCAGGCTTAGCCCCGGTAAATTCCCAAGTCCAACCGCCAAGAGTGTCTGTCAATATCAGACCTCAGTATCAATCCGGTACCCCGGCACCAACAAACTGCCCGACAGGCTCGAGCTCCAACCCTGGAGACAATTTGAAAAAATCGATGGTCCCTGATTTCGATGATGCAGCAGAAGAGGAAAAAGTAAGGGTGGGCCTCCCAAAAGAGTTTGAAGATCGGTACAAGTGGTTAGAGGAAAGGTCAAAGCATTGGAAAGTGCTGATCACCAATGCGAGGTGGATGCTAAGAAGTTGAGTCTAGTCCCAGATTTGGTACTTCCTCCAAAGTTCAAAATGCCAGAGTTTGAAAAGTACAACGGGACCAGCTGCCCTGAGGCCCATATTGCAATGTTCTGCCGGAGAATAACAGGACATGTTAGCAATGACCAATTGTTGATTCACTATTTCCAGGATAGTCTGACTGGAGCCGCGGCTAAATGGTACAACCAGTTGAGTCGTACTTAGGTCAAACCGTGGAAAGATTTGGCACAGGCCTTCATGAAGCATTATGGCCATGTGACTGATATAGTGCCCGACAGGATCACATTGCAAAACATGGAGAAAAAGTCAGGCGAAAGTTTCAGGAAGTATGCCCAGATGTGGAGGGAAGTCGCTACACAAGTCCAGCCACCGCTACTAGAAAAAGAAATGACCATGCTCTTTATAAATACCCTGAAAGCACCTTTCATCAATCATATGTTGGGGAGCGTGACCAAGAGTTTCGCAGACATAGTGATGTCCGGCGAAATGATAGAGAACGCGATAAGGTGTGAGAAAATAGAAGCTGGAGAGAGCATGAGAAGATCAGCTCCAAAGAAAAGGGAGAATGAAGTAGGTAATGTAAGCTCGGGTTATCCTAAACCCATTACTGTCAGTCAACCGAGAGCGGTAGTTGTGGGCCTGCAGGCCCCACCAAGACAAGAGCCTAGCACGAGGCAGAAGACCGAGAAATTCCAATTTACTCCCATACCTGTGACGTATAGGGAGTTGTATAAAACTCTGTTCGATGCGCACGTCGTATCCCCTTTCTACTTGAAGTCGCTGCAACCTCCATATCCTCAGTGGTATGATACAAATGCTCAGTGTGAATACCATGCGGATGTAGTAGGTCACTCGATAGAAAATTATACTTCATTCAAAAGGCTAGTCAAGAGGCTTATCAAGGCGGGTGTGGTAAAGTTCAACGACGCACCTGGTGGGGGAAATCTGTTACCTAGTCATACGGATAATGGAGTAAACATGATAGTCGAGTACATGGGGAGGAGAATCAAGCAGACGGTTGCTGAAGTAAGAACCCCGTTAAGAGAGGTTTGGAGAGAAATGTAGAAAAGGGGGCTAGTTCTGCAGGAATTAGAAAGTAAATCCCGAGATGCAAAGAACTACTGTGAGTTCCATAACAAGAAAGGCCATGAGATCCAGCAGTGCAATGAATTCAGAACCCTAGTACAAGGGTTAATGGATAATAAAGAACTAGAGTTTTTTGACTCTTTCGAAGGAGAGGATGTATGCGCCACAGAAGGTGGGTCTGCAGAGAGGGTCCTTAGGGTCAATCACCTAGTAGTGATTATCACACGACCAAGGATCGAAGAAGCAGGAGCGAGAATGGCACCAAAAGTTGTAATTCAAAAACCCGTGACCTTTCCTTATAAGGATAACAAGAGGGTGCCTTGGGATTACAATTGCACTGTGACAGTTTCAAGGAAGGAGAGTTCGACCAGCACGCCTAACCCAGAAGCCGAACACATTGAAAAGAAATTCTCTGTGATCAGACAAGGAGACAAAAAGATAGAGTCACTGGTTAATGAACCAGTAACAGAGAATGAAGCTAAAGAGTTTATAAAGTTCCTAAAGTACAGTGAGTACAATGTTGTAGAATAGTTACACAAGCAGCCGGCACGTATATCAATACTGGCTTTGCTCTTAAATTCAGAGATACATCGCAGCGTGCTAATGAAGGTGTTGAACGAAATTTATGTCGCTGAAGACATTTCGGTAAACAAGCTAGACCGCCTCGTTAGTAACATAAGCGCAGACAACTTCATCTCTTTCAGAGATGATAAAATTCTACCGGGAGGTATAGGATCCACCAAGCTCTGCACATCACTACTCGATGTAAAGGGTATACGCTGTCGGGGGTATTAATTGACAACGGATCGGCGCTGAATGTCTTGCCCCTATCTACGTTGAACAGGTTGCCCGTAGACAGTTCTCATATGAAATCGTGCCAAAATATAGTGAGAGCATTCGACGGCACCGAGAGGAAAGTAATAGGAAGGATTGAGATACATCTCCTTATCGGGCCAAACACATATGAGGTGGACTTCATCGTGATGGACATCAAGCCCTCTTTTAATTATTTATTGGGGAGGCCCTAGATCCACTCAGCGGGAGCTGTACCATCATCATTGCACCAGAAGTTAAAGTTGGTGGCAGATGGCCGGTTGATAACCATAAATGCGGAGGAGGACATCATCGCGTCCGTTACTAGTGATGCGCCATACATCGAATATGATACCGAGGCTATAGAGTGCTCCTTCAGGTCATTGGAGTTTGTAAATGCGACCTTCATCAGTGAGGGTGGCAATGTCCCAGTGCCAAAAATATCCGAAGCTACGTGGATGAGCCTACGACCGATGATGAGGAAAAGGAGCGGTGCACGGGAGGACTCGAAAAATATCTCCAGGGGCCGGTCAAAGTGCCAGGATTGGTTGATAAGCGTGATCGTTTTGGTCTGGGGCATAGGCCAGATGCCCCGCAAAGAAAAGAGGAATTAGAAAGGAAACGTGAGAGACGGAGGGCACGATTAAATGGTGCTGAGGTCAAATGGGGGTCGATGACTTTTCCCCATATATCTAATACATTCGTGTCAGGAGGAATCATTTTTCCAGGGCCGGAGAATATGAGCGAGGAAACGGCTGAGGATATGATAAGAGCTTTGAGCGTCAATGCTGTGTCTGAAGAAAGTCCGAAAGAAGAAAACTTGGTGGGTATTCGCCCCTACGAACCTCGAAGTGTTCTGGACAACTGGACTGCGAAAGAAATTCCTGTAGTTTTTAGGGCTAAAACAGAGTAATATTCAAAACACACTTATTGTTTCAAGCCTAGAAACAATGAGAATCTTTTGTGAAATAGGCTCATGTTCAAGCATTGTTATTTTCAATAAAAAATGCATCTTTTCTTTCATACTGTGTAATCATTCCGTTACTCATTTTCTATTCCATTCATAATCATACACATAAATGAGTTATTCTTAAATTCATTTTATTAAATATTCTTTCATACCTACCATAGGTCCCCAGATATTGATGTCATGAGCAACACTGCTATGGACCCAGAATTCCCTTACAAGCGAGACATGTGCCTAGAGGGATATCAGGATTTTGCAGATGACGAAGATTGTAGTTTATCCCCGGATTTGTTAAGGATGGTAGAGCAGGAAGAGAAGCTGATTCTACCTCACAAAGAGACAATTGAAAATGTGCTTCTAGAAGATGGGAAAGAAGTGAAAATAGACACTTGCATAACCAATGAAACAAGGCAGGACCTCATTAGACTTCTGCTAGAGTTCAAAGATGTCTTCGCGTGGTTATATCAGGACATGCCGGGATGAGTGCTGACATTGCGGTACATTGTATCCCCATAAAAGGAGAATGTAAGCCGGTCCAGAAGAAGCTTCGAAGGATGAGACCCGATGTCGCGGTAAAAATAAGGGAAGAAGTTAAGAAGTAATTTGATGCTGGGTTTTTAGGAGTGGTGAATTACTCGGAATGGGTAGCCAATGCTGTCCCTGTTCCTAAGAAGGATGGAAAAATACGAATGTGCGTCGACTACAGAGACTTAAACAAGGCCAGCCCGAAAGATAACTTCCCACTGCCTCACATCGACACCTTGGTGGATAACACGGCAGGGTATTCATTTTTCTCTTTCATGGACGGTTTCTCTAGATGCAATCAAATAAATATGCATCCTGAAGACATGGTAAAGACCACTTTCTTAACCTTATGGGGAACTTTTTGTTACCAAGTGATGTCATTTGGGTTAAAGAATGCTGGCGCAACATACCAAAGAGCCATGGTAACCCTGTTTCACGACATGATGCATAAGGAGATCGAGGTCTACGTTGACGACATGATCGCGAAGTCCCGAACAGAAAATGAGCATGTACAGGTTCTGAGGAAGCTATTCTTGAGGTTGAGGAAATTTCAACTGAAGCTCAATCCAACCAAGTGTACTTTCGGGGCTAGGTCAGGAAAACTGCTTGGTTTTGTAGTCAGTAAAAGAGGAATTGAGTTCGACCCGGATAAAGTCAGGGCTGTACAAGAATTACCTCCGCCGCGCACCCAAAAGGAAGTCCGAGGTTTTCTAGGAAGACTAAACTATATTGCTCGGTTCATTTCACAATTGACTGAGAAATGTGACCCCATATTTCATCTCCTTAAGAAACACAATCTAGGCATTTGGGATGATGAATGCCAGAAGGCATTTGACAAGATCAAACAGTACTTGTCTAATACTCCAGTGCTAACGCCTCCTAGCCCGACAGGCCATTGATTTTGTATTTGACGGTATTCGACAATTCAATGGGATGTGTGCTCGGCCAACATGACGAGACAGGGAAGAAAGAAAAGGCAATATATTACCTCAGTAAGAAGTTCACTAAATGTGAAATGAGATACTCGCCAATTGAGAAATTATGTTGTGCATTGGTTTGGATAACTCGGAGGTTGAGGCAGTACATGTTGTACCATACGACTTGGTTAATCTCTAAACTGGACCCTCTCAAGTACATGATGGAGTCGACCGCTCTGAATGGAAGAATGGCCCGATGGCAAATTTTGCTCTCTGAATTCGACATAGTCTATGTGAACCAGAAAGCTGTGAAGGGGAGTGCAATAGCTAATTTTCTAGCCAGTAGAGCGCTAAACGACTACGAACCCTTGAACTTTGATTTTCCTAATGAAGATCTGATGTTTGTAGCGACAACTGAAGAAGATACCCCAGAAGATCGCCCTTGGAAGTTGAACTTCGACGGAGCATCAAATGCCGTTGGTAATGGAGTTGGGGTAGTCCTGATATCCCCAAACGGAGACCATTATCCATTCACTTGCAAGTTGGATTTTGATTGCACAAATAATATGGCTGAATACGAAGCATGCATCATGGGAATCCGAGCTCTAATAGACCGCAAAGTCAAGTTGCTAGAAGTATATGGAGATTCCGCGTTGGTGATCTATCAGCTCAAAGGGGAATGAGAAACGAGAGATCCCAAATTGGTCAGTTACCGAAAGTTGGTTTTGGAGCTAATCGAGGAGTTTGATGATATCACATTCTTTTACCTCTTGCGTGACGAAAATCAGATGTATGACGCCTTGGCCACATTAGCTTCTATGATCAAGGTAAATGAGCAAGAGGGTATGAAGCCCATCCAAATGAGTATCTGCGAGACTCCGGCTCACTGCTGTAATATTGATGAAGAGGTGGAGAGAGATGATCATCCTTGGTATCATGATATTCTGCGATATGTGAAGAGCCGTGAATATCCCGATCAAGCAACTAAAAATGATAAGAGAACATTGAGAAGACTTGCTAGTGGCTATGTCCTAGACGGAGAGATCCTATATAAAAAGAGGAGGGATCAAGTGTTGCTAAGATGCGTCGATGCTGTGGAGGCTAAGAAAATCCTGAAAGAAGTCCATGAAGGGGTTTGCGGAACACATGCCAATGGATTTACAATGGCCAGGCAGATAATGAGATTCGGGTATTACTGGTCCACGATGGAAGGGGATTGCATCCGTTACGCCAAGAAGTGCCACAAGTGCCAGATTTATGGGGACAAGATCCATGTGCCTCCTTCGCCTCTTCATGTTATGACTTCTCCGTGGCTTTTTTCAATGTGGGGCATGGACGTCGTTGGGCCAATCTCACCGAAAGCTTCTAATGTACATCGATTCATTTTCGTGGTTATTGATTACTTCACTAAATGGGTAGAGGCAGCTTCATACGCCAATGTTACAAAGACGGCAGTTAGCAAGTTTTTGAAGAAAGAGATCATATGTCGCTACGGTATGCCGGAAAGGATCGTATCTGACAACGCTTTGAACTTAAATAACAGTACGATAGCGGAAGTTTGCAGTCAGTTTAACATCAAGCACCATAACTCGTCTCTATATCGCCCAAAAATGAACGGCGCCGTTGAGACAGCTAATAAAAATATCAAAAAGATTGTGGGGAAAATGGCTGAAACATACAAGGATTGGCATGAAAAGTTACCGTTTGCCCTTTATGCTTACCGAACATCTGTCAGAACCTCTACTGGGGCAACGCCTTTCTCATTGGTTTATGGGATGGAGGCAGTCTTGCCTATCGAAGTTGAAATTATTTCCCTCCGGGTTTTGTTAGAACTGAAGTTGGATGAAGTGAAATGGGTTCAATCTCGATATGATCAACTAAATCTTATTGAGGAAAAACGGCTAAGAGCCATCCGTCATGGTCAAATGTACCAGAAGTGGATGATGTGGGCTTACAACAGGAAGGTTCGCCCCAGAGTATTCCATGAGGGAGCCTTGGTATTGAAACAGATCCTCCCTATGCAAAAAGACTTCAGGGGAAAGTGGATGCCTAATTGGGAAGGACCTTACGTTGTACAGAAGGCCTTTTCTAGGGGAGCATTGATACTCGCCGAAATAGACGGGAAAAGTCTGCCAAATCTAATTAATGCAGACTCGATCAAGAAGTATTTCACTTAGGAAGGAAAGTGGGCCAAGGCGAAAACCCGCAAAGGGCGACTTAAGTTCAAAAAAAATCGGAGAGGCCAAGTGTAACAGTCTGGTTTACACCCTAGTCGGAACAGTGGTTTCGGGACCACGAATCCGAGTTCGAATAATATTTTTATATTATTTTTTGTGCCGTTGATATGTAATTAAGCATGTGATAAATTTTCGTAAGCTAATTTGTCTGTTCGTGTGTTTAATTTGACAAAAGGATGAAATTGCATTGAATGTGAAAGTTGCTTGCTATTTGCTAAAGTGCCTATGTGTTGTGGCTTTATAATTGCGAGGACTTAGGTGGCAATTAAGCCATTACTATAGTAAGTGGACGGCATTGAATGTGGTTTTATAATTATATATATTATATTATATGTTTTCATAAGTTATAATATATGTTAGATTAGTATATTACTTTATAAGTTATTATATTATATCAATATAAAGAAAACAAAAAGAAAGTGGCTTTGTTTTCATCATTTTTAGCCGAATTTTTTAAAGATAGTGGAATGTTAATGGTCAATAATGACCTTGAGTAATATGTTTTATATTTTTTATTTTGATGGGTAAATTTGGAAATGGATTAATATGTATGTAATAATAATAAAACAAAACAAGGCCATTATCATCTTTTTGTTCTCTTGGCCGAATGTAAGAAAAGAAAAAAAAAGAATGGAGAAAGCATAGGTTCGGCTATTGTTAAAGCTAAAATTCAAGGTTAGTTTGATTTCGGTTCTTGATAATTTTTACGTTTTTGAGATCGTTGCTTAGAAATCTTCAAGACCCATGCTTTAATTTTTGAGTTTGATGAATATTTTGAGTTGAGCTATTGTTGATAATTAGTTGTTTATGTTGTTTAAGGATGAATTATGAAATATATGTGTTAGATTTATATGTTTTGTCTTTGGATTTTTGATGAATTTGAGTATTTTGGGCTAAATTGCAAAGATAAATTTTTGAGGGACTAAAATGTGAAATAAATGAAATGCATGGATTTGTATGAAGACTAGGGATATTTCGCCCTTAAGGTGTGTGGCCAAATTTTGTGTATTTTGTGTTTTGTGCATATAGGACTTAATTGTAAAAATGTGAAATATTAGGGGCAAAATGGTAAATTGCCCATTTATGTGTTTTGGGATTAAATTGAATAGAAATGTGTTTGAATGAGCTTAATTTGAACATGTTTAGATCAAGAACAAAGAAAAACGGACTTGGATCTGGGAAAAACGAAAATTATCGAATAGCCGATTTTTGCTGTCCGTCAATATCTGAGGTAAGTCTTTAAGCAATTAAACACTGTTAATATTGGATGTAATTTAGTTTAATATGTTGAATTGGAATTTATGGATTTGTAATAAATAAAGCTAGATGTGATAAAGTATCGCAATAGTGTAATTGAGCTTAACTTAATTGAATTATGACATGTGGAAATTCGTATGAATTATGTGAATATCTGAAATATTCGATATATGAAATGTGTGTGAGATAGCTCAATAATATCGATATTCGGGCTTAGAGCCTAGCAAGCCTTGTCTTTGGTGAAATTTATCGGGCTTTATGCCTAGCGGTGAATCTTGGGTGATTGAATATCGACCTCGAGTCTAGCAGCAGCTTAGTGCCGGTGTGTGATTCAGCTTATGCCTAGCAGGTTTTATACTGGTGAATTATATTCCAAGCTTGGGCTTATGAAATGATAAGTGATGGAAGAAATTGAGTAAGCTAAAGCTTATTTAAATGAATTTGGTTAAATTCGGCCATAAGGTACGTATTTATATATGTATATGTCTTATGTGATGTTATTGAGCAAATAAGTTGATGGAATAAATTTGCTTGTACTTTCGGTTTCTTGGATATGTGGTTAAAATGATGTTGAGTGGATATTGTTTACTTGCAAACATGAGAATTGCTTAAAAGATGTATATGTATGTATATATATAGTTATATACATTCGGTTATGTGGAATTTTGTGTATATTCATTTGGTAATGTGAAATATATACATATATATTTTCGGATATGTGAGATTATATTAATACATACATTCGGTTATGTGGGCTTACTATGCATATATTTATGGAAATTGTTATTTGGTTGTATATGGAGGTATACATATATATTTATTAATCAATGTGCATTTGATAAGTTCTACCTTTAAAGTAGATAATGGTTAATGTTTTGCTATGTAAGGACATTGGCTCTTGGCTATGACAGTTATAAGCGTTATGCTATTATTTATAATTGTTACAAATTGTTCGGTTTAGCATGATTGAATATCCAATTGATTTATTAAGTTTGCTTAAGACTTACTAAGCTAAGTTAGCTTATTCTGTGTGTTCGTTATTCTGTTTTATAGATTTTGGCTAAGCTGTAAGCTCAGGGGATCATCATCGAAGTCATCCACACTATCGACTTATTTTGGTACCTTTAAAGTTGGATTTTGAACTTAAGGCATGTATAGGCTAGACTAGTTTTTGAATCAATGAAATTTCGTCTTTGTATATATTTATAGCCATGCGAAAATGGCTAAATTATGGTACTATGGTCTTGAATGTATTCAGCCATGATGTTTATTCATTATAAAAGTACAATCGATAATGTATGTATGCATGTGTTGGTAGTTTGTTTGATTATCGTGTTTATTATGCCATGCATTTGACTTAGTAATTAGCTATTTTAGAAGTATATCTTATAGTACATTAATTAGGATGAATATTCATATGATTTGACCTAAAGGTTAAGATAGTCGTTGAATGTGATTGATTGTGCATGGTTGATAGTTGATCTTATTATGCGTTTTGAAACAATAGGGGTTGTTTTTAGGAAATTGGTATATGTGCTTTTGAATTCGATTGGACTATGAATTGATAAATATTTACTAGTGAAGTACATACTTTGAAACACAAATCAATTTGAAATATTGCTTAATCTTGAAAAATGTATATTCGGCCATAGCATGAGATTATAGGTTGAGTTTTGAATTTACCTTATCGAACATGTATTATAATTGTGCATGATTATAAAGTTTAAATTTATGTGCTTTGGATTATGGGAGACATGTTTGGTATTTTTAGGTACGATTATGTTCATTTAGATGTTTTGAGTTATGCTTTTGCATGGATGTATGAGCATTTGGTATATCTTGGTCATGTTAAATAAAGTCTATATATATAAATATACGTGTATGTTTTGATTAAATATTTGACATCTTGTCTAAGTAGTTTTTAAGTGAGCATGTGCATGTGCGAATATTGAAACCTTTGTGTTTGATGCAAAAATGTTCATATGAAATTCGGTTAATGGATCTGAGATATGCTCGAGATGGTTATGTAAACATTGATAATGCATTGTACTTACAGCACATTCGAATTTGACCATATGAGCAGTAAAAATTCTTATTGTGACTTGTGCTATGTTCAGTAATGCCTTGCAACCCAAATCTGGCGACGGATACGGGTTAAGGGTGTTACACCAAGGTAAAAACCCGTAAAGGGCACTTTGAGACCAAATGAGCTTTGAATTGAAAACCCGTAAAGGGCGATTCAAATGTTTGGGGGAAATAGGGCATACGCTCGTCATCCTATACCTGAATTGACAATGAGGAGATATGCTACATTTTCGGGGTAGTGGCAAAGTACCACAGATCTCCTAGATACATGTTAAACTCAGAATGGTCTTCAAGAAGTTCGTACAGAAAAGCTCAGGCTGTGATACCCGGGGCACCAATTCCACTCTTACTCATTCTTATACTTTAGTAGAATTTGTTTCCTTTGCTCAATCCATTTTTCATGGGTTTTATCCCGAATAAATTGCAGTTTTATTCATTTCTATAATCTTTTTCCAAGCGTTTCATATTGAAGTAATGATTACTGAACTAATGATGTGTTCAAAAAAGAAGTTTTGCGTATTACTCTAAAAGTCTCTAAATAATGCAAGAATCTGAAACAGGACAATTATTTAGAACTCACCAGGTTTAAAGGGCTTGGAGCACTTGAGATAAGGGTCTAAGCAGTGACGACATCTTTAGATTCTCTGTTAGAAGTATCAGTTTAACAAAGAAGACACAAATCAAGAATATCACCTTAATAAACAGCAAGCACTGATAACCTAAAAGCTAAAAAATGGATCATTCTCATGACATTTTGCATCCATTCATATAGCACTCATGGTTAGGAGCATTTTTTCATGACATCCAAATCATTTGGCACAAGCATAGACTCCATGAAATCAATCCTACAGGTAGGTTCCCCAGAGGACAATGTAGCAAAATTGATGGGAGTTACAGAAAATAGCAGATCTTATCCCCACTGAGCAGGAGTGGAGCAGATCAAAAATTACAAGTCTTACCTCCATGTATCGGCAATGGAGCAGACTGAAGCCACTAGCCTTATCTCTACTGAGCAGGAGTGGAGCAGGCTAAAGATTGCAGATCTTATCTCTACTGAGCAGGAGTAGAGCAGATTGAAGATAGTAAGCCTTAATCCCCTAAGCAGTAGGGTAACAGGCTGAAAATAGCAGATCTTATCTCCACTGAGCAGGAGTGGAGCAGATCGGAAATTATGAGTCTTATCTCCATGTATCGGCAATGGAGCGATGAAGAGTACTGATTTTATCCCGATCGAGCGAGGAGTAGAGGCGATCGAAAATGGTGAATCTTATCTCCATGTATCGATAATGGAGCAGATTTAAGCCACTAGCCTTATCTCCACTGAGCAGGAGTGGAGCAGGCTAAAGAAGCAGATCTTATCTCCACTGAGCAGAAGTGAAGCAGATCGAAGACCACTAGCCTTAATCCCCAAGCGGTAGGGTAACAGTGAAGATTACGTGATCTTATCCCACCGGCGGGAGTGGAGCAGATCGAAAACGATGAGCCTTAATCCCCTAAGCAGTAGGGTAACAGGCCAAAAATTACAGATCTTATCTCCACCGAAAGGGAGTGGAGCGGATCAAGACAATGAGCCTTAATCCCCTAGCGGTAGGGTAATAGGTGAAGATTACGATCTTATCCCACCGAGCAGAGTGGAACAGATCGAAAACGATGAGCCTTAATCCCCTAAGCAGTAGGGTAACATGCCGAAAATTACAGATCTTATCTCCACCGAAAGGAGTGGAGCGGATCGAAGACAATGAACCTTAATTCCCTAAGCGGTAGGGTAACGAGTTGGAAAATTACAGATCTTATCCCACCGAGCAAGAGTGGAACAGATCGAAAACGATGAACCTTAAGTCCCTAAGCAGTAGGGTAACAAAGTTGGAAGATTACAGATCTTATCTCCACTGAGCAGGAGTGGAGCAGATCGAAGACAATGAACCTTAATTCCCTAAGCAGTAGGGTAACAGGTTGGAAAATTACAGATCTTATCCCATTGAGCAGGAGTGGAACAAATCGAAAACGATGAACCTTAATTCCTTAAGCAGTAGGGTAACAGGTTGGAAGATTACAGATCTTATCCCACTGAGCAGGAGTGGAACAGATCGAAGGCGATGAGCCTTAATCCCCTAAACAGTAGGGTAATAGGTTGAAAATTACAGATCTTATCCCCACTGAGCAGGAGTGGAGCAGATCAAAAATTACAAGTCTTATCTCAATATATCGACAATGGAGCAGACGGAAGCCACTAGCCTTATCTCTACTGAGCAGGAGTGGAGCAGGCTAAAGATTGCAGATCTTATCTCTACTGAGTAGGAGTAGAGCAGATTGAAGACAGTAAGCCTTAATCCCCTAAGCAGTAGGGTAACAGGCTGAAAATAGCAGATCTTATCTCCACTGAGCAGGAGTGGAGCAGATCGGAAATGACGAGTCTTATCTCCATGTATCGGCAATGGAGCAGACTGAAGAGTACATATTTTATCCCCACTGAGCAGGAGTGGGGCAGATCGAAAATGGTGAATCTTATCTCCATGTATCAACAATGGAGCAGATTTAAGCCACTAGCCTTATCTCCACTGAGCAGGAGTGGAGCAGGCTAAAGAAGCAGATCTTATCTCTACTGAGCAGAAGTGGAGCAGATCGAAGACCACTAGCCTTAATCCCCTAAGCAGTAGGGTAACAGGCTAAATATTACAGATCTTATCCCACTGAGCATGAGTGGAACAGATCGAAAACGATGAGCCTTAATCCCCTAAGCAGTAGGGTAACAGGCCGAAAATTACAGATCTTGTAACATCCTGAAATAGGGCCTAAACGGAACTGTGGTTGCGAAACCATGAATCTGAGATAGAAAAGGTTATTTTAAGTAATTATTATGATTTATTGAGTGATTAGATGCATGTGTTAGAGTATTGATAAGAAATTTTATTGATTTCATGTCTAATTTGCCTATTAGGACTTAATTGCAAAAGTTGATAAATATGAGTTTTAGATGGTAAAGGATTTAATTGAAGAGCATAATTGAAGTAGAGGTCCTTAAATGGTAATTATACCATTAGGCTTTCATGGACAAAAATGGACATATATAGGTAGAAAGAACCAAAGTTTTTAATGAAGGGTAATTTAGTCATTTGGTAATAAAAAGAAATTAAAAGGAAAAAGATGGCAAAATATGCTCATCTTCTTCATTAGGACGAAATTTCAAGGGTTTTCCATAGCTAGGGTCTGTTTCAAGCTTCCAAGTTCCATAGTAAGTGATTCCAAGCCCCGTTTTTAATGTTCTTTACGTTTTTGGAGTCCCGGTAACTTGATTTAGCTTAATCTAGCAATAATTTAACCTAGGGTTCATATTTGGAAAAATACCCATAGGTGAAATGTGTTTATTTTGATGTTTTATGATAGAATATGAAGTCTGAAATTATGTTAAACAACTTTTGCTAAGCGATTTTAAGTGAAAGCGGGTAAAGCGGCTTAATCGGTAAAAATACCTAATGTTCATAAGTACATGTTAGAGTGAGAATTTGATATTGTCATAGAAGGGAAAAATGATAAGCATGTCATAAAACATAAGAATAAGGGATAAAGTTTAATTTCCGAGCTTTGGGGAAAATGTGTAAATATGTAAAAGTTTAGGGGCAAAATCGTAATTTTGCCAAAGTTAGAGTTAAGGACTGTTTTGATAAATGTGAGTATTAAATAAGCTAAATTTGCTATTATAGATCAAGAAGAACGAAATCCGGAGTTAGATCGGGGAAAGAAAAAGATAGAGGACTAAATCGATATAGTTGATCGTATTTTGTTTCGAGGTAAGTTTCATGTAAATAAATGCAATATTCTATTATTTTAAATTTAATACTATTAAATTCCAGCATTTATATATTTATTTTATAAATTTATCATTCAAAGACTCAAGTATGAATTGTGGAAAAGCTATCTCGAAAGTTAGGTTGAACCTTAGGAATGTGTAGGATACAAATGTCATGACATTAGGGTTTAAGGAAATCATGTAAGACCATGCCAAGGCATGGCATTGATAAGTTACTATAAGGCAAAGGTCCCATGTAAGACCATGCCAAGGCATGGCATTGGTGAGTTCATAAGGCAAGGATACCACGTAAGACCATGTCAAGACATGGCAATGGTTAAGTTTCAAAGGAAGGCACAGTGTATCCTTAGTATTCCAAGTGGTTCAACGGGAAAATTCTAAGAGTATACCAAAGTAAAGGTAAGACAAGTTCAAGATAAAAAGGTAAGGTAAGACAAATTCATGTTAAAAGGTACAGGTTAGAATACAATTTTAAGTATATTGAGTTAAAAGTCTAAGTGATCTTGATAAGAAAAGGATAAAATAATTCATTAAGAATGTTGTTATCTATTTACTTGTAAACTTACTAAGCTTTATGCTTACGCCCGTTCTTTATTTTTTTATATAGTATTACAAGCCAATTCGGGGATCGAAAGGACGTCGGAGATCGTTACACACTATCAAAGGATTATATTGGTATTTTGTGACTCGACGTTTTAAGTTATGGCATGTATAGGGACTTAGCTATCATGTGTGTATAACCTTATTATATGGCTTAAGATTGGCTTGTAAATGTTTGGTAGTGATTAGCTATTAAAATGGCTAATTAAGAGCATGTTTTGGATATCATGTAATGCCTAGTTGGTAGTTATTAGAAAGAAATTATGTAAGTATATGCAGGGGAACAGTTTGGACAGCAACTGTGACGTGATTTTGAAAAATCACTAAAAATAGTATAAATGGAATTATGGTGTAAATGAGATATATAATTAAATCTTATTGAGTCTATTTTTATATGAAAGAAACGGTGTAGGAAAAAGAGTTGTATATTATGAGATAATTGATCTTTTGTGCAGAGGGTCAGAACTGTCGAACTGTGTAACAGGGGAGACTTTAACTAATAAACTGTACTAATTGGACATACCAAAAATTCTATAAAAATTATAGTAGGAAGATATATGAGTCTAGTTTCAGGAAAATTTACGGATCTAAATTTCGAGTTTCGTAACTCGAGTTATAGTCAATTTAGTGAACATGACGCAGATGGACAGTTTCAATTTTATGCCCTGATTTAGTAAGTTAAGTCTAGTAATGCCTCGTGCTCGACTCCGGCAACGGTCTCGGGTAAGGGGTGTTACATTTATTGGTATCAGAGCAAGGTTTAGTCGGTTCTCGAAATATTCAGTATGAGTAAGAGTCTATCTATACATGCCATACTTATATTTTGATAGTGTGGCGACTCTTGACGATTTAAAAATGTTTTTCTTTTATAGTTATGGATCCCGAGCGAGCTAGTGCAGATGATGTAGAGAGTAATCGCCCACTCCCGCTGAAGGGACGGTGCCACAAGATAGTCGTGAAAGGCCCGTTACAGTTAGTCAGGGAGGAGGGGCTCGAGAAGCCTTCTTCCAAGCTATGAATGAATGGTTTGCTGAGTTCGTTCGTACGAACCCGGCTGTTAGACCTCCACCCCCTCATGATCCTCAGACTACTCATGTAGCTTCTCCAGTTACAGATACAGTCAGAAGAGAGAAGCCACCCGTTGACAAAATCAGAAAACAAGGGGCTGAAGAGTTTCGGGCTACTAAAGACGATGATGCAGAGAAAGCTGAATTTTGGCTCGAGAACACTATCAGAGTTTTTGATGAGTTGTCCTGCACACCGGAAGAGTGTATTAAATGTGTAGTGTCACTTCTTAGAGATTCGGCCTATCAGTGGTGGAAGACACTTGTGTCAGTAGTACCGAAAGAAAGAGTTACTTGGGATTTCTTTCAGGAGGAGTTCCGTAAGAAGTACATCAGTCAGAGGTTTATTGACCAGAAAAGAAAAGAGTTCCTTGAGTTAAAACAGGGTAAGATGACAGTGACCGATTATGAACGTGAATTTGTTCGACTCAGCAATTATGCTCGAGAGTGTGTGTCTACAGAGGCTATCATGTGTAAAAGATTTGAGGATGGGCTCAATGATGATATCCGACTGTCAGTTGGTGTATTAGAGATAAAAGAGTTTGTTGTTTTAGTTGAACGAGCCTGTAAGGCAGAAGAGTTATTAAAAAGAAAAGGTAAAGCTGAAATTGAGATGCAAGACACAAAGAAAAGACAGATGAACAAGTCGTTTGGTCTACATCCAAGAGGCCTAGGAGTTTTCTACGAGATCTAATTTTTCATTGGGTATTCTAGCCAAAGCAGGTAGAAGATTTATGGATCCGAAAGCTCAAACCACTTCGATTGCGAGTGTTGGCAGTATTCAGCCTGATAGACCCGAGTATCCTCAATGTGGTCGACGTCATCCAGGTCAATGTCGAGCAACTGAGATTGGCTGTTTCCGATGTGGTGCACCGGATCATTTCATTCGAGAGTGTCGAAATGGTTAAAAGAGAAGTAATATCGAGTGCAAGATCGTGCAATGCCTCCGTTAGAGGCGGATCTCGAGAGAAATCCCGAGTAAAGGCGGTAGAGGTACATTTAGAGATACAACAACGAGATCAGATGTTAGAGCACCCGCAAGGACTTATGCTATACGTGCTCGTGAAGAGGCATCCTTCCAGAACGTAATTACGGGTACATTTTCTCTTCATGATGTTAATGTTATTGCTTTGATTGATCCGGGTTCAACCCATTCCAATGTTTGCATGAAATTAATGCCTAGTATGAACATGCCCATAGAGTTTACGGAATTTGTGATTAAAGTATCGAATCCATTAGGTCAACATGTATTAGTAAACAAAGTATGTAAAAAATGCCCTTTGATGATTAGAGGTTACTGTTTTTCGGCCGATCTCATGCTATTGCCGTTTGATGAGTTTGATGTGATTCTTGTATGGATTGGTTAACTGCACATGATGTGATAGTGAATTGTGGAAAGAAATTCATTGAGTTGAAACGTGAAAATGGTGAGATCCTTCGGGTTAATTCGGATGAGTCAGGTAGTTCAATTTCCATGATTTACGTTATATACGCTCGAGAAATGTTTGAGGAAAGGATGTGAAGCTTATCTTGCTTTTGTGTTGAATACTAAAGATCCGAGTTGAAAATTGAATCGAGTGCACGTGGTAAATGAGTTTCTTGATGTGTTCCGGAAGAACTACTGAGTTTGCCTCCTATCGAGAGAAGTTGAGTTTGGTATTGAATTGATTCCGTGTACCACACCTATTTCTATTGCTCCTTATAGAATGGCTTCAATAGAATTGAAAGAATTGAAAGCTCACCTACAGGAATTAAGCGATAAAGGCTTTGTAAGACCTAGTTATTCACCATGGGGCGCATGATGTTATTTGTGAAAAGAAGGGCGGTTCCATGAGATTGTGCATAGACTATCGGCGACTTAACAAGGTAACCATCAAGAACAAATATCCATTGCCTAGAATAGATGATTTGTTTGATCAAGCTGAAAGGAGCCCTTTGTGTTCTCTAAGATAGATTTGAGATCCGGATATTATCGATTCATGAGTTAAAGAGTCGAGATATTCCAAAAAGCGCTTTTGAACTAGGTATGGTCACTATGAGTTTCTTGTGATGCCATTTGGCTTAACCAATGCTCCTGCCATTTTTATGGATTTAATGAACCGAATTTTTAGACCTTATTTGGACAAGTTTGTAGTTGTGTTTATTGATGACATCTTGATTTATTCCAATGATGAGACCGAGCATGCAGAGCATTTGAGAACGATTTCTGATTTTGAAAGATAATCGACTTTATGCCAAGTTTAGTAAAAGTGAGTTACAGTTACTGGGAAGTTTGTTTTCTTGGACATATTGTTTTGGTGAAGGTATTAAAGTTGATCCGAGTAAGATTTCACCATTGTTGGTTGGAAGCCTCCCAGAATGTATCGAGGTCGAGAAGTTTTCTTGGTCTTGCGAGTTATTATAGACGATTTGTAGAGGGATTTTCCATGATAGCTACTCCATTGACAAGATTACTCTGAGAAAGATGTCAAGTTTGAATGGGTGAGAAGTGTCAATGAGTTTCGACAAGTTAAAGGCATTGTTGGATCAAGCTTCATCTTAGTACAACGAACCAGGGTAAAGAGTTTGTAATTTCTGATGATGCATCCTTAAATGGACTAGGTGTGTACTTATGCAGGAAGGAAGGGTAATTGCTTATGCCTCTAGGCAGTTAAAACCACATGAGAAAAATTATCCGACACATGATTTAGAGCTAATTTGCTATTGTATTTGCATTAAAAATTTGGAGACATCACTTGTATGGTGAGAAATGCCGAATATTCACTGATCATAAAAGTTTGAAATACTTGATGACTCAGAAAGATCTGAACTTGAGACAAAGAAGATGGCTAGAGTTGATTAAAGATTATGAGCTAGTGATCGATTATCACCCGGGTAAGGCAAACGTTGTTGCTGATGCTTTGAGTAGAAAATCATTATTTGCATTGAGAGCTTTGCACACTAGTTTGGCCTTATCAGATGATGGTTCTATTTTAGTGAGTTGAGAGCTAAACCGACGTTTCTTGAAGAAATTTGTGAAGCTCGAAGGATGATGAGTGAGTTGCAAGCCAAAAGGGTTGGTCATGAGTCAGTGTAGAGTCGATTTTCGATCGATCCGCGGTTGTTTGATGTTTAGAGAGCAGGTATGTGTACCAAAGAATGATGATCTTATTTGAAGGTTTTACAGAAGCACATAGCAGCTTCTTTGTCTATTCACCCGTGTAGTACAAAGATGTATAATGATTTGAAGAAAATGTATTGGTGGACAGGAATGAAAAGAGATATTTGAGAATTTGTTTCTAGATGCTTGATCATCACAACAGTAAAAGTGAACATCAGTACCTTGAGGTTTATTGCGACTGTATTAGTTCCCGAGTGGAAATGGGACCGAGTTACTATGGATTTTGTGACAGGATTGCCTTTGACCCGAGAAAGAAAGATGCAGTATGGGTTATGATTGATAAGTTAACGAAGTCGGCTCATTTTATCGATTCGTATGGATTATTCACTTGACAAGTTGGCCGAGTTGTATATTTCGTAGAGATTGTGAGACTACATGGAGTAGTTATCGATCATCTCAGATAGAGATCCGAGATTTACTTCACGGTTTTGGAAGAAATTACAGGAAGCTTTAGGTACAAAGTTGAGTTTTAGTACTGATTTTTCCATCCTCGGATGATGGTCGATCGAGAAAGAGTTATTCAGTACTTGAAGATATGCTTAGATGTTGTGTATTGGAGTTTCAAGGTAGTTGGGAGAAATATTTGCCGTTAATAGAGTTTGCTTATAATAATAGTTATCAATCGAGTCTGAAGATGGCACCTTATGAAGCTTTGTATGGACGTAAATGTCGCACACCTTTGTATTGGACAGAGCTTAAAGAAAATCAGATTTACGGGGTTGATCTAGTCAAAAAGCGAAGAAGAAAGTAAAGGTCATCGAGATTGCTTGAAAGCGACCTCGGATAGACGTAAATCCTATGCAGATTTGAAAAGAAAAGAAATTGAATTTCAAGTTGGTGATAGGGTATTCTTAAAAGTATCCCCTTGGAAGAAAGTTCTCAGATTTGGCAGGAAAGGCAAATTAAGTCCCCGTTTTATTGGACCGTTTGAGGTGATCGAGAGAGTTGGGCCATTGGCATATCTGTTAGCTTTGCCGACTGAATTAGAGAAGATTCATAATGTGTTTCATGTGTCTATGCTACGTCGTTATCGTTCAGATCCATCGCATGTAATTTTGCGACAGAGGTTGAGATTCACGGATATGACTTACGGTGAGGAACCGGTAAAAATTCTAGCTCGGGAGGTTAAGCAATTAAGGAACAAAAGTATTGCACTTGTGAAAGTATTATGGGATAGGCATGGGATAGAAGAAGCTACATGGGAGCCCGAAGAGGCTATGCAGAAAAAAAATATCAAAATCTCTTCACAGATAAGATTTTTTGGGGACGAAAATCCCTAAAGGGGGAGAAATGTAACATCCCGAAATAGGGCCTAAACGGAACTGTGGTTGCGAAACCATGAATCTGAGATAGAAAAGGTTATTTTAAGTAATTATTATGATTTATTGAGTGATTAGATGCATGTGTTAGAGTATTGATAAGAAATTTTATTGATTTCATGTCTAATTTGCCTATTAGGACTTAATTGCAAAAGTTGATAAATATGAGTTTTAGATGGTAAATGATTTAATTGAAGAGCATAATTGAAGTAGAGGTCCTTAAATGGTAATTATACCATTAGGCTTTCATGGACAAAAATGGACATATATAGGTAGAAAGAACCAAAGTTTTTAATGAAGGGTAATTTAGTCATTTGGTAATAAAAAGAAATTAAAAGGAAAAAGATGGCAAAATATGCTCATCTTCTTCATTAGGACGAAATTTCAAGGGTTTTCCATAGCTAGGGTCTGTTTCAAGCTTCCAAGTTCCATAGTAAGTGATTCCAAGCCCCGTTTTTAATGTTCTTTACGTTTTTGGAGTCCGGTAACTTGATTTAGCTTAATCTAGCAATAATTTAACCTAGGGTTCATATTTGGAAAAATACCCATAGGTGAAATGTGTTTATTTTGATGTTTTATGATAGAATATGAAGTCTGAAATCATGTTAAACAACTTTGCTAAGCGATTTTAAGTGAAAAGCGGGTAAAAAGCGGCTTAATCGGTAGAAATACCTAATGTTCATAAGTACATGTTAGAGTGAGAACTTGATGTTGTCATAGAAGGGAAAAATGATAAGCATGTCATAAAACATAAGAATAAGGGATAAAGTTTAATTTCCGAGCTTTGGGGAAAATGTGTAAATATGTAAAAAAGTTTAGGGCAAAATCGTAATTTTGCCAAAGTTAGAGTTAAGGACTGTTTTGATAAATGTGAGTATTAAATAAGCTAAATTTTCTATTATAGATCAAGAAGAACGAAATCCAGAGTTAGATCGGGAAAGAAAAAGATAGAGGACTAAATCGATATAGTTGATCGTATTTTGTTTCGAGGTAAGTTTGCGGTAAATAAATGCAATATTCTATTATTTTACATTTAATACTATTAAATTCCAGCATTTATATATTTATTTTATAAATTTATCATTCAAAGACTCAAGTATGAATTGTGGAAAAGCTATCTCGTAAAGTTAGGTTGAACCTTAGGAATGTGTAGGATACAAATGTCATGACATTAGGGTTTAAGGAAATCATGTAAGACCATGCCAAGGCATGGCATTGATAAGTTACTATAAGGCAAAGGTCCCATGTAAGACCATGCCAAGGCATGGCATTGGTGAGTTCATAAGGCAAGGATACCACGTAAGACCATGTCAAGACATGGCAATGGTTAAGTTTCAAAGGAAGGCACCCGTGTATCCTTAGTATTCCAAGCGGTTCAACGGGAAAATTCAAAGAGTATACCAAAGTAAAGGTAAGACAAGTTCAAGATAAAAAGGTAAGGTAAGACAAATTCATGTTAAAAGGTGCAGGTAAGAATACAAGTTTAAGTATATTGAGTTAAAAGTCTAAGTGATCTTGATAAGAAAAGGATAAAATAATTCATTAAGAATGTTGTTATCTATTTACTTGTAAACTTACTAAGCTTTATGCTTACGCCCGTTCTTTATTTTTTTATATAGTATTACAAGCCAATTCGGGATCGAAAGGACGTCGGAGATCGTTACACACTATCAAAGGATTATATTGGTATTTTGTGACTCGACGTTTTAAGTTATGGCATGTATAGGGACTTAGCTATCATGTGTGTATAACCTTATTATATGGCTTAAGATTGGCTTGTAAATGTTTGGTAGTGATTAGCTATTAAAATGGCTAATTAAGAGCATGTTTTGGATATCATGTAATGCCTAGTTGGTAGTTATTAGAAAGAAATTATGTAAGTATATGCAGGGGAACAGTTTGGACAGCAACTGTGACGTGATTTTGAAAAATCACTAAAAATAGTATAAATGGAATTATGGTGTGAATGAGATATATAATTAAATATTATTGAGTCTATTTTTATATGAAAGAAACGGTGTAGGCAAAAGAGTTGTATATTATGAGATAATTGATCTTTTGTGCAGAGGGGTCAGAACTGTCGAACTGTGTAACAGGGGAGACTTTAACTAATAAACTGTACTAATTGGACATACCAAAAATTCTATAAAAATTATAGTAGGAAGATATATGAGTCTAGTTTCAGGGAAAATTTACGGATCTAAATTTCGAGTTTCGTAACTCGAGTTATAGTCAATTTAGTGAACATGACGCAGATGGACAGTTTCAATTTTTATGCCCTGATTTAGTAAGTTAAGTCTAGTAATGCCTCGTGCTCGACTCCGGCAACGGTCTCGGGTAAGGGGTGTTACAGATCTTATCTCCACTGAGCAGGAGTGGAGCAGATCGAAGACAATGAGCCTTAATCCCCTAAGCAGTAGGATAATAGGCTGAAGATTACAGATCTTATCCCACTGAGCAGGAGTGGAACAGATCGAAAACGATGAGCCTTAATCCCCTAAGCAGTAGGGTAATAGGCCAAAAATTATAGATCTTATCTCCACTGAGCAGGAGTGGAGCAGATCGAAGACAATGAACCTTAATTCCCTAAGCAGTAGGGTAACAGGTTGGAAAATTATAGATCTTATCCCACTGAGCAAGAGTGGAACAGATCGAAAACGATGAACCTTAATTCCATAAGCAGTAGGGTAACAGGTTGGAAGATTACAGATCTTATCTCCACTGAGCAGGAGTGGAGCAGATCGAAGACAATGAACCTTAATTCCCTAAGCAGTAGGGTAATAGGTTGGAAAATTACAGATCTTATCCCACTGAGCAAGAGTGGAACAGATCGAAAACGATGAACCTTAATTCCCTAAGCAGTAGGGTAACAGGTTGGAAGATTACAGATCTTATCCCACTGAGCAGGAGTGGAACAGATCGAATACGATGAGCCTTAATCCCTTAAACAGTAGGGTAATAGGCTGAAAATTACAGATCTTATCCCCACTGAGCAGGAGTGGAGCAGATCAAAAATTACAAGTCTTATCTCCATGTATCGGCAATGGAGCAGACTGAAGCCACTAGCCCTATCTCTACTGAGCAGGAGTGGAGCAGGCTAAAGATTGCAGATATTATCTCTACTGAGCAGGAGTAGAGCAGATTGAAGACAGTAAGCCTTAATCCCCTAAGCAGTAGGGTAACAGGCTGAAAATAGCAGATCTTATCTCCACTGAGCAGGAGTAGAGCAGATCGGAAATTATGAGTCTTATCTCCATGTATCGGCAATGGAGCAGACTGAAGAGTACAAATTTTATCCCCACTGAGCAGGAGTGGGGCAGATCGAAAATGGTGAATCTTATCTCCATGTATCGACAATGGAGCAGATTTAAGCCACTAGCCTTATCTCCACTGAACAGGAGTGGAGCAGGCTAAAGAAGCAGATCTTGTCTCCACTGAGCAGAAGTGAAGCAGATCGAAGACAACAAGTCTTATCTCCACTGAGCGGGGTGGAGCAGACTGAAGATAACAGATCTTATCTCCACTGAGCAGTAGTGGAGCAGATCGAAACAAAACTCCTATACCCCTAGAAATGCAGTGGGCTAAAGCGGGGCTACTTGAAGAAAGGAGGCGTCAAGAAATCAAGACTCAGCAAGACCGGTCAAAATTGGTCCTCTTAAAGTCTTTGCTCCATTCTCGTTACACGACAACGAGCAAAGAGGGGCAGCTGTAGAGCCCAATTTTTGATTGTCCGGGCCCAATACCAAAATTAACCAGCAAGCAAAAATAAACAAAATCCAACAGTCTAATAATTAAGCCCAAATAGCACAGGCCCAATACCCAATTAAGCCACAGCCCAAACAGCCCAAAATCTTCAAAGACGAAACCCTAAGTCGAGCCCCCTCGCGCGCGCACGCCCGCAAAGAACCCCAACGCCGCATCGTGCGCCACCAAGCCACCACGCCACGTCCGCATCGTACTCTAGCACGTCTCTGCAAAAATAGAAAAAACAGTTGTGGGTTAAAGGGCTATAAAAAGCCAAATCGAGTCTGTAATAGGGATCTTTTTTTTTCCTACACGATTTACATAAGAAAAAAGGCAATAGAGCACACTTTTACAAGAAACAGAGATCAATATTAAAGAAGAAGGTTTTCTTTTATTATTTTTTTTCCTTTTTTTCTTCATTTTCGAATAACTGTTCTGTTATTTTGCTTTAGTTTTTATTTTATTTTTTATTCTTTTAAACTATACGATATATATATATAATATACATAGATTAGATTTAAAAAAAAAAAGGCTTACCTTTTTCCAGATTCCGGCCACCGTACACGGTGGCCGGTGATGACGGCGCCGGTGATGGAGCTTGGCCTGAATTCAGGCAGGACAGAGGGGGCTGAGAGAGCTTCTAAAAGTTTTTTTTTGTGTTTAAAAAGAATGAAGAGAAATGAGGGTTTTTAAATTTTTTTCCAGCTTTTATACCCCCATAATACGGTGCCGTTTTGATAAGTGGGTTCAGAGGCCAAAACGACGTCGTTTTGGGCCTCTGACCCACAACCCAACCCGCTCCAGCAAGAGGATCCGCGCGTTTTTGTGAGGGAGGGGCTAATTGCGCATTTAGCCCCTCCGCTTTTTCATAGTTTTGCAAGCAGGTTTTTCTTCCCAATTTCGCCCTGAATTTTTTTTTCCCCGTTTAAATTTAGTCCGCATTCGAACGGGGCCGTTTCAGTGAGTGGGGCTATTTTCGATTGTAGTCCCTCTAAGTTGCGCGCGCCTTACAATTTAGCCATTTTTATCTTCTTTTATTTTAAATTCGGCCCAACGCTTCTGTTTTTGTTCGAATTTAGTCCCCTTTTGATTGCTTTTGCTATTTTATCATAAAATCAATTATTTTTAATATTTTTGGTTGCCACTATTTTTATATGTATATTATTATTTTTATAACTATAATCTTTCTAGTATCTTTACTATTACTATTATTATTTTGTTTACTTTTATCATATTTATATTTTATCAACAGTGCCTCTATTTTACATATATTATTATTAGTATTATTAAAATCGTTTTCATTATATTCTATTATATATGAATTACATCTTCTTCTTTTTCCTCATTATTATTTTACATATATATTATATTATTACTATACTATACTTATTATTATTATATTTATCGTTAGACTATCTTATTACTAATACTTTTTATTTATTACTTTTATTATCAATATTTTTTTTATTTTAAACTTTTTTCATTATTATTATTACTATTTTTCATAACTGTTATTTATCTTTTTTTATTAATACTATTTTATTTTTACTAGTACTATTATTATTTTAATTATTTAATATATTTTTTTAACCTCTTATTATTCTTATTATTCTTTTTATTATTTATTTATTAGTATATTTCATAGTTATTATTATCATTGCTTTTTCGTTACTATTTTCTTTTATTTCATTTTGTTTGTTTATTTTACTTTTTTATCGTATTTTATTTCTATCTTTATTATTGTTATTCATATTCGATCACCGTAATGTTGTTATATAGACTAGCATAGCAACTCGTTTTACATTTTATTTTATTCGATCCATTACAGTTTTCGTTTCAAAACAAGCAAACCCTCCGAGTTCTAAAGTTCGAAAGGAGTCGTACCCTAACTTACTGGGTTTCGATTTCTCTTTTCGAGTCTAAAGAACCTATTACTTTCTTTTTAAAAGTTGAATAAAAACTTATCCTCGAGAATTCAAAATCGTCGTGTCCTAACTCACTGGATGGGACGTTTTGATATCTCGAGATAATGATTTCAAAAAAACAAAGGCAATATTCCGTGTTTGGTATTTTGGGAAATCGAGCCCTAACTTAATGGGTTCCGATTTTTTATTAGACCCCAAATAACCGAGTATCCTTCTTCGATTTAAACGTATTAATTTTGAAAGTCAATGGACAAGCTCAATTTCGGGGATTTGAAATGTTGTATCCTAACTTACTGGACGTGACATTTTACTTCCTCGAGATTAGAGGGTCTGATTGCTCTTATTTTATTCAAGTTTTTTTTCTTTAAAATAGAAAGAATCGTATTTTAAAATCTTTCAAATTTTCGATATTAGGACATTAATTAATCAATTAGGTACCAATTATGGGCGTCACGAGGGTGCTAATCATTCCTCGTGCGTAACCGGCTCCCGAACCTGTTTTCTTAAAATTCGTAGACCAAAATGTTTTATAAGGTGGCCCAATCACACTTCAAAAAAGGATTGGTGGCGACTCCATGTTTTTAAAGTCGGCCCGTTTTCCAAACAAAAAAATAGTTCCGACAATAAATATTTAAAAAAAACACGTGATAATTTTTTAAAACTGTTCGTGGAATAAAAAAATGTAATAAAAATATTTTTATAGAGTTTTTAAAATTTTAACTAATTTGACACATTTAATTCAGTTTAAATGATTACATTTTTTGGTAAAGAATAATTACTTTTTTTTTTCTTTTTGTGAATGAATATTTACTATTTTTAACTTATGAGTTATGAACCTAAACCTAAACCTAAACCGAACTGGTACATTCAATTATTATCCAAATTCAATAAATAAATAAAAAAGGCCCATGAGAATAGAATGAGATCATACACATGAGACTATTCCCAAGAATGACGCCTGACACCATAGTTCTAAAAGAGTCAAATTTGGTTTTGGTCCCTTTATTATGCTTAAATATTTTATTTAGTTCATAATTTATATACTTTATTTTAACATAATTTAATCGATCTATTTTTAAAATATTATTAGTCAGTTTAAATAGTTAATATAATTAATTATTTCAGTTAAATATTGACTTAAAATTTTCTTAAAACAAGAACTATCCATTTGTCGAGTCGAGTTGAGTTGAGACTCATATTTTAAAAATTTCAAGCTTAATTTGATCTATCCAAAATTTTCGTATCATTATTTAAAAGTATAAATATTAAAAATAACTTTTTTATATTAATGTTTATCTATCTTATAATTAAATTTAAAATAAAGATATTTTAAAACTTTATTTAATTTAAAATCAGGTTAGATCAAATATAAGTTTAAAAAATCTTTATCCAAACTTTTCCCTAATCAAGTTAGGCCGATCGGAGTGTGCTACTTGGCTCATGGACATGTTTATTTACCAACTCATCAATGACTTTTACTATGTTGAAAGTGTGTGTGTTTTTTTTAATAATTTTTATAATATTTTAATTAAAATAGTTAATATTAATAATTATTTGAATTAATTAATAATATTATTATAAAAATATAAAATTATGATTTCAAAGGGAGGGATGACATAAAAGTGAAACAGCAAAATCACTGGCACCGCCCAGATTTTTTGGTCAGTCTAATAAAATATTATACAGCAAAATAGCAAATCAACAAACGTAGAAAATCTGCTACACGCTGGACCACAGAACACTTTCAATTGTGGTCCACTGTTACTACCCATGATTTCAACCGTCAGATCATCATCGTGATTTGAATCGCAAGGACTCTGCGGGTGGACCCCACAAAAAATACCCCGGCCTAATTGATTAGTTTTGACTTTTTTATTGTCCTTTTTTTAAAGAACGAAAAATATTATATATATATATAATCATTCCGTTTTACGGAACTTAGTCTTTGATTGAATTGAGGGTCCCAACAATGAGCTTAGTCTTTATCGAGGGAGGAGTGATATTCAGATAAGAACTTGTTAGCAATGTGATTTTTTTTTTTTTTATAATTTTTCTAAATTTAATTTCTAAATTTAAAATTTGTTAACGTACAATGATATTATGCTATGAGATTTGTGTCCTATCTCACTTGAATTTTTTTAACAATTTTAAATTATATATTATTTTTATCTTCTTCTTCTTTCTTTTTCTTTTTTTGCATTTTTTAAATTTTATATAAATTTTTTTAAATTCTTATATGATAACGTGATACAATCTTAGAGTGACATGTTGCAATTTCTTTGGATTGTTAAAGTTACTCATACATTCAGAGAGGGTAACAAGATAGCTGATGGGTTAGTATCAATGGTATTCTCAATATCGGTGGATAGGTATTTTTTCATGCAACCACCGGATGAAGTCTTACAATCAATACGTGATGATTATTCCGGAATGACTTGGCCACAAATAGTTTAAGTTATGGTTTAATCATTCTCTTTGTACAAAAAAAAAATCTAAGTTTTGAGAAAAAATTGAGAAAAGTTGCTAAGATTCGGGATTATGTGAACCAACAAAATTTAGGGATCAAATTAAAAAAATACTAAATTAAGGGACTAAATGTTGTTTTATCCCTACACAATATTCAAGATAGGGTATGCCATTTTTTAGGGTTAATGTACACTTTAGCCCCTGGACTTGGCAACTTGTATCTACATGGTACCTAAACTTTTTTTGAAACCTAAACTTGGATTTCGTATGCAAAGTTGATACTTTTTATTGGTACTTGACCAATACCACTAGTTTTAGGCCTAACAACCAATATAATGTTGACATGTGGCATAAAAAATAAAAAAATATCTTTTGAAAATTGTAAAAAAAAATTAAAAAATTAGGATTTTTTTTTTGCATGCATAATTAACCTAGACAAAAAGTTGTCCAAATTAATTTTTTTATAATTTCAAAATTAAATATATTTTTAAATAAATAGTTTTCAATTTTATTTTTATATTTTAAGAATTTTTCTTGAATTTTAGAATTTTGTTTTATTTTATTTCAAGTGCACTAAACCAGGATAAATGGTTGTCCAGATATAAATGAATGTAAACAACCATTTGTCAAGGTTCATTAGGATCGTGTATTTCTCTAGTAATTTTTTATTTTCTATAATTTTAAAAATAATAATATAAATATTTTTAAAATAAATTCTAGATCTAAAATAAATTTAATTTATATTAATTAATTAATTAATAAATTTATTTCTTATTCAAGATTTAAACAATAATGATTATAAATCATTTTTAAATATTTTTTTATTACTTAAGAAATAAAATTAAATTAAATCCCATATCTTAAAATTTTTAAGTAATAAAAATTATATTATTTTAAAATATAGAACTTATTTAAAAAAAAATTATATTATTATTTTTATGAAATTAAAAAAATAAAAATATTAGAGCAATACGCGGTCATAATGAATATGAGCAAATAGTTGTCTAGATTTATGTGTATATGGACAACAAATTGTCCAAATTCATTGTGCAGTTGAAATAAAAAAAATAAAAACCTAAAATTCAAGAAAATGCTTAAAATATAGAAAAATGAAATTTTCATAAAATACATCGTTTTTAAAAATATATATTTTATTTTTTAAATTGCAAAAAGTATAAAATTCCTAAAAAAACATTTAGAATAAACATGGACAAGGATTGTCCAAGTTCATTTTGCATGGAAAAATAATAAATAAAAAACAAATTTCTTATTTTTTTTATTTTTAAATTTTAAATTTTCAGAAATATTTTTTTTTTAATATTTTATGCACGTGCTAACATTCTGTTGGTTGTTAGGCAAAAACCTAGCCATGTTGGCGGGTTTGGATGGGCGGTGCGCTTACTTGCGGTTAGTGTAAAAACAGGTGAGATTAGATACTTTGACGATACTATAACGTGAGACAAAAAGTAAGCTAAACGTACCGCACTGCATCCAATCGCCCATCCAAACCCAGTCAGATATCAATAAAAAATACTAATTTAGCTTATAGAATTCAAGTTTAAATATCAAATATATACAAGTCCGAAATTCAAGTGTTAAAATATGCATTACCTTTTTTTTATTCCAACTAAAAAATTATGTAAATAACCAAAATCCCAAAATAAACTAAATTAACAGTTGTCCCTAATCTTCAAACTTTACCAAACACCGTCCAAAGTCATGATATAAAATCCATTTTATTAAAATAAATAAAATTTAATTCAACTAAATTATCACAAATTAACATATCATCTTACATAATATAATTAAAACTTAAAATAAATATAAAATATTTTAAATATTCTTATAAAAAAATATAAATAGCATAGAAATAAATAAAAATCCTAAGATTTGGCTTTGATGATAGGATTGAAAGCAAAACTGGAAAGAGGATATTTGCTTTGGATGGAATGAAATGTGTTTAATGTGAACTTATTTATGTGGACACAACTTTTTCAACATGTCAAATTAAGATTGAGTGACATCAACGCTTTGTTTTCCAATGTGAAATAAAAGTAGATTATCTTATTTATTTAATTAAAAAACAGTAATCATGATGTTGACAGAAGTGTTAATGAATCAAGAATATTATTTGTATAAGTGCCAAAAAAATATTTAAAATATTTCTATTTTAATGTTTTTAAATAATTTTTAAAGTCGAAGTAGATATCGTGGACGCTTATGATTAATCCCATTCTTTAAAATTTCCCTACATATTATATATGATTGCGGGTACTCATAAATTCTTTAAAAATTTCAAAATAATAAACCAAATAATACTTAATCACTTCGCTCATTAGCATTTGAAAGTAGGGTAAATCATTCAATTGGTCGTTTGATTTTCGCAAGTTTTCATTTCAGGTACTAAAAATTTAAAAAAAAATTATAAATTGGGCATTGTTATTAATAGCCTTTCTCATTTTAGTCGTCAAATTTTAGTAAGTTTTCCTTCGATTAACCTGTAAATTCAATGTTATTGCACACTAATATTGTCACCCATCTTTAATAAGTTTTTATGTCGGTCACTCATTTACTTTTTAGAATTTTTTTTTTCAAAATAAATGGATTTTTACACGAAATTGAGTTTTTCAACTATGGAGATGAAACTAAGTTTTTCCCTGTATCTAAACACTAGACGTATATTAATTCGGTTACGTTCCGATGAGGCACGAAGCACATGTTACTTTAGTTAAATATTGATGAAGTGTTGAGCACATATTACTTCGGATGTACAAATGAGCACAGAGTACAACTATATTGGAGTGTTGGGGTTTTAATCTGTGTACCTGGTCTTGAGTTCGTGTCCAGTTAATAAAGGCCACAAACCATTAAATATGTGATTGATTATGTTAATTGATATGAAAATGGATAAATAATGTTGATTTGATTAATTGAATGTAAATGTATACATGATGAACGATAGTATGTGAAACACCATGCAAATTGAGTATCACAAGGCTTTTGGATTAATAATGTTACAAAACGAATCAATAAATCTGATTGGTTAAATGAAATATGAATGCAAATACGAAACACTTTTGTAAAAATCCAAGTTTTTCCCTAAGGAAACTCAAGTTTTCCCCGAATAAACCCAAGGTTTCCCCTTATTATTAGAAAAGACTAAAAGCAATTCTAAAAATGATAAAAATAAAATAAATTAAAAAGGATAAATTGATAAAATTAAATTAAATTAAAAAAGATAAATTGATTTCTCCCTCTAAAAACATAATGTTTTTCCTTGGTAAAAGATAAAACTAATAATATTAAAATGATCAAATAAAGGAAATTAAAAAGTTAAATTTGTTTTTCTTATAAAAAAATTAGTTTTTCTTATAAAAACTCAGATAATTCAATGTGAAATTCTCCCTTTTACTAAAAAAAACTAAAATTAATTCTAAAAATATAAAGGGAATAAAAAAGATCAAATGAGTTTTCGTATAAAAATTCAAGTTTTCTTTTTGAAAAATTAAAATTAATTATAAAAAAAGTAAATTTATTTTTTAAAAATATAAAATGAGTTATCAAAATGGTAACTTATTAAAGTTGGGTGATTAAAATGAGTGTACAATAACACTGAATTAATAATGGGTGACCAAAATGAAAACTTATTGACGTTAGGTGACTAAAATGAGTGTACAATAACATTGAATTAATAATGGGTGACCAAAATGAAAACTTATTGAAGTTAGATGACTAAAATGAAAACTATTTTTAACAATAATGCTTAATTTGCAATTTTTATTTTCAGTGCCCAAAATAAAAATTTATGAAAGTTGAGTGACAAATTATGTAGTTTACTATTGAAAATAATTATAGATTAAAGAAAATGGATAAAACAATCGTTAGTTTCTGTTATAGATTAAATTATAGATTAAATTATAGATTAAATGGATAAAACAATTGGATAAAACAATAATTATAGATTAAATTTAGTCTTTATACTTTTATTTCTAGTAATTCAGTCCCTAATTCATATACTTTTCATATATCAAAATTTAGGTTCAATTGTTAACATTGTTAAAACTATTTTGTCAAATTTAGATTCATTACAACATTATTCTTTTAATTACATAGCTACCAAGTGAGGTTTTTTTTTTATTATTTTCAAAATGTCACACCAACAAATTTAACGGAAAATTTTAATTATGTTAACTATTAAACTTGAATTTTGATATCTGGAAGTAAAGGGACAAAGTTCTTGAAAATAAAAGTATAGGGATTAAATTCCGAACTGGGGCATAGTACAAGGACAAATAGCATACTATTAACCCAATTTATGTTATTAGTTTTGTACTACGTGGAAGTTGTGGATTTAATTTTATGTTCTCCAATTTGATCATTTCCAATTTTTGTACTTTTCAAAATTTGAAGTTCAATCTTGATTCAAATGGTAGTTGTTAAATCCATTAACTAGAATAACATAACTTTTCTAGTATTATGTGAATATATATAGCTTTGCACATGTGATAATATGTTTGTCATTTTGGAAATATTAAAATTTAACTTAACAAATTTAACTACTTCTATTTGAGTTAAGATTGAAATTTCAAAATTAAAAAAAAAAAACTAAATCATATTGAAAAGATTAAATCAATAATTTACGCATGATACAATGACTAATAACATAATTTGACCCATATACATATATGGGGTACAAAAAGTGGGATAAGGTTTTAATAGGAAAGATGAGTCTGAGCTATTCAAGATTTTGATATAATTTGTTTAAAGATTGGATTATTTGTATTTCATATTCATAAAATATTATTTAATATTTAAAGGGTAAACTATTAAAACAATCACTTTTGTTTGTCCCATGTTACATTTTAGTCACTTATGTTTGAAATGTTACGTTTTAATCACTTACGTTATCATATTGTAACATTTTAGTCACCGAGCCGTTAATTACCGTTAACAGTGTAATAGTATGCTGAGGTGGCACGTTAAATCATCATTTCAAACGAAAATTTTAGGTTAAATTCTACAATTGGTCTTTATATTATTTCATTTCGAGCAATTTAATTTTTTTTCTTTTATATTCTTTTAACTTTTCTTTTTTTTTTCCTCTTTATTTTCCATTATCTTCTGCTTCTCCTTCTGTTTTCCTCCATTCTTCATTTCTTTTAACGTAGTTTTTTTATGTTTTTCATTTGTTAAAACTAGTCTACAAGCTCGCCTCACTCGAAAAAATTAAAATTATTTTAAAAAAAGTAAAAGTAACATAGAAAAACTACGTTAAAAGAAATGGATAAGGGAGAAAAATAGAGGGAGAAGCAAAAGAAAAAAAAAAGAAAGTTAAAAGAACATAAAAGAAAAAAAAATTAAATTGCTCAAAATGAAAAAATATGAGGACCGATTGTATAAATTAACCTAAATTTTTTGTTTGAAATGATGATTTAACGTGCCATGTTAGCTTACCGTTACACCATTAACGACAATTAACGGCTCAGTGACTAAAATGTTACAACGCGATAACGCAAGTGATTAAAATGTAACATTTCAAACATAAGTGACTAAAATATAAGCTGAGATAAATAAAAGTGACTATTTTGGTAGTTTACCCATAATTAAAATAATATTTTTAGTGATGATTTAAAATTAAACAAACAAATTATTATTATTTAATTTGGACAAATCTTATTCTATTAATGTAATGATATCATTATTTATTTAGTTTTGCATATTTATGAATAGATTTGACCCTTCAAGTGCTACCTTTTTAAGACATTACTTTTTCAATTTGACTTTTGTTGGGTAGCTTTTTGTCTGCCTTTTATTTCATCATGTGGGTGCACATTCTTTTGTAGGCCCTTTTAATATAAATATATTAAAATTTGTTTTTTTTCATTTATCATTTTTAAAAATTATTTTGTAAAAATATGTTGATTTTTTTTTATCTTATTCAGAATATATCAATTTCGGATTATGAGTTTTTAACTATATATATTTTTTATTTTTTATTAAAAAGTCGAAACACCTTAATTTGTTAATACAAGTAAGCAATTATGTTACATCAAAAAACAAAAAAGAAAAGAAAGGGGGTTACAAACACGAGGATCAAATCTCAGATCTTATGCCAGTAACTCAAAACTCGTATAAGTTTTACCATTGGATTAGTGGCGTAATTGGTGATTTTGACTTACATTTACAATTTTTAATTCTGAACGTAAGGCCCAATTTTTTACCTCAACCAAGTCCATTAACTAGAAAAAAAAACAAAACAAAACACAAAGTCCAAAAATTAAACCAGTCCAATAGCAGTTTATTTTTACAACCCAATAGCAGCCCAATAAGCCTAAATCCTAAAGCCCAAACTTAGCTAGTCCACTACCTAAACAGAAGTAAAACCCTAATAGTCCCAGCGCCGCATGTCCAGCAACCACCCCCCCGCGCGCCAGCAGCCCCCACACACTCCGCATCGTGCGTACCTCCAACGCCCGAGTCACGCCCACGTCGTCGTACCTGCAAAAAAGAGGGAAAAGAAACAGCACAACAAATCTAACGAATCTAGAGTTTTTGTTTTTTGTTTTTCCTAAAAGGCTATAAAAGCCGAAATAAAACTATTGTAAGGGGGATTACGATTTTTTGGAAAGATACGAAAGACAATACTAAAGAGATATCGGCAAAAAAGAGAAAGGTTTTCGTTTATTTTCTTTTTTATTTTTTTTTCAAATCTGTTTCTTGTTTCTTTTTTTTTCAAAGGGTTTTCTTCCTTTTTAAAAATATATAAGAGTTTTAAAAAGAAATATAAAAAAAGGGAAAATACCTATTTTTTAGGCCTCACCGCCCGTGATCTGTGATGGTAAGCGGCCCGGTCGACGAAAGCGAGCAGCGGCACACGATGCCGAGAATCTCGCGAGGGCTTCACAGAAAATCGCTGGGCGAGAGGGTCTTGAGAGCATTCTCAGTTTTTTTTTTTCAGAAGGAAGGAAAATGAATTTTTTTTTTCTTTCAAAACCTTGATTTTATAGGGTCCCAAAACAGCGTCGTTTTGGGACCAGCCCAAAACGCCCAAAACGGCGCTGCTTTTGCCCAGGACCATGTGTGATTGACCCAACCCGAAGGGATCCGCGCGTTTTTTTTTTATTTTTAGGTTATTTACCCTTTTGGCCCTTCCGCATTTTATTTCTTTTTAATTAAGTTTTTTTTAATTGTGGCCCTATAGTTTATTCTGATTTCGATTGGGCCCTTATTTGAAATGATGCCGTTTTGGGGAAAAGGCAAAATTGCCTGATTAGTCCCCTGTTTATGGCGCTCGTTCTAATTGAGTCCTTTTCCTTTTTTATTATTTTTTATTTAGCCCCAGAATTGTGTTTTTAGTTTACTTTAGTCTTTTTTTTTGTTTTTTTCGTTATTTTCTCATTAATTTAATATTAATTGTTATTTTTCATGTTATTATTATTATTAGTATTATTATTACTATTTAATTTTGGTATCATTACCATTATTTTTACAACTTTTTTATATATGGCAATTACTATTATTATATCCATTTTTTTAGTATTTTCCTTATTGTTAATATTATTTTTATTTTCTTACTACTATTATTTTTTTATCACTATTAATTTTAATATTATTACTATTATTTTGTTATTAATACTATCTTTTTATTTTTACTAGTACTATTATTACTATTTTAATTATTATTAATATAGTATTGTTATTTTCCTTTTATTATTATTATTATATTTTTCTAAAAAGCTTTCCTACTTGTTTTTTTTTATGTGCCTACTCGATATTTTAAATTAAGCCGTTACTAATATTTTTTTATGTCACTTTATTTATTATTCCTTCTATTATTTTTGCTCATTCCATTTTATTTTATTATTGTTCTCATTATTATTGTCTTATTATATATATTATCCATATTATGAACCTGCCCATTTATTTATTTACGTCTTTATATGCCTGCAAGGTTATGTTGCTCGTTATTATTATCGTGTTTACATTGTCACTATTCGCTAAGTATGACTATTTTTACATTTTAACCGATTTTTTATTTTAAAGGTTACATTGACTTTATCTTTTATTATTATTTTTCCACTTTTTTTACCCAAACTCATAAAAAGGTTTTTATAAAGGTAATATTTTGTGTTTGGAAGTTCAGGAAATCGTGCCCTAATGCGCTGGGTTTCGATTTTCCGTTCGTCCAAATGACTAAATATCCTTTAAGATTTTGACCATGTTTTCTTAACTTCAAAGATAAGGAAATATTTCATGTTTGGAAATTTAAGGAATCGTGCCCTAACGTGCTGGGTTACGATTTTTTTCGTTTGGCCAAATAACGGAATACCCTTTTTAAAATTACAATGCATGAATTTTGGAAATCATGAAATGATCTTGGTGTCAAGGGTTTGAAACATCGTATCCTAACGTGCTGGATGTGATATTTCATTCTTTCGGAACAAGAGAATTTCGATATCTAATTCGAATTATCCAAGCATTTTCTAAAGGATTCGTATTTTAAAATCTCTTCCAATCTTCGATATTAGGACATTAATCAATCAATAAGGTACCAATTTTGGGCGTTGCGAGGGTGCTAATCCTTTCTCGTGCGTAACCGACTCCCGGACTTGTTTTCTTAAAATTCGTAGACCAAAATATTTTATAAGGTGACCCAATCACACTTCAAAAAGATTGGTGGCGACTCCATGTTTTTAAAAGTCGACCCCATTTTCCAACAAAAAAATGGTTTCGACAGCTTAGCAACTCCATTGGGGACCTAATAAGAGAGTCAAGCCGTAGGATTGATTATTTTTTATCCTTTTATCGAAAATTAAAATTTGATTTTGTTCCTCTTATCGCATGAGTTTGTGTCGTGTCATATGTTTGTTGTGGTTCGAGTCTCGTAGGATATGCCCGCATCATATTGCATGACCGTTGTGGTCACACCTTTTAAGTGGGAGTGAGAAACTATGCCTTCGTGAGGTTTTCACCTCCGCATGGGCTAGTGGGCTACTTCCGGGATACACCCGTACCTATGTCTTCGTGAGGTTTTCACCTCCGCATGGCCATAGGGAAATGTATTCCCCTGAACTGAACTTGATCTATATGAGCCTATAATGGGTGAGGATTGAGGAATCTGTTGGTTCAGGTACCCTTCCTTTAGAACTAAGCCACATATAGCGATCCTTAAGAGCCCACCCTAGATAGAGCCATGCTGAACCTTAGTGGTTACCCAGATAGATGTTTGATACTTTTTTTTACTTGCTCTGATTACTATTATTCGATACTAACCTATTGTATTTTGGCCATTATTACATGTCATTTCATATTAAAAAGGTGTCGATTCCTGTTTGGTTACTGAATTAGAAGGCTTGTTATGGAGAACGAACTTCTTGATAAAATAGAGGATAATGCGGCTGTCTGTATATGGTCAGAGAAGACGCGACTTGAGAAAGGGGATAGTCTAGCCGAGGGATATACGTCGGAGTTGTGAGACTTCACTCGTATCAGTGTGACAGAGAATGAGCTCCAGGAATTAAGAGATATATGGGCTCGTTGGGATGATGAGACTAAGCAACTATTCTATCATAATTATGGCGATCTACCTTACCTGTTTGACATCAAAGTGGACGAACGCTTATTTCAGGCTATGACTTAGTTTTGGAACCCCGCATATAGCTGTTTCACATTTGGAGAAGTGGACTTGGTGCCTACTGTGGAAGAATACACGGCCTTGCTTCGTTGTCCAAAGGTCCAAGTCGACAAAGCTTATTCCAGGGCCGCTAATGTACCGACTTTTGTAAAGAAGCTGATGAGTATCACCGGGATGAGTGAACAGTGGGTCACGGCCCGAATTCAGCAAAAAGGTGAAGGGATATGCATTACTTGGGTGAGCTTAAGGGACTTGATTGTAGCACATCCAGATATAAAGAGAAAAGTCGACATCTTCGCTTTGAGTATCTATGGTTTGGTAATTTTCCCCAAAGCCTTGAGGCATATTGATGAAGCAGTGGCTGACCTATTTGACCGACTTGACAAGGGGGTTACACCGGTACCAGCAATTCTTTCCGAAATATTCAGATCTTTGAGTGCATGTCGGAAGGCAGGTAAAGGTAGATTCATCAGATGCGTGCAACTATTGTTGGTTTGGTTCCACAGCCATTTCTGGAGGGTGGATAAAGTTTCTTATCAAATTTTTTTTCGAGACTTACTCCCTGTTAAAGGAGTTAGCAGCCACGCCCAGAAGAGACGACATATCAGAAGAAAGCTGGATCGCGCTCTTTTAGAATCTCCAGGAAAAGGACGTTGAGTGGGGAGCTCCTTGGTTGGTTCCCGACGAAATCCTTTACCGATGTGAGAGTTTTGGTTGGGTTCCTCTGCTGGGAATTTAGGGAGCTGTTGGGTATGCGCCTTTGCTTGTCTTTGAGGCAATCTGAGATCAAAGCGATTTATACGGTGACACTGCGGGCTAGCTCAGTTTGAATTTACGCATGGAGGAGATAATTATAGGAAGAAGGTTCGAGAAATTTCTAATGCTTGGAAATAGACTCGCCGGATGAAAAGAGTTACCGTAGGTCCGATGACGACCCTCGAATATGATGCGTGGCGAAATAGAAAAATTAATGATAATATCCCCAAACCGAGACAAGATGGCGCTCGACCAATGGAGGAATACCTGCAAGTAGTCCCTTCTGAGTTGGAAATCATAAAACAAGACTTTGAAAATAGAAATTCGGAGTTAGGGAAAAAGATAGAACAACTGAAAGAAAAAAAAGTGCATTTGAGGTTAGATATTGATGTCCAGAAATTAGAGGCTGAGAAACTGAGAAAAGGGAAAAGGAAGGCTGAGGAAGATTTGGACAGTTTGAAGACTGATTACAAAAAGTTGCATTCATCGATGAGAACTGCTGGGTTGGGTAAAACCTCAGAACAATGGCGTCAAGAAATTCAAGAAGAGAAGGCTAAGGTCGATCAATGGAAGAAGAGATTTCATGATGCTCGAGCACGAGAGGATACTCTGAAAAAGACTGTATTCGAGAGCCAATGCGAAAAGGAGATGGTAAGAGCTCGAGTGGCAGAACTAGAGAAGGCATTGTGTCAAAGCCGTAACTCTGCGGTGAAGCTAGAGACAAGCCTAAACAAGATTGAAGATTTGAAAGGAAAGGTAGGAGAGCTCGAAATGGCGCTGCAAAATAGTGAACTCCGGGTGCAACTATTGGAGGCAGATAATGAGCGATGGGAAGAACAGTTTCAACGATCTCAAAACCAGGTCAGAGAAAGAGATTACGTCATGGGTGAAGCTGTGGCTCAGATACGAGAAGTGGCTGATCATTTACAAGCTTTAGCGGTTCAGGCTAATGTGTTAAGTGTGAAATATGAGCTAGAGTCGGACTGGGGTCGAGAGCTAGCTTGGCTTCTTAAGAAAGTTAAAGCTTTGAGCATGAGGGCTAGGCCGTATATGTGATTTTGTTTTATGTAAAGGGTTTTGTTTTCTTATAAAGTTATTCTAAAAGAAATTGAACCAGAATCGACACCTTTTATTTTTGTATTCATATCATGCATTTGCATTACATCACATCATATGCATTAAATGTCATAAAAGAACCCTATTAACTAGAGATCGTATTATAGTTATCTGGAACATCAATACTACACTTGAAGAAAAATGAAAGCCATGGATCAAAGGTTAGAGAGGTTAGAAACAGATGCGAGAAGGAGATGTAGGACCAAGTGCAAGCTCGGATGCAGAGAGCGATTGGCTAAGATCCAACGAGGATATGAGGATCAAATCTTTGGAATCCTAGAGAAGCATGATGAGCCAGTTAACACATTTGTTTCTTGGAGGGCACGATAAAGGAAAGAGCTCTATGGTTGATGCTAGGAGGCGATAATGAAGACCCCCGCTTATCCTCCGGGCTTTACCGGTAAATTCCCAAACGCAACCACCAAGAGTGTCCGTTAACATCAAACCCGAGATCAATCCAGGTACCTCGGCCCGGTAAATTTCCCAACGAGTTTGAGCTCCAACCCCGGAGATAATTTGGCAAAACCAATGGTCACGACCGATGATGCAGCAGAAGGGGAAAAGACAAAGGCGGAGCTCCCAAAACAATTTGAAGATCGATGCAAATGGTTGGAGGAAAAGTTCAAAGCATTAGAAAGCGATTACCAATGCGATGTGGATGCTAAGAATTTGAGTGCTGGTCCCGATCCGGTACTCCTCCAAATTTCAAGATGC